>CM062531.1:18250000-20750000 GCA_031439595.1 Pterocarpus santalinus
ACTAAGGATACCAGCAGCCCAGATTGGGAAAATTCTTGCCAGGCATTTAACCTCCTCCACTTGCTGGATGCTAGCAAGTTTCCACTGATTTACTCTGCTCCCATCTGGGTTTAGCTCACCTTCCATTATTAGAGCCGCTTTATTTAAACCCCTAACAAAAGATAAATCAGCTGATGTAATTAGAACATTTATATATATTATAAAGAGAAATATTATTTATATTATGTTGAAATATTTTTAAAAAGATATTTTGAAGTGTCACTTAAATATTTGTTAAAAATAAATTTTATCTTTTCTCTCAACTAATATTCAAGAGAAATATTGAGATGTCCTTTTAAAGATGTCTTAAAAAGTAATACAAATAATATTTTCTTTCAAATCTTAACATGGGCTTATATAAAAATAAACCCAAGTTGTAGACGTAATCTTTATATAGAATATTATTGTTAACTACTCTAATTATTGGTCACTGATTTGATTGATGAGGTAATGACAGAAGTACCAATAACAACAAAAACTCTTGCAACAAACTTTGAATGCTTCTCAATAATAGAGGTACCTCACCTGAATTGGTTGGTCAAAGGGAGCTTAGATAACGCAGCAGACCCATTCAGTGGTGGATCATAGAAAATTCCATCCGCCTGTTTCTCACTAGGGAGGTTAACTTTTCTCTTCTTATAAGCAGCAACTAGAACTTGCGCAAAACCAGAAAATACGCTTCCTTCTGGCTTCACATGCACGTAAATCCTTTTTCCCACAAAGAACATGATTATGGAGCACATCATGCACAAAGTTGGTATAGCAAAACCTATCTTCCAGCTAACAGAATCTTGGACATAGACAACCACTGTTTGAGTGAGCAGCAATACCACTGTGAAAGTGGTGTAGTACCAATTAAAGAAGCTATTGATCCCTTTTCTCCCTTCATCTGTGGCGGGATCAAATTGGTCAACACCAAAGGGTATGCTACATGGCCTTATACCCGCAGAGCCTATGCTTAAAAGGCAAAGCCCCGTAAGCAGAACACCAAGATTAGATGCGCTAGCTTTAACACATTCACCCAATACTTGTTGCTGAGGAGTACAAGGTGGAGGGTGCAACGCTGGTAACCAGGCTGTCAAAGTCACCACGATCATACCCTGCTCAGCAATTTTCAATAGAAAAACCAATGAAGCACTTATTTTCATGTATGTATGAAAAAAAATAATTGTAAGAATGAAGAAGCGAAAGACAAGATAATAGGGTTAATTTCACTGTTTGCAATATTCGACCAATCCAATTTTTTCTTTTTCTTTTTTTGGGGGGTTTAATTACAAGATATTGGAAGTGTTACTTTCACTCCAGCTTTTACTATTAAGTTCAAGTGGCCCAGTTTAATTTCAATACTTGCGAGTCCACTTAAATATCAGAAGTGGATATGAATATTGGACATCATGGGCCGAAAAGCCTTCACTTACCTATTATCATCAATTTTTTATCTCTCTCTGGTATTTACTCCTAATATTTAGTTTTTGATGTAGGGACAATATTAATCATAAAATTAGGTAGATATTATAGTCGTTAAACTTTGACATATTGAACAAAATTTGAGATCCCAAGATAGTCTAGATACACTCGAGTAATTAACTCAGAACTACATAGTAAGTGTCACGGGAATCCATACTGAAATGAGTCAAATGTTCTATATTCTATTTTTGTCAACAGTGGCAGATAAAGCAACCATTTTATGTATTAAATTAAATTGGCTGCATCCCGAAGATAACATAAACATGGGATTAAAAGATAGTAGTAGCTCAAAGTGGTTGAAGAGACGTTCTTACGTATCCATCAAGTAAATTTTTTTTATTCGATAGAATAATTTTGACATTTAATTTTAAAGGTATAAGAGAAAAAAATTTAAAGATAAATAAATACAGTGAAATATGAAAAAACTTTCCCCAATAAAAAAAATAAGAATTTTCCGTGGTTGAGACAGTCCTTTTATGCATTACGTACATATCATCACTCATCAAAAGAACACTTGAGTGCTATTTAATTTTTACAAGCAATTAAAACGATTACACTTTATTCGCCACTCTTAAACGCTTAAAACTTTTCATAAGAATTTTTTTTTTCAAAAAAAAAAAATCATAACCACTAAGGACAAAACAACTCTGGATGGTTTCTCCATGGCTGCGAAGTTGCAACTTGCAACGGCCGATCGTCTTTAATTTCCGGAGTCTCAAAAGTTGGATCAAAGTATGTGACAATAATCAACTATAGCAAGTTCACAAAACTATATAATTCCAATTCTAACAAAATCTGAAAATACAAACTTACAGAGGGAGGAGAGAGGGAATATGTACCAGTAAAGAAGCAAATGAAGCAAAAGCTATGGTCCTGAAGCGACCCACATAGGCATCAGAAATGAAGGCACCAACCAAGGGGAAAAAATTAGAGATACCACCCCATATGTTGAGAATGTTTGAAGCATAAACTTGGTCGAAATGAAACTCTCTTGTCAGATACACCATAAAGTTAGCAAATAATCCGAATGCTGCCAACCTCTCAAACGTTTCATTTCCTATAACATAAACATATTAACACAAACAACTTAAGTAAAAGGTCCAATTATGTGTAACTGACCTCTTTTCTCTTTTTAGAAGCATGACATGATTATGCATGATAAGAAATTAGAGAAGTATAATTAGAATAAGACCTAAAATAAAAGGCATGGCCTTCCATCCTCCGGGCTTCTTCTTATTAGTTGACTCTGAATTTTCATCACGGGCTGGTTCTTTTTCTGCTGAAGAAATGCCACTTTTGCAGCATAGAAAGGACCAAGGAGAGAGGGAGAGAGAAGAAGAGACAGAGAGCTTAGACCCCTTATCCTCTGAACCCAACATTTTTATTTTCTCACAAAGATATCACTATTGTTTTGTTCTCCCTAGATAGCTCTAGATAAACCAGCTAAATTGCTCTTCCTCTATGGCTCTATAGTGTAACTGGATTTTGCATCAATATCTCTATGCACTATCCTGAAAGCATTGAGTCATGCGTTAGGCGTCGGTAGGTTTGAGACTCTAAGGAACCGGCACACTGATTTATATAGGCATAAACACAATGATTGAATGGCGGAGAAATTGATGATTTTTATTTTTTAGTCTTGATATTTAGACACCCTTAATTGAGAGAGTGATTCTTGAAAGACTAGGTGAAAAATTTATCTTTATAATTAAAAAATTAAATGAGTATAAAAATAAATAATAATATTATTATCTCATTTTTTAGTTATATACATAAATTATTTATTTGTTTATTTATATATTACCATAAATCAATTGATGCACGTAAAATGAGTCGAAATAACATCTTTTTTCTTTTCTTTTAGCAGCCCGTGGTATATTATATTAGAATACATCCAAACGGACAACACACCTTGGACGTGCGCTACGTATAGATTACGGACCACTGAATCATGCACGAGCGACTTGTTACAGTGGCTGCGTGTTGCGTTTGCCATGGCTCCGTGAGTGCGTGGGGAGTGGGGACCATGCACCTAAATTCAGTCCCTTCCCTAAATCTAGTAATCTGATGCCACTAACTTCCTTTAGCAACCGCCTAAATTTAATCACGGAATATTCTTACAGTTTTAGTTAATTTGCATAGTGGTTTAGAGTGATTTTTGTTCAACTATTTTTTTACTGACAAAAAATTCAGATTAAAAAAAATTATTTTAATTCAAAGTTAGAACATATCTCTAAACTTATCAAATATTTTTAAAACTGATTACAAATGACTTATTAACAGAAGAATTCATAAATCACTCAAATTATAGCAATGTATTAGCGAAAAATTGATGGGCCAATTTAGCAATTTTGTTCATATGATCCTATGAGATTATACGGTTTCCTTATAAGAAAATGTGAGGGGGAAGCATCTCTCTTCAAAGTTCAAACTTGGCATTTTCTTTTCCCATTTCCTACTAAATATTTGACCGAAATTATAATGAGATAATGATTCAACTTTTTTTAAAAAAATATAGGTAAATGTAATTTTTTAGGCTTAATAAACATATTTTTAATCCTTGAAAATATACGGAATTTCAGTTGTTATTCCTATATATAAAATTTTTTATTTAGTTTCAGTCCAAAAATTTCAAAATATGCACATTTAGCTCTTGATTCTCATGAAAGAAAAGAAAAACAACGTTTTTAAATTTTTCAATGAACATTTATATTTATTTTTATAGATTGTGAACTGAAACTAGACAAAAAATTTTATAGGAACCAAAATTGAAATTTAGTACATTTTCAGAGGTTTATATTTTATTTTATTTTATTTTTTCATATTCAGCATTTTTCATAATTTCAATATCGATTAATCAATGTGAAGGTGAGCAAAATTATAAAAATTAAATCAAACTTAAATGCTTTGGTTTAAGTATTTAATTTGTATGCATTGACAATATAAAACTATTTTATACTATTATTTAATCACATTCTCCCATTTGCATGACTTTTGGATTAATGGGGATAAGAGTCATGCATGTTTGTTTATATAGCAGCATATAATTTGATGATATTGTAAAAAAAAATTTTTATTGTCGATACATACAAATTAAACCCTTAGTTTAAATCAAATTTCAATAATCTATTTTATTTATGAGTTTAATTTTGATACGTTATTAATGTAAAAGAGTCATCCAATTATATTCTACTATATGTAAGAGCTTTCAAATGGTGGGTGTGAGAGTTAACAAAATTTTTGATATGACAATTTATGATTGAATATATGTGTATAAATTTTTTTTATATTAATAGTATATTAAAATTACATCATTTATTTATATGCGCAATTTCAAAATATATTAGTTAATATCATAGAGTTTGATTGTTACACATTTGACAGTATAAACTCAATTTACACAGTCAATTAATAAGAATCTTCCACATCGTCTAATTTAAATTAATTCCTAAATTGTTTTTAAAATAAATTCTATAGCCACACCACTCTCCAAATTTTTCTCAACTACATCTTCTCCTTCCACGCTCTCCCTAACTCCTTCTCCCCGTTGAAACTCCATGCACTCTTTCTACAGCTGCAGCACCATCCTAAAATCACACAGACACTTCACCATTTTTCGTTTTTGGCTTTGTGTCCTTGCCTAAGGCACTGGAAAATGCCGAAATTTTCCATCACTGCGTGGAGGCAAACACACTCATATTTACCGATGAGGCTATTCAAGAAAAGACCAGAAAGTATCTGCTATACTCAAGAAAAGGTGAGTGGATGCGAGGTACACTCAATGGAAGTCTCTCGTGCCGACCCTCTATGATTGGCTTGCCAACCACAGCCTCATCAAGCCTTCTCTCTCTTCTCGATCAGTTTCTTCGAGGTTTTTCCAATTTCTCTTTGAGGAATCATTCAAATGTTAATTAATCCATTATTCCAATGGCATTCACAGATGGGATCCTCACATCTATTTACTAATCCTGCTTGGGTCCTAGCACGAAGGGAGTTTCAGGGAATGCGTGGCAACAAGAAGCAGTTAAGAATATATTATTTCATAATTATCTCAGAATATATTTTTTTTAAGTAAATTTTGAGTTAATTTTAAATTAGATATTGTGGCAAATTCTCATTGGTTGACTATGTAAATTAAATTTATACTGACAGTGTATAGCAATTAAACTCAATAATATATTTCTCATGTAAACTTTTTTTGGCCTAAGGGGAATTAGAAGTACTTTGACCTAGAGATGGCAAACATTAAGCATAATAAGCTTATAAAAAATAGTCCACAAAGCATAATCAACAACAACATAGTCCACAATAAAATATAAAATCCAATGTTATATATTACATAAATATTAACCAAATATATTATTTCATTTTTAATCAAAAAAGAAAAAAAAAACTCCAACTTGGGGGCCAAACTTGCCCGCCCTACCTTGACCCATGGGTTAATTGGGTTGAAAATTTTTATTTGGTAGATTGAATACAGTAACTTAATCCACCTTTTTTGGCATATTAGGCAGGTCAACCCAATAGATAAACTCATTTTGCTATCTCTACTTTGACCCCTTAATGTGGGTGTAGAACTCAACACTAGTAGCTCACAAGGTGCAACAACTACCACTGAGGCACTACCTCATCCACAGATCTCATGCATACCATTAGAATATAATATCTTTTATAATAAAAAGTAATTAAGTCAGCAAGAACTCAACAGTTTCAATTTTTTTTTAAGGGCATTTTAATTATAAATTAATTGGTATGCATTGTCAATGTAAAACTCTTTCACATTAACATTCAATTATATACTACTACATAGACAAAGGTTTTGATGTACCGGGTGTGAGAGCTAACATCTTTATTTATATGACAGCATATGATTAGATATCAGTGTAAAAGAATTTTACACTGATAGTGCATACTAATTAAATCCTTTTAGTTATTCCATATAGTTCATCTTTTATATCAATATTTATTTCTCCTATTAATTGATAATTTAAATCAGCCTCAAGTTTTATTATAATTCCTTATTCTACTAATTTTATTGAAAACTAATGTTAATTTAATTAAATTTATATTTCCTTCTACTATAATAAAATCAACGTATCTCATTTATTTTCTTGAAATACAATTGAAAAAACCGATTTGTTCCTCACACATTAAGCATAATAAGTTCGATATTCACATTAAGGGTCAAAGTAGAGAAGGCAAAAACTATGATTTAATTTTTAATAAAAATCATTCAAATAATCAAGTTTTATAATTTTATCTAGTCTAAAAATAAAATTTCATATTTATAACAATGTATTTAATAAATATGTTGATATCTTTTTTTTTAATTTGAAAAATATGCAGGGCCAAAATTGGGACTAAAGTTGGGACTTTTTATTAGAAAGAAGATCCCAATTTTACTTTTTATAGTATATTGCTAATGTAGTAAGTAGTGAGGCCAAAAATGAGATTCAAAGTAGTTGCTCTAAGAACTAGCCTCTTTTCTGAACTCACACGCTTGTACAAAATTTGCCATCAATAATTATTAAAATATGATAAAATTTATTAAAAAAAAAAGTCCATCTGCCAAAAAATCAGTAACTTTATTTTCCTGTTCTTTTATTGTCATGTGTTGCATATTAAATCGTTTTTATGAGAACCCCTACTAGTTAAGCTTTAATTATCGACAATTTGTGGTTGAAGTAATGTATATATATATTTGTACTGGTTGAAATAATAATATAATGAAACCGAACTATTTTTTACATAAATATTATAGACACTTCTATTAAAAGAACGTGGTTTTACTAAAATTCGTCACCACAATCATTGAAGAAAAAATGAGTAGAAAATTAATCAAGATTTTCATTAATGATTATTATATAGACATTGAAGAAGAAACAAATTAATTGTTAATGTTAGGTGAACTGTTTAATTTATGAGACTAATTTTAATACACTATAAATATAAAGAATTTTATACTGTCACTCAATTATATACATCTGTATATAGAGTTTAGTTTTAATATACTATTAGTATAAAAAAAATTTTATATTGATATCTAATTATATATTATCACATCAGTAAAAATATTTAACTCAACTATCTACTATCTTAAAAATCTTACAAATAGAAGTTTGTGATTCGATAATAGTATAAAACTATTTTATACTGATAGTGCATCAAGACTAATCTCCTATATATGTGTGTATGTAGAAGTTTGAATTTATTTGGTTCTTGTTTTTTAAAATTTGTTTGAATTGGATCAGATTTTGAATTTAATTTTTAAAATTGATTAAATCTAATTCAAACTGAATAATATTATTAAATATGGGCTCATTTGGATAAACGTTTTTGAAAAGATCTTTTTTATAATAATATTTTTCTATAAGTTCTTTTGAAAAAGTAAAAATTAATTTATATTTGGATTAAATATTAAAACATCTTCATTTATCCTGAAACATTTTTTATATTATAAAAAAAATCTTTTTTCTAGAAAATAAAAATCATAGCTTTTCAAATTTGTTTGCGGATGCTGTTGGTCACTGCAATCCCAGACTTGTTAATCTATAATCCTTGGGCTTTGGCTCCGTTGATGATTAAAAAACAAATCATAACTTTTCAAAAACAGCTTTTTGTACCTTTTCCAATAATTCTACTTTTACTAAAAAATTTTACCCAAACATACCAAAAAATATGAAAAGTACTTCTTTATTAAAAAAATATCTTTTTTTCTCAAAATAATAGCACCCAAAAAAGTACTATATTTTTTAATTATCAAGTCTATAATTTTACTTATAATAAGTTTAATTTATTGCATAATTTTATCATTTGTGTATTACTCTTTCTTAAATATCATTTTATACATATTAAATAAGTTATTTTTATTTTTTATTTTTATTATCCATTTTATTAACTTAAGTTACATTTAGTTTATAATACTCTAAACTTAATTTTTTTTTTGTTAAAAAATCGATCAAATCAATTCAATCCAAACTGATAAAAGTTGAATCAGATTAGATTGAATTCAAATTTTAAATTAAACCGATTCCATCCAAACCGTTATAAATTACATTACTTGGAACGGTTTGAATTTTCACTCAAAACTTAAAAGAAAAAATTGTTTAGGAGCATGCAATACTTCTTCTAAAAATAAGAGAAAAATTGTACTTAAATGATTCACAATCCAAAATTTAATGGAAAATTTGTAAAGCAAGAGAAAATGATTGCATGCTCTTGCTTTTCATATTTTCAGTTACTTAAATGATTGTTTTACAGTCCACAAAAGTAATTAATTTTCTCTTGCTTTTCATATTTTCAATTAAATTTTGGATTGTGAATCCATTAAGTACAGTTTTTCTCTTATTTTTAGAAAAATTATTGCATGCTCCCAAAAAATTTGTTCTTTTAAGTTTTGAGTAAAAAATCAAACCGTTCCAAATAATATAATTTATAACAATTTAAATAGAATCAATTTAATTTAAAATTTGAATCCAATTTAATTTGATCCAATTTTTATTAATTTGGATTGGATTGGTTTGATTCATTTTTTTACCCAAAAAAAAATTATAGAGTATCATAAACTACAAGTACCTTAAGTTAATAAAATGGATAATAAAAATAAAAAAATAATAAAACTCATTTAATATGTATAAAATGATATTTAAGTAAGAATAATACATAAATGAAAAAATTATGTAATAAATTAAAATTGTTATAAGTAAAAGTATAGACTTAATAATTAAAAAGTATAGTACTTTTTTTGGTGCTATTATTTTGAAAAAAAATCTTTTTAAATAAAAAGTACTTTTTATTTTTTTTTGGTATGTTTGAGTAAAATTTTTTAACAAAAGTATAATTAATGAAAAAAGTACAAAAGACTTTTTTGAAAAGCTATGATTTTTTTTTTTGGTTCATCAATGAAGCCTAAGGATTACAAATTAACAAATCTGGGATTATAATGACCAACAGCATTCACAAACAAATTTGAAAAGCTATGGCTTTTATCTTCTAAAAAAAGATCTTTTTTATAATATAAAAAATATGTTTAAGGATAAATAAAAATATTTTAATATTTAATCCAAACATAAATTAATTTTACATTTAAACATAAAAATAACATTTACTTTTTCAAAAAATATTTTAAAAAAATCATTATAAAAAAGATCCTTTCGAAGAAGTTTATATAAACAAACCTATTTTGTATAATATTATTTAGTTTGAATTGAATTTGATAGTTCTGAAAATTAAATTTAAAATTCGATCCAATTCAAACGGCGTTTAAAAAACAAGAACCAATTAAATTCTAACTTTTGCATAAGCGCGCACACACACACACACACACACATATAGGAGCTTAGTTTTGATGTACTATCAATATAAAAAAATTTTACACTATTATTGAATCACGTATTTTTATTTATAAGACTTTTAAGGTAGTGGATAGTTGAATTAAATATTTTTACTAATATGACAATATATGATTGGATACCAGTGCAAAACTCTTTTACACTAACAGTGTATTAAAACTAAATTCTTATATAGCGGCATATGAAAGAGTGATGGTATAAAATTCTTTATATTTATAGTATATCAAAATTAATCTCATAAATTAATCAATTCACCTAACATTAACAATTAATTTGTTTCTTCTTCAATGTCTATATGATAATCATTAATGAAAATCTCGTGATTAATTTTCTACTCATTTTTTCTTCAATGATTGTGAATATGAATTATAGTAAAACCACGTTCTTTTAATAGAAGTGTATATAATATTTATGTAAAAAAATAGTCCGGTTTTATTACATTATTATTTCAACCAGTTCAAATATGTATACATTACTTCAACCACAAATTGTCGATAATTAAAGCTTAACTAGTAGGGGCTCCCATAAAAACGATTTAATATGCAACACATGACAATAAAAGAACAGAAAAATAAAGTTACTGATTTTTCGGCACATAGACATTTTTTTTAATAAATTTTATCATATTTTAATAATTATTGATAACAAATTTTGTACTAGTGTGTGAGTTCATATAAGAGGCTAGTTCTTAAAGCATCTCCGGTGGCAAGATCCACTTTGAATTCCTTTTTTTTACCTCATTACTTGCCACATCAAGTAAAATTGAGTTAAAATTGAGGTCTTCTCTCTAATATAAGTCTCAATTTTAGTCCCAATTTTAATCCTGTATATTTTTAAATTAAAAAAATCAACATATTTATCAAATACATTGTTATAAACATGAAATTTTATTTTTAGACTGGATAAAATTATAAAATTTGATTTTTTGAATAATTTTTAATACAAATTAAATTATAGATAAAAATTTTGTACATTTATTTTTTAAGAGAGAAAAGGAAAGATAATGAGCAAACGTGAAAGAATGGTATTCTATATCTGTAAATTAGTTTTAAAACGACTAATTTTATACTTGAATATCTACTTGAGCATGCATTTCACAATAATGTAGGCAAGTATGCATTTCATAGTGTTTAATGTACTCAAATATGGAGTACGTGTACTCGAGTACATGATATCATGTACTTAAATATGTACTTGGATACATGTTTTATCAAATTCTTTGTCATAAATATGTTTTAATATATAATTTTATTTTTTGATTGGATAAAAATGTACACTTAGATTTTTCAAATAATTTTTATTAAATTTTTTTTAAAAAATTAAACAAGTCTTCAAAATTTTGGATATTTCAGCATTGAAATTTTGAAGATTTGGATTTAAAAAGAAGTTTGGAATTTGGAAATTAGGATTTGGATTTAGATTTTTCGAGTTTAAAAATTGACAATTTTGGATATTTGGATTTTGAGGGAAATTAGAATTTTACAAGTAATTGGGAAAAGAATTTAAATTAAATTAATTTAGATCTATTTTTTGTAGAAGAAGAGAGGAATAAAATTTATGTATGAAGAATTTGAGAGGCATTAGAAAAGATTAGAAATAGTTGCTAAAAAAGAAGTTGCAAGATATTGGTATTAATAGAGTAAAGATAATAATAAAATTAATAAAAATATAATAACCATTATACAACAATATAATTTACAACGATAAAATTTTTATCAATAATAATGGTTAAAAGAAAGTAAAGTGACATGACATCACTAAATTATTTGTGCAACAAATTGTCGCGTCCTTTCCTATTGGGAGGTAGACCAATTTTTCATTTTGCTCCAATGAATTGGAGTAATCTTGTGGCAAGTCCCAATTTGTAGGCACGAAAGCACCGCCGGAGGTGCTCTTATTATATATTATAACATAAAAAATTATATCCCACATTTAAAATAATCATAAAATGAAAGTAGAAAATGTGATCGTTTAACCAGAGTCAAAGAGCCACTTTTGCGAATTATATACGGTTGTGTGAAACGTAGTCTAATCGAGGACTTGATGTGGGTATAAATCAAAATGACGTGTATAATAATGGGTATAACAACAAAATGTTGTTTTTTATAAAATAAAGAATGTACAAAAAGTAACGAATATTGAAACGTATATTTATTGAATTATTTATAAATATGACAAATATTATTACAATATATCTTTGTAAATAATTAAAATATATGAAATCTAAACAAGTTTAAATATAACACCACGCACGCCACTGAACTTTTAAGATATACACTTAATGTCAAGCACTATTAACATGCATGGATAGGTCTTATCCATTTGAGTGGTCTAACTCAAAAGGGGTTGAGAATTAAAATATATGATATAACGTAACCGTTATGAATTAAAGGCAAAATGGGCCATCTATTTAAAAAAAAAATTATAGAGATTAATTTTGATATATTATTTATATAAAATATTTATATTATTAATAATTTATATATTATATATATGATTTTTAAGATGATATAATAAATATTAAATAATTTAAATAATATAATAATATATAATTAGATTGTAAATATAGTTTTTACACTCATAATGCATTAAATTTAAATAAAAAATTGTATATACAACATCGCATCCTAAATATACATATAGTGAAATATAATTTAAGAATTTTAAAGGGCAAAGTTATATTTTGTCAAATAAAAAATTAAGTTTTTAAATTCATTTGTTAAATTTTATTTTATTTATTAATCGTTACAAATTAATTTTTTTTATATCAACATTTTACAAAGTGTTTTGATTCGTTGACAACATCAATAGCAAAAATGAGACAGGACAAATATGCGACCTCTGATTTCGGCCATTCATAAACTGTGCTCCCGGGACTAGACTATGAAGATCAGCCATGCTTTCCGTGAAGCCAATTTTTGCGCAGATAGTTTGGCCAAATATGGTCATCAGTTACCTCTCGGTTTAACTGTTTTTAATTCTCTCCCTAGCTTTATGTCTATTGTATTTTCTGTTGATCTCATGGGTTGTTGCCATGATAGAGTACTGGCTGTTTAGTTGTTTCTTGTTTTGGGCATTTTAGCCCCGTTGTTTATCACCAAAAAAAATTGAGACAGGACATATTCCACTTAAATAATCGCTGCTAATAATTTACAATGAGTTAGGTAGATAAATGAAACCAAAATAAATTAGTAACGTCTGGGATATAAATCTAAAAAATCTTTTGAAGCAAAATAAAAAATTAAGTCAAACTCGACATACATAAATAAAGTTTTATTCATTTGAAAAGCAATTAATTAATTAAGCGTAATTTGTTTTTCTTTGTTTGTTTTCAGCCATCTACAATTTCTCATTTCAACCAAACGAGGGCTACGCACATAAACAATGTGCATGTTTGGGAACCTGACAAAAAAATAATATTTTTAAAAAATTAAGTATGTTTGGTAAATTTTTAAAAATATATTATAATTTAAAATTGATACTTTTAAGTAGAAAAATAATTTATAAGTATAAATAATTTTTTTGAACTTATAATTATAAATAAAAACTGATTATTTCAGAATTATTTTATTTTTATCAAATTGATTCTAAATATTTTATATTATATAATATAAATAATTATTTTATATTTTTTTAATAATTTTATTATATAAAAATAATTTTTTATATAATTTAAATAAAATAAATTATTTTAAAATAATTTTTTAATTAAAATATCTAAAAATAAATTAATTCTCATATAAATAATTATATAAATAAATATTATTAAAATAATTTTAATCTTTCAACATCTCCAATCAAATAATAACAGTGGTAAGTGGACTACACAGATATCCAAAAGATTTAGTAAGGATACATCAACGATGTCAATCAGTACTAAACAGGAGGTGGAGTCTCTCATGGAAAAGGATAGGTATAAAGAAAAAGCTGACAAATAGAAAGAGAAAAGGAAACGAAGTGTGAGGGGATTAAATTTTTGTAGAGTATGTAAAGATGTGTTTGGCTAATTGCACAAAACGCGTTTTTCGTGATATTTTAAGACAAAACGACAGAAAGATTCTCCACCCAATTCCGATGTGGTCGGTTTTTAGATTTTACGTTGTCAATAGAAAATGGCAATTCCATTTCCACCAGCATAGACCGAGCATGGCATAAGCTAAAATATTTATGTAATTAATTAATATTATCCTACCCGAAATAATTGGTTCAAACTTTAGGAATTAGTTAATATTCAATAAGCATGTAAAGTTGTCAGTAGGGTGATAGACACATGATCACAAATTTAAATTCTTGCTATCCTTAAGTTATTAGCGAGTATTAAGCTATAAAATTTCTTCTTGTAAATCTCAAGTTCTCTAATAAATATCATAATAATTAATTGAATTAGAAAAATAGATTAGTCAAAATATGTATGTTAGCCAGAACCAACAACATTTTACCGCAATATTACATATTTAAATTTTAGAAATATTTTTTTATTACAATATTTAAAATGGGAAAAAATATAAAAATATTTTGTTAAAATTTTTAGTAATATTTTTATTAATATTATATTTAAGTTGTATTATTAAAGAGTTTTAACAACACTTTTCAATAAAAAAATATTACTAAATTTTAATAATTTTATATATATAGTGCTAAAAATTTAAAAACAGAAATGCTAGGTTCAACAGATTTAACGCCTCTTTTTTTCATCTTTCTAGATCGTGTGTGAGAGAAAAGACAGATAAAGAGAGGGATTATATTCCCTTAACCCTATAATCTTTAATAAATTTTCTTTGGAAAGAAATGCCGATGTGCATGTATCAATGAGTTTTTTCTTTTACTGTGTTTACTCTAGGGAAACGCCCACATAGGTCGTCGAATTAATTAATAAAAATTAATAATTAAAAAGTAAAAACATTTAATATTTTAATTAAATATTTAGAAAGTGTTTAAAATCTTTAAGTAATCATAATAATAATATAATAAGAGATGAAAAATAACTGTTAAGTTACATGTTAATCTTATAATAACGTTTGACACATTATGTATTCGGTCACTTCTTATGCGGCTGTCCGTGATCTGCTTTGCTTAATTGATGAGTGATGAATGTACTGCTCTCAATATAACATGGGTCTACTATTTAACTGCATCTTCCCTGATGATTAGTGACTTTAATTCAGTGAAAAAAGTTGAAAATTCTTCAGCTAAATTGACCATCACTGATTCTTTTTGTTTTCTTTTTTTTTTTTTTTATGGGTGATCATCATGGATTCTAATAAGTAATAAACCACGAAACTATATAGTACATGCGTAACTAGGGTAATAATTAATAAGGAAACCTAAGATGACACTTGGTTTGTAAAAATATTTCCTGTTTTTATTTTTTAATTTCGCTTTTTGAAAAAGATTTTTATTTTTTAAATTTTCCGAATTTAAAAAATATGTTTGGTTTGTCTGTTTTTAAAAAGGAAAAATAATAAAAATATGTTTGGTTTGTTTGTTTTCAAAATATATTTTTAAAATTAAATTTGAGATAATAAAAATTATATTTATTATTAAATAAAAAATGTTATATATATTTTTTGTATATTTAGGTGAATTTTATTATTTGCAAATTTGAGCTAAACTTAAAGATATTTATTAAAATAAAAAAATTATATAAAAACTTAAGATTAAGAATAAAATAAATTATTTATTTTTAAGTAATTTATTATTAATATCAATTATCATATAATTAATAAATACTATAGTCTTTGTTATACTTCAACTTGTCAAGCAACTAAAACATACAAACAAAAAAGATAAAGAGAAATACATTATCCTCCAACAAAATACAAAGTGATAGTGATCAATCATCAACGATAATTATCCCATATTTGATTAACAATTATCTCCTTGACTTGTGCCATTTGAGTTGCTTCAGTAGCAACACCCTCTTGATTTACCCTAAAACTCTGTTCATCCACAATCATGAATGGAAATTTGCCTCTATCTCCCACAGGGTAATTTGGCATCAATTTAAGAATCGGGAACCTTGCCTTTAGAACGCCAAAGCACCTCTCAATAATATTCCTCAATGAAAAGTGTCTATAATTGAACAATTCATGTTTACCTTGTGCTCGTCCTCTATTACAAAAGTCACGCAAATGATATCTTGTACTATGGAATGGAGCAAGATAGCCAGACATATTAGGAAATCCAGAATCAACAAGATAAAATTGATCTGTCACAGAATCCAAGAATGTATTAGATAACAAATAACTAATAAGAAGAAAGAGAAAAAAAAAAGAAACACCAATGTAATAAGACATTACCTCCACTGGGCTTTAGAAAATTATTTTCAGATTTTAATGTATCTAAAAATACTTTAGAATCATTTGTTGTCCCTTCCCATCCAAAATAAACAAAGGTGAATAACATGTCAAAGTCACACACTGTCAACACATTTTGTGTTATCAAAATCTTTCTTCCACAAAAAGTAGTTTGTTTGGAAACAGGAGCCCAAGCAGATACATGTGTGCCATCAATAGCACCAATGCAATTCTTCATAAAAAAATGTAAATAATATTTTAGTTCAACAATAGTTACATATATTCAATAAATATTAGAACATGAATGCATAATTACCTTAAAATACGGGAAGTATTTGCAGTTATTCAGAATGTGTGGATGAGTAGTCCCTTGATTCCGGGATTGAATAATATGTGTGCCCAACTTGCATACTGCTCTTAAAACTATTCTAAACCATTTGCTTACAGTATATATTGAATGTTAAAAGTGTTCAGCAACAACTCAGTGGTGCATATTATGACACATGATGATATATAAAAAACATAGCAACCCCTTCCTCTACACTTAACTTTTTGCCATCACTTAAATTTGCAACTTCTTTCAAAGCATTGCAGAAATTTATGAACTCTTATTTCTCTATTTGAAAATTTTTGTAACATCTAGTTTTATGGCCTACCAAAAATTCAAGACTATATATCCTTCCGGTTAAGGTAGAAGTTCTGCAAGGTATCCAATCAACGTAGCTCCTTTCATATTCAATCATTAATCAAACCATAATACTATCTCCCATCTCATCATCTAATTCATTTGAATCATCACTACTCATGCTATGGGAATTATTAGTTGATCCAGAAAGAGGCATATTTTCCTACTCAAATGAATAAATAATCAATCAACTAGTGCTAATAACAATAGTAATAAAATAGACATGCAAATACAAGTTCTTCAAATAATCAAGTTACAAACTGATACAAATACTGGAACATAACATAACATAACATAAAGTCTAGCAATCATGAGGAAAAAAAAAAACAAGTCTTTAAAACATAACATAACATCCATAAATTGATATGAATTATCTAAAGCAAACTACTCAAGATCAGCAAGTCATTCCTTCCTTCTATCTTTTTCCGTCATCGTAAATATGCATCTCCATTCTACTTGTACGAACTTTGCCACAGCTTTGTTGTACATTGTCCTTGAAACATCTTGCACAAAATGTAACACCCCCATGCATGCCTCAATAGAATAAGGATCCGACAATAGACTAATAGCCTGACTACCATATGATTTATATTTCTCCATCCTCGCCTTTGATACTTCTATGCACGCACTCACTGACTCAGCCCATTTCCCAATGTAGATTCAAATTTATCCAATCTTGCGTTGTTCACCTCTTTATGTTGGCGCTCACTTGAAGACCCAACAATCTTCTTTCTTTTGCTTGTTTCTTCCAGGTCATCACCATCAATATCAACAATATGTGCATCCATATGCACACCTTTTGAAAGAAAATCTTCCTCTAACTCTTTCCCTTCATCTAATGTAGGTGGCTCTTTAGTAGAGGCATGGCTCAATTTTTCGGTTGCCGTACTACTATTAAAGATCTCACCAAAGACTTCATAATTGTATTCAGATCCATGCTTCTTAAATTGCTTATAGAACCTTTCTTTCTGCAAAATACAAGTAAATATTTTCAATTCTATCCCAATACATAAACCAATATAATAAACAATAATACAGAACTAACCGTATACATTTATTCCCATACTTCTTCCGAAGCATTCACTTTATTAGATTTTGAATCCCATGTAACTCTAGTTCTAGCTAATAAAGTTGAAAATTCACGATATTATATGTGTAGGTGATTAAACTTATTCATCAACCTTTCCACTCCATAATTTTCTCCACT
Source organism: Pterocarpus santalinus (assembly GCA_031439595.1). Taxonomy (NCBI): domain Eukaryota; kingdom Viridiplantae; phylum Streptophyta; class Magnoliopsida; order Fabales; family Fabaceae; genus Pterocarpus; species Pterocarpus santalinus. The sequence continues at coordinate 18,268,046 of CM062531.1, forward strand.
GATTGAAGTCAATTCATTGTTGATATCTTCCCATACTGACTTCTTAAAAGTTTATGCCTGTAATAGCTTCTTCTTGACATGATCATAAACAATGTCTATGAATGCTTTTGCGTTCTGTGCTGACCATTTCTTATTATCCCCCTTTACACTTTTTTCACTCATTTTGTGCTAATAACTTCATATTTTATTAGGTATAGAAACATACAAGAAGACATTACTATCAAACATAATTCATTGAAGGCCATAAATACACGCAGAATAATAAAAAAGAAGTAGCAGATTTATGTAATTCCAACATAAAAATAGAGAAAAGAAGATCCTATCACCAAAAGCACTTTAAAGCCTAAAATGAAAACAAATGAGGCATCAACTTGTTCACACAAATGGACACCTATAAAATAAAGGATACCAGAACTAGAAGAGAAACTTGCCCCACAATATTGAATATATTTTCAATCAAATAGAATAGATAGAATCATAAAATAATAGAAACACCTAAAAAGAAAGGTTATAATCTTAGTTGAGAGACAACCACTTTCATACATATTTTTACAAAGAAAAGAAAAGGCCTCTTACTTTAAAGGCAAAAACATGTACTATCGAACTTTAACTTTGTCACATCAAACTTTATTCATTCTCTCTACTACCACTCTTTGTTTTAACAGAACAAATGGGCAACATCAACTACAGCCATTCAAGATGCATCCTAACTGAAAAACTAATGGGACCAAATAATAACATTATAGTTGATAGGTAAAAGCCAAAGTTGTGGATGATTCTATTAGACAACTATACATATTTAAAAATATAACTATACCTGATTTAAAAAAAAAAGAGAACACTTTAAATACCAAATTTTATTAGCAGCACCAGACCAAAACACTTTAAAGCCTAAACTCCCAGTTCTTTACAATTCTGCCTAATACCAATGGCTAGACCAAAACACATTCTACTCAATCCATTTCAATGACAAATATAAACTAAAAAACTTTAGTCAAATATGGTGAACATACTAGCAATTAACATATCAAGATCCAATTGCCTAAAATAAGATTAATCAGTGCAAATCCTTTCCATTAACAAATCCAATAATAAAACAAGAACATTCCAACATTCCAACAAGAAGCAAAAAAGAAGCCAACTATAAAATGAGCCAAAAAAGAAGCCATCAAACAGCCTGAATCAGCCAAAAAAAGGGTAAAAAAAAAAATAGAAACCATACCAAATAGAACCAAAAAATAGGGCTGAGGGGAAGAGAACTAGCAAACGGCAGTAAGTAGCACCGTGTCCCTACAAAAAGCCATCACCGGTTTAGGAAGAAAAAAGAGGAAAAAAAAAAGGCCAAAAACTCAAATGAAACCATACCAAAAACACTCGAAAACAGGGAAGGGGAAGGGAAGCAGCCAGGCGTGAGGTGACGGCAAGTAGCATGAGGCGACAACGAACAGTGTGTTGGGAGGGCGAGTAGCGGCAAGGGCAAGCTGCGTGAGGGTGAGCAGCGCGAGGGTGAGCGATGAGCAGTGACGACGGTGAGCGGCGAGTAATGGCAACAGTGAGCAGCGAGGCTTCAGGGGAAGGATGGAGGCGAAACTGGGTTAGAGAAATGGAGGCCAATGGAATTGATAAGGAAGAGGTTATTAGGGCTATTAGGGCTCTTCAAACAGCATTAGAGAAAAAAGTCATTTCACCTCCCCGTTGATTCGATCTGGGTGCCTACGCAAAGAAAAAGGAAGTTGTGTTAAAAAAAATATATGCTTCTCTTGTTGCTGGATTCAAACTAAGGAGATGGAAGTGAACAAGAAAAGAAGCTCTAATTATTACCACAATGCCACCGCGTCTGGGTTAGAAATATTTCCAACAATCAAAGTGAAAAATTGAAAATGTGGATTGGTATTTTCAAATTTTCAGTTATTTTAGGAAATATTTTTTGAAAATATTTTTAAAAAGTGGAAACTAACCATATTTTGTTATCTATTTTTTTTTTTTGTGGAAATGACAATGGAAAATAGTAAACCAAACTTCCCCTAATACTTGAGAAAATAAATGCATTGTTAGAGAGAATGATATATTTTTATGAAATAGTTTGGGGCCATCTTAGATGCATCTTAGATAGCAAGGTGCACCATACATCTTTATTTAACTAAGTTCTGAAGTGTAAATAAGGCTTGATTTGGTAATGGTGTGACTTTTTTAAAGTTATTGATTTTTTTAAAAACTGCTCTTACAAAGTTATAGCAGTATTATTTGATAAAATAATGTAAAAATTACTATTAATAATAAGAGGTCACAAAGTTGATTTTAAAATCTAAAATATTATAATAGACATAACATATTAAAAAGAGTAGTTTTTACTTCCACTATCACTAAATATTTGTCACTAAGATTATATTAGTCTTTTAAGTTTTAGAGAGTATTAGTAAGTTGTGAAAGGCACTTCATGATATGCCCTTAAAAGCACTCATGACTAGAAGCAAAAACACCTCAACTTTTTTGTTTACCAAACAGAAAAAATCAACTTATCATTTCATAAGCAAAAGCCCCCATCAAAGACCATTATTAAACCAAGCCTAAATGCACCAAACTTTGAATGCATTTACTTACACTTTAGACTTGTGGTTAAATGAAAGTGTGTGGTGCACTTTGTTATCTGAAATACACCATAGCATCCGCTGAAATGGATCAAGATGGAGTCTTTGTTTAGAGAATCTTAAATAGGGTTTTTGTCTCCCTTTGATGCGTGATTGGTTTTGGTTAGTGGGAGCGAAAAAACATATTTTGTGAAAAAAATTGCATATATGTATTATTTAAATTTAGAAAGAGAGAGTTTGTTTGGATAAATAAATCATTTAAATCCTTATACGAAAGAAACTTTTGAAAAGTAACTTATAAATAAATTTTTTGGTATTTAGATATGCAGTAACAAAGTGTTTGTTTTGAGTGTTTTCAAAATATACTTTCTAAGAAGTTAGATATTTTAACTACTTAAAAAGCACTAAAAGTAACTTTTTAATAAGTAATAAGCTATAGAGCCAACAGAATAAAAAATTGAAAATATGACTTTTAACTTCTTAAAGGTTAAAAAAAAAAAGTCATGGGTAATGTTACCCAAATAGTACGAAGGAACTATCAAACATATTAGTATATCATTGTGAAGCATTACATAAATTAACATATTTATTAGTTCGCTAACATAATTATTCTGTTTTGTGCTCATTTCATAATAAACAATTCTCATATTTATTAAAAAAATTGTAAATTAGTGCTTAAAATCAAAGAAGAAAAAAAATAAATTTTAAAACCTTTTCTTTGTGGCATAAAATATTTCATAATTAATCTTAATAAAGAAAAGAAATAAGAAAGAAAATATAAATTTAATTTTGATATATTGTATAAAATATTTTGATACAGTTATCTAAAATATTGCTATACTATCTCATCAAAAAAATAAAATAAAATAAAATATTGCTACACTATTAAAAATATTTGACTCTTATTGTAGTTACCTTAATTAAAAGTCATAAAAAAAGATATGATTAATTTATGATTTTTGTCTAAGATATTAAAGAACGCAGAATTGTTCTATCTTTGTTAGTAAATTATCATAGTAGTAACATATTAGTATAATTTTTATACACGGTATGTTATCATTAACAAATTCGTTGAGACATATTAATATATTTAGCTGTTATATTTTGCCGGTCAAATAATGAGTGGATTTTTTATTTCATATTTTTTAGCGAAATTTGTTTTATTGCATTGATGCGAATACTGACTAGGATATTTATTTTTTAATGCTGAAAGCTATATATAATATAAATACATTTTAATTTATTAAAAATTGTTTTCTTTCTCCATTTAGTAGTACATGTTCGCTGTTGAGAGATGGTGTTGGTGGGGCTGCTTAGTATGATTGTTTTGTTTTCTTGGGCCCCGTTTTACCCCAAAAAAACAAAAATAAATAATAATAATAATAAAAGAGTTGAAAAATTAAACATGAGGGTAAGTAATTTTTTAAATTTAGAAATTATATTTAAGTTATTTGATACTATTTTTTTCTGAAAAAAAAAGATTTAAATGTAAAAATTCTAAGAAAAAAATTATAATTTTATCTTCAAAGTATTGAGGGTGTAATAAATTTATCATTGAATTAGAAAATATATATAATTTTATTTTTAAATTTTGTACATTACAATAAATAGAATAAAAATTTAGTTCTCAAATTTAACATAATAATTTCCAAAAATATTAACTTATTTTAAGGTAGATAAATTCAAGAATTAAATCCTAAATGTTTTCTAATTTAAAAACGAATTTATTATACACTTATATTTTAGAAACAAAAATGTAGTTTTTCTCTCTTAAAAAAAAAAAAAACTCGCAATCCCGATATCGTAGCTCAGGATCTATACATGTGAGATCAGCACGCGAGTGGGGTTGTTGAAGTCATGGAGTTCGTAGCTTCTGGCTTCGGGTGCACATGATGACTGGAGACGGCAGAACAGGATCGAAGGATGCAGAAAGATGTAGAATATGATGATCAAAGCTAAAACAAAACAAAAACGTGATCAGCCCAGCTAACTAGGGGAGCGGTGGAGCAGTCCATTTAATTACTCCATTTGTCCTTTACAGAAACAAATAGTAGGCAGTGTCTTTTCATCTGTGCCATGATTGATTACATTGATCCTCGTTTTCGAATTCAAAGGCCAAGCATGAGTCAGCATCTTGTGCAATTTTTTCAAAGATTTTGCGAAGTAGAATCTAAAAGCATTGAATGCGTGGAGGGGCTCACTTCGATAGAACCTTAACAAAATGAAGTATTATATTATTTTTTGATGTAATATGAACAGCATTTTTTGCGGCAGAAGAGCGAAACTGACAACATATATACAGTGCGTGTCTGCAGAAGCGGTTTGCCAAATAAAAAAAGTGTGGTTCAAATGTGAAGGAATATCTTTGGTGTCCATTCAATCTTTAGACAAAATTGGGGAAATATGTGATAAAGTAACATGCTTTGACTCTCCTACATAAAAAGGCGAAGCTTTTAGTTCGGCTAAAATCTTGGTAGATGCTACTTATTGCCCTTTTATGTAAGAGTTTTTATTCCTCAAAATTTCAATCTAATATTGATTATGGCATGGAAATCGACTAAAATTATTAAGATTTAGTTTGATATTATTCTTTAAAAGGTTATTTTAATTTATAAAAAATATAAATTAATTTTTTTATTTGATAAATCAAAAAATTGGTATATTTTTAATTTTGACTTTTAAAAGTTAGAAAATATTCTTAAGAGTTCTTGTAGGATATTTTTTAAAATTGAATTATACTTTCCAAAATTTAAAAAATTAATATCACCTTAAATTTTAATAAAAATGCAATTTTATCATTTTATTAATTAAGATTTCTAATTTTTAATTTTATTCTCAAATTCTCCCTCCGGTCTCTTTTATTCTCGCATAATTTCCATCAATTGCGCATATATATTTACTGTCTGCCAAGTATTAGGAGTGTCAAAAGGACCAACCCACACCCATTTAGCCCAGGCCCATGTGGATCAGGGCTAAAAGCCCACACTCATAAAAAGCCCAAGGGGCCAAAGCCCATGTGGGCTAAGGGGCTAGGGCCAACCCATGGGCAAGCCCACTTCCAAAAAAATGAAATTTTTTCTACCTTTCTAATGGGCTAATTTTAGCCCTAGCCCACATATGGGCTGTAACATCCCCATTTCTACCTAATTGAGCTTAGTGTTAACTGGTAATTAGAGGGATTAGCGATTAATCGGTGAACCAATCGATTAATCCCGAGAGCAAGAGCTTAGTAAATTAAGTCTAGCCAACAATTTAATCATAATGTCCTAAGCGTTTTAATAAAACCTTAATCATCTAATCCTTAATTACTCGAAGGTGCCAAAACAAAAGTAAGACAATTTAACCTTGCTAATTAAGTTTATAATGATTAAGGCAACTCTTGAAAAATTAAACCCCAAATTAAGCATATGCTTAACCGTAATGCAAGACATCAAAAAAGGTGTAATTGACAAGAGTTAACTCATGGGTAATTAAGCCAATTAAGTTAAACTACATTTAAATAATTCTAATAACATTTAGAGATAAAAGTTCTTCCATGCATATGCTCAGAAAGACCTGCGAGGAGGAGCAACATCTCACCCTTCATTCAAACTCTTTAATCCTACACCATTTAGATCAAAATTGTCAAGATTAGGATCGCATCCACCGTAGAATCTTGACACTTGGATGAGTCTTGATAAGAATCAAACTCCTAAGAGTGCTACGCTAACCCACTGAGAAAGGCAAAATGGGCGTTAGAATGCCTCCAGACTCAATAAAAACAACTCACCCTTTTTACCCTGCGAGGTTTTCCACTCTTTAACTTGTCACATTGTAAAGTCACATCACGCTCTTTTCCACTCCCCTTTGTGCGCCATCAGCCCACCTTTCTTTCCCCTCATTTCATTCTTTTTCACTCCTCTCCCAAACACACACCTTTAAAGCTCTCTCTTTCTCTCTCTTGATTTCAAATTCTCCTCCTCTCCTAAACTCTCCGCTTCTCTCTAGAATTCTCCCACTTTCTCTATCCTTTCCTCTTCTCATCCTACTACAAACTCTCAAGAGCCACCATTTCTTGCTTTCTTGGAGAATCAAAGACCTCAGCATATCAAGTACTCTTCCAAGATCCAGAGAGGGAGCACCACCACCACCATCATCTCTTTTTCCATCCCAAGTTCCTTCAAAGAAGCGGTAGTGACTCTAAACCCTTTTCCTCTCTTGTTTTTCAAGCTTTAGAACTCCTATGCTTTCTCCATGCCAGGTAGGTGGTTTTAAGGATTGATTTAGGCATCATACCATTCTTGTCGTAAAATGAGATGTTGTTGCTTGTATGGTGGTTTGTTGAAAACATGTTTTCGGGTTTGGTGTGATGCATGGCTGAATCCATTATTTTTGAACTCAACATAATAGTTTTTCACTAATCTTTCATGGTATATGAGTGTTTTATAACTTGAGAATGGTTTCTTGAAAGTGAGGTTGAGTGTTTTGGAGAAAGCTGAGAAAAAGCAAACGTGAAATCTGGATTTTCTGACAGCCTGTAAACCGAACGGTATAACTTTTTCCAGAAAACTCAGAAATTAGTGGAACCAATTTTATATGAAAATAGACTCAGAGAGCTTTCCATACATATAAAATATATAAGATTCGGAGTTAAAATGAGTGAGATATGATTTTCAAAGTGGACTGTTCTCGGATCGGTTTCTATCTGGGCAGTCTACACTAAAATGTGTATAACTGAGCTACAAAAATGATTTTGTGAGTAAGACCAAGTTTAAATGAAAGCTAAGACATAGAGGAACAAATACCTAAAACAGTTTTCTCAGATTCCTTCTGAGCAATTATAATGAGAAGTGACAATCCACTGTACCGGGAGTGAACTTGAAACTGAACAAGTCGAGAATAAAATATGCATAATGGGAGTTAGAAAATGTATTTTTGAGTGGGACTTGTTTTGTTAAAAACTAGACTCAGAACCTAAAAGCATATAAAATTTCGCATTAAAATGATAAAATACCAATTTATGGTGAATTTTTAAAGTTACTGCTTAGGGTAAAGTAAAACTGTCAAAACTTAACCTTAAGTAAGACTTTGCATAAATGACTTAAAAAGGTAAAGACCTTAGCTCAAAGTAATGAAACTTCATAATTTACTTAATGAAGACTAGATGGAATAAAATACCAAGCTGTTGCCTTAATCCTTAACAAAAGAAGCAAATAAAAGCGAAAAACCGAATGTAAATGTAGTTAGTGTACTAGATTAAGTTCATAAGATTTTAATCAAACTATATTGCAAAACCTAAAACATAAATCTTCCAAATTTAAAATATGAAAATCATATAAGTCAAGTTAGAATAAGTGAGAAGAAGAAATCAATAAAATGAAAGCCAATGTAAAAGCTTGCACCTAATTCACTAAGCTAAGCTCATAAGACTTTGTTTGAGAATATGCTTATGTTTAGGTTGCAAGCATGATGTGATTATGATGCCATGATAATGATGATATGATATGATGATGATGATATGATATGATGATATGATATGATGCTGTGATCTTTGGTATTAATGCCCTGCAAAATTTTGGGAAGGCTGCGGTATAGCAGTTATCTTAGAAATTTTGTAGAAAATGGACTTAGAAACATTTTGCACCATAAGTTAATAAGAGGAGATTTGATAAAGTGTGATCCTTCAAAAGGGAAGGTGACCTAAGCTAAGTTTCACCCACGACTCACATGAGGCATGGCATGACCCATGCTAGTGTGAGTATGGGGATAGAAGAACTTACATGAGGCATGGCATGACCCAGCTAGTGTAATCAGAATTATATGGTGGCGGCTTGACCCGGTATGAAGCTCATTACCACCTATGTTTAGTGGGTGAAAGAGAAGGACTCAAGATGAGTCAAGTTAAGGAAAGAAAGGACTTGGTCCAACCCAAGTAAAGAGAACATAACTTCGATCTGTTTATATATGTTATGAATAGTCATATAAGCTTTCATGTATGCACGATGATGTTAATACAACGAGGATAAATACTAAAAATGGGATCCACCGGATAATGAACGTTTTCAAAAATCAAATAATTGAACCTATTGTATGCCCCATGATTTCGTTTCAAAACCCGAAGTGGTGGGGCGATGACGATGACACCGGTGTGTCGGTCGGTCGAGTCCTCTTGAAAATCTTATTTCTCATCCTAGTTGTTTTTCGTCCGTCACGGATACTCATGGAGCCTCACGTGACGTGGAGCATGGAGCCTCCCACCATGAGGTGGGTTTATGATGAGGCATGCTATCGTGGCCCGACGACTCACCACGGTAGTTAGCACCTACTTCTATCCGGTCGAGTTTTGAACAAGAGGAGCCAGAGATTCCGCGGCCCCATGGGCGTATCTTCGCCACGCCTGGACGACCATTGGGTCCTTGGGATTTCCGCCCGAGCCATTGCGAGATCGAGATGGAGCTATGTCTCCCGGTCTACCGTAGCGAGCCTATCATGCCGCCTTGAGAGGTTCCGTGGTCGAGGTGAGTTCGGCGCACCCCCAGGTCAGTAAGTGCGCCCAGCCACACTCCCGAAAGTATCGACTTTGTCGCGTCAGGAGGATCCCTCAGAGCACGTTCCTCGGTGAGCAGCTATGTTCCGGTCAGCGTCCAGTCGTATAGAGGTGATCAGCAGGCACCCCCGCATCATTCGTCGACTCCGCACGTTCAGAGGCGGCGGCATGGAGGACTCGACATTCGAGACTGAGTTCGATGCACGAGGGCATGGAAGGGGCGAGAGAAGACGGCATATGTCTCTGAGGGCTTATTTTGATTTGTGCTCCCTAACTCTTGTATTTCATTTAGTATTGTATCTCATCAAACTTGTGTACCTTTGATATTTGGGGCCATGGCATGTCCATGAGTTGCCCTTATATGTATTCGTTGGATATTGTGAGATTAAGTATATGATGTAGTTGATGTTATAATTTGAATGTATGACTTTGTGATTTATCTCATGTTCCTTCCATTTATATCGAAATCTCTGCGATACGCTCGTTTATTGCTATCTTCTCGCGCAAGGCTTTATTTTTCCAACGCAATGACATATTTCAAAAAAAAAATTTTTACTGTATTTTCCGCGTAATTTAATTTCAAGTAAAGTTTAGTGTTCCACGAGCATAAGTAACAACTAATAAAACGCCATAATACGACTTAAGCGTAATATGGATTTATTAGGGTGTTACATGGGCCAACTCTAGCCCACTGATGGGCCAATCCTAATTCACTATATTAATCCATTATCAAAATTTTCAAATTTTGCCTTTTTTTTTAATTTTTTTGGTCAATTTTTAACTTTTTAATAAATTTTAACACATGGGCCAAAAAGCCTACCTTCAAAAAAACATAAGGGCCAAAAAGCCCAAATTGGAAAAAAGCCTAATGGCCCAAAAAGCTATTCTTTAAAAAAGCCCACAGAGTTAAAGGCAAAGTAGAATACATAAATTTTAAAAATATATTTTAATGATTACATATCCAAAATCATAACTACACATCTATTACAAAATTTTCATTAAACTCAAAAGGTCTAAAAACTAATCTTAATAACTAAAAATATGACAATTTCTTCATTCTTCATCTTCATCTTCATAATGCACATTGGACTTTGCTGGTAATGTTTCGTAGCCAAGAGTTTTGCAGTCATCTTCATATGAAACTCAACCAATCGAGAAACAACTTAAAAATCAACTAAGATTATGTAAAATTATATATTAAAAAAAAAGATACACAACAAATCAAGACATTACCATCAGGATTCAAAATAAAGCCATGTAACCAATTCCTGGTGCAAATAATCATTTGGACATGCGCCGGAAGAGTCGAACTTCTATACTTTGTTAAAACACGTCCACCAATGCTAAATGCAGATTCCGATGCCACAGTAGTGATCGGAATACTTAATACATCTCTGGCCATAATTGATAGTACAGGAAGCCTTTTTTCATTAGTCTTCCAGTAGTTTAGCACATCAAAATCTTCACCATCATCATAATTAATTGGCGGTTCATCCAAATAAAGATCTAATCCGTTCTTTCCAATGGTAGATTTGGTTTCATTTTGAAACATTTTAAACTCCTGAAAGATGTAATATATTAATCATTTGAACAAAACAAAAGTAACACTAAGAATAAAACTAACAACCAAATTGGCATAGAATAACATACACTAAATATTTTAGATCTCTTTGGCTTGCTTCCTTCTCCAATTGACTTATTAAACATACTGGATTTACTAGATGATTGAAAAGCAATTGGAGCACTAAAATTGTTTGTATATTCCCTATAAAGCTTCTCGAATTTTTCCCTCACAATTTTTACCTTGTCTTTAGAGGTTAAGGGATCTAATTTTCTATAACAGAAGTTTAAAAAATCCAACTTTAATCAGGGGTCAAGAATGACTCCAAAAGCCAAGACTATGCTATAATCCTTCCAGTACTTGTCGAATTTTCTTTTCATTCTCATAGACATGTCCTTGATCACATCTTCTTCATTAAATTGGTTTTCTTCTAGCATGCATTCAATCTTCCAAACTTGCATAAAATACAAGTTTGAAGTCGGATAAGATGAACCTGAAATGAGGTTTGTAGTCTCATAAAAGGGTTCCAAGAATTTGCACATCTTCTCTGCCGTTCTCCATTCTTCATATGATGGACAATAATTGTAGTTTGTGTCTATCACATTAAGAAGATCAAAAGCTTTCTCAAATTTAATTGCACTTTCCAGCGTCACGTATGTTGAATTCCACCGAGTTGAAACATCTAATTTTAAACCAGCGCTGTCATCAACTTCAGCTTCCTGCACACACTCTTTGAATTTTATCATCCTTGCATCTGATGCCCTCACATACTTCACACTTTCTCTACTCTTAAATAGTGCGTCACTGGCAACTTTCAAACCCTCTTGGACAATCAGGTCGAGTATGTGAGCAAAACATCGCACATGAAAAAATTCTCCATCACACGGCAAATTATTCTGCAAACGTAGTAGATGATTTTTCAAAATAGTTTGCATAGTATCATTTGCAGAAGCATTATCCAAAATAATGGAAAACACCTTTTTATCAATCCCCCATTGCTTCAAACAATCAAACAGCATGGCTTCTAATTCAACCCTTGTGTGTGGAGGCTTCATTCGACAAAAGTTAAGAATTTTACTCACTAGTCTCCAACTTTCATCAACAAAGTGAGCAGTTAAACAAATGTAGCCTTCTGTGGTAGATGCTGTCCACACATCAGAAGTTAGACAAACTCGATTAGGGATCTTAGATATCACTTGCTTGAGTTTGTCCTTCTCTTTCATGTAAATTTTTTGGACATCTGATACCACAGTGTTCCTAGAGTGCATCACAGCACTGAGGTTCAAATAACTAATCCATTCTCTAATCTTCTCATATTCAACAAAGTTAAATGGAAGATCATGTTGGATTATAGCCTGGGCAAGCAAACTATGATGGGTTTTTTGATTAATCCTGGTCATGCTAGATTTCCCTTCTAGCATTTCAACCCTATTGGCTTCTGAGTTTGCAATGGATTTACATGTAGCTACATGATGATTTGAATGAGAAGTCCCATAATTATTCTTAGTCTTAGGATTTCTCCTGATTGCATAGCCACGACCATAATAATTACACACAGCTTTTTCAATACCTTTTTTATCCTTCCCAGTTTTCGTAAAAAATCTCCAAACATTAGATGTTTCTTTCTTAGCAGAGTCAATACTTCCAGATACTCTAGCAGGCATTTCACAGACAACTTTATCATCCACATTCACAGACTCCATTATATAACTATGTTTATAAATTCCTAAACATTGACAAACAAAAATGTATAAAAAAAATCAGAACAACTAAAATAGAACATGTAAAAACATAACATGCAACCACATATATACGTATAACATTGGTTTCCAAATTGCTCACCTTCATCTCCCTCTTAATAAGGCATGACCCTATCCCATTCAGGAAGAAACTTTTGCTATATTTGGTTAATACTTGTTCTTTAAATCTCAAAGTTTGTACTTGGCGAAATTTCGACAGCATTTCCTTTTGGTCTCTAAGTGCACGACTTGAGCGCGGTAACATTTACCACGACCAAGTATGCACCCAGAGAACAAAAGGAAATGCTGTGACTGAAATTTCGTTAAGTACAAACTTTGATATTTAAAGAACAAACATTAACCAAATATAACAAAAGTTCCTTCCCAAACTGTCCGACTTGGACAATTCAAGATTCAATATAATGAACGGTACAAAAATGTACACATGCTCACTAAAAATTGAATCTTGAATGGGAAACTAAGGTTTCACTCTAATTAGTGTACAATAATATAAAAATAGAGAATCAAGGCACAACAGTCAACAAACATTGCCACACATTCTAGAAGACCACATTTATGTAGAGGAGTGAGTAGTATAGGTTAGATGTGTTTTAAGATTTTCCATAATTTCCAAATCAAACAGCAAAGGACAGAATATTATCATTTACCACAACCAAGAGCAGGAGGTGAAAATATCATTAGAGTGAAACTTCATTAGAGAGTAAAACTTCATTCAGTTAAGACAAGCATTGGATAAATGTTATAAAATAGATACAGAACAAAAACCTTTTGTATTGCAACTCGTGCAGCTTCTTTCTTTTTCTCTTTGTTTCTCAACCTCTTCCCCCACCTTCACTCTTGCAACAATTTTAGCAGCTTTAATTTGGGCTTCAATCCTAGCTTTCTCTATTATGCAAAAGCATACAGCACATCATTAACAGGGATCATAATATAAATTGAACTACAATACAATTCACATCATGCTAGCCGGAAATATAGCTTCATAATCTTTAATCACAACTCAATTTTTTCAAAAATTCTGTTATCAATTTGTATAGCCATTATAATGTCAATAGATTTAACATAAGCTTAGAAGGAAGATTCTTCAAGACAAAGGGTTTTGAATTGTGAATATGGCAGAGCTCAGCTAGTTAACATGGGGTAGACTTCAGTTCATATTTGTGATGGCAACAGACTCAAGAAAGAGTATATGCTGCAGAAATGGAAAAAGATCAATTTTCAGAATGGAATGAGGATTACAACTTCTAAATAGCAGATTTGATGCAGAAATGGAATTAATGGATGAATGATCATCAATGAAGCAAAAGTGATGCTATCTTAAATTATATATTATTATATCTAAAATTTTCGTAATTCAGTCCTATAATATTATTATATTAACAGATTATACTAGCATAGAAATCATAGAATATTAAACCACAGGCATGACATTAATAGTTAATTCAGTTTAAATCCCATTAAAGCCTGAACAAAATGTTGCATTTTCTATATGTTGTAATCAGAAAAGCTGAACTTGTAGTCCCACAGTTAAACTCAGGAGATCAATTGTGTTCTTTCCAGCCACTAGTGTGATGGGGATGTCCACATTGAGCTTAGCTTTGCCACTATTGCTTGCTTGACTTCTTGAGAAGTTTTCAACAAGATGACATACAATTATTATTAAATAATTCAAGATAAACTTAATTGAAAGAATGAATTCCTTAATACTTTTAGGAAGGAACACAGAACATCCATGAGCAATTGAACTTACATTCTTACTTTATTTCACATCAACCTCAATTTTATTTTGTCTGCACATTTAAACTTACCCAAGTTTTGCATGTCAAGAAATGGCCAAATTAGGATCATGTTAAAACTTAGTGTCTACTAATCTAATCATCTAATGAATCTAGAATGTGTAAGGTCAGTAAGGATATTTTCATGTGCTATTTAGACACACCACAATGCCACTTGAAACTCATCCTTAAAACTGATATTTTCAACTGATTATATATTATCCGGATATATAATTTTCATATCCTAAAATTAAAAAGGAAAAAAACTCATCTACTACAAATAGGTTTAAGCTTTAAGAAACATTTTAGCAAACATTTCAAGGGCATTCACTACAAATCCACAAATTTGGCATATGTCAATTTTCTTTCAATAATTTTTCTTAAATAAAATGATTTTCCCCAATAATCTCAGACTCAGAGAACAATCTCAACCAAAATCTCATGAAATACTTGTAAATAAAATTCAAAAGAAAACCAAAAGGACGAAAATTAAAAAAAAAGAAAAAAAGAAGAAGCAGTGAAGCACATAGATAAAGAATGAAGGAGATTGAGCATTGCTACCTCAAATGAAAAAGAAGGAATGCATCTTCTGTAATCTTGCTTCACTGCTTCAAAGACACAGTGCCGAGCTTGAAATGAAGCTTGGTTGAAGAGGCGGCGTCAAACTCGTAGCAGCAATGATGGTAGCAATAGTGTGATGGCTTGGTCGAAGCTTAGCTATGGCAGTGGAAGGCACAGCTATGGTGGTTTGGTGGACGAGACGAGATTGGGAATTTTTCAAAATTAGGGTGATGGAGACACTGAGACGGTGGATGTGCGATGGAGACACTGAGACAGTGAAAGTTGGAACCAAATTTCTTCCGTTTTCTATTTTGGTGGGGTGACCCACGGGCTTATTGGGCCTGACCCACAAAAATAAGGGGCTTTAGGGGCTAGGGGCTTTATCTGGCCCCCATTAAGATGGGCTATAATAATGTAGGGATGGAGGATTGGGGGTTGGGGGGCTGGCCCACAAGTTGGGGCTAAACTGATAGGACTACTATATTCCTTCCCTAAAAAAAACCTATTGTTCAATTATATAGCTATCATGGTGACAATAGCATTGGCCATCATTTAGAAGTAGTATATTTTGTTTTCATCATGTAAACCTCTAGTTACATGGATATAATATATAATTCTCAATTTAACTTCTCAAATACTTTCTTCTCAGATTTGCTCCTCACCGTGTTATGGTGACTTGAGGCTACGTATTTTGAATTATAAAAAAAAATGATAATAAGAGTAGAAATTATTCTCATTAATATTTATCCATTATGATTATTTTAGATTTTATAAGTAACTTTATCAAATACTACTCTTATGGCCTTTACTTATTGAGAGTAATTTTTATATTATTTTATCAAATGATATTATTGTAGCTATTTGAGAGCAACTTTTTGGAGGTTTAGAGAGCTCAACAGCTCTCAAAAAGCCACATCAATATCAAACCAAATATAATAAAATTAGGTGTGAAGATTACCTAGGTTGATTGATGAATCTAGAGCCTTTGTTCCTCAAATTTGATTAGAGAAAGTATGGAGTTCGGACACTCTCTAATCAGATATGAGAAATCAAGGCCATAGTTCATCAATCACGCTAAGTAATTTTCATAACTAATCTAGTTAATGATTTTAGTTGATTTGCACGCCATAATAAGCGTTGGATTGAAGATTTAAGGGATAGAAATTCTTATAATTGGTATCAGAGCTAATTTGATCTCTGATTATGGCTGTAAATTGTGTTTTGTTATGAGATTGGGTGTTTAATCATGGTAAGGAATCAAGTCCGCACACACATGTATGAACCCAAAAGCAATTCAATTTGGGATTTTGATTTTTTCACCAATTAATTTTGAAATTGATTGATGAGTCTTATTACTAGTGTTGTCTTGAGTAAATCAACATATAAATTGCATGATGTGGTTCCAATTTGAGAAAGAATTTCAAATGAAACTAAAGAACACTAATCTTTACGTCCAAAAACCCAATTCATTATTTGACCAAATCTCATCAAAATGATTTATTTTTATTTTTTATTTTTTTAAAGCACTCTATTGCAATCCTAAAGCACTAGGATATGACTATCTTGCATGTATGAATGTTAATACTTTTTTTAGTATGATTTTTTTGTACCATTGAGATACTTGCTATCTCATCTTGGACTATTTGGTTGAGAGTGCTAGCTCGATTTTGACATCTTATCAGGGCCACATATTAAGTTGGAGTATTGATTTCATATAAATATAGTAATTTGATTTATGTTGTCCGAATGGGAGAATGATTGATTATTATTTGTGGATTGCCATAAATTAGAATTGTTTTTAATTTTAAAACCCAAATCAATTAGATGTCAAAATATTGGAGCATATTGTTTAGCCCAATATAATTTTGTGACCAATATCGTTATTGGGCCTTAATGGCATTCTATATTACTAATAAGTGGATATGATATGGGTTTTGAGTATAGGCTTTGCCATAATAAATAGACTTAGCCCATCATATTACTAACTAACACAAGGGAGATGCCCCTTCTTCTAACCATATAAATAGGTATCTGTTGCTCTATTAAGACAGAGGGCACATTCGGCTATTATTGGAATATGAGAAGTCTCTCTCCCTTCTTTGTTTCCTCTGTCTTTCTTTTTGATTAGATAGGAAGAAAGGATTGTGGATTTTATGTCTTCCTCAATCAACTCAAATAATCTCAACATGCAAATCTTGTTATGGTTTTCTTAATTTGCATGTTATAATTAGAGTCAAATCCATGTTTTGAGAGATATAAATGTCTACATGATATTGATAATTGGGTGTTTTTTTTTAGATGAATTAATTTATGATGTCTATATTAAAGAAGTGGGATGAGAATATGAGATGCAATTAACTTATAGAAGAAAGTGTAACAACACCCAAGTCAAGAGTTATAAGAATTGTGATACTTTGTCCTGTCGGACCCCGTGGAAGTTTTAAGTCTGAACCCTTTGCCTCTTTGGAGGGCTATATGATTGAGATATTTTCATGAGATCAAAAGTCCCAATAATTATTCCTTAGATATCCAAGAATCAAAGAGTGATTTTTAATGAATTTTAGGAAGTTGTTAACCCTTTCATTTTTAGCCCGGAAGTTTAAAAAAAGGCAAGTTTTCAGAAATTTATACTAAAATCCAAAAGTTGGATTTTGATTCTTAAGTAATTTGATTTTTCTAATATTTTTATTGGTTTCAAATTGGGGACATTTCCTTATTTGCATTTGTATTTTGAAATTAGTGGAGAGTAAAGTAGTAGGGGACATGTAAATAAGTGTAAGACCATGGCTCGAAGAGTATGGAAGATTAGAAGAGAAAGAAAAACTAAAATTCTAGAATCTGAGAGCCATGCTTGAGCACTGCTTCCTACCCTCCAGCGTGGAGGAAAGCTCGAGGGCGGCTCCCTATGCTACAACATGGTCCTAGAATAACAAAATGAAGGATCTGGAACCCGGATACACTCGAGCATGACCCCCTATTATAACACCTTCCCAAGTACAATACCATACTTAAGTCATAGTACTACACTCAAGTGTTGTTACTGTTACTTTAATGGACCCTGTGTGACAACTCTCTTTAGCTGTCTTCAAACTTCCTAACTCTGCCTAGTATACTTATCTTCTAGATTTTTCGAAATATTTGGAGATAACACGGAAATATACACAGGAGTCAAAATTTTAAACTCTCAGTAGGATTCCCTAGACTACAACATACCGTGTTATCGCTATTATCTCCAGCTGTTTCGATTTATTATCAAAAAGGTGAACATGTTATATAAACTATTTAGTTTTATAATTTGAAAACATATTGTCTAAAGTGGAGTTCATTCTATTCATACACTTGTTAAATAAAGAGAGAATCTAAACATCAACTTAATAACATGAAGGATAATTGAATAAGGTGCATAGATTCATAATAAATAAGGAATAGTTGATTTTCATGCATAAATGAATGCATATGACTTTCTTGGTATAAGTGTCTTTGCCTCTTTTAACTTTCTTTACTTTCTTTACTTTCTTTTCTTGGCACACCTAAGCGTTACATATCGCCGTCCCTATGGTGTGTATATCGGTCTACACTTGAGCGTTATGTATCGCAATCCTCAAGTGCACCCCCTTACTTATCTTTCACTCGCACTTCGTCCCTTGGAGGTGAATGGCCCCTCTCACCTCTGAATAATTGCCTGCTTTTTAGGACTAAGCTCATTCTTATATAGGATTGCCGGTTTACTTTTCCTGACACTCTCACTGACTTATTCCCCTTAAATTTGTTCAAGGGTTGGCTCAAGTAACATGGAATTATTATTATATCTTTAATCATGAAGTCATGAATGCATATGCTTGAGGAATCATAATCATGATGCATCATTCATATACTTTTGCTGAAATTTGACAGCATAACAGATCAGATCTGCTTCTCTGTGAATAGTGTTAGCTTAACCAGAAAATCAATCACAACAACAGAGCAAACATCACATATTAATTCCTCAATATTGTGATAGGTTTGAAATATTCAAGCTCCAATTGACATTAAGGTAGTCAAATACTCAATTAGCAATTCTGCCTCTCTCATTTTGGTCTGCCTTGTCTCTGTTCAATTAGGACATGGGACAACTTTGATGAATTACTAGGAGTAACTTGTTTATAGTTTGAATTTGAAAATTTTTATGGTATCAACACTCATATGTTAGCTTTCTAACAAAATTAGTTGCATTCAATTTTAGGTTGTATAGGGCATAATTCATCCTATACAACCCACTCTAGTCAAATTGAAAGGTAGAAATCTAGGGTAAACTTCAAAAAATCATATCTCACTTAATACTAATACCATGACCTTATAATTTATATGATTGGAAAGCTATAGATGTCTAATTTTATTTAAAATTGATTTCATCAAATTCTAATGGCTATATGTAAATCAGTATAATGAATAGCCTTAGGGTTCTTACCTAAAACAAATTCTAGTTACTCTTCTTCTAGCTTTTCATTCCAATTTCAACCCTATCCAATAATCTCATGTTAATCCAACCCTAAACTACCACATAAATGTAACATATCACCAAATAAGTGAATAGACATACAATTTAAAGCAACCATTAGTTCATAACAAGCAGGTAGAAAGGTTGAGTCTTACCTTCAATTTGATGCAAAACTAGCTAGAATTAGGTTTCTTTTGATAGAGGAAGGTGGGATGAAATGAGATGAAATGGAAGAAGAGAAGATGGAGACGGAGCTGCTGAAGTTGGTCGACAAAATGAAAGATTTTTGAGGAAATAATGAAAATTTTAAATACTTGATAGTTATATCTTGACTTTTGATTAGTTGTGGCTTTGAATGGTTGAGATTCAACCAACATTTCTCTTCACATATGGCTGTTGTGGCACCATTTGGGGTGTTGGCGGTTGAATTTTTGGCCACTTGATCTAGGTGTTATCAGTATAAAGTTCTATTGATTCGGTTTCGACAATTTAAAATACTGGATCTTTACTGATTTCTTTCAAATTAGCAAAATATTACTAAGTAATTTTATAAAATTTTCTACATGTCTATTCTAATTAATATCTAATTAATTGCTAATTAATCTTTGATTAACTTCTAATTAACCTTACTTATTCAATAAAATCAAATAAATTGATTATTAACGTAAATTAAATATTTTAAAAACTTTCGAACGTTACACCTATGCTCTGGCATGCCCAGGTCGGTGAGAAAAACATAAAAGGGAGCTTGCAACCCCAAAACCCTCATTTTCTCTCTCATCTCTTCTCCCTTGATCTCTTTCTTTTCTTTCCCCAAAAATTTCTCATGTATAGTATTTTACCATCTTATATTACCGTTTGTCCTTATCCACTTCTTACAAGTTACATTCTTAGCTTTTCTACCAATTGATTCTCTCTTTTGAGCAAGTAAGGGAAGTTATGGGATGTCTTGTGAGAAGACCCAAGCTCTCCACCACGTTCCTTACCATTCTTTAGTATATAAAGGTAAGTCCTAAGCTTAAAACCCCTTCTATGTCAAGATTTAGGAAACTTATTTTCAAAGGATTTGCTCTTGGACGATACAACAAAGGTTTAAAAAATTGGTTTTTCATAACTGAAAAGCTAATGAAGAAATAAATGTATGCTATAGATTTTTTTTATGAAGAGCATGGGACTAATTAATCTATGCATAGTTTCAAATTGGATGTGAAATGGTTATATTTTCCAAAGTTACTAGCTGTTTGTACAAAGAAAGGGGATAAGTAATTTCAGGTATACCATATTAGAAAAGTTTACATTTATTAAGAAAAAGAGTTTATTTATGTGTGCTTTAAACTAGCTTTGAAATTGATATGTTCTAATGAAAGGAAATGAGTTTTGTGGGATAAACACTTCATAGAACCGCAACTAACAGTGGGTACATTAGACATTGTGCACCTTGTGTGAATCCCAGCTAGTAAGGGAGTTATTAGCGGCCGATATGACCGGATTATAGATCACTAAGGGCTATAACGATGTTGCTACTCAAGATATTATAGTAGGAATTTTATAATTGCAACTTCTCACTAGCTATAAGTACATATTTTAAATTCTTATGTTTTATGAAAATGTGTTTCAATGGAATTTCCAAAAGCAAAATAAGATTTTGACTCTTCCTAGTTGACTCAAAGGATTTGCATATGTACTAAAAGTATAAGAGAGCTACAACTCCAACGATTTTGCAGAATTTTAAATGAGGTTTCTTTAAATGTGTTGCAAGACGGAATAGTTGCCAAATGCTTTATACGGCAAATAGACTTTTAGTTATTCTAAAAATATTTATAAGAATTATTTTCTCTAGTGATTTTCTTGATTAAAAAGGGGCTATTTTCCCCAAATATTCTATATGTAAAACATAATTTCAATCCTTTTGTTATGAGAATATTTTTTTATATTTACTAAGCCGAATAAATATGTTTTAACTTTGTCCCATGCTAACTATAGCTAAATTATCTCTCACTGAATTATTTAACATCCAGTTGCCTTCCCATGTTTCAGGTACTAGTATTTAGCAACTAGTGACCTTTTAATGAGCTTGGCCCTTCCTTTGTTATTAAAGGGATTACGGTATTTGGTATGGTCTAATACTCTATTGAACTATAGGCAGGGTCCCAAAATTGTAGTAGTTAGGGCCTATTTATGTTGAAAAACTTATATGTATATATAGTTTGTATATACCTAATTAAGTATGGAAAAATGTCCAATTTGCTAGTAAAGTTTTAGTTGAGGCTTAATAGGGAACCACAGCTCCCTATGCGCCTATCACGTCCAAGTTGGGTCGTGACAGAAAGCCCCTTTGGTGGAGTAAAGTCATTGTCGTTGGAAAAAAAAAAATTCCACTCATACAAATCAAACAAATGAATAAAGCAAAGAAACACTGAAAAGGCTGAATCATGTTAATTTTCTAGCAGTAAATTAGTTAAATTAAATTTTATTATTTTTTAAAAAATTACTATATTATTTCTCACATATCGTGCATTTTATGTTTTGGTATATCTATGACAATAGAGTTTGAATTTAGGATCTCATACAAACTACCCAAATATCTCATCACTAGATCACTCCTAGTAATATTATTTCTCACATATAATACATTTTATTTTTATTATATTTTATGTAATTTTTTAATTTCATTAAATATAATATAAAATTTTTTAAATATTACAACTTAAAAATATATATTTTATAGAAACAATAATTTAATAATAGGTAAATTAGTTTAATTAAATTTTTAATTTGAATTTTTATTTTATGCATATAAATAAAAATAAAATTTCGTACAAACTATTACAATTTTTTCATTTGATCATCCAAAACATTATGATTTTATTATATAAGTCCAGCTAAATATCACAATTTTTTTTTTGTTTAATCCGTCTTTTTTAATCCTTTAGCCTATGTCAGTATCCACGTATAAGATGTCACACTGACACATAATGGCATGAACCAAAGAAACACTAATGGAGGGAGCAAACGCAAATAAAAATAATTTTTAAGCGATTAAATGAAAAAAATTTTAAAATGGTATCACCAAAAAAATATAGCAGTTTCTCCTCTAAACTTGCTCTTATAAAGGAGGGAACATTAAATGTAGATGATGTATAAAGCGTAAAAAATCGCCACACGTATAAAATATAAAATTGTCATATGACACAAATTTTTTTTATCATTCACAGCATTTTCATTTAAGTTACTAGATGTAGTCTAGTGATGAGATATTTGAATAATTTGCATAAGATTATACATTCAAACCTCATTACTATCAATATATCAAAAAAAAAAAGCATTACCAAGTGTCACATGATAAGATTTCGTGACATGTATCTACCTTTTTATACATTATTATTTTGATGCTTATGTAATTTTTCTTTAATTTTGAAATAAAAAATATCTCAACTATATAAAATAAAAACCATATGCAAAAAAGTGTCATGCATGATTCTCTTTTCCGAGTTTTACCATTTTTTTATTGTAGAATTTATTGTTTAATTATATTGATTTTTTTTTTTTGACATAAAGGTGAGAAGAAAGAAGAATTAGAGAAATGGCGGAGGAGATTCTAATACAACCTCATGAGTTTGAAATTAAATTAGTCAATTCAGTTTCACAATTATTGGACGATAACATCAGTGACTTAGTCTTGGCTATCATAGTGTAGCATATCAGAATCAATTTGTTACTCATCTAATCCTTATCCTTTGTATAGCTGTTCTATCAAGCATCTACTTTCTAGGAACAGATATTTGACTAGCTGTGTATATTGACTCCATGATTACTCAGCAGATGGAATGCAATCATTTTCCCAATTATTTTTTTGCTTGGTATTAGAGCAATTGTTACTGCTACATCTGAGATTATGTGGTTACAAAATTTATTGAGTGAACTGCAAATTAACATGTCTCGACCTCCTCATTTAGTTTGTGATTATATTGGTACAACATATTTGTGCTCTAATCCAATTTTGCACTCGAGGATGAAACATATATCTCTTGATTATCATTTTGTTAGGGAAAAGGTTCAACAAGGCAAACTCTATGGTTCTCATGTTTCCACCAAGGTCCAGATTGCAGATTTATTAACAAAGCCTTTACCTTAAGCCAAGTTCGATAATTTCAAAGTCAAGATGCAAGTTTTAGATGGAGACTTGCTCCTGAGGGGGCATAATCCAGCCTCATGAGTTTGAAATTAAATTAGTCAATTCAGTTGCACAATTATTGGATGATAACATCAGTATACTTAGTCTTAGCTGGCATAGTGTAGCATATCAGAATCAGTTTGTTACTGATCTAATCCTTATCCTTTGTATAGTTGTTTTATCGAGTAGCTACTTTCTAGTGATAGGTATTTGACTTGCTGTGTATATGTACTTCATGGTTACTCACTCAGTAAATGCAATGCAATAATTATCCCAATTATAGTTTTATAGATTCAACTTTTGCAAAAATCTTGTTGAGCCATATTTTGAAATGGTTAATATCCCTTCAGCAGTTTTTCTTTTTATAATTATATATGTATAATAAGAGTAGTCATTTTATGTGTGTATTAATTACAAGATCGACAGCCAGGTGACAATTGAATATTGTTTGTCACCAATCGGTGGTTGAGGTTTGACGCAGAAAATTAAAGTTCTTGCTTCTTTTCCATAGATTTTTATTAAATATATATTTAGAAGAAAATTAAAATCTTTCGAAGATTTTGGAGGAAGCATTATTTTAATAATGGGTAAGGAAGAACCCAACTCACAGATGGCGTCGTCCTCCTCAGATAATGCACTCCAAAAACCTTTATCCTTAACCTCAAGACTATCTATCCCAGAGTCCTGTATAAAAATCCTTTCTTCCAAAATAGAAAACCTCATAGAATATTCCTATGTCCCTGAAGATGCCCAAATAGAAAGCTCTATTCCTCCTCTCCTTAGTCCCTATAATGTCTTTAGACAAGAAAAAGGGCCATTTAGATGGCTCCGCAAAAAGCTTATCTCAACTCCTAGACCTGGTGTGAAAGAGTACATCCAGACTACAAAGATGGATGAATGTGCCCTCCAAGCCACCAGCGCTGAACAATATGTTGATCTGGAAATCAATCCTACTCTCATCCGGCTTTGGCATAGAGAAGGATATGTTAGCCTTCACCTTGGGGCTATTAGGCTAGTTCTTTCCCTTCATGGGAGAAAAGGACTCCCTATTACCGCTAGAGTAAGCCTACTAGACACTACCTTCCAGAGTCTTGAACATGCCACCATCGGAACTGTTTTAACGACACTAAATGCAGGAAGTGTTGTTTTAACCATGTTCCTGAATTTCAATATCCATCTCAGAGACCCCACTTTGACCACCAGATTCAAAGTACAGGTCCAGCTCATAGGAGCTCCACAAGATGGAGCTGCCCTAGTCGCTTTACTGCAGCATCAGCTTATCTATAGGCTTCAAGATCATTGTTTTGATCTGCCTACTCCAAAAGACTTCAATGAAAACGCCTTGATGGTCTTGGCCACTTCAAACGATGAGACGCCCTCCATCATTCAAATTCCCAAGCAGATTCCAAAGAAGGACCTCCTGCAGCTCATGCCGCTTGAATGGATAAGTAATATGAAAACTTCAAAAGGAACAGCACCCCTGCTGTCTTTACTGAAGCAAGTTTTCAAAGATCTGCTTATGGAACTGTCAGAACTATTTTCAAAAGGCCAGAACAAGAAGAACCTTCTGAGGGAAACCCTCCAGTCTTCCACACCATGATGATCACTCTCGGAGCAGCTGAAAAGAAGCTGCCGATCCATGCTATTGATACAAATGGACAAATCATCTATTCTGACAAAATTGATGGTCATTTCTTATGGGATATTCCTGGATCAGGAATGTGCGAACCAGGCTGTACTTGCAACACATGGTTTTATCCCATGCTAGGAAATGATGAATGGAGAAGGGCATGCACAGGAGGCTATAAGCATCCTACTACTCCTTGCAAGCCTCCTCCTAAGCCACAGAGGAGATTTGATCCAGACAATGGTCCCTGGGTAGGGATCAGAAAGAAGAAGGAACCACTGCTGATCTATGAAGAAGCCCTCAGGATACTCCGACAAAAAGGGTATCCACCACCACCTGAAGACCCTGATCTTATCACTTGGCCACCACCACAAAATACCACAAACTCTTTTTCCTATAAAAACCCAAAATCCACACTTTCTGTCCCAACAACACCATAAATCCCATGTATGATGTTTGCTTCTACATTAGCTACTTACAGAGCTGACTTTCCAGCTCTAGAAAGAAAAAACAACCCTACCACCCAGACACATACTAAACCCTTTATCCAACTAACTGATGTACAACCAGATGGGAAGCTTAAACCTCTGACTCAAGTTGAAGAAGTTCTGAACTGGCAAACTGAAAACTCCATAGCCCAAAATGGACTGCTGACAAAAATCAATCAAAAGATTGATAGTCTCATGACAGCCATAGAGCAACGGCTGGGGATACTGTCAGAAAAATTGCAGAAATACTATAAGGAGACAAAGGCCAAAATCCAAGTCTTGGAAGTGGAAATCCAGCAACTTCCTGTTCGGAATATCCATGACCAAGCTTTTGATCAAAGAGAAAGAGAACTTCAAAGGCTTAGCCACTGCATAGAAGAACTCTATGAGTATAAAAAAAGGTTTCAAAAATAGCCAGAGGCAGACCCGTTCTTTGCTCCGCCACCAAAAATATATCCCAGCCTTCTGCCATCATCACAGCCACATAAACCTCCACCTTTATTACCACCAATCCTACCACCAAAAACAATATTCTTTGGAGAAAGATCTCGACCCTCCAGAGAAAATCCAAAGAGGAAAGAAGTTGTTGAGTCTTCCTCAATTTTTCCAAAACAACCAATTCAAAATCCAAAATCTCCTGAACCTGAACCATCTCCAAAGAAGACTCAGACATCAGAGATTGATCCTGATATAGTCCCATTATCTCAAGCCATGATAGCCTCACATGCTTACCAGGAACAAACAGATAGCGATGACCAGAGTGTTGAAGCATCTGTAGAGATCCCTAGTGATGATGAGCATGCTGACATCACCAGGATTCTTATGGCCACAACTGTAGAAACTGAGACAACCAGAGGGGCTCAATCATCACCTTTAAATCCTCAAGAGATCAACACTCCTCCGCCATCTGGAGGACCTTTGTTTACTATAGATGACATTTCACCATCTCAATGGAGGAAAAGGTTTTTAGATTTTAAAGCCTGGATGGATGCTAAGATGGTTTCACCTGATGCTGATCGGTACCGAGTCATTGAAGAATTCTGTGCACACATGACTGGAGTCCTCAAAGAATGGTATTGTAGCCTTGGTCCTGTAAGGCAAGATGAACTACACAGACTAGAGAGTACTGATACTGTTATTGCAATACTCCACCATGAATTCCTTGGTGACCACTGTCTTGTTCAAAAGGAGATTCAGAAGGAATACTTTGATATGAAGTGTTGTTCTTTGAAAAAACCTGACCTCGAATGCCATTTCAAAAGAATGGCTCAAAGGTTTCATCAACTGAATGGCTATAATGATCCTAGCCTGAATAACACTTATGTCAGCTCTCTTCCAGAAGAACTCCAGTCAGAAATGTACCAAATGTTTACCACTATGTAAAGAGACGTTTTAAACATAACTCTTGGAGAAATCCACCAGATGTGCCTTGTTGCACTGGATAAGTTATGCAGTCAACAAGTCCTCTTTGAAAATATTCTCAAAGACAGAAAAAAGTACACCAAAGCTTACAAAAAGAATTATCTGGAGATCAAGTGCAAGGAGAAAGATTGCAGCTGCCGTTACAAGCCAACTGCCAGAAAGAAAAATAAAATCTTCATGAATAGGAAAGGGAAGAAGAAGAAGGTCAGATTCTTCAAAAGAAAACCTTTCCGAGGAAAAGATGGCAAACGATGTTTCATTTGTGGCAAAAAAGGACATTTTTCAAAAAATTATCCCAATAAAAAGGAAAAGGCTTCCAAGCTAATCCATTCCCTTGACCTAGCCGCAGATGAAGACATTGAGTCCTGGTATGATGAGCAAGATCAACCAGATGCCTCTACTGTCTTCGGGCTAGAATACACAGACTTCGAAGAAAGCAGTGAGTCAGACTCTTCTAGCTTTGAAGACTACTTCCCTGTCCTACAAGCAGAAGAAGTCCCCAGACTTCCAAGTCCAGAAATCAGTTCACTTGACCCAGTTCCACCATCGCCAAACATTGAGATTCATATTCTTCCCTCCAAATATGATGTACCAATCAAAGCTATTGCTTTTATGGACACAGGAGCACAAAAGACTTTGATGAATCCAGTGATCCTCCCATCACCTACGTGGGAACCCAGTGTTCATTTCTTCAAAGCAGCAGACAGAAAGATCTTCCGGACGGATCTAATTACTAAGCACAAGATTGGCATCAAATTCTTCCCAGGATGTATTATCTGGACCAAAGTCATTGGAACAGATTTGCCCAACAAAGATCTTGTGATTGGCATGGATGTCTACACTCAAAATCATAGACTTCATATCCTCTCCCAAGGGATTAAATTCAAAAGGGAGTTCAAGCCCTATTCTACTATCCCAAAATTGTTCACTCTTGCAGACGCACCATTGGGATATGAAGACATAAGAGACAAGCTTCTTAAGATGAGTGCTGACAGTCAGACCTCTTCAAGCACCCTCATCCACTTTGGAAAAATGAAAGATTCTTCGTAGAATTGTCATTCAAATTAAATGAAGACATTAATCCAACCAAGGCAGTTCATCCGGGAATGTCACCATCTGACAGGGTAGCAGCATTTGAAGAATGCCAACAATTGCTGAAACAAGGACTGATTGAGCCAACCAAATCTGATTGGGCATGCCAAGCCTTTTATGTGAATAAGAGATCTGAGCAGGTGCGAGGAAAGAAGAGACTTGTCATCGATTATCATCCGCTAAACCAATTCCTTAAAGACGATAAGTTTCCTCTTCCAAAAATTTACTCTCTTTATTCCTATATCCAGAATGCCCATATCTTTTCAAAGTTTGACCTGAAATCAGGATTTTGGCAATTGGGCCTTAACCCAAAAGATAGGCCAAAAACCGCATTTTGCATTCCTAATGCCCATTACCAATGGACTATCCTACCATTTGGGCTCAAAGTCACCCTGTCATTATTCCAAAAGGCCATGACCAGGGTATTTGAACCACTCCTTGATAGCGCCCTTATCTATATTGATGACATGCTCCTTTTCTCTCCCAATGAAGACCATCACAAACAACTCTTAGAAAAATTCTATAGGATTTTTGATCAGTATGGAGTAATGCTGTCATCAAGAAAGTCCCAGATTGGAACTACTGAAGTAGATTTTCTGGGAATGCATTTTTCGAAAGGAAAATATGTACCTCGGCCTCACATTGCTGAAGAACTTCCAAAGTTCCCTGATGAAAATATGACCACAAAGCATATTCAACAGTTCTTAGGAATCCTGAACTACATAAGGGATTTTATTGCACATATTTCCAAAGACACCACCAAGCTGTCCAAACTCCTCAAGAAAAATGCTCCACCATGGGGACCAGAGCAAACTGAAGCTGTAAAGCATCTGAAACAAGCAGCAAAAAATCCACCTCCTCTCAAGATACCTGGAGAAGGAAAACGGATTTTGCAGATAGATGCTAGCGACCAATACTGGGGAGCAGTTCTCATCGAAGAAGTTGGAGGCGAGAAATTCTACTGTGGACATGCCAGTGGATAGTTCAAGCCAGCGAAACTTCACTATCATACAACTTACAAGGAAACTCTGACAGTCAAGTATGGAATCCAAAAATTTGATTTCCATATCAAGGGACACCAGTTTGAGGTACACCTTGATAATTCCTCATTTCCCAAACTACTTGAATTCAAAAATAAAATCCCGCCAAGTCCTCAGATACTCAGACTGAAAGAATGGTTTTCCCGATATGATTTCTCTGTAAAGCATATAAAGGGGACTCAAAACCTCATTCCAGATTTTCTCTCTAGACCAAACCAAACCCATCACTATCATCGCCTCCACTCACTGTTACCCATTGATCATGATGAACACCTATCCATCCTGTTCCTCTGAAGAAAGCATAACTCAAAGAACTTTCCCGCCTGAAATTCCTCCTGGCACTCCATTGACACCAAAATACTTACAGGAATTTGCCAAATCACACATGTCCCTTTACCTCAATAGGTCTGTCCAAACACATAACCTTACTCCTCAACCTACTTCGTTAAGTTCTGTTGCATCATATCTCACCATTTTTACCATCTCCATGGGAACAACATTCGTAGAATTTGACATGTGGTATCTATGGTGTGTCTCTATATTATATTCTTACCCTATCTTGTGCCCTGCTTTCAAATTAAGAAAATTTCTCTCAGACCCGGAAAATTGCTCTTCGCTTTTGTGGAACACTCTCCAATGGTTTTCACCTATCAGTTGGTGGATCAAAGAACTTGACAGAGAATTATCCAGATTTAATATTTGGAAATTAGATGATGATCAGTTAAATGATTTCATCTCAGTCTTTATTATCCACCGTCCATATTTCCAGCATCCACAAACAAAGCTCCTTTGGACACAAAACCATGCCAGAGTGTATACATTACCCCCTAACCTGAAAGCACTTGTCCAAGAATCAGAAACCTCCATCATAAATAATACAAGTGTGTTTTGTAAACATGAACTTCTAAATCTCTCTCTCTTCTTCCTGAAAGTTCTTACCTTCTTGCTCTTAGTATGCTCCTATGATCTTGAACAAAATAAAGGAAATAACGAAGTCATATAAGATACGGAGTATACTCTGCACTTGCCTCTAATAGAGGAACTTGTGCATCAGAAAAGTATCTGATAAATGATCCAGCTTTTCGATTCTCTTTATTGTTAGTATATGATCCTTATGAGTAACTGGGGCTAGATAAATAGGCTATTGTGTGAAAGCTGAAGTACTCGCCTTGCCAAAGTAAGGATTATGTATTAGCAATAAGGGGGCTCACATATAATTCATTGGTAGAAGCCCTGAAAAATTATATCCTCTTAAAGTCATAAATATATAAGTACAATTACTTTAATATTCGTATTTAAATGGTTTAAATTGTTTTAATTTTCTTAAAAATAAAAAATTGAAAAATTAATTACCTGTAAAAAAAATATAAAATAATCAATTATAAAATTGAAATTAGTTAAAATTTGTATAAATATTTAAAATGTATGACTCTTTCAAATGTGAAATTATGTCATGGTTAATTCTTTCGTATCATGTCAAATATTTCATGGACTAATGGAAACTTGTACTTTCTTTTTTGGGTTTTATCATATATCATTTGTTTCGAATAATTTTTGTTTTCAGCGAAAAGTCAAACAAATGAAAGGTGGAGTTGAGATCGTAATTTTCACATTTAATTAAAAATTAATAATATATATGTATATGAGTTTTTTATTCTATTATGCATTAATGATATAATTGCTATTAATAGTTACATGTTCTAAAATTTAGATGCATTAATTTGATTTCTATAAATATTGAGCTACATTGCTAATTTGTAATTAAAATTTAAATACATATTTAATACTTTAAGAGATTAATTTTGTTACATGGATAGCGTAAAATGTTTGAGAAAATTAATACTAAATAGCATTAACAAGAGTAAATTAATAAAAATGATCAATTATATCAAAGTTATTAAGAAGGACCTATTAAATAATATTTAAGAAGAAAGACAAAAAAATATTTTTAGGTAGACAATAATACCGGTAGGTCATCTTTCAATCTATCTCTCATTTTTTTACCTCTCTTATTGTCCTAATTCTCTAATCATCTTAGTCAATATCTAAATAATCATGTCTAACTTATTTTAGATGAAAATAAAATAAATATTTATGAAATAACAACAAGTAAATATTGTTTATCTAAACAAAATATTGAGTGTATATCATCACTAATAAAATGAAATAGTAAATGCATATCATCTCTATTTTTATTCACATAAAACTCAATCAACTCTCAAGGCAACACATTATGCATTGAATGGGAAAAATAAAAAAAGAAGCCAAACATGTGCTTAAAAAGAGAAATCATATCAACAAATTTTAAAAATTGAAAACTCATTCCTGATGGAAAAAGTTCACATAAAGCTTTATGGGAGTACAGTGAAAAATCTTTGGATATAATCAAACACTGTGTTTCTAATTCTAATTTTGGCAATTTTGATTCAACTAAAAGAAAATACCAAGACAAATTAAAAAAGAGAACCAATTAATTAAAATGCAAAGGTGTAGTACAACCATCATGAAGAAAGAAATGAATTATTGGAAAACTTATGAATGGTGGAAAAGAAAAACCAAAATTGCAAAAGTAGGTGTACACAAAGTGACAAAGGATGCTATGAAGGGCGAGCAACAAAAGAAGGCATGTCAATGAGGGTGAGGGCTCAAGAGCTGGGTTGAGAGAGATACTAAGGGCATAATTGCCTACCTAAAAGAAATCTTTTGTTATTCTTCTTAAATATTATTTAGCTATATCTTTCTTAATAATTTTGATATAATTAATCCTTTTTCTTGATTAATCCCTATTATCTGTCTTTTCTATTAATTTTTTGATATTTTTTATGATATGTCAATATATAATTAGATAATTTCATACAAAATTTTTATATTTGCATACATAGATAAGGGATTGCTAATATCTACACCTTCATGTGGAGATTACAAAGCTCCATATTTTTATTCAGACAAAAAATAAAAACCATTTGTTCTCTTATAAAATAATTTATAGTTTAGGTTAATTTTGTAATTTTAAACAATCTACACTAATTACTAGTTTACATTTTTTCTCTCTTAACAGTATATGGGAATTGCTAACTTTCATTTACAAGGGTGAAGGGTAGGAAGCTCTGCATTTTCATTTGGATTAAAAAAAAAAAATCCACTTTTCCTTTAATGAATCTACTTATGATTCAGGTTAATTTTATAATTTTATTTAATTCATATTAATTATTACTTTATCTTCTCTCTTTCCAATAATATTATCTCTTCTATTTCTCTCTCTTCCAGTAATTCCATCTTCTCAACCTTCACCTCTACCAACTTCCATTCTACCCATTTGGCCATTTCTCCACAAGCACCAAAAATCACAGTCATTGAAGTATGTTCACTGAAAAAAATTATCGAACACGTGAAAGAAGAAAAAAAATTATCGAAGCGTAAGCCTTTTTTTTTTTTTTTTTTTTTAAATACATGTCAATTGCTCAACTCAGTCAAACAACCTGTCAAAAATATTGAGTTGTGGGATGAATCTAATGTGCACGTAACCCCTAAACTCGGTGACCACAATTGACAAATTGTGATATGTAATGCATTCAGAAAATGATTTTACGCTATGAGGTGAATTAGGTATTACTTATTTCTTTTTGTCCTCCCTCTACTTTATCTTTGCATCTCAATTTCATACTAAATTAAGGGATTGAACAGGCTCAAGTCAAATAAACCCCTCAACTATTTTATTTTAGAGCTTCAACATCGTAACTTAAATTGTTTCAACTCAACAATAAAATAATTGGGTCTAAAAATTATTCGGTAGGAAACCACAGTCATGGAAGAAATGGGTGGCATGGGATCGAGGAGGTGGAGATGGCTGCGATGGCGGAGGTGAGAGTTGAAGAAATGGAAGCAATAGAAGAGAATATTATGAAAAGAAAGAAAAAGTAAACTAGTAATTAATGTAAATTGTTTAAAATTATAAAATTAATCCGAATTATAAATTACTAGTTTACAAGAGAATTTTTTTTTTCCAAATAAAAATGTGAAGTTTGTTAACCTTCACATAAAGATGAAGAGGTTGGCAAGTATCATTATTTATTGACTGACAAATATAAAAGTTCTAAACAATCCAAAAAATTAATATAAACAATTAGTCTCCCTAGATATATATTAATTTCTTTATTATTTTATCAGAGTATTCCTTCACTCTATAGATAAGAGATTAATCTCCTGAGATACGATCATGCACCTGAACAGAACCTCTCTCAATATATTTTTTTTATACATATGAATTTTAAGATCAAACCCAAAACCTCATATTTAAGGGATTCGAGCTACTTTCACTTAGATTAACACTTTTGTGATGATATATATTAATTTCTTATAGATGAGTGAAGAATCAAAGAATTTAGAAGAGAAATTTGAGTTAGGATTGAAGTATAGAAGTGGATACTATTAATTTCAAGCGTGATTAAAATCCATATTTATTAAAGTAGAAGTTATTAAATTATTTGATGTGATTATTTGAGTAAGAATTTCGATTTGGGAATTAATACCAAATATGAAAGTTATTTACTCAGTAAACCAAAATTGATTGCCAATTCTCATTAAAAAATTTGGATGCCAATTTATTTCATTCAAAATTTTGTGAGATTTTTATTTTTTAAAAAATAATAAAATATATAAATAATATATAAATATTTAATGTAATGATTACCATCAAGAGAAAGTTCGAAATTGGCCCAGCGATTATTATTACCACTTAATTTAGGGATGGAAATTTGAGTTATGATTGAAGTATAAAAGTGGATAAAAGTGGCCAAGCGACCTATCAATGGCCTACATAAGGTTTGGTCTAAACTAGTCTCCTTAATAAAAGTGGCAGGTCAAGACTTTTAAGAACCCTATTTAATTAAATCGACCGGATTTTAGGCCTTTAAAAGTTAAACTTAACAATTCAACCAATTTAGTCATTTATATTTATATTTTGTATATTATAAAGTTTAAATATTTACATGACATAATTATTTACATAATTTAGATATATTTAATAAACTATTGTATTTATAAAAATTTAAATATGTATTTTTTAAAGGTTTGTTTAAAATATTTTATCTGTCGGAGTTTGATGACTTTTGAGATATAAGTGCATTTTTGGGAACATGAAAAAATAGTTTTTTTTCAAAAAAAAAGTTATTTTTTAAAAATTAAGTATGTTTGGTAAATTTTTAAAAATATATTATAATCAAAAATTGATAATTTTAAGTTTAAAAAAAGCTTATAAACAAGTATTTTTTTAGAGTTTATAATTATAAGTAGAAGTTGATTATTTTAGAATTGTTATGTTTTTATAAAATTGACCCTAAATTATAAATATTATATAATATAAATAATTATTTCATAAATTTTTTAATAATTTTATCATATCAAAGCAATTTTTTTATACAACCCAAACAAAATAGATTATCTTAAAACTATTTTTTAGCTAAAATATCTAAACATAAATTAATTCTCATATAACTAATTATATAAAAAAATAATTATACAAATGAATAATTATTAAAAAAATTTTAATTTTTTAATTTTTCCAAACACATAGTAAGTCCGTTAGCTTATTTGAAGAACTTAATGTAAAGAAGACATTTTAAATAAATTTTAAGGTCGCGTCAGTTTGTACAAAAGTATCTATATCAGGAAAAAAATTTAGGCTCAGGCATTGAATTTCAAAAAGAGGGTAGCCCTGTTTTAGGCAGAGCTTGAACTAATTTGACTAATTTATATGCCTAATATAATTCACCAGAGCTACGTTAGTTGGTAGATCTCGAAACTCCTTTATAGTTTTGTATTTTTCAATTATCATTTGTAATAATTTCAAAAGATGTCTTATCATTAGTCATCTTTTCTTTTCAATATGTATATTTTTATTAGTATGTGATGCGTTTTCAATTCACATAGCATATTTAAGTATACATATTATTGAATTTTGGTTATATTATCAAATTGTTTGAATACATTATTTACTTAATTAGTACTATGGACATTTGTTATCATTTATTTTTATCATGTGTGTTAATTAGTATGTATTGTTTTGCTGAGATATCCATGTAGTTTTCGATTTTTTTTTGGTTTGTTTCAAATGTGGTCTGTCTAACATGGTTGAATTGTTGGGAAACACCAATATAGAATATCATTTTGAATCCACCACGAGGAGAAGAAAAAAGTGAGGTAGAACTTAAGTACTTAAGCTTGCTTTTTTAATTTAATTAAGGACATACTAATGATTAGTTGATTCAATTAGTTTAACACTTATTTTTATTAGGGAAAATTTTTAGTTTGAGACTTGTGAAAAATTTAAAAAATAAATAATACTAGAAAAACTTTATTCTTTAGTGAATCAACCTACCTCGAAGTAAATTATACTTGTTCCTAGATCAATAAACCAACTAAGGATATTAAATTTAACCTATGTTGGGAATGGACTTGATATTTATCTTATCATTGTAAAATTTAATAAATAAAATTTAATAAATATTGTGTCAAAAAACTTAACACCATGTTGATATATTACTTTTAATTTTAACAATTCGTGTTTATTATTTTGTGTAGCTAGGGCATAAAAACTGAAGTCTCATCCAGGAGACGTACCCTCCCCCATCCGTCCATCACAAAAGAGGAACTAGTGTCATAGATTAAGGCAAGGGAATCTTGAATGACCTCCATTATTTCGCACTTGTGCGATGGGAGTTTACAATCAGATCCAATTGAGGCAGAAAAGATTTTATGAAAGGCAGTCCACTTCACCCTCGTCAACTCCCAATAGTATAAGTGGGGCCTCTATAGGCTTTATCAAGTGCATTGACCCAAAATGGCCTTACCACATTTTTTTCAATAGTTGGAGAAGTACTGAAACTCTCCAAGAAGAGAGGAGCAAGAGCCGAAAATATGCAACCTGACACAAACACCAGGACTCACACGACTCAAACCCAAACTAACAGAAAAAAAGAACAAAGACCAAGAACTCAAACCACCCATCTGAACACATGCCCAGCCATAGATAGTCAAAAAAGACTGACAATGATAATAAAGAACTAACATAAGAAAACTAAACGCACAAATAAACTCAGCGGTAACCATAGAGGGGATTGAGCTACTCCTTCTACTTTTTCCCTTGACGCTTCTTCCTTTTACGCTGCATGGGTTTGCTCTTAACTGCATTCTCTTCCTCAGCTAGTAACCCAAGTTGTTGGCCCATCTCCCATGTCTTATTAGCTTCAACAATAGGATCTTCCTCATCAGCCTCACTACTACCACCCTCTACCTCCAGTTCAAATTGAGCCTTTCTCACGCATTGGGGCTTACGAGAATCGCCTCGTAGGTTGTTTTGGTCCTCATAGAATTTTGGCTTTGATTTCAATCCATATTTTAAAAAAGAAATGTTCTATTCTAGTCCTTGTTAAGGGATTACTGGTATGTGATAGCATGGCTAACGGAATTCCTACTCATACTTATTACATTTACTCTATACTCTTTTACATCACCTATTTTTTTTCACGTCATCTATCTCTTCTTCCTTCCCATCCCTTCTTCTTTCTCCCCTCTTTCCCACCATCAGTCACGCCCAAAATGACAATAACTATAACAAGGTTGGAAATGTTTGAATTGGTTCAAAAAATTAAAACAATCTATATGTAAAAGATTTAAAAATTTAAATAAAATTCCTTTTACTTTATAAGAAAGTAAATGAAATAGAACTCTTATTAGAAAAAAAAAATTTCGAATTAATTTTTATAAAATTAGTATATAATACTTCCGTTTCATTTTTCTCTCTTTTGAGAAAAAAAGGTTATAATTAATCTCAAGAGAGGAACAAACACTAATCCAACAATGACAGAAGGAGATTCCAAAAAGATGAGGCAGACAATGACCCACTTACATTTCACTATTTTTTATGTTCCTCCTCACCAACTTGTCCATCCGAAATTATTCTTGCATATGATGATCCTACATTCCTACTTGCTTTGGTCGGACAATTCAATTAATCATGTTGCTATGGTTTTATAGCAAGCAGCCTATATAACCAGTAAGGTTGATTTTGGTAGAGATTTCCTACTTTTATTCCATTTATAAATTATAAATAATGGACTTGACAAGTATATTCCAGCAGCATCATTATATCAATTAAAATAAAAATGTTAATGGGCATCTGTTACACTTAACTTTCCTTTCGTGGAGACATTACCACACCATTTAATTCCAGCTATATCCCATGACACGACCTCACCATTCCTCTATGTTATCTGGTTGAGCCTCTGAGTTGTGTAGCTGTATATCGTGTGCACAGTGGATGAGGGGTTTATATTAAGCAAATTGAATATTAAGGATAAAACTAATCAAATAAAGCAAACAATCTCTTTGCAGTGTCAACTGAGAGATTAGAACCACGAAACAACCTCCCAGGTGATCACCTCCGGAATGATCTCGATTATATATAAGTTCAAATACATGATAATATATAATCAATTAGTTATGTAAAACAATTTTGCATTAGCTATTTATCAAAATTAAACCCATAAATAGATAAATATAAGTCATATGGATTGCAAAAGTACGATACTGCTAATTGGACTTAGACCCAATCGATTGCTCTCAAAGCGCACTGAAATTTCTTTGTTCAAACACTGCCTAAACAAATTCAATAAAAAAAAACCAGAATAAAAGTAGAGTTTTCTGTGACTATATATATATATATAAAATCCAGGATTTCGAATATAGTGGAAAGGTTTGTGCCAAGTCTTGACAAGCACGCGTTGAATTTCGTGCTAATTCCACCAAGGAATCTTGCTTGCCTGCCGACACTATCACTAGGGTATTCATGGGACAAGTTGGATGTGCTAAATTTGATCCGTATCCGACTTTAGTATTTTATCTAGATTATTAATATATGAAATCTATTAAATTCTAATTAATCTGATTTGGACTAAGTCAACTTATTATAGGAGTAAATATCTTTCAATGCTTATTTTATTTTATTTTTATCTACAAAATTTGAATTTGAGAGTTTACTTGAAAAAAAAGTGTTGAACTACTTAAATAAACTAAATGTTAGTACTTGACTTGATATTCTGATAGATGGTTTCTCTGAACCTAAATTTGAACTAATCATTGTCAAATCAACTTTTAAGTCAAACTATGTCAAGTCGATATCAAGTTAAAGTATATAAATTTTAATATTATATATAGTTAAGTTATAAAAAAAAAACAAAAATTAAGGAATATTTTACTATATGTTTCAAAACAAATTATATTAATGTAAAAACATTACTATTTTAATTAAAATATATTAATTTAAGTCTAAATGTCATATAATTTATTATTATCTTTTAAAAATATTAAACTTTGAGAATTTTGTGGTGTTAAATTGAGTTAGGCTGCCTGAAAACATAACCTAAACTCAACCCAACAATGCATCAAGTTCATTTTCACTATTTAAACTCAATTCAATTAGCTTTAGGTCCCTTTTGGGTAAATAGCATAATTAAGTCTATATGTTAAAAGAGTTTCTTACAAAAGGACTTGTATAAAAAGTAACTTATGGATAAATTATTTTATATTTGGATTTACGGTAATAGAAGTGTTTGTTTTAGTTTGTAGTACTTGTTCTTAGATAATTATGCAGTAGACTTTTTTTTTTTAGAAGTTTAATATTTTAACTTTTCAAAAAATACTAAAAGTGACATTTTGGATAATAGTAAGTTATACAAAAATTTGGTTTAAGCAAGTATAAAGTGACTTTTGATTAATAAAAAGTTAAAAAAAAGTAGAAAGCAATATATATAAACACACCCTTAGGCCAAGACAAGATAGAGGGCCACATCTGGTTTTGAACATTCCTAATTATCACTCACTAAGACGTCATCAATCATCATCATCAATGTTAGCATGACGAGGCATTTTTGCACTTTATGATCACTATAAAATCATCATTCATCCTATGTCACTTATCACCAAGAACTTCATTTTATCTTTGACACTTTGTCGATCCAATTATATGGATAAATACCAATCCACTTGATTTCAGCAAATGCAGGTTCTACCAAGTCAATGCTCACTAATTATCATCCATGACTAGATAAGGCATTTTGAAATTTAGTGGAAATTAATCAAAAAAGTTTTTGACAAACAATGAAGTTGCATTCATCATTTGAGCATGCATTTCACAGGTAAAATTTAATTGGAATGAAAGAGAAAAGGATACGTGATCCATTTCAAACTTCCAAACATAGATCAGTGGCTAATTTGAATTCGAATGAGACCTCAATCCAAATCTAAGCATTCATCATGAAAACCTCCATGTATTCAATCCATATACAATCAATTAAACTATGAAACCTCAAAACCAAATTGATCTATGTTGATTTTAAGCACCAAATGTAATTAGCCTTAGGTTCAAACTTGAAAACCTAAAATCTACTCATCCAACAATTGAATCACATTAATCAATTGATCAATATGAGAACAATCAGATCCTTAATCATAATTTTGAATTTGAAAATCTTCAAATGAAAAACTAGATCAACTACAAGAAAGAAGTGTAGAGAAACAATTCTGGATGTTGATTTGAATTAACCCATTCTCAAGAGTATCAACACTTATCTTGAATCTTTGAACTAGATGAAGATCTATTCCTCTATTAATGAAGTAAAATTAAAATTATAGAAAAGAGAAAGTAGAATTCGAAGAGAAAGAAAGAGAGAGGAGAAAAGAAGAAGAGAAAACTTCTAATACAAGAAAATGAAATTCTATTTCTAATTCTCAAAATGCTGGCTTCCCTCCAATTTTGGCCTCCACTCTATTTATAGGTACAATTAACTCACTAATCTTTTATTACATTAATCTCCTCTCTCTAAGCTTCATTTCAACATATCATTTGTATTAATCAGGCTTTTGGTGAGAAAGTTAGGCCCAAAGCACTAATC
This sequence comes from Pterocarpus santalinus, assembly GCA_031439595.1. NCBI lineage: Eukaryota > Viridiplantae > Streptophyta > Magnoliopsida > Fabales > Fabaceae > Pterocarpus > Pterocarpus santalinus. The sequence goes on from CM062531.1 coordinate 18,308,086, forward strand.
AAAGTTCGTTGGTGTCATCCTCAAAGTTAGGCCCAAAACATTGCACTGCACTTTTGACCATCAAAATGTCACCATTTGAGCAAGTTTGTAGCCTTGTGTGTATGCTTTCAACTGATTTAAGCTCAATTGGACTATTATAAACTAATTTTGGCCTAAAGAACATAGATTGCTTAGAACACCGCGACTGCAACTCCAATTCCAGGCCCTATTTGACCCACAAAATTTCAGAATTGCCTCTGAAACTCTTCATGAAAGTTGTAGGGCTGAGTCTTAGGCTTCCTACAAATCAAGAAGCACACAAATTCAGGTCTAGAATGAAAGTAATGGCCAAAATATTGAAACAGTGTCAGGATGACAAGAATGCTAAAAAAATGAATTAGAGTCCAAATTAAATCCAAACATTAAATATGATCCTAATCTAATCAATTGAGCATAAAAGAGGATTAATGCACTATATATAAGGGAACATACATATATAAAATTCTTATTTATCAAATTCCCCCACACTTAGACTATGTATGTCCTCATGCAAAACTCAACTAAGTCCTAAGGTAGGGAGAACACTTGACAAACAAGAGACACAACCTAAAAAGCAAAGAGCTTCATACTTGTCATGTAATGAATCATCAAAAGTGATAAGCTTAGGAACAAAAGAACATAGAAGGCATCAAGAGTTTCCAACAATCAAGACATATAACTCCTCATCTCTCAAAAGTGCAAGTCAAGCAAAATCACTCAAAGTGCATAGATCAAGTGTAAAGGGCCTGACAAGATGGTGTATTAAACTCTCAACTCTCAAGTGTATAAGTTAAAAGTTCACTCAAGTCACCTCAATAGATAATGCACTACCATAGACTTACTTATCATCTACATCTCCACCAAGCAAAACATAAACATACATAAATTAAAAGGACTTTTATTAAAGGTTATAATAGGGCTAAGGTAAAGGTAGGGAAATAATAAGGATATGATAAAATAAATACCAAAGAGAATAGATGAACATTGGTCATGAACTAAGGTAGAAGTGTGAGGGCCCTCCCCAATTCATCCAATGTAACAATAACTCTCCTATCTCCTTTTTCACTTTCTTTTGCCTATTTTATTCTTTCTTTCTTCTCTTTTCTTTTCTTTTTTTTTTCAACATAATTTTTTTTTCTTGCATTGCTTTGCCCCTCTTTTTTTGTCTATTATTTTATCTATTTTTTTATGGCCACTTACTAACAACATATTTCTTTTTCTTTTCTTTCTTTCCACCATCCTTTACACCCCTAACACTTGAATGGTTGCACTTCTTCGAAAAACCCCCATACTTCACCAAAGCACAACAATAATAAGTAACCAATGCTTCTCTATCCCTTAAGGTTAGGTTAAACATAGATTTTCATCTTAGGCTTGTAATGTGCTAAAATCAAAGAAAGGTTAAGAAGGCTCAATGGGGCTAAACAAGGGAAAAATGTAAGGTAGGCTATATGGCTAAGTGGCTAAAATGAAATGAGTGCCTCGATCATATCTACATATGTAAATGGAAAGCTAGCCTCAAAGAGAATCAAAGTAAGTTCTGGAGTATAAAAACCATGAGGAAAAGCACATAAGAAGAAAAAGGATCGCATGTGATGCATCCATCCAAATAGGCTCAAAAACTCACAAGGTTAATGTGCAACACACTTAATCATAGCAAATCAAGATCAACCACCGAATTCACACAAATTAAGAGGGAAAAGAAGAGTGTAATCATGTTGGAACCTTTCTCGTTGAATGATTAATGCCTAAAACTTAACAACTTTCAAATCATCAATGGTGAACATGGACAAACTAAAGCAAAACAAAGTCTCTTTCTCCTTTTTTTTCTTTTCTGAATAAGAAAAATAGCAAACAATATGAAAACAATAGAGGATAGTAGAGGAAAACAATGAATCTATAAACAAAAGAAAAACTGAAAATGTCCACAACAAGGGATACCAGAAGAAAACTAATGCAAGAATGAAGAACTAATTACTAAAACACATGTAAAACTATCTATTACACCAAACCACCCTCCCAACACTTATATTCTATATTACCCTCAATGTAATACAAGAAGGGAGCAATAGTGGAATATTTAGGGCACATAAAATGAGTGAAGGAAAAGAGAAATGCTCTTATCAAGTGTAGATGGCCACTTGCAAAGGGATCTCCTCTTTGATCTCCGAGAGAATCTCTTTGTGGAATGACTTCAAATGGTGACCATTTACTATGAAAGCTCTATTTGTTTCAGGATTCAAGATCTACACTGCACCATAAGGGAGGACCTTAGACATAATAAAAGGACTAAGCAACTTAGAATGAAGTTTACCTAACAAGAGCTTGAAACGAGCTTGAGACGACAATTGTAGAAGAGCACTATTTGGGCCAATAGAGAACTCCTTTCGAACTAGTATCTCATCATGGACGAGTTTTGCATTTTCTTTGTAAAGCTAGGAGTTCTCATAGGTTTCCAATCTCCTCTAGCTTTTGAAGTTGAAATTTCCTATGGAGTCTGGTTTGGCTCAAAATAAAGTTACGCTTTTGGACCGCCCAGTAAGCCCTATGCTCAATATCTATTGGAAGGTAATATGTCTTGGCAAAGATAATCCAATAGGGAAACATTCCTAAAGGAGTCTTGCTGGCAGTGCAATAAGCCCTTAGTGCACCCTCAAGACTCTTGGTTTAATTTTTCCTATTTGGCTGGACTGTTTTCTCCAAGATCTACTTCAACTTCCTGTTTGATATTTCTACCTGGCCATTTGTTTATGGATAGTAGGGAGTTGAAACCCTGCGAGAAACACTATATTTCTTCAGCAAGGCCTCCATATTCTTGTTACAAAAGTGGCTACCCTAATCACTAATAATAGCCTTGGGTGCTCAAAACTTGCAAAAGATATGTGATCTGATAAAATCTACAACAACATAAGAGTCATCAGTCCGGGTGGCCTTGGACTCCACCCACTTGGAGACATAATCAATAGCCAAAAAAATGTAAACAAAACCAAAATAAACAGGAAATAAACCCATAAAATCAATACACCATACATTAAGTATCTCACAAAACAATAAGAGTTGTTAGGACATCTCATTCCCACAAGAAATGCTATCTATCTTCTAGCATTGTCACAATTCTTACAATAGGTGTAAGTATCATGAAACAATGTAGGCCAATAAAGTTCAGTGGCGAAAATCTTCCTAGCAGCACGCTATGGTCCAAAATGGCCATTGCAAGCAAGAGTATAATAAACTGCAAAATGGAAGGTATCTCAAGTTCATGCACATAATGCCTAATAACCTGGTCATTATACATCCACCATTGGTAACGATTATCTCAAATATAATACTTAGTCTCACTCCTAAGTTCATCTATTTGGTGTTTTGTAAAGTAAGCAGGTAACTTATAAGCAACCAAATAGTTCACCAAATTAGTATACTATGGATCTTTACCTCGTAATTGTAGAAGTTGCTCATCTGGAAAGATCTCACGGATGGGAAGAGGGTCTAAGGCTTGTGGGATCTGGCTAAGATGGTTTGCTACGAGGTTCTCAGCTCCAATCCTATCCTTGATTTCAATGTCAAATTTTTGCAATAGCAACATCCACCTGATGAGTTGAGGCTTCACATATGGTACTTTGCCCACTTTCTATGCAAGGATAGCTCTCACTACATGATTCGAGGCATTGTACATGAGCTCAAAGGAAAGCATCCAATCTAGTGGCTAGATAGCATGGGTGGTAGTCAAGGCTTTCTTTAGTTGGTCAAATGACTTCTGACACTTGTCATCAAGAACAAAATCCACATACTTTTACAGCAAGTTGGATAATGAAAGGGCAATCTTGCTGATATCTTTAATGAACCTCTTGTAGAAACATACATGACCAAGAAAAGAACAAACTTCCACACACATGCAAGGTAAGGCAAAGAGGAATTAACATTTACCTTAGCAGGATCTACAATAATGCCCTGCTAGATACTATAGGACATAAAACTACATCCCGATCCATCATGAAATGACATTTCTCATAATTAAGCAAAAGATTAATCTCAATCCATCTATGAAATATTCTAGCTAAACTATCCAAACACGCCCTTCCCTATCTAGTTAATTATTGCACCAACCACCATCTCGCATAATAAACGAACCATTACACTCACCAAGTTCAAGACATATTAGAGATACTTTAAAAAAAAATTGGAGGCGAAGATCATAAATGAAAGCATAAGCTCTTTCCAATTACCACAAGAAGATGATTTGGCCACTTCAAATGCTAGGATAATAGGGAAAAGACTTGGATGGAAGGCCATTGCCTACATCTTAGGTCCATATTTAAACGCATAATCTATATGTTTTCAAGTATTCATATAAGTCATTTATTATCAAGTTTGAGCTCATTAAAGACCGTTTGTTGATTTGCATGCAACAATTGATGCATTTATGAAGCTAGCAATGTAAGCCACAATATCAAATCTCACGATGTATTTGTTGAATGTGATCTATTTAGATCAAGTTAATGCTTCAAATTTTAGCAATATATGGACAAGAGTAGGCAACTTCATACCAGTTATTGTTGCTTTTGCAGTTGATGCTTTTCTAAGAAAATTTAGAACCATATTTATAACATTATTTAGAACCCTTGTGGTATGCACTCCTCCATTATAGTTTTAAGGCACATAATAACTTTGGTTATTGAGATATTGAACTTCTAACAGTATTTTTATTAATTTTAAAGTTGAAGCACTTAATCATTACTATACCTTTATAGTTTGGGGCAACATCACTTTATTCCGTTCAATTTCATTCCATTTACTTACAACTTCATTACTTTAATTAATGAAATTTCAATACCATAATTGTTATTATGTAGTCGATTATATAGGTGGCCATTAATTAATCCTTTGCTAGAAATTAATTAGGTTATAGTTATACTAACAATAATAGCTTAGATGCCACAATTTCATCCTTGAAGTTGCCTTTCTTAGCAGAAAGTGTGTGCTCAGCATACAAGTACTTGGCTTGCTATGTTAGTCTTTGGCTTTTGTTGCTAGCTATAGGAGCAAGTGGAATTAAATCATGCCCTTTGCTCTTTGCCATTGATTAGTTCAACACAAGCACCCTTGAAGGAAGAAAAAAGACAAGCAACTTCTTTATCTAGTACTACTCCATAATGACATCAACAACATGATGAATAGTGTATTGATAATTTACATCCAAAACAAAAAGTAGGTCATGGGTCCTGGCACAGCATGTGTGCTTATATTATGTGCAATAATCATATTTTTTTGTGTAACCAAAGTTCATCAATCTTTTCATTCCAATAGATGAGAGCATGTTTTCTAATATTACAAAAGTATTTGTTGTAGCTTATAAGAAGCATCACCTTCAAGATCTAGCAAATGAAAAGGAATGTGTCTACTATGATCCCCTATTAGAAGATGATAAATCACTGAAAATGCACTTAAATAAACAAACTAAGTAATGTATCTCAACCTTACATTTCTATCTTCATATTTAATCCTATAATTAAGTACAAACTTCTAGGTAACTATATAATCAATAGACTACATGATTCGTTTTGCACAAGTGTTTGAACAAAGCTACTTTGATACAAGACACTGGATTAAATGCAAAAGGTCGAGCAACAAATTCATAGAGGCTTTGTTGCATTTAGCAAGTTGAAGTGAAATGCTTCGTAAACCTTCTTCTAGTATAGTCTTCTCATACCTTACACACGATTCCCACAAGGGACCTTTCCTGTATCACAGGCTTTGAACATGTCTTACAGTCCCTTATGGGAGTCATGTAGAATATACCAAAAGCCTATATTGAAAGAATCTTTATGAAGCATTGCACTTTTTTAACTTGCTGAATACTGCAAAGCCTCCATGAATTTGTTGCTTGACCTTCTGCATTTAATCCAATGAATCATATAGTGTATTAATTACATAGTTACCTAGATGTTTGTAATTAATTGGAGGATTAAATATTAAGATACAAATGTAAGGTTGAGGTATATTACTTAATTTGTTTGCTTAAGTGCATCTTCAGTAATATATCATCTTCTAATAGGGAATTATAGGAGACACCTCCATTTTCATTTGCTAGATCTTGGAGGTAATACTTCTTATAAGCTATGACAAACACTTTTGCAATATTAGAAAATATGCTCCATTCAACTAGGATGAAAGAATCAATAAATGCTTGTTCCATAAAAAAATATGATTATTGCACATAACATGAGCACACATGCTGTGCCAAAACCTATGACCCAATTTTTATTTTTGATATAAATTATCAATATACTATTCATGATGTTTGTTGAAGTCATTGTAAAGCGGTACTAGGTAAAGAAGTTGCTTATGTGTTTCTTTCCTTCAAGGGTACTTGTGTAGAACTAATCAATGGTAAAGAGTAAAGTGCATGGTTTAATTCTATCTACTCCTATAGCCCATCAACAAAGGCCAAAAATTAATATAGCAAATTGAGTACCCATAAGATGAGCACACACTTTCTCCTGAGAAGGCCAACTTTGAGGATGAAATTATGGCATCCAAGCTATTAGTGTTAGTATCACTATAACCTAATTAATCACCAACAAATGATTAATTAATGGCCACCCATATAATCAATCACATAGTAACAATTATGGTATTGTAGCTTTCATTAATTAAAGTAATGAATTTATAAGTAGATGGAATGAAATTAAAGAGGGTAAAGTGATATTCCCTCAAACTATAAAGGTACAATAACAATTAAGTGCTTCAAATTTAAAATTAACAAAAAAAAATCGTTAAAGTGTGATATCTCAACAAGCAAAATTATTATGTGCCTTAAAACTATAATGAAGGAGAGCATAGCATAAGAGTTGCAAATAATACTATAGATATATATGGTTCTAGATTTTCCTAGACAAGCATAAGCTACAAAGGCAACGATAATTGGTATGACATTGCCCACTCCTGTCCATATGTTGATAAAATTTGTAGCATCAACCTAAGCTAAAAGCAACATAATCAACAAATATGCCATGAGATTTGATACCATGCCATATATTGCTAGCCTCTCAATTGCATCAGTTGCTAAATGCAAATCACTAAACGGTCTTAGCTAGCTCAAACTTGATAATAAATGACTTATGTGAATAATTGAATACATGCAGATTTTGTGTCCAAACTTAGACCTAATATGTAAGCAATGGCTTTCCATCTAGGCCTTTTCCTAATTGTCTTAGTATTTGAGATGGCCAAATCATCTTCTTGTGGTGATTGAAAAAAGCTTGTACTTTCATTCATGATCTCTTCCTACATTTTCTTTTTTCAAGTATCTGTAATATGCTTTAAACGTGGTAGTGCGAATGGTGACAAGAGGAAAAGGGCGGTGAAGCGACAATGACTTGGTGGTTGAGTGCAATTGTTTGATCATTGAATGGGCTGGTAGTTGGTGCAATAATTAACTAGGTAGGGAAGGACGTGGTTGCCGTGAAAGTGGGGTAAAACTGAGAATCGGTGTATCAAGAAGTGTTGTACATGATGGTGGGTCATAGTGGTTTTGCATGGCAGTTAGCGGGTGGTCAGACTTAGCCATTAGAGGGTTATTTTCAGGTTGGCAATGCTATGATTGAAGTTGTAGTGGTCTTGGTTATGTGGAGTGAAAATGGTGACAATGTGGAGCGAAAATAGTGGCGGGCTACTATTACAGTAGTTGACAGTGTGTAGTATGTTATTAGATTTTGGCTAATGCTAGATGTTTTTGGTAGTGATATTAGTTATTAGTGATGGAAATGATAAGAATGTGGATTAGATGGGTCAAAGAAAGCCTTAGTGAGTATTTATGATTTTGGCTTGTGGTCTAAAGAGAATGTTATGGTGACTAGCGAGTATCTTTGGTGGTTTAGGCTATTGTGTTTGATAAAATTTCTTTCTATATGGGTTTCCAGCATCTTTTGCATATTCCTGTAATGGACCTTTCTTGAACAAAGGACCTTTCTTATATTACAAATTTTGAATGTATCCCACAATCCCTTATAGGAATTATGCAGGAGATACCAGAAGCCCATATTGAAAGAATCTTTATGAAGCATATCACTTTTTCAACTTATTAAATGTTGCAAAGCCATAAGATCATCTGAGTCAAAATATGGGAACTCACATCTCCTGTAACTATTTGAGTGAGAGAATCAATGAGTATTAGTGAAGCATAAACCTCATAATAACATTATCAAAAACCCTTCTAGCCGTATGGGATTAAAAAGCTCGGGTACAGAGCCCAAAAATATATGAGGTAAGTGATAGTAAAATTTGTGTGACAATGAGGCCAAAAAAAGATATGTACAAAATAAATAAATAGAAAATCATCTACCCTAAGGTTTGAACAAAAAAATAAATAAATAAATAAATAAATAAATTTACAAGCAAAAACAAATAATTATTTTGCAAAAAATTAAACAATTGTTTACAAATAAAAACAAACAATAATTTACAACAAAAAAGAAAGGCAAAATTAAATAAAGAGATAAATAAATATTATCCTAATTATATTATTTTCATAACTTATTCTATATTAAACTTGACTCTTTAACTTTCCCTAGTGGAGTTGCTAAACTATCACAACATATCTAGAAGGGCATCATGATGGGGAAAAGACTAAAAAATAATTATTTAAAAAAATTATTATGGAGTCACCATCAATATATTTTTTTAAAGAAAACATTGGAAAATTTTTTTAATTTGGCAAAGCTAGTCCTTTAAATGATATTAGGTTTGAAAGTCTGATTACACACATAAAAGAGTAGAAACTAAATTCAATTGCACTCTTGTGACATCCGTCGTACGACGGTTACTTAAAGTTCGTTATACAAATTAAATAACTCTGATAATTTTTATTTTTTTCTCTTAAAATATTGAAGTCTAAAACTATTTAGAAAAGAAAAAAATGAGACAAAAATTTAATAAAATTTAATTTTAGCTTGGCTTACGTTTCTACGTATCCTTTAATGTGATAAAGAGCTCAAAACCATGTAGTTTTTTTTTGTAGAGAATGAGTATATGTTGATTAATTTTAATTATAAAAATTATTTTTTAAAAGAAACTAATCCACTCTTATATATGATTTAGGATAGTAAGAGATATATAATAAATTTTACAATTCTTGTAACTCTTGAGAATGGTCAAACTATACATTAATGTCGTATGTTATTGCGTGGATCAAAAAGACTTTATCAATTTTTTTAATATTTTCATGTTTTGTCATTTTTGTTTTTTCATTTGATTATATCACAAACAAGGCAAGGAAAAAAAAAAAAAGACGCAAAGCAAAAATTATGCTAGAATGAATCCAAAACTCCATAAGCCCATTTTCAACACAAAGAAAAAATAAGATAATAATAGTTTAAAAAACAGTGGCATGAAAAAATGGCTAAAAGACAGCACGTGAACCCATTAGCATTAACACCCAAAATCAATTGTAAGGTCTAAGGGGTGAACAACATAATGCAAAGGGGCTGGGTATCAATTTGCTTGGGGTGCAGGGGCGGCAATGAGGTGATTGGCTGTGGTCGAGAAGGGTGGCATGACTGGCCGTAGTTTGTCTGCGAGGTCGCAGCTATGTCTGAGATAACAATGGTGGCGGGTTCAATAGGCTTTAAGGCTGAGCAAGGAAATTGGTGGGTGGGTCTAGGTGAATTGCTCGATGACGGTGGGGTCTTGGTTTGGGTTATTGTGGGTGTCTCTAGTTACTAGCTTTACAAATAATGCCTTTTTAACACTAAAAAGATTTTTTTTTTTTTTTTGATGCATTGTTCATGAACATGATGATGAAATGTGCAAATAGATGAAACAAATGAACAATTGAAAACTGTTAATTTATGCTATAAAACAAAATTGAGTCATGGAAGGAGATTTATACCACACAGAGAATTAAAAGCTAACTAAAGAGATGTTGCAACAACACTCTGTCACTTGAACAAGGATTTTCATCTTCGTGATTTTTCTCCTTATTTGTTGGTATCTGTTGCTATGGAATAATACCTATTTATATATGCTTGAAGAATAATGCAATTAATCACAAAATAATTTAATTCATGCTAATTGTAATTTGACTGATTGAAACCAATTGACAATCAAGATATTACCCACAACGAAAAATTATTTTGAAAAATTTTCATAAAAAAAGAATTTGTTGAAAATGTCATTGAGTCACCTTCAAGATTTATTTAAGGAAAATTATTGCAAATTAAGTAACTCAAACATATTACCCATAGAGACATTCAAGAACAAATAAACAAATTAGATCATAAATTTATAAAATGAACAAATAAATAAATAACAAAGGGCAAATTAAAAGATTGACAAAACAAAGAAATGAAATAACAAAAAATTATGAAAATTTATAATTTGACTTGACTTGTACTTGTACTCTTATGTATCATCTAGTATAATGAGAAATTCAAAACGGTGTAGTTTTTTGGAAATAAGTGTAGGTTAATTGATTTTAATTTCTAATAAAGAATTTTATTTTGAAAAAAAAAAGTTGAAAAGAAGAATCTACTTTACACATAATTTAAGTTAGAACTAAACCTGCAATAAACTCTTATAATCTAAACAATGCTGAAGCTAGCATCCGCTGCTCTGTCAAAATTGTTAGTCATTGCAATGAGAAAAAGTATGTAAAAAATGAAAATAAAACTTATTTAACACTGAACTAATTTCAATCTTGCAACATGTTAACATAATTAAACAAGAAATGGACCAAGCATAAAACACGTGATTAATCAATAGAAAGAGGTTAAAACTCAATTGAGTCAATCAAAGAGTAAGACAAAGGCAGTCAAAAAAAATTTTATTTTGTATTTTCTTTTTGTATGATTTTTGTGCATATATTAAATTTTTAGTTAACGCTTTTCTTGTTCTGACATGAACGAGCGTTCTTCGTTTTGTGCTTGGAAGGACATGCGCGGATGGCAAATGCACAAACATATCATTTTTTGGTCTGAATGCATAAACAGTTTTTTTTGGGTCGAACAAAGATTTTTAAACATATGCGAAAAAATTAAAGAAGGACGAGAAGAGACCTTTCCGTCCAGAAAGGACCTGGTGGGTGTTGTTTAGACCCAACATATGGGCTTGCAATGAATTGATTCTTGTATCTGCCTACTGTTTTGTTGGGCTGCTATGTTTTTAAAATAGCTTCTGTTTTACGCAGAAATACTAGAAGACTCATCAGGACCCAAAAAACAGAAAAACAAAGAAGACTCGTGACCCAAAAGAATAACCAGAAGACAAAACAAGTTATAATAAGAGGCCGAAGAAGATCTTTATTGGATTTTTTGGATATAAATAGAGATATGTTGCATTTAGAGAATATTTAGTGAAATATGGTGTTTTGAAAAAAAAAAAAAAAGAGAGAGGTTGAAATCACAGTGTGACACACAAATTCTTTAGAATTTGTGTTGGTCACTGCGATTTCTATAGAAATCGCTGTACTAGTAACAAATTCTTAGAATTTGCTGTACTTCATTGCGATTTTAAAAAAGTAATAATAAAAAATTAGTCAATCTCTTCTATAAATAAAGTGGTATTCTATCGGAGTGTTTGCAAATTATCAGTATTAGCTTAAGAGTGAGTTTTTGAGAGTATTGAGAGCATTTAAGAGTATTGAAGAGTATAAGATAATTTCAAAAAAATTGAGTAAAAAAAATATGGATAGTAATATAGTTACTACTATTGTATATTTTAATAGTTTTGTTACAATATCTGATGAAATTATAATGTTTAGTTGTGATTATCCTGCATGGGTGTATATTCCTAAAAGTATATCATTAGTGGAGTTAAAAGTAGAGCTTTCTCAAAGCACAAATATTGGTTTTCAGAAAAGAGTGAAAAAATATGATATAAGTGTTCAATCTCAAATGTTAATGGGATTTTAAAATTTCGAGCAGTTACAATCAATTATAATAGGGATATGCGAGCAATATTTAGGATGTGTCATTAGTATCAGACTTTCAATGCAGTCATAGAGTTGTATATTGACTTCGAAGAAATTATTGTTCAAGTAGGTCCTAGCTCATATCTGGTTAATCAACATTACAATGAATTTGTTCCTAATACAAACCCAGTAAGTGGTATTATATTTTGTTTTGATAATCTTCACTTCAAAATTAATATGTATTTATTTTATTATAATTGTTATTATTATTTATTATTATATGATATACAAAATATACTCTACATTTGCCTTTTTTTGAGGATCCTGCATATCAGACATATATATAACCATGATCTTTATTAATTATTATTCTTTTTATTATTATTGTTATTATTTCTATTATTATTATTACTATGATTAATATTACAATTATTATTGTTATTATTATTACAAATAGTCTATTGGTAATGGAAGAAATTTGCAACTGACCATAGATGTGCTCTTATCCGATGTATAGGCACGAATAAAGTACTGTAAGGCTTCATTTGGTACATTCGGCCCAAAAGCATCTAGTCTATCTTCACAGAATTGGCCATACAACTAACTCATTCTGATTAACGATTGGTAAATATCACTTGCATCAGGCCTACGACTAAGAAGGCTCTGGCATAAATTTCCAATTCTTTCTTTACTACAAGATGTGGATCCAATAACAGTTCGACCATCGACACAGATCCCAAGTTGAAGTGCCACATCCTCTAATATGACCGTACACTCACCAATCGGAAAGTGAAATGTGTACATTTCTGGCCTCTATCATTCAATCAATACACTAATTAATTCGTCATCTATTTCTAAGTGGCCCATCATAGAAACGGTCAGCAACCCTAAATCCCGTAGGTAGTTATGTATTTTTTATGGTGATTTCTTCAATTGCAATACTTGAGGTATTAATATTCTAATTTTCTGTTACAATTTTCATAGAAATAGAATAATTAGGAGGTATAAATAAAAGAATACTGCTAATACATAAATTAACAAACGAGTTTTAATATGTGATTTTATTGAAAAAATATTTATCATTAAAACACTACAAACATATTTCACATTTTGATATCGGTTTCTCCAAATTCGACACTCAAGATGACAGTATTCTAATTTTTTATTATAATTTTCATAAAAATAAAATAATTAAGAGGCTTAAATGAAATCATACTACTAATATATAAAGTTATATAAATTAATATCTAAACAAAATAAATTACACATATATTTTTGATATATTTCTGATATACAGGATCCTTATCAGAGGCAAGTGTAAAGCATATTTTATATCTTATGTCACAATAACGGCAATAATAATAAACAAAATAAAAACAAATATAATAATGATAATAATAAACAAATAAATAAATATTACTCCTTCACTGCGAATTTTCTCCAAAATATGATTTTCTGATTTCAATGTCTTATCCACCATTTTTGGAACAAAATATTTTTTCTCTATATTAATTCACTATCTCTTCAGTTTTTTTTTTTTTTTAATTTTCACAAACTGCCCAATTCAACTCCTTTTCTTCTTGCATTCACTCTTCGTTTACACAAAAGACTCAACTCTTCATATCGCTATCCGTAAATCAATTTCTTCGCAATTTATAAAGAGAGTTGAGGGTGAGGATTTACTGTATACATGTGAGATGGAAAGTATATAATTGTACGAGATCACTCATATAATCGTACTGAGAGATGATAATTGTAGCTCTACATAAATTATTTTTTGACAAAGTACTACATCACAACACATCACCACAATTTTGAGGAAATTGTGGTGATGTGTTGCGATGTGTGGGATGTCAATAAAATCGCAACACATCATCACAATTTTGGAGAAATTTTGGTGATGTGTTACTATGTGGGTAAATCGGGATGATGCATTGCGATTTCTCAAATAAAATTACCATATTTCACCAATTACTTTTTAAACCCAATAAAACACTAAATATCTCATAAATATACAATATACAATTGAAAAAATCTATAATAATATACACCATGAAAGAAAATGCATGGGAACATAAGCAAAAAAGGTAAAAACAAAACAAAAGAATGGCATGCAAGGCCATAGCTCAAACGGCCAAAGGTAGTGGAACCTTTGCGAAGTGCAGAAGTCAAAGGCGGTGGAGCGGCGATGCAGTTGGAAGCTTGGTGGCGGATCTGGTACTGTGTTTCGTTGGCACAAGGTAGAGGCGGTCATAGTTAGGCATGGAGGGTGATGGGTTGAGGGAACCTATTTTGCTCTGATTTGTTGTTTCTGAGTTAGAGGTATGGTTTTGGCTCTTTGAGTTTGGTTTGGCATGTTTTGTTTGGGGAATTTTGTTGGGTTGTTTTGATGTATTACAGGTGTGGCTACTGTGTTTTGGTTGCTGCAGGTTTGGCTACGGGATCTATGGAGGACTTTGGGGATGCATTGTTTTGCTTGAGAATGAATGATCAAGATGAAGAAGAATATGGATGTACAGGCAAGGATGGCTAAGGAGTGAGGATTCCCCTTTCTGTATTATTTGTGGCCCTTTTTATTCTTGGCCTCTATAAACTTTAGTTGAATGTGATGCATTGCGTTGGATATGTGAATTTCCTCTTTTAAGCTCCACTCCTTTTTTTCTATTATATGTATTGCTGAGATTTCCCTATATCAAGCACTAATTGAGATTCAGATGTAACAAAACAAACATTGGAGGGGTTTCTTTCACCTTGCCATCCTTGTCCTTAGTTTTGAGAAGAGCAAATGGAGTGTGTTTCTCTCCTTTTAGCAAGGTCTCTGCTCTTCCAACATTGTATCAATGACATTTTTTCTTTACATTTTTTTTTCTTTTTTTCTTTTTAAAAAAAAACTTGAAAGTTAGGTTTTTTTTTTTTGGGTGAATGTGATGCATCGCGGTAGATATGTGAATTTTCTCTTTTAAGCTCCACTCCTCCTTTTTTTGGTTCTATGTATTGTTGAGATTCCCCTATACCAGGTACTAATTGAGATTTGGACGTAACAAAACAAACATTGGAAGGGTTTCTTTCACGTTGCCATCCTTGTCCTAAGTTTCGAAAAGAGTAAATGGAGTGTGTTTCTCTCCTTTTAGCAAGTTCTATGCTCTTATAACATTGCATCAATGACATTTCTTTTTTACATTTTTTTCTTTAAAAAAAAAAATCTAAAAGTTAGGTTTTTTTTTTTTGGGTGAATGCAATGTATTGCGTTGGATACGTAAATTTCCTCTTTTAAGCTCCACTCCTTCTTTCTCTGTTCTATGTATCGCTGAGATTCCCCTATATCAGGTACTAATTGAGATTCGGACATAATAAAACAAACATTGGATGGGTTTCTTTCACCTTGCCATCCTTGTCCTAAGTTTCAAAAAGAGCAAATGGAGTGTGTTTCTCTCCATTTAGCAAGTTCTCTGCTCTTACAACATCGCATCAATGACATTTCTTTTTTACATTTTTTTTCTTTAAAAATCTAAAATTTAGGTTTTTTTTGGGGTGAAAGCGATGCATTGCGTTGGATATGTGAATTTCCTTTTTTAAGCTTCACTCCTCCTTTCTTTGTTCTATGTATCGCTAAAATTCCCTTATATCGGTGACTAATTAAAATTCGGACGTAACAAAACAAACAATGGAGGGGTTTTTTCACCTTGCCATCCTTGTCCTAAGTTTTGAAAAGAGCAAATGGAGTGTATTTCTCTCCTTTTAGCAAGTTCTCTACTCTTACAATATTGCATCAATGACATTTTTTTTTTTACATTTTTTTTCTTTTTTAAAAAAAAATCTGAAAGCTAGTTTTTTTTTTGGGGTGAATTAGAAACAAAAAATGGTTAAAACATTGGCCATTGTTTATTATTAGGTTTGCTTTTAATCTTAGCTAAAAATAAAAGAAATAATTTTTTATTTATTATTATCCATTCAACTTAAACTGTAAAAAGGAAAGAGAAATGAATAAGAGTAAAAATTTCGGATAACAAAATATTCAGTGTGATAAAATTACAATAGAAGCCAAAAGATGAAATAAAGATTTCTTTTAAGTCAATCAAAAATTGGGTCAAGTGCTTAAATTCGTCGAACGCAGCATAGCACAAAAATAAGAAGAAAATATAGCAATAGCACCATGCCTCTAGGCAAAGCAGCAAATTCCCCTCAATTGCTATGTCATGTGCAATGGACAAAGCCCGATCTATCCAGACTTGTAGAACATCCAACCTTGCCCATAGTTCGCTTAGAGATCTCCATATCAGGGAGAGGAGGAAGAGGTCTGTGCCATAAAAACAAATCAATTTCAATTGGAAAAAAACATACTGAAACGACCACCATAAATCTCCTTTTGCAATTTTCCAGGACTCATCACCCTCATGGTTATTTCATGTGCATAGATTATTAAAACACTTAGCATAACTCCCTTATTAGAGAAAAGCACGCATTACAGTCAGTAAACAGATAAAGATAATCTATTGCAATAATGTTTCTTGCAATAATATATTTGAATTGGAATATAAAGTTTACTTGTACCAGCAAGCGTTGGGTAATGACTGCATTCCCAATATAGAACTAAGAATTAAATCATGTTGTAAGTTTCTTCAAAGAGCTAGGGTCACGAGCTGGCATAGAGTACCGCACGGCATCTTCTTTGAATGCTTTTGTACCGAATTTTCTCTCTATATATGCAACAGAATATTTAAAATAAGAAGTTTGTATGACAAGGGCCTAAGTTAATTAGTTAAAATATTTTAATAAAAATTAAATAAATTATAACCGGGACATACTGATTAGTAAGACTCTTAGGATAAAAATTAAAATATTTATATTGCATATTTTTAAAAAAAAAAAGAAAAAGTTTTTTTTTAACGTGAAAAAAGAAGATATATTGATATCATATTCATGAATCATTGAACTGCAATAATAACAAAATGAAGAATGAAAGATAAAATGAAACATCCATGTAAACATGAGCCCAGAAAGTCCAAACCAACCCATTAACCGTCCGCAGTGAGCCATGCCTTTGACTCTTAGGGGTCAATATACCCCTGTTCTCCCCCTCCCCCGTGACACAAAAAAAAAATATTTATTATTTGAATCATTCTATATGATGAAATATTAAATATTAAGAAATAAAAAAGTGTGAATTTCATATCATCATTCCTTTCATTTCTTTTCTCTTTTTATTTCTCTCCCTTTTTTGTTTCTAAAGATGTGTTTAGTTGAGTGATCTAGGAAGGAACGAAAGCGAGAGAAAGGAAATATGAAGGAAATGTGTATTTTTCTTTTATTTGATTGGAAGGAAAAATTGGAATAGAATAGTTGAATAATGCATAAATTTTAATGAAATCCACATAAATAATAACATTTTTTCCATCCGATGGTGGATAGAAAACGGCGGAGGAAGGGATGTGTCTTCTCTTTTTATATTTTGCCCTTTGATTTGCGATATTTTGCGACACAGAGATGGATGTGATATGTGAGGGAGAGGTTTTTAAGGTGTATACATTATTGAAGGTGTTACGTAGACCATCATCTCTTTTGTTTTTTTTTTAATTAATACTTTTAAAAAGTTACTAGTCTGGTTGGGTTGCGGATTGATGCTGCGCAAACAAAGACACTTTTGCATATTTGTTAGCTTAGTATTAATATTAATATATGGTATTTTAATTTACGTTGCATTAGTACATCACATTACCTTAACTTACCCCGGTCCCTGTCTATCTGTGTCACCGTCCAGTCTGTGTGTGGCAAGCAGTGTGTGACACAGTCCCTTTCGCAATTTCGGTGCGCCTAAAGGGACCAAATTTTCCGCCAAGTAACGCTTCTGCCACGGCCGCTACCCTCTGTGATTGCGTCACACCTGTTGTTCTTTTCAAACACTTTGTCCGTTTTCTAAAGCTGGTTTTTTTTTTTTAATATCAATCTTAATAATTAAGAGAGAGAAAGATTCCATATTATTATAGTATTATATTTAATAAACATCTTACATTCTCTGAAAAAATATATTCTAGTCAATCGCATGATCTCTCTCACTTTACTGCAAATTTTACATTAATCATAGTCGATTTCTTTTGTTTGAATTTTTGGTGAAATTCATGTCTCTTATTTACCTTATTATGTTCTCTTGTCATATTCTTAAATTATTGACAACCAATCCCTTTTTTAAGAAAATTAATATGTTATTCTCAGTTTTACTTCTTTTAATTTTTAATTAAGTATGCATATTTTCTTTATAATTTTAAATAGTTTATATTTTTTATATTTATATTAAAAATTTTAAAATTTAACTTATAATTTAAAAATACCCTTGCATATGTGCTAATTCAAATAAACTAAATTGTCATCCCTTTATATCATTATAACTCAATTTAGTGGTTGTGTCCATATACTCATTTGTAGTAACAATGTCTTTAACTCACCCCTTTTGTACCATCATAACTCAATTTAGTGGTTTTGTCCATATACTCATTTGTAGTAATAATGTCTTTAAACGAACGCCAATAATTGAGCACTTAACGTGTTTAGTTTGAAGATCTAATGCTTTCATTAATAATAAGAAGTAATTTGGGATATTGTAGACAAAACTCAAAAGTGGGTACATATTCTATATCCCAAGTTCGAGGGGCTAAGTTCAAATAAAAGGAAGATTCCTTGAGTTTTTAACATGGGAGAATTTTACCAATTAAAAAAAAAAAAAAAAACACTCAATGAACACTTATGCCATTTTGATATACTTAGCCAAGAACAAGTTTTTGTTACAAAAATGATTACTATCTATATTTGGAAGAAAGTGGAGTTCGCTCCACATCCGAAAATGTTATCATGCTTTATGCCATCGCTATAATAATTTTAAGTATATACTCCCAAATTAGTCCCTAATAATATCCTCAATAGATAGATTGATTATTGACAAAAATAAATTGGTCTTGAGATCATTGATAATTATAAAAATTAGACACTTTAATCAAATGGTAAATAATATGATGTATAGGTTGCATATTAATTAGAGCATCTTAAACTCATTCTATGTGACACCAACACCCCAAAACATGTAAAAAAGAAAAACTCACCATTTTACTTACTGAGCTCTAAACCTGATATTTCAAAATTTTCAAATTTTATCTCTACTCTAATGTGGTGATTGAATAATGATGAGAAATGAGATTATTAAATGGTATGGTACTTAATAAATTGACATCAATGGAGTAGTGGTGCTACTGCCAAACGTACATATTCCTTAGTCCTTCTATATTTTACACTGAGATTGAGATTGCTTAAGCATTCATATCCAGATCGACATTATATGTAGAACAAGTGTCTCAGCCAAAGATGAATAGAAGTGTCAAGATATCCTTGTCAGCATGCTTCTGACATATCATACTCTTTACCAGTTGCAAGTGAGTTGAGGGCTAGATTATCTAATTTTTACAATTGTTAAGGATTGCAGGACCAAGTTATTTTTATCATGGACTAATTTGTCTACCAAAGATATTGTCAAGGATAAATTTGGGGGTTTAATTTACTCAATTTTCTTTTTCCATCTACATGTGTAATGCCTGCTAAGGTGAACTACACATTTTTTCGTGACAAATTAAAGTATATGCTTATGTCTCCTGCTTTCACAATGGCTCTTGAAACTATATAGTGTTGTATTTTATTTATAATTATATAATATTTCAAAGTTTATATTATTATTATTATTATTATTATTATTATTATTATTGTCGTCTAATTCTATTTCCATACAAAGTTAATGTCTTTATGTTTCTCTAAGTTAGTGTGTCTTTACAAATATACATATATTAACTTTTTAATTCGATATCTTAACATGTGTCATGTTTACGTTGTTACTTATAAAAGAAAAGAAACGAAATTTAATAAGATTCTACTCAGAGACATTGAGCAACGTCTAATGTTTTGATTAGCATAAATGCAATAAAATATTCGGTGCCTTCTCAACGCAAAAATTTCTTTTATATAAGAAATGTTGCACACTTGTGAGCAAGGGGCTTTTGGCTGAGCTCACTATTGTTAGTCGTTATACTTGTTTCGAGGTTCCTTGAGGAATCCTTAGGTGTTATTCGTATAGTCTCACTAATTCAAATGTAAAGTTAATAAGAAGTGATTGTTGTATCTTGGAGAGTATTAGCTGTAAAAACTATCTATATCAAATTATTAACTCATGGTGGTGAAATACTCTTTAAACTTAGTACTTATCACATTTCAACCATGACTGATAAGTATCTTAATTTTATTAAATTGTTTAAACTATCTATATCAAATTATTAACTCGTGGTGGTGAAATACTCTTTAAACTTAGTACTTATCACATTTCAACCATAACTGATAAGTATCTTAATTTTATTAAATTGTTTATTTATTTTAACTCTTCAATTTCAGTGTTTTAATTGTCATGAATTATTTTTATTATTTAGAGATAATTTTATTTCTATCCAAATATTATTTGTGTTATCCTTATTTTATAAATATTTTTCAACAATCTTAAGAGTATTTGGATATTTGAATATTTTTATAATTCTCTAAACTTCATTCGTGTGTGAAAGGGAAAAAAATATATTGAACTCTTTCGTAGCTTGCTATAGGCACCAGGAATGTGTTTAAACTGTCAAGAATAAGCTCAGAAAGTCAAAAGGTGATTACTCTACAAATATATAACTTTCTTTTGACAATAAGGCATGGAATATTAGTTTATACACACACACAAATGGTTTTTGGCTATGTTTATGTTTTTCTCCATGTTTGTGGAAGATTTTATGCATATTGGCAATGTTAGAATGATGTTCCTTTGTCTAGGCTAGACCATATTTTAAGGTTGCAAGCGAATTTATAATTTATAATTATTTATATTTCAAAGTTAATCCCCAGATCTGAACATCTTTAATAAATAGGGAATTCTTTTGAACTTTGTCATAAGATCAGAACTTGTTGAAACGATCATACTGGTACATATTGGGCCTCTATCTGTAGAAAATTAGAAATACATGAAAATCTTTGCTTGAACTGAAACATGTTCATGTTAATGTGATTTTTATTGGTTATTATATGCCTCATGAGGGAGATGTAATCATTTAAATTTTATTTTTATTTTTTTAATATTTTCATATTATATTTTTTTTATTATTGTTATTTTAATGGGATTTGATTGATACTTTCCGAAGATTTTGAACTCAAATCATAAGTACAAAGCCTTGCTTTATTGGATTGTGTTACCTCTTGTGTTCTATGGTTATTGTCTTGTGTTCTGCACATGAGATTAAAATGTTGGGCCAAAATTCACGTTAATTGAAATATTTGTTTTAGTTTGTAGTACTTACTCTTAGAAAATTATGCAGTGGACTTTTTTGAGAAGCATAATATTCCTATGTCAAAAATTATCATTCATCCTATGCCACTTATCACCAAGAACTTCATTTTTCCTTCGACACCTTGTCGATCCTATTAGGCAAAGTGGTATGCCTATGGATAAATATCAATCCACTTGATTTTGGCAAATGCAGGTTCTGTCAAGTCAATACGCATTAATTATCATCCATGAGTAAACAAGGCATTTCGAAATTTAGTGGAAATTAATCCAAAAAATTTTTGACAAATGATGAAGTTGCACTCATCATTTTAGCATGCATTTCACAGGTAAAGTTTAATTGGAAAGAAACAGAAAATGATACGTGATCCGTTTCAAACTTTCAATGTTTGGATAAAGGAACAAGGATGGGGTGAAATGATCAAGCACAGTTCATAAAGTTTTAATTTTGACTTAATTACAGCTAGGTGCTAATCATTGTTTGATAACATTTTGATGAGATTTTATTTTCAATGGAGGAAATCAGAAGGAAAATAGGTTGCGCTGTGAGGAATCCTCCTCAAATAGAGGATGATAGAAAAGAAAGCAAGAAAAGCCAAAGGTAGGCATTAACATACAGGCAGGAACATACTGATAACAAACTTCAATTAGAAACTAAAGGCACAAACATGTTGGTAAAAACCTTGTCTTAATTAGTCCATGTACAAATTCCCCAACTTAATGTGACAATCTGTTCTGCCAAATTCAATGTATTGTCTAAGTGCGTTGATGCCATTGTTTATCTGATCTGCTCTGTAATGATTTTGGGTCACCATGTGAACATTGTTTACAGCCAAGGCCGTTTCATAAGTTGAGCAAATCATTTTGCAAAGAGTTGCCTGCAGTTTTCATTCGCAAAATCCTCTTAAAGACACGTTGAAGAGCTAGCCAGACGACAGATAGTCTCACAACAAAAGAAAAATGTGGAACGCCCTTATTATTTTGGAATTTATAAAACACGAGCAATTGTCTGCAATATAATTTGCATATAAGGGAGGTCTTAGCGGCAGGAACTTGGAAATCAATTTTGGCCTGGAAGCAAGAATTGCGGAAGACATGGGAATTAAGATTGGACTGAATTTTGCTAAAGATTTATGCTTCCAGAGAACTATAGTAGAATCAGATTGCAAAGAGCTGATTGAAACGCTTCAAAAGAAGCACATCTACCCATCATATTTCCATTCTTTTGTTAGGGACTGTAGGACCACTAGCACCTCTTTTTCTTCTTTTATGTTTATGCATTGCACACAAAGAGGAGTGGCAATGAGGCAGCCACAGATTGGCAAAATTAGCATGTAATCGTGATGAGGCTATCTGGATCGAGGATTGCCCACATGAAGTTGCCCCTCTGCTGCATGCATATTGTACTCATTTGATTCCATCCTAATGAAGTTTATCTACCATGTCACAAAAAAAAGAAGTCAGCGCTATTAGTTTTATACATACATTGTAATGGTGAGAATTTCATTTTAGTGAAATGTGAAATATCTAGACTCATATGTACCGAAAAAAGCACCTAAACACAATTATACAGTAAACCTTAATGTTGAGCTTGCGGAGAACTAATGAAAATTGTTTTAATGTCATATGTAAAAGATTTATTTAATGGTTATTTTTAGGGTATGTATTTTTTTGAATAAAAAATTAATACATTGTAAATATATAAAAGTAATTTATGCTTTCATCATTTATTGACAATAATTTTGTTAAATAATTAAAAACATCGGATAATATGCATATATCTTTTTAACAAGTTTTAAATAAGTTTGTATGATTCTGAGAGCTACTATATCTTTTTAACAATTTTTTTAATTTCTTTATTATTTTAAACAAAATATCAAATAAAAAGTATTTAAAATATTAGCATCTAATTTTTTTTTTCCCAATCTTATCAAAGAAAAGTCATTTAAGTTGGGATTATGAGATTCATAACTAAAAAGTTATGCTCCATAGACATGGGCGGAATCCTACTAGGTGAGTCGTGTGAAATAATCACACCCACCCTTTCTTTGCCACTCCAACTAGCGAGCACTTACCATTGTAAGAATCAGGTACCCTATTTTTTTTTTTTTCTTTGTGGTCAGGGGAGAAGGGGAATATTGGGGGAATTGAACTCGATATGGTTACTCATGAGATAGTGATTCTGCCATTTGAGCTATGCCTCAGCCACAAGTAGATATAAGTAATTACTCCATCTGTTTCAAAATATTTATCTAATTTTGATATTTTAGGATTTCAGAATATTTGTCCATTCTAATATATAGCATTAATTTTTTTTTAATAATGCCCTTAATTTAATTGTCATCCACTATCATTGTAATTAGAATTGAAGAATGTGCTAGACCAACTCACTATCTTTAGATAAGGATAATTTCGTCTATTTATACAATTTTATGCCACTACCAAAGTTAATTTTTTTTCTTAATCTATGTGTTTTTGGTTTTTGACAAATATTCTGAAATGGAGGGAGTACTATCTTTTGAATGTTTGTTGGACAGGACCAATAGGGCTCAATGAGAACAAACTTGGACTGTACCGGTACTTATTATTCAAATTACACTATTCTATTTTGCAAGTCACCCAGTGTTAAAAATAAAATGAATATGCAATATACAATATCCTAAAATTGTTATTTGAACTACAACCATCAAGCATTCTAGAAACAAAGCCCTTTGATTAAGGGATAGCAATGGGTATCTATGGGGGCAGGGAATATCATCTCCATTTAGAAATTTGTTCCCTGTCCTCGCCCTCCTCCCTATCACAGGCCCCATTCTCTATTACCTGTGGAGATTTGAATCCTTGTGGATATCTGTGGATTATGCCAAAAAAAATCATAAAAAATACTCTTAAACCTAACTAAAGTATACATAATATCCATCATCCATTATAACACTAGTAACATATCATAATCCAAATTAATAATAAAAATACATGATAAAAATCCAATAGTTTTAATAATAATTATAATTATAAAATACAATTGCAAAAAGTCAAATTATAAACATCCTCACTAGGGTTTGGGTATATGTATTAGTGTATGTGTGTTTTATATATATAAACATAGGTAATTTTACATATAAATGCGGACTTGGCAGGCTTCCAGGGGGTGAGGATCTCTATCCCATCTTCGTGGGGACTAAAACTGTCCCTACGCCCGCCCCCATTGAGCGTAATTCGCACAAGCATCGATCTAAACGAGTTTTTTTTTATTTTATTTTGCCATCCCTATCTCTGATCATGCATTGGATGGAGAAAAACAAACATTGTGGGTGATTTCCCTACATTCAATGATTGTTTACAATATTAGCTTCTCCATTGAATATTCATATAATAGTTATGAAAAGTAAATCTACAAAATTGAGTAAACAATAATGATAACAACAACATCTTTTGTTTAAAAGGCATGGCTAATAGATTCTGTGTCGACAAAAAAGATTTCATTAGTATATAGACATTAAAATAAATCATCATCATAAAATAAATGGCATTGTATAATTCATGAAATATAGGGATGAAGTACATTAAAATTTCTATATAACGTATAAGAACCAAACCTAAGGGTGTGTTTGGTTTGTAAAAATATTTCCTGTTTTCATTTTCTGTTTTCATTTTCTGAAAAGATTTTCATTTTCAGATTTTCTGAATTCAGGAAATGCGTTTGGTTTAGAAAAGTATATTCTGTTTTGAAAAAGTGAAAATAATGAAAATATGTTTGGTTTGTTTGTTTTATAAAATATAATTTTTAAAATCAAATTTGAGATAACAAAATTGTATTTATTATTCAATAATAAAAATGATGTATATTCCATTTGTATATTTTATTCATTTACTAAAATTATTTATTAAAATAATTAATAATTTTATAAAATATTAAGATTAAGAATAAAATAAATTACTCACTTTTAAAATTATTTAATTATCATTATCAATTATTATATTTTGATTTGTATATCGATAAATATTTAAATACTATAGTTAGTATTATTTTATTATATAAACTATCAATGTAAAAATATTTTATACAGGTATTCAATTATATATTACCACATCAATAAAAATGTTTGATTTATCGCTTTTGTTTTTCCTTTTTTTCTTTTAAAAAAATTAAATAATTGACAAAAATAAAAAAAATGGGCTGGTGGGGTTCGAACACTCAACATCAACTTTGTATGCTCAGCAATGAGCCAATTGCGCTGCCAGCCTGTTGTTGTTGTTTTGTCCTTTTTTATTCCTTTTGTCCCTTTTAAAAAATTAAATGATGAATAAAAATAATGCAGGTGGGATGGGGGGGATTCGAACCCACGTCCCAAGCCCTTCAGAGTCAGCACATGACCACCTACGCTGCCAACACGGGCATGCCATGGTTTGTCATAAATAATACATAATAGATTGGTGAAAGAGTGCGTTTGACATAAAAAATAACATCGTCCGCGCGGATCGAACGCGGCTCGCGGAGGATGATTAGAAAAGAGTTTCAGTTATTTACCGCAATGCCACCGCGCATTCATAGGAAATATTTTCAACAATCAAACATGAAAAGATGAAAACGTGGAAATGACATTTTCAAATTTTCAAACATTTTATGAAATATTTTCTGGAAATATTTTCAAAACAACCCTAACAAACATATTTTCACTCCTATTTTTTGTTTTTACTGAAAATGGAAATAGAAAATGGCAAACCAAACACCACCTAAGTATTCAAATATTTTGGAAAACTTGTTTGTACACACAACAAATTGTACACACAACATTTGATGTTGTTTTGCCTGGATTATCATGTTCATCTAAAATAAGTATTTTAAGACCATTTATAGTCTTCACTCTTGAAAATACTACATAAAGTTGACCATGTGAGAAAATTGGACGTGACAGGTATAATTCGACATGAGAAAGAGATTGTCCTTAAATTTTATTGATTGTCATTGCAAAACAAACTCAATCGGGAATTGTCTTCTCTGGAATTTAAATGGTAAGCCTAAGTCGAATGAGCTAAGATCCATCCTTAGAATGTATATAGTTTCGCCAATATTCCTCCCTATAATAATTGTAGCTACTATTATATTCCTTCCTAAATGAGAAACAATAAGTCTTGTACCATTACATAATCCAGATGTTTGATCAATATTCCTTAATAACATCACTAGAACTCTTTTCTTCAAAAAGCAATTTGAGATTTGGTAATCTAGAAGTCTTGATATTGTTTAGAAATTTAATTGTAAACCATTCTGATGAGGGCAATCTTCATCATAAGTATATGTGAAATCTAAACTTCAACTTCATCCCCTGAAATAAATGACAACGAGCCGTTTGTTTTCTCCCTGAAAGAGTGAAAAGGCATGCTTGCCAATGCACTTCTGTGAAAAGTAAGAAATTGTTACTTCTACCAAAATTATGTTTGGGTACTATGCAACTGGAAAACAAACATGCTCAGCATGTACTCATTCACCTTCTTAACCAAGTTTAATGTAGGAGCAAGAATTGCTCTTTCCTCAAAATATTTGTACTCACTTATGGTACCCAACAAATCAGGGTAAGCAAATTTGAATAATTTGTCAAGACTATCTTTTGCATCAAAAATAAGGGAATCATCTAGTATTTCTAGTTCTAATTTGAAATGCTCATCACATCCTACGATCCTATCTCCAATATTCAGTATACACTTTCCAAAATTCCTAACTTCTCTTACTGATTCTTCACTTGAGCAAGCTTGAAACCACATGTTAGTCTTCAATTTTAGAACTTTGCAATGATTCCATAAATAGGAAGAATTTATAGTTGTTGCAACTATATTCTGCCTAGTTCCTTTTTCATTACATGTAGAATTTGTCTAAAGTCTCCCCCTAACACAACACATTTACTACCAAGTGGTTTTTGAAGACTATTATGATCAATATTTCTCATTAAATCCCTCAAGGTTCTACAAACAAAAATCAATTTCCATTGACTTGTTACGCTTGCAGGTAGAACGCCACCAATCATTTAGGTGGGAAATGTGTTTTACAGTGGCCAAGACAATGCATATACCATCCTAAGAGAAAAAAAGTTACATAGTTTAAAATAAATTAAAGAAATAGAATGAAAATGAAATGTAGCTTTCATAGAAAAATATTCGAGATAATTGTAACTTACATCCTTATAATCTTTTAGCTATTCAATATTTTTTTGATAGTTAAGATAGAGGAAATCATCCTCAATAGAATATTGCATAGGTTCATGCAATTGACTCAAAGTTTGACTTCTATCTTCATTGAATTCTAACTACCTTAGTACAAAAAAAATTATATATCATAAGCATTAAACTTAAGACATGTAAATAATTAGAAATTTAACACAATAATTCTAAATTACCTCTCCTTAAGCTCAGCGGCGATAGGTATGTCCAAGTTAAATAGCGACTTCGTAAGATACATTACACCTTGAAGCACAATTATACTTGTGCAGAGGAGTAAATAAATTTGAATATTAATTATTTTTAAAAAGAAATCGTAAGTGAAAGTGACAAATTAGCAGGAACAACAAAATCAAGACAACTTGCTATAGAACCTTTGAATGTCCTGATTCTCCCAAGCTGAACACTAACAATTGTATTGATGACATCACCACCAGCAAGAAAACCATTCAACTCATCCACATAATTGCTAAACAAAGCACACCCCATTTTAGCATGAAACAAAATAGAGTAGAATATCAAAATCAATAAACAAAATTAACCTTGGATGAATAGTATAGTATGTATATTTTTTTCCCAAAAGAATAAAATCTATAACTACATACCTATCATTATCAATCTCTATGACATTCATCTTGAATTTGCTGCCATCCTTTTCATATTCGCGCTCAATACCAACACTAGTTAGCAGATCCATTACATCTAAGTAACAAAATATATTAGAATATATGAAGAATACCCTAAAAGTATATTAATTTAACTAACAATTGAGAGAAAGTACTAATCGAATATATGATGCAAAAAAAATGTTTCCTTGCTAAAAATGAAGTATCCAGATCCTTGTACAAAACGTTAGCAACATGAACATAAAAGAAACCATATCTAGGAATAATATTGCATTGAGCAGGTTTTACGGAGGTATGATATTGGAAATTCAAATGAAATTCATGTTAGATGGTTCTAAAAGCACCAACATTACTCCCAATCCAAAATGATAGTAATGGTAAGTTCCATTTTCCTTCAAGAACTTCTAAAATTTGTACATAAGGGTCATTCAGATAGAAGTGTGAATTTTGTCACCCTGTTTAAATAGTACAAAGAACACATTCAACATTAGCTACCCACAACCTACCCTCAATGTAAAAGAAGATAGACACAATATATTATTAGCATTAGCAAAAGAAACTAAATATCGTAGCATCCATAAGAATCATCTCAAGGGAATTTGGCATGTTAGAGTTTCCATAACTCGGAACAACCCACAAGCAATCTACTCCAATTGCAATGTTCCAAAACATTTTTTATGCACAAATTTTAGAAATAGGGTCAAACTCCATAGTGTAACACCTTCCTAAACACAATACCATGTTTAAGTTATAGTATTACACCTAGGAGTTGTTACTAATTAATAAACGGACCTCGTCTAACAACAATTTTTGGCCATTTATCTAATCTCCATCAACTTTATCCAAAATGGCCATCATCAAGATCTCCCAAGTTATTTGGAAATGACACAGGTACACATAGAGGTGAGAATTATAAATTCTCAGTAGGACATCCTAGACTATTGCATACAGTGTTATAATCATCATCCTTAACTGCTTTGATTTATTTTAAAAAAGTGATAATGCCATATCAACTATAGATTTCATTTTATAAAGTTCAAAAATATCCTTTCAAAATAGGTTAATTCTATTCACACACTTATCAATTAAGACAGCAATTTCATAATAGTAACAAAAAGAATATAATTTGTGCATATGGAGATGCACATCATATAATCATACAAGTGCACTTATGCTTTCTTTAACTTTCTTTACTTGACATACCTAGGCGTTACGTATCGCTGTCCTTAGGGTGTCTGCATATATCTTTAATCTTTACTACCCTTGGATAGCCTGATATGAGAAATGAGTTCTTCTCGTGACCATCGTCACACAGTACTAACCTACAAGGAGACCCATGTGCCCTTAAATTGGAGGGACTTATAGTACAACTACCTCCAATGTAGAGGGATCTCATCTTTTGTTATAACTGCTTCTAAGTTGGAAGGACTTATTGTGCAACTGCCTCCAACATAGAGGGATCTCATCTTGTCTGTTCATATAATTTCATTATCATAGGCTTATATGCGTCTCTTGTACATGGTCATGCTTGAAGATACTACATAAATCTTTGCATAAACTCCATTCCTTTGTTCTCAAAGTATGCTTGCATGCATGACGTTCTTAATGAAAATGGCACATAGAATATAATTGCATAAATTCTCATTCAATTTAATTCCCATATAGTTTGAGACTTCTAAGCCACTCAACTCACAAGTTGAGTTAATTTTCTTAAGATCTACCCATAAATTACAAATTACACCAAAATCCAATTTTAATTCATTTTAATTTCAAATTTTACTGGAGTATAGCTTTATTAATCTACCTTCAAATTTAGTTTCACTCAATTTCGATAAGTATAATTTAAGTTATTAAAGTTTTACTAACTACAACCTTATTTCAGGGCAGACTTACACATCTAAAACTAAAAAGTCACTAAAAATCCTTCTTATATTTTTTACTCTAAAATTGTACTACCATATACTTATATGAACTCTCTTGCAAATAAAATAAGTTTTGCTCTTTTTGAGTAAGTAGAGCTGAAGTTATGAGCTCCAAATTAAGGGTACCTTATTTTAATCTAAACAAAGCATAAGGTAAATTCAAGGAATTACTAGGAAAAATCCACTAAGGTTCTGATTCTAAAATTTTATACACATGATTCTCTATGTGATAGCTTTATAACAAAAGTGCCTGCATGCTAGTTGAAGTTATATAGGACAAGTTATACCCATTAAATCACATTTGTTTAAGGCAAAGGGTGTTACCTAACAACCTACTTCTAAAAATCATAACTCTTTCATCCCAAGTTCAATGAGCCTATATTTTATATGGTTAGAATACTCTTCGAGTTAGGTTTCATCTAAAATTAGTTTCATATCAAATTGAATTTTGTAGCTCGAGATATAGCCCTTGCAGTATATATTATCCCTAGGTTCCCCTACAGTAGTTTTCTATTTTGTAATTACTTTGGTTTTCTAATCTACTCTTCAACACCAATCAAGTTTTCTTAGCCTTAAATTACTAGCAAAAGGTCTTATTAACATCATACAAAGCTTTAAATGAATAGCTCTAAATGATTCAAGAAACCTTAACTTCAAGAAAACTCTAGAATACAAATGAGTTCTAGGAGCCTACATTGTCTCAAAGCTAGCCAACACTATCAACTTAACTTCTTGATGCATTAAACTTTACAAATCAAACAACCATTAACTAGCTCTCTTCTCTTCCTTGTATGGCTGAATTATATAGCTCGAAGGGAGAGAGTTTTTGGCTTATGTGCAAGCTTCTTAGTGGTGTATAAGCTAAAGGGTTGGATAGTATGAGTGGAAGCAAGTAGAATACAAGGTCTTAGGTGGGTTGAAGATAAAAAATGGAGGAGCTATGGAGGGAGAAGGATTCAACTTCTTGAATGGGGAGAGAGAAAATGATGAGCACAAAGTGCTCATCTTCTTTAATTTTTACATTTTATAAAAGTGGATTTGAAATTAAAATTAATTTCCTTTAAATTTTGTTGTGTGGTCATCATTTTTCTTAAAAGATGACTAGTGCGGCTAATTCCTAGCCATACACTCTAGGGATTTAGGAAGGATATTTAAGTTCTCTTGTATTATAGATCCCAACCAAGTCAATTCCTAATATTCAAGTAGACTATTT
Organism: Pterocarpus santalinus; assembly: GCA_031439595.1. NCBI lineage: Eukaryota > Viridiplantae > Streptophyta > Magnoliopsida > Fabales > Fabaceae > Pterocarpus > Pterocarpus santalinus. The sequence goes on from CM062531.1 coordinate 18,339,326, forward strand.
TTAATACTTGGTTAGTGTGGCTTCTTCTAAATCACTCAATTTACCTAACTTAATGGTATGAGTAACCCCACACTTTTATTTAAACTGGGGCCCATTTATTGCTAGAATTGAGATTTTTTCTCTAGTGCCCCTCCTAAATTATTTACAGTTTTGCCACATGTCACTATAATCCAATTGTTTCCTATTATGCCCTTATCTCAAGATCGACTTCCCTGTCCCCTCTATACTGTGCTAACCCCAGAGTTGGGGATGATACAATACTACCCACCTTAGAAAAAATTTTGCACTTAAAATTCTGTTATCCTTAATAAGCCGCTAGATATCATAGATTCCCGCCTACACCAAACATCAAATTGAGGTGATCATGCTCAATATGAGGTTAAGTGTGACAGCTAAACTATAACATTCACAATAAGGTTATCAGGTGCGAACATTTATATCCTTATCATGTACGGACCTAAAGCATGGTTTTTCTAGGTACTCAAAGTAAGCTTCTATAGCATAGTCAGTCCATCCTTAGGTCTGGTTAGGAAGAACTGCTCTGATGCCAAAATGTAACATCCTCTTAAGCACAATACCATGCTTAAGTCATGATATTACACTTAGGAGTTGTTACCAATAAATAAATGGACCTTGTCTGATAGCAACTTTCGGCCGTCCATCCAATCTCGATCAACTTTGTCAAGGATGGCCATCATCAAGATCTCCCGAGCTATCTGGAGACATTATGGGAACACACATGGAGGTGAGAATTATAAATTCTTAGTAGAACATCCTACACTACTGCATACAGTGTCATCATCATCATCGCCAGTTGCTTCGGTTTATCTAAAAAATGTGATCATGGCATATCAACTACAAATTTCATTTTATAAAATTCAAAAATATCCTTCCAAAACAGGTTAATTTTATTCACACACTTGTTAGTTAAGAGAGCAGTTTCACAACAATAACAAAAAGAATATAATTTATGCATATGGAGATGCATATCATATAATTATACAGTGCACTTATGCTTTCTTTAACTTTCTTTACTTGACACACCTTGGAGTTATGTATCGCCGTCCCTAGGGTGTTTGCATGTGTCTTTAATCTTTATTACCTTTGGGTAGCCTAATCTGGGAAATGAGCTCATTTATGACCATCGTCACATGGTACTAACCTACAAAGGGGCCCACGTGTCTCTAAAGTGGAAGAACTTATAGTGTAACTGCCTCCAACGTAAAAGGATCTCATCTTTTATTATAACTACATCTAAATTGCAGGGATTCATTATGAAACTACTTCCAATGTAGAGGGGCCTCATCTTGTACATGGTCATGCATGTAGATACTACATAAATCTTTGCATAATCTTCATAATTTTGTTTTCAAAATCTACTTGCATGCTTGATGTTCTTAATGAAAATAGCACATAGGACAGCATATATACCTAACATTATCATAAACATCTCAATATGACCTCAATTCATCACAAATGCCTAAAAGACTTAAGCTTAGAAATTTTGATACATGGCTAATGCATCAATATGTGTCATTCTTATAACACTCTCCAAACACATACACCATACTCGAGTTATAGAATTATATCTGGAGGTTACTACGGGTGCTATGAGAGACTTTAAAATAAGAAAATATAATATATGACCCTTAAAGTTTTATACTTCTTTACTTTATAAGGATTCAAAATCTCAAATATCCAATACATATAAAATAAAATTATTACAATTTGAAAGAAACTCAACTAATATTATATAAGACCATATCTCGACCTATGATTGGCACCTAATGGCTATTAGTCGCCCATTCTTTTGCCTTCCAAATTGAGCTTAAGTGCAGGTCCTGTGTTTTATAAATGTCCTAATACTCTACTACATACTTGAAATCTATTCTTGATATTGGAATATTTATAGAACACACACAAACAGGTACTAAGAACTTAAAGTTCTCAATAGGTATGCTCTATTCACTAATCATACAAGGTATTATCATAAACATTCCAACCACTTTGGTTTATTGTAAAAAGGTGGACAAGTACACATAAGCATTGGCTCAATTTTAAATTTGAAAAACATATTTCTCAAAGTGGGTTACTTTTAACAATTACGTGGCATATTCATGACAAACATAATAGCAGTAACAACATAACAATTTAATCATAATTATAAAAGTATTGTAGCATAATAAGATGCTTAAATATGCATATGTTGATATATATACTTAACTTATGCAAGTGTACTTGACTTTCTTATCTCTTTCTTTAATTTGCAACTTGAACTTCTATACTTGGTCTCTTAGAGGTGAATGGCCTTTCTTAGCTTTAGGTAATAGCCCACTTCTCAGGATTGAACTCGTTCTTATACATGATTGCTGTGTTTACTTGTCCTAACTCTCACACCAGCATATTCCCCTTAAATCTGTTTAGGGGCTGGCCTAAGTTATTCTCTTAGACAATACTACCTTGGCCCATTACGAGGTGGAGGCTTGATACATCTCTTTGCAAGTTCTTGTTATCTTTTTATTTTTTGTACATTGTCATGCATGATTTCCATATACATAACATACAAATATTGATGGCATTCACGTACTTCTGCTGAAAATTTGACAACATAGCAATTTAAATATGGAGAGTCCCAAAATAGACAGTGTATTCAATCAACTAGCTAGTCATATCAATCACAATCATCAACAACATTATATGAACATACATCACTTTGATATGGAATTTGCATAAATATTTATGCCATTGAACTTCTCATAGCTTATGGAACCCCTAAATCAAGGCAATTCTCAAGTTATTCCACTTTTCTAAAATCTGCTCTATTATTCTAAATTACACAATAATTTCATTTTAATCTAGAAATTTAATAGATTATATCCCTATTTATCTACTTTTTAATGTCTTTCATTTCACTAAATTTCGCGGTGTATAACTTGAGTTATTAAGGTTTTACTCAAGGTTGCCTTGTGTCAAGATAGACTTACACACCAAAATTTAGAAAATCACTAAAAATTCATCTTCTATCATTTTAATCATAAATTTGTAACATCTTGTACCTATTTGAAACATCTTTCAATACCAAAAAGTTTCACTCAATTTGGTGAGTAGAGCTCAAGTTCTGAGCTCCTTAAGTGAGCTGCCCTATTTTCACCTAAATAGAGCATAGGTCAAATTCAAGGAATTACTAGGAAAAATCTACTCATGATATTAAATTTCATAAACATGATCCTCTATGTATTAGATTTTTAACAAGATTAGTTTCACTTAATTTGAAGTTGTATAGGGCAAGCTATGCCCCTTATATTACACTTCAGTCAGGAGATAAAGTCAAATCCATTAGCCAATTTCTAAAAATTATAAATATTTCATTTTAAGTCTAATTGACCTATAATTTATATGGTTAGGTTGTTCTTTAAGTCTAGTTTTATTTAAAATTAGTTTCACTTGAATTTGAGCCCTATAGTTGAGAAATAGTGTTCATTGTATAGACAGTTGTTTCTCTCAAATAACTTTCTTTATTTTGTATTTTCTTGATCTTTTGATCTATACTTTAATCCAAACAAAGTTTTCCTATCTTAAATCACTAGAAAGGAGTCATAATACCATCATACAAGAACAAATCATGGATAGTGCAAAGAAACCACATCAGCCACATAACCCCACAAGACAACAAAAGCTAAGGATTTGAGCTACCAACCTTAAGATTCTTGAAACTATGGAAGCAAGGAAGCCAAGAGCAACTCCTATCCTTTTTCTCCTCTCATGGTAGCAACCATATAGAGGTGGAGAGACTCCACTTGATGTGTAATCATCAAATTGATAGAAGGGTTTTGTAGAGAATAAGGTGAGGATTGATTTTCGTAAAAAAAAGCAAAGGGTTTTGGGGCCATCAATCATGAGCTTGAAGCTCATGGCTATGGAGGTATTGAAAAAAGAATGAGAGTGGAGAAGAAAATGGTGGATAATGAGTGGAAGGGAGTGGTCGAAATTTCAAGAGTAAAATGTGGAGAAGTGTTGCCTTTTTTGGTAATGGTAAGTTCGATTGGCTTCTTAGTTAAGTTAGTAGGTTAAATCTCATTAGTGGATTTAGAGCAAAAATTATATTCTTTTAAGCTAAAATTTGAGTGGCTCATCTTTAGCCACTAGGAGGATTGTGTGATCAATTTCTAACCACAAATCCTAGGATCTTTAATTGATACTCATGCCCATAAACAATGTAGGATCTTTGAGAATTAATTCAAGCTATCGAACTATCAATTCGGGTATTATAAGTTACTTGAGTTACTATAACATTGCATGAGTAATCCCACACTCTTATTCAAAGCTGTGGGTAGAAAATCTCAGTTAAAATTATTACAGATATTTTAGTCATCTATCAAACCCACAAAATCTCTGAAATTGGGATCTTTTTCTATGAATGCCCTTCTCGAAACCATAAACCCTTAATTACAACTTTGCCATTACAATCTAAAAATCCTAACTTCATCCTTATTTTTACTATAGTTTATCTATTTATAATTTTGCCCTTGCCTCAAGCCCGAGCTTCCTCCTATCCTGGTCTACCTTTAATGCTCGAAATATTACAATTCTAGTATATAATTGCATAAATTCTCATTCAATTTAGTCCCCATATAGTTTGGGACTTCAAAGCCACTCAACTCACAAGTTAATTCAATTTTCTTAAGATTTATCCAAAAATTACAAATTACACCAAAATCCAATTTTAATTCATTTTAGTCTCAAATTTTACTAGACGATAACTTTATTAATCTACTTTCAAATCTCTTTAGATTCACTCAATTTTGAGAAATATAACTCAAGTCATTAAAGTTTTACTCGCTATTGCTCTATTTCAAGGTAGACTTGCATATCTAAGACTAGAAATAACTATAAATCCTTCTTACATTCTTTTACTCTGAAATTATACCAACATATATATTTGAACCCTCTTTCAAATCCAACAAGTTTCACTTTATTTGAGTAAATAGAGCCGGAGTTATGAGCTCTACATTAAGGCTGCCTTATTCTAACCTAAATAGAGCATATGACAATTTCAAGGATTTATTAGGAATAATCCACTAAGGATCTGATTCTAAAATTTTATAAACATGATTCTCTATGTGTTAAATTTCTAACAAAAGTGGTTGCATTCCAATTGAAGTTTTATAGGATGAGTTATGTTCGTTATATCACACACTGGTCAGGATAAGGGGTGTTACCCAACAACTTACTTCTAAAAATCATAACTCTTTCATCCCAAGTCTAATGGGCCTATATTTTATATGGTTGGATTGCTCTTCGAGTTAAGTTTCATCTAAAATTAGTTTCACTTTAAATTAAATTTAATAGCTCAAGATATAGTCTTTGCAGTATATACTATCCTCGAGTTTCCTTGTAGCAATTTTCAATTTTGTAATTATTTTGGTTTTCTAATCTACTCTTCAACATCAATCAAGTTTCGTTAGCTTTAAATCACTAGAAAAAGGTCTTATTAACATCATACAAAGCTCTAAATGATTCAAGAAACCCTAACTTCAAGAAAACCCTAGAATACAAACAAGTTCTAGGAGCCTACCTTGTCTCCAAGCTAGCCAACACAATCAACTCAACTTCTTGGTGTTTTAAACTTGCCAAATCAAACAACCACTAACCAGCTCTCTTCTCTTCCTTGTATGGCTGAAATATATAGTCCAAAGGGAGGGACTTTTTGGCTTGTGTGTGATTTTTTTAGTGGTGAATAAACTAAAGGGTTGGATAGTATAAGTAGAAGCAAGTAGAATACAAGGTCTTAGGTGGGTTGAAGATCAAAAATGGAGGAGCTATGGAGGGAGAGTAGTTCAGCTTCTTGAAGGGAGAGAGAGAGAGAGAAAGTGATGAGTACGAAGTGCTCATCTTCTCAAATTTTTACATTTTATAAAATTGGATTTGAAATTAAAATTAATTTCCTTTAAATTTTGTTTTGTGGTCATCTTTTCTTTTTAAAAGATGGCTAGTGTGGCTAATTCCTAGCCATGCACTCTAGGGTTTTACGGGGGATATTTAGGTCCCCTTATATCATAGATTCTTACTAGTCAATTTCTAATGTTTCAGTAGATTGTTCTTAAAAGTTAGGTGGTGTGGGTTCTTCTAAGCCACTCAATTTACCTAACTTAGGGTGTTAGTAACCCCACACTTTTATTTAAAACCATATTTATAAAACTTCATTTATAAATTTGTTACATATATATTGTTTAGCTTTCAGTATCCTAGGGCTCACGATTCCCAGAATTAAGATTTTTCTTCTAATGACCCTCCTGAGAACCGTAATCTATTATTTACAATTTTGCCACTTGCCACTATAATCCAAATATTTCCTATTCTATCCTTACCTCGGGATCAACTACCTTCTATACCAGGCTATCCCCAAAGTTGGAGATCTTACAAACTATCCACCTTAGGAAGAATTTTGTTCTCAAAACTCCATTATCCCTAGTAAGATTGTTAGATGTTGTAAATTCATGCCTACACCAAACGTCATATTGAGGTGATCAGGCTCAATATGCGGTTAAGTATGACAGATAAACTATAACATTCGCAACAAGACTACCATGCACAAACACATATGTCCTTGTCATGTAAGGACCTAAAGCATGGCTTTTCTAGACTTTCAAAGCAGGGTTCGGAAGCATAATTAGTCCATTCCTAGGTCTGGTTAGGATAAACTGCATTGATACCAAAATGTAACATCTTCCTAAACATAATGCCACGCTTAAGTCATAGTACTACACTTAAGAGTTGTCACTAATAAATAAACAGACCTTGTTTGATAGCAACTCTCAGTCATCCATCTAATCTCAATCAACTTCATCAAGGATGGCCATCATCAAGATCTCCTGAGCTATTTGGAAATGACATGTGAAAACACATAGGGGTGAGAATCATCATCATCCCCAGCTGCTTTAGTTTATTAAAAAAAAGTGATTGTACCATATCAACTATAGATTTTATTTTATAAAGTTCAAAAATATCTTTCCAAAGCAGGTTAATTTTATTCACACACTTGTCAATTAAGAAAACAGTTTCATAATAATAACAAAAAGAATATAATTTATGCATATGGAGATGCATATCATATAATCATGCAAGTGCACTTATGCTTTCTTTAACTTTAATTACTTGACACACCTAGGCATTTCGTATCGTTGTCCCTAAGGTGTCTGCATATATTTGTAATCTTTATTGCCCTTGGGAAGCCTGATCTGGGAAATGAGCTTATCTCGTGATCATCATCGCACAATACTAAAGTACAAGGGAACCCACGCACCTCTAAATCGGAGGGACTCATTGTACAACTACATCTAACATAGAGGGACATCATCCTTTATTATAACTGCCTCTAAATTGGAAGGATTCATTGTGAAACTGCCTCCAATGTAACGACCGAACAATTTATCGTCAACAACTAAATTATTCGATTTTTAATCAAATAAGTGAGTTTAATCAGAACTTGATTAAACATTTACTTAAGGCCAATCAAGTGTAACTTAAAAAGGGTTAGGCTAGATAGAATTAGGTTAGGAGCATAGAAAACTTCATAGAACAATTTCAAACCGATTCACCGATTTAAAGGAAATCGGTAGGATTTCGGTATTTCCAACTGTCGGAACCGGACTAGTAGAAATTAAACCATGAGAGCCCTAGAATCAATGGCCAAGATTTAGCCAAATACTCCCCCAAGTGGCGCCTAGATAGCCATTAGATGAGGAGGATTGAATCAGATTTTTATGACCATTTTAGGTCCACCAATGAAAATTAAGCCAACTTCTAAATATCTCACTTCCTTTTCTCTTTCTCCATCAGCAAAATTTCAACCCCTCCATCAGCTGAAGCTCCTTTCTTTCTCTTCTCCTTGCTCTCATTTTCTACTCCATTCTCATCCATCTTCAAGCTTCATCCCAAGCCACCACCATCCAAGAACACAAAATCAGCCAAACTACTCAAGACAAGGTAGGACATCCTACTCCTTATCTTGTTTCTTTGATTTGGGGCTGCATGTGGGGTTTGTTTAATCTGAGATTTTAATATTTTATAGAGTGATGATGATGTTTTATGATTGATTTTGCATAAGTGTTGTGATTAAAATTGGATTTGGGGGCAAATAGCTTGAAGGGAGGAGACAAACCTAGAAGCAGGATAGGATTTCCCTCGGCAGTCCGTATGGCGGAGTGTACGGCTCCGCCTACCGCCATTTAAATTTGATGAAACTATTTTTATATGAAACTAGACATCTAGGGCTTTCCATACATATAAAATATAAGGCCATTGGATTAGTATAGAATTAGTTATGAATTTTTGAAGTTGGATCTAGAAATTTGTGTTCTTACCCGGGCAGCATGGGTTGAGAAGGGTGTAACTCAACCTATACAACTCCAAATTAAGTGCAACCAACGGTGTTTGAAAGCTAAAACATAGGAGAATGTTCCATAAAAACTTGCGATTTTGATAAGGTCCCATTCATTCCCTAGCGAGTCGAGAAAGTTATCCTATGTCCAATCCGAGTTAGAGCAGGATAAACCAGTATGGTCAAGTTCTAAAGCCTATATCTACAATTATACTCATCCTAATGACATGAAACTTAATTCATCCGAAAGCATGTTCTGTTAACTTTACATGGATATAAATTTCGCATGATTTCACCCATATTTATATTTTTAGTGAATTTTTCACTTTAATATTGCATTTCTGATTTGAAGTAGAATAAGCCTCGAAAGAATCTGAGTTAATGTTGGAAGTCGGGAGATAGTGGATGAGAAGCTAGGTCGGTAATCTTGGAATTAAATTCTAAACTCGGTAAAACAGAAAGCTAGGTCGGGAGCGTGTAAGGACAAACTCGGAAATGCATGCTTAAGGTTAGACTTGGAGGGATTTACTTAAGTGATTGAACTCGGATGTAGTAAATAGAAGTCCCTATCGGGTATATTGATGTCGAACTCTGGATTTAGTTGTTGGGAAGCGCAGGAATTACGAAATACACCTATCAGAGTCTCAAACGACTAATGGTGGAATAAGGTCGGAAGTCAAGCAACTCGAAAATCGGAATAAAAGACGTAACCTCGGGAGACCGAACGTAGTGTAGGGAAATCGAGACAAAGATAAAATTGGAACTCGGATAACGTTGAGTATTGATGTTAAGCTCGAAAACCTTAACAAAAATTAAAAAGCCTACACGTTGGATTGATGCTTGAGACTTTAAATCTTGTGCTTACCAATATTATTATATTCTTGATACGAATATGATGTACTGTACGAAATTACAAGTTGTATAAATGGGCATTCATTTCATGATATGATAAAGAATTCCATATCACTTGGGCCAGCCCCGGAATAAGTTATGAGGAATAGATTAGTGGGAAGGTTGGGGAAAGAAAACCTGGCCATCCTGTATAGGAACGAGCTCAGTCCTGAAAAGCGGACTATTACCCAGGAGTATATGGCCAATGACTCTCAGGGGACCAAGGATGGAAATGAGTTTAATGGCGGAAGCCTCCAAGAATAAGATGCATCTTCTTATTACACATGCATATGTACAGTGTAATACTTTTCTATTGATTGTTCTTGATCTCTGTTTGTTATTCAAAACCTGCTATTGTTTCGCTGTGATTACTATTCGAGTGCCTTAGTATATTAGTTAATTAAAATTGAACTTGTTTCGGTGCATGCTTTACAAAAGAGTAATTAAATTAAATTTTGTTATTTTACCATATTATTTGAAAATTTTTGCACGACCGAAACAACTGGGAATGACGGCGATGACACATGTTTAGAACTAAGGATTTCTACTAAGAAATTTTCTATTTCTCACCCTTATATATTGGCGTCATTCTCGGACTATGGAGACGCTTGTGACGTGAGTCCTCTTCATTGAGTTCCCTGAGCTTCACATACACATCGATCCCTTTCTAGACTCTGTCTATGTATCTGGCAGGTGCCAGTTCCGTTTATACTTTTTCTTCCAGAGAGATTTTGCCGTATCCCTGATGCATCCTCTGTTTGATCCCGCTGTCCCGTATATCGCCATTCCACTTCATGTGGCCCATCCATTCCCACCTCCTCCAAAGACCAGCGGCAGCTCCCGCTCCTATGGCCCTCCTGGCTTCACCACCACAAATGATGCTCTCCTCCTCGATGTCGAGGAGGAGGACCCATCGAGCGCAGCGAGTTCTTCCTCTTCCTCTCGCTCCCGATAGACGGGCCACCTCGCAGATGCACCCATAGCGAATGGGTTTCTCTCTTCAGATTCTGCTTAGCTAGTAGGTGTACTGTAGTGGTAGTAGATGTATAGAATGACCCTCTTTTGATAATCTGGGTCATGAGTAGATGAATAGGGATTAGGGGTAGTATATGAAATGTCCCATGGGGACCACTCAGGGTAAAGTTCTTAGGGACCGGCCGTTTTATTTTGTGCTAGCAGCCTCATAACTTTTTACCCTCAGACGTTTTGTCAAACAGATAAACCAGATGTTTATGTGTATATATATATATATATATATATATATATATGTTGCAGAAATTCCGTCCTTACTGCACTCTTATTTATATTATATTACTTACAGTATACCGATTATCCAGAATTTATTTCGCCGTCATACTGGAATTTTTATTATGCAATTAAGTACCCCGATGCGAGTAATTAGTACTGATACGAAAAGTAGAGTTAAACCAGTAGTACACGTAATCACTTATCGGATAATTTTATTATGACTTAAGCATAATACTATGTCTGGTAAGGTGTTACATCCAACGTAGAGGGACCACATCTTGTCTGTTTATATACTTTCATAATTCATAGCCTCATTTGCATCTTTTGGAGCAAAAAGTTCATACCATTGCTTTCAAAATATGCTTGCATGCATGACGTTCTTAATGAAAATGGCACATAGGATAGCATACTTTAGAATATACACATAACATTATCATAAACATCAATATGACCTTAATTCATCATAAATTCCTAAAAGACTTAAGCGTAGAAATTGCAATACATGAATAATACATCAATATGTGTCATTCTAGTATATAATTGTATAACTTCTAATTCAATTTAGTCCCCATGTAGTTTGGGACTTCTAAGCTGCTCAACTCGTAAGTTAATTCAATTTTCTTAAGATCTACCTAGAAATTACAAATTGCATCAAAATCCAATTTTAATTCATTATAGTCTCAATTTTTACTAGAATATAGCTTTATTAGTCTACTTTCAAATCTTTTTAGTTTCACTCAATTTCAAGAAGTATAACTTAAGTTATTATAATTTTACTCACTACTACTCTATTTCAAGGCAAACTTGCATATCTAAAACTAAAAAATCACTAAAAATCATTCTTATATTCTTTTACTCCGAAATTTTATCAGCATATATATATGAACCCTCTTTCAAATGCAACATGTTTCACTCTATTTGAGTAAGTAAAGCCCGTGTTATGAGCTCCACATTAAGGCTGCTCTATTTCAACCTGAACAGAGCATAAGGCTACTTCAAGGATTTACTAGGAATATGATGTGGCTCTAGCAAGTATATCGGGTCGTACAAGTAATAAAGTGATAGAAAGAGTATCATTCCCATGAGGATAGATCAAATACCATAAAGTTTACTAGAACAACTATTTGGACGGAATGAAATTACTAATGCAGAAATTTAAAATAAAAATTAACTAAAAAAAATAAGAAAACTAATAATGTAGACGGATGCTAATGGGTGACTAAATGCAATGGGATGAACGCTAGGGCTAATTAAATTTAACTATTGTAGACGCATTTACGATGAATTTTTGTTAATCAGTTACTATCCTAATTGATTCATGGTTGGTTCCTTTTAATTTATTTCTAACCTCTCTCAAGGTCAAGTAACACTCTTTATCCTAAACTGATTGCCTAATCTCTTAACACAAACTAATTCAAGTATAAGTTAAAGCTCTATGGGTTCCTATGTTGACTGCATGAACCGCGTTTATCTATCTCTAGTTTTCGCTCAACTCGTAGTATTTATGTTAAAAGGTTTCGTTTACAAACTCTATCTCTAGTTATTGCAAACCAACGAATCAATTGAATGATGGGCAATCACTCAAAAGCATTAAGCATAAACAAAAACACTAAGCAATCGAGATAGAAACAAGACTAACATTAATTCATAAGTAAAATTGCCATATAAAAAGGATCGATTAACGCCCCAGCAAAAGAAACTTAGTTCATAACTAAGGAAAAGAAAATAACAAAAGTGTATGACGATGAGGAAACAAAAGAAACAAAATCCATAAAGTATTGAAGCTAGAAACAAGAAATGCCAAAGGTGTGGATCTCACCATGATGATATTTAAGCTCTAGAACCCTTGAATCTTCACCTTCAATCTCTCTAAAGAAGTCTTTTGTCTTGGAAAATGTGCCAATGTGTCTAGGGATCTTTTTTGATCTAAAGTATTGCCTTTTATAGTCTGCAAATCCCTTTTCTTTTTTAAATTCAACACAAGCCACTTGTTTGTTGCAAACGAGGTTGAGCTAAACTTCATGAATGGAAATGATGCACAGCACACAAACTTTATAGAATCTGTTTTCCAATGGAAGCGCACTATAGTGCACGAAATTGATGAAATGGTAGCACACTATAGCGTGCAAAGTTGAACTATAGCACAACGCAAAATTTGGAACTTCTTCCTTCTGCGGCAATGCGCTATAGTGCACTACCTCGCATTAAAGCACAAGATGCTAAGTCTGAATTTGTTCTTTGGCCTCTTCGAACTTCTTTCGGGCCCACTTGCACCTGATATCCAACAAATAAACCGAAAATAAGTATCCAAAAGAATATAACAAAAACTCAAAATACCGACTAACCTAAACTATTTACTAAAATAAAACACATCAAAAGCTAAATTAAACAACCACAACCTAATTTAAACAAAAACTAACTACAAATATAACTCACCAAAGAAAGTTATTAGAATAATCTACTAAGGATCTTATTTTAAAATTTTATAGACACGATTTTCTATGTGTTAGCCATAGTTCAAAAGAAAAATAACAATGAGTGAGTTGCAGTTGACAAAAAAAGCATAAGACAAATGAATGAAATAAGTTCTACAATTATCCATCCATATATCTAGGAAAATAGAACACAACACTAATCAATTGACCTAAACTAATAAATTAATGAATTACCTTAATAGCCAATGTAAGAAGCCCATAAAATGTGATTAGAGTGTAATAAAATTCATAGCAACTGACAAAGTGCTAGTTTGTAGAAAGGAGAAAACTCTCGATGAAAGAAAAACAAGTTCAAGAGGTAGCATTAAAATGAAGAAACATATCTGTTATTTGAGTAAAAGTGAAAATTAATAAAAAAACTTATAAGAGAAACAAAGTCTATTTTCAATAAGAGAAATAAAGTTTCCTAAAACAGATAATGCACTTGATTAAGCGCAAAAAAAGTTTCCTGATTATGGGACCATAATTGTATCTTTTATAGATAACTTTTATTATTATTATTATTATTATTATTATTAGGGGAGGGGGATATTAGGGGAAGGAGGAGAGGATGGGAATGCAATCTTGTGTGGTTACTTAAGAGCTAGTGATTCTGCCATCGATGTTAGGCCTCAACCATATGTAGATATAACTAATTACTATCTTTTGAAGGCTTGTTAAAATAGACCGATAGGGCTCAATGTGAACACACTTGGACTGGAGTGGCATCCAAACCCATCTAACTGGACAAAATTGATCTCACTGCCGAGTATCAAACATCTCATAACCAAGCACTATTAATCAAGGTTTTAAAAATCGGACTGAGTTTTAAATCAGATAAGATAAGGGTTCAACCGATCCAATTGAGGCTTATTGTGTGTGTGTGTATATATATATATATATATATATATATATATATATATATATATATATATATATATATATATATATATATATATATATATCACACACATACAATTGACATGATTTGTCAAACACACTTAAATTAAAATCAAGTCCCCCAAACTTGTAGTATAGGAACAACCCAAATAATTTCCCCAAAGACCTTAGGCATAAATTTTCTCAATTAAAAGCAATTAGAAAAAAGGGATTTAATTAATTGAAAATAATCAAGTGCAATAACAGTAAAGAAATCAATGAATCAAAGCAACTAACCCAACAACTATCCATAATATTTGGTTATGGTCTATCATAGATTAAAAAAATATTTTTATTCTTATTTCACGGTTTCCCCAAGTTAAATCGAAAGCTCAAACTCAACTTGAAATTCTCAACTGGGAAAACTCCTAGAATTCAAACTAATCAAAGATACAAAAATTCATGATGCCATAAAATTTATGAGGATCAAGATTAGTTTAAAAACCAAAATATGAAAAACCCAAGAGCACAAAGGCGTAACCCAACTCTCTATTTTCAAACCATAAAATCAAGATTAAGCAATCCAATTTTATCAGAAAACTCAATTCAAATCAACATAAAGAGAAGTCTCATTCATACAAACCAAAATAAGAAGAAGAAGAAAAAGAAAAAAAAAAGAAGAAGAGAAATGAAATTGAAAATAAAATGCATTAAAGAACAAAGATCTTAAGACAAAACCAAATATCATTCAAAGTTCTAGAGTTAATTACAAAGCTTAGCCCTCCATGGCCATGGAAGACACCAAAATAGAATCCTAAAAGTAGAATAAAGGAAGAGAGGAAGAAGAAGAATAAGAAAAACAAGGATTCCCAAAACTCGAGATAGAAGAGTGTGTGTGACTTGTTTTATTTTCATTTTTCTATATTCATTATAAATAAAAACCCTCAAAACATAAAAACCCAAGATTACCTTTAGTTTAAACATTGTCCTCTGCCTCTTAGCTTTAATTGGAAATATGATGTGTATTAATTGAAGTTTTGATGAGAGATTTATGCCAAAAATACTCCATTAGTATCTTCTATAGAAATTGTGATCTTCAAACAATTCATAGGACCCCAAACGTGATCGTTTAGCTTAATTATCTAAAAAGATTTGTAGATTTGTGTCTTATCTTTCACTTGGCACAAGTTTCATCTCAATTCGATGTCTACAACTCAAGTTATGGCCTAATTAGTGCACATTGTTTAGGTTCCAACAATAGCAGCCCTCTTTGCACTTTGTGGCCCAATTTAGGCTACTCATATTAATTAGTTTTTTACCTCTCTATCAAAGTTATAGAGCTTTCTCTAAGCTTTCCTACGATATAAAGTTTGTAATTTTTAGATGTCTATAACTTAAGATATGCTCAAAATAAAAAAAATAGTGTAAAATCCCAATAATGTTAAAAAATACAATTAAGTCCAATTGGAGCACAAACTCATAAAATGTATCCAATATTAATCAATTAAACACAAAAGTGGTCCAAGAGACTAATTATGAGGATTAATTAATGTATTAAAATCTTGTTTATCAAATTCTTCCAGACTTAGCTTTTGCGCATCCCTCGCAAACTACAAATTCAACCTAAGGGATAAAAAGGAAACACTAACCAAACAGACTATCCTAACACTCTATAACCAAAACACACAAACTCTCATAATAATAAAAATCACCAAAACAAGTCTACTTTCCAATTAATCTTCAAGAGTGTCAAGTTTGGAAGCAAGTGGAACATATAAGGCATCAAGAATTCTCAACCATTAAAACACATATCTACTCATCTCTCCTAAGTGCAAGCAAAGCAATGTCATTCAAAATGCATAGACCAAGCATGAAAAACCTCACGAAGTAGTATGTCAGGTACTCTCAACTGTAAAGTGTATAAGTTTAAGTGTATCATTGACTCGAGTGCTGAGCTTAATCAAATTATAAAAGTGAATTGGAAAAGATTATAATGTAGGATGCAACCCAGGTCATCTCACAATGATGTTAATATTATCAATCCATAGTTGTAAGGGGATTTTATTGTCAAACAATTCATATGCAAAATATAAATGAAAGAATCATGTATACTTAAAACACTAGTCCAAAAGCCAAGAAGAAATAATTAATACTCTATCAAAGAATTCATAGCATATGTCAACACACATAGATCAATGACTAAGTTGAATTCAAATGAGACTTAATCCAAATCTAAGCATTCAATCATGAAAATCTTCATGTTTTTAATCAACATACAATCAATTAAATGTTGAAACCTCAAAACTGATCTATGTTAATTTTAAGCACCAAATGCAATTAACCTTAGGTTCAAACCTGAAAACCTAAAACCTACTCATCCAAGAATTGACTTGTAACATCCCCATATAACGTAATAGGAAATAATAAAAATAAACTTTTATTATTCACAATCTTACCACTGAACTTTTTAGAAAATGACCTTTAGGTCCTTATATATTATTTATAGCCTTACCCCTAAACATTTTAGAAAATGACATTTAGGTCCCTATATCAACGTGATTAGTAAAATAAGGTTTTAAATGAAACAGAATCACGTAGCGAAAACGTAGAAACCTAAACCTCGGCCGATTGAGTCATGGAGATATCCATATGTGAAATGACATGGGATGCCCCTAGACTTATCCATAATTACGAAAATACCATTAGCCATGAAAAACAGAAAACAGAATGGTCATCAATTTGTAAAACATTTAATTTACACCATTAATCGATTTATTTGATTTTAATGCATAAGTAAGTTAAATAGAAGTTAATTAAGGATTAATTAGGTATTGATTAGATGCTAATTAGAGAGTCAGAATTAGAAATAATTATAATAGAAACATATAAGACTACACAAATTTCTTCAAAATCGATTTACCGATTTAAAAAAAATCGGTAAGATTACGGTATTTCAAACTGTCGGGACCGAACCAATGGGATTTTACGCTCTAAACCCTGCATCAAGTGGCTGAAAACTCAGCCACTTAGCCCACCAAAGTGGCGCAAGACAGCCACAAAAGGGAGGAAAGCATGGCTGAATATGAGCCATACAAACTCCAACCAATCAAATGTTAAAGCTCCAACTATCATCATTACATCAAACTAGATTTTTCTTCCTTCTCCCTTATGAGCTACGGTTGCCTCTTTCTTTCCTTCCCTTCTTCATTTTCCTCTTCTTGTCCTACTCCATATTACCTCCTCTCAAGCTCTCATCCTCCCTCCTTACCCACAAACACCTATCTTGATCAAGAATCTTACTTGCTAGAGGTAGGATTCAACTTCTTTGTATGATTTTATTGAACTAACAATTGTTAGGATTGCTTTCTTCTCTTTTGTAACTGAGGATATATGGTGGTGGTGTGATGTTTTATGGCTGACTTATCATGTTTTTATTTGGGTTGATTGAGATTTGAATGAGAAAATACCAAGAGGCACAAAACAGAATCTGTTAAGTTTAAGAAACCTACGGCGGTTCGTATGGCGGAGTGTACAGCTCTGTCTACCGCTGATTAAATTGGATAAAACTATTTTTATATGAAACTAGACATCTAGGGCTTTCCATAAATATATCATAATAGGCCATTGGATTAGTATAGAATTAGTTATGAATTTTTGAAGTTTACCCTAGAAATCTGGCTTCCTATCCGGGCAGTAGGAGTTGAGAAGGGTATAACTCACCCTATACAACTTCAAATTGAGTGAACCCAGGCTTGTTTGAAAGCTAACATGTAAGAGAATATCTCCTAAAAATTTCAGAACCAAAATCTTAGCCGTTTGCTCCCAGTGCACCAAGGAAGTTGGCTTAAGTCTAAACCGGATTGAACCAAAGTAGTTTAGTAAGGCCAAGTTTCGAGACTCATAAGTCAAAATATACTTATACAAATGACATAATACTTAATTCATTTGAAAGCTTGTTCTGATGGCTTTAATTTGACATAGATTTCTTATAATTTCACCTAGTTTTATATTTTTAGTGAATTTTTACTTAAAAGGACCCAATTCTGACTGAGAACAGGGCAGTCTGGGGTAAATTGTTTATATCTAGAGTTATACACATCAAAATTAGGTGGGACTAAAGAGGTTAGAAAATAGACACATAACACTTTAATATACTCAAAATTGAGGTCCAAATGAGTTAAATAGCAATTATGGCTTGAATTATAAAAATCGGGTTGGTTAACTATGTTGTTGCTGCCAGACAAGGTCCGATTAAGTGACAGTAACAACTCCTAGGTGAGGTATTATAACTTAAGCATAATACCGTACTCGGGAGGGTGTTACATGACTCACATTAATCAACCAATCAATATGAGAACACTTAGATCCTTAATCGTGATTTCAAATTTGAAAGCCTTCAAATGAAAAACCAAATCAAGTTCAAGAGAGAATAGTAGAGAAACAAATCTATATGTTGATTTGAATTAACCAATTCTCAAGAGTATCAATGCTTTTCTTGCATCTTTAAATTAGATGAGGATCTACTCCTCCATTAATGAAGTAATTCCAAAATTATAGACAAGAGAAAGTAGAATTCAAAGAGAGAGAAAGAGAGAGGAGAGAAGAGAAAACTTCTAACATAAGAACATGAAATTCTATTTCTAATTCTCAAAATGATGGCCTGCCTCCAATTTTGTCCTCCACTCTATTTATAGGTATAATTAGCTTACAAATCCTTCATTACATTAATCTCCTCTCCCTAAGCTTCATTTGGACATATCATTTAGGGTTTTGGTGAGAATATTAGGCCCAAGACACTAATCAAAGTTCCCTGGTGCCACCCTCAACTTTGCATTGCACTTTTAACCATCAAAATGTCACCATTTGAGCAAGTGTCCTGAATGAGTATGTTAGTTTTCAAATGGCACCAGTTTAAGCTCAATTGGACTCTTATGGACCAAGTTATGGCCTAAACAATGCGGATTGCTTAGAACACCACATTGCACCTTTAGCTTCATTATTTGACCCACAAAATTTTAGAATTAGCTCTCAAACTCTTCACGAAAATTGTAGGGCTGAGTCTTAGCTTTCCTGAAAATCAAGAAGCACACAAATAAGAGGTCTAGAATGAAAGTTATGGCCAAAATACTGAAGTAGTATCATGATGACAACAATGTTGGAAAAAAATGAATTAGCATCCAGATTAAATTCAAACATCAAATATGATCCAAATCTAATCAATTGAGCACAAAAGAGGATTAAGGCACTATATACAAGGGAACATATGTATATAAAATTCTTATTTATCAAAATTTCCCATACTTAGACTTTGCATGTCCTCATGCAAAACTCAACTAACTCCTAAGGTATAAGGGAAAACACTTGACAAACAAGAGATAACCTAAAAATCAAAGAGCATCATACTTGTTCTCCAATGAATAATCAAAAGTGCTAAGCTTAAAAACGAAAGAACATAGAAGGCATCAAAAGTTTTCAATAATCAAGACACACATCCCCTTACCTCTCAAAAGTGCAAGTGAAGCAAAATCACTCAAAGTGCATAGATCAAGTATGAAGGACCTCACAAGATGGTGCATTAAACTGTTAACTTTCAAGTGTATAGGTTAAAAGTTCACTTAAGTCACCTCAATGGATAATGCACTACCATAGGCTTGCTTATCATCTGCATCTTCGCCAACCAAACATAAACATACATAAATTAAGAGGACTTTTATTAAGGGTTGTAATGGGGCTAAGGTAAAGGTAAGGAAATAATGAGGATATGACAAGATAAACACCAAAGAGAATAGATGTACATTGGTCATGAATAAAGGTCAAAAGTGTAATGGCCCACCCCAATTCATCCAATGCAACAATAACTCTCTCTATCTCTTTTTTTGCTTTCTTTTGCCCATTTTATTCTTTCTTTCTTCTCTTTTTTTTCTTTTAAATAGCATTTTGCTTTGCCTTTTTTTATCTATTTTTTCATGGCCACTTGCTAGCAATATGTTTCTTTTTCTTTTCTTACTTTCCACCATCCTTTGCACTCCTAACACTTAAACAGATACATGTCCCAAGCAAAACCCTTATTCTTGACCAAAGCACAACAACAACAAGGAACCAGTGCTTCTCTATCCCCTAAGGTTAGGTTAAACATGATTTTCCGTCTTAGGCTTGTTATGTGCTAAAATCAACAAAAAGTCAAGAAGGCTCAAAAGGGCTAAACAAGAGAAAAAAAATACAAAGTAGGCTATATGGCTAAGTGGCTAAAATGAAAGGAATGCCTCCATCATATCTATGTATGCAAATGCAAAGCTAGCCTCAAAGAGATTCAAAGCAAGTTCTAGAGTACAAAATGTAACATCCACGACTTCTGACTTCCGATCTCATAGTATTCCCAACCTCCAAATTCATCTTCAAGGCTGGACAGACAAGGATTTACGATTTCCGAGTTTGTCTTATAATTCCTCTTCCGATCTCAATATTAGCTTCGACTTCCGACTTTGTTCCAAGGCTTACAAGAGATTTTTTCCGAGTTTCGACTTCATATGCATGGTGTTCACGAGTCTTATTTCAAGCCTGCATACTGGAAACTAGTCCCACTTTAGGTGACGTGGAGAGTGATTCTACCACACAAAGAAGGCAACGTGGAGAGCAAGGTTGGCTGAAACTTGGCCTTATGTTTAGAGGCCAATCAAAACCTTCCAAGTTAACTCCCACTCATGCCTATATAACACACCTTCCTCCTTTGATTCAGACCCTCATTCACGTTGCTTTCCTCTTCTCCTTCAGCTCTCTTTCTCTCTTGCTCACACACCCAAAACTCAAGCCAAGTTCCAGCCTTGTTCATCCAAACTCCAAGAATTCAGCACAAAACACTTACATCAAAGGTAGGAGTTTTGATTTCTTGCATCAAATCCATGCACTTGGCTGATTGGCCTGAATTATTTTCACCTTATTTGATGTGTGGATTAAATAATTATGCTGGGATTAATAGAAGATTTTGAGTTGGAAGTAGAATTAGAAGAAGAAAACTAAGAGAAGTAAATGGATGAGGGTGCTGTCTTGATGGAGAGCCCACGGCAGTCCGTATGGCGGAGCATACGGCGCCGCCTACAATCGGTCAAATTCAATGAAACTATTTTTAGATGAAACTAGACATCTAGGGCTTTCCATAGACTTATCATATAAGGATTTTGGATCGGAATTGAGGGAGATATGAATTTTTGAATCTCGACCTAGGGTTTTGACTCTGGCTCTGGGCAGATTAGGTTCTTTAGGGTAGAACTCAACCTATACTACATGAAAATGAGTGAAACTAACGTTTTTAGAAAGCTTACACATAGAATAATATCTCATAAAAATTTCATAATTTAATAAGGTCCCAATTGCTCCCAGTTCCCCACGAAATTCGCCCTATGTCCACACTGGGCTAGAACAGGACAGTGTAGGAAGGTCTGAATTCAGGGCTTGTAACTCGAGCCCTACTAAGCCAAATTGAGTGGGACTTTTTCTAAACGAAACTTTGTTCTGTTAGCTTTAACATGAGACCAATTTCGTATGATTTGAGTGAGTTTTCGATTTTTAGTGAAGTTTTACTTTTAGTTTCCTGATTCTGGCCAGCCAATGGGCAGGCCGAGATAAAATTTAGATATCTTGAGTTATAGATACCGAAAGTAGATGGGACCAAAGAGGTTAGAAAATAGACACATGACACTGTAACATATTTAAATTTGAGGTCCAAATGAGTTAAAATGAAATTGTGGCATGAATTACAAAAACCGGGTTGGTTGAATAAGCTGAGGCAGGATTTCTGTCTTAATGAATTTGATATGGATTTGAGTTCTATATTGGAATATAAATGTGAATTTGTGTTCCTTGTGATAAATTGATGTATTGATTGGCTGGCACTATTCATGGGGAAGCGGACACGTTCCGTTATGCTGCCAAATTTTCGATAGAACCCATGTACAAGTTATGAATTACATGTTAAAGTATATGCACTTTTAAGAAAGCCATGAAAGTTATGAAAAGAATTATGTTATTATACAAGTTCCATACTACTTGGGCCAGCCCCGGATAAGAAGTTAATGGGAATAGATCGGTGGGAAGGTCGGGAAAAGTAAACCCAGCATTTCTATATAGGAACGAGCTCGATCCTGATAAGCAAACTATTACCCAGGAGTCTAAATGGCCAAAAACTCCCAGGGGACCAAGAGATGGAAAAATGATAGAAAGTAACGAAAAAGTTTATGAAGGAAAGTTCAAGAACGAGTCTACATGATTACATGAATGCATGAATACATGAAATAGTTACATCAAGATGTTTACAATTGTATGTTATAATTGCTCACTGCTATGCATTTAATTATTTCGATTACCATTCTATGTATCCGTATTAGTAATCTATTTTGTTTCTTATGTCAAGTAGCAAAATCAACCTTGCCTCGCACCAAATATTTTCTTAAACTCATGAAAGTGGACTTTTTAGTTTGAACACATATTTTATAATTAAATGAAACCCGAGGCAACTGAGAATGTATGTGACGTCAGTATAAGTATAACCGAACCCTACTGAGAATTTTCTTGAAATTCTCACCTCATTTTGTGTCTCCCGCATCATTCTCAGACACTGGCGATGGACTCCACAACTACCCTTTTTATTGAGATTCTCATGTAGCTCCACCATGATCCGTAGTTGGACTCCTTGTACATAGTCTGTGCAACTTCCGCTTATACCTCTCTTCACACAGAACTTTGATGTTCTTTACACCATCCCTCTTCGACCCTGCTACCCTTTATATTGCCATCCTCTACATATGGCTAATTTCATCCTCGCACCTCCTCGCACTGCGCACGACCCGCCTCGAGTCACCTCACAGTGGCCCCGACATCCTGAGTTCGTAGAGTGATCCCTCCGAGGCCACCGCTGCCGTCTCTTCTTCCTCCCTCGACCCAGCAGATTACTATACACCTGCCGAGCCTGCATGGCTAACACTGACTGAGTAGCTTAGTGGTAGGGAGATGTTGTAAAGATGATCCCTCTTTTTGGACAAAGATGTAGCTTTGGGTCGTGGACTTGACTAGGGTTAGCGATGTTACTGTAAATGTCCTTTGAGGACCATAGGGTATTTTGCATGAGGGCATTAGGATCTACCTGATACACCAGCCTGCATGTGTTCTACTTTAAAACTTTGTACATAAACTGAAACCGTGGCTTTTGATATATATATATATATATATATATATATATATATATATATATGTTTACCCATATGCAGTAACATTATTGTACTATACTTATCTTGGTGATATTTTGTTCGGTTCGTTTCGCTTTTAATATAACAGCACGCCGTTTCGTCAATAGAGATGATTTAAAGAGAAAGGAAAAACAAGAAAGGTAAATAAAGTATCAACATGGTGACACTACCTGACTAGTTTCATGCTATGACTTAAGCATAACATAAAATTAGTAGGGTGTTACACAAAACCATGAGGGAAAGCACACAAGAAGAAAAAAGAATGGCTTAAGATGCATACATCCAAATAGGCTAAAAAAACTCACAAGGTTAATGTCCAAGCAAATCAAGATCAACCACCCAACTCACACAACCTAAGAGGGAAAAGAAGAATGCAATCATGTTGGATCCTTTTCTCCTTGAATGACTTATGAGTAAAACTCAACAACTTTCAAATCATCAATGGTGAACATGAATAAAACAAGGTTTCTTTCTCCTTTTTTTTTTTTTTTGAATAACAAAAACAACAAACAAGATGAAAAAAAAATAGAGGATAGTAGAGGAAAGTAATGAATCTATAAACATAGGGAAAATTGGATTCTCCACAATAGGGGATAACGGAAGAAAACTAATACAAGAACGAAGAATTAATTACTAAACACAAGTAAAACTATCTACAATACCAACCCACCCCCCAATACTTTTATTCTACATTGCCCTCAATTTAATGCAATTGTAAAATAAGTTGACGGAAAAGAGAAACGCCCCTATCAAGTGTAGATTGCTTGCAAGTAGACCTCCTTTATGACATCCAAGGAAATCTCTTTGTGGAATGGCTTCAAGTAGTGACTATTTTTTATGAAAGCTCTGACTATTTTTGGGTTCAAGATCTGCACTGGACCATAAGGGAAGGCCTTAGTCACAATAAAAAAATCAAGCCACATAGAACAAAGTTTACCTGAAAAGAGCTTAAGACAATAATTGTAGAAGAACATTTTCTAGCCAACAGAGAACTCCTTTTGAACTAGCACTTATCATGGATGAGTTTTGTCTTTTCTTTGTAAAGATGGGAGTTCTCATAGGCTTCCAATCGGATCTCTTCTAGCTCCTAAAGTTGAAATTTCCTATGAAGTTTGACTTAGCTCAAATCAAAGTTACACTTCTGGATTGCCAGTAAGCCTTGTGCTCAATCTCTACTAGAAGGTGGCATGCCTTATGTAACACCCTCCCAAGTACAATACTATGCTTAAGTCATAGCAGCACACTCACGAGTTGTTACTGCTACCTGAGCGGACCTTATTTCACAGCAACTTCAGTCGTCTTCGAAATCTTTCAGGCTATATGGAGATAACATAGAAATATGAGTAAGAATTTTAAATTCTCAGTAGGATTCATTAAGAAATTTCATATTGTGTCATCGTTATTATCTCCAACTGCTTCGGTTTATTATACAAAAGTGAACATGTTATACGAACTGTTCCATTTTATAGATTGAAAACATATGATCCGAAGTAGAGTTCTTTTTATTTCATGCACTTTGAGTCATATTGGCAATATTTCATATTTAGAATAATAATCACCGCATAAATAGATAGAACGGTCTCAGCATCAATAAAATATGGGATATAATTATGCAAATACTTATATTTGAATTCATGCAAATGTACTAGTGCTTTCCTTTAACTTTCTTTGCTTTCTTTTCTTGGCATACCTAGGCATTACATATTACCATCCCTAGGGTGCTTGCATATGTTTTTAATCTTTAGTCTTTACTGCCCTTAGGTAGTCTGATCTGGGAGTGAGCTTAACTCGTGACTATCGTCACATAGTACTGACCCGCAAGGGGACCCACGTGCCGCTAGTCTTGGAGGGATCTCATTTTGGTCACGTGCCTCTAAATTGAAGGGACCTATCCTAGTCACGTTCCTCAAGAATAGAAGGATCTCAATTGACCACTTGCCTCCAATGTAAAGGGATTTCATCTAACTACATGCCTCCAAGGTAGAGGGATCTCATAGTTTTATATTGCCTTCACTGGGAGGGACCCAATTAACTGCCTCCAAGTGAAGGGACCCAATTTTATCTTGTTTCACTACCTTCACGAGAAGGGATCTTATCATTGTCTCTAGGTGAAGGGATCCACATTTAATATATTCATATTCTTTCATTCTCATACATAATCACGCATAGACATGTTGAATGCACTCATACATATGCTTCATCATTTACTTTCATATGTCCTTGCATCTAGAGTTTCATATTCATAACTTAAATCTTCATAACACAAGCTATTATAAATTCATATGATTCTGCCCAAAATTCAGCAGCATAACGGAATGTGTTTGCTTTCCCATGAATAGTACCGGACAGCAAACCTAATATAGAACATCATATCTCCATTAGTTGTCACACACAACAAAGTCTTATGAGTAAGCTTAGGTAATTAGGTGTAAGTTTAAAATCTTAAGTCTTAATCTATCTTGCTAGTTTTTAACTTTTATTGATGTTCCCAAGTTCGACTTCATTGGGTCCGAGTTCCGAGATTATATAAGTTCCGACTTCCGAGGTTATGTTCAATCTCCGAGATTGAGTCTGGATCGAATTTTGGAACTACATGTATAAAAGTTTTAAAGCATCCTAGTTTTCTCGACTTCCGGGATTCAAGTATAAGGTCACTTATTCTGGTACCGACTTCCAAGTTTATGTTGAAAATTCTCGACTTTCGGATTTAAGTATCTTAGGTTTTATATTCTTATCCTTGACTTCTGATTTCAAAGTGTTTTATGTGCTTGTGATTCCGATTTCCGACATTAATCCATAATTGTCCTTCCAAGACTTTTATGAATGTGTTTTCTAAGTTCCAAGTTCTGATATTAATTTTTACCGATCTAGTTTTCTATTTGCTTAGTTCTAAGTTCAATATTAAGTATACCCGATCTAGTTGTCTATTTGTTAAATTCTAAGTTTTGAGTTCCAATCTTGACTTAAGTTATTTGTGTTTTATTCCAGACTGCCCTATTTCTTACCAGAATTGCACTCTTACAAGAGAAAATTCACCAAAAATAGAAATCTGGGTGAAATCACGTGAATTTTATATCAATGCAAAGCTAACAGAGCAAGCTTTCAAATGAAAAAAGTTGCATTTCATTTACTTTAGTAGAGCTCGAGTTATAAGCCCTGAAATTTGACCTTCCTAAACTACCCTGTTTTGGCATGGTTTATACATAGGGCAATTTCTTTGAACCACTGATAACAAACGGGATCGTATCTAACTCTGAAATTTTTGTGAGATGTTCTTCTTTATATAAGCTTTCTAACAAAGTTAGTTTCACTCAATTCCGAGTCATGTAGGGCAAGTTTTGCCCTGAACAACCTAGTTTGCCCAGAATCAAACTCAAAAACGTAGGTCAAAGTTCCAAAATTCATATCTCTCTCAATACTAATCCAGTAACCTTATATGATATATGTATGAAAAGCCTTGAATGTCTACTTTCATTTAAAAGTAGTTTCATCGATTTTAAATGGTTGTAGGCAGAGCCATACCCTCCATCGTACGGACTGCGGAGGGGTTTTAGTTTTCCAGCCTCTAACATCTTCCTACTTTCACTCTTTCTTACTTTTTAATCGAATTTAAACACAAAAACAACCAAAGATCATCATATTCATTCACTAATCACATCAACAAATGAGAAAATAAAGCCATAATCAGCCACCCACAACCAGAATATCAAGAACAAGATTGACTCTCTACCTCTTTGTATGAAATTTTGCTAAGTTCTTGAGTTTGAATTGATGGAACCTTGTCAAGCTTGGAGTTTTGATGGAGTTGGTTGAGAGGAGAAGAGAAGAAGAAGGCTAAAGTAAGAAGAAAAAGTGGCGCAAGCAGCATGGGATGAAGGAGAAAAATCTGATTTAAACATAAAGAGGGTAATTAGAAACTTGCAATTTGATTGGTTGAGAACTTGAGGCCAAATTTTAGCCAACTCTCTTCATGTTTTATGGCCTTTGTGGCACCACCCTTAGGACTTAAATGGCTGAGTATTCAACCATTGGGTTATAGGGTTTTGGGCATATAATTCTATAGGTTTGGTTTGGTTCCGACAGTTTAAAATATCGTAATCTTACCGATTTTCTTTAAATCGGTAACTCGGTTTAAGAAAACTTTTGTGAAACCTTCTATACTTCTAATTCAATTTCCTTATATCTAAACTCGATTAATTACTAATTAATTGATCCTAAATAAATATTTAGTCGAATTTTAATTACTCTCAATTATTTGATAAAAATCGAGCAACTAGGTGAAAAAAATGATAAAAATTCCGGTGGATGTTACACCTTATCAAAGACAATCCTATAGGGAGTCATCTCCAAAGGAGTCTTGATTGTAGTGTAACAAGCCCATAGTACATCCTCAAGTCTCTTGCTCTAATCTTTTCTGTTTGGCTGGACTATTTTCTCCAAGATCTACTTTAACTCCTTGTTTGACACTTTTGCCTATCCATTTGTTTGTGGATGGTAGGGAGTTGAAACCTTGTAGGTAACACCATATTTCTTTATTAAGGCCTCCATATTCTTGTTACAAAAGTGCCTGCCTTAATCACTGATGATAGCCCTGTGTACTATAAACCTACAAAAGATATGTAATCTGACAAAATCTATAACAATATAAGAGACATTAGTCCAGGTGGCCTCGGCCTCCACCTACTTGAAAATATAATCAACAGCCAAAGAATATAACCAAATCAAAAGAAACAAGAAATGGACCCATAAAATCAATACCCCATACATCAAATATCTTACAAAACAATGGGGCATCTCATTCCTACAAGAAATGCTACTTATCTTTTGGCATTGTTCACAATTCTTACAATAGCCATAAGCATCATGAAATAATGTAGGCTAGTAAAGTCCAAAATAGCCACCACAAGCAAGAGGATAACAAAACTGTAGAGTGGAAGATATCTCAAGCTTATGCATATATCACCTAATAACCTGGTCACTATACATCTACCATAGGTAAGAATCACCCCAAACATAATATTTATCCCTAATCCTAAGTTTATATATCTACTGCTTTGTAAAATAAGTAGGTAACTTGAAGCAACCAAATAGTTCACCAAATTAGCATACCATGGATCCTTATCTTGCAACTATAGAAGTTGCTCATTTGGAAAGGTCTCACAGATAGGAAAAGGGTCCAAGGTCTTTGGGATCTAGCTAAGATAGTCTGCTACTGGGTTCTCAGCTCCACTTTTATCCTTGATTTCAATGTCAAACTCCTGCGATAGCAACATCCACCTAATGAGTTAAGGCTTCACATGTGGTATTTGCCCACTTTCTATGCTAGGATAGCTCCCATTGCATGATTTGAGGCATTGCACATGAGCTCAAATGGAAGCATCCAATCTGGTGGCTGGATAGCAGGGTTGGTGGTCAAGGCTCTCTTTAGCTAGTCAAATGACTCTTGTCACTTGTTGTAAAATACAAAATCTACATCTTTCTGCAGCAAGTTGAACAATGGAAGGGCAATCTTGCTGAAATATTTAATGAACCTCCTGTAGAAACATATGTGGCTAAGAAAAGAACAAACTTTCGATACGCATATGGCGTAAGGCAAAGAAGAAATAACATCTACCTTAGCAAGATCTACAATAATGTCCCTATTAGAGACTACAAGACTAGAATTATACTCTAATCTACCATAAAAAGACATTTCTCATAATTAAGCAGAAGCTTAGTCTCAATGCATCTATGAAATACCCTAGCTAAACTATCCAAACACATCCTTCACGATAACCACGTCCTTCTTTGTCCAACTAATCATTGCACTAGCCACTATCTCGTTTAGTGACCAAACCATTACACTCAACCACCAAGCCACTACCACTTCACTACCTTCTTCCTCCTATCACCATTTGCACTTCCCACCAAGTTCAAGGCATACTAGGGATACTTGAAAAGAAAATGAAGGTAGAGATCATAAATGAAAGCATAAGCTCTTTCCAATCACCACAAAAAGATGGTTTGGCCACCTCAAATGCTAGGACAACAGGGAGAAGGTTTGGATGGAAGGCCATTGCTTATATCTTAGGTCAATATTTGAACACAAAATTTGCATGTATTCAATTATACATATAAGTCATTTATTATCAAGTTTAAGCTAACTAGGACTATTTGTTGATTTTCATGTAGCAACTGAAGCAATTGAGAAGCTAGCAATGTAAGGCATGATATCAAATCTCACAGTATATTTGGTGAATGTGTTCTATTTAGATCAGGTAAATGCAACAAATTTTAGCAGCATATGGACAGGAGCAAGCAACATGATACCAATTATTGTTGACTTTGTAATTGATGCCTTTCTGGGAAAATTCATAACCATATTTATAGCATTATTTACAACTCTTGTGGTATACACTCCTCCATTATAGTTTTAGGGCAGATGATAACTTTGCTCATTGAGATACCAAACTTCTAACATTATTTTTGTTAATTTTAAATTTGAAGCACTTAATTGTTACTATACTTTTATAGTTTGGGGCAATATCACTTTACCCCTTTTGATTTCATTCCATCTACTTACAAACTCATTACTTTAATTAATGAAAGTTACAACACCATAATTGTTACTACGTAATCAATTATATGGATACTCATCAATTCATCCTTTGCTGGCGATTAATTAAGTTATAGTGATACTAACACTAATAGCTTAGGTGCCACAATTTCATCCTCGAAGTTGCCCTTCTCAGCAGAAAGTGTGTGCTCACCTTACAAGTACTAAGCTTGCTATGTTGGCCTTTGTTAGCTGGCTATAGGAGCAGGTGGAATTAAACCATGCACCTTACTCTTTGCCATTGATCAATTCGATACAAGTACCCCTAAAGTACGAAAAACAAATGAGCAACTTCTTTACCTACCAGCCTTGTAGGAATCATGCAGAAGATACTAGAAGTCCATATTGGAAGAATCTTTATGAACCATTTCACTTCTTCAACTTGCTGAATACTACAAAGCCTTCATGAATTGTTGCTCGACCTTCTACATTTAATCGTTGTCTTATATCAAGGCAGCTTTATTCAAACACCTGTGCAAAATGAATTATATACTCTATTGATTATATAGTTACCTAAAAGTTAGAACTAAATTAGAGGATTAAATATTAAGATACAAATGTAAGGTTAAGGCATATTACTTAATTTGTTTGCTTAAGTGTATAATCGGTGATATATCATCTTCTAATAGGGGATCACAGTAGACACCTCCTTTTCCATTTGCTGGATCTTGGAGGTGATGCTTCTTATAAGCTACAACACCTTTATAATACTAAAAAATATGCACCCTTCTACTGGCATGAAAGGATCAATAAACTCTTGCTCCACAAGAAAATATGATTATTGCACATAACATGAGCACACAATCTATGCCAAAACCCATGATCCAATTTTTGTTTTGGACATAAATTATCAATATATTATTCATCATATTTGTCGAAGTCATTGTGGAGTAGTACCAAGTAAAGAAGTTGCTCACTTCTTTCCTTCCTTTAAAGGTAGTTGTATCGTCGAACTGATCGATGGCAAAAAGCAAAGTGCATGGTTTAATTCCACTGCTTCTATAGCCAGCTAACAAAGGCCAAACACTAACATAGCAAATTGAGTACTTATAAGGTGAGCACACACTTACTGTTAAGAAGGGCAACTTTGAGGATGAAATTGCGACACCTAAGCTACCAGTGTTAGTATCACTATAACCTAATTAATCACCAACAAAGGATTAATTAATGGCCATTGATATAATCAATTAGACAATAACAATTATGGTATTGCAGCTTTCATTAAGTAAAGTGATGAACTTATAAGTAGATGGAATAAAATGAAAGAGGGTAAAGTAATATTGCCCCAAAGATAAAAATACAATAACGATTAAGTGCTTCAAATTTAAAATTAACAAAAAAATTTGTTAAAGTGTGATATCTCAATGAGCAAAATTATTATGTTCCTTAAAACTATAATGAAGGAGAGAATGCCCCAAGAACTACAAATAATACTATAGATATGATTCTAAATTTTCCTAGAAAGGCATAAGCTATAAAGGCAATGATAATTGGTATAATGTTGCCCACTCCTATCCATATGCTGATAAAATTTCTAGCATCAACTTGATCTAAAAGGAACATAATCAACAAATATGTCATGAGATTTGATACCATGCCATACATTGTTAGCCTTTCAATTGCACTAGTTGCTAAATGCAAATCAATAGACAGTCTTAGTTAGCTCAAACTTGATAATAAATAACTTATATGAATAGTTGAATGTATGCAAATTTTGTATTCAAACATAGACCTAAGATGTAAGTAATGGCCTTCCATCCAGGCCTTTTCCCAATTGTCCTAACACTTAAGGTGGCTAAATCGTCTTCTTGTGGTAATCGAAAAAAGCTTGTACTTTTATTCATGATCTTCTCCTCCATTTTATTTTTTTAAGTATCCTTCGTATGCCCTGAACTTGATAGGTAGTACGAATGGTGACATGGGGAAGAAGGCGATGAAACGACAATGACTTGGTGGTTCAGTGCAATGGTTTGGTCATTGAGTGGGTTGGTGGTTGGTCCAATAATTAATTGGACAAGGAAAGACGTAGTTGCCGTGAAGGTAAGGTGAAATTAAGAATTGATGTATAAAGGAGTTTTGTACGTGATGGTGGGTCATAGTGGTTTTGCACGGTGGTTAGTGGGTGGTTAAACTTAGCTGCTAAAGGCTATTTTCAGGGTGGTAAGGCTGCGATTGAAGTTGTGGTGGTCTCGGTTACACGATGGTGCAAGACAATGTGGAGCGATAATGGTGGTGGGCTACTATTATGGTGGTTGATGGTGTGTAGCGGTTTGTTAGATTTTGGCTATTGTTGGATGTTTTTGGTAGTGATACTACTTATTAGTAATGGAAAGGATGAGAATATGGATTAGTTGGGTTAAAGAAAACCTTGGTGAATATTTATGATTTTGGCTTTTGGCCTAAGGAGAAGGCTGTGGTGACTAGCAAGTATCTTTGGTGGTTTAGACTACTGTGTTCAATAAAGATTCTTTCAATATGGGCTTCCAGTATCTTTGGCATGATTCCCATAAGGGAACTTTCTTGTATTGTAGGCTTTGAACCTGTCCCACAATCGCTTATGGGAATCATGCAAAGAATACCAGAAGCCCATATTGGAAGAATCTTTATCAAGCATATCACTTTTTCAACTTATAAATGCTGCAAAGCCACAAGGACATATGAGTCACAATATGGTAGCTCACATCACTTGTAACTATCTAAGAGAGAATCAATGAGTATTAGTGAAGCATAAGCCTCATAATAACATTGTCAAAACCCTTTCTAGTCCTATTGGATTAGAAAGCTCAAGTATGGAGCCCAAAAGTGTATTAGGTAAGTGATGATGAAATTTGTGTGACAACAAGGCCAAAAAGATATATGTACAAAATAAATAAATATAAAATCATCTACCCTAAGGTTTGAACAACAAAATAAATAAAAATAATTATTTACAAATAAAAAAATAATTATTTGAAAAAATTAAAAAAATATTTACAAATAAAAACAAAAAATAATTTACAACAAAAAAAGAAAGGCAAAATTAAATGAATGGATAAATAAATATTATCTTAGTTATATTATTTGCACAACTTATTTTATATTAGGCTTGACTCTCTAACTTTCCCTAGTGGAGTTGTCAAACTGTCACAATTTATCTAGAGGGGCGTCATGACTAGAAAAAGACTAAAAAATAATTATTTGAAAAAAATTATTATGGAGCCACCACCTATATTTTTTAAGGAACACATTGGAAAAACCTTTTAATTTGGCAAAACTGGTCTTTTAAATTAGATTAGATTTGGGAGTCTTATTATGCACATGACAACATTTACCTAAAGTTCGTTATACAAATTAAATAACTTTCCCAATTTCATTTTTTCCTTAAAATATTAAAGTTTAAAACTATTTAGAAAACAAAAAATATGGAACAAAAATTTAATGAAATTTAATTTTGGCTTGACTTATGCTTCTACATATCTTCTAGTGTAATACGGAACTCAAAACTACGTAGTTCTTGTAGAAAATGAGTGTGTGTTGGTTAATTTTATTTATGAAAGTTATTTTTTAAAAGAAACTAATCCACTCTTGTAAAGGATTCCAAATAGCATGAAATATATAATAAATTCTTATAATTCTTACCGCCATTGAGAATGGTTAAACTATACATTAATATCATATGTTGTTGCGAGGATCAAAAAGACTTTATCAAAAAAATAATTCCATTATTATGTTTTGTCATTTTTGTTTTTTAATTTGGTTATATCACAAAAAAGACAAGCCGAAAAAAAAAACAAAATAAAAGACACAACAAAAAGATTATGGTAGAACAAAAATGAATCCAAAACTCCACAAGCCCAATACTCAACACAAAGAGAGAATAAGATAATAATTCTAATTTAAAAAAAAAAAGTAACATGAAAAAACGGCTAAAAGATAGCACGTGAACCCATTAGCATTAACACCCAAAATCAATTGTGAGGTATAGGAGGTGAACAACACAATGCAAAGGAGCTGGGTATCAATTTGCAGGGGCAGCAATGAGGTGATTGGCTGTGGTTGAGAAGGGTTACGTGACTAGGTCTAGTTCATTTGTGAGATCGTGATTGTGATGCGATGGCTGTGGCCAGGCTGACGATGGTGGCGGTTTCGACAGGCGCTAAGGCCGAGCAAGGAAACTGGTGGGGCGGGTCTGGGTAAATGGCTTGATGATAATGGGGTCCTAGTTTAGGTTATTGTGGTTGTCTCTAGTTTATGTTTTCACTAATAATAGGCTTTTAATACTGATGATTTTTTTTTCTTTTTTTTCCCGTGCTATGCATTGTTCATGAACATGACGATGAAATATGCGTGATATTGCGAAAATGCACAAAAATCGCCAATGGTAATTTTTAGTTTTTTAAAATGGAAAATAATTAAAAAAATGACAAACTGAGAAAATGTCAATGGCGATTTTAATGTTTTCAAAAGCCAATAATTGAATGAGATGAAAATCACCAATGGCGATTTTGCCTCAATTTCCATATCCCAATAATTTTGTCCAGAAATCCATATTCCAAAACATCTTCATTTCAAAGCCCATATAGAAAAAAAAAAAAAAAAAAAAAAAAAGAAGAAAGAAAGACCCAATAGATGAAAGTCATGGAACGAAAGAACAAGGCTTATCAATTTTTATATGGAATGTGTGATAAAATTATTACAATGTGGATTATTTTGAATATATACGGATGTGTGGTTTTTTTTTTCCCCACAATCCACCGTAGAACAAGTAGGAAAACTTATTTTATTATTTTTTCAAAAACCTATGCAAAATCCTACATTTTTGGTGGCGAATTTTGGAACAAAAAACAACTGGCAGGAATCCTACCCTTGCAACTACAGATTTTGGAACAAAGGACTTGTGGCACAAAAAAATTTGCAAAAGAATCCTACATGGTCCATGTATGTAGGATTCTGACACAACCAATAAAAATAAAAATTAAAAAAAAAAAAAAAAACAGACAAGTCCATGCGGCTACAGTAAGTAATTAATAAATATAGGGTATATTTGTTTTAACTTCTTTTGATAAAAAAATAATTTTTTGACTACTAAAAAATTATTTTTTACATAAGCTATTTATTTCAACTTTTACTCAAAAGCTAAAAATATATATATATTAGCTTTTGAGTGAAGGTGAGATGGATAACTTCTATAAAATGTTATTTAATTTTATTAGTGTTTTTCCTTTAAAAACTTGAATAACAAAATATATAAGGGTAATTAGGAAAATAAAAATTAGAAGTAAATATAAGTGAGTGTACATAGACAAAAAAATGAGTCAATAGTCCTACTCAGAAATAGCTAGAAGTCCAAGTTACTAAAAATTCTAAATCACACTTAGTAACAAATCTTCAAACCACAACTATTTACACAAATGAGCTAGTGTCGAATATCCATGGAGATTTGATTACGACATCAGCGGTAATATAAGGGGGTTTAGATCATATTGGTTTGCATAATCATGTAATGACTAAAATATTATAGCAATTCTTATAATGCAACGGTCAACATTATGTGTATATCTTATTTTTTTATTTTATAATACAATTACAATTTCTGTAGCATCCCTATAAGATTTTGGTGTTTGCTAGCTATGTTCTAGGCTATGTGTGGCAGGACCGTGTATATATATATAAGTCAATGATGCAAACATGTGGCGTGTCAATTTAGCCTTTATTAACTTGTTCCTTCTGATCTCGTCAATCTCGGATCATCTCATAACTAGGACTTCAGGGGAAAGTCAAATTGGAATTGAATAGAGTTGCATCAGCAATGGATTGATACATGGCAAAAGTGATATGAGAATGGGTTTCAATAGAACCCTTTTTCCATGGTTATACTCTTAAGTTCAGTGCTTAGTATGCCTCAGCCATAGTTACGATAAGTAATCTCATTCTCATTGTGTTTTTTATTTATTTTAATTCTCTTCAATTTAGTATTTTTGTTATCAATTATTTGGGGATAATTTTTATTTCTATTTATATATTATTTGTGTTATCTCATTGAATTTTTCCAACAATAATAAAAATTAAAAGCAAATATGAGCTAGTGTAAATAGACAAAACAAAAAAAAGAGCCAATAGTCCCACTCATAAATAACTAGAAGTTCAAACTACTAAAATTGGAAATTACATTAACTAATAAATGTTCAAACAAACAACAACAATTTTTTTGTTATTTAAATTAGAGTTGAAAATATTTTTAGAATATTTGAAATATTTTTGTCAACAATTCTGTTGATTTTAGTCTGATTATTTCATTTAATTTTGGTTTTTATTGTTATTTTTTAATTTTGGTTTTTTTAATTTTTTTTCTTTTTATTTTTTATTTTTTAAACTAAATTTATTTTTTCTAACTCACTTAAAAATTGGGTGTTGACAACCAAAAAGAGCTTGTACTTTTATTCTTGTTCGCCTCCTCCATTTTCTTTTTATAAGTATCCTTGGTATGCCTTGCTACATTGAAGTAAAATCCTCATAAACCATATAACAAATATAGGATAAAAAGTGAAATCTTTCGCTTGCTTTATATACAACTAGTATTGATGCCCATAATTTTACGGGTTCATTTTGATATCCTTGTTTTTTTTTAATTTGATGCTTTTTGATTATTTTTCTCATTATTTTTGTTTATTATTCTAAAAAAATAAAGCATATGATATTTTATTTATTACCAAACCAGCAAAAGTTTTTTTCATTAAAATATATCATAGCATCTTAATAGCAACTTGAAATTAAATAAATTATTAAATAATTTGTTGAAGAGGATTAAAAAATAATAAAATTATATATGGAGCAGAAGGAGAACACTTTATACGGACAAGTTCCTAAGACAAGCAGAATCAAGCATATATACCGAACATTATGTTCATCAATATTTTTATGCAGCTTTGTGCAAAATGAACTTACAGAAGTCGCAAATGCGCGAGCTGTCCAATTGAAGTTATAGCACCCTTTAATGAGTTGCTTGATAAATCCCTGTATTTAAATTTTCTATTAATTAAAAACCAAAACAGGAATTAAAATACTGTTGATAAAATAAATCTTTTTAACAACTTAACTGAAACCTGAACTCTAATAGTTCTATAAGAAAGCTAGAAACCGATTCAAAAGCAAAATGGAGAGTGACAAAACAATGTACAAGAAATAAAAGAGAGGGTATTACAATATCTTTAAATAGGAAAGACGCCCAATATCCGGTGGGATGCCTCCTTGGAAATAATTAGCCCTCAAGTACCTTCATTAGAATCAAATAATGTGCATCAGCCCTTCAGCAAGAAAATAAAAGGAACTGAAGAACAAAAATTACAATTAAAGGAACAATCATGATAAAGCAATTGAATCTTTTTTTTTTTGTTTTGTGTTTTGGGGGGGGGGGGGGGTATAATTGAACTATTTCACTTATAGCGCTCTTAGCTCAAAACAATTGGTAATTTTCGTTAGGTATAATTCCATGTAGTCGTTCTGATAGAGTGTCCTGTTTTAATGGAAACCATTGAAAAGGATACATGTATCTGTCGCAACTAGGACTGTGACGGACAGCAAAAAACAAAATTAAAAACAATTGATTTTAATGGAGTCGTGCACCAATCTTTTTTTAAGAAGAAAAAATTGAAAAAATCTTTCTTATTGGAAAACTGGTTTTTTATTAAAAAAAAAATAGATTTGAGAGTCGATTATGCATAGAAAAGACAAAAACTGAATTTTTTAGAACGCCTAATATATCCGTACAAATATGGTTACATTAATTGATTGTGCAAATTAATAATAGCTAGTAAAAATATTTATTTTATCCAATGGGATAGTTTAACCCCCAAAAAAAAACTTTATTTTCATTTTTTTATTTACGAAAAAATTTTCTTTTTAAACACACCTTTAAAAAAAAAGTTTGAAAACTTTAGAATATCAAATCTGTCACAACTCAAACTCTAAAATTGCAGACTTAACAAACTATCACGGCTTTAACAACTATTTAAAAAAAAATCAAACTATTTACTAACTAAACAACACCAAAAAAAAAAGAATTAGAAAAGAATATTTACAACTCTACTAGATGTTTTTCTTAGACAGCTAAAGATATAATAATTATTGACAAATGGAAAAAAATTGAAAAAAATTCTATAAGATACCGGGTCAACTCATATCCCATCCACCATTAAATAAGGTATGAGTTTAATTTAAATAAGATTTATACCACATATAATAGTGGATAAGATATAAGTTGATACGATATTTTTTATATAATATTTTCACCAAACATTTTTCTAAAATAAATTATGATGACAAAAGTTATTGACGACACAGGATTAGGTGAATCTCTGCTTCCATATTCCATCTAGTTTTAGGTAGTTATTAGCTCCTGTTATTGGTGGTTATCAAGGGCTCCTAACGCTATACTCGCTGCCAATGATCGATGTCATCAATATTTTATTTTTTGTTTTTTGTTTTTTCTTATTAGAAATATTCAGCAGCAGGTAGACACTTTTAGCAAAGTGTTTGTTTTATTACTAATGATATTGGAATATGGTAGCACCTTTGGCAATCTAGATAGGTCTGGCCTTAATTAGGGGCACTCTTCGTCGTATTTATGGCTTTTGGTTAAATAGAGATACAACCAAACAGGAAGAAGAGTGAAATTGTGAAAGCACGTGCGAGACATGGAACAGAGAGAATGTGCCATAAAAAAATTATTTTATCAATTAATTAGGATAGAATAAAATTACAAAATTACTCATATCATAAATCTAATTCAAAATAAAAAGAGCTGGATTTTGTGTCCAAAACAAAATATGAAGAAAACTAAACTCCATGTAAATGTGTGCACATACATACATGCTGAGAGGTTTTTTGAAACAATAAAGTAAAAAAGAATTTTACCATAATCTTCTTATAATTAATATCTCATTGCTTGTTATAATTAATACTATAGTACAGTTATAAGCTGTATTAGATTTTATTTTATTTTTGGTTTAAAGCATGTAATAAGAGAATTTAAAGCTAGTTTACCTACTCAAAAGTTTGGCTTCCAGGGATACACCTTCTCCAAAAGAAGCAACCTGCCAAAATCAAAATTAATGAACACAAAAATCAGCAAACTCATAATAAAAAGGAAACAAAAACAGTCACTTGGTATTTTTTTTATTGAAAACAATCGCTTGGAATAAAATTATAAAGTATAAACAAGAAGTTAGATAGCACACAAGAATATC
This sequence comes from Pterocarpus santalinus, assembly GCA_031439595.1. Taxonomy (NCBI): domain Eukaryota; kingdom Viridiplantae; phylum Streptophyta; class Magnoliopsida; order Fabales; family Fabaceae; genus Pterocarpus; species Pterocarpus santalinus. The sequence continues at coordinate 18,378,256 of CM062531.1, forward strand.
ACTTAATGAAAGAAAAACTTTTCAGCACAAAAATTCATATGTCAAGCACTTCATTTGTACGCCTCTAACTAGACTTCACTCATCCATGTGCACCCTGAATTTTAAACCATAAGAAATTAACCGAAAAATTCAAGTGAACCATTTTCAGGTTTTTTAAATCCTTAAAAATATAATAATAAATGAACCATTCAAGTGAACCATGTGTATAGTTATGGACATAACATCAGCTAATAGATAAATTACTTACAAATATAATAAAGGAAGATATGCTTTTAAGCAACTATATGCATCCAACGCACATGTAAAGAATACTCTTAGTGCTCGGCTACTGTACCTTCTTTTCTTCGTTTCACAATTTTTGAATCTTGCCTAATACATTACTATGAATATAATGTTTCGGAATAATCCCATGTTTAATATACAATGCCTTATCATCGATTTGGTACTGGTACTTGTCATACAAAAGAGGAACTGACAACCTAAGAAGAAAATGATTGACATATTAGAAGCAAATTAATGCCGAGAGAGTTTCATAAAAGATAATAGGCATGCACAACTAGAAGCTAAAGAAGCAGAGAACTTACAAGTTCAGATCAAAGTTAGGAAGTTGATCAGACTACTAATGTAAGATATTACCCACAATCGAGCAGCAACCTGATTCACCTAGTTTAGACTTTACATAAATAAGTGTCACCATAAATCCCTAACCCAAAGTGCTTAAATTCATCGAACTCAAGCATAGCGCAAAGATAAGAAGAAAATATAGCAAATAACATCATATATACCTTTAGGCAAAGCAGCAAATTCCTCTCAATTTCTATGTCATGTGCAATGAACAAAGCCGGATCCAAATTTGCAGAACATCAGCAACCTTGGCAATAGTACGCTCAGAGATCACCAGATCAGGGAAAAGGAGGAAGAGGTCTGGGTCATAAAATCAAATCAATTTCAATTGGAAAAATCATAATGAAATGACCACCATAAATCTCTTTCTGCAAGTTTCCAAGACTCATCATCCTCATGGTTATTTCATGTGCATTGATTATTAGAACATTTAACAGAGCATAAATCCCTTATTGGACAAAAGCATGCATTAGAGTCAGTAAACAGATAAAGATAATCTATTGCAATAATGTTTCTTGCAGTAATAAATTTGAATTGGAATATAAAGTTCACTTGCACCAACAAGGGTTGGATAATGACTGCATTCCCAATATAGGACTACGAATTAAATCATGTTGTTAGTTTCTTCAGAGAGCTAGCTTCACAAGCTGGTTTAGAGTAGAGAAATTCTTATATGGTCTGGGAGTATCAAGTGGCTATGCTTCTAGCCAATTATATAAGTGCATTTTTATAGAATTGTATGTTAATGGTGGGTCCCATATAAAATACACTAATATAATTGTCCGGGAGCATAGCTATGTGGTGCACTATGCTCCCAAACCATGCAAGTATTTCTCTTTAGAGTACCATATGACATCTTCTTTGAATGCTTTTATATTGAATTCTCTCTCTATATGGAGCATTATATTTAAACTAAGAAGTTTGTATGACAAAGGCCTAAGTTAACTAATAAAAATATTTTAATAAAAAAATTAAATAAATTATAATCGGGACTTACTGATTAGTAACTAGTAAGACTCTTAGCATAAAAATTAAAATATGATAGATATTGCATTTTTTTTAAAAAAAAGATATATTTATTCTTGACATCAAAAAAAAAAAAGATATATTGAAATCATATTCATGAAATTATCGAAGTGCAATAATAACAAAATGAAACATCCATGTAAACATGCAATATATATATATATATATATATACACCAAAAAAATAAAAAAATAAAAAACCTCAACGTAGCATGCCTTAAGCCCAAAAAAGTCCGAACCAAATCCATGAGTTTAGTCACAAAGAGATAAAAAATTATTATTTTCAAATTCAAAATTACAAAATAAAACCCCTAACCAGTGAATTGTAATTACCCAATGCAGCGGAGAGCGACACGGTGGTGCGTCGGAAGCTGGTTCTTGGGCCCAAGGCAGTGGCAGCTGGTGCTGACGGCACAGGCTGCGGCGGCATCGGCGACAGAGTAATGGTGGTTGACTTTCGCGATTGTTGGGTGCGTATGGCTACAGGTATGGCTGCTAGGTTCTTATTTTGGGATTTTGATGGATTTTGTTTCGAAAGATTGGCTAGGGTGGTTTCTGGGTTGAAGGGGTTTGGCTATCGTGGTTAGGGTGAGTGGCTTCTTTTTTTTTTTTTTTTTTTTAGCTGAGCAGAGACCTTGTGCGGTGGTTAATGGTGGGTAAGGAGGTTGATGGGTTGAGAGAAAAGGCTATGGTGAAGCCTATTTATGGTGGTTTACAGTGTGTTGGTGTGGCAACGGTGGGATAAGGTGAGTGGTTCTGTGGATGAAAGATGTTGATCGAATGAATTCCCCTCTACGTGTTTCCTTTTATTCTCATTTCATTTGATTTTGGCCTGAGCGCATGTGCTGCATTGCACTGTTTTTGGTTTATTTTTTCCCTTTCAAGCTTTGATTCCTTTCTTTAACTTTTTCTTCTGCATTTGTTTGCTTCGCCATTTTTGATGTAATCTTGCTGTCTTCGCCTCAGATATTGCATTGGATGCGTGCTTGTCATTTTTGCCTAAAGTTTTGAAAGGCTCCTGCCCTACTCTCTTTTCTTTTTTGTTTCACGGTGGCCGATTCGTTAGTCCCGCCTATGTTTGGGACTAACGTTGCTCCACCCATGCTTGATTTGTGTTTGGTCATCGGATGCAGTATATTTTACATCACACGGCTCTACTTTCACCCGTGGTTTCTACTAATGGGATTTCCTTTTGGTGGCCCAACTCTTAATATTTTACGGATCTTTTTGGTTTGACAACCAGAGCTGGGTTGGCCGGCGGCGTGTTCGACTGTGTGTCTTGGCATTGAAAGAATGCTAAACAAAGTTTCTCCTGCTGTGTTAACGGAGAAGCGAGTTGACGGCTTGCACGTGGTAGATCGCGGCAACTGCTGACTATAGGTGGCGGCAAAACCGGGTTTAGAAAGGGAGCTTGTCAAACCCTAGTCCCAAAATCAGACGATTGAAGAGAGGTATGATGGACGTTTCCTATAATATAGGTCGCGAGGTTTTTCCGTCCTTCCCCCCTCCCCTGCAATTTGCAAATCTACTCCCTTGTTGGATTGATTATGTAGCAGCCATTCAATGGTTATGTTGGGCGAGCTAGTTTGAGGAATGCTTGTAAATTTGGATGTCCTTTTGTAGGTGGGTGGCATTTGTCGTGGCCCGCTGGGGTAGAAGGAACTTGTTCAGAGTGTGAAGAGGTGGATGTTGTAGTAAAGATTTGGAGATGGATTCCCGATTTAAGATTGCGTATATATTCTATTATATTTTTTAAAATTTGTTTTGGGAGGAGTTTGACTGATTATTTCTCAAATTTTGGCTTGATTATGTTGTAACTTTGGGTGGATTCTTTTTTAATGGTCATTGAGTTTGCTGTTGATATTTGAAGGATTGTAAATGTTGTTGTGACAAGTTTGATGCAATTGGGTTGCTACTTGTCTGAATTCTAGTTGTTGAATTGTACATGCATTTATATGGTTAGAATGGTTTTAATGATGCAAAAATGAAGATAAATTTAAGGTGTCTTTAACAGGTTTTGCCAAGTTAGCAGCTGAAAGTAGCTTTGTTCATGCGGTTGTTGTGTAGTCTAGGAGCTTCAATTTGGGTCTTCTAGCTCAATCTCATAAAATTTTGACACTTTTTTTTATTATTAACGATTTATTTTGAAGGGGTTCGCCATATTGCTGGGTTATAAGCTTTAACTATGTTAGTATTTCATTTGTATGTTTTGAATGTTCTGTGGTATCTTGTCAATTTGGCCTGCATATGTAGTTGTTGAAGATATGGAAATGGCTTCCCTTGTACCCCTGCTTTTTATGAATAATCGACTTATTTGCTTGGAATATATGGTTTATGTATTCTTTTTATGAACATCTGTCATTTTGTGTGCATTGATGTGTAATAGCATTTGTAGATTTGACCAGTGCATCTTAATTTCATTAGGTAGTTTTGGTTACAATTTGAATTAAACTGCAGAGGACATACATAGCATGCCACTTTGTGCTAGTGACGTAGTTGGACAAATTAATGGAATATGCTATCATGTAACTATATGCTTTCTCACATATTCCCAGATAAGAGTGCAGCAGTTGCTACTTTGAGAATCGGTGTAGATCATTGCTGCTGTTAAAAGATGGAGGCATTATTTGCATGAAGCAAAAGTGAGTTTCTTGATGAGATGTTAATGAGATCGCGATTGAGGCAGAAAAAGTTGATTCAGTTCCAAGGTTGGATGTGTTGACAAAGGGAAGTTGTTGGTTGCGTATGATTTGCTACCTGTTGCCTAATGGGAGCTATGGTTGACAAGGAACCTGAGAGGGGAATGTTGTTGAATTGGTATCACAGGCTTAAAATTGGTATTGGTATGGCTTCTAAGGGTTCTTACTATCGTCAACAATGTGAGCAAATTGTGATTCATAGTTTAATTAAGAGTCAGAACATTTTGGTGTTATGAATTTCAGCCCCATTTTGGTGGCCTGGCAATGTTAATGTGAATGGATCATGGTGCATTTGGTTGATTGGGTTTGGGTTTTGCACTGTGAAGGGAAGGAGTTTGAAACACAGACTAATCTGTTGATTTATGCTTTCAACTTGGCAATGCACTCCAATGGAATGACGCTGCAAGTTCTTTCATGGCTTCAGGATCTTCTACAAGCAACATGGATGCAGTTGGAAGGAATTCTATCAGTAGAACACATGTATTCACCAGTAGCTTTATCCTGAGCTAGCTGCTTAGGATATGTTCCACCAATAGCTTTGTCCTGTTATTTGCATGAGTAACAAATTGCAAGTAGCACAATTGTAAGTATTGTATACAATTTCAATACATTATCTGCCCTAACTGAACTATAAGGATTTTCACCAATTATGAGTCAATTTGTATGAGTCCTTGTTCTAGTTTTTAATAGTTGGCATTATGTAAACTAGGTACTGATACCTAAAAGGGTATTTGAGATGAATTTTGTAATAGCACTTTAGAGTTTTGTTAAGCCTGATGCGCAAGAGATGAGAATAACCCATGTAGAAGTCGAATATGATATTGGTGTGGTTAGAATGCCCCATATAATTTTGTTTCCCTAGTGGTTTTGAGCGTAATAACAAGAACTCATAGCTTCGCAATGCCAAGCCCCCACTCATAATTTTGCTTCCCCAATGGCAAGGCACTCCTCATATTGTTGTTGGTACTTGCTAAATTATGATCTCGTGTGCTATATAGGAATTGGAAGGTTCTTTCTTCCAAAGGAGAACAAGCATGTACGATGAGAGGATCGATTTGTTGGAAATATTTAATAATTAAATAATGATTTGTAATCTACATTAATTGAAACCTGTATGGTTAAAAAAACATATTGAAGAGTATTTGGGAAAACATGTTTTTCATAATAATTGTATTTGATAAAATATATAAATTTGTATGTGTAATGTAAAAAGTTATATTAAATATTTTAACCTGACTATATTAATATTTTTGTAATAAAGTTAAATGAATTTATTAAATTTTAAGTCCTGGCAACTTCATTCTTTTCTACGAGAATTTGTAAACAATGGAGTGAAATTGATTATGATTTTGCTTATACTATTAATATGATAGATCTCCATGATGATTATAGAAATTAGGTGGAGTTTGATGATATGTTAAAAATTATGTGTTATTACCTTTCATATAATATATCAGTAGTTCCTGCCACCCTTGTGCTTTCATTTTTAACTCTTGTTATGGAAGATGTCAAATTGTCAATGCTCATACTAATAACACTGAAGCCTCTTACTCCTCTTACTCATTAATTTGCATGGTTCTCAGTTCAACTGCGATAAAATGCAGTTAACTTCTTTATAATTCGATTTCCTGCCCCATGTTGTTTGTAGGATAAATAATGTCATTAGCATGGTGGTTGGGAAGAAAGTGGAAATTTGGTGTAATTGTTGTAATATTTTTATTTTAAACTGAAAAAAGTAGGGATATATTCAACAACGATGCCTGAACCAATGGAAGTTGCAGGGAACAGGTTTGATGATACATGTTGGGTAGACTAAGAAGGAAGATATTAAACCGATAATGTAGAAGTCTCAAATTGCAACAAATTTCTTTCATGATTGAGAACTTCAAATGAATTAAAAAAAAAAAAAAAGAAATCTTCATATATATTGCAATTACAATGATTATTTGGATAATTCTAATTGTTCACCTACTGTTCACCAATGGCTCTAATGTACAACCTACTATAAATTATAACAAATGCACTCAAATGGTGGTGATGGGTTTTGTGGGTGATGGTGGTAAGATATGGCTCAAATAGTGGGAGAAAATCTCTGGGAATGGTTTCAAAATTATTGCTAAATTATTTTCGTGAGTAATATTCATAGTAACCATTAAAATAATACCTTCCAATCAGGCTTCCAATGATATATAGCTTAACATTGTAATAAATTCCAGAATTGCAAAACTAGATGGAGTGGGGAATCCTCCATCGAAGCACCGAGACAACAAGAATAAGTCCCCATACGATTTGCTTTGACAAAATGGGGGAAATCAGACTTAGGGGTTTCTTTGCAAAAAAAAAAAAAAAGATACCATACGCCCATTCTAGCAAACGCTCTGGAGGGCTATTTTATAATTGTCGAAAAGGAGTATCGTTAATCCACAACATTGGGTGGACTAACAAATCCATGACAGTGAAACAATGTCAGTGACCGATTCATTGGTCCATTCAAGTATTGGACTAACGGTAGTCCCACCTAAGAAAATCCCAAATAAACCCCTGAACTTGGTCGAAAGATATTGCAGAATAGGGCTTCTTATTTTTTAATTAGCAAAAGAAGGCCTTCCCTATTTTTCCTTATTGTGTCGAAGCAAATCTTGTGCCAATGTAAATCATAAATTGTAAACGTGCCAGATCCATTGGCCTTGAGGGCTCTTTTCTCGTGTGGTGTAGCCAACATATCTGGAGTTGCTGCAGGATACACGATTTGGATCTGCAAAGAACCCTCATTTTGTTTACATTGACAGTTCTGAAGAGTTTTTATATTTGCAAAAGGGTTGCGAGATACACTCTATAGGATTTTGATCTAGAGCAAAACAAATCCAAACCTTTATTATCTTTTTCATCCTATCTTGTTTCTATTAGTTACGGTTATTGGATAAAATCTAGGTATTTTCAATACTTTCTCTAGCCATTTCGTAATAGGCAGGCTTATTACTTTGACTTCTAGAACAATAAATGTAATAGGTTGGCTTATCGTCCTCCTTTGTAGCTCTAATGGTTAGAACCATGATGGCACTTTCACCCTATGTGATTTAAGGCTATAATAATGTGTCCTATTTCTACCACAGCCATCCACTATTTGCATTCTTGTTTTTGTCAAAATAATCATGGTCATCATTTTGAGGTTATTACTTTTTGGTGAGGCACTGGCATTGGCTTATTGGTGAGTTCAGTTTTCCTTAGCTTCCCTTTTGTCTTCATATCTGAATACCCTTTTAATTAACAAATCGGATTTTTGTGTTTTTATTAGTGGTTATGGAAACTGCATGGCATACTGTGTTTATTTATTTGGCACTGAAGTACAATGGTAATTTATTTGAGTTCTACATGCTAAATAAGGACCTTTTTTTCAGTTTTCGATTTGCATGTCTAATCCATCATAGCAATTAGCAAGTCAATATATTCCTATAATCACATATGATGCAGGAACTCATACGAAGGATATGGATGTAGAATCTGCTTTAGTAAAATTCAAATTATCATTAAATAAACTGGAGCATTGGCATGTAGATTTTGAAAACATGTTAGTGATCAAGTTTACACACTTTTGAGTACCAAAACATCAATCATTATTCAAAACTTAGAATAACATTAAGGTTAGAAATTCTTTTTACAAAAATCATGATTTGATAAATATTAAGTTAATCAAATCAACTTGTCCTGCATTCATAAATTTAAGCTTGTGTACAAGCAGTCAAGCAATTGTTAATATTCATAGGTGCCCACCATTCCAAAAGTCTCCTGTAAATGTATCCGTTAAATATGTACTTTGTGTTCAAATGTAGTCGTCTCCAGTAATTTTTCTATATCTAGAAACTACTTGGTAATTGTTTCATAATATTTTTCTAAATACTGTCAAGGGCCTCCTTTATTGGTTGCGTGGAGTAAAATGAATACCATGTTTTCTAAGCTTTTTATCCCATTATTTCAAATAAGATTTATCTTATACCTAAACAATAGGACTACTTCTTCAATTGGAAAATGAGAAACAATTAATAAAATGTGAAATAAGAGTCATTAAACATCACAAATTTTATTCAACCCTAGGATCAAACATATTTATCTTTACACGATAGAATATTTCGATTACAATTTTGACACTTAGAACCCTTCACATTCTAATCACAGCACGTCACTAGTATAGTTGCCACTTGCCACCAACAACTCTTGGAGTCTGCCTCTCTTAGCTCTCCTCAAATACCAACCTAGTGTCCACCTGCAGTTACGTTTGGCATGCTTAAATTAACTGAATCATTACAAATTCAGTTTGAGTTTCTCTAAACATCAACCTAATAAGCAACGACATTCCATTTTCAGCTTCACTTTACAAAGCATGAAAATATATAGATTAGATAGTCAATATATACTAATAGTGAAGGTCTGGAGCCATGTATCTACATCTGAAATCACAGTCAAAAGAACACAAGTTAAATTCCACACAAAACAAACACATATCATATATGCACTAGGACGCTCATGATAAATGATTTGTATAAAATCTTTAACTGCCCCAAATTCAATATCCTCCTTAATATATTATCAATAAACACAAACATTCTTTGTCCAAAAGTAGGTAAAAATTTTTATGTACCATACAATCCATGATGCAACCATATAACCTTCCTGACTCCAAGATATGCCTAAGTTCATCGGGTAATGCAATCTTACTGAACTGAGGGTTCCTGTTCTTGTTCAACAGATACTCTTGAGTGGTGACACAAATTCTTGAATGAAGAAAAATTTGCTGAATTAAACAAAACAAGTTTTATAAGCTATTCAGTGATGAGATCCAAGTATAAAGCAGGATATTTAAACATGTTTCATCTGATCTCAGGCCACATTGAAATTAAGCAAATGAAGTAAATTTAAGCATTAGTGAATGAATATCATTAGAAATAAACAATCATCGTACTTAGCTAGCAGTTATCCTTATTCATGTTAGGATCACCCCTTAAAACTAGAATTTTTGAAATTTTTAAGTGCCATTTTCTATCTTATGCTTCCAACTTCAACTATCATTCAATTTGAAAATCTAGGAATCCTCCTAATTCCCAAAATCTTCCACATATATAGGGATAATAATATTGTGCAAACAATTTCCACATAGCAAAATAATATGCAAATGAAGTTAAATACATAACTATGCTAACTTGCCTAGCAACAATGATGTCCATACACCAATCAGTTTAACAAATGATAATGAAGACATAACATCAACTAATCACATATTGTTCGATCATTCCTCGAATGACCCATCCGAACTTTGTTTGTTTCAATACAAACATCGTAATATCAACCGTATCCCTAATTATCTCTCTAGCTATTAAAATTTCAATCATTTGCTCTGCAATCATTTGTTCTTCTTGTAACAAACTATCGAACAAAACACATCATAATCACCATTAAATGGCACATGAAACTCCGCCCAACGTGTGCGGCAGCGAAAAGTACGGGACAAAGGCTGGGGGGAAAATGACGACACATATTGTTAAAAACCATAACTTTTTACCTTCACTCTTCGATGTTGGAGTTCTTCCTGAAAAAGGGTTTTCGATGATGGCATACTTCAAAAATGCGATTCTCATGCCTTCCAATACTGCTCATCACCATCCTCCATCGGTTACATTTTGGCCATCAACGGAAGAGCACCTATGCTTGCGCAAGCTTCGACGCCCAAAACCCCTGCATGAAAGCGTCCGCCGTGGACAAACCCCATTCTTCTCTATCGAGAAAGATAGGAACTAATATGCAAATATCAACAATTGAAACATTTAATATTATTTTTTTATACTCAAAGGCACGGGTCAAACCACTGCCGTTTGAATTTAAAAAAGATAAATCCAACAGTTGTAACAATCTTAGGTGCGACAGGACTAACGTTAGTCCAATACTTGAAAGGACCAACGAATTGATCACCTTGTTTCACACCTTATTTGCATGTTGATTCGGTCTATGTTGTTTCAATTCTCTCATCTCTTTTTCCTTTTTTTTTTAAAAAAAAAATTCTTTTATTCTTCATTTTCTTAAATTGAGGATCAAATCTGCCCTGTGATCAATATTTTATTTTTATTTTTATTTTTCTTGTTAGAAATATTCACCAGCAAGTAAACACTTTTGGCAAAGTGTTTGTTTTATTATTTATGGAATAATGGTAGCCTTTGTTAATGTCGATAGGTCTGGCCTTAATTAGGGGTACTCTTCCTAGTCTTTCTGGCTTGAGAAATTCTTAAATATTCTAAGAGTAGGATAAAAAATTTATCCTATACCATTTATTATTTAATATATCATTTGTTATATTAAAAATATAAAAAAATAGGAGATAATAATGATCTACAAAAATTAATATATTATCTAAAAGAAAACTTTTATCCTGTTATTAGAGCATGTCAGAATTTTTATTATGCCTTTTGCTTAAAGAGAGATACAACCAAACAGGAAAAAAAGTGAAACTGTGAAAGCGTGTGAAAGACTTGGAAGAGAGGGAATGTGTTATTAGAAAAACAGTTTTATGAAATTATTGATATCATAAATTTCGCTCAAAATAAAGAGAGCTGGATTTTGTTTCCAAAACAAAATATGAAGTATGTTAACTTCCGCATGGAGATGTTGAAGTTTTATTTTTGGTGTATAGGTTCTTTCTTTTTTTTTTTTTATGAAGGTGTAAAGGTTAGCTCTCTCTCTCTCTCTCTCTCTCTCTCTCTCTCTCTATATATATATATATATATATTATTAAAAAAATTTTATAAATACTGACATCCAATCCCCATTTTAAGAAAATTAATATGTTATTCTTAGCTTTCCTTCTTTTAATTTTTAAATTTAATTTTTAATTAAGTAGGCATATTTTCTTTAAAATTTTAAAATTTAACTTATAATTTAAAAATACCCATGCGCCCATGCATATATGCTAACTCAAATAAGCTAAATTGTCATCCCTTTTTACTGTTATAACTCAATTAGTGGTTGTGTCCATATACTCATTTGCTGTAACAGTGTCGCAAAACGGACGCCAATAATTGAGCACTAAACTTGTTTAAATGAACGCCAATAATTGAGCACTAAACTCGTTCAGATTGAAGAGTGTAGACAAAGCTCAAAAGTGGGTACATATTCGATAACCCAATGTCGAGGGCAAAGCCCAAATAAAAGGAAGATTCCTTGAGTTCTTAGCATGGGAGAATTTTACTAAATAAAAAAGGTTTCGACCGCTATGCATCTCGCAGTTAAAGGTGTATAATATATTTTGTGATTGTAGTATATTTGATGGGTTAGATTCGGGAGGTATATTATATCAATGTATTAATTATCTATGTAATAATATACTAATTTTAAGAAAATTTAAAAATATAATTAAATATATTTTAAAAATTAATTATCATATACTAACAGTATAAAACTATACTGATAATATAAAATAATTTTATATTATCAATATAATGTTACATTGTGGGTATAAAATTACACTGATAAAATTTTTTTGAATAGTATAAAATTATTTTATACTATTAATATAATTTTATACTGTCAGTATATGATAATTAATTTCTAAAATATATTTATTCATATTTTTAAATTTTTTTTAAAATTAAATATTACTACAATGCATCATAAATAATTAAAATATTGATGCATATCACAATTTTTGCTATCATATTATAAGGTGCACTATACTTATTAGCCTACTAAGAGCACGGTAGATGACGCCAATAAAAGAATCATCATGGAATACTTCCATTTTGATATATTTAGCCAAGTACAGTGTTTGTTACAAAAATTATTACTATCTATGTTTGGAAGGAAATGGAGTTCACTCCAAATTCTTAGATGAGGTTAGTCCAAAGCCCTATAAACCCTATTGCGACAAAAAGTTTTTCAAGTCTATATTTATGTCCCGACAAAAAAAACAGTCCGTATTTAAGTAGCGGACTGCTTTTAAACATGATTGGAAATTTGGAATGGTAGCGTATGTTTCAATGCAATTGAATTTTTCTTCCTTATTTCTCCTAGTTTGTCCCAAAATAGAAAATGTTCACTCCAATGAGGTGAGGTAGACTTTGGGAATGGAAATCAGAGGCAAAAATTAAAAGGGATTTGTCGATAAAAGATATAATTTCAAACCAAAGGATTTCCAACAATTCCAGAACTTGTTCTGCAGTCATGATTGTTCAAAAAATCCATACATTTTTTTTCCTGAGTTGAAATGATGGCACTTATTTCTTGAATTAAATCAATTTTATAGAATTTAACCAAATTTTTCATGGGAGGATGAGAGCAAAATAGAAAAGTAGAAAATGATGAAAAATTTGCTTGATATGGTTTTGTAATTTCTGAGAATGAAAATCTTAATACATTTTTACATTTAGCACGTGAACTGCCATGTCATTCTGATAGATTAATTCCGGACAATTATTATGGACAAGTAGTAGTGCTCATACCAGAGAGTAAAAAGCATTCTAATACACCTTTACTTGTATCAATGTGAAACGATCCAGGTTAATCTTGCTCTTAAAAAAAATCGGATGGCGTTCACTCTGAAGCTGCTCAAGTTATTCATAGTTGTTGTTTATGTTGAAATCATAAGATTTTGGTATGGGAGGGAAAAAGACAGAAAGAGACCATTAATGATAATTTTAATAAATGTGTTATTCATAGAGTATATTGTGATATAAAATATTAAGTTTATATCTATATTTAGGAAGAAGATAAACTTATTTGAATATAAGTTAAACATAAATATTACATTATTAAATAACCTTTCATTAAAGAACATTTTGACAAAATTTAGTATCAGATTGAAAGTATATATTATAGGTCATTTTTATAAAATTTTACATCAATCCAATATTATTTAATATAATTTTTACACGTTAAAATTGACATAATAAATACTTCATATATATATATATATATATATATGATAGATAATTATAATTCAATAGTTAAATCAATATGCCAATGACGGATTAGCACAATTGCTAAGGATCTGACTTGTATCTCACAAGAATATAGGTTCAGTTTTCATTATTAATGTGAAGACTATGTTGACAGACAACTTCATAAGTCCCTTAGATACAAATTTTTGTGCTTGGAGGATGTGCTTTAACCTTAGTAGAATGACTCACATCAAACTCATTTAAATTTTTTTAATGAAAAAATAGTTAAATTAATATAAATTATATTTTATAAAAAATCATTATAAAAGTGTAAGTGTATAAAATCTTACACCATATAAATGATCCCTCTCCATATGTTTATATTAACTACTAACTATTAGATTGAATACCAATATTTCACTTTTATTTTGGTCAACGTTACCATATTACTTAGAAAAAAAAAAGTAACTAGCTACAAATTCAAAAAGCAAAAATGGGATTTTTTTTTAATTTTTGGTCCGAGCAAAAATGGGTTTCTTACAGGGTAAATATTGCTCTAATCATCATCTTCTTCCAATTTTCGAACCCACCAATCTGACCTCTTTCTCAGGTGTCAGAGGCCCAACTCACTTGCTCTTTTTTTTTTTTTCCCCTCTCCCTAATCAAATAATTTGTGTAGTGCCTACAAATTTTGTACATACCATTTAAGCCTATCCCTTATATAAATTATTCAAATCTCTTATTACTAACGATAAAGCTTGTTTAACAGGTTATACGCATAATAATATGCAATTAAATGATAATATAATAAATTTTACACCAATAAGATATAATTAATATAATTTAATTTTGATATACTATTAATTTTATATTATTATTTAATTATATATTAATACATCAATAAAAATATTTGATATTTTTATTTATTACTTTAAATGTCTAAACATATAGGGCTTGTAATTATATGATAATAGAAAAATTTTTTATATTGACAGTGTATCAAAATTAGTTTCTAATTCATATATATAAACATTTTTATATTTGCATTATGTATTTTTTAAACTCTACACATCTTTCCAAGGTTAAGAAAATCAGTCCAGGCATCAAACCAATCATAGTAGAGGTTCAAAAGTTCAGAGGTCCAACCAGGGGTTTGATCAAAATATAATTAAAAAACAAAATTTTAATTATTTATATATATAAATACCTATATAATTAAATAAAAAGCAAAAAATTATAACATAATATATATATAATTATTTTTTAAAACAAAAAAGGAAAACGGCGTTTTACTAAAAAAAAAATCAATCAAATCGGTGAACCGGACTGGTTCACACCGATTTTCACCTGTTCAATTCAATTTGACAGCAATGCTCAGAGATAGCAGTTTAACTAGTAAGACTGGACCGAATACTTAGCCAGTTCCTAGTCTGACCAATCCGATCGACTAATCTAGTCCAATTTTCTCTTTCATGCATCTTTCTAATTTAAGAATGGTGTTAGAGTCAACATTCGAAGCTAATTTTTTCTTCTTTCCTCAAACCTTGAGTGGTCTCGGGAGAGAGAAAATAAAAGTAATAAAACAAATTGAGATCATGCTATCCTAGCTCTAAGGTAGGGTCTAAATATATTATAACAAATTATTAAATTGATTAATTATTTATTTACATATTTACATATTATTAATTATAAATTTATGAATTATTCAACATATTAACTCTTTAGTTGTAGGTTTAAATCCGCATTCAAATTGGGTTAACTTATCACATATTTTACATTATTATTTCAACTATTTGATATGAATCAATTTAATTTTTATACAAGAAATTCAACTATTTTTTTTTAATTTACTTGCACACCCGATGACTGATCACACATTTATTATTTTATTATCGCAATAGATAAGTGAAATTCATGAAGTACAATTAATATTTAAAACATTGATATCCAATATGAAGTATGGATCAAAAAAATTGAATGTCAAATAAACGTCAACAAAAAAAGAAAAACCATCCACATGAGATTTTTATATATCGTAGCCCTCACATGTAGCCACTTTGATAAACCTGTCGTTCAACCACTTCAATGTCACTCAAAAAAAAGAAAAAGAAAAAAGAATTCACTTAGGTAAGAAACTGATATAAAAAGTTCATATAAAACAGTAATATTCTCATAAGCTGGTTAGAACGGTTATTGAGAGACTAAGTCAAATCACTGCGTTAGGAATATAAACAAATGATCACATAATTAGTCAATCACTAAATATTGACCACTTCTTTCTTATCTTCACATTCGTTTTTGGTAACAACGGGACTATCGTAGCTTACCAGCTTAACATTTACACTTTATTTATTGAGATTTTTTTGAATTAATTAATGTACATGAGAACAATGTGATCGCAATCATAATCTTCGCTTTCCGCGCCCACTTCACGCATCAGTGTCAGTCGGTACCAGGCGGTGCCCGCTGACAGTAAATACTAGGGAAAAAAAATCTTTTCTTTAATTTTTTGCCAGATGGGAGAAAACTATTCTATGTCAACGAGAATTATTCCTGATATACTCGTTTTTCATATCATATCATAATGTGGAATTTAACCAAAAGTAGTTAGGGGATGAAAAAATAGATTATAATTTTAAATAAGTTTTGTTTATAATACTAAAAGTTTTTTAGATTTGCACATATTAAAAGAAAAATGCTAGACACATAAATTTAATATTATTTTATGTATCAATTATTAAATATAAAAAGAGTTTAATTTTAATACATTAACAATATAAAATATTTTTATACAGTGAATCAATCATATTTTTTTATTTATATAATTATTTAAATTATGAGTGATTAAATCAAATATTTTTATTTATATAATAATATATAATTAGATGTTCTATAAAAAAAATTTATATATTGACAATATATATAAACTAAATTTATATAAAAATCCTATTTCAAGTTAAAAATATTCCACACTTATTTTTCCATAAGATTTTGAATTTAAATATTCAAATAATAAATTAACACTAAAAAATTGTTTCCATGCTAAATCAACCCAATCAAAATCAGACTATCTAAAGTTTAATTAGTTTAAAAATAATTAAACCTTAAAAATCATAGTGAGGCGTTTATTTTAATTTTTCAATTAAAAAATTATTTTTTATAAAAATTATTTATATCAACTTTTACTCAAACTAAAATAATATTTTCAACTTTTAAATAAAGAATTTAATTTATATATATTATCAATAAAAAAATTATATAAATATCTAATAATATATTATTATATCAATAATAATATTTAATTTAACTATTCATTATCTTAAAAGTATTATAAATATAAATATATAATTAGATAATATATAAAAAAAAATTTATAATATCAATATCAATATATAATAATTAAACTATTAAATAAAAACTGAGATTAATAATTTCTATATAGAAAAAATTAGTTACAAAAATCACTTTTTATTTATTTGAAAAAAAGGATCCTTAATTTTTTTTTTTCTTTTTGATCTGAGCGAGACATAAATAAACTTGAATCTGTGAAACGCTGTTATGGATGAGTCTCTTAGGTGCCGAATCTTGGAAGCGTTTGAAAGTGATGACGGCGTGAATCAATAAACTTACCTACCAAGTGTACTATTGTTCGTTGCTTGCTTCCCTCGCGGTCACTCTCACAAGTCACACCGCTACAACATACAACACACACTTTCCTTTCCCCTTTTCCTCTCTCGCGCGCTCCCACCTTCCGCTTCTGGTTTTTTTTTCTCTGTTTCCTCCATTCTTATCGCCAGTAACTGTTCGACGAAATGCCTGAACCATGCACTCCCTCACCATACCCTCTTCCCCTTCCCTTCTCTTCTTGCCCCACCACACCCTCTTCCATTTGACCCCTCCCTTCTCCCCTTCCCTCTTCTTCTCGTTCCGCTCCATCACCGCCAAGAGGCTCCACGTGCACCTCCTCGTGCAAGAAGGGAAACCTCTCATCAGGAGGAAGAAGAAGGGTTTGTGCTGCAAGGACTGGGACGACAACACGGGCGAGGAGGGGGGATTCTCTCCTCTGGAAGCTGAGGTCCTGGAGTTCATGCGGAACTCGAAGAACCCGCTAGCGTTTCCCACGAGGGAGGAGTTGGTAGCTGCTGGGAGGGTTGATTTGGCTGAGGCCATTGTGAGGAGAGGAGGTTGGCTTGCGTTTGGGTGGGATTTGGATCGTGGGTCACGTGATAATCAGGATTTTGATGATGGTGGTGGGTGGGGCGGTGAGATTGATGGTAAAGCTACAAGGGCTTCTGGGGTTGCTTCCTCCTCTTCTTCTTTTTCTGCTGAGGATAACTCTTGTCAACCAGCTAGATCAGTGTGAGTCTTATTATAATGATGTACCTGTCCTGGTCTTTTTTCTTTTCTGTGCGTTCTCTGAATTGCTCTTGCATTGAAAGTTTGTGCCTGGGAGCGGGTAGGGAATGGTTTAAGGAGCCTAAGAAGGGTTTTGAAGCTTTGTTTAATTTGGAACGTTTTGTGTGTGCACCTTTCATCCTGCTGTCAATGAGCTTTAGTATAGTTTCTTTGATATAAGTGGAGCCAGGGAGCAGTCACCCCTGAACTGCAAAAAGTAATAAGTTTTGTTGGCTTTATTCGGCCAACATCACCCGTAGAGTTCAATGGTTTTAACATATCGGCCACAGCTCTTGGAATAGGTTAGCCCTTTATACTAGATGTGGTTTTGAGAAATTTTAAGGAAATAAAGTTGTACCTTTGGCATCGACTATAGCTTTTGGTATAGTGATAAGCTTTTGATCCATCAAATGATATCCAAGCAAGGTGATGGGAATCCCCCCAGCTAATATTGGACAAGGATTGTTGGCTTTATTTGGCTAGCATTATACTTAGGACTCGATGAGCTCGGGATTGCTGGCTTTATTTGGCTCGTCTTATATCTAAGAAATTTTAAGGAAATTAGTTGCATTTTTGCCATCAGTTATAGCTTTTGTTCTAGTGATAAGTACTTAGTCTGACAAATTTCTATCATGATAGCTTTTAATGTTGCCCTTGTATTGTTCCTATTATTGAAAGGTTGCATTAGTTACAAGTTCGAGCAATATCATAAATGTGATCTTCTCTTTAACAGGGAACTTGAAGGTGAGGAATCAGGCATTGAGGGTATATTGAATCGGCTGGACAAAGAGAGAAGTAATTCTTTTGGACTTGGGTTCAGAGAGAAAGAAGAAAGTTTTTCTTCTGAAAATAATGAAGATAAAGATAAATGGGATCATAGAACTACAGCTGATGCAGTAAGTAAATACTATCCCCTTCAAATACTCTAGGTTGTTCCTTAGGTAGGTTCTATTACTATTTAAATTATATGCCAAAAAATATTTGAAAAAAAAAAAAACCATTAGCTGATGTTGGGATTATGGAACACTAGGATATTGGAATTATTTTTTTAATAGTTAAAACTAGTTTTTGATCCCTGCACGTCTCTTAGATTTTGGTTTTAGTTCCTATACTAAAAAATTTTTTATTTAGATTCGTACAGTGGTACTTCATTAAGGAGTTAGTCCCTGCTTTTAAAAAATTACTAGACGTTATTAGTTTTTGCTGACATGGCTAATAGGATCTAACACAAATATGGTACGTTGTTAGTGTAGTTTTGAAACGACCTCTTTTCAATAGGTTTTAGGCCTGAAATGACATTTTTTCCAAAAATGGAAAAGTGATCAAAACAGTATCAAAACGGCCTTTTTTTTTTTCAAGTTGAAACAACCTCAACCAAATTTCACCATGTCCCATGTTGACCCCTATTAACCATATCAACAAAAACTAACATTGTTTAATAATTTTTTAGCGTTAGGGACTAACTCAATGCCACTATAGGGACCTAAACGAAAATTTATTTAGTGTATAAGGACCTACATAAAAAAAAATTTTAGTGTACAGGGAGTTAAACCAAAATTTTTTTAATGTAGGGACTAAAATAAAAATCTGGGACACATGTAGGGATTAAAAACTAGTTTTAATCTTTTTGAATTTAACATTCATATTTTCAATGTTTCTTCTATTATATATTGCTACCAATGGTTCAAGCTAATTAAGCTGTAGTTTTACTGTCCAATAAACATGTCAAAGAGATGTTGTACTCTGAAATTAAGAGTGATTCAAATTTCAAAATTTTGAAATATTACCTTTGATGAACCTCAGTAGACTATTAAAGTTTGAAAATATTACTTTTTGTATATCCTATGTTGTAAAGGTAGCCGCTGACCTTAGACATAGTAGCAGACCATCCTCATCGAGCCCAAC
Organism: Pterocarpus santalinus; assembly: GCA_031439595.1. Classification (NCBI taxonomy): domain Eukaryota; kingdom Viridiplantae; phylum Streptophyta; class Magnoliopsida; order Fabales; family Fabaceae; genus Pterocarpus; species Pterocarpus santalinus. The sequence continues at coordinate 18,397,822 of CM062531.1, forward strand.
AAGCAGTCATCTTGGTGGTTTCGGGATCAAACTTGATCAGCACAGATCTCAATTAGGTACTGATAATTTAAGAAACTCACTTAACCCTGACATGTGGAGAAGTTGGGTTATTCGGAGGACTGGTTTTTCAGATGCAGATTTTGAAGGTAATCTCTTCTACATTTTCAGGTTGTGTCTGTCTTAGTAATCTTGTCAGGATCAACTGATATCTTTATGATCATAATATACAGATGCTGAAATTGGTCCTAGTGAAACTCAGAAAGGAGGCGTGAATGATGTTTCAGTACAACCTGATATCCTCAAAATAAGAGAGTTTTCTGGTGAACCTATAAAACGAGAAACAGGATTAGGTTCTCTTGATGGAAATGCAAATCACAATGACATAAAATCCCGTATCCAGTATCTGGAGTCAGAGCTATCCTCTGTACTTCACTCATTGAGATCTAAAGCTGATGATGTTACAATGCAGATGGTGAGTGTAATAACACAATGAGCAAATAGTGGGATATGCCAGTATATTGCCCCATCATAAGAAAAGAAATAAATAGCATGGAATTTACATGTTTGCTGCCTGAGAGAGTCTCATTTACCTATTATCTTCACTTTCTCATGCAGGCACCTTGGGGGAGGGGGAATGATCTAAATTTACAAATTACTGGGAAAAATAAGATCAGAATTTGTTGTCGCCTCTATCTGGGAGGGGGCAGAGGAGGCATAGTCTAGTACTGCAGATTATTTTAAGCACTAGTTCAGTTAGGTTAGCTCATTTATATGCCCAATTTTATGCCTTTTGACTAGTTAGAACCTGATTATACTGTATGGGGAAAGATAAGAACAGTAGAATTTGCTGCCACTTATATTTGGGAGAGGGGAGGGGAGGTTTGCTGCCCCTGTTTTGGGTTGGGAAAATCACGCAAAACCAAGCGAATCATCAAGGGATATACATACAATTTGTTTGTCAACCAAACAATGTGAATGTACTTACTATCATGAGTCTGTTTTGATGAAAGTAGCTTAATCTTTGCTCCTTTATCCAACTTGGAAAACTTTCAGTTTGTTGGGTATCTCACAGTCCCTCTCAAGTCTTTAACATGAACTTATACACGTACGTTGTACATGTGCATTGACTGCTGTTAGTGAAGAGTTCCAGAGGCTGTGTGGGTTGATAAAGCAAGAATATTTCAGTTCTTAGTACATTTAAAACAGTGAACATATTTCATGAGATTTAAAACAGGTGTAGCTACTAACTACCACGAATGAAGTTTTGTTTACTGCAAGGAAGCTAGAACGGCCCCTTTTTTAATAGTAGTTTTTCATTTATTGTTGGCATTGGTATGAAGACCTCTCTTCAGGCTCCTAAATTAATCCTGACTTTTGTGCTGTATATTCTTCTATAGGATCAGAAGAGCTCTTCTGATGATCTAGGAGAGCTTTCCGATGCTTGGGAATTCCAGGAAAATGAGATCATGAATGCTCAGGACAGATTGCGCTCAATTCGTGCTAAGTTGGCAGTATTAGAAGGAAAGATGGCATTGGCAATAATGTATCCCCAGACTCCATTCAATCATTGTCATATACGTGTGTGTGTGTGTGTGTGTGTTACCAAAATCTTGACCATACTACGTTTTCCCCAGGGATGCACACAAAATTGTGGAAGAGAAGCAGAAGAGGATTAATAATGCCCACAGAGCTTTGCAAATTCTGAAGACTGCTTGTGTAGTTTGGCCTAATACAGCTTCAGAAGTGTTTTTAGCAGGATCCTTTGATGGTTGGTCCACCCAGGTCTGACCTCTTTCTGAGAAGTTTATAGTTAGGTTCTAATAGATATTAATGTATATGCAATACCATTTGTGTAAATAGGTGCACTAAAACTATTATGATGCCGCCCAACTCAAGATGGGTTTCACTATGGTTCTCACGTTGCGAAAATATTCATGTAAAGTCAGGTCCTCACTGTGCTATGGTTTTTCATCTCTCGGGGAACCCCTTTAAAACCCCCTTGTTTAAAACTCTAACTAATAGGTTTTCATTGTGTTTTGGCTTTGGTCAAATAGTACCATGTGACCTTTTCTTCTTGAAGATATTTTTGTATTTGAAATGTTATGCCTGGTGCATGGATGCCATGCCAAATCTGAGGGTGAGGGTGTACACACAACCTTGCTCAAGTATAAATCCACTCAGGATATAAAACTTCTTAAACAACTATTTTTCACCCAATAGTGCACAACTATGTTATTTGTCTAGATTCATGGATCGGTTGCAGGTGGTTGATGAAAGTAAATTGTTTTTCCCTTTTGAGAATGTATTCTATAAAATCAATTCTGAGTTGTCTGTGATTTGTGGAATTACATAATGATTACCTTGACATAGGATCTTTTTACTGAAAAAAAAAATTGTATAGACCCTCTTGAAGCATTTCAGATACTGAGCACATCATACTTGTTTGTATGATAATTAACAGAGTATTACATTGCAGAGGAAGATGGAGAAATCAAGTACTGGTGTATTTTCTGTGTACTTGCAGCTGTATCCTGGAAAATATGAGGTTAGTCGTATTTATCAACTAAGTATTTCTTAAACCAGTCGATATGTCCAAATATACTTGCAGACATTTAAGGATTTGCTTTTCTGTAACAGATCAAGTTCATTGTTGATGGTGAATGGAAAGTTGATCCGTTGCGACCTGTTGTTAACAATAATGGCTATGAGAATAATCTCCTCGTCATTCATGATTAATGTATCATATAGAGTGTGCAACTGTGCATGAGAGATAATATCTGTAGAAGACAGAAGAGATGACATGCATTAGGCTAGTCCCCCTATTTTTTTTTTTTTTTCATTTTTTCACTCATGTACAAAATATGCAGTGAGCAGTAGTTCATTGATTCTTTCAATTTAGTGTATCTTAGTTAGTGTAAGATGTAACACTTTTAGATGTAGATATCTTGACTGATGACGAACTAATCCCATTCAATTATTTTCCACATGTTCATGTAATCGTGAAGCGGTTCCACAACCTATCAAATGATAGGAATCAATGTTGGCCAGTTAGCGTGTATGATCTGATTCACATGTTTCAATGGTGGTGTACATGGCATGCTTTTTGATTGATTGTTATAGATGAGAAATGATCTAATTAAGCATAGTTTCACTTTCACAGTTACAGAATCTTAAGTATTAATGCAAAAGACCCGGCTTGATCTCCTTTTCTTTATATGTGTTTCTTCAATTGATAAACAGTGAAGGTGGATGAAAACACCGGCTTCCAACTTTCAATAGCTATTTGACATTCCAAAGTCCCATAATCATCATGATCAATTATAATCAAATTAGATATAATCGGAGTGGTTTTCCTTTCACTTTCTCTTGGGAGAATGGACAGCACTGAATGGATTAAAATCTCGGATCTAGAGTTACAAATAAAATTTTCAGGTGATGGATCACCAGGTTAAATTGACAGTTTAATCATGATCATTGTTCCCCTCCACCCCACACCCAAGAGAGGAGTACCTAACTTAGCAAGATTTGAATTGCTTTCCTCCACTGCTTTCTTACCCCTTTCCTAAGTTGACAAGAGGATCATATCCATATAAACATCCCTTCTCCTTTCTAGTTCCCAAATTTGTGAAGGACCAGTGGTGCAACGCAGCCTGAGTGCAAAATAGCACTTGTGAAGCAGAACAGTTTCTATACACTGCCACTGGAAGCTCAGAACTAGAAACAAGCTACTATTACCAAAGCTTCATGTGACACGCATCTCAAATTAGCAGATTATAAGGTTTGAGAAGAATCTATGGCTTGGTTAAAGCAAAAGTGAACCCACTTCCACAGTAAACTCTGATTGATGCAACTTCATCCAGATCATAACCGAGACTTACCGTAACAGGACTGACTCTGTCACAAGTATCTCCCAAACCAAGTTGACCGTGCTCACCCCAACCCCACGTCTTTATTTCTCCATTCTCTAAGTTGAAATAAGAAAGAAAGAAATCAGCATGTTAATGTAATTGTAATCTTGCTTAAAAACAAGAAGAGAACCACATCTTGCCTGTGACAAGGACGGAGTGCTCAGCACCGGTAGCAATATCAACAATCTTTGTCCCATCAAGGCCGGGGACTTTCTCCATATTGGCTTCTGCTAAATCTATCGAAAATTGACAAAGCATAATAAAGATACGGCCACTGCTACTAAACAGCATTTTACATAATACTAAAACTCAATTTTTCCTTACACCATTAAATTTACCTCTGAATTTATGCGGTGTCATGTCTGTTTTTTCTTTCACTAACTTGCAAGCGATCTAATAGTTTTTAACATTAGTTGCTTGCCTCTTTTGGGTTCCACACATAATGGTTCTCCACTTGTACTTAAAGTATTTCCCTAAAGATGAACTAAGTTTACAAGATTTTATTTGCATATACTCTATACATTAACAGCAAAATGGTCAAGGCTAGTGACGATGATGGCAGCAGATCGATAATTCAAATATAAACAGGGAACTCAATGCATTAACTATGGCAATAACTGGCATTTTTAAGGATTAGATATGTATGCAAGAAGAGAGTACATAAATTATGATGTCTTCAAGATCCACAGTACTCAAATGCATTACCAGGTAACTGCTTAGCTGGGCTCATACTCTGATGATCAAGCACTCCAAGGTGGTTGCCACCAAGCATATAAACCTCCCCTTCACCTATACACAAATTTAATGACAATATGCACTCTTCTTCAACAGGGAAGCGACAGAAGGAAGGAAATCATGAAATTTGAATATATAGTGTCATTAAATACCAGTCAAAGCTAAAGCATGGTTCCATCCCAGAGTGACTTTGGTAAAATTCAATGTAGAGTTTAAGCGTTGAGGAGAGTGAGCATCTTCAAAGCCCTTGAAGCCTCTTCCCCAGGTGTAAAGATGCCCATCAACTGATGCAGCAAAAAGATACAAAGAAGAGATTATGGAACTACTTAGAGGAATAAAATGGCCCCTTTTGGCTAAGTGGCTAACCATTTTCCTCTGTGAATGCCACCAGATGACCTAGTCTATATGATTTTCTGTTGAGAAATATGCAAATCACACATATAGTGCAAGAGGAAAGTGGCGGATTTACCAGATACTGCAGCACTATGATCTCCATTTGCAGCAACATCAACAATTTGCACACCTTCAAAGCCACTTACGGGTTCAGGAAGATTAACAGATTTGATCCTGCCTTTGGAGACACCCAATTGACCACGCTTCCCAGAGCCAAATCCATAAACTTGATTTAGTGAACAATCTGCATCAAGAATTGCCTTTGGTACTTAAAAGAGGCAGCAGAGTGGAAATTGAAAGTCTCAAGCATTCAGAGAAACACAATTGCACACATTCCTGCTGAAAGTGAAATTATTCAAATATTCTAGGCAACAACTTTAGCCAATTAAGTACCTTTCAACAAGACAAGGGAATGGCGCATGCCACATGCTACCTGTGCAACATGCTGATTATCAAAGAATGATACTTTTACAGGGGAACTGTGTGATGCATAATCCCCATGCCCAAGCTGGCCAAAGGATCCATCCCCACAAGTGAAGAGGCACCCAGTATCTTGAAACCAATCAAGAACAAAACCAAAAGGCAACAATAATTACTTTCAACTATCAAGGGAGAACAAATTCACTTTACTTCACAAATAGAGAGTGCACACGTGATTACCTGAAACAAAACCGGAGTGGCTCCAACCAGCAGAGACATTGGTTATGAGATAACCGTCCAAGGATGTTACAGGCTTGGGGTACAATGCATTGTTAACAACCTCCCCATGGCCTAGTTGGCCGGAACTGCCCCTACCCCATGACAGTACTTTCCCACCTGTATTTTATTTTTATAAAAAGTTATCGAAATTTAATTTAGATACCGCATAAAAAGTTTTCATGAATCATATATATCACATTACTAAAAGTATTTAATTCTTACAATTATTATATCAAAATTGATACATATAGTATAATAATTATAGCAATATAGGATTTGATGATATTGTAATGCTCCTTAAATTTTACAGTATATTAAAATTAGTCTCAAAATGATTTGTATCAACATAAGGTTGAAATTAAAAAGAAAAGAAGAGTAAGACTATAAAAGTATTAAGTGGATACCATACCCGAGGTCAAGGCGATGACGTGGGCGGCGCCGCAGGCAAGGGAGGAGATGTTGGAGAGAGAGGGTTGGTGGTGAAGGAGTTGAGGGAGGTGCTCGTCCTGAAGCCTGCACGTTCCCAACTGGCCCTCCGTTCCAGCACCCCAACTCCATAGTCGCTGTTGTTGTCGATGATCCTTATTATCGTCTTCGTTCTCTGCGTGTTTCCATTCTTCTTCTTCTTCTTCTTCTTCTTCTTGTTCCATCACTAGATAGACAGATAGGTATTAAGATACGCTGGCCACTTTCTCTTCTGCAGCAGTTCTCTTCTCCCACGAAGACTTGTTTCTGCCTCTCTCTTTTGTACTGCTACTTTAGAATTCCCACTCCTTGTCGGGCTTTTCTTATTTTACGTAATTATTAAAAACTTACAGAAGTCCCATTTAAAAAAAAAATTTAATTTATATACAATTTTATACGGCAAGCAAATAAAAATTTAAGGAAGCATCAAATTATGGTAGATTCTTTTTTATAGTGAGTAGTTATCTAGTATAAATTTTGCATTTCTATTGAATCATAGCATAAAATTATTTTACATTATTAATACACATAAATTAATCTCAAAAAATAAATTTAAGTTGTGTTCTTCACATATATATTGTTAATTGTTAATATAAAAAATTATAATATTTAATTTTGAATTTATCTTTTTTGGTGAGTATACTATTTAACTTTATTCAATAATTTGTTATCACATTATTTAAAAGGTTTAACAAATATAAAATTTTAGTAATAAAATGAGTTTAATTTGTATGCACTGATAATATAAAGTTATTTTGTATTATCAACTAATATAAATATAAGAAAATATTAAATCATAATAGATCTTTCATCATAGTGAATAGTTATTTAATATTATTTGATACTTTCTTATATTTCTATTAGTTAACAGTATAAAATAATTTTACAATACTAATATATACAAATTAAACTCTAATAAAATTCACATTGTATTAGAGATATTATGGCCCCCGAGGCTTCATCCTAAATAAATTCAAATTTCACATAAAAAAAAAGGCATAAAATTTATTAGATGATGCTAAAAACTAGAAGATTATTGAATATCAATATTTATACCAATTAAATTATTAATTAACCATCAACTTAAAGTTAGTCGGTTAACCCTAGATAGATTCTTCAATTTTAATTCGGGGATAATAAGAGGATTAGATAAAAAAAAAATTAAATTGACAATTTCAAAATTCAAACTTCAAAAATATAAATAATAATTGAATTTAATTTTAATATACTACTAATATAAAATAAAATAATTGTACATTGTTATCCAATCTTGTATTGATATATTGTCAAGTGACTCACACCAATAAAAATAAACTCTCACTTATTATCTTAAAAATCTTACATATAATAATATATAATTGAATAAAAATTAAAATTACTGAAGAATAGGTGTAATAGTCTATAGTTGCTTATTTTGTTAAGTCATAAGGATAAAAATCTCCAACCACTAACTTCTTTTATTTACAATAGTCGAATCCAAAACCTTACTTTGAAAAAAAAAAAAAAATACAAAGCTGATAGTATTCAAGTCACATTCTAATATCATTCTAAGTAAAATAAAATTGCTTTCAGCATATAACTGATTTTGTTTCTCATAATCAAGGCTCAACAGAATAAAATTGTTGCATATATCATAAGTTCAAACCTACGCTGTTTGTTTTGCTTTCCGCCTACGCCTACCTTCAGTCCCCTCGCCTTTCTCTCTTAGCTTCAATACCATTTTCTGAACTTTCCCGTATAAATTTTGCCTTTTGTTCTTATTATATTTAAGTTCAAACTTCAGTCAGATTGAAATGTAACAAATTAACGTATCTCGCTTAATAAAGGAGACAAATTTAAATTGTACATAACTGAGCACTTTGTAGAAAGTAGGACATGTTATCTTTAAGAAATAATTTTGGTAAAAAAAAAAAAATAACGCCAAAAGTGAAGATTCCCATGGACAACAATATGGACAAATATGTTTCTGTATCTCAAAATAATATAAGGAACCAAATATATAAATGAAGAGATATGTGCATAATTTTACAATGGACTCTTGACTTGGTTCTGATTTTTCTATTTTTTTAAGAATACCGAGTCGGGTTCTTCTCCTACCCGTATCGAATAGAATATGCTGAGCAAAACCTTCTTCATGGAAAACCTGCTTTATTTAGATCGGGAAAATCGTATGGTTTTTTTGAAATCATGTGCTATTGCTCGAATCCGTAGTCAATCCTGTTTCCGATAGGAGCAGTTGACAATTGAATCCTATAAACAAAACATATCAAAACACTTGTTGCCTATTTATTAAACCATTTTAAACTTACTCCAAGCATAGCCGAATTCTGAATAATTCTAGCAGAGGAAAAACTTTAATTCATACACAAATTGAATCACTGACTAGTATCCATTGATTACAATAAAAGCTACATAAGTGCTCCCTGCATAAATGTAAAGCACTCAAACTCAAGCAATTTGGCAAAACCGTCGAGAAAGATCAAATTCAAAACAAGGTTTCCAGCAAACTTCTAAAGCGAAAGATATGTAACCAATCATAGATTTACACCTCTGAATCCAAGGAACTGACACGACGACACAAGGTAAAATCAAATATTTACCGCATTACGTCCATGATGTAGACAATAGACATCTCAGCCACCAACTAAGTTACACAACTAGCTTCCACAAGTTACTTCCTAATAGCTCATTAATTGAGCTGCTTCTTCTCGAACATACTTAATAAAAAGAGAAACTTCATAAACATCTAAATCTAAAACTCAAATCAATGTTACAAACTATGATAACCCCTTTGATTATGCTTGTTTTCAGAACTAGAGGATATCATCATAAGCAACAATTTCTCTTCCCTCGAAAGGCACTTCTAGAGCTGAGCTACCTGAGCTATCCTCACTAGTTTTGGTATTCCCTATAGCTGAAGCGAGCCTATTACCTCTTCCATGCCTTCTCAAGGGTACCTCAGCACGCACAAGCTTTGACATTGATCCTTTATCCTTGTTGTTACCAACTCCTTCCCTCCACATGGCTAGAGGGTCGGTTGCCCACAACACCTGAACCTGTCATGCAAACCAATCTCTTTCAACTTCCCCCCACAGAAAGTACTGGAACAATAACAATGCAATTAACCCCTTCCCCCCAATTTCACATGAAACAAATTAAATACAAGTGTACCGTTTCTTACTTTCATCAAATCCCAAAATATTGAGCTGAAAAGTTGCCAATTTTAACAGCAAGAAATAATCACTCTTGCACAACTTTCATCAAAATTCCAAGTCTTCAAGTTTCAAAATTTCACCAAAATTCCAAACAATTAGGTTGAAAATTTTCCAATTTTAACAAAGAAACCACACTTGCACAACTTACAGATGTTCAATTTTAGGCATTATTTTTTCAACTTCAAAAGTTTCAAACTTTTAACAAATTCCAAACAACTAAGCCGAAAATTTATCAAAATTTCACAACGAAAAAACCACTCTTCCACAACTTGGACTTAAAAATTGCAGAATTTCAAAACACGCTAAATCCTAAATTTAAAAAACGTAGAACAAGAAAGAAAAAAAATAAAAAAGGAAGGACCTTTTTGGAGTGAAGGGTGATTCCAAAGGAAGGGTCGGCGCCGGCGGCGATGGCGGCGTCGGCGGAGTCCTTGGTCCGGTAGGTGATGTAGCCGACGGCGTCGCCGTCGATGCGGATGCGGGAGATGGAGCCGTAGATCTCGAAGCGGGACTTGAGGTCGAGCACGGAGCAGTCGTGAGGGAGGCCCATCACCACTACCGCGGACGGCGGCGGTGGCCTAGGAGATGGTCGGTCCTCCTCCGCCGCAGGCTCCGGCGGAGGGCGGCGGCGCTTGGCGTAGGGCGCGTGGCGGGAAGAGTAGGAGGGCCTGTCTCGCTTGCGACTCATTGAAGATGCGCCGTCAAATTCGGGTGAACGCAACGTGATAGCAAAAGTACACAACGCGCAAACACAGACGCAGCTTCAACTTTCGAGTTTCCGGACTCTACTAAAAAAAAAAATCCAATATTTTTTTTTTTTCTCGATTTACCCCACGAGGAAACCTTTTGTACTTTTCTCATTGAATAATTTCTTATAAAAATAAACTTTGTCAACCAAGCGGTTGAATCATGTGATCTTGATAATCAATTATATCAATTTTCATAAAAATTGTATAAGATTTAATAGTTGATAATCATGTAATTTAATAGTTGATATTTACTATTTAAGAGAATATTGCGCATCAAAATAAGGTAGGGTAACAAAATGTCAAATCTTTTTAAAATTGTATAAGATTTTATACATTTGATTTACTCAGGAAAAACTTTCAATTCAATGGATGAATTGATGAAATTCAATATCCATAAAGGTTTTTTTTTTTTATAAATAAAGGTTACATAGATGAAAATATTGTCCCAATTTAGGGTCAAGTCATGCTTCTAGATTCATCGAGCGCTTATCGAGATACTTACATATGGATACCTAAGAATCGAATACAACTTATGGTGATATATGAGCAAAAATCAAACCAAGTGAATTAACTAAAAAGTTATTCAATTGAATATATATGTCAAAACTTATTATTGAAGTAAATAGATTCTCACCAATTTTTTTAAGCCGTATTTTTTCCATAAAACTAGAATATGAGTATTGTTTTTAATATTTTATTGTATATTTTGAAAAATAAAGTGAAGTTAGGGAAAAAAAAATAACATATACATATATATAAGAATAATATTATACTCATAATTAGCCAATGGAAATTGATTTGCATGATAGGTCTTTTACTCGTGTATCACTATGATTTACATTTGAATCTTGGATTTCCTTATTAGCGGGCCATTTGTAAGTATTCTTGTAAGCACCTAATAAACATGAAGGCATTCTCTAACCATAGATTGGGATAAGCCATTCCTTTAACCTAAATTTTTTAACCACCAAAAAAAATATTATAATCATAATTAATTAGTTATAGTGGAATGAAATTACAAAACTTTGATAAATTTTACCCACAATTTCAAAGGTTTGAATCTTGTGATCATTATTTTCGTAGAGCTTTACCTAACAATCATCCCAAACCCAAAATTGCATGGTCACTTATTTATATCAAAAGAAAAAAAAATTATAAACATTCAAAAATTATCTAGATTTTATTTTATTTTATTTTATTTTTCTTACCCTTCTTAATGAATTTGGATCAAAGATAATAAAAGGAGGAACATAAGAGTCATTTTGTAATTAGCTCATAAGTACAATCCCTTTAAACAATGTTAAAATAATTTCGAAAAAAGTTATACATAAATTTGTAGAAGGTTTGATTTCTTAGAGAAATAGTGAATGTACACTAGTTGTCGCGACATAGTCGACGACAACCGTGTGATTTAACATAGAAATATTTTAAAAAAATTGAAAAATAAATAAAATTAAATTTTGATGGTGAATAATGCTACTATGTCAATGGACACCTCTTTTTCAGGAGTTCAAATAACAACTCTCATTTCTTATGCGAAAATCTCCAAAAATTTTCTCTTTTTTTTTTGGTTGCCAAACTATGATTCTAAACTTAGAAACAAAAAATTCAAACACACATAGAAGATAAAATTATTTTAACTTTAAAATCCATGAAACATTTTTAAAATTTTTGTAGTCCAATTTAAAATAGATATTTAATTTTAATAAACTATTAATATCAGTCTTACACGATGTCAATTAATTATCCGTTGTTATGTTATGAAAAATATTTAATCCTCATGATAATTATGTTAAAAGTTATAGATGTGATAACATATAATTAATTAATAGTGTAAATAATTTTATACTAGTGGTATATCAAACTTAAAATCTTAAAGAGTTTTAAACTTCTTTAAAATCAGGCATTAACTTTGGTGGCAAAGACCTACATGGTGCTCAATTTTTTAAAGACCATCATGGTCCTGGAAATCTAACGGTAAATCAAAGGGGTGTGTATACATATACCTCCTTCCATGTGGTGTATTGTAATATTTTTTTAGTTTAACTAAATTTAAAAAAATGGTTAAATGCATTTTCAAAGTGATCAAATTTTTTTTGTAAGATCTTGAACTTAACTGAAAATTTATAGGTATCATACAAATAAAATTTGATCACTTTTTAAATTGACTAATTTTTATCTATATGATTCTGAAATTAACTAAAAGTTTTTAGGTGTCACATAAATAAAATTTTTACACAAGTAAAATTTGATCACTTTTTGAATTAACTAATTTTTATCTGTATAATCATGAAATTAACTGAAAGTTTTTAGATATCACATAGATAAAGTTTTTAGTATCACACAGATAAAATATAGTCACTTCTAAAATGTAAAGGATATTATATAGATAAAATTTAATAATATTTTGAATTGACTAATTTTTATCTATATAATCCTAAAATTAACTGAAAGTTTTTAAGTATCACATAGATAAAACTTTTAAATGTATTTAACTAAATTTTTAATCTAACTAAATTTAAAAAATACTATAATGTATCACATAAAAAATATGCATCAATACACATCTTCTATCTACCATTAAATCACAAAGACCATCATGGTCCAAAACTTAAGTGGCACCATTATAGAATGCTCCTAACTTTGGTACTATGTCCAAAAAAATAGTAAGTAGACTACGTTCTTAAAAGTCATAATTTAAGATAGAAAAGTTATAGATTATATAGAAGAGTTATGATATTGAAAATATTTGTCACAACATAAGTTAAAAAGTGCATAGTAGAGCAATTTTTTTTTAAAAGCGTACGATGAGACTCAGTGCACACTATAACATTATAACTTTCGTTACTATGGTTGTAACTTTTCCATCCCAAATTGAAACATTTTTATTATAAGTTGTAACTTCTATAAAATGTTGCAGCTTTTTTTTTTTTTTTTGAGGTAGTGCCAAAATAGGGGCCTTATAATTATTGCAATCAAACGATGCATGTAACATCCCGATTTCCGAGTTCGGCTTCGCCCTCAGGATTGATCCATCCCGATTTCCGACTTCATCTCTGAAACACAGATAAGATATTATTCCCGAGTTCCGAGTTAGTCTTGCTGAATTCTCGACTTCATGTCCGGTACGACTTCCGAATTTAAGAACTTGTGTTTGGAAATGACTCGAATTCCCGAGTTCCGACCTTAGTGTTGAACTCAATTGGGATGGACACGAGTTCGGACCCTTGAGCAAATCTTCAGTCACACGAGTTCCGATTTTACATCCAGCATTGGCAATCCCGAGTTCAAATAGGAAGTTCCGAGATTATGTGATTGTGAGCTTTCGACTTACGGCTTCCGACCTTGATTCAAGATTTCCCCAAAGTCACAAACAAGCTGGTACGAGTTCCGACATTAGGCTTCAGCTCCTAGCTCAAGTAAAAACGACACGAGTTCCGACCTCAAGTATAATAAGGATGAGTTCCGACTTGAAATAGAGTAAATGCGAGTTCCGATTTCAAACAGTATGGCGGCAAGTTACAGCGATAGGAGACGTAGCTAAATTCTGTCCACAAGAAAATTCAGCCAATCAAAGCCCTCCAAGTTAACTACCACCTCAAGCTTATAAACTCATCTCTTTCTCTCCTTCAGCCCCATTTTCTACGCCACTTTCTCCCTTGTTCAGCTCTCTTTTCTCTTCTCCAACTCCATTACTCCTTCAAGCTTAGTAAGGCTCTAACACTCCAAGTTTCAGCACCTAGCTCAAATCATACTCCAAAGAGGTAAGATTCTACTTTTATTCTTGAATTATTTGCCCGATGGCTGCATGAACTTGTATTCTTCTTCATGTATTTGATGAGTTAATAAATATATTATGATGGATCATGATTGAGTTCACGTGAAATATTGACTAGGATTAAGATTAGAAGAAGAAAACTAGGAGAAGTGAAAGTTGGAATACTGTCTAGTTGAGGAATTCCACGGCAGTCCGTAAGGCGGAGTGTACGGCGCTGCCTACAATCAGTCAAATCCGATGAAACCATTTTTAGATGAAAGTAGACCTTCAGGGCTTTCCGTGGATATACATATAAGGGTATTGGATTAGTATTGAGAGAGATACGAATTTTTGAAGTTTGACCTAGGGTTTAGAACTTTCATCCGAGCAGGGTGATTTGAGGAGGGTATAACTCACCCTATACAACTCCAAATCGAGTGAAACTAAGCTTGTTAGAAAGCTTACACACAGAGGAACACCCCAATATAAGATTCCGAGTTTGTTATGATGCCAATTGTTCCCGGCGATTCAAGGAAGTTGTCCTATGTCTAATCCAGACCAAAATAGAGTAGTTCAGGAAGGTCGACTTTTAGGACTTATATCTCGAGGTGTACTTAAGCAAATGGAGTGAAACTTGTGGCAAATGAAGGGTTATCCTGTTAATTTTGATATGAGACTAATTTCGTAAGAATTGAGCTTATTTTCGATTTTTAGTGAATTTATATTCTCAGGAGTGTAATTCGGGCTAGTGACTGAATAGGCTGAAGTAAAAGGTGAATATCTTGATTTATATAAATCAGAATGACATGGGACCAAAGAGGTTAGAAAGTAGACATATAGAGCTATGACATATCCAAATTTCAGATTTAAATGAGTTGAATAGAGATAAAGGTGGATTATACAAGATTCGGGCAGAACTGAATAGAATTGGCAGGATGGCCAAAATGATAATTTTACAAGTGTTAGTGAAACATATAAAGTTTGAATGGAGGATTGCCAGCTTGACATTGATATATGTGTGTTAAGTTGATTATGTTGCTATGACTAATTTGTCCGTGAGAGCTGACATTATTCATGGGGAAACGGCCCTGATTCAGATTCTGGCTATAGGATTCTGGCAGAAGTCTATGAAGCTATGAATATTTAGATGTACGGATGAATTAAAGTATAAATGGGTATATAGAAACCCTATATTCAAGAATGACAAAATTATGTTATGAGGTATGTGAGGGTAAGTGATGTAGCATATGTATGACTATGCTTGAATACGTTTGAGAATGAAAGAATGTGAATATATTGAATGTGAATCCCTTCACTTGGAGGCAGTTATTTGAAATCCCTCCCTGTGAAGGCAGTTAATGGATAAAGATATGAAATCCCTTCACTTGGAGGCAGTTGCACTTGAATCCCTCCCTGTGAAGGCAGCTAAGACAATGAGATCCCTCTACCTTGGAGGCACGTGGTCAGATGAGATCCCTCTATGTTGAAGGCACGTGGTCAGATGAGATCCCTCAATTTTGAGGCACGTGACCAGAAGAGATCCCCTCAACTAGAGGCACGTGACCAGAATGAGATCCCTCCAAGACTAGAGGCACGTGAATCCCCTTGCGGGTGAGTTGGTGTGACGACAGTCACGGGTGAAGCTGACGAGCTCACTCCAAGGCCAGGCTACGCAAGGCGATAAAGCACCCTAAGGACGGCGATACGTAACGCCTAGGTGTGCCAAGTAAAAGACTAAAGACTAAAGATTAAAGTATATGCAAGCACCCCAATCACATGAGGCATGGCATCGACCCAGCTAGTGTGAGTACAGGGGACAGAACTTACATGAGGCATGGCATGACCCAGCTAGTGTAAGTACCGAATGAAAGAGAAGTAAATTTTATGTATATGTATAAATTCAAGTACAAGTAAAGTTATGAATAGAGGCTATGTTTCCAGGAAATTGATGCTATTATACTCTATTTATGTTCCAGTTATCATTCATAATATAATTCATGAGTTGACAAGTGTATGAATAAAATGTACTTTGCTTCGGATAATGTATTTTTCAAACTGTGGAATCAAACAGTTTACATGACATGTTCACTTTTTTTTTATAATAAACTGAAGCAAACTGGAGACGACCATGATGACACCATGTATGAAAATTTGAGAATCCTACTGAGAATTTTATAATTCTCACTCTTATTTCCATGTTGTCTCCAGATGATTTTAGAAGTTTCCAAAGACGGCTGAAGCTGCTGTCAGACGAGGTCCGTTCAGGTAACAATAACAGCTCCAGGATATGGTACTATGACTTAAGCATAGTACTGTGCTTAGGAGGGTGTTACAATGCATGGTGAATCATATTTCAAAGATATGTGTGATTATAGGTCATGTGCAAGTATTTGAATTAAAAATACAAATGTGCAATGTGATCGGCCGAAATTTTCTGAATGTGTGTTTTAGTTATTTTGTTAAGTTTTTTATCTATTGTTAATAGAGTAGTACGCATTCAAAAAAGTTTAGAAGATATGGTTACACCAATTCTTTTATTGAACAGTGCTATTTAGCACGAAAGAGAAATGACGAGCAAGATACGAATTATGTGGCAGTTATAGTGTCCAATCACATTTAAAATAAAATCACACCTTCAACACTGCATTTGGATACATGGGTGGGTGATGATATAAAATGCACCTGTATTTTGAATTCGTACGTCGTCTGCATGAATTGTTTTCATAACATACGACATTTTTTTAAAAATTTTTGGAACTAACTCATGACCCAAATTCAAATGGGTAAATTATGATTATTTTTCATTGACAACGAGGAAACGATAAATCCCAATACCCATTGTTATCACTCAGCAAGACTCCCACGCCTTGTCATTGAAGGAGTATGATGATGAGGAAACGACGTTTCACTAGCCACAAGGCTTCTCACTCAGTCTCAGTGATGGCTACTACATGCTGGCTTTGCACTATAGTTATTTGTTCAACGAGTTATGTTATTTGAACATATGAGGGGTGAGATATCATGCCAACTCATATCTTATCTATTATTGCATGTGATGTGGACCTAATTCAAGTGGAGTTCACATCTTATTCAATGGTGAATGATGTGTGAGTCATTACAGTATCCCACAATGTTCAAAGAACATTTTTCTTGTGCAACAATGGTGCCGCAACAGCGTTGGCCTTTGTGCACTTGCATCATCTCCAACTCTTAGACATTACATGGATCAAGCACTTCGATGTCCCTTTGGCTCATCCTATTTCCAAGGTCGAGTTCTGTGTCAAGGACAATGATGAGTTCGGATCTAATGTGATCAAAATTGCCACAGTTGGTGCTAATATGATCAAAATTTCCACCGTCTTTGCCAAGAGGACCTTATCTAGCGAAACTATTAGCAATTAGTTCCCTATGCAGGTTACGCAGATTATTCTAGCGATCGAGAATTGGGACTTGCTGATGAAAATATGCTTCAGGTGGGATGAAGAAGATAGAGAAGAGTTAACTTAGATGGCTCTAGATAGTTGTAAGAATTAGGCCTAAGAGTTTCACATCGAGATAAATAATTTGGTTGAGATTGATATTTCTCTAACGAGGCACAACAAATTTCCCAACAAGGATGAGTTCTTTTTCCGGTGAGATTAGTCGTAATTAATGTGAGATTTATTGAAGATTAATGTAGTGGATTATCTTTGAGTAATTTTTATAATTTTTAATAAAAAATGATAGCAACCTATAATGCAAGTTGCAGGTAATAATTTCTAGCCATAGATGTATTTGTCTCATATCAATGGTTGTGATTCAAGGACCATCGATGGTCACTAACTTCTAATAAACCATTGTAGAAGCTGCCTAGATCTTGATCATGCTACTTTCCTTCCCTATTCAGTAGAGACGTGCTATGTGAGGGTGCTTACCTGCTCTATTGAATTTGTGTTGTTACTTTTTCCCTTTTATAAAACGTGATTATACTTCTAGTTGTTAGATATGGTTTGCTTAATCACAATTAATTGTCGATTAATATAGTGGGAATCCAAGCTAGTCCAACATGAATAGGAAGAGGGACACAAAAAACCATAATAGTGGTGCAGATAAAAACCTTTTGTCACCAAATCCTATCTCATTCCTTGTTTCACTATTCATAATTTGCCATTTAAAATAATATTTAGAAAAATTTTAAAACTTAAAGTAATTACTAATCACATGTATATTATCTTGTAAGCAACA
The DNA here is from genome assembly GCA_031439595.1 of Pterocarpus santalinus. Classification (NCBI taxonomy): domain Eukaryota; kingdom Viridiplantae; phylum Streptophyta; class Magnoliopsida; order Fabales; family Fabaceae; genus Pterocarpus; species Pterocarpus santalinus. The sequence goes on from CM062531.1 coordinate 18,415,967, forward strand.
AAATATAACTAACGAAACAAGAAGATATAATTTGGGGACAGAAAATTTCAATGCAAGTAGGGATGTTCACAATTTAGTTTGGTTTGGTTGGTGTCGGTTTTAGAGGAAATCCCAACCGAACCAAATCAACTGGTTCTTGCACCTCACCATCCATTCAATTTTTGATAAACTGGGTAACCGAAACCAAACCAAATGGTTCGATTTTCAATTTTGCACAGGAAACAAATTGCAAAGGTTTGATCTCATTTAACTACTACTAAAACAAGCAAACTCATGACAAAATCAACATCTAAACATTACAAATTAGTATTTCTTATTTTTAGACTAAGCAGATCTAAAATATGAAATAAATAATTTCTTATGCAAATCAAAATTTCTTAATCAAGATCAACATGGTACAAATCAAAATTTCTGAATCAAAATGGAAGCCAATAGAAAGAAAACAAACCAACATAAACAAAACAAATACCAAAATCCCCAACCTAAAAAACCCTAACCCGAAATCAGAGTCACCCACATCAAACACAATAATCCAACATCCAAAACCAAAAATAAAAAATAAAAAACAAAAAATCCAAACTCAAAACGAGATCGAAGAGGTGGCGACTAGACACTGATGGGCTGAGCTGAGCATGATGGAGGAATGCAATGACAACAATAGGATGTCGACAAGCAGAGCATGATGCTGACGAGTCAAGCATGATGCCAATGAAGGAATGCAATGCTAGGTAAGGAGAATTGAGCAAGAGAACAAGGTGGTGTCAATCCTAGATAGTGGACGAAAGAGATGAGTTGTTTAAATTAGACAGTGAAAGAAAGAAGCAAGACTTGCGAGAGTGAGATAGTCTCAAACTAGAGGACGGAGTGTGTGTGTTGCTGTGGCATGGGAAAGAGAGGTCAGGGACTGGGCATACGACACACAATGATGAGGGGAGTGTTAGGGCATGTAGGTCAAGCGCGCAGGGGTACTTTGATAAATATGGTATAATTGATATTATGTGATGTATACTTCGGTTCTTTTTTTATTTGTTTTATTTTTCTAATCAATTTTTGAATTTTTGGATCGGTTTTCGGTTTCTTTATCAGTTTGGTTCGGTTTTGATCACTGCTAAATGCAAGTGTTTCTTGGCAAAAATAATAGTTGACCTAAAAGGGTTGACTGTTTGTGCATCTGCCTCCTTCTACATTTTCCTCCGTGTTGGTCCTATTTTCAGCATAAAGATGGTACCGGCGGAGGAATAACGCCTCAAATTTGCAACAAAATTTACTAACACTCGGTTATCTTTTGTGTGTCCAAAACTCTTAGTATGGCTGTCACAACATTTCTCTCGTCGCTGAGTTGTAATAAAGCTTCCTCTCTGTTTTTTTTCGAAAGTTGCTATACTTAAGCACTTGGACCCCTTACAAGCCCAAGTCTATTAGAGCCCAAATACAATAGGATGGTGGTGATTATGGCGACGCAATTTAAAGAGAAAAATGGTTGACCCAAAAAAAAAAACCCAGAAGACTAGATTTCGAAGAACGACAACAAAGATAAAAAAAACAATCAATGGCTTGAAATGTTAAACATATTCATAGGCCCAACTTAACAAACGATATGAGAGATTCATCGAAAAATGCAAAACAGAATATAATATAATATTACTAATCACCAAAAAAGGGGTATAATACTACTAGAGAAGAATGTAAATCTGAAGATAAAAGGGGTTAGTATAGAGATTTGAGTATAAAATTAACACTACTCTATCAATTTGTCTTCAATATCACTCTTTAACCCAATTTTACAAACATAGAAGTACATGCTCAATTAATTAGATCAAGTATCCTCGACATAAAGATTTGTATTTTTTTGTTTTAAATTTTGTACATGCATAAAGATTTGTATTGAGTTTTTATTGGTGTATCTTTTATTGATGAATTATTTGTATGCCAAGATTTGTAAATCCCATAATCTTTCAACACCGCAACTTCTTCTTTTCTTAAACTTTTAGTATAATAAATAGAGCCATTGAAATAGGCCAAGTCCAATGGCCCAAATGACCTAAAAATTATGTGGGTTGAACTATAAAAATAGAGATAAAAAATAATTTTAGCTTGACATGACCCAATTTAAATTAGCCCAGCTTAAATTGGCCCAACCCACCTTGGGTCAGATTAGCTTAATAGCCTGAACACTTTATTAATCAATTAATTGCTGTTATTTTTTTTTAAAAAAAAAAAGAAGATACAGCTCTGCCCATTTTTTTGCACTTTAAAATTGACCATTTTTGGTTCATTAAGCATGTTTTAATTATTTTATTAAAAAACCGGTAAAGCTTTGAGCAAGTGATGCTAGAAGTGCACATAACCAGTAAAGCTTTCATTGTTTTGAAATGGACCATTGGGCATATACTTCTTTGATTCTTCCCCGTCATTACAAATGATGCTGGAAGTGCAAGTGTAGCAAATTAGGCAAAGGCATTTACCTCAAATTTTTGAGCATTTGCAAGTTTTTTGAACCCTAAGTAAAAAAGTGGTTAATAACTCGTTCAGCTCACTAGAGGGTCTTAATTTTTATGCTTTTGGGAGAGTGTGTGCGTTGTGTCGAAGTTTCTAATTTTATATAAAAATAAATAAAAACTAGTAAGGAGGCCACATATTTAACTCGTGGCCCACAAAGGATTGGAATGCTAGTTCAAATGTAAGTTAACCCAAAATGGCTGGACTCAAAATGGCCCAACCTGATGTGGGCCAGCCTGAATGGCTCGGACTGGCCCATTTGAACATCTCTAAAAATAAATAAAAACAATAGTTTACATAATTAATTAGTGATTAAAAAAAAAAAAAAAACCAAAAATCTCTTAAACGAATAAAAAGGAATTAGAATGTTAATTGTTAAAACTAAAAATTAGCGAGTCTTTTAACTATAATTAAAAGAATTTAATTTAAATACATTGATAGTGTAATATAATTTTACACTATCAACCAATAGAAATAATAAAAAGTGCCAACTGGTACAAATAATCATCCATTATAATGAGGGACCCACCATAATTTCTCACTTTTTCCTATTTTTATTGGTTGATAGTGTAAAATTATTTTACATTGTTAATGCATACCAATTAAACTCTAATTAAAATTGATAAACAAAAAAGAAGTTACATGTTGGATGCATTTTGTGACATAATCAAATGTAACTCGTGTATTTTTTTTAAAACTACTGTATTTCTATATCTATGTGGTATTATATTATGTCCCATATTATATTCATATTTTATAGATTTTAACTAGGATAAATAGCGCAAACATCCTTAAAAATTTTTAAAATAGCACTTAACTCTACTCTTGTTCAAAAATTGGACTCCACCTCATTAGTAAAATATTCTAATGAATTATTCTCACTTATTTAACTATGGTTAACTTAAAATATTTTTTTTAAAAGAAAAATTTAACTAATCTTAACTAACATAGTCTCATTTTTCGATCACCACTTTTTCTCATCAATTTTTATTATATCGCTTATTAAAAGCTCAAAAGAAACAAGGTGAAGGCCCTTCCATCTTAATTTTTCTTTGTATTCTGGTTCTTTTAGCAATTAATTTCTCTTTTTTTTGCTTGTTTTTGTACGAGATTCATTAAACTATTGCTAAATGCCTTAGAATATGCTTTTCTAATATTCTAGCTATTTTTTTTTTTTAATAAAGATGGTATATTTCATGATTTTAACATCTAAAAGAGGCCAAAATAATTTTTATAAAGTACAATACAAACAATTTTTGGAGAGCAACTTTAATATTCATTATCTAATGGAAAAGTCAAAGAATTATGATACCTACATTGTAAATTTTGGAGGCTTAGTTTAGTTTTGAAAAAGTTGATTTATTTATAGGTAAAATGAATAAACTATCAACATAGAGAGAGAGAGAGAGAGAGAGAGAGAGAGAGAAACAAGGGAAATTATCTTCTTCTTTTTTTTGTCAAGAGAGTAAATTATTTGTGCAATTAATTGAAATTCAATATTGAACTTAATCAGTATAATTCTATATTTTAGCACATCTTAAATAACGAGAATTTAAAGAAAATTATAAGATGAAAACGTATCACCTTATTTTTTGTGAGTTTTAAATAAGAGATATAACAAAGACCAATAAGAATAAGCGATGATCGAAAAATAAAATTATGTAAGTTAAGATTGGTTAAGTTTTTCTTTTTTGAAAAAAAAAAACTTTTTAGGTTATCCATGATTAAATAAATTAGAATATCCTCATAATGAGGTGAAGTGCAATTTTCAACCAAAAATGGGGTTAAGTGCCATTTTCAAAAATCCCAAGGGATTTTGCACTATTTACCCTTTTCAGTATTATATATTAACCATTGATTTCTTAGAGCAGGTGCTCCATGAATTTTAACTATAATACATTAGCCAATGATTTCTCATTCACTTTAAGCACATCATAGTCTCATATCCGCTTGCATTTTATCAAATACCAAAACGGATTCGTTGCCAATTAATTCAACAATCCACCATAAAATATCTATACTCTCATTATTTTATGTTTTATATTTTTATCATTTAATTATCTTCACTGTTAGTACAATAGAAGATTTAATACGGCAACTTTTTCACACGACGCAACTAGATTTATTATGTAACACCTATTCATAATAAAATTAGTGATATAAATTTACACATAAAGTTTTAGGTTGAACATTAATATATATAAATATTTTGAATGACTTGCGAGCAAAAATAAAGCTCTACTAGCCATAGGCTAAATATTTTTAAGTCAAATAAAAAATTATAATTTATTTAAATACAACTCCATATATTTCTAACAGTTGGAGGAGTTTGCTTTCTTTTAAAGCGTTATTTAACTAATCTAAAACTACCAGAAACACAAAGAGAATTGAAAATTCTGAATAAATAATGAAGAGTTCTAAAGTATTTGAATTATGATGGTTCCAGTCGTGTTTTAGCGTAGATATTCACATGCATATTGTATCATAATATCATAATCACATTAACTTATTTATAAGCAAATAATACTTCATAATATTATGAGCAATAAATGTTAAAAATTATGCTATATCATACAAAATGCAGCAAGTAATGATAGGATTGTGAGCTTTTTGCTTTAATTTTCATTTTCCTTCATTTGCTTGTCTTATACATATTTAAAGGTCTTTTCTTAGAGAATTCTCATTCTCTGATATTACTTATAATATTGTAATGACAAAGCAGGATCGTTATGCAGCATTAACCAAGGCAAATAACATAAAAAGATCTTATACTTTATTCCTCTGTCTTTTTTATGGTTAGCAGCAAATCTTAAATATCTTCTTTTTACAATAATCTACTCACCATTATGTATAATTCATAGTAAATATAGAAATGCATAAACTTAAGCAATTAAATATAACTTAAATAAAATACTTAAGTAGCATAAAATAAACAATAACTTGACTAATATAATTAAATTTATCACATAATACATTAAATAATAAAACATAAAATTAAGCAATAAAATAAATTGAATAAAGTGCAAAAAGTATAACTATTTTAGAAACTTAAAATAAATAAGGTACACAAGAATTGAAATAATGTAAACTTAAATAATACCTCAATAAAATTTCTCAAAATATAGAGTTGCCAAATCTAAATGCTAATTTCTAAATGAATCAAATTTAAAATTATTTTTATTTAATTTCTTTTAAACTTTCTTATCATAATCTATGAGTCTGTCTTTGTTGTCATGGCACATTTAGGGCGTATAGGTTATGTCTTTGCAAAAGTCACTATAAAATCACAGTAATGTCTGTAAGTTAATATATAAAATTTCAAGCAAAAGTATAAATAATTTAATAGTTCATGTCCATATATAATAAAATTTATTTATTTTAAATGATAGATACAATATTTTACTCTTAATATTGGTCGCCTAAGGAAATTATCATAAAAAAATTGACAACTCAAAATAATATATATCACAATATCTTAATAATAGTAATAATAATAATAACAAGTAACAGTATAAAGGAACATCAAATAAGTTAACTTGAAAAGATAAATAAGATAAACTGCAACAATAATGAGCAATAATATAAATTAACATTAAATCAAGCAACTTGAAATAATAAACAAAATATATTACAATGATAAATAATAAGGAGTAATAATATAATGAAACATTAAATTAATTGCTCCGATAAATATTGAGAAGTAACTTTAATATAAAAGAATAGTAAATAATAAAATACTTGCAATAAGTAAATACATAGCTAGTTTTATTTTGTAAATAATTTCATTATTTATCTCTAAGCAATGTGTGTTCACTAAGTATCTTACCAATCTCTGACTCTTCAATTTTCTTTTCCTTTCTTTTCTCTTTCTCTCTTTTCTCTTGCTTCCAACACTCACAAACGAGAGAACTGCTCTATCTACTTCTTTCCTTCTTCTTTGTGCATCTAAATTCATGTATTCACGTGCCTATTTATAGGTGCAAGTTCAGTGCTTCGTTATGGAAGAATTGATCAAACGTGTAGTAAAATTCCTTCTGCTATAAAGTTTTTTTTTGACTTTATGGCTATCCTACTTAAAATTTCCACAACTATACTTTCTAGATGACTTTGTAGTCATCATGCATCAGTGTGTAAGGTGATTTTTCTTTCTTCCTTTTGAACCATCAAGCACTATAGAAACCCCTTTTACATTTTTTTTTTCTTACTACTTAACTTTGCTAAACTTATCTTAAATGCATTTGGTTGCAACACTTTATCTTTTCTTCATTTCTTATTTATTACCATGCTTCTTTTCTACAGAGTCTTATGCCAAGTCTTCACATCACTTGACTTGCTTCTTTCTTCTTTTTCTTCTTTTATTTTTTTTTCCAAACTTTTATCCAAAGACTGAAGCAAGACTAAAAGTTCATGAGTCTTCCCTTTAAAAAAGTAAAAAATAAAAATTATATTGTCCTTATATTATTATAATTATATTCTTGTTATTATTATTAGTTTACTTCTAAAAATGTTTAGCTAGTATTACTTATAATATATTTTGAAGTTGTCATTGTTAATTTATATTCTAACTTTAGCAAGTTAATGTATCTGATTTAACGATTTAATGGTTGTCACATAATAAATTAAATTGTTCTACATAAAATATTTTATCACAAAGAGGATGTTACATATTCCGCATTTAATATATTTATTTTTAAAAAAATAAATAAGTTATAAGAAAAATGAGACAAAGAAAAAATAAATGTATTCATTTTAAACAGGAAATTTTTTAAAAAAATTCAAATATAGAAAAAATAAATGCATCTGATTTGAAAAAGGAAATCTTAAATAGTCAACTATTTATGTATAAGTTAAAACCGTATAAAAAAATGATTAAAAAAATTGTAATATTGAAAATAAAAAGTAGGTTAGAGTGTATTAATTATTTTTAAATTTTAAGTAATTACTTCATGCGTTATGTGTAATTTAATAGAAAATAGATAGATTTTCAAATTGCCAATTAAATGAATAAATTTAATTATTTAGCCAAGTCTGGCAAGGCAAACCTCAGAAAACCCAGCACAAGTTTTCCTCGAATCAATAATGAGCTTGAATTGCTACCGTTGTGTTCGGAAAAAGGAACCACGCTTTCCAGAGGAGAATCACCACCCCGACCAATGGATGGCGTCGCGTCTAGGCATTCTGAAAGTAAACGTGGATGGAGCCACATTTACGGAGGATGAAGCAATTGGAACTGGTGTGATTATTAGGGACTGGAAAGGGAAATTCATTGCGGCAGCTGTGCAGAAATGGTCGGGTGGGGCTGAAGCCCCTTAGGGCGAAGGCTCTGGCCGTGAAGGAAGGTTTGGTTTTGGCAAAAAAAAACTTGGGTATTAGGGCTTTAATCCTGGAGGAGAATGCAAACGAGGTCGTCGATAGCTTTGAACAGAGCTCAAATATGTTATCTTACAATGGGGTAATTTTATCTAAAGCTTATAGTATAATAGCCAATTTTAGTTCTTTTAAGGCCCAATTTATCCCAAGATGTTGTAGCTTAATAGCTGATAAGCTAGCAAAATTAGTTAGGAATGGAGACAACTAAATTTGGGCTAATGAGCCCCCTAATTGTATAATGGATGTTTACCCCCATGAGGCTTGCCTTGAATAAATTTACATTTACTATCTAAAAAATAAAAAATAACATTATGATAAATAAGGAGTTAGTTAATGGATATTTATTTTATTACATTAACAGGTATAACAAAGGGAAAGGATAAAAATAGATTTAATAATTTGAATTGAATATATTTGAAATACTCCACTATAATTTGAGGTTTGCTTTTGGTAAAATAACAACTATTTGTATTTAGAATAAACTCTTGATTAGAGGCCTAAATATGGGAAGAAAGAATTGGATTAAAATAATTAAATGAATATATTATAAATACCATTTCATATGTGTATTTGTTGTGTGATTTTTATATTTTTCACTTTATTATTTATTATTTTGATGGTTTACTAAATTTAACTTCATGTCTTATTAAGTAGATACTTTTAAAAATAAATTTTTAAATTTTATTTTGTATTTAACTAACAAGAATTAATAAAATATTATTTTAGTATTGATAATTATCATTAACTAAAATAATTAAGTTATTTTAACTTTAATCTTCTATTTTCTAATTCAAGTTATATTTTATTTTATTGAAATTATTATTTTATCATTGTTAATATTAATTTATATTTCAATGCATTATTTTACATAAAGATGAAATTTTTTGTGCAATGTTAAAGATACTTTTTATTATTATCTCTCGCATTATTCTTTATTATTTATTTGTTTAAAGATGTAATTACTTGATATTCTTCCATTTTATATTTATTAATCATTTTGCCATATTTGAAATCAAATACACTGATTTTTATAATATATTAATTTCATAAAATTAATTTTCATAATTACTACACTTAGAAATGTTTTTATTTTACCCCATCCATGGCATGGGCACAAAATACTAGTAAAGTAAATATACAAATAGATTCTAAAATGATATGTAAAAGGTCAAATTATTCATCCAAAGATTTTCACATCAATTAGTCATTCACGATATAAAATAATCATCAATTTAAAGGCTAAATGAATATTCAAATATAAATTACAGAACTAAATTAATTTTGTTTTAATCATTAATAGATCAAATTAATATTCAAAATTTTAAAAATTAAATTTTTCTTTTAGTTTTTCGAAGATATCCCTTTCTCGATTATCAGGAAAGGAGACTAATATATTTTGGATGTAGTTAGATCAATCTTTCCAACTAAAATTTTTTCCAAGAATCAAATTGAAATACTTTCTAGAACCGTAATATGTCTCTATCATTATGCCAACTATCCTTAATAATGGAAAAAATTTTAGAAGAGTAATTTGAACATTTGATCAATTATCTTTCTTGTTTTTTACACGCTTAGATTGCAATTATATTAGAATTTAATTTAAATATATTGTAAACTATTAATCAATAGAAGTAATAAAAAGTGTCAATTCATATAAATAATTACTCATTATAATGAGGGATCCAACATAATTTCTCACTTTTTTCTATTTCTATTAGTTAACAGTATAAAACTGTTTTACACTATCGGTTCATACCAATTAAACTCATTATATTAAACAAAAAAAAGTAATAGTTATGTACAAAGTAATAGTTACATTTATGAAATAGATATGTCACTACTCTAACATTTTTTCAATTTGATAATGTTATCTCGCCAAAAGAAAGAAATTGATAATATTATATATTCTATTTTGTTTAAAACGAATTACACTTCCATTCCAAACATTAGATGTCGTATTTCTGGTCAAAGAACCATCTCAAGTTGTTCATCATTTTCGGACCTCACCCAATCTCTCTATTTTCTATTCTACTGCGTTTGGATATGAAGGTGAGAGGGTCAAGGGCACCCTCGAGCAGTGGCAGCAGCAGCAGCAGCAGCATCAGGTTCAGTTGTACTTGTCAGCGCCATTCCATTTCACAGTAACACCCGCCCGCAACCTGCCACCGCGTCTGAGAGCACCAGGACGTGGGCTCTCGCGTGGGCTTCGGGCCCCACGACAGTGACCGCACACACCCCCGCTGACGTCGTCTTTCCACAACGCATCACAAAAAAGCCCACCCCCATTCCCGGGCCCATCCTTATCTGGGGGAAAGTGACTCTTGTCTCTACTTGGGCCCGCAACTAGCTTTTAACCCTCCACCACGCGATGCCCGCCACGTGACCCTCAAACACAACATGATCTCCGACATGGGTGCGGCCCGCGCCCCCGTTGTTTTTGTTTTGCTTGCCGCTTCGGCGTGGGGGGCGAACCCGAAACGTGGATTTCGGATCCGGCTCCGGCCAAGGTTTGAGGGACACGTGGCGGTAAGTGATGTCAGTTTGAGGTGGTCGTCGGCAGAAAAATATCTTCTCATAAGAAGGACGGTGTTGTGTGTGCGTTAGTCCACGTCCTTCTGTTCTTTTCTGCCTCAGCGGCAGCTTTCCCAATTTATTATCTAACAATAAAAAAAATTAAAAGAAAGACTGGTCTCGGTGCGGGACCTATATATATTTTTGAATTCAATTAATACGCATAGAAATATGTATAAATAATATTTTAGTTGAAGAATTTCAAAGTTAATATGAAAAACTGAAAAAAGAGAACTTCGGTCACGTAGAAAGCATTATTCAATTCGAGCAGAATTATTTTTAATAATAAATAATAAAATACATGAGCAAAAGTTTAATTAATTGAATCAACTGTTATTGCTAAAACTTATTTCAACTAATATCATAGAAATATTTTTGTAAATTTTAATTATTCAATTATAATATGCCTTCTTATTACTTTTATTATTTTAATGTTGTTACTTAAACATGCTTAGTTTTAGTTATTTATAGAAGCTCTCTTAAACATGTGATTTTAATATTTTTTAAAAAGTTCTTTTAAAAAATTTTAATTATACATTATTTTAAAATTAAAATAAATTAATTGAAAGATAAAATTATTCTTAACGTGAAGATATTATGATATGTGAAAGCATTCTATGTTTTTCTCCTTTTCTTTAAGCGATTTATTATTGGAAGTTTTAATTAGAGATTTTTTTTTATGAATAATCCGTGCAATTTATTTCTGTGAATTTTTTTTTTTAATCTAATGAGCTTTCCCATGCTCTTTTACACTATAAGCTGCATAGCTGTTATTCTTTAACATATTGTTTGTCATAATTTTTTAAGTTATTAGAATAAGATTTAACTGCTGTGATGATTCCTAAAACTTGAAATGATCTAATTTAGTCACAAAAGTTATTAAATATTTTCGCTTTGTTGATATTGTAATCAATTATAAGATATTGCACGTCAAAAAAATAATGATAAGATATTGTATGTTATGACAACAAAAGATGAATCACAAAATAACTAGTTTTTTTGGCATGCATTGAACAATAGCTAAATAAACTAATTTTCACGCAATCAAAACACTATCATTTGATTATGTTCCGGAGAAATATCACAACTGTGCTTTTAGAAAAAGGCGCCGAGATAACCTCATCATGCTATAGTTCACGTTGTCAAACCTGCACTGCCGTACATATATTGGCATAATATTTACTATTGTAGCATTAAATTAAACAATGTCTGACAGCTAATCATAAATTAGAACGTAATGAAAAATGTTGTTTTTAAGGGGTCAAAGTTGAAAAAATTAATTATTCTTTAAGTAGTTCAAATTTCTCTGTTTATCCATTAAACAATTATTCCTTTTTATTTGTACTAATTCAAGAAAACCAAACGACTAATTCTATAAACAAAAAATGCTAAAATAAAATTCTTCAAGAAGAAAAAAATACAACTGTAAATCCTCGCATCACACGGCCGGAATGATAACTAGCTCTACCAGATGAAATAGTATGAATATTAAATTCAACAAAAACATTGTCTTTTTAATTTAAACACATTTTTAAAAATGCTTAGTTTAAGTTGAAATGCCATAGGTTCCACAAGAAAATGAAAAAAAAGAGTAAAGTCTTGTGATTTTTTCAGAAAAAGAAAAAGAGAAATCATTCCTTTTCTTTCTTTTTTTTTTTTTTCATTGACTCTAGTTAACCTATTTGTATTTCTTACATAGCATTTTAAATTTTCATTTTAAATTTTTTCACTGAATTAATCAAATTTGAATTTTTTTTAATATAAATGCATAGTGTGTGTGTGCGCATTTGTCCAAAAACTGTATATCACAAAGTTTGGATGGCATGCAGTTGGTCTTGTGATATGCTGAAGAGCTTTTTGATTGGCCATTGGTAACGTGAAATGGCTGCAAAGGCAATCTAGCTTGGCCTGTTCATGATTTGGCTTAGTCCAATTTGGCACAGTACAAAATTCACTAAGTTAGGGTAGATTCTTAAAAATTAATCCTCCGACCAAAATAATAACAATAATAATAATCCGATATATTTTACGGGTCAAGTTATCAAATTATATTTGTATTAGGTCAGTTCGGTTTGATATTACATCATGGTTTAAAATTTATTTCTTTAACTGTAAATTAAAATTTCTAAACTAGATTAATGTCTTATGCATAATATAATAATATTTTTACGATGATATACTATATTTAGAAATATATAATGCAAAACATTCCTTAGTTTTAATTTTTTTCACTCACAAAAATTTATTATTTAGTTATACTTAATATTTAAATTCATATAATTTTTTATTTTCAAGATGACCCAATCTCAAGTCTCAACTCAGTCATTAATTGGACTATAAGTGCATGTTTGGATAACTGTTCATACCGCCCAAAATCCCATTGCCTTCCTAAAACGCAGCAATTATGTTGTTTGGGTGTTTTCCAGTTGGTCCAATTTGACGAGTTTTAACCCTTAAATCTCAATTAGGCTTAAAGCATGTTTTTCTTGCTTCTCGGATGAGATTTTCACTTTTGTAGATTTTAAGATAAAAATTAATTTTTCAACTACTTAATTTAACCTTCCACCAGCTATATTAATTAAAAAACTCATTTATTTTTAGATATTGAAATTAGTTTCCTTCATGTGTTGTTTTAATAATATTATGTAATTAATTATTTAATACATAAAATTTTATAATAATAATAATAATAATAATAATAATGATGATGATGGCACCAAGAGTTATTAATATAGGTGTCTTAAAAACAATTTTATTTATAATAAATAATAATATTAGTATAGATTTTTTATAATATTCATAATAATATTTATATAATTTTCTTTATAATAATATTCATATAATTTATTCAAATATCTTAAAAATAAAATAAAATAAAAAGGACAATACCGTGTAGAAGTAATTACAAATTCAAAAATGATTTTGACTAACATCACCAAAATGATATTTATTATGTCATAACCATTCTTGATATAAAAGTTATCAAACATAAATAATGTTGACACTAAACTCATTTTTAATCAAAATCAATTTTGTAAAATCAAGTTAGTATAAATCTCTATTTATAAACTTTAATCCAAATACACACTAATTAAGCCCAAGTTTGAGTATTATAGAATGGCTTGATCAAATAACTAGGTTAAGTTATATCTCCCCAACTACTCAACTTAGGCCATGAGCAAAACTTCAGCATCTTGGTGAAAATAAGGTTAAGTTTATATATATATATATATATATCAAAATTACGTGTGTCTTTCTATTAGAAGTAATTCTGTTTAAATTAGATGGAACTATCTGGATGGCAAAGTTAAGCTTATAAAATAACATATATGGAGTTTGCTAATAATATGTATAAATAGGCCGAGAGATGTGGTACTAAGCAATCACTGGGCATTCGAATAGCCCTTCTCTTACACAGAAAGAGGCAATACGGTTATGCAGTAGAGCTAACTCTTTGATTAGCCACTAATCTAGACGGTGGAATGCTTGCAAATGTCCCAACATCTAACCCAATAAAAATAAGGGTAAGCTAATGTTTAGACTTGTAAGATAACATATTTGGGTTCATGCTAATAATATGTTTGCACAGGGATATATGATGGTAACAGTCACTGAAATATTTGAACAACCCATCTCTTGCATGAAAAAGGCAATGGTGAGCTCTTTGATTAGCCATTAGTGACAGTAGAGTGTTTGCAAAGACACATGAAAACCTAACTCAACTAAAATCATGGTAAACTAATGTTTTGTAAGATAACGTATGTGAATTCATGCTAATTCGCACTTATGTAATTCTCATTACGTTCATTTTTAAACAACGTGGAATTTCATGATTCATACTTAAAATTTCAACAAGTTGAACAATTAGATGTCCACCCTCATGGTCTATCTATCAAAAAATCTCTCAATCTCATGAATAAAATCTATCAAATTGTATTTTACATGGCATTCAATTACAATTCTTTATAATATTAATTATTTATGTCAATCGCCAAAAAATTTATTGGCAATATTATTTGATTAATTAAAGGGAAAGGGCAGTTTTTCATAAAATTTTATATCATCTGATCGTGCACATATTTTCACTACTTATCATCTGTGTTAGTTTTTCATTTTTTTTAACATAATAACGATGAAAATGTGCATATGACTAGATTTTCACATAAAATATTAATCGTCATCCAATTAAAGGATTGAGACATGATCAGAAATCTTTGATCCTAAAAATCTCATACTCACATGTTTATTAATGAGGGGCGCACCAACCACCGTAAGCAAGAGAGGCCCCTACCCTCAGTCACCCTCACCAGAACGACCTCAGTCTTCCATCACCGCCATTTGAGAAATGAATATTTGAATCAGGAATGCCCTATTCCTTTAACGACTCTCATCGACCAACTCCAGCACGTGTTTAACACACACAGTGAAAAGTTTTTGCTTTCACGTCAATCTTAGCCGTACAATGAGTTTAAGATCCGCAGCACAAATGAAACGCACTTTTTTTCCCTTTTTTTCTTTTTTAAAAATTATTAGTACTTAGAGTCTTTTAGACTCATTTATCAAAAAAAATTTTTATTAGATTTCAATTAATTTTATTCGAGAAAAATTAATTTATTTTAAAAATAAAATTTTTCAAATGTAATTTTTTTATTTACAAAATTTAGATCTAAAATTTTATTTAAAAATAATAAATACTGAAATATTTAAACTAAGGCAGCATTATTGGTTATGCACCCCCTTTACAGTGCACCATAATATGAGCTTGCCATTTTCTAAGGCAATTTGATGTTGTTTTCTTTTTCTGGAACTTCAACCGTATATGATTCTCTTTACAAATTGATCTTGACACATGATGATTATCTTATTCATGCTGTCTTCGACTTCATGATAGGATCATTATCACTCCTGTCCTCATAAATAGTAAGATGTCTAGTCTCTGATAGACTGATAATAAATAAACACATGGTTTCTTTCAAAATACAAAATGCAATAAATTCCTTGCTTTTTCTCTTCCATAGGCACAACTTAACCTATCAAAGCAAAGCAGACAGTGACAGATAAAAGTAGCAAACGAAGTGGTGGAAAAATGGATCGATATAGATAACCAAGGAAAAGCTAAAAAAATTATGAGGTATGTTTTTTGTACATACCTTTTTTTTCAACACTTCAACACCCTCTCTCAGCTTTTTCTCTTTCCATTAATCATTTCACTCTTTTCATTTTCTTTTACAATTTTTTTTTTCTCTTTTCTATCTCTGGGTGTCCAAGGTGTCTACCTACCCCAGTGGTACAAAAAATATTTCTCAAAAATTATATGGGGTCCTATACAGTAAAATTATAGAAATTAATATAAATTTAATGTTTATTAAATTGCCCACTTGAAAATTTATCTATATAAAACGTGGAGATTTTTTGAGGTAGCTATCACTGGTCACTTCTACTCTTAGATGGGTTGTGTTATTTTGACATAGATATTGAGGTGTCCATTGATATAAGAGATTCAAATATAAATAACTGAAAATTTAACATTTATGATTAGGGGCTTAAGTGATTGTGGGTGGTAAGTGACAATGCTTTTATTTAATTCTTCAGTTATGAACATAAATTTTTTATTTATTTGCACATGTATTTTCTATAAGTGATAGTATTACAATTACAACCTAAAATTACATAATTCCAGAGTTATGAATGTGAAATTTTTGATTATTTATATATGAATCCCCTATTTCAATATATATTCAAAAAAGTTATTTATAAATATCATTTCTCACTCTTAGATGGTTAGATCTGCCCTTGAGTATATAGCATGTGGTGATCAAACCACATTGTGAAATTTTTAATTTTTTTTGCATTACTTATTATTAAATTTGGATTCTTTAAAATGAGGAGACTCATAAAATGAGAAAGTGATGAGTTAATTACCCTTAAATCATTTCAACTCAGTATATCTATATTTGCAAACCATGAAAGGATATCAACTTAAATTAGATTAGTTATGCAAAATAGTATTTCTCTCATAAAATTTGATAAATACAAGATATAATAATGGACTGAATCTCATTGATATAGTATAAAGTTAGTATAAGGGTATGTTTGATGGAGGTAAAAATGGGGAGTAAAGTTTTATGAATAAAATTTATACGCAATTTAACATATAATTTTTTTTTGTGGATGTGTATTCATAAGATATTAATCAACACTGTCAAGGTGAAAATCATATTACGATTGAGTACCTTGAAAGTTTGATTTAATTTAGCTCTAAGGTAATTAAGGACGCTAAGGAAGAACCAAAACTGCAAAAACAAAACAGTAGACAAAGAATTCAGTGTTGGAATTACCTTGTCAGGAAATTTATGTATATATGTATAGAACCACTAAATTGGTCCAACTCAAATTCTCTAAAGAGAATATTCATCAAGCTCCAACCACAAAGAAAAGGCTCTATATGTGATGTTCAGAAAGTAGTTTCACGTGCTGTCAACTACAGCATACACTTCTATTAAAGCAAGAAGATAAAGTTTAAGAGAGTGTGAATGAGACAATTCAATAACAAGAAAGTTGTAAACCAAAATATGACGCGGGTTACTCTTTCTTATAACCAGGCAGGTTTAATTTCTGAGAACCTCTTAAGTACTAATAAAGAAAGAAAAAAATTACTTTGTACCATTCACTATATTTTACTAGTTATGCTGCCCTTGTAATATATCCCACTTTAACAATACTCTATAGTTAGGTAACATATAACAAGTAGTACATAACAATTTTTTTCCAAGAACATCTAAAATTTTCTCTTAATTTATTCTCATTAGTCGTGTTCATTCTTTATCGAGCAAAGGCTCAATCGAACAATCACAAAGCCTACACAATCTCTCCTGAAAGCAATTAATCCACAGTTTATGTCACTTTCTTTTTTGAGATTGAAAATTCTCAGACACATAATCTTTATTTCCACTAAATTGCAAAAAGAGATTAGATCATCACTTAATTTCTGGTTGTCGTGGTACAAATTTACAGACTATGGCAATGTACACCTACCCTCCCAAGTCCCAACATTAAAAGTTACTAGGAAAGGCTTTTGAATTCATTCATAAGAACCGTAACTAACACAGACACACACACACATACACACATATATATACATATATACAGGACTAATTAATGAACCGTGACCTTCAAACTTTGATCCCAAGCTGCAAGAAAGGAAAAGGGAAAAAAGACTCCAAGCGGGCAAAGAGCTACACTTAACATCATTTTCACCAAAATCAAATGCCAAATACAGCAGTGTTCCTCTTTTGAGGACCACAAAGAAACTTTTGACCTTAGCTGTACAAGCCTACAAAGCAAAATGACATTTGAAAAAATAGACACAGGAGCATGACATTTTTGACCCCTTTGATTTAACTTGTACACCACTCTAACTCATCATAGCGAAGAAACTACCAATGGACATATAGTTAATATGGAATTGATTAATGTTCTTTTTTACTCCTAAGCTTATTTTCTGTTTTGTCATTTTTCTCTCACCCCCTTTTTACGTCACTAGGTTCCAAGCATAGAAATGTTAATTAATTGCACCTACTTGAGTGTGTCTTCCTCAAGCTAAAAACTTTTTTTCACGTGAATAATGTCAAAACACATTAAGGGCCATCCCTGAAAGGTGCCTCCATTTATAACTTGTCAATGTGTGATGCAACATATAGAGTAAAATATTAATGTTGATAATATTTTAAAGGGTGAGACACTTTACATGGACTTTTCCATGGGCGAACCACAATTCAACAACAAAAAATATTCTACAACGGACAAAATTCTCATGAAGGAGCACAAAGCAAGGGCTTGATTACAAGAATGAATTTCATATATTTTAATACTTAAATTAGAAGAAGATGTCAACATAATGAGCTAGCGGGGGCTAAAAGTCCTCGCCAATCCAATTTGTTCAAGTGAACTACACCAGAAACCTTGACTTCTGTAGCAGGGTTCAGTACTCACAATCTTTTTCACGCTATTCCCCCCCCCCCCCCCCAACAAAAAAAAAAAAACAGGGGGTCGCTGTTTGGTTTCAACGTTAGATTTGTTCACATACTCACAGTTGCTTGGATAAGTTCAATTTCATTCGTGCGGATACTCAGAGGATTGAATTCAAATTAATTTCTTATGGGACAAGTATAAGGCGACCTTTACGGCCTTCAATGGCCGTCACTTTTGTTTAACTGTTCATCCAAGTTGCAGTTTAAACAACATTTCAATTAGGATTTGCATCAATGGGATGTTGGTAACCTGTTCTATCATGTTAATCATCTACAAAAAATAAAAGAAATGCTTGCAACCAAGTTTCACAAAACTTTCCTTACAAAGATGTTAGTTATACATCATTCTTGAACATTATTTTAGACATTTTATAGATTGCATAAAAAATAAATACACCAAAAATTTGGAAAGAAATTTTTTGAGTACTTTTCTTATATGTATCCCAAAAGGTGTCCTGAATTGGTGACGAACAGCGATGCTCAAACAACATACCTCATTTGCCTTGATGTTAAATTAGGAGTAATTGTACTTTGAACATATTATTAGTGTTACAAAAGAGTAAAATGGGAAGGACTTTGGCTCCGTTTGGTTCTCCGTTTGCAACTCAGGAAGCCTCAGGAGAAGGAAAATGACTTCAGATAAATGGTAGTGTTTGGTTTAACTTTCTTTAAGCGCCTTGGAACGCTTTTAAAGTGATCTCAAGTTACTTTTCATTCTAGAAAAAGACCTTCTGAAAAGGAATCTTACTATTACTCTCACATCAACAACCAAAAGTAACTTTATTTTATCCTATCCAAACAAAACTCATTCTCCTAAGCGCTTTTTAACATATTCAAACCAAACAAAAATCATTCTTTTAAAAGTACTTCTTCTAAAAGGCCTTTTTTTAAAAGACATTCTTTTAAGATCTTCTCCCAAAAGTGAAACCAAACGGACCCTTTGATAGTTGATGCCACTAAACAGCAACTATGTTAGTAATGTAACTATTACGTATTATATTTGTTTAGGTGCATTAATAATTAAATCTTATCCTTTGTTCTTTTGTTTTTCAATTTCATTAAACAAAGGCCGAATATTTCTAACATCATCATCATCATCAGATATGAACTAGGAAGCATATCAAACTGTAACTGTCTATGCTGAGGGGCGAGGACCGATATATGAATCTTGATAAAGAGTCTTCCAAATATAAGAGTAAAACAACTGTGTGGTCTAGAGGAATCCAGAGAGTGAGGAACAGAGTTTCCACTTTCCACTTTCCACATCCCGGAGTAAAACAACGTTTTGGTTACGGTACCCCACATGAAATTTTGGGATACCAGCACTCATAATCAGAACTAGTTTTGAATTTTAGCTAGTAACTCGTACCTTTTTACTGCTAATGATACCTGTGACATGTTGAACTTTTAAGATTCAATTTTTCAAACTTCCGTTTTGTGTCAAAGAAGTGCTTTATTTTATTTTATTTTCCCTCCCTTGTTACTTGTTAATAGCATAATATTTCATTTACCATTTTAATAATTAATTTTATTTCTTATGAAGTAATAGCATATTTTTATTGCGTCTAGTACAGAGTTACAACTGGGGACATAGTGCTCAGTAAGGCCAGAAACAAAAGGGTTGGTCTTCAACAGGGAAACCAAAACCACAAGTAGTGTTCTCCGGTGGTTCATGGTAACATGCATCTTCAACCTTAGGCAAGCATGGAAGGGTCAAAAGGCTTTCACTAAGGTTGTTATTATCCTCTTCATCCTGTGAGAAATCTGACTGGTCTGCTGGCTCAAAAGCGTGGGAGGAATCAGCAGGCTCCTCAACGAATGAGGAGTGATGGTTGTTGCCATCAGTGCAATGTAGGCTGTCCGAATCATCAAGCACATCACTTTTGGCTGAATTGGCATCTTCTTGCTTGCATGTTACCATAATAGGGAGTGGTGGCACCACCTTGGACCCATTATTCTCAAGACTTGCATTTGAGATCAAATCCATCATAATAGGCTCCTCCTTGTGGGGTGAATTGACAACAGCATCTGGGGGGGATGACTTGTCGTCTGATGAACAATTCCCTTTCTCTTTATCTCTAGGAATCAATTTGTTCTTGAGAGAATTCACCTATTATCAAAGAAATTAAAACATTTTACCCTTTTAAATAACTCATTAGTGTGACAAATATTGAACTTTATTAAAGTAAAAGAACTCATGGTATAGCATAAAGCATAAAAGCTAAATAGAGAGGGTGTGTCACTTTGTCATGTGTGTCTTCTTTTTTTTTTCTTTTTTTTTTTTCTCCTTTACCTCTTCTTTTAATTTCTCATTCTGTTGGAGAAGACTTTCATAGTCACCTTTGAGTTTCTCATAGCTAGCTTTCAATGTGCCATACTCTTTTTCTAGCTGCTTGGTCTTGAACCTTGCCCTTCGGTTTTGGAACCATATAGCAACTTGCCTTGGCTGCAAGCCAAGCTCTTTTGCAAGCTGAACCTTTCTTTCAGGTTCAAGCTTGTTCTCTACCTCGAAGTTCCTTTCAAGGAACTGAACTTGTTCGCTCGTGAGCCTCCTTTTCTTACCCGTTTGGTGAAAGCACGCGTCGTAGTCATCATCACCGTTCTCTTCCTTTTCGAGCCCTTGGAAGAAGGGCCTGTCCGTGACCCTGCTCCCTCTACCATTCTCAAAATCAACCACGGATTTTGAACCTGGAAAGCCATGCCAAACCAAACACCATGTCAAAAACCAAAATTCAATCATATAAAATTTCTATGAAGGAAAAAAATAAAATAAATTTTTTTTGATGGGTTTCTTCACGGGAAAAGCATAATCATCACAATTCACAAGGGGGGGAAAAACAAAGAACCCCACTTCCATGTTTTCCACAAAAAGCAAATATTTTTATTCAAAACTTGTGAATATGTATATGTATGTTCTTTTTTTTTTTCTCTCTCCTTCTCTGCAGAACACTTGTAATTGAAAAGATTTGATGACAAACAAGTACAAAAAGAGCATGAAGGAATAGTAACGAGTGACTCAGAAAACAAAAATCACCTTGGAAAGAAGGAGGGTCAGTGCTGCGAACCCATAGAGACTCAAGAACTTCAGAGGAACAAGGAAGCCTCTCGTTTTGAAGCAGAACTGTCATGTTGGAACCTCCAAAAAGCTTGCCACCCGCCATAGCCACAGGTAACAACAACAACAACAATAATAGCTACTTAGCTATAGCCCTGTGGAGCCTTTTTGGTGGGTTGGTGTATAACTTTGGAGGCTTGTAAGGGACTTTTAGATTAAAGGGTCATATCATAGTCCATAAAGAGGTAAAAGGGTGGATCAGAAGTGTGTGTGAGTTTTGATCTAGAATTTATGGCGGAAGAAGCAGGTGATGATAATTGCAGCAATGTGGGAATGAGGAGAGATCATACCCATCACTCTTAAGGGTTAAGGAGTGGCGAAAGCAGAATTAAGGAGGTGAATAAATTTGCAGGGAAGAGAAGAGGGTGAGAGTGAGTGAAAGAAAGAGAAGGGAGAGGGGCTGATGAGAGTTGAGAGCTTGGGGAAGTTTTTGTTGTGAGAAGGAGAAATAAAGGAGATTCTTCTCTGTGGTGGGGAACTTTGATGGGCTATATGGAGAGAGCCATTGGCTTGGTTGTGAGACAGATGGGGGAATGCCTAGGCATGGGTCTAAGTTACCATTTTGCCCACCGCTCCTTATCTCATTTTTTTAATAAACCCTTTAATAAGATTAATTTTAATATATTATAAGCATAAAAGAATTTTATATTATTATTAAATAATATATTTTTATTAGTAAAATTTTTAAGATAATATATATTTGAGTCAAATATTTTTATTAATATATAATACATAATTAAATATATGTGTAAAATTTTTTTATGTTCATCGTGTATCAAAATTAAATTTACTTTTAATCTGGCCATTAAGATATTTTTGATATATTAGTTTAGTATGTTAAAAATGGTTTATATTAAATTGAGTTTAAATGATGATTTTTGGTTCATTTCATTGAATTATAATTTAAGAATTAAATTGTTGAACAAATTTATAAGAAATTAATTACTATCTTAATGTTGAAAAGTATAATAATTAAGAAATAATTACATAAATGAATAATAATAGCATAAAATTAAAGGCGAATGATTAATAATTATTCATATAACAAAGATAACAATTTAAAATATGTATTAGTTCATAGATTTTAAACCTCATTTCTAGTCATGCAAAAAAAAAAAAAATTGCAATTTGGAATGGACAATTAACCATGTGCAATTGTCAATTAATCCTTCCATTAATTTTTTGTTATTACAACTGTTCTCATTAATGTTCTCTTAAAGAATTTTCAAATAATACAATTTTTAATTCTTTTTAGCTTCATACAATTAAGTATGGTTTTTTCAGTAAAAATTCCTTTTTGTCCTCTGAGAGCATCTTGAATCATAATTATAAAATTTGACTGATTGGCTCGACTGATGAATCGGTTAAGTAACTAGTCCAAGTTGTACAAAAGATCAAACTTGGTCGGGAACTAATGCGAACTAGTTTGATTCAGTTGATTTTTGAAAGAATTGATGACCCAATTAGGTTTAATCAAACTGGTGGGTCATGCTAATTTTTTTTATAAATAGATGATTTCAAAAAAATTTAACCTTTTTTAAAAAATAATAGATGACATCATTCAATCACTTGGGTTTTGAAGTGAGATTAACATCAAGGTTGAAGTTAGAGGCGTTCAAATACAATTCAACTCAATTAAAACTACTAAATTAATCTAATCCAAACCAAAAATTGCTTAAAACTGTAAAAAGTTGGATTGAATTGGATCTTATTTTTTACAAGCCGCATGGATTGGATTGGATTAGATTGAATTTCGAATTTATTTTTAAAACAGATCTAATCTAATCCAAACCGAATAATATTATATAATATAATTTTTTATTGTTAACTTTATACTTTAACTTATGATAATTTTAATTAATTACATAATTTTTTTATTTATGTATCATTCTTACTTAAATAATATTTTATAAATATTAAATGAGTTATTTTTATTTATTCATTTTATGTATATAAGGTACTTTTATTTATAATATTTTAAACTTAAATTTTGTTTTGTCAAAAATCAATCAAACTAATCCAATCCAAACTGTAACAAATGGTATTATTTAGATCTAATTGATTTTTCACCAAAATTTGATCTAAACTGCACCTCGAATACCCCTAGTTGAAACCCTTTCATTTTATAACTAAATATTTAACTTTCAATTCCTCCACTATTTGATGTGAGACTAAAATAGTGGAAAGCAAGTTGTATATAGGTTGTTTTTTGCAGAGGCTTCTAATGCAAATGATACACATTTCATTTTATAACTTATGCATTTTTATATATCTATTTAATTATACTGGTTTCAAATTATATGAAATTTATATCATATTAATTGCAATAAGTCCCATTTCATTTTCTTGAGTAGAGCTTGAGTTATAAGCTCTGAAATTTGACCCCTCTGAATTGCCCTATTTTTGCCCGATTTGGACTTAGGGTGATTTCATTGAACTACTGGGAGCAATTGGGGTTGAATCTACTCTGAAATTTTTATGGGGTATTTTCCTATGTGTAAGCTTTCTGAAAAAGTTGGTTGCACTCAATTCTAAGTTGTATATGGCAAGTTTTACTCTGAACAATCTTATTTGCCCAGAATTAAACTCAAAAACCTAGGTCAAACTTTCAAAATTCATATCTCTCTCAATACTAATCCAATGACCTTATAATTTATATGGTTAGAAAGCCCTAGATATCTAGTTTCATATAAAAATAGTTTCATTAAATTTAAACTACTATAGACAGAGCCGTACACTTTGCCGTACGGACCGCAGCAAGGTTTCTCAACTTAATAGATTCTATTTTATGGCACATTGTGCTTTCTCATTCTAATTTCAATTCTAATTTCATGTTAAAACCAACTATACACCATCAGCTACACCAAAAATATTATCAAAGAGATGAAGAAAATTAAAACTTCATATAGCCACAATTTATGAAAATCAAGAACAAGATAGAATCCTATCTCAAATTGATATAAACTAGCCAAATTTGAGTTTTTTGGTAGAGGAAGTGGGTGGAACTTGGAGATTTGAGGAAGAGAAAGTGAGGAAGAAGAAGAATGAAGGGAAAGAAGCCAGCTAAAGAGGCAGCACGAAAATGAATGGATTTTGAAACTTTATAGCACAATTAATAAGGTGTTGTGACATGTGATTGGTGGAGGCTTTTGAGTGGGTGGTATTTTACCAAGTTTCCCCTTTTCTTAGGCTGCAAGTGGCAACTTGGGATGGGGTGAAGGTGGCTGAGTTCTTGGCCACCAATTTAAGAGTTTTCAATGTATAATTTTATTGATTCGGTTCTGGTGATTTAAGATACCGAATCTTTGCCGATTTTCCTTCAATTGGCAAAATAGTTTTGAAGAATTTTGTGAAATTTTCTATGTTGCTATTCAAATTATTTATAAGCCTAATCTTTCTAATTGAGGCTTAATTGGCCTTAGATAAATACTTAATCAATTTCTAATTAATTTCACTTATTCGATAAAAACCCAATAATTTAGTTAAAAACGATAAGATTTTTGGGACATTACACTCTTGGGTCTTGGAAGTTACAAATGGGTTATTATGTTGATATGGCAAATTAAGGTAGAGTTCAAGTATCAATATCATATTCCATACTTCAGATTTAATATATTATAAATAGATAGTTTGTTACCTTGCTTAAACAAAGATGCAGGGAGGATGTGAGTTCTAAAATTTCTTTGCAGGTAGGATGTAGAGGGTAATTTGTTAAAACCTATGAGGTGTGTTAAAGGCAAGTTCCAAGGGTTGTGTCAGAGTGTGGGATAGGTTTTAACTAAGCTAAAACCCTATTCTACACTTGACCTACTGTAATCCTTATATGTCATTATGCAAGTTCTGAAAATAAATACCTACACATTACCAATAGAAAATATTAGGACTCACATCCTATCTGAACTCTACCCACTATATTTTTGAATGTCTTCATTAATATTTTTAAATTTAATTTACACATTAATCACTTAATACCTTTTAAAAAGATATTATCTATAAAATAAGGCCTGATAATATAATTAAGACATGATAGTATAAGATCTGTTAAAATTTTAGTATACAATATTTGATATAGCATTGTATAAGATATTATATTATATTATATAACTATCGTGATTATGAATAATTTTAATTATAAGTAAAATATGTTTTAAAAATGAAATTATAATCAAATAATATTTTATTAATTATTTAATTATGATTTTAAAATTTAATATTATTTCTTGTTTATTATATTTAATTATAATTATTATAAATAATTATTAATTTTTATTATATAAATTGTAAATTATATTAAATTTTATTTATCATTAATTTAATTATTTTTATTTTAATAATATAAAAAATAAATATATAATTCTATCATTTTCTTACATATTTTAATATTATTTACTTGTACATGTTATCATAATAAAAAAATAAATAATAAATTTTATTAATTTTTCAATTTTAAAAATAAATACAGTAATTGAAGTATTTATTTGTTAATTATAATAATTTTAAACACACACACACACACACACACACACACACACCCACACACACATATATATATATATATATATATATATATATATATATATATATATATATTATTGTTACCAAATACTATTTATTCATAATAATAATAATAATTTGTTTGTGTTTTTGTATGATTTTGAATAGTTATTTTTATATTCAACATTATTTATTAACAATATTTATTTATTAATAAATATTTTTATTAAAAATGATTATTATTTATTTATGTAATTCATTTAATAATTAATTTTATTTTAATGAAATGAAAAATATGAAAAGAGTGAATGAATTCTTATACATTAAGTTTGTTAGGCCTAATACTACCTATGTAGACTTGATTAAGCTATTCATTATTTTAACGTAAAAGAAAGTGTCGATAAATTAGACTATAAAATACATTTTCTGTACCAAACAAGTTATAAAATCGTAATTAGAGCTGTCGAAATGGTTTGAGCCCATGGGTTAGCCCAAATAGCTTGAAAAAAATATGTGGATTGTGCTGAAAAAATTATAGTAAAAAATAAAGTTAGCTCGATGCAGCCCAACCAGATTTGGTCTAACCCGAATGGATCAGCTCACTATGAGCCAGGCTAGCCCGATGGCCCAAACACTTCTTTATTTTTTAGATAACTAATTTCAAACATATGTTATTATTACTTGATCTTGCATTTTGTTAGTCCATTTCTTCATTTAAAAATGTTTAAATCGCAAAAAAATATGTTGACAAAAAATAAAAAAGAAAAAAATCATTATTTCATTTTTGCAACAAGTAAAACTGTTAAATCTAACTACCAAAAAAAAGCTTATACTTTTGTTCATTGATTTTTTATATAAATCATAAGGCAATAATAAAATTATCATTTTTTTTAAATCTATTTTTTTCAATTATTTCAAAATATATTTATTGATTTAAAAAGATATTATCTATAGAATAAGGCCTGATAGTATAATTAAAATCTGATAGTATAAGATCTGTTAAAATTTTAGTATACAATATTTGATATAACATTGTATAAGATATTATATTATATAACTATCGTGATCATGAATAATTTTAACTATAAGTAAAATATGTTTTAAAAATGAAATTATAATCAAATAATATTTTATTAATTATTTAATTATGATTTTAAAATAGGAGGCCTGGGCTAACATTTTGCTAGCTTGAAACTAGCTTGGCCTGACCAAGCCTGACTTGAAAATGGCTTGACCCAAAGTGGGCTTAGTCGACCCATTTTGATATCTTTAGTTTATAATATATTGTATTAACTTATTCTATCATGTCTAATGACATGCTTAACAATCATTTTTATAAATTAAACAAGTAATTTAGTATCATAATAAGTCTTAAACATGACAATATTATACAATTTAAATCAATAAAGTGAGAGATTAGATAGCCAAATAGGGTTTAGATTAGAATAGAATAAGAGGGATAATTCTAAATTGTATGTATATATGCAGGATGCAAGGTGAGTTAGGATGGGCTTAAGACACACCTACCCACGTCAATTTTTTCTTCCTACTCGATTTGTGCTTGAAATTGTTTATATGTTTCATTTTAATCTCTAAACTTTAGAAATTAATGATTTAGTTCTTTAAGCTAAAAAAAGTTATTCAATTTAGTCCCTAGAGTAATATTTGTAGGAACTAACTTGAATTACTAAAGGATTAACTTGAATCATGTTTTGCAATTTTAAAGACTAAATTATTGATTTTTTAATTTCAAAGACTAAAGTGAAGCAATTATACAATTTCAAGGACAAAAATGAATATTCATTGATATCACAAATTTAGTCATCTAGTAATGAGAATATAATTTCTTTGGTCATTTTTTGTCATGTTGAGAGAAATATAAGCCGTAAAATCTTAATTTAGAAGCTACTTTGATGACATGTTGCATGATTAATGGATTAAGTTGATCACACTTTGCATTATTGAAGACTAAATTGATATAAAAAAAAATCTCTAAGCAACCAAAAGTGATGGTATGTTGCATTCTTGAGATGTTAATATCATATTTGGTTGCTTTTAGAAAGCCTCGAGCCATGGTTTGAACCAAAACTTATCTCTTAAAACTTTTGTCTAAAATATAGTTTAGGAGTTTTAAAAGCTAAATCAAATGTGGTATAAATTGGTAACATAAATTCTTTGAATACCAAAATAATAACATTTTTATTTCTAGAGGGCACAAAAATAATAACAGCATATCAAAGTTTATTTATATATATAACTAAAATATATCAAATGTTATTTATTAAAAAATATTTTTTATTATTAATATATTTTATGATAGTTGTATATTTTAAACCGAACTTTTGAAATATATTAAATATAAAATTTTCAATTATTGATTGTGATTGATTGTAAATATTATTAGCATGTTTGGATACTATTCTCAACAAGAAAATTACACTTCCCAATGTAAAGAAACACTTTCTAATACAAGTTTTTACAAAGCTAGTAGATTTTATTCAACACCAGTTTAGAGAAAAACCAAACGAGCCATATATCTACCTTTTTTTCTTTTTGATACATCAATAAAGAAAAGAGAAGAACAAGCAAATCAAGTTTTCATGGAGAATGTTCCCATATAATCCGCTGCTAGAAGGGCCTCAAATTAGAAGGAGGCTTGTCTTGAAGAGTGACCACATCGTTCGCTCTTAAACCTTCGTTGGACAAAAAATCAGCACAAGAGTTGGCTTCTCTAAGCACATGAATGAGCTCTACATCCCAATTCTTGCATAGTTAATGTTGGATATCAACAATCACTTATTGATACACATGCTAGTGACAATTCTTAGAAAAGATAAGATGAATTGCTTCATTGCAATCACTCTCACAATAGACCCTGTGATAACCTTTCTCCAAACAAGAGCTAAGCCTTGACGGATGGCTATAAGTTTCGGTAAAAGGTTATCGGCAACCTTGATAAAGCCAATGAAACCAACAAGCCATTGACCATTATCCCCTCACAAGAGGCCACCAATTCCAGCTTTTCCCATGTTCCTTTTAGATCAACCATCTAATCCAATAGGGACTGCTAGCAACAATAGAATCATTATCCAGGCCACTTTGCAAGCATCTACATCATGAGAAATATTTCTTAGAATCCATGCGTAACATCCACCACGAGTTCCGACCTTCGAATTGATTTCCAAGTTAAACACGAGTTTCAATCTCCGAATTTATTTTTCATTTCTATTGATGTTCCCGAGTTTGAGCTTAAGACCTACTTCCGAGATTGAATTGAGTTCCAAGGTTATATAAGTTCCAACTTCATAAGGTTAATGTTTTAATTCCTAACTTCTGGGATTGTTAATCAATCTCTGAGATTGATCCTGGATAGAGTTTTAGAATCACGTGTAATAGGAGTTTTAAAGCGTCCTTGTTATCGACTTGTGAGATGTGGGTATTAGGTTTTATGTTCTGGTACTAACTTCCGGGTTTATATTGAAGATCCTCGACTTCCGGGTTTAAGTATTTTAGGTTTCATATTTTTGTCCTTGATTTTCGATTTTAAGATGATTTGTTTGCTGCGTGATTTCCGATCTCCAACTTTAAGCCACAATTAGTCTTCCAAGATTTTTGTGTTTCTAAGTTTCGAGTTCCACATTAGGTATAAAATGGACATGAGTTCCGACTTTAACCAGAATAGAGATGAGTTCCGATTTCATACAGAATGAAAACGAATTTCAAATTTTTTAGGCAAAATGGAGAATAATCTGTAGCCATAAAAGAAGGGAAACATGACCGAGCTTTACCCACAAAATTTCAGCCAACCAAAACTCACAAAGCCAACTATCTTTTCAATACTTAAATAAGATTTTTCTCCTTTATTTTCTACTGATTTGCGCTATTCTCTCCTTGTTTCGGTCTTCTTTTTTTTTATTATTCTCTTTTCCTTCTCTTCTCCTCTCAACCAAACTCCAAAATTTAGCAAGATCACATAAAAAGAGGTAGAGGTTTAATTTTGTTCTTATTATTTTAATTGTGAGTGGCTGATTTTGGCTTTATCTTCTCACTTTCTGATGTGATTAGTGAACGAGTATGATTATCTTTGACTGTTTTTGTGTTTAAATTTGATTAAGGAGTAGGAAAGGGTGAGAATAGGAAGATATGAGGGGCTCGGAGACCAAATTACCTTGGCAGTCCGTACAGTAGAGTGTACGGCTTCATCTACATCCATTCAAATTTGATGAAACTATTTTTATATAAAACTAGACATTCAAGTATTTCCATGCATATATCATATAAGGCCATTGGATTAATATTGAGAGAGATATAAATTTTTGAAGTTTGACCTAGAAATCAGGACTTTCATTCGGGCAGTGTGAGTTGAGAAGGGTGTAACTCACCCTACACGGCTTTAATTTGAGTGAAACTAACTTTTTTAGAAAGTTTACATATAGAAGAATATCCTCTATAATTTTCAGAGTTAGATACAATCCTGTTTGCTCCCAGTGGTTCAAAGAAGTTGCCCTATGTTCAAACTGGGCCAAAATAGGGCAGTTCAGGAAGGTCAAATTTCAGGGCTTATAACTCAAACTCTACTAAAGCAAATGAAATGGAACTTATTGCAAATGAAAGCTTGTCTTGTTGACTTTAGTATGATCCAATTTCGTATGATTTGAGTTAGTTTTCGATTTTTAGTGGATTTTTAATTTTAAGTGTATAATTTTGGCCAGTCTCAGGGCAGGCCGGGATAAAACTTAAATAACTTAAGCTATACTTATCAAATTTAGATGGGACCAAAGAGGTTAGAAAATAAACACATAACACTCTAACATATCAAAATTGAAGTTTAGACGAGTTAAAATGAAATTGTGGCCTGATTTACAAAAACTGGGTTGAATGCAAGTGTTGAGACTGCAACCATGTTTTAATTATAATGATTGTGCCATGAATTTGATGTGTGAAATATGAATAAAATGTTATGAGTTCTCTAAAAAATTGGTGTTCTGAGTACTGGTACTATTTATGGGAAAGCGGACACATTCCGTTATGCCGCCAAAAAATTTGGTAAAGCCTACGCATGAGTTATGAGACTCATACACATACATGAGCATTTTTCAAGAGATTCACAAAGGTTATATTATGATAAGAATTCCATGATACTTGGGCCAGCCTCGGAGTTAAAGTTGAGGGGAATAGATCGGTGGAGAGGTCGGGAAAAGTAAACCCGAAATTTCTATATAGGAACGAGCTCGATCATGAAAAATAGACTATTACTCAGGAGTCTAAATGGCCAAGAACTCCCAGGGGACCAAGTAATGGAAAAGTTTATAAAAATAAGTTCAAGAATGAGTTTTGCATGATCAAATTGAATAATCATTATAAGTTATTTACAGTATAACTACTATATTTACTTATTGTTGTATGTTCGTGTACTCTGCTCATTTTCTGTACATTACTATTTAGTAGTTATTTTGTTTCTTATGCTGTCTTAAGTAAAATTGAACATTACCTCGAACTAGACATTTTTCTTAAACTTATTAAATGTGGATAGTTCAATTTGATGCCATGCTTTTATAATTAAATAAAAATCGAGGCAACTGAGAATGAATGTGACATCAGTGGAATACCATACGTGAACCCTACTGAGAATTTCTTTAAATTCTCACCTTATTTTGCATTTCCGCATCATTCTCAGATGTTGGTAATGGACTCGACAACCACCCTATTTATTGAGATTCCCGACCTGCAGCTCCACCATGATCCTATAGTGGATTCGCCGTACATAGCCAACTCCTGCAATTTCTGTCTCTACTTTTTCTGCAATAGGAATTTTGCCGTTCCCCTATTCCACCCTGCTTTTGACCCTGCTGCTACATATTTTGCGATCCCTTTGCATGTGGCACACCCTCCTCTAGTGCCTCCAGCGCTCGCAGCATCTGTTGTACCTACCAGTCCTCCACCCAAGTCACCTCCACAGATAGTTCCAGACATTCCACTCAGTTCTGAGAGTGATCCTTCGGAGGTTACTGGCTCGTCATCCTTCTCCTCGAGACCCAGTATGGACTACTCCCCAGCTGGGCCTGGTGTGGCCAACGGCTACTTGACCGAGTAGGTCCCGACTGAGAGTTCTGTTGTACAGCATGACCCTCTTTTGACAGTGTGCAGCATTGGGTCATAGACTTAGCTGCGTGTATATTGGTTAGTTGAAATGTCCTCTAAGGACCCCATAGGATCGATTTGATTGACACAGGCCTTCTTTTTGGTATACCGGCTCCGCTTATGTATCCTATTTTATTTCTGTACATAAATTAAAGCGTTGGCTTCTAACATATATATATATATATATAGGTAATGATGTATTACCTGCCTGTATCTTTTCTGTTAAATTTCGTTATGTTCGACGATGTTGATCATAGTTATTATATACAATGCACTATTTCACCTGTTTAAAAAGAAAAAAAAAGAGAGATGTGACATAATAAATAAATAGTAAGCAGAGTATCAATACAGTGACACAATCTACTTAATTTCGTGCTATGACTTAAGCATAACATTAATTTGGTAAAGTGTTACACCATGAATCATCCATAATGGTACCATTCAAGACATGATGATTTCTCTCTCGCCAAATGTAACACCCTAATATGACCACACTACGCTTTAAGTTATATTGCTGTATTTATTAGTCGTTACAGCTGGACTAGCGAAATATTTTAGCTTCAAAGAAGTTGGATTACAAAAATAGCATATAAATTTTTCTTTTATGAAAATATTGACTTCTAAAACTGAGCCTCTTAGTGCATATAGATGATAGTAGCGTTACATTGTACAATATTAAAATTCGTAATAAATTCATATTATAAAAATGTATAATAAGAAGCAAAATACTTTTCATGGATAATTGAGCAACATACATACATGGACATATAAGTACTAGACATACACATGTACATATCAGTATCTAGATTGTACCCAAGCAGGTCAAATTAGCAAGGACCTAGACCATGCTAAGTGAATTATAGGTACAGTCATCCCAAAAGGAAATCAACCTAACATAAGAGTTCCTATAATGCACTAAATGGGCTACTGAGGAGAATATGAAGTTTGAAGCTACTACGAGCTAGCAAATCCAATGAGTCCAAGATAAGATCACAATGCTAGGTCCACTTAGGTATCTCTAGGAAGATCACTGTGGTTGCCATCTACTACGTCTGATGATGACATGGGAACACATAGAGATGAGAAATAATGTATTTCTCAGTTGGAATTCCTAACTAAACACATAACTAACATCATCATTGCCTTAACCACTTTGGTTTATTTAATAAAATCTCTGAACAGACATAAATAGAATAAAGGTTCCTTTTAACAACTTTTGAAAACATAACTCCAAAGTGGGTCCATTTTGTTCATTCACTTAAATCAAGACTCTAAAACATAATAATATTAATAATACATTGAAATATCACTCAAATGCCAATATGCAATAAATGCTATGCAAAACTTATAATACATGCTTATGCTTATTACTTCTTTGCCATAAAGGTTGCTCTTTATTCCCTTGCCATTAAGGCTATCTCTTAGCGTGTGCTTTTACTTATTATTGCCCTTGGATAGACTATCCTAGGATGTGAGTTCACTTTGTGACTGTCATCACATAGTACTATCTAAATTAGACTCTAGTTAACAAGGGAGTATATCTCTACAATTGGAGGGGTCTTCGGCATCTACCTCCAAAGTAGAGGGGTATCTTAAGGGTCACCCTCTCTTACCTAAGGATCATGCCCAATTATCTTGTTTATGTGGATCACATTTCCTTACCAAATGATCATTTCCTAATCTTAATTAGAGAATTTGTGCGTTGCTTTAACATGTAATATTCTTTAAAGTTGACTTCCCGATTCTTGGCATAATCTTCTTTGATTCTCATACACTTATGCATTATGATGCAACTCATAAAAAGAAACTATTTTGGTTAAGCAGCATAATGGCTATATTAAGAGGAATCCAAAAATTGAAAAATACTCATAAATAGCCAGCAATGTCCTAGTCATAATCATAGCATCAATAACAACTCATCATTTCATAATTCTAACATGTCCATTACCATAAATACAATCATCATCAATATAAAGCATAAATGGAGCAATTAAGAAGAAATAATCAAAATCCAAAGAGTCAAGAGTAGAAGGCATACCTTGATTTTCATTCTTTGACGTTATTGGCCATAAACAATTATTCCATAGTTCTATTCCAGATGGTTTCCCACCATCATATTTACCTCACATTCAAGTAGACATGTAACATAACAATTTTTCTCAAGAACTCTTGGCCTCAAGATTTGAGTTTTTTGTTTAAAGGAGGTTCTTTCAAACTTGTTAATGCTTTACTCACAATTAAATTTAGACTAAGCATTCTAGCCTGTACTAAGGAAATAGTCTAAGAACCTTTTTGGCCTAATCTTACTAACACACTTTTTCTTGCTATTCATGCCTTTAAACCAACTCTAAACCTTCTTAAACTTTCCTCACATGATTATATATGGTCCAAGGCACTTAAATTCACTATAATAACTTTGAATACTTCACTAAAACATGGATTTAGTTAAGCCTCAAGCATATGGCCGAAAATGACATTATGAACTAGGGATTTGACTGGTTAACTCCCAAACCTTCCATAAATCACCCTACACAATCCTAACAGTTCAAAGACATTTCTAAGGTCTATATAACTCAAACAATCAAGCCTAAAATTAGTTTTTCTATCCATGGAGGGATAAAAACCGAAATTCACTCTTCTAGTGGCTTACCGGAGCTAGTTTTGATCCAAAATTATTTCTACTTATTCTTCCACCTAACCAACTACTTGAGGACAATTTAAGACTCCATTCATGTACTTTAAGAGGTAAACTCAGTTTTCATTGCTTCTGTTGGTAGGATAATTAATTTTCCACTTTCTAAGTTTCTAGTAATAGATTTTAACTGCCCCTTTATGACAAAACTCAAGATAAGGATTCTAACAAGTTTGTATCTATAATCATATTTATATTTAGGGTCAACTAAGTTATTTAAATCCATAAGAACCTCAACCTCACATTAAATCTTGGGGATTCGAGTGTCAACCCCAAATAATCCTATTCTTAGCTAGTTTATGACATAACTCAATTAATTGCTCCCCAAAGGGTTTCACCTCACAAAAACTATTTTAGAGCACTCACCCAAGATAATATAAACTAAATCTAAGCTTTAAACATACCACTATGTTCAACCCTTGGAGCCCTAGAATAGTGACCTCAAGCACAAACCATACTTTTCCTCAAGATTCACAACAAGGAAGGATTAGAGATCCATATCTCAACTTCCAAGCTTGAAAAGCCTCTTGAATATTTTGAGTTTCACCCTCCAAGAGCCACCATTTCAAGAGAAAAATCTTCTCCCACTTGGATGTAGAGGCCACAGCTTTGAGGGTGGAAAGGAGAGGAGATTTGCACCCAAAATGGAGAGGGAAGAAAGGAAACAAGAAGAGGAAGAAGAGCACTTGAGGTTTGATGAGATCTTGTGAGTTTTGGGGAGTTGGAGGAAGAAGAATGGAGAGGGTTTTGGGGGAAGGGCTGCTCGGGGTTGAGAGAAGGAGATGATGAGTGTCTGTGTGTTTGAGTGTTGTTTAGAGAGTTTAAGTGTTTAAAAGGCAACGAGTGCTTGAATCCTAACCTTTAGATTTTAAAACAAGACTTGTAACTTGATCCAAGCTTTTGATAAAAGGGTTGGAAGTAATAGTTGTGTTTTATGTCATTCATGGATACTTTGTGACAGGGCACGAGTATTCTATTGTACCCGGAATCTTTAAATTAAACAATTTCAGAAGCTTTAAGAGGTTCTGATAGAAATTCTAATATGTTTTAGAATATTTAATATGATTTATTAAATTTCTATCCCTAGCAAGATTTTAACTGTGTAATTTAATATGCGATTATCTTATTTTATTCCTCCGTCTAATTTTTATTTGCTACATTTTGGTAAATAATTGTCCTGTTAGCTTTTTATTTACAATCCATGGTTTCTAAATAATGTTAATCTTCATCTAAATGTATTTTGCTCCTTAATGATTTTACATAATATTATTTATTTAATTTGTAACGTAGAGTAAAAAATGTAGCAAAATCGGGGGTGTTATACCAAACCCACCAAATTGCCGCAAAGAGCACACAAGCATCCAATCTTTGAGAGCAAAGCCAAATCCACAGTTTGTGGTCAGTAATAAGAAAGAAAACAGGGTCCCCCACCACCAAGCTAGAACAAATTCGCTGCGGTTACTCTCAATCATGAAGGCAATGCATAAAAGTTTCTTCATAGCTACCACACCGATTGTAGCACATAGAGGCACTTAGGCTACACTGGTATCGCATCACATTTGTGGGGAGAGAGTCATGCAAAACCAACCAACAAAGAAATTTTCATTTCTCTATAGTCGAAATCCGCTAAAGCCAAGACCACTTGGCCAAGTCATTATGAACATAATCCTGCCTAGATAACCAAAGATAATTAGAAGCAACAGAATAAATACTTGAGTTGTTCCTAAGCCAAACCACCTTATCTTCAACATTGTTGTGCAGTCAGACAAAATTGAAACTCAGCAAATTCACAACATTGTTAGGTAAGTGGGAAAACAAATTGTTAAGTCTTCATCTACTTTAACAATTTAATAAATAGTTTGTTTAAATTTATTAATAAGGATTTCTTATATATTGTTCTAAAAAATTTTAAAGTGTCACCTAATACTGTAATATCATATAGTTACAAGTAATTGGCTTTTAAAATTATTACTTTTAAAGTTCCAATATACCACTGCTTGTTTATTTTAATTGGTTTGATGTTTTTTCACTTAAGCAAATTCTAGGGGTTCAAGTTAGCCAACTTATCTTGAGGCACAGGGGTGGAGCTAAACCATTTTAATGGGATAGACCAATACTTAATAGGTAATTTTATATAGAGAATAATATATTTCTTATAATTTTTGCTCTTATAAAAAAATTTAAATAAAAGTCATATTATATAAAAGAAAACAAACATTTTACAAACAAAACTTGAGAGAGATACATATATATACATAATATATTGTCTATTATAGTATTTAAACATCTAATTAAGTAAAAAAATTATAAAAAATAACTAAATAAAAAATTTTACAAGGGGCCAAATAAGAAAAATTAAGAAATTTACAAGGAGAATAAAAATTTTGGGGGCCGGCACCCCCCCTTTTGGTTACACAAGCCTCCCCCCGGTAAAACACATAAGTTGGAGAAATTTTTTAGGATTTCTAGAGCATCACGTGGATTATACTTACAACTAAAAATAGAATAATATTTTAGATGGAAGTATAAATTAGTGGTAAGTCCTATTTTGAAATATTATTCTATTAATGATTGTGAGCACATCCAGGTAGTACTCCATGAATATCTAAGAATTTTTCTATTATTTAGAGTTTAATAGAGTCCAAAAATTGATGATTTAGACAAAAAAAGGTATGTTATACTATATGATTAATTAATGGTGTAAAAGATTTTACACTATATTAAAATTAAACCTTTTTATTAATAACATGTATAAAATTTAAAAATTTTGAATTCTACAAATATTTATAAAATCATGTACATAAAAAACAATTTATCATAAAATTAAAGGACTCCTTTCTCGGCTCAATCCTAACCCTTACAGATAAAATAAAATAAAATAAAATTATTAAGAAAACTTTTATGATACCACCAGTAAAACTTCTTATAAACGATCAGTCCTTTTTAGTTTAGTTGAGGTTTCAGTTCCCATCTTTTTCAATTTGAGTGTTTGAAAGCGTCCTTTTTTTAAGAAAATTAGAATTTTAGCATTTATATAATATCTTTTAAATTTTTTGTTTGAGATTAATTTCATATATAGTTAGGATAAAAAATTTTATATTATTATTTAATTATATGTTATTATATGTGACGCTATTAAAATAATAGATGTGAAAGTCAAATATTTTGATGATGTGATAATATATGATTAGATGAATAGGTAAAATACTTTTATCTTGATAGTGCATCAAAATTAAATATATTTTATTTTAAATATATTTTTATTTTTAAATATGAAATTAATTTTGATGTACTGTCAATGTTAAAGAGTTTGATTCTGTCATCTAATCGCATGTTACAAATATAAGAATTTTAAGATAATAGATGTGAAAGTTAAATATTTTTACTAATATAATAATATATAATTTAATATTATATGAAATACTTTAATAATGATAGCACATTAAAATTAAATTCTTTAAACATATTCATAGAAATCTTATAAAGTAAATTAGAATATACTATAGGAACTATACTTTTAGTCACTTCACATTTTTTGAATGTTGTCTTCAACATATATTTGTAATGGAAAAAAAAAAAAAACTTTGTTAGAGATCTGGGCTCAAAATTAAGGTGCGTTTATTTCAGATTTTAAAAAAAGTGATTTTAAAACTTAAATTTTATATATAATTGAGAAAATTGAAAATTAATTTTTTTTAAAAGTTACTCTTTTCAACTTCTTCAAAAAAGCTAAAAATAAATTTTTTTAAGAATCTAATTATTTTTAAAAAATTATTTAAATATATAAAAATTAATTTTTTAATAAAAAATAATTTTTATCCTAAAAAAGCTTAAACAAACACACTTCAAGTTTATTGATTATCTAAACCAAAACGTGTTTACACCGGAATTATGGATCTCCTGAACTACCAGAAGAAGGGGGTCCACTTACTTACTTTCAATCAATGATAACAAAATGCTAGAAAATATGAAGATATAAAAATTTTATCAAAGATAAAAATAGCATGTCATGCTTTTATTTATTTATTTTTTTAAAAAAAGACCAATAGTTATCTTTATATACATATTTTAATTTTAATGTGTCTGATTCATATTCATATTAACTTTGTCATGCAAGATGTTTCTAGTAAAACAAAAAGTATAGTACACGTAAAAACATGTTTATAACTTGATTTTGTATTTTTTTTCTCATTATATTAATTAACAATTAATATTAGTCATGCACTCTTTCTATCAAAAAAAAAATCTTAAGTACATTTACTAAAAGAAAACTTTTAAAAAAATTTAAAATAAATCAATATAATGTGGCAATGATTCCAATGTCTAAGTACAAAATGTTCATCCCATTCACAAAAAAAAAAAGGTACGCAATGTTCATAATTTTTTGAAAAAAAAAAAGATTATTAGTAGGGCTATTTTAAAAAATATGAATTATTAAACTTTTTGTTCAAAGGCACATCATCGTCTCAAATTTTAATTTAATACTAAAAAAGGAGAAATGTTATGTAATTAATGATCAAAATTTGTTTAAAAAAATAAAAGTTGAATAAAATAAAATAGTATAACATATTTACTTATGGAAACATTAATTAATAAATATTGTTACATTAACATAAGTATACTCATTAAATTTATTAAATTCAAAAAAGAAAAATAGGGGCAAAAGTGGCAGGGGAAGAACAAGGAGATAGGGTTAGATGACAACGAGGCAGAAATGCAGTGTGTGGGGGAAAAAGGACAAGAGCTGCCTGTCTGGTCAGTCGCCATCAGAGTGGCGCTCGGAATTTAGGGAAGGGATCATGACTCAGTCTCTCTCTCTCTCTCTCTCTCTCTCTCTCTCTCTCTCTTCAATTTCCTTTTCACCTCTTCTTTTCACGTCATTGTTCAATTTTATATTCTATATTCTATCACCCCTATTATCTTTTAATATTTTGTTAGAAGAAAGTGCTGGGAATAAAGGTAAAATGTTTCACCCGGAGTCGATCGATCAAGAAGTTCGGCAGTTGTTTCTTCTTAAAAAAGTTTTGAGTTTAAATATTATGAATAAAAAAATTAATGTTAAGAAAATTTTATTTTTAAACATTGATAATTTAGATAAAAGCTAATTTTTTGGTTCATTTTAATATATCATTTAAATTGTTTTAAAAAAAATAAGATGTAATTAAATTGATATAAATAGTTAAAAAAATTCTATTTAAAATAAATTATCCTTTATTTTTTATTTACTTTCTATATTTTCCTATCTTGAATCACATCTCTTTTCTCTCAATGTATTAAAGAGATTAAAGGCTTTTTTTATAATATTAAAGAGAATAAAGGTAAACTTTGAAAAAAAATTAATAATTTGAGACAAAATCTTTTTTCCTAAATAGATACTTTAAAACGGACAGAGAAAGGGAAAATTGTCATTTACCTAGAAAATTTACACCTTGCATCATCCAAGAACATGTCATAATTGTCTCGTTAGAGAATTGAAACTCATCGATAATCAGATTAATTTTGAAATTTATTTTGTCATAAATCTTAACCGTAAACTATATTGTTCATTGGTTCAAGTTTTTCAAGAATTACGTTCTTGGTTTCTATTATTTTTTTTGAAAAAAAAGGTGAATAAACTTTATCATTGGTGTGGTTGGTTAAAGTGGCAAGGAACTTCGATATCTTAAATAGATATATCGGATTTGAATCTTAAAATTGGAAAAAAAATTTGCCGAAAGACTCAACCTCTGTGGGCTAGATAGGATTAATCAGATTTTTGATAGCAGCCAAGTGCTTCAAAAAAAAAAAAAAAAAGAGCTTTATCATCGATCCCCGACCCACATTGTGTCGAATTACAGTAACTTAAAATTAACTTGAAATACATTTTAGCCCGGTAGGCCAACGTAAAAATGATAAGGCTAAATTAAAGTAGCCTAATATAAATAAATTGATATCGTCAGAAAGGAAACTCAGAAACTGAAAAAATATTATAATTCGAGCTTTTCAAGAAATCATCTCTATAAAATGACACGGGATTTGCGCTTGATTCATGTTTGAAGGTGTGATGAAGAAAAGGAAAAAATATTTAAAAATTAAAATTTTTGTCAGAATCAATTCGCCAAAATAAAACAATATATTTGTTAAGTTTTTAATAAATAAATAATTTTTTTTTTATTTATAAAAATTTAGATTAAAGAAAAGGCTCACTCTAATTTAAGATTAGAGCATGTCTTCGAACTCATTTGAGCATTTAAAAAAATAAAGGTCACTTATTAACAGAAGAAATTAAGAATCGAATCAAGTTATATATGATGATATATGAAGAGAAAATCGATCAAATGTGCCAATTCAGTTGACATGAATTATATTATTTTATTTTATTTAATTACCATCATTTTTTTTCAAAAATTTGATTATTTTCTTATTATATATCATTGTTAAAAAAATAATGCACCACAAAGAGAATTTTTTTTCCTATTTTTATATTTTTATATTTTATCTGTGTAAGTTTTCATGGGTCCTTTTTTTTTTAATATGGGATCTATTTTTTATATGTATTGAAATATGAGA
Source organism: Pterocarpus santalinus (assembly GCA_031439595.1). Classification (NCBI taxonomy): domain Eukaryota; kingdom Viridiplantae; phylum Streptophyta; class Magnoliopsida; order Fabales; family Fabaceae; genus Pterocarpus; species Pterocarpus santalinus. The sequence goes on from CM062531.1 coordinate 18,457,428, forward strand.
ATTGAGAAGATTTTGCATGGATATGGGATTTAAATTAAAATTTCTGATTTCATTACAAATAAAAAAATAAAATGTTTTCAAAATAAAAAAATAATTTCTGGTTTTTATTAAAATATTTTAAAACAAAACAGAGTTTCCAATTTTGTTAGGTGACAAAACATCAATTCTCAATACTGAAATAAGAATTTCTAATTTTAATGAAAAATTATATTAGAGTAAAATTCTTTAAAATCCTATATTATTGCACATAATCCTCTTAAATCCCATATAGAAAATAAATCCCCATAATTTTATTTCACAGTTGTTTCTGGATGCCATTTGCCACTTCCACAGCTATATATATTCTCATACAATTAAAAATTTTGAATGAAAACAATCTTATTTGTCAAATGAGTTGGTCCTCTACTAATAAAGATCGAATATAGTAATAGCTGAACTCTATTTCTGAAAAAAGAATTAAAATTGAAATTTAAGAGAAATAAATTAAAATTTTTATCAATAATTATGTCTGAAGCATTAATGTCATAATTATGTTTATAAAAATATTATAATTAAAAAAAAAGAGCTGCATGTATTTATCATTTTTTTTATTTATGCATGTATTTATCATAAAAATTTTAAATAAATCGTATTATAAATATACAATTACACCTTTCATAAGTTATGAAAATAGAATAACTCAATTAATCATAGGATTTAATGACGTACTTGATTTTCAATAAAAAAAATTAATACCCTTATATAGGTAGCATCATCTACGATTCATGAATCATGTAAAATTGTTCAAAATAAATTCATCCATGATGTTATTTTATATAATTTTAAGTTTTTAACATCGTAGATGTTTTTGCAGATTTTCTCTTCACTTTCTTCTATATTTATTATTAGTCGGGACATTTAAAAATTGTTCAATATCTCCCTTGATCAAAATTAAGCCTCTTTCCGAAATAGGATAATAAAACATTTTTTCAACAACCCACATAAATCAGTACGATCGATCGATACTTAACATCACAATCGCACGTAGAGGTCTATGTTCAAGGGCTCGATCAAACAGGGTTAGGTATGAATGAAGTGTACTACTATTAAAGGTATTACGGTGGTCGATCGATGCTACAATACAAAAGAAGTCGTAGTACTGTGACAACACTTGTCTACTACTCAGTAGAAGAGGACGAATTGTTCGATAGCAAGTGACAACGCAGTTTGCAAACTCAACCTGTGTATCGTACCTCAATGAATTATGGGAGCTTATAATTTGTCATGTGTATCTTTTACGAATCATGATTGATAGATATTATCTATTATGATTTATGAGAACTTCTGAATTCTAATGTGTGTGTACAACTAAGGAGGAATACAAATTAAACAAAACTATCATTAATGTTTCATCATCTTTTGGTGAAAATTTATTAAGTTAAGCCTAAAAAATATCATGTAATTTCGGTGGCTCAAGTGGTAACAGAATTCTTGAAGTTAATGGTTGAAAAACCTTTATAACATGGATTAAAAGCCATGCATTTTCATAAACCAAAAAAAAAAAAAAAAAGCGGGGAATAACCATTTTGATATTACCTCAATCAAGAATTAATCTCACCAAAAGTGTATAAAGATACCTCATAATATTAAAACTCTACCTTGTGTTTATTAATTCTTTTGTTAAAGACAGAAGAGTTTTACTAAAGTTTGGCCGTGCGACAAGAGTCACTATTACTTACATGTCAACTATCAAGGAAACTGACATAAGCTGAAATGTTTCAATCTTTACAAAATGAATTAATATGTTGATAAAACTTATGGTGTAGCTGCGGACACGCAAAGAGATGCTCGGGTTTCAATCCTATGCTTTAAACCATGACTTTGGCCCCCTTTTTTCTTTTCGGCAAAGACTTTTGCAATTTGGAGTGATTATAGAAGGTATTGAATTTAAATTTCCGTTACTAAATGTTACTTGAACCTCATAAAGTAAATCAACGATGCCAATTATCATTTGAAATTTTGTAGCTTGCCGTGTTTCGCTATAAGAGTGTTTCATGTATGGTAAGCTTTGCCTACAAATATTACTTAACGACATGAGCTCCTTGTCTTTTTCAGGGTCCCTTTTGGAATGATCAGGCTTCAAACATGACCAAGAATGACCTTATCTTCAAATAATGAACAAGTTGAAATTCCTTTGATACTGGGCAGAAAGACTGCAAGTTAGTACGCTGCTGGAAGCCAAATAGAATCAAACCTCTCTTACTTTGTGCAATCAAATACGAACTCTGACAAATTTATGTGAAAACAAATAGCACAAGACATGCTAAATATTGATATGGAGTAGTAAACATAATTTGTGTTATCATAATTTTAATGTGACAAATATCTCAAAGTTAGAATCTAACACTTTCTCTGCTTCTCTCCTTATATGGAGAGTCTTGAGCCTGTTTAATTTTCTTAATTATCGAAAAAAAAAAATCTAACACTCACTAAAATATATCTATGTAATTATAAGAAGGTTGGTTTGCCTCCATTTTAGCTTAGTCTTTTCTTTCTTCACATGTAACTCATATTCTCATTTATAAACAAAGAAAAAAGTGACAATAATGTTTCTTAATTTGGTAAATAAATAGGGAAAGCTTTGTTTGGCTCAATATGTGATATCTGCTATGTCCATTCACATTATGGGCATCTGCACACACATGCAAGAGAAGAAGAAAAATATAAGAAAAGTTGTATTTATGTTTATCGTGCTTTTTGTCTTACAAACAATAACTAGAATACAAGGCTATATATAATATTCAAAGAATTCTAAATTTAGTATATCCAAATAATGAATAGTTTTAATTCATAATAAAAACAACTAAACTTAGATAACTTGTACAAACTGTGGTTACAAACCACCCTTCAATTTCAATCATTAATCAAGTTTACATTTCAACACTTCCCCTTAAACTTAATATCTTTTCAACACCAATCATCATTCTTAACTTATGAAAAGCATGGTATTTGAGTGGCTTTGTGGAAATGTCAGCAATTTGATCAAGTGACTTCACATACTCAACCTCTAAATGCATGTTCTCAATACATTGTCAAATAAAATAATACTTTATCTCAATATACTTGCTTCTGTCATGAAACACTAGGTTCTTTGCTAGAGCAATGACTGACTTGTTGTCCATCATAATCTTGGTAGCTTCAATTTGCTCAAAGTGAAGTTCTTTCAATAGTATCTTTAACCAAATTGCATGGCATGCACTAGTGGCAGCAATGTACTTAGCTTCACAAGTTGAACAAGTGACTATGGGTTGTTTCTTGGAACACCAAGAAATTGTCTTATTTGCCAAAAAGAAAAGAAATCCAATAGTACTCTTCCTATTGTCAATATCTCCTGTCTAATCACTATCGTAATAACCCATCAACTTGAACACATTTGAAGCTGAATAAAATATACCATACTCAAGAGTGCCTTTTAGATAACGAAGAATTCTCTTTGGTTGCTTTCATATGTGTTTCCGATGGATTCTCCATATAGCAACTAATTAGTCCAACTAACAATAAAATGTCAAGTTTAGTACAAGTCAAATACCTTAAACTTCCAACAAGACTTCTGAAGAGTGTCTGATCAACTTTTTGTACACCATTCTCATCTTTTGAAAGTTTAACTCCACACTTCATAAGAGTATTGATAGGATTGCAGTCCAACACATTGAGCTTCTTCAATAATTCTTTTGCATAAGCTTCTTGTCAGATGAAAATCCCATTGTCCATTTGTTTTACTTCAATTCCCAAATAATAAGACATGAGTCCCATATCACTCATCTCGAATTCTTGAGCCATTGTCTTCTTAAATTCTTCAAACATGATTTGATTGTTTCCTATTAATATAAGATCATCCACATATACGCAAACAAATAACAAATCTTCATTTTCCTTTTTCACATAGAGTGCATATTCATGAATGCATCTAGTGAAACTATTCTCTTGAAAATAATTGTCAACATGATTATTCCAAGCTCTTGGAGCTTGCTTCAATCCATATAAGGCATTTTTAAGCCTTAACACCTTATCTTCACAACCTTCAACAATAAAATCTAAAGGTTGTGCAATATAAACTTGTTACATAAGATTACCTTTCAAAAAGGTAGACTTCACATCCATTTGATGGATCTTCCAATGGTTTTGTGCTGCAAGTGATAATAATAGCCTTATTGTCTCCAAGCGAGCAACAAGAGCAAAAACCTCATCATAATCAACTCCTTCTTTCTACTTATAACCTTTTGCAACAAGTCTTGCCTTGTACCTCTCTACATCACCGTTAGAGTTCTTCTTAGCTTTATACACCCATTTAACTCCAATAGCTTGATGACCACATGGAGTTGATGCAAGTTCCCAAGTGTTGTTCTTTTCAATTGCTTGAATTTCTTCTTCCATGGCTTGTATCCATTTCTCATCTTTCACAACTTCATTAAAACTTAGGCTCATCATTAGAGAATAGACACAATAAATTCTCATCCTCTAGCATTTCGATTTGTTCATAGAGATTAGTGAGACTTTGATATCTGCAAGGGCATTTACTTGAGCTAGAAGATAGAGGTGACGATGATGATGCTATTTGGGTTTCAATTTTGCCTTGCATTTCTTGCATTTCTTGCATTGGAGCTTTTTCATCCTCAAAATAGGGTAGAAAATTATAAGTAGCTTTATCTTGTGTACTCCAATCCCAAGTTGCATTTTCTTCAAATTCAACATCTCTACTAATTATTACTTTATTGTTGCTAGGATTGAAGAACTTGTAGCCTTTTGAGTTCTCCTCATAGCCAATAAACATAATTTTCTGGCTCCTATCATCAAGCTTTTATCTTTCTTACTCAAGAACTTGAACATATGCAATAGACCCACAAACCCTTAAGTATGACACATTAGGCTTCAAGCCATCCCATGCTTCTTAAGGTGTCACATCTTTCAAACTTTTGCTAGGTGAATGATTCAAGAGATAAACTGCACATGCAATTGTTTCTCCCCATAACTCTTTTGGAAATAACTTGCTATTCATTATTCTTGCCATATTTAGAATTGCCTTATTCTTTCTTTTAGTGTTGAGGCAATCTAGGAATAGTCATGGGACGTCGCATACCATGATTCTCACAAAAGGTCTTGAATTCCTTTAAAGTCAACACTCGAACTTTATCAGTTCTTAGAGATTTGATCTCATAGCCATTTTCTTTTTCTACACAAGCTTTGAATCTTTTGAATGCTTCAAATGCTTCACTCTTTTACTTCAAGAAATATACCCATGTTTTCTATGAATAATCATTAATCAAAAGTAAAAAGTAAGCACTTTTATCAAGTGACAAGGGCATAATTGGTCCACAAATATCTGTGTGGATCAAATGAAGTGGCTTAGTGGCTTTTGATTTGGATTGCTTTGGAAAACTCTTGAATATTTTCCAAGTAAGCAAGCTTCACATAACTGGTGAGAATGATCTACTATTGAAATGCCTTTTACCATCTTCTTTTTCCCCCCTAAAAAATTTAGATGTCCATATCTCATGTGCCAAATCCATGGTGGATGTTTAATACAGGGTTTCAAGCACATAGCTCTACTAGTTTTCATATTTGATAAGAATATATGATTTTTTTATCATAGAAACCTTAGCAATAAGGTTTCTTTTCTTTATCTCTAAGCCAAAGGTAGCAATCTTCCATGACTATTTTGCAACCATTCTCCATAAGTTGCCCAATACTCAAGATATTATTCTTCATCTTTGGGATAAAATGAACATTAGGAAGCTTAAATAGAATTGTGCCTTTACCTTTGATCTCCACTTTTGATTCATCTCCAAAATGGACGTGGCTTGTCACTTTGGTATCAAGTTCTACAAATTTACTTCTGTCACCTATCATATGGTTACTAGTCCTATTGTCAAGATACCATGTACTATTTTCGCATTTTTTATCTTCCTTAAGCATAAGGAATAATGTTCGTTCTTCAACATCTTCACTATGTATAACAAGTTTATTCTCTTCTTCTTTTGGTGTCTAACACTCCTAAGAGTAATGGCCATACTTTTCATATGAATAGCATTCAATGTGTCTTTTATCAACCATTCTTCCTCTTCCATGATCTCGAAAAAATTTTTGATTTCTTCTCTCTTAAGAATAATTTTTTCCATGTCTTCCCCTTTTGCAACTACGTCCTTGTTTATGGCCTCGACCTCGTCCTCGTCTTCGTCCTCGGCTTCGTCTTTCACTTTCACTAGCTTACCTTTAGTATTCAACAAAAATTTTGCTTGCAAGACGTGCTCCACACGTTCTTATTTTCCTTTGTCCATTCTTTCTTCATGGACCTATAAGGAGCCATTTGATTGATTAATGGATACTGTCTCCAAATCTTTAGATTCTTTAATGGCTACCACCATATGTTTGAATTTTTAGTTGAGAGAATAAAGAATTTTCTCAACAACACAAACATCTTCTAACTTTTCTCCAAGCCCTTTCATTTGGTGCACTATCCCTAGAACTCTGGTGAAATAATCTGAAATGGATTCTGTATCTTTTATCATTAGAGACTTAAACTTAACCCTTAGAGTTTGAAGACATATCCTCTTCAACTTTTCAACTCCTATGATAGAATTTTGAAGAGTTTCCCAAGCTTGCTTGAAGTTGGTTTTATTAGCAATCTTCTCAAACATCTCATTATTTAAGCCTTGATGAATGATGGTAAGTACACATTGATCTTTCTTTCTTTTACTGTCCAATTCCTCCTTCTAAGCTTCTTCTAGCGTCTCCATATTTTTTGGTTCTGCATAGTCTTTCTCAACAATCTCACATTCCTTGAGCACCAAGAATAGCCTCATTTGGATTGCCTAATTGTCATAATTGAGCCTGGTTAGTTGTGAATATTGAAAGGAAAGAGTAGTTCCTTTTGAAGACATTTTCATAATCGACATTGATGTCACTTTATTGGAAATATAGTGCACACATACACACACAAGAGAAGAAGAAAAATATAAGAAGAAACCACAAACTCTGTATTTATACTTATCGTGCTTTTTATCTTACAAACAATGACTAGAATACAAGACTATATATAATATTCAAAGAATTCTAAATTTAGTATATCCAAATAATGAATGGTTTTAACTCATAATAAAAACAACTAAACTTAGATAACCCATTCAAACTATGGCTACAAACCACCCTTCAATTTCAATCATTAATCAAGTTTATGTTTCAATAATAGAATCTTTATGGCTTCCTGAGTTTGTATGCTTGAATATTGACAAATGACTAGAGGGTTTCTTTAGGTCGAGAAAGATAATTCTAGAGATATTCATCTTGTAAAGTGTTCTACTATGATTAGGCATAAGCAATATGGTGTTCTGAGTATTAAAGATAGTACACATTCTAATACTGCTCTGTTAGGCAAGATTATTTGGAACATTCTTAATTAACTTCAGCATTTAAGTTCTTAGGTGCTGATTGCCACTGATTGCCAACTACTTGAGTAATGACTATCCTTTTAACAAAGATGAAGAAGAATTGCTATCATGTGTGGCATGGGATTTTGAGGACAATGGAGAAATTGCAATGGCTTTAACTTTTAGCTTGGTAAGGACAATATCTTTATTTAGTATGATTACTAGTTTAGATGCAACAAGTTATGTAATGAGGTGGATTATGTTCATATTAGCGATACTATGCTTAAAGTTCATGACATTTGAAAGGAGGGTAAATGGAATTTCCATAAGCTTGCTACCATTCTCCCTTGACCTTTGAAAGTCAAGTTCTCTCTCATTATTCCTTATCTCAGTAGCTGCTGATTATGATAAAAAATTGTTTTGGGATATATACAACATCAAGTGGTTATAAATGGTTATCTCGCCAAGATGTTGATGATAATGTTATTTCATGGAATTGGATTTGGAAGATGAAGGCCCCAACAGAAATGACTTTCTTTGTATGGCTTTGTTTGCACCATTCCTTACCCATTAATGGGTTTCGCCATGCAAGAAGATTAGCTTCCTCTCCTCTCTATTTGCGATGCATAGGGGGTGTAGAAGATTTAGCTTATTGCGTTAAAGATTGCCCTTTTGTTGTTCAGCTTAGGGATTGGGTTGGCTTCACAAGCTTGATGAATTTCTTTTGCATAAGCATGAATTCTCGGTTAGAGAATCACTTTAAGAAGTCATTTAATCCAATTTTCTTGGCAACTTTATGGTGGTGCTAGCATTGGAGGAGTGAGAATGTTCTTGGAGACGTCTTGGAATCTTCATACAGTTCTACATTATATAAACACCTCGATTACTAATATGAGCTTGTTGTTTGGCCTCACTGATCATTCTCAGGTGATTGTACGTAGAGAGGTTAGTTGGAATAAGCCTGTCGATGGTATTGGATCAAAATCAATGTAGATGGTAGTTGTATCATGAATCCTAAGACAGTTGGCTACGAGGGCATTTTGAGAGATCATGATAGTTCTTGGGTCATGGTTTCCTAGGGCCTTGAGTTAAGAAGGATATTCTCTTTGCTAAGCTGTTTGGAATTAAAACAAGCCTCTTGATAGCTTCGCATCTTGACTTCAAAGATGTTATTTTGGAAACCGATTTGACGAAAGCTTGGAGCCTAGTCACTATGAGACATAGTAATTTTCATGTCTATGGGGCAGTTCTGGTGGATATCCAGAGCTTAATGGCGAGATAGTGGCATGTGGAGGTGGTCCATATCCTTAGAAAAGCTAATTAGTGTGCAGATGCAATGGTTAAGCATGGTGCTAATCAATGGGGGGCTCTATGCAATTGGCTTCATCCTCCTATCAAATTACTTGACTTGCTAGCAGTAGATGCTATTGGTGTTGTTTTCCTTCTTTGTTGGTTTGTTTTATTGTTTTTTTTTTGTTTTCGTCGTACATCAAATAAAATAAATGAAGATTTGGTCTACCCTATTAGATCATAGAGATGTATTTAATGTATGTTGAGAAAATTAGTCAATAGTTAGTCAAGTTGGTTATTATGTAGTTAGTTAGTTGAAGATTTTATAGACTTTATCACTTGTATATATATCATTCCTTCAGAGTCAATGAATCAATTCGAGATCATTTTTCAAAAATCATTCTCTTTCATTCTCTCTCTCTCTTTCTCTCTACCTGTGTTGGTTATAATATAGTATCAAAATTTATCTCCAGTTTTTCTTCATCATTTCCAAGTTTATCAATGGCAACAAATCCACTGTTCTTTGATCTTTATGCTTTATCCTCTTTGGATCATTCAATCTCGTGTTAGTTTTGCAGCCTTTAAACGACAAGAGCTACAATTCATGGAGTCATTCCATGTGCATGGCATTGAATGCCAAAAGAAAGTTTGGTTTTGTATATGGCTTAATCCCCAAGCTTCCTCAAGATGCTGATCCAGATCTTAATTCTAGGCAGTTTAATAATGATAATGTGAGTTCTTGGTTACTAAATTTGATTTTGAAAAAGGTCAATATGAGTGCAATAGACTTTGATTTTGCTACTGCCATATAGAGTGATTTGAGAGATATGTTTTATCATACCAATGACCCAAAGATTACTTAATTGAAGCATGATGAATTAAGGAGCTCCAATCAAGGCAATCTTTTGATCACTCAATACTTCACTAAGGTGAAGTCTCTTTAGGGGAAATTGAGTTATTATCGATTGTTCTCACTTGCTCTTGTGATTATGTTAAGCCTTGCAAGATTTTCCTCAAATTGAATATGTTTTATGTTTTTTTGGTGGGTCTTGATGAATCATATTCAGAGATTTTGGGTCAAATTCTCCTTATGGATCCTATTCCACATATTAACAAGGCGTTTTCTTTGATTTTACAAGAAGAAAAGCAAAAAGGAAGATAAACAACTTTAATCTTCTATTCCTTTTTCTCAAAGTGCCTTTGCAATCAAGAATGCTACTTCAAAGTCTTTTTCTAATGCTAAGCAAAAGCAAAGAAAGAAAGATAGACCTTTGTGCTTTTATTGTGGAATTTTTGGCCATTCAGTGGACAAGTATTACATGTTGCATGGTTACCCTCCATGTTATGGCAAAGGAAAAAGGTAAACATTAGCATTCAATCCTAGACTTTTGAGAAATATTAATTACATTGTTGATTTTAGTTCCAATTCATGTGTTATTCATGATAGCAGTACCATGAGGGTGATTGGTAAAGGGTGATTTGCATGAGGAGTTCTATGTCTTGAATCAAAGAACCAATGCAACCTTTGTCACTAGATCTATCAAGGATCTTTCTATCAATATAGTTTTTGTTAAGACTTGGAATTCTCAAGGTCATGTCTCTAACATAATCTTGCACAAATTAAGTCCTTTGCCTTCTGCTACTATAAATAATTCAATCTGTTGTACATGATTGTAGTGTGTGTCCATTAGCTAAACTTAGAAGGTTTTATGTTGTTTCCAATAATAATTTCTTCTTCGTTCTTTTTGATTTTGTACATTGTGATATATAGGGACCTTACCGTATTTCCACCTATGATGGCAAACATTATACTTCAGTATATAATTGTACTTACTTTTACATGGACATATTTGATACAATGTAAACTTGAGCTTGCTCCTTTGATTGTGTAATTTTTTTAACATTAATTGAGATGCAATTTAGCAAGAAAATGAAACGATTGGAATCATACAATGCTAAGGAACTAGCATTAACATCTTTTCTTTAACAAATAGGAGTAATTGATCAATTTTCATGTGTGCAATGCCTTGAGGTGTTGTTCAATAAGGTTCCTAAATACAAGGACTTTAGGTGTTTGGCTGTCTTCGTACATTGTTTTCACAAAGAGATAAATTTTGCCCTTAGGCCATTCCATTTATTTTTATTAGATATCCTCTAGGTTATAATGGCTACAAGTTATATAACTTATAGACTTGATAGTCCTTTTTGTCATTTATGTACAGTTTCACAAACAAACTTTCCTTTTTCATTATCTTTCCTTTGATGCCACTGCAAAGGATACTTCCAAAGATTTGGTTATCCTTCAACTGAAATCTAATTTTGAAATCGATCCACCTATTCAACCTCTCAAAGTCGATGAGGAATTATGTCAAGAGCCTGAACTTATGGGGCTTAGGAGATTTACCAGAATTTCTAGACCTCCTAGGTACTTGCAGGCTTAGCAATGCCATTTCCCCACTACTCCTTATCCAATTTTGTAATTATGTATGCTATGACAAATTATTATCTACATACAAAATCTTCCTAATGCAAGTTTCTAATGAATTTGAACCCACTTTTTATCACCAAGTAGTGAAGTTCCCTCATTAGCATCAAGCAATGGTAGAAGAATTAAAGGCTATGGAGGACAATAATAGTTGGTTTGTGGTCCAATTGCCTAAAAGGAAACATAGCATAAGATGTAGATGGGTTTATAATACCAAATATAAGCTTGATGGTAAAGTGGATAGATATAAGGCTAAGCCTATTGCAAAGGGGTATACTCAACAAGTAGGAGTTGATTTCTTAGACACAGTTTCTCCCGTGGGTAAGTTAACTATAGTGAGGTTGCTCCTAATCATAGTTGCTATGAAAAATTGGCCTTTGTGACAATTAGACATCAATGATACTTTTCTTAGTGGTGGCTTATTTGTGGAAGTGTACATGGAGGGGGCAGATTAGTTTGCAAAATTCACAAGTCCATTTGTGGCTTAAGACAAGCCTCATGATAGTGGTTCAACAAATTCTCAACTACTCTTATTAGCCATGGATTCACTCAGTCTAAGAATGATTATTCCTTATTCCATATCTGATTTGGTGCTTACTTGATCATCTTCCTAGCTAGTTTATATAGATGATATCATATTAGCAAGCCCTAATTGAGACAAAATTAAATAAATACAACAAGAATTTGAATCTCTCTCCAAGCTAAAAGTAATAGGTGAATTGAAGTATTTTTTGGGTTTAGAGATTGCTCGGTTAGTTAAAAGAATTTGTTTGTCATAAAGAAAGTATGCTTTGACCTTGTTAGAAGATACAAGTTTCAATATCAATGCCAAACCAGTACCTTACCTATGGATCCTAATCTCAAATTGAATGCCATAGATAGGTAACTCTTGCAGGATACTTCTTCATATAAAAGGTTGATAAGAAGACTTATGTACCTCACTATTTCTAGATTGGACCTTGCATATACTTTTACCAAATTAAGTTAGTATATGCCATGCCCTCATGTCATTCATTTGAATACCCTTCATTAGATACTTCAATACTGTAAATCATGTCCTCGCTAATGACTTTTATTTTTGGTCAAATCTTAGCTTAGTCTCAAGGCCTATGCTGATGCCGATTGTGGCAATTGCCTTGATCCAAGGAGGTCCACAACTAGGTTCTATGTCTTTCTTGGTTACTCAATTATGTCTTGCAAATAGAAGAAAGTTACAATTTCTAAGTCTACAACAAAGGTAGAATACAATCGCTTAGAGCAGTACTAGTGAGATAACTTGGCTTTTCACTACACCAAAAAGATTTTTTAGTGGCCATAAATTTTGTCTTTAGCGGCCATAGAAATGGCCGCAAAAATCTTTACCGGCCATTGATCACTTGCCGGCATAGACAATGTCGGTAAAGGGTTTTCCCGGCCATTGTGGTGACAGCCGGTAAAGATCGCATTAATTGCCGGGAAAAGCCATGATCATTAGCGGCCATTGTTACTAGCAATTTGTATTGCCGCTACAACTTGTCTCAAAATTGCCCTCTCCTTCCCTTCAGCGACCTTTGGTATGGCCGGAAAAAATTAAGCAATATTTTTCCCGGCAATTATTATTGCCGGAAAATATCATTCTTATTTTTTAGGAAAAACATTGACAATACTTTTACTGACAATTATTATTGCCGGGAAATGTTGCACTTATTTGACAAAATTGTTCACTGGCAATTATTATTGCCAAAAAATGTTATGCTTATTTATTACAAAAAATGTGGCTTTTTCATTAACTAGTTTAGTTGTGATATTTGTTTTTATAAAATCCAAATAATTATAAATATTCAAATTAAACATATCAAATTTTATTATAGTAAAACAACAAATATTTCATTAAATCCATGATAAAAAAGCAATTGTTAATCATTAACTACGCAAATGTCGAATAGCAAAAGACCAGTAAATACATAATTTGAATCCAATAACTAGTGTCATTGATCCTAGTAAGTAGTATGATCAAATAGTCACAATACAAAATAATAAAAACTTCAAAAACAAGTTTTCAACGCATGATTATAATGAAGCCTTCCGCTCTGAAAAATCACAATGTATGACCTGAAATGATAAGATAAAAATAATGTGTCATTTAAATATGAAGATAAGTGCACAAGTCAACAAATAACATAAACAATCCTTCAGGAAACACATGCATGCATTTAAACATCTATGATTAAATGAAAAGAACAAAACAAAGTGATTAGTATTTAAAATTAAATGCCTTGCTATTAAGTGATGATAAAACTTCACAAAATAAGTGTTCCAGAAGAAACAAGTGGCAAAGCAAACAAATATCATGCATACCACAAAATATACAATCCATGCAAGAGATTCAACATGCATACAAAGATCTTTAAACAGATTACGAGATGCAAAAAGGATGTCCATACCTCATACAAAGGGCATTTGCCCAATTATGATTTGAAATGAAATAAATCAGATTGAAACATTCAAAAGCATAAATTTCTCTATGTCATTGTCAAATAACTTATGAAAAAACAAAAATTTGAATGGCTCACACCCCTTATGTTGGGTAGCTATATTCTCCTAAAACCAGAAATCTCTTTTGAAAACTATCAACCAATGTATCATAAAAAAGACATTAGTCACTAAGAATCAATCATGAGACAAAATATCAATTTGAAGCACCCTACATGAATAAAACCAACTTTGAAAACTATCAATCATTATATTAAAAAACAGGAATTTTTAACAACTATACCAAAACTCAAACACATAAGAATTAAAATGGGAAACAAGCAAGAATCCAATACACTTTTGCAAAACCTGCATATCATCCAATACACCTTTGTACACATCATAGTTTGAAATTTTATAATCAGCCAATGTAGACATATCCAAGTTCCAGTTTACAGATTATGTTAAAAAATAGGAATTTTTAACAACATAATCAGAACTCAAACATGTAAGAACTAAAATGGGAAACAAGCAAGAATTTAATCTGCATATCATCCAATACACCTTTATACACTTCATAGTCTAAAATTATATAATTAGCTAATGTAGACATATCCAGGTTCCAGTTTACAGTAAACATTGTCAACACAAATATTTTCAGCAAGCAATAACTAGTTCTATAATTATAAATTATCCTATTCCACACTCTTTATGAACTAAAATATTTGATTTCTATCTAAAATATATGCATAATTGAGAGAAATAGGCATTATGTTGATATATTCATACCATGATGAAATGCAGTATTCTTATCAGCATTATTAGCTAGTGCTTGTGGTGCTCGCTCATGGCCACTATTGGCATCCGGAACCTAGCAAGTATAAAGATATGAGATAGTTGAATTGTCTTATAATATCAAAGTTTAAAAGATTTAAATATTTGAAAATAATACCTGTCCAAAGGAGCTTCCATTAAAGTTTTGAGTCATAGATGATTCTGTAGGAACTAACTTACACATAATTTGTCTCATGAAAGACATTTCAGACAACAACTTATCTTGATTTTCTTTCATCAATTTCATTTCTTCCTCATGTTTTTCCTTTAACTCCTTTATCTCCTACTCTAATTTTTGGGCTGTCTCATTAGATAAACCATCCACAGCAATATTTCCTAATGAAGGTTTATTACCCCACATCAAAGAAGGGGTTGGACCAAGTCCTAGACCACGGATATAGCCACTTCTTTCACTTCCTAACACTTGGGAATAAACATCTCCTTCCCAAGCAACACCATTAATAGATTGTTCATTAGATGTCTCACCACTATTCAACTTTCCTTGAATTAGCTCCTGAGTGCAATTAAGATAGCAAATTATGGCATACTCAAACCCATATGAAAAAGAATAAAGATAAGTTAATACTTCAAAAGGATGTAACTTCTGAAGGATTAAATTGAATGGAGATTTTACCACTGTTTTTGCAGACTCCTCATCCAATGGTCTACCATCTTTACGTTTCTTATGAGTTAATAAAAAAATTTCTGCTCGTGTAGGCTCTATTCCATCTTTGGCCTAGTACAATTAAATTAATGTCAGGAATATTCTTTAAACTAATGTTATTTATAATACTATATTTTGGAATTTGTACATTAATACCTTTTCATTCATTAAGGTTGCAATGCTTTTGGATCCTCCTGTGTGAGGCATCTTTTGCTTTGTCCTATTAATCCTATTTGCTTGGCTACGCTTCTATCATTGTAACACAAAAAAAAAGTCATGCATTTTTATAAAATAAGAACACAAAGAAACTAAGTGTGTGCATGTGTATTATTTAAGGCTTCTAAAGTTAATACCTTTGCTTTATCAGAAAGCCAGTAAGAGACAAGACTGGTCCATTGGTCCCTTGGTACTCGTTTTGGTCTATTCTTTAATAAGGCATCCTTGGTCTTAAATTGTGCCATATAGATACTCTTCAAATCACATTTGTAATCTTTCCATTTCTTCCCAAGTGATTTTTTGACAAACTCTTCACCGCATGTTGGGATAGAAAATTTTTTCTACAAAAACATAGCAAGTAGTTACAAGCTCATATCATGCATGATAAAACTAATTCAAAATTAAGTTAAAACCTATTAAGAACAATTATTTCATACCCTCACAAAATTCACCAATTTCTTTTTTTCCTCTTTATCATAAGTTCTCCAATCATCTATGTTTAAAGGCATTATTTCTGGAGTTCTAGCCATAATGCCTAGAAAACTTGCAAGCTTTCGACCTTCTTTTCCTATAGCTTGGTTGCGGTTATTGAATTGCACATCAATTGTCTTTCCTCGAGGCATACTCCAAATATCTTTTAGTAAAGTAGGCCCACGTGCCTTCTTTTCCTCCATAGAACCTAACATATAAAGAAAAAATATTGTTATTCAATTCAACCAAATTTGGAAACACAAAACAATTCATTACAATAATATTACGTGACTCATCATTTTCCTCAGAATCAATGCTATCTGAATTGTTCAATTCTTCAAATTGAGTGTTATAAGCATGGTCTTGAGAGCAATTTTGGTCGCTCAACAATTGCTCAATATAGGGCCGCACTTCTTCATCATGCCGTTGATCTTCAACAAACTTGAGACTATTCTTTCTAGGCATTTTGATACAAAATGTACTCCCTACAAAACAATATGTAAGGATGTGAGTGACATAATGGCCATCATATCAATAATTAGACAAAGAACCTAAGAAGTTTCATAGTATAATAAAAGTTGCAGACTTTCACCCTCCCAAATACAAAAGTGTTAAACAAAAAGAAGTGACGACATCAAATCAATATTTAGTGGAATGGTTTTATTAAGTCAATGCATGTGTAATGAGATCAAGAAATAATTTTCCTTCCTACTGGAAACAGAAAATGGTCCTATAGCCTATGGCCACACTAGAAGACAGCATTTCCATTCCTATGATCATGATGACTTTAAATATGTAATGCATTTTTTCTGTTTTGGATAGAACTCTAAATCTATAATGCTTGTATAAAATCTATTCAAACCATGATTCATATAGCTGACTACTTGATAAAAATAATGTATAAACAGTTTCAAAATTAATAAATAAAAGCATTTAAACACAATAACACAACAAAAAGAAAATGACTATAGAATGATAGTTTAAATAAGGACAAAAACACAATAGAAAGAAAAATAAGAAAAAGCATTTAAACACAGAGCTTAAGCAAAGAATTTAAACATTTTCTAAGTATTACCTATCTTATTTAGAATCACTATCATATTCATTGTCATTTCCTCCATCATTATTAGCTTCAACTTCATTGGGAGAATGGCTAGAATGTAGGCTAATATCAATTACTATCCCATCAACATCACTTCTTACCCAATCATTATTGTCATGCTCTAAGTCACAAATATTTTCTAACAAAGTCAAGTCATTAACATCATTTTGCATTGATGACTCAAACTGCATACTCTTTCCTTCTCCCATGTCAAAAATGTCTCGAGGTCTAATTGGCCTAGGGACAAACCATTCATGATCATGAGGATCTTGCACAAATATCACTTGCTGAGCTTGATTTGCAAATACAAAAGGTTCATGACTTTCTCGATCGCCAGAATGTATCAAGTGTGAGAAGTTCACAAGCGTGAAACCCAAGTCATCTTCCTTCACTCCTCTACCTTGGGTTATGTCAACCCAATCACATTTAAATAAGACAACCTTAAATTCTTCAAAGTAATTTAACTCTATAATATCATTCAATCTCCCATAATAAGTGATATTTGCTGACTTTGGAGCACTATCATTTGTACTTGCATAGCTCTCTACCTTTGAAACAACCATAACACCAGAATTTTGCGTTGCCATGAACTCTTCATGTTTCTTTGTTCGAAATCGATACCCATTATTTACATCAAATGCTTTGAATCTTCTTGCAATGTAACTTGGACCTTGTGAAAGGGCTTTTAGATCACTTTGGATATTAGATGTGATATCTAACTCCTTAACCTAACCAATAAACAATATATAACTAGCTATAAATTTCAATTTAAATAACATGATATTAACCTAAGATAAATAATGACTAAATCCTTCTACTTACTTGCTCCATGAACCATTCATGAAAT
The DNA here is from genome assembly GCA_031439595.1 of Pterocarpus santalinus. Lineage (NCBI taxonomy): Eukaryota > Viridiplantae > Streptophyta > Magnoliopsida > Fabales > Fabaceae > Pterocarpus > Pterocarpus santalinus. The sequence goes on from CM062531.1 coordinate 18,475,191, forward strand.
GAATCAAAATGTAAGCGATCAAGCTGGTGTTTTGTAAGGCGGCGCTTACGATGTGATCTCTTGATCTCACTAACGTGTTCGCTACACATGTAACTCACATTTATCAATATTGCTATCAAATGAAGTTATATATAGTCAACAAGATAGAGAGATACCACTCACTTTTTATAATTTTCAACTATAGCAGATTCACAATTGAAAAGCACATATCGATGTGCTTGCAACCACGTCTTATCATCCATAATAAATGCTTCTATTTTGCCATATGGTTGCCCAATAGTAGGAAAAAGACATCCTTCTTTATCAACTTCATGCTCAATCTCATTTTCATGTTTTCTTGACCAATAAGACCTTGAATCTCCACCTTCCATATACCGTGAGCAAAATGTCAAACACTCATTTGCAAGATATGCTTCCGCTATAGAACCTTCTGGACATGCTCGATTACGAACATATGATTTTAAAGTGCATAAGTACCTACAACATAGCATGATGTTACTATTTAAGTATGTCATTAGTTAAGTATTTTATTAAGTATGTACAACTTATATATAAAAACTTAATACTATTTTTCATACCTTTCAATTGGGTACATCCAACGATAATGTACTGGGCCCGCAATTTTAGCTTCAGTTGCTAAGTGAATAATCAAATGTACCATAACTGTGAAAAATGACGGAAGGAAGAGTTTCTCCATATTACACAATGTTAGTGCAATTTTCTCTTCAAGTAACTTTAACTCTTCCATTTTAAGCACTTTGCTACAAAGCACCCGAAAGAATGTGCATAATTCGATCAAAAGAGAACTCACCTTTTTATCTATTATTCCCTGCAAAGCAAGAGGAAGAAGTTCTTGCATTATAACATGGCAATCATGAGTTTTTAGCCCTGATATTTTTCGTTTACGAATGCAACGTGAGATGTTAGATGCATAGCCATGTGGAAACTTAACATTTTCGAATACTTCATAGAATAGTCTCTTTTCCTGTGAGGACATTGTAAAGTAAGAAGGAGGTAGATATGTCCTACCATTAGCTCGTTGCTGAGGCCATAAGCTAGGTCTTATACTCATCTCTTTCAAGTCCAACCGAGCTTCCAAGTTATCCTTTGACTTTTTACCAAGACCCAACAGTGTATAAATCAAGTTATCACACACATTTTTTTCTATGTGCATCACATCAAGGTTATGGTGCACCAAATTATACTCCCAATAAGGCAAATTGAAAAACATGCTCCTCTTTTTCCATGTGTTTTTCATCACCCCATTCACCTCTTGACTCAACTTACCAAGAGTGAACTTTATGCCTCTAACTTGATTTAGAACCAATGACCCAGATATTGGACAAGGCGCAAGTCTTGTTTCTTTAGTTCCATCAAATGACTTTGCATCATTTCGATATTTATGATCTAGCTTCAAGAAACGTCGATGACCCATGTAGCAAAACTTTTTACCATGTTTGAGCCTTCTAGATTGAGTGTTTATGTTGCAAGAAGGGCATACAAATTGACTATAAGTGCACCATCCAGATAAAGTACCATATGCTGGAAAATCCTTTATAGTCCACATGAGAGCTGCTCGCATATTAAATGTCTCCTTAGCAAAGGCATCATAGGTTTCCACCCCCCACATCCCACAATTCATTTAATTCCTCTATTAAAGGTTCCAAGAAAACATCAATATTATTTCCAGGCCCTTTTGGTCCAGGAATGAGTAACGATAAAATAAAAAATTCTTGCTTCATGCACAACCATGGTGGAAGATTATATGGCATCAAAATCACTGGCCATGTGCTATAAACACTTTGCATTGTACGATATGGATTAAAGCCATCAGCAGCTAATCCTAAGCGGATATTGCGGGGATCTTTAGCAAATTCTGCATGATAACTATCAAAACTTTTCCAAGCTTCAGAATCTGCAGGATGCCATAAAACCCCATCTTTTTTACGCTCTTCATCATGCCATCTCATCAGTTTAGAAGTTTTTGAAGACATAAATAATCTTTGCAACCTTGGCTTAAGAGGAAAATACCTTAGAACCTTGGCGGGAATTTTTTTCTCTTTGTTTTTCCATCTAGAAGCCCCACAAATTGAGCATTCATTAACCTTCTTATCAGCCAATTCATTCCTAAGTAGAATGCAATCATTGGGACAAGCATGGATCTTTTCATACTTTAAGCCCAATCCCTCAACAATCTTTTTGGTCTGATAATAAGAAGGAGGTAACTTTTCTCCATCGGGTAATACATCCTTTAGTAGTCCAAGCAGAGCATTAAAAGGCTCATCAGTCCATTTGAATAGTCGTTTTATATGGTAAAGATGCAGTAAAAATGAAAGTTTGCTGAATTTCTTGCATCCGGGGTATAATTCTTCATCTGCGTCTTTCATCAACTGCTCAAACTTCTCCACCTCTGGATGAGATTGATTTCTTGATGAATGAGTAATGTTTTCTTCCATGTTTGGCTCCACATCATCCCTTTTAGTAATACTATTATCCATCAATTGGGTAAAGCCTCCAAAAACATCATGTATCATTCCTACCGTATCATCACCCTTTGAAGCTTCTTTTCTACAATAAGTTTCTTCAATACAAATAGGCAAATTTAATGACTCCCCATGACAAAACCATGTGTCATATGATGGTATAATACCATTGACCACAAGGTGATCATATGCTGTTACCCGATTTACTAAATAGTGTAGAACACATTCTTTACAAGGACATGGAATTGATTCTCCATTGCTTTGACGAAAGGCATGGTCTAGAAACTCTTCTACTCCATCTAGATATTCTTTGCTAACTCTATCACTCTCCATCCACCTTCTACTTTGAGGATTGTCCATGACCATTCAATAAAACTTTTCTCTCTAAACCAATTTAAAAAGCTCATCTAAATTGAATTTATTCCATGCTTCCTGTTATAAATTATCAAGCTTTTAGACAAAAATGAAGGCATCGTATTATCCTAGACTTAGCAAAAGCAAAATAATATACCATACCACTAGTGTCTTGGCACGAACTAGAGTGCATGTCAATCATTTTTTTATTTTATTTAATCTAGAAGATTTAAAAAATTGAGAATCCGATGCACCATTCTGTATGTGGACTAGACCAATAGGACTCATTTTAATCATATTTTGTCTTTCTATTTTGAGCAAGTTAGCAATTCACATTTCCAAGACATGACAAATTAACCCAAAGACGTGAAAGAAAATGCCCCAAGATACAAAATCACCCCAAGGTTCATGAATGAAGATGAGATCAAGGAACAAAGACAAAGGAAAATTATGAATTGGTACATATTTATTTGTGATGATATAACTGGATAAGAAACTGATAAGCTGCAAAGGCAGCACATCATGGAAAACCACACCTAGTATCCTCTTATTTGTGAGGATAATACTAGATAAGAAACAAAATAGCCATTGGAATGCCTGTTTTTACATGCAAGGCATTTGACCATAAAATGTTATAGAGAAACCCACATGTAGTAGCTACCTCAAAATAACAGTAGCAAAATATTTAGTCTAACTTGATTGCCATTGGCAACTACTACTTTCATCATAAAGCATTGATTACAATGCATATAAAACTTATATAAAAGAGCCTAAATACCTTGAGTGGATCAAACACCTTCTTAGCAATATATTTCTGTCGAAGAGTACCCGTCTACTGTACTTTATCAGGATGAATGCACAATGTAGCTTTAGTATAAACCTTTTAATAGCAGTGGCTGTAATTAAATCAATCGAAGAAACTGGTTGCCAACCACAATCAGGCCACAGCACCTAATCATCATTCATAAAGGAAAAATGAGTTAACATAATATAACATATTATAGAGAAAAGAATAACACCTTAAATGGACTAAAAACTAAGGGATGGTTTGGCTGGTTCAAGATTCACATGAAGGAGCTTTCCAGGGTGTATTGCTCACAACAATTAATAACAACTAAATAATTAAAATGTTCTGCAAAATCATGCTTATTTCCTAAAGATGTGTGCCCTCTGTTAGTGAATAATTGAAATTGCCAATATGGATAAACTTATTGGAGGAAATTGATGCACTGAAATGGTTAAATGATGCACTGAAATATTTCAAGGCATATCCTCCTAACTACTAAGACATGAGTTCATCATTGCATAGTAACATGGAGGAGGGGAGTCAATAATTCTCGCCTATTACTATATGCCAACACATAATGTAGACTTCTAATTACCTATATATCACGAAATTTAGCTTCTTCTATAGTCAATTTGGATGCTATTTCTACTACTTGTTTGTGTTTCTCTTCATATTTCTTGCCTAATGATTCTGCTTGTAACATACCACCAGATAATTCTCACATCTTAAACTTACATCATATTTCCAGAAAAAAGGAACATACCTCATGCTTATTTGCAGACGCCCTTTCTATAATCTCATCATATTGCCACTAAGAGTCTATTTTGGCATAATGAATAAGACTCTCACTTTAAACTTTTCCCATTTTAACCTTTTAATCATTAAACAATAAAAAAACTCATTCTACTCACTACCTAGCTTAACATGCATGATAACAAAACATCAGAGAAGTGCAAAGAGAGCTTGATATGAGATTGAGAGTTGAGGAAAACAAACATAAAGTAATTGTTTGCATTTGAAAATTTTAGAATAGAAGCATGGACCAAGAGATGATGCAAGCTGCAGATAATAAATAGGAAAATAAACTTAAACATAACACATTATTAAGCAAAACTAATCCAGTGAGCCAAGAGGAGCTGTTATCAACAAGAAACTACAGCAAAACATTCATCATCAGAAATGATTGAAAAATACATCATAGGTTATACTTGACTAAAGACTATTGAGTCATAGAAAGAACCAACATCTGAAATAGCAAAAGTACACATTCCGCAAATTGAATCAGCAAACAAACACAACTCAGAACATGCGCAGGAATACATGCAGTGTTTCACACCAAAGCATGACATTTCCACTAAATTTTTACGCCTAAACAAGAGAAAGATGCTGGACTTAAAACACACACACTCTTACCAATAGCAATCCTTCGAAGTCAAAAAAACTCAAATGAATTTTGATCCACTGAAATGATCATTCAGTATAAAAGAAGAGAAAAACCCAAATTATAATATTTGATAAAGTGCAGAGTTATTATTCAAAAACTAAAGTATAGCCCCAAGGTCGATGGAAAGACAAAACGCATTTCATTAATATAAAAAAATTGCATTCAAATTATGAAAAGTTTTCTAAAATATGAATGCTGATTATTAACAAGCGCTATTCTTAGTACAGCATTGAAGAGGGAAAAAAAATCTAAAACGAAAAAAATACAAAAATGTTCATTTTGAAAAAGTTTAAACCAAAAAAAGAGAGCAAATTGTGGGATAAGATAAAGGAAGATGCAGTTACAATTAGAAAGTGACACAAATCAAACGAAAAAAAAAGTCAAATAGCTAGAAATAGGTGCATTGAAGTCAAATCTATCAAGCCACATAGCACCTATGTTAAAATAATACAAGAAACAAAGGGGAAAAAACAAAAAAAATAAAAGGAAAAATCAAAGAGAGAGTAAATTCCAGTGAAGCGGATAGCACATTACCTTTTAAGATAATTAAAAATCAATGAAGGGGATGACATTCTGAGCTTTTAGCAAATGATTGCACAAAGGTCAAAACCAAAAACTAAAATATACACTAATATGTACTATGAAGGAATGCATTACTTCTCAATAAATAAAATTGATTATTGATAGAAAAGAGAAATATAGCGGCTCTTACCATATAATTGTCATACACAGTTATACAAATGCACATATAAGCATCAAGAAACATGAAAATCAAGAATGTAGCAAGGCTACCAAATTAGCAATCATTCTCCACATATGAAAAATAGAACTCCCTAGAAATTGCCATAAACAAAACATGAAAAGAAGCTCACTTGCCAGAACAACATTTCTATGCACAAATCACCCTCAATAAAACCCCTTTCCCAAGCCTTCGACAAATGTCTAAGCTAACCAAATGCTTTTTCATATTCTCTATGGAAATAAGCACAGTCCAAATCAAGAACCAAGTTCTTTTAATTACCTTTGGAGTGGTTCTCAATTCCAGATAGACAACATTTTTTGAAGCAAAATCTTCAACAACCTGCATTTACAACTCGCTTCTATAAATGCAAAGCCAATGAATTTGGTATAATAAAATTTAGATAGTAAGAATGTGGATTAAATCAAACAACTTGAATACCTCAATTAATGAATGAACACCTGTATTTACGAAGCCAGAACTAGCACTACTATTAGCCTTTGAAACACGATAGTGGTAAATACAGATCACTAGCAGTATAATTGAAAATTTTGAAGTTCAGAAACTGTCCTTCAAATAGCAGGCAAAAAAATAAAAAATAAATAAAAGGAATCATCTAATATTATCGTAAAAGCAAATCATATAAGTTGAATGGCTCCAATCCTTTGTTGTGATGTATTCTCTATAGTTCTTTGCAAACGAAACTGAATAGTACCTCATGTTCGCAAACATTAGTGGCAGCAAATATATCAAAATGAATTCCAAAAATTAAACTGAGAAAGGAGGAGAATCAGATTCACGAGAGTTCGAATTTTCGGTGAGTTGTGTATTACCTCTTGTGCTCTGTGAGAATCAAAGCAACATCAAAGCAGATTCAGAGCAAAATATTAAAGCTGAGAATGAAAAATAAAAATAAAAGGGATTTAAGGAGAAACAAGAACGAAGACAGATTTACCAGTGAGACCAAGGGTTTTGTTGAGAGATGATGCTGACAGAGGAGTGTGGCTAGGATGGAGGCAGAGGTTGCATCACAGGTGATGAAATTTTGATGAAGGGGAGGTGCTCTGTGTGAGAGGTTCGTGTTGAGTCTTGTGGGTGTGTGCAGAAAAAAAACGTAAAAAAACTTGTGAAAAAAAAAAAAGAGGGAGATGAGAGAGTATAGATTTTCTTGGCGGGCCAAGTTTTAGCGGGTGTTTAATATCACTTTTAACGGCAATTAATAACAATTGCCCCTGTATAACAAGTTATTTGCGGCTAATATGCATTGGCCATAAAAATTTTCGTTCATAGATAGAATTACTAACAAATATAATATGGCCACTAAATAATTGCCACTAAAAGTCAATTTTGGCGTAGTGTTTGCTTCACAACTGATTTAGCCATGGTCTTTTGTGATAATAAGGCTTCCATTGATCTTGCCACCAACCTAGCATTCCATGAACATCAAAACATGTGGAGATAGATTATCAATTCATTAAAGAAAAGGTAATGCAAGGCCTTTTCAATTGGTGCATCTTCAAAGCTAATATAAGTTAGCAGACTTATTGACCAGAACCAATGTCAACAACTCATTTTCAAAATCTAATAGCTAAGCTGGAATAGTTGATATATACTTTCCATATTGAAGAGGAGTATTAGATCATAGACATGTATTTAATGTATGTTGATATAGTTAGTTATTGTGCAATTAGTTAGTTGAGGACTTTATAGACTAATTTATCTCTTATGGTGTGTGTGTGTGTGTGTGTGTGTGTATGTGTTTATCATTCTTTTAGAGTTTAGTGAATCAATTTAAGATAATTTTTCGTACATCATTCTCATTTGTTTCTCTCTTAAGCTTTAGATTAAAAATATATTAAAAAAATTAATGAATACAAAATTAGATAAGTTTATCAAATTAAATTGTTATGGGTTGGGTTAAATCAGGTATAGAAAATCTTTTCACTTAACTCAAACAGAACCAACTTGATTATATTTGGGTTGATTCGAGTCGGGTCATCGAATTGTGTTAAAAAGGAAAAATCAACATATTATAATTTAAGAAAGGAAGAGTCTAGTTATATAGAAAAAATTCATAATGAAAAAAAGATAAAGAAACAAAAAGTCTAGAACTGATTCACTGATTTAGATCTAAGAAGACCGACATCGCTTTTTGCCTTCTTCTTTCTTGTTCTCCAGCAATTGCTAGGCACTCAAGAGCCATGGCAACTCTTGCCTTCGATTCTCTAGCATTGCAAGTGCAAGGCCTCATGAGCTATGGCAACGTGAAGTGGAGCAATGCAATGCAAGATGCGAGTGCGACGAAGAATGCCATGGTGGACATGTGAGAGATGGCAAGCACATGACAATGGGCATGTGTGGCGGCAAGCATGATAGCAACATATGTGACGGTAGGCCGAGCATGACAACAACACTGGCAAGGGGGATGCTGGGTAGTAGCAACATCTTCTAGATCTATTAAGGATGCTCTAGATCTATGAGTTTCTATTGTTGTTCTGGACATTTGATACTAATTTTTTTAATTTGATTATACATTTTGGATGAAGAAGATGAACGGCTACATTTTTTTTTTTAAAGAAAATAAGAAGGTAGAGGTGAAGAAGTCAGGTTAGGTAATGAGTTGATGGGTTGACAGGATTTCAAAATGATAAACCTATTACCCAAACCGATTAAGATTGGATATTATAGTTCTTTACCCAAATAAATCTGAATACCCGACACAACCCAAATTTTTAGTATTGGGTCGATTTGGGTTAACCGAGTTTACAAGTTGATCTAGACTTGTGAACACCCCTAGCTACAATACAAATGCTTTAGCAAGTTCTTTGTTTTATACATAACATAAATGGATATACAAATAAATATCTGCTTTGGTAAAATTATAAAAAACATTTTGATGCCAAAAAATAAAATATGACAAAAAAAATTTCTATTCTCTCTTTCTCTAGTCCTTCCCTTATGTGAGTATTATTGAGGGCAGCGGCCATCTTTCTTCTTTGGCGGCAACCCCTCCAATTCATTTTCTTTTGTTTTCATTGCTTAAGTCTTCTATCTTTTGTCTTGTTTTTGCTGTCTTTTCAATTTATGGAGGTTTTCGTTGCCCCTCTGTAGGTCTTTTTGTTGTTCTCTTTATGGACAATATTGGCAAAGTGGGCCCGCCCGCTCTAACTCGCCAAAAGCGGGTTACGGTGGGGCGAATTGGGAAGGGGGCCATTCTAGTCCACCTCGTTTACTGGCACTCGCCAAAAAAATAAAAAATATAAATAAATTTATTTGAATATTTTTTATAAGTTAAATTATTTTTAAAAAAATTTTAAATTAAAAAATATATTGAATAAAAAATCTACTTAAATAAAATAAAATAGAATAATTAAACTACATAATTTATATCTAAATTTAACTCAAATATAAATATAATAAACTAATTAGAATATATAAATAAGCTTATAAATAATAATTAACTATAAATTTATAACATAAAGTTTAAAAATTAATAAAGTATAATAATAACATAACCTATAATAAAGACCTAAAATTCTTTTAAAAAAATACTGTTGTACCTAAAAAAAAAAAAAAAAGAGTCACCCTTGGACCGGCGAGTCAACCCGCCCCGGCCTGCCAAAGCTCGCAGGTTAGGCGGAATGAAAAGTTTTAGTGGGCCAAATATATTAACCCAACCTATTATTTTTGGCGGGTTTGGCCGGCCAACCTAGCGAGTTGAGCCTATTTTATCATTTCTATTTATTGGTGTTTTGGTTTTCCCTTTGTGGGTATTTTGGTTTTTTTCTGATGGGTATTTCTATTTTGATACTCTTACACATAAAAAAAACTCATTTAGATCTATTTTGAATGAAAGCGTAATATATTCTTCAAATTTTAATACTATTCGTATTGGTCTCCAATGTAAAAGATACTTAAACATCGATAATATCCAAGCAAATAGTATATTCACATATCATTAGTTAGTTCAAAATGTAGATTGTATTTATTTTTTATTAAATTTCGATCTAATATATCTTTTTCGATTTATAAGTATCGCTAAGATAATTTATAAATGAAATTTTCTTTCTCCCAAAAAAGATACTAGATCTTACAAAAAGATAAAAACTACAAAACTACTCACGAATGACTTGGCATGCTTTAATTTGTCATATAATTTGCTTTTCTACATTTTTTTTTTTAACGTTTAATTAGGTGGCTGAGAAACAATGTGAGTAGTTGGCTAGGCAACGGCAACATCATTCGTAATTGCGTTTCGTGGCTATGTGCTCGTTTGAAATAGCAGTTCAGTTTTCATATACCTAAAATATAAAGGAAAACGATTGTTACAAAAAATTTTAATTTATATGATAATTTTACAAATGGTGGCATGTTGTGATGTGGTGCTTTGAGTGATTATACAATAATCAACTAATTTGTTAATTTTTTAATGAGTGCATTTGGATAACTTGGAAAAAAAAAGTTCTTTTAAGATAAAAAGAGTTGAGGTAGAAGTAGAATCAGTTCTATATCGATCTATTTCTTTAAAAGAAAAAAAAAAAGTTAAAAAAATTAATTATTTTATAATTATATTTTTTAAAAAAATTATTCAAATAATTACAAACCTTAAAAATATATTTTATTAAAAAATACTTTAATTATAATAAAGCACAAATAAATACAGGTTTTTTACTGTTTTAAATTTAAAAAATTATTATTTATAGATATACGTCATTTCAATATTTTTTACCAAAATGTCTTGAATTGGCGTATATCCGAAAATAATATTTTTTAATTTAAAACAGTCAAAAAAATCCAAATAAATACACCCAACATATCATTTAACTTGTCATTTGTATAAATGTTTGTGACTCTACTTTTGCTCCGCACAGCATTGTTTAAATATAAATTATACATTAAAAATACAAAATTTTGTAAGTGATTGTCAAAACTTTTAAATTCGCTAGCTTAATCTTTAACTGAATAAAATAAAAAATTAAAGTTTTTCTCAGTGATAATTACTAAAAGTTTTAAACTCTTCATCTTTAGTTTTTGAATAAAAATATGAAATAGATTGATAATGTCTAAGAAGTATATATATGGCAACTTTTGAAAGTTCCCAACGTAGAATCGCATATTACTAGAGAGCAAAAGAGGTGCTAGCTAGTATCATAGAAGATTATAGATATATTCAGTCAGTGTTTTCTTTCTAATTGATTAAAGTTCAAGGATAACGCTTTTTATTCCCACAACTTTTACTTTCTCAAACACATTTTCTTCTTTTAATTTTCAAAGAAATATTTTAATAGCTAAGATTACATACTCTATTTTAAAAGAGTATGGCTTTTTTTTCTTCCCTTTTTGATATGGTAAAAGAGTATGGCTTTAATCTTATAAATACCGGGGAATGATATTTATAAAAATGGATAATTTACACCTGTTACATTGCTTTCAATTAAAAAATGTACAGACAAAATCTTAAAAATGCTAAGAGACTCTCTTTTAGAATTTAATTCTGAAAATGATACTTACTCAATTTTATCAAACCTAGTGAATATAGTTTTAAAAGTAGATGGTCACGGTGGAAGTAAATTATAACTCTAGATAAATTTTATTTGCAATGTCAAAAGTTTAAATTCTAACAGTATTTTGATGAGGACTTTATCTAATTACTATCAAGACTCAAAATCAGATTAGCAATTAATTCTATAGAAAAACCGAGCCAATATATTTTTTTTTTAATCTTTTTTAAGTTAGCCTATGAAGTGATTAAAGTCTTAAATATACACGCGGGGCCAAGTACCTTAAATTTGTATGAGATTATAAACTCAAATTTTAGAATTACCATTTGTTAGAAAATCTCAATTGTATAACAATTATTAATCAATTCACTTAAATTTAGAACTTCCCTTTACGCGGTTGGAAGAAACCACAACTCTATTATTATAACTTAAGGAATGGATCCTCTCATATGCCCTTTTCCGGGCCCCACAGAAAATTGGGTGTTATAGGAATATGATGGGTGGATAGCCACACAGTCACAAGTTTAAATTATAATTATATCAATTGCTTAAAGCCACTTGCTAAGGAACACAACGGCATTATTTTTGCAAAGTTTAATACAAGTTACTTGAAATAGTCTAGCTGGTCCAATAAATTTCAAAAAAATGTTTAATACAATTTTATAGTTAACTAACACTTTATTATACTGTTTATTTCAGTGTATAATATGTTTTTAGAATAAGAATATCAATTATTAAATTATTTAATAATTATCAAATCATTAATATTTTATTTATGATCTTTATAATAATATCACATGATTAAATGGTAAAGTTGCGCTCAAATTTGCATTTTACAGAAAGATATTAATCCATTTAAAATCTCCTCCCATACATGTTGACAATGTACGCACACAGCTACATTTTTATGTAATATTTAATTGTTTTTAAGGTAGTGGTTGTACCAACCATATTTACAAGATTTCTTCAAAAATATATAATATAAAGCGGAATAAATTCATAAGAACACACCACAATAAACAAATTAAAGATGTAGTTTTTAGATTTCAAACTCAAATCCTTATATATATCTAGTTCCTTAATTATAAACATTAGGTATATGCCGCTAGGTTACACTTAAAAAACGATTATCCAATAGCATTCTGCCATTTAAAATTTATATCTATGTCCCGTTTTCTATAGTTAGATATGATATTCTTTATGGATACTTATATTTCTTTATAATAAGCGAATGAAAAATTGAAGATTTTAGTTTCGTTTTTTGGCCACTTGTTTGCTTTCACAAGCGCAACACCTATTCGGATATTTTATATGAAACCTCTCTTTTATATCTTCCCCTGTTTAGTTAGGTTGCATGTGGTGTGTCGCAAGCCAATCCTTTATTCATTTGTTTTATTAGATAAGCAAAACAACTTTCATTTTATGATCCAAGGTGCAAAGCAAAGCAACTTTTGTGAAAGCTCTCGTTCTAAAGTGGGGCTTGGTTGTTTTATCGATTCTATTTTTCGTATCTATTCGACTTGATTGAAACGGTCGAATACACTTAACTGAGAAAACAATAAGAGTACTTATTTAATTACCAAAAATATAATAATTAAGAGTAATGCTGATTTCTTTATAATTTAGGGTATATTGGGATAAATGGACGAGTTTGAGGGGAAAGAATATGAGGGTTATTTTTTTATTAAATTGAAAGAACTATAACATGTTAAAAGATGACAAGGGAAGATTGGAAAGTTACATAACAGTCTATTATTTGACCCTAAAATTCAAAAGATTTTCAAATGAAAAGATTGCTTACTTAAAATAAAAAATTTGCCTCTTCTCTTATCTCCTCCAAATTCCTCCATTCAAATCTGAGGCAATTCATGTGCATATTGCTGCAAAGATTGCTTTCCAACAAAACATAAGATAATTCAGAGGCATGTCCCTGTCATCCCAATCTGTTCTACACTAAAGTTCATGGAAGGCTTTCAATCTTCGTTTTCGCTGTCACCCTTGCGATCTTGGCTACTTGATCTTGGTGCTGAAAACGCAACGTGGAAACTGATATATAGACACTTTATGTTTTGGTAACTAGTATATCGACACTTTTAATGGTCCTACCAATGCGCTAGCTGTTAATTTCGTTTTCTTGTTTTCTATGACATTTTGAATGCAAGAGAATAGTAGAATGGGCCATTTTTTTTTTTATTATGGCGACTAGCAATCTTTCAATAGGTGGTAGCTCTTTATTTTGAAAGGAAAAAGTAGTTTCTACTTTCTAGAGCCATGCATTTATGGTCAAAAGCTCATGATAATTGTTGCCATATTCTTAGTGCAGAACTATTCTTCAAGTGCATTGGGGTTGGCAGTTTTTTTCGTAATACCTGTGAATAACATGCAGAAAAAATGGACAAGTCAAACTATACATATATATAACATCTTTATATAGAGATTACTAAACTCCATATTTTATTTTGTACAATAAAGTCCACACCCCTCTCTTTATAATCAAGTTATTATTATGGGCATCTTCGTAATTTTATCTTCCTCATATTAATTAGTATATTAACTCTATCTCACTTAATTAATATTCTCTTCCCACTATTTTCTCTCACGTCAATAATACCCCCTTTTTTATTTTTCTCTTATTTAAATATTATATATATAAGTAACATTATTATGTTGATAAATATATTTTACTAATCTAATAATTAATATTAATTCGATATACTATACTTCGGGTAATATAAAAGGTGTGAATTCAAGATGTTAATTTCATTCTATAATTTATATTAATTTAGTTCAATATACTATACTTGGGTAATATAACGTCACAAAAACAAAAAAAAAAAAAGCTTGGGTAACATAAAATGTGTGAATTCAATATATTATTTATTAATTTAATACTTTATAATTATCTGAATCACAAAGAAATTTGTGAATTATATTACTTAAATTAATATTAATTTACGTGTGAAGAATTAATGCATTTCTTTACTTGTATTAATACTAATTCAAGCTTTTCAAATTTATCTGAACTAATAAGTGTGAATCATATTATTTGAGCAATTCACATAAATATACATTTCTTTTCTTATATTTTTAATCATATATTTTATTATATAAAATATAACCTGAGTATTCATGAATCAGAAAAATTTTGGAGAAAGAAAAATATGATTAAAAAAAAGAAATATATATGACCTGCTAATATAGGCAATCAACAGAATTTGAGCCAAGACTCTTTGACCCAAGCTGTTGTGCAAGTACATTTTCCCTTTCACAAATCTTGGCTCAGATAGTCGGATTCTACAGCATACGCGGAAAACGTAATTAATAGTAACAAAAATTATCTATCAAATTTATCCTTTATATAGCTAAGCATGCTACTTTATTGTTGATATCATAATACTGATGCATGTGTGCTCCTTCAATTGAGATATTTTCTTCTCAGGTCCTTATTATGGCTATATATATGGCTATGGCAGAGTTGCAGACTATGCATGCATGCACATAATGAGATATTTTCCAACATAATATTAGCCACAACTATTAACTATTAAGCAAATAATTGCGTTGTTGAGCACATTTAAGTCAATTGCAGGTAGGTTGGTGCCTGCCGGGTCTACACTTGGGAAGAAAAACAGCATTTGACTTTTGGTTTTTTTAAAAAAAAAAAATTACACATTTGGTTTGCATTCAATTAGTTAGGAATTTGAAACTTTCTAGTTGAGTCTAGGTATACAATGTTTTAATCTGTGGTTAAGATCGCGATTATGATTGCAGATATTACAGTTATTGCAATGCAGATTGCAACTATGTTACGGCATAAAATTTTTGTGAAGTTGCACAAAACTTGATTAAAACTCTTATTTTTTGGCTTTCAAATTTCATCCTTGTCAAATCACCTTCAAGAACAAAAAAAAATCAATCTACCTACTTTCCAACTCAATATGCATTGTGAAAGGACACTAGCTAGAGAAGTGATAAGAGAGCTTGATATGATGACCTTGGGAACTAGAGACAACATATATTAAATTGCGATGTGGCTTGATGCGGATGTAATTTGTTACGGCCATAACGTGGTTCTGATGCAATCGAATCATTGTTACAACACGGTGATTTCTTATAATTTTAAGTTACACCACAATTGCAAGCCATATCAATGTGATGCGATCCAAAATTTAAAACCATGGCAGTATACGTTGATCCTGAAGCTACAACTCTTCTATATATGGTTTGATTGATACTTTCCTTTACACTATTCTACATAGAACTAGGAGTGAAAGAGAAACATCAAGAATAATAAATGTACAAAACAAAGCTAGGGGTTTTCTCTTTCTCTTTCTAGGAGAATAATCACTGTTGAAATGTTTGTCCTTATGCAAAGGTAGGACCCAAAATGGAGTAGCTTTTGAATAGGACAGATTCCTAAGATTAGATGGCACTGGCGTGCTCAGTTTATGATCAAGGAGCAGCAGAGATTTTGCACATGCTGTGCTGCATTCGTTTCAAGGAAGAAAACGCAGGGTATTTGATGCTTCTTCTTCAGTAAAACATGCATGTCGGAACACCCCCCAAACTAGTGAAAATGAACATATACATAATACATGGACCTGTCATTGTTGAAACAAACGGCCAAGACACAAAAATACAGGGTTCAATTTTTATCTGATTCTCTTGATTCTGTCGGCAAGTTCATGTTTAAAGCAGAATAAAGCATATAAAGCACATGAACAAAGCAACGCCATTTCGAACTGTGGATTGGAGGAGTGGTAGAGGCTTCATGGTGGTTGTAAAAGCTTCGTACATGCTTCTTTTGTTGTGAAAATGGCCCATCAACTGGAACTCTCTTTATCGTATCTGCCTTTAAGGGGAAACTATTAAAAGTAAATACAATTTGATCTAAGGATTAATTAGGAGTAAAACTACAAGTTGGTCCACGTAAAATTTGTGTTCTAATAGATTAATCCATCCTTAGAATAGAAAAAATAATAATTTGGTCCCTAAATTTAAAAAAATTATAACTAGACGCAAAAAATTTGATCCTGAATTTTAACGTATTCGCCATCTAAAGAGATTAACTAATTATGGATGTAGTTAAATTTAAGGACCAAATTGTTATTTTATATATTTCAAGGATGAATTTGTTATTGCACAAAATTTTTAAGGATGAATGTGTAGTATTTTGCTCATTAATTAAAGTGTTAAAGTAAGCTTTTTATCTTAGTTAAAGATGCTCCTTATAAGAAAGATTTTGTGCTTAATGCTGGTTTATGAAAGATATTGGTGGGTGTTCAAAGTAATTTATGCTAAGAGTGCCAATGAGTTGTGATGTGATATCAATACTAAATAGGATAAAGCTTCATTTATATCATTTATGTTTTAAAGCGATTTCAACCTAGTCTCAAAAATTTTTTTATTTTATTTATGTCCTTAATTTTTTTAAAACATCTTAATCTTACCATTTCAAAATTTAAATTATAAACGAAAAAAATTAATATGAAGGTCAGGTTATAATATTAGTGATGATGTGTTCATTACTTATCTAAATGGGATGATATCGTTTACCATTATTTTTCCTCATATTTTTATAGAATATGAAAGTTTTCTGTTTTAATTTAAATCTCATTAATGCTCAATCAATCTTTATCCTCCTAACACCCGAAACTTTCCCTTAGAGAATTGAACAATCTTTGTTGGTATTATTTAGATATTACTAACATAATTTGACTTTAATATCAGCTTTGTTTGTTTATAATTTGGATGTCATTTATCGAAAGGGTAAGATTGAAATATTTTTAAAATGTTAGGAATATAATAGAACGAAAAAAAGAAATTTTTGGGATTAAATTGAAATTATTGTAAAATGCGAGAAATGGAAATGAGGTTTTACCCATACTAAATATCTAGTATTAAAAAAGTTTAATGATGAGTATTTATGTAAAATCAAACTAAATTACAACGTTGAGTTTTAAAAGAATTGGTGAATATGATAGTTGACTAGTTAATAAAGTAATTAGGAAAATTACTTATAAACGATGTTCATAATTAAGAGCCAGTTTGTGTTAAATTTTATCGAACGAAAATATGCATCGCCTACGAGGAATGCGAAATGAGCTTTTGAAAAACTTGCATAAGAAATCGTGTTTCCGGTTGGTAGAAGTTAAACAAACATGATATAAATCTATATTTTTACTGGGGAGTAAAAATATGTGCTGGAAAGTCGAGAATAATTTTTTTATGCTTGAACTGTGCATCGTACAGAGATAAAAATGAAGAGTAAAATTTTATGTATGAGATTCATGCATAAATTCATCTATAAAATTTTACTCTTCCCTATACAATTTTTATTCCTATACTAAATACACTCTTAAAAGTAAAAAATAGAGCTAGAATGAAGTAAAATCCTCATGTACCATATAAGAGATAAAGTATAGGATGAAAAGTTAAATCTTTCGCTTGCTATATATACAATTTTGCATTAGTATGGCATGCTATACTCAGCAAGGGTAGCAGCAGGTCATGGTCTATTTTGAACCTTTTTCAACCGATTCCAGGCATAGCTTTTTGGCTTGCCTGCCACATGAGTTGCTTCTAGCAAGATAGCCAGCTAGGTGTATTGGCAATCCATCTGAATCCGAAACCTTTGCAATCCCTTTTATCTTTTTCTCAGAAGAATTTCCATCTTTAACTATTCACGTGAGGGATTCATAGAGGTGGGTCTTTTGTTACATCAATTTGGGAATATTGCTGCAGCTGTCACATGTGAATGAAGAATTGGTCACTAGTGAATGGGAGGCACACAAACTTTGGCCTTACATTGAGAGTGAGAGAGCTCACTATTAACTATCAGGTGTATTTTTGGTTTACATAGGAGCGGATGTCACTGAACGATAAATAAAAGGTGACAAAGTGAAGTTACGGATAAAAGTGCTTCGAAAAGCGGTTTTTTTTTTTTTTTTTGATCTCGAGGAGTGTTTACAGCACAAACCAAACAGGTAAGAAGGCACTTGGGAAATTAGTTGGGATGGGTACCATGCATCATTGTATGGAAAATAAATAATGAGTGTGTTACGAGTCCTACATTAGGTAGATCATCTTGAAAATAAGGCTTTTATAAGGACTTGAACTCTCTCACTCCAATAGCTAACTTTTGGGATATGGTTCTTCCAATGACTTATGCTCATTATAAATGATGCTTTCATTAAGAGTTGGCAAACCTGAAAGGGCTACCTGCAAAGGGTTCTGACCGGCGAAGAGGTTGACTGTGATTGAGTGAAGTGCCGCTAAATAAAGTGTCGCAGAGTGCAGTCGTCAGGATACCAGCTTTCAAAAGAAGTGGCAATGTTACGAGTCCTACATCGAAGATGTTACTTTTAAAGGGAAGCCTTATAAGCATTTATATTCGTAACAGAGTGGATATGGAGTATAATATATAGTTTTTTTGTTGAAGAATATAATATGTAATCGCTTGTAGTTTGCATTTGAGTTCCATTATTTAAATATCATCTTTGAAGATATTATTTAGATATATAAGTAATTACATATAAATATTGGTGATAATTTTAGTTGTATTTTTAATGAATTTGTTTATAAAAATATAAAAAAAATCATGTATTAATTGTGAATATGTGTTCTGTACTCCTAATTGATTATCAAGTGTTTGTAAGTTGGCACAATAATGTTAATGAAGCCACATCCTATAAAATTAGAGTAAGCAATATCTTTTATTATTTTTCTTTTCAATTTATTAACTACATAATAATACCATAAACCAAAAAGAGATGTCACTAATAGGATTATTTACAAACAGGTTACATTCTATTAATTAAAAGATAAAATATATAATAATTTAAAATTTTAATTTTGATATATTATTAACATAAAAAAATTTTATATGATTATCTAATCATATATTATTACATCAATGAAAATATTTGATTTTTATAATTATTACTTCTAAAGTTACAAAAATAATAATATATAATTAAATATCAGTATATCAAAATTAAATATATACTTTAATTTATATCTTTTATATGGCTTTAACGATCATAGGCGTACAGTTAAATTAACCAGCAACCTGATATTCATACTCGCTTTTAGTGGTGCTAATTTGAATTAATTCTTATATGGTCTACACATGATAAATTTTTTTAATATAAAAAATGGATTATTTAAAAAAATTAATTTTAATATACCAATAGAATAAAAGAGTTTTATACTATTATTCAATCATATATTTTTATTTGTAATACTTTTAAGATGATGAATAATTAAGTTAAATACTTTTACTAATATAAAAATATATAATTAAATATTTATATAAAATTTTTTACATTAATAATATATTAGAATTAAATTCTTATTTAACTGCATTAAAATGTCAGTAAAAAAAAAGTATACATATACTATAAAAATAGTGCCCAAGAATCCTTTCATAAAACAATCATAGAAGTATGAGAGATGGCGTTCGACACGTGCATTGCAATTATTTATTTATTTTTTATTATTATTATTTTGGTGTCGTGTGCAAGGTAAGTCGCAGCAGTTGTTGGTGTTGTTGTTGTCGGGTTTTTTTTTGGGGGGGGGGGGGGGGTGTGTTGGGTATTACCCAAGTGCAATGCAAGTGTTCGAATTCGACTGTAAATATTTTGTCGTGAGAGTTGGGCGCGAGAACATCCAAGAAAGGGCTGCTTCATATCCAGAGTGAAGCCTCAAAAAGAGCCTCATGACGCGACGACACCATGGCAAGAATGAGTTGGGCCCTGAAACCTCACATTTAAACAAGAATCGGCCCAATGCTCGAAC
This sequence comes from Pterocarpus santalinus, assembly GCA_031439595.1. Lineage (NCBI taxonomy): Eukaryota > Viridiplantae > Streptophyta > Magnoliopsida > Fabales > Fabaceae > Pterocarpus > Pterocarpus santalinus. The sequence goes on from CM062531.1 coordinate 18,495,298, forward strand.
CAAATTACTGACACCAGTGTATCTACTTGGCTAGTGTGCTTAAAAAAGAAATCCAAATGTAGGTTTTGAGTATGTTTCTGCAAAATATTTTGATTTATATAGGTTTAATTAGCTTTTCAAGGATATGCCTTTTGGATTTTATTTGCAGTATTAAAAAAACAGGGTGAAGCTGTTGTGTTTAAAAGAAGCTTAGAGCAATTGTTGATATAGACCTAGAGAAAAAATAATAGCGAAAGATTAATCACAAGAAGAAAGAGTCAGAAACATCCTTTGCAAAAACTTTACTTATGTGAATCTTTATTCTTGTATTGGGTTACTTGGTTTAGGATAATTTTGTAGAGACATCAAAAGGCTTTTTGAGGATATTATTGTGGTGCTAAAATTTGGTCTTAAAGAGAAACAATTAAGGCTACACACCATTTTGCAATGCTCTCATTGATAGGGTTGTATTAGGATAGTGATCTGCCTAACCATCTAGCAGGTTGGGCTATAATTGTTTCTTCTTTAGCTTCCTACTAATGTAGATAGATAAATCTCATTCATGTTTGTAATGGGTCTTGTCCGTTTCCCAATGGGGAGCTATTTGTATGTGGCCTTTTGTAATATCCTATTTGTAATCTCCAAATGATAAATGTTATATGAACAATATTTAAGAAAATGAATAATTAAAAATATGTGAATTATTAAATTTATAGAATTTAATTTTTATACACTATCAATATAAAAATTTTTTCACACAGACATATAATTGTGTATTGCTATAGCAACAAAAGTTTTTGATTCAATTATCTACTACCTTAATAATCTTACAAACATAAATATTTGATTGGATGACAGTGTAAAACTTTTTTACACTATCATTACATAACAATTAAACTCAAATTTATATGGTTAAAAATAGTTTGTATCTTTAACTCAACTGGCATGTAAAAATATTTTAAATTTACTTTTTTGAAAGCTTATTAAGTCTTGAAATCATTTTGAAAATTTTGTTAACAAGCACTTTAAATAGTATGTTTGGATTTTCGTTTACCAACTTCCAAGCCATGGTTGCCCAAACCATGTTTAGAAATTGCAAACAAAAATCCAAATATGCATTAAGAGACTTATCGCGGATTTTAGAAAAGAATGACTCACATCGAAGTAAAAATTTTAGATTTTTAATATTTTAAATACTATAAGCAGTTTAATATTTTTTGTAATATATTTCTTTCTTGATTCTCTTATAAACACGCCTCAAATGCCAGTTAAAAAGCCCTTATTTATAAATAAATAATAGTGTGTTTCGGTGAGTGTTTGCTCACCTCAAATGGAAGTTTGGAGTATGTAAACTAACTTTTAATGTTTACATAAGATGTTTGGATGAATATTTTATTGTAATAATTCACCATGATTTTCCCCTCAAACCATGTTGGGCAAGAAGCAAAAATTTATCACTTTACAGAAATCATGGCTGATCACTAATGATGGGTCCTACTTATTATTTTTCCCACTTCACCCATGTGCTCTCTCCATTTATTTTTGTCTCATTCAAGTTTCACTTATGAAATAAAAAGAATAATATACATAAATTGATATAAAATATATCCTTTTGTAATTACACATTCGAAAGTAATTTTAATCTATATTAGTCAAAGAATATTCATTTTATCAAAATCAATTTTTTCATATAAAAACTTTCAAACGTACGTCACTTCATTGCAAACTCACTTCTAACTAAAAGCAAGTTTATGAAATCATAATCACTTAAAATTAATTTTGCTAGATCCAAATCAAACACACACTAAGTATGACGCAATTCTTGGAATTGAAGGGCACATGGCGCGGAAAAATGAGCATGGTAAGGCCATGGAAAAGTTTTTAGGAAATGAAGAAAAATAAACATGTTTTCACTTGGAGTGTATTTGTGAGTTAGATTTAAGAAAGAGGAAAGAAAGAGACGGTATATGTTTAGTATATACCTTAATTCCCCTTATTTGGAAGTTTTGTGAAAAAAAGGAAGGAATAAGAGATTTTTCATAAATTCTTTGAAATCCTCATAGTACTTGATTTTTAAAATTGGGAATTTCATAAACTCTTTATTTCCTTTCACTTTTTTCGATAATTGGTTTACAACTTGACGCACAAACAATGAAGTGAGGAGATAAAGTCATAAGTAACGACAACAAAATGATAGAAAACATAAAGATAACTATCTATCCTAGTAAGCACAAGTTGATTCTTGAGACAACTCTATATCCAGACACTAAGCATAACACAAAACCTTACTTAGCTATATGTGCAAGTCATCCTCCAATTATGTAGAACTTGAAGATCATAGCTATAGAATCTAAAATAGATATCTTAGCATGATGATATTAGCATCCTACCATGATAGACGCCTTGAAATCTATTGAGATTACTATAGCAGATCCAGCACCAAAATTCGAAGTAGCTTGATCTGTTACCAAAGCACTCTACTAACAACTCCTAAAGAACTTACATCAATGGATAAAGATAGCATCTAACTCTACGAAACTTTGTTACCTTGCTAAAATTCGCATGCTATTAGAAGACCAAACCAAACACCAGCAGCTCATACTGAAGGATGTATATATTTGCTATGCAAAACCAATAGACCAGCATCTCAAAGCAAAGTAGTCCAAGCCTATACACCAAAATCAGCCTAATGGTTACTTTAGTACTTGCCTTTTGGAGCATTACATACACAAGTGAGTGAAATTGGGTGTGCTCATCGGATGTGCAGAGAGTTGGTGTCAAGTGAGAGAAATTGAGTGTTTTTAGTGTGTGCACCTAGTGGGTGAGTGTTTGGTGAGGAATTAGTGTGTGAGTGTCCTATTACTTATTTCTATTTAATTAAATGGTATCTTGCATTAGGGACCTTGATTTTGGATTGCAGTTCAAGCAGTGATAAGCAAGAATTACAACCTTGTGAACTTAATTTACTAGATTATCATCACCTTCTTACGTAATCTATAATATTTAGCAACTTATTTTAATTTTGTTCGGCCCATTATATGGAAGTGTTAAATAGATGAGTCAAAATGCATAGCTAGGAAGAGGTCCAACTAAAGCCTAATTGTAAATAATTGTACTTTGATTTTGGTGGATATGTCATCGTCTATTATTTATACTTCCTTTTCTAATTGTAAGTAATCATTTTATATTAGTTGGGAAATAAAAGATTTATTGAATGGTCATGGACAATCCTAGAAGTAGAAGGTGGATGCAGAGTGATAGAGTTAGTAAAAAATATTTGGATGGAGTATAAGAGTTTCTAGACTATGCCTTTTGTCAAACCAATGGAGAATCAATTCCATGTCCTTGTAAAGAATGTGCGCAACACCATTTAGTAAATTGGACAGTGGCTTATGATCACCTTGTCGTTAATGGTATTATACCATCATATGACACATGGCTTTGTCATGGGGAGTCAAAGCCATCATATGACACATGGCCTTGTCATGGCTTTATCGTTAATGGTATTATACCATCATATCACCTTGCCTATTTCTATTAAAGAAACTAATTGTAGAGAAGCAGCTTCAAGGAATGATGATATGGTAGGAATGATATGTGATATTTTTAGAGGATTTACCCAATTCACAAATAATAATATTCTTAAAAAGGGTGATGTGGAGCCAAACTTGGAAGAAAACACTACTCATTCATCAAGAAATCTATCTCATCCAAAGGTGGAGAAATTTGAGTAGATAATGAAAGATGCAAATGAAGAGTTATTCCCCGGATGCAAGAAATTTAGCAAACTTTCACTTTTATTGCATCTTTATCATATGAAAAGACTATTCAAATGGAGCAATGGGTCTTTTAATGCTTTGCTTGGACTATTAAGGGATGTATTGCTCGATGCAGAAGAGTTACCTCTTTCTATTATTAAACCGAAAAGATTATTGAAGGATTGGGCTTAATGCATGAAAAAATCCATGCTTGTCCCAACGATTACATGCTTTTTAGGAATGAATTGGCTAATAAGAATGTCAACGAATGCTCAATTGTGGGGCTTCTAGATGGAAAAATAATGAGAAAAAAAAATTCTTGCTAAGGTCCTAAGATTTTTTCCTCTTTAATCAAGGTTGCAAAGATTATTTATGTCTTTAAAAACTTCCAAACTGATGAGATGGCATGATAAAGATCGTAACAAAGATGGGGTCTTACGGCATCATGCAAATTCTGAAGCTTGGAAAAGTTTTGACAATCATCATCCAAAATTTGCTAAAGATCCCCGCAAAGTCTGCCTAAGATTAGTTGCTAATGGCTTTAATCCGTATGGTACAATGCAAAGTGTTTATAGCACATGGCCAGTGATTTTAATGCCATATAATCTTCCACCATGGTTGTGCATGAAGCAAGAATTTTTTATTCTGTCTTTACTTATTGCTGGACCAAAAGGGCCTAGAAAAAACATTGATGTTTTCTTGGAACCTTTAATAGAGGAATTAAATGAATTGTGTAATGTGGGGGTGGAAACCTATGATGCCTTTGTTGTGGAGACATTTAACATGTAAGCAACTCTCATATGGACTATAAATGATTTTCCAATATATGATATTGTATCAGGATGGTGTACTTATGGTCAATTTACATGCCCTTCTTGCAACATGAACACTCAATCTAGAAGGCCCAAGCATGGTTAAAAAATTTTCTACATGGGTCATTGACATTTCCTGAAGCCAGGTCATAAATATTGAAATGATGCAAAGTCATTTAATGGAACTAGAAAATCAAGACCCGCACCTTGTCCAATATCTAGGTTGTTGGTTCTAAATCAAGTTAAAGTAAAAAATTCACTCTTGGTAAGTTGAGTCAATAGGTGTGAGCGGGGTGATGAAAAACACATGGAAAAAGAGGAGTATTTTTTTTCAATTTGCCTTATTAGGAATATAATTTGGTCTGCCATCACCTTAATGTGATGCACATAGAAAAAAAATGTGTGCGATAACTTGATTTATACACTATTGGGTTTTGATAAAAACTCAGAAGATAACTTGGAAGCTCGATTGGGCTTGAAAAAGATGAACATAAAACCTAGCTTATGGCCTTAGCAATAAGCTAATGGTAGGACATATCTATCTCCTTTTTACTTTACAATGTCCTCGTAGGAAAAGAGAATATTTTATAAAGTAGTGGAAAATGTTAGCTATGCATCTAACGTTTCACGTTACATTTGTAAACAAAAGATATTAGGGTTAAAAACTCATGATTATCATGTTATAATGCAAGAACTTCTTCCTCTTGCATTGTGAGGAACAATAGATAAAAAGGTGAGTTCTCTTTTAATCAAACTATTTACATTCTTTCGGGTGCTTTGTAGCAAAGTACTTAAAATGGAAGAGTTAAAGTTACTTGAAGAGAAAATTGCACTAACATTGTGTAATATGGAGAAACTCTTCCTCCCATCATTTTTCACAATTATGATACATTTGGTCATTCACTTAGCAACTGAAGCTAACATTGCCGGCCCGGTACATTATTGTTGGATGTACCCAATTGAAAGGTATGAAGAATAGCATTAAGTTTCTTATATATATATATAAGTTGTACATACTTAGTAAAATACTTAACTAATAACATACTTAACTAGTAACATTATGCTATGTCATAGGTACTTATGCACTTTAAAATCATACATTTGTCTCAAGCATACCCAGAAGGTTGTATAGTAGAAGCATATCTTGCAAATGAGTGTTTGACATTTTGCTCACGGTAATATGGAGGGTGAAGATTCAAGGTTTTATTGGTCAAGAAAACATGAAAATGAGATTAAGCATGAGGTTGATAAAGAATGATGTCTTTTTCCTACTATTGGGAAACCATATTGCAAAATAGAAGCATTTATTATGGATGATAAAACATAGTTACAAGCACATTGATATGTGCTTTTCAATTGTGAATCTACTGTAGTTGAAAATTACAAAAGGTGGTATATCTCTATCTTGTTGACTATATATATACATATATTAATTTGATAGCAATATTGATAAATGTGAGTTACATGTGTAGCAGACATATTAGTGAGATCAAGAGATCACATTATAAGCATTGCCTTACAAAACATCAAGTTGATCGCTTACATTTTATTTCATTTCGTGAATGGTTCAAAGAGCAAGTAAGTAGAAAGATTTAGTCATTTTTTATTTTAGGCTGATATCATGTTATTTAAATTGAAATTTATAGCTAGCTGTATATTATTTATTGGATAGGTTAAGGAGTTGGATATCACATCTAGTATCCAAAGTGATCTAAAAGCCCTTTCACAAGGTCCAAGTTACATTGCAAGAAGATTCAAAAGCATTTTATATAAGTAAGGGGTGCCGATTTCAGACAAAGAAACATGAAAAGTTCATGGCGACACAAAATTCTAGTGTTATGGTTGTTTCAACAGTACAGATCTATGCAAGTATAAGTGATAATGCTCCAAAGTCAGCAAATTTCACTTATTATGGGAGATTGAATGATTTTATAGAGTTAAATTACTTTGAAGAATTTGAGTTTGTCTTATTTAAATGTGATTGAGTTGACGTAACCCAAGGTAGAGGTGTTAAGGAAGATGGCTTACATTTCACAATTGTAAACTTCTCACACTTGATACACTTTGGTGATTGAGAAAGTCATGAATCTTTTATATTTACAGATTAAGTTTAGCAAGTGATATTTGTGCAAGATCCTCATGATCATGAATGGTTTGTCCCTAGGACAATTAGATATTGAGACATTTTTTATATGGGAGAAGGAAGAAGTATGCAGTTTGAGTCATCAATGCAAAATGATATTAGTGACTTGACTTTGTTAGAAAATATTTATGACTCAAAACATAGTAATGATTAGGTAAGAAGTGATGTTGATGGGATAGTAATTGGTATTAGCCTATATTCTAGCCATTCTCCAAATGAAGTTAAAGCTAATGATGATGGAGGAAATGACAATGAATATGATAGTGATTCCAAATAAGATAAGTAATACTTAAAAAATGTTTAAATTCTTTGCTCAAGCTCTATGTTTAAATGTTTTTTCTTATTGTTCTTTTTGTTATGTGTTTGTCCTTATTTAAGGTATCAGTCTATAGTCATTCTCTACAAAATATTTGGAATCAATAGTGTGATGATTGAACCTTATTTGTTAACTTTTAAACTAATTAAACATTATTTTTATCTTAAATTTTTATCAGATCAGAGGTGCTTGGGAAATATATTTGGTTGCTATAGATTGTTAGCCGAGCATTGTTGGGATTACTACAGTGCTCCTACTTGATTAGGACCACTTCAACTGTGATTTCTCTCGTTGAGCTTACCTTGTCACTACTAAGGAAAGGTTCTCTCTTGCCCAATGATATGGATTTCTAAGGTGCCCATTTTCTCTCTTTCATCTATATCATATCAATTCATCATTAATTTCATCTTTTGAACCCTGATTTTGGTTAAAATTTTGTTGATTTGATTTGTTTAATTTGGAGGAATCCATAAACCATGATCGCTAAAAAGGTGCTCAATTTGTTTAGTACTTTTGTCTAATTGTTGATATGATGGCCATTATGTCACTCATATCCTCACATATTATTTTATAGGGAGTACATTGTATATCAAAATGCCTAGAAAGAATAGTCTTAGGTTTGTTGAAGAACAACGGCATGATGAAGAAGTGTGGCCTTACATAGAGCAATTATTGAATGACCAAAATTGCTCTCAAGACTAGGCTTATAATGCTCAATCTGATGAATAAAACAATTCAGATAGCACTAATTTTGAGCAAAATGATGAGTTAGATAATATTATTGTAATGAATTACTTTATGTTTCCAAATTTGGTTGAATTGAATAATGATATTTTTTCTTTGTATGTTAGGTTCTTCGGAGGCAAAGAAGGTACATGGACCTACATTACTAAAAGATATTTGGAGTATGCCTTGAGGAAAGACAATTAATGTGCAATTCAATAACTGCAACCAAGCTATAGGAAAAGAAGGTCGAAAGCTTGCTAGTTGCCTAAGAATTATGGCTAGAACTCTAGAAATAATGCCTTTAAATATAGATGATTGGAGAACTTATGACAAAGAGGAAAAAAAGAAATTGGTGAATTTTGGGAGGGTATCAAAAGCTATTCTTAATAGGTTTTAACTTAATTTTGAATTAGTTTTGTCATTCATGATTTGAGCTTGCTATGTTTTTGTAGAAAAGTTTTTTTTTATCCAGGCATGCGGTGAAGAGTTTGTCAAAAAATCACTTGGGGAAAAATGGAAAGATTACAAATGTGATTTGAAGAGTATCTATATAGCATAGTTTAAGACCAAGGATGCTTTATTGAAGAATAGACCAAAACGAGTACCAAGGGACCAATGGACCGATCTTGTTGCTTACTGGCTCTCTGATAAACGAAAGGCATTAACTTTAGAAGCCTTAAATAATACACATGCACATACTTAGAATGACAGAAGTGTAGCCAAGTAAACAGAATCAATAGGACAAAGCAAAAGATGCCTCACACAGGAGGATCCAAAAGCATTGCAACCTTAATGAATGAAAAGGTATTAATGTACAAATTCCAAAATATAATATTATAAATAATATTAGTTTAAAGAATTTTTCTGACATTAATGTAATTGTACTGGACCAAAGATGGAATAAAGCTTACACAAGCAAAAATTTTCTTATTAACTTATAAGAAGTGTAAATATGGTAGACCATTGGATGAGAAGTCTGCAACAACAGTGGTAAAATCTGCATTCAATTTAATCCCTCGCAAGTAATATCCTTTTGAAGTATTAACTTATCTTTATTACTTTTTATACGAGTTTGAGTATGCCATAATTTGCTATCTTAATTGCACTTAGGAGCTAATTCAAGAAGAGTTGAACAATGGTGAGACATTTAATGAACAATCTATTAATGGTATTGCTTGAGAAGGAGATGATTATTCCTAAGTGTTAGGAAATGAAAGAAGTGGTTATATCTATGGTCTAAGGCTTGGTCCAACCCCTTCATTGATGCGGGGTAATAAATCTTCCTTGGGAAATATTGCTGTGGATGGTTTATCTAATGAGGCAACCCACAAATTAAAGCAGGAGAAAAAGGAGTTAAAAGAAAAAATGAGGAAGAAATGAAATTGATGAAAGAAAATCAAGATAGTTGTTGTCTGAAATATCTTTTATGAGATAAGTTATGATGAAGTTAGTTCCTGCTAAGTTATCGATACCTCAAAACTTTAATGAAAGCTCCTTTGGGCATGTATTATTTTAAAATATTTTAAATCTTTTAAAATTTGATGTTATGGGACAATTCTATTGTCTCATATCTTTATATTTATTAGGTTCCTGAAGCCAATAGTGGCTATGAACAAGCACCACAAGTATTGTAGATGTCAACATGGCCAAAAATGCCAATAAGAATACTGCAGCTCATCATGGTATTGTGCTAAAATTAAAATATATTAATATAATGCCTATTTTTCTTTTTAAGCTTTTAAAAGCATGTGCAGGATCCTCGTGATCATGACGTAGTTTGACCTATGGAATAGGCCCGGTTGAATATGTTTGATTTTAGAGATCATCATTGTTATGTTGAATATGGTTACTAGTTATCTGCTGAAACATATTCTACTTTATTGAGAATTCTTGGCTGGAAATATACCCATGAAGTTGTTTCCTTTGTCATTTTACTTCTTTCCTTTTGAAGCTGTTTTATTTATTATTCTAGGTCTAAATCAATATTGTACTTGACTTTTTACACTAGTTCGATATGTAGGGGTGGTTCTACCCCAATGAACCTCTTCATGGTTAGCTTGTTTGACTTGGACACAGTGGCTGTAGCAGAATCATATGTTGTAGCTTCAACTCCCACCATAACTAGCAAGCTTGAATGAAGAAAAAAATTTTAGAAAAGAATGAATGAGACTTAGGCACTTAGCTTTGATTAGCTAAGGTGTCTAGTTTGGGGTGTTATGACCAGATAGCCAAAAAAATATCTAACCTTGGCATAGTGGAGGCCACTTTGTGCGAAAATAGTAGTATTAATATTAAAGAATCTTGCAAGAAACACATAGTAAATTGACCACAGCATATACTCTCAAGAATAAGAACCTCATTGGTAGGGGAAATAAATGAAAAATTGCACCACTGAATAGAGAAACTGTTTGGTTAGCATAGATCCTATTTGTTTGTTGCTTTCTGCATTATAAAGGAAGGCTAATAATTTGCTAATGCCCATTGCAAATCCAACCATGCTAGGGGAGAAATTGGCACTGTCAAATATTAATGCACTTAGATATGTTACTATTTTTAGGCTAATTTATTTTTTGTTGTCATTCGCTGTGGTTCTATGTTTACAACCATAATAACAAGGCAATTTACATGCACTTACCTTCTTATTTCATAACATAATTTGATGATTTATATTTAAATGACACATTATTTTTATCTTATCATTTCATGTCAAAACTATGATTTTTCAGGGATCTTGATGTGAAAGACTTCATCATGACTATGCATTGAAGAAATGTTTCTGAAGTTTCCATTATTTTGAATTGTGACTATTTGATTACACTACTTACGAGGCACAATGACACTAGTTATTAGATTCAAATTATGTACTTGGTCTTTTGATCTTGACTCTGTTTTTTTTAGCACAACTTTTGCTATGGACATTTGCATATTGTTAATGATTAACGGTTGTTCTTTAATTGTGAATTTAATATTTTTTTTGTTTTACTAGAATAAATTTTAATATGTTTAATTTGAAATATATGTAATTATTTGAATTTTACAGGAGAAAATATTATAATTAAATTCGTTAGTGAAAATAACTACATTTTTTTATGGCAATAAGTATAACATTTTTTGGCAATAATAATTGCTGGCAAATGATTCTTTTCAATCTTTTCTTGACAAATAAGAGTAATATTTCCCGGCAATAATAATTGTTAACAAAAGTGTTATCAATGCTTTCTTTAAAAAATAAGGGCAATATTTTTTGACAATAGTAATTGCAAGTAAAAGTATTCCTCAGTTTTTTCTAGCCATAGCAAAGGTTGCTAAAGGGTGAAAGGAGGGTAGTTCTGAAATCAGTTTTAATGGCAATACAAATTGCTGGAAACAATGGCCGCTAAAAATATGGTCTTTTTCTGGCCATTAATAAGGTCTTTATCGGTGTTTGATGCAATGGCCGAAAAAATCATCTATCGACGCTGACTATGCCAGCAAATGATTAATGGCCGATAAAAGTTTTAGCAGTCATTTCTATGGCCACTAAAGGCAAAAATCACTAAAAGATCAATTTGGTGTAGTGAACATTCCGTCCAAATTCTCCATATTCTTTTTTGTGTCCTTCTTCACAAAGCAAACAAAAGCAAACGGGTACGCGTTTGTTATCCTTTTCTTTTTTTATTTGAATATGTCAATAACCTGCCCTTCATACCCAAAGAGCTGTCTTAGCCAATCCGTGGGCATTGATATCAAGAGGCTGTCTACAAAAACTGATACTGTTTTATCCTCTAATTGTCTCTATTGCTTCAACTTCTCCATATCATCTCCTGATCTTCTCTCACGACCATCATTCCTTACTTGACTTACATATTGACCACCCTTATACACCCTATGTTTGTGAAGATCCTGGATGGTGATCGAAGAATGACCCATAGGCTTCCACTCTCTACCTCTTATTCTCTCTCTACCTTATTTCCTTTCACTTATCTAATTTAAACTCGCAAATTAAATATGATGTTTAATCAAATCCTCCAATTACCCTCCTTTTATCCTTTTTTCTCCGGATACCTTCCACTTTTCAGCTTTATAACCCCCAAAAAAAATCCTTAGGGTCATGCCATTGGTGAGTTAGCCATGGATAGGTTTGGCGAGAAATGTGTAGATATCATTTCAATTTAGAGGTTGCAATGTGGTTGGACGGTTGGATAAAGATAGAAAGCATTTTGACGCATGCAATGAGGACTTTGAAAGGGATTGACGCTAATGACCCTCAACTTGAGCATTATGGTTCAGTGGATGTCTTAATATATAAAATAATAGCCTACTAATGAAAGCTGGTTAGAGTCCATCCACATACAAATCTGCACATGCTTGAAAATAAAAGAACATGCCATTTTTTTATATATAGAGACCAAACTCTAACGATTATTGGATGTACCAAGTGGCACCGATGCCATGGTAGATACCAGAACAATGTATAAACCAAAAAAAAAAAAAAAGAGACAACATAATAATGTTAATTTCAAACTTTCAATGAACCTGGTCAGTTAAGGTGGATCAGCCCAAAGTTAACGTCTTATCTTCAAAAGAAAAGTATGCAACTATAGGCAAGTCTCTTTCAAATGCATGGCTTTCCATTTGGGAAATCTTTTTGGCGGTGACAAAATCTACTTTTTCCTCATCTTTCGTTCTTGTCTCCTAATTCAGTCCTTTTGGCCGAACTTTAGGCAATGTTTTGGTAGCAGTTAATTAATTTGAATAGAGTTAGGAAAAATTCTCGTATCCTCCCCCACTTTATATATCTATCTTTAATTTTTTTTTTTTCTCTCTTTCACAGTCACAATTAAAAGTTAAGATTGCCATCAAGTATGAAAGAAAGACTCGCTAATCAGGGTTAAGTTACACTGGTGTAATTTTAAATATAATTATATTATTTAATAACTTTCTATAAATATATATATCATTTTATATCATTAGATTTTGAAATTTTCTGAAATTTAACTAATCAAACTCAAATCAATTCAGATTATTATAAGATAAAATTCTTCTAACACTAATTTTTTTACTCTATAAAATTTGAATCTAAAATTTTATTTAAAAAAAATAAGTATTGAGTCATTTAAACTAGCCAAACGTTGATTATAGCTAAATAATCTAAACTTGTGACTACACTAAAATAATTACATTTAAAATCATAACTACATGAGAAAAAATTATGACTAAATTTTAATACCGTAACTAATTGAAACATTTGGGGGACAGCTATAATCCCTCATCTCAACTAAAACTCCGTCTCTTCTTTGCTTTTTTTCATTTTCTATATCAGCCAAAAAAAAAAAAAAACACAAACCAAACTAAATTCTCAGGAATCTAGTTCGCATGTAGTCAGCTCTTAGACGGTTTCTCATGGCTGAAGGAGGCTCCTAAAGAAAAGAGACAATGTCAATAGAGTAGGATCCCTTTTTCGCCAAGTAATCAGCACAAGCATTCGCTTCCCTCGACACCTGAGACCAAGAAACATCCTAATCTCTACTCAACCACTCCCTAATATCAGCAATGACTGCTTGAAAAAGATGAGAGTCCTTATTATGGGAGAGAATTACTCTAATCACTTCCTTAGAATCACTCTCACACCACACCTGCCTGTAACCATTATCCCAAGCTAGCTGCAACCCTTGTCTAATAGCCATAAGCTCAGAAAACAAATTGCCAGTGACACCCAAAAAGCCCATAAATCCCAATAACCATTAACCATCATTCCCCTTGATCAAGCCTCCAATGCCAGCACTTCCTGGGTTACCTCTAGAACAATCATCTACACTAACTTTCACAAAACCATCCCTTGGCTATATCCAATGCACCCAACGTGGTTCCCTGTGGCTACCAGAATCTAAATCGAAGCCATTCTTATAAGCATCCATATCATGAGTAATACTTCGAAGAATCCAGTCATCATACATCAAAACACCATTCAGCACTTCATGATTTCGACCTCTCCACATCCACCAAAGAGTCGCAAAAACCACACAAGCATCCGTTCTGTTGTCTCTTCTTTGTTGAATGCGAAAGAAAAAAGAACTATGAAAGCGGTCTTTGAACTTAAAGAAAATTTTTTATTAGCAAAGTGAATTCCAACACTTAAAAAACGATGTTTTCGATTTCTTGTGGGTGTGAAGTAAAAGCTTTCCAACAAAGAAAAAATGCAATAGCATAAGCGACCATGATTTTCTAAGAGGACGATGCTAATTTCAATCCTAGGGACGTAACCCTTGTACGGAAATTGAATAACCTTTATACTCCTGCAAGTGAACGATGATTAATTTTAGAATTAAATATATTTTTAATTTCTCTAAATATTTGATTTTTTGGATTTGATCCTTCAAAAATTTTTCACTTGGTTTTAGTTCCTTATTTTTTAGACGTTATCAATATTAGTTCCTGCCATCAACTGAATACTGTTAAGCGATGAAGTGACAACATGAGATTTAATCAACATTAACACGTGTCAAAATCTCACATTGCCACACCAGCACTTAATAGCATTCAGTTAATGGCAGGGACTAATATTAATAACGTCTGAAAAATAAGGGATTAAAATCAAGTAAAAATTTTTTGAGGGACCAAATCCAAAAAATCAAATATTTAGAGAAATTAAAAACATATTTAAACCTTAATTTTATGAATTTAAATAGGTCAACTATGAAGCACGGGTACGACATGCAATACAGATACGGAGACACAGCAATTTCTATAAAAAAATAGGACACGATACAAGTAGGATACGTTGCACAATAAAACATAAAAATAAGATATCATAATAAAAAATATATATTAAAACATAAAAATAGATCTATTTTACAAAATTATAAGATATATAGTAATATAATAATAAAAAAAATGCATAACAGTCAAAATATGATAAGGGAGTTTATGGTAATAATTATCTTTATATTGCATAGTGTACGAAACAATTAAGAAAACAAAAATAAAAGAGGAGTCTCACGTGTGTCAGCTTGCATCGTGAAGTTGCACATTACACATAAATAATAATAAAAAAAAATATTGAGGGAACTCATTTTTATGGGATACCATACCGATTCATCATTCATCCATCATTGGATGGGGTATGGATCCCATTCAAATTAAGCCCATATCTTATCAAATGATAGATGAGTGGTAAATCGATACAGTATCCTACAAAAAGTGAGTCCTTCTATCACTTCTCAAAAAAAAAATCAAAAGAAATTTCTCTCTTTCTAGCGACAGCCTACATCAAGTGAGGCTTGTAGCTTTGCATAGCACAGTACACAAAATAACAATTAAAAAAATAAAAAAGAGTCATCTCCTTTTAGCAAATAATTCTAACAAAGAGAAAACACAAAATTCAAACAGAGGCTACACTAAACGAACAAAATAGAGAGATCATGATGCTTGTGGCTCTGGGTCGCAGTCGCTGGTGGTCGCATAGTCGCCGGAAGGAGGTCACCATCGCTGCCACCACCTTAACCTGAGTCTGCGTGTCCTCCACAGCCCAACTCATGTTGTTGCCATATCGAAGACTCTGAGATTCGGAAAATGAAGCGGCGAAATAGGACGCCCCTCTGACATCGGTGTTTGGCGTGTCTATGCAGTGTCGGTGTCGCCGCTGTGTCCGACACTAGTATGGTAGACTAACGGCCGTGTTCGTGCTTCATAGTAGGTCAAACATACTTGTAAATAAGTGTTGCACTCTTTTTAAATTTCAAGTAGCATATCTCCTTGTTTTTTGTTTCTTTTATCTCATTCCCACTATAACTTCTTTCTCTCTTTCTCCTCTTTTTGTCTTTTTCTTTTTCTTTTTCTCTTTTACGTCATTCCCACTATAACCCACCCTCCTCACATTCCAGCTTTTCATCCTACAAAATCCACTCATATTAAACAACTCCCCACAACTCTTACCAGATAAGAGTTGCTCAATGGAAAGAGCAGTCCAAAACTCTTGTGGATCTTCATCTTTGTGGAACATTGTGGAACAGAACAGAAAGGAGGGGGGGAGAGAAGGTGGTGAAAGTTGTAGGAGTCATAGCTCCATCCGAGAATCTTGTAAGTTTTTCTGGTAGACAAATGAAAGCAAAGAAAAGGCAAAAGCGCAAAACTAGACTATCATATCAGCCTGCAACAAGGTGTGAGCTTCAAGTGGTGGTGATTCCGACACCGTCATCCCAACTGCAGCAGTAATATGTAAATAGGTTCTATATAATTATGTTACAAAAGATTTGGTGAATGAGTTTTCTAAATAATTTAAATATGTTTGTACTCGATTTGTTCAAGCTTTGGAATGCAATTCGTATTTCCCTTTAAAGGTGTGATGATGGTATGGAAGAATAATTGTCTTAAAAAAATATTTGCCAAAACTCATTTTTAAAAACAACTGTCCAAACAGTTTTTTGTTTTTTATCATTTAAAAATTATTTTTAAAAGTATTATTGCCAAATAGATTTTTTTTATTTAAAAATTGAATTGAAACTTATTTTTTTAAAATAAAACAAACAATTTCAAACAGGCCATAGACTCCTTGTGAACATGTCCCCTATAACTCAAGAGACAGACTTTTATAATTGGTCATGCCATAAATGGATGGGTGATTAGTTATGCTACATAGTGGAACAGTTTGTACTATCAAGACTGGCAACTCAACCACAATGTTATATTAAAATTGGCAACTTAAAAAATAAGGGGTTTGGATCGCACTGGACCAAGTATTAGGTCGATCCAGCAACCTTTGAACCGACTGACAAAAAACGATGTTATTCGATTTCTTGTAGGTGTAAAGTAATAGCATAATCAACCTTGATCGCTCGTTAGGAGGATCTAGTTTATACCCTGGGAGGCCAACTTCTGTGAAGAGACTTACATAATCTTTGTAGTCTCGCAGTCAAACAATAATTTAATCTTATGAATGGTTCAAATGGGTCAACTTATAAAAATATCCCGTGGCATCACAAAAATAATAATAATAATAATAATAATACCATAAGCATTTCTCATGTAAAAATATAATTACGCCCTTATAACTATTGATTTGCTGAAAAATATCTCTAAAATAAAAATATTTGTATTTTTAAAACAATTAATATTAACTCTAAGAAAAGGTTTATATCTTTGTTGAAGAAAAGGAAAAAAGGATTTGTATTAAGCTGGGACTCTTTTTGTCTAAACTATCGGTATCCAAGGTTTCTTGGATTTTAACTACTTTAGCTCAAGTGGGTAAACTTATTATAGGGTAAAACTCTCTCAATATTAATTTTTTTTATCTATAAAACTCGAACTCAATACCTTACTTAAAATAAGAAGAATAAATGTCAGACTAGTTGAATCAATTAAGCAATAGTGTGTCAAACTAAGATTAAAATCTAATATGTTAGACACATGTCAAAACACTATTGTACCACAAATTAAATTAGCCCAAACCTAATGCCAAAAACATCCAACTTTTTCCTGTTTCAGCAATATTGAAAGCATGAGCACTTCAGAAGTCATTATCATTTATCACGTTAACTTTTGAGTTCCACAAATAAGATCAATTTCAAGATCTTTTGGGAAAAAAAATTATTTTCCTTGAATGCTCGAGCATTTCAAAAATGTCCAGGTTCATATTAGCAATTAATTGCTAATGTTTTTACATTCTCTCTATTACATTACTTTCTGAAACTAATTAAATAAAATAAATATATTTTTAATACATTGTTTTTTATTTTTCTCAAATAAGTAACTATTAACAAAAAGTATTAAAGATTAGGATATAAAGATCACATTTCAATAATAATACTCTATCATCCAAAGACTTCTCAAAATCTCTAAACTGAAATAAATATTTTAATTATAATTCACCTCTATTTATTAAATTATGGTATACTTTCTTGACTGTGATTTAAAATACATTTTCTTAAAGAATGATCAGTATCTTCATTTAAATTTTAAGTTCCCATTCTTTTCAATTAATTATACACATATTTTTATAATTTAATCATTTTCTATTTTAATTAATATTTTTATACTTTAACTGAATCAATTATGCATATACTATCTGTTTTAATTTCAAAAACTTTTCTTTTATATATGTTATATTTTTTAGGTTTTATATTTTATTTAAATTTAAAATGCTTATAAAATTTACAAAATATCTATTAATATAAATAAAATAGTTTTTTTTTTGGATAAAGGCACCAAATTTTACTCATTACTGGACTCCAAAGCCACAATCTCTTAAATACAAAATGGGGAAACCCTAACCCAAAGCCTAGCCCCAACAAATTTAGCATAATGAGTTAAGGAATCAGTTGTTTTGTTACAACCCTTAGGAACAAATCTAACTTGAAAGAAAAATTGTTATTTGAACATATGGGGTGTGGGACATCGTGTCAACTCATACCCTATCCACCATTGGATAGGATATGAGTCAGCACAGTGCCTTTCACCCCATATATTCAAATAACATAACTTAACTTGAAGCCTTTCAAAGCCAAGACTGAAATTACAAATCTCATGAACCAATACCCCATTGTATGATAGATCCCAAGAACTACTTTTAATACCCTCAAACTCTAACCTAAAGTCCCATTCCAATATGACACAATGTTGCCCCCTCTCCCAAGCTAGCTTCAAATCCTTTATCGCTACAAGTAGCTCGGCCCTGGTGACCTCATCATCACCAACCAATTTCTCTATTTTTGTGGCGACTACCAAGCCCTTTTCATCCCTAATTACAGCCCCTAATCCAATGGTGTTTTCCTCCCCAAATATTACTGCATCAATATTCACTTTCACTAGTGGGGGAAGAGGTTGAGTCCAATTGCTCTGCTCTTGCTAAGTGGGTAAGTTGATTTCATCCTTCCTCTTTGCTTGTTGATATCCCCATAGTGTGTTCATGGCTTATTCCACTAATTGTTCTAAGTTTCTTTTCTCCTTTCCCTGCCACACCTCGTTTTTCATCTTCCAAGTTGCTTCCCAGATCGCTGCTACTTTCTACATATCAGTGCTACTCGGCCTTTGGAAAAGATCCTGTAGAAATAGAACGTAGGAACTTGTATCAGTAATCAAACTATGGCCAAGGACAAGACCACTTACATGTTGTGTTCGTCAAGTGTATGGACAATCTCTTAGCAAATGCTAAACTATTTTTGAAGGTTCCTGACATAGGTAGCACCGACTTTGTAATTCCATTCCTTTATTTCTTAGTCAGTCACATGTTGGTAGAATATTTCTTGCTGCCCTCCATAGAAATACCTTAGTCTTTGGCTGAATGTTGAGTTTCCATAACTGTTTCCAAGTGTTTTTAAATTGCTTAATCTAAGAATAGCTAGATATTCATGTGTCTTGCCCGAATTGATCAATACATTTTCCTTACCATGCTAGTCTGTATCCACTCTTGATAGAACAAGATCCTTGTGAGTCATGAACCCAAAATATGTTGTCCTCCATATTTATAGAGAGGTTTTTTTTTTTTCTCTCTTCTCTATCTTGCCTTGTGAATAGTTATGAAATAAGTTGTTCGTTATTTTTTATAATATATAAAAAAAGGTTTAATCATTTTTTTGTTATATATAAAAATAGATTTACGGACATATGTAAAATTGTCAAATAAGCTATATTTGAAATTTTTTTTAAAACAAAAAAAGTACGAGATATTTTTACATCTTTAATTTACTTTAACTGTTTAAAAAACTTATTCTCATTCCATTATAGAAACACAAAGTATATAATCTTTCTATAAAAATCATTTATTTAAAATTTAAACTTCTATTCTTATCTCAAATAGTCAAAATATACTTTTCATTTTGCCACCCCTATTGTAAGTTCGGCATATCAATCTTTCTTTCTCTATTTTGTTTGGACATATCAATATCTAACCCTTTTTTTTTTGCGAATATCAATGTCTGATTGAAATCGATACCCTGGCTAGATGGGCTTAAAGTTGGGCTTAAGCCCCAAACAAAAGGTTACGTAAAGTCGCGAACCGAATAGTAATCCATGCCGAATTCAAGTCTAGATTCAATGCTAAGATGTTTAAAATATGCTATTTTTGCCTAGCAAGTGTTAGAGTTCCATGTCACTTAAGAATATGGTCTATATAGCTTTTATAAGTATTTGGATAACCCCCTCCTTACGAGCAAACTTTTAGGGTTGAGTTAAGTCTACTCAATTTTAAAATAGTATCAGAACTTATAGTTATTATTGGGCCACTTACATATGTCTAGTCCTTCTAACTTCACATTCCAAATATCTAGTCCTGAGCATGAGAGAGGTGTATTAGAGTCTTACATCACTTAAGAATATAGTCTAGATAGCTTTTATAAATACTTGAGCAATCCTCCCTCTTCCCACCAGCTAACTTTTAGGGTTGAGTTAAATCCACTTAATTTTAAGAGTAGGGTCCTAAGACAATGCCTTTTCAACTAAGATATAATGTAATTAATTCATCATTTATTGAGAAAAACAAAATCATTTGTCTATATTCTCAGGAGACCAATATTACTCCTCACTAAAACTAAAAACTAGTTTATGTCAATCAAAGGATATTGAAGAATGTGAAGTTGAACTTGATAAAGGAAGAATGCGAAGCAGTTCTGGTGCTAAGCGATATTGAAGAGCCTGGAGAAGAGTCGAAGTTCTTGTTGGTGGGGAAACTCCTACAATCAAAATGGGTGAGTACTGAGGCTTAGTCAAGTACACTGAGGAAAGTTGGAGATTATATAGTGACGTGAATGTGAAGTCATTGGGAGAAAATATTTTTCTATTCCACTTTAAAGAAGAAAAAAATAAGAAAATGATTATTGACAATTCTCCTTGGTCTTTTTTAAAAAGTATCATCATTTTTCAGGAGTATGACCCAAACATTTTCCCCTCAGATATGAAGTTTAAACTAGTGGCATTTTGGATTAGAGTATATGATCTTCCTATAGGTGGCATCTACGTGAAAGTTGCTGAGAAGATAGGCGATTTAATAGGAGGATTTATCAAGGCATCGTAGATCCAAAAGGCAAAGCATGGGGCCCCTACCTCAGAATTAGGGTCCAGATGGATATCAAAAAACCCTTTCATAGGGGAGTGTTTCTAGCTCTAAAACAAGGTGAAATGAAAAGATGGTATTGGATAAAACATGAAAGATTGCCAAATTTTTGCTACAATTACAGAAGAATTGGTCATAATGAACGAAGTTGTGAAGACCTAACTACCAATAGTCCCAAAAATTATGGTGATTGGATGAGGGTGAATCAAGATGGAAGAAGGCTTCATAGTAAAAGCCATGAAAGTGGTCCAAGAGCCCACTGGAAAGTTGATCTTGAAGCTTCCTTTCCAATCCAGCTTAGACCTAGAATAACAAACTCTATTTCAATTGAGCAAGTGGATCATATTAATAAATTATAAAAATAGCAGCAGCCATTGGAGGGTTAGAACCTTTGACTCCTTGCAACTAGAAAGTCAGGAAATTTGAATAGTCACAACAAAGGAGACATTGATAGGGATAATGATGGAGTCAGACCACTAGCATAGGGAGTTAAAAGGACAATCATTAAGAGTTGCGACAGAAAATTAAATGTAGTAGTAAGGACCACCCTCTAAACTTTCACACACATCGTTTGGAAAAGGAAACTGAAAGGGAGATAGTTCTGGCCCTTCAAATAAGCCTAACTAGAAGTTCAAATCAAAAGATCATAAACAAGACTCAAGGCCCAATAATTAAACAACTAGCAAGAGAACATGGAACTAAACAAAGCTTGGAGCATGATCATATGGATTCTTTATCTCCTTTTGAATATGCAGAAGAGCACAAGAAGTTAAGAAATGCTAGGTATGAGGTGTTTTTGCGAGATGTTACATCAGTGGAGGCTGGTCATTAGCCCTACCGAGAGCAATGAAGACCTTATGTTGGAATTGTCAAGGGCTTAAGAATCCATTGTCAGTTCGTGCCTTTAGTCTCTTAGTGAGACTTCAAACTCCCACCATGATGTTTCTTTGTGAAATAAAAATGTTCCTGGTTGAAGTTCTGAAGTTGAAAGAAAATAGAAATTTAAAAATGGTGTAGCAGTGGACTATTCTCCAACTAGAGGAGGTGGGTTAGCTCTTTTTTGGCTGGACTCAATGTCAATCTATTGTCTTTCTTCAAAGGACATATAGATATAGAAATCAACAAATTTGAAGTAATAAGTGATTAGAGGTTTACTGGTTTTTATGGAAACCCGGAGACATATCTAACAGGACAATCTTAGGAGTTACTTAAATTTCTCAATAACCATTCAGATCTCCCTTAGGTTGTTGCAGGGGATTTTAATGAGATTTTATACCTAGAAGAGAAAAGTGGGGGCAGATCTCAACCAAAGCAATAAATCAACTTTTTTAGGGAAGCTCTAGACTATTATGCTTTGCAAGATTTGGGTTATGAGGGTCTAGTGTACACTTGGAGTAAAGGGAAAAAAGAATTGTACGTTATCATGGAAATGTTAGATAGAGTTGTGGCTAATCTAGCATGGAAAATTTTATTTAAACATAAGGTAGTCAAGAATTAAGCTTCCTTAGCATCTGACCATAATCCTATTTTGTTTTGCAATCCTTTGCGTGATGCAGTTAGAGTGAGATAGCCTAAGTAGTCCAGATGGTTTTTTGAGCATATGTGGATCAAGAATCCCAAGTGCACTAAAGTGATAAAAACAGGCTGGTCAAATATAGATGGTTCCTTCCCCTTTTGGATTGTGCATGAGAAGATAAAATCTATAAGGAAAGAGCTTTAAGGGTAGAGTAAAAAGGAATTCCCTGGTGTCAAAAAGGAGATTAAAAGGCTTTAGGATGAACTCCATAAATTGGAAATGAGTCCCCCAATTCAAGATAATTGACCAGAAACTAAAGGTGATGAAAGACTTGAATAAGATGCTGGTAAGAGAGAAACAAATGTAGAAATAGCGCTCTAAAGTTCATTGGCTTAAAGAAGGAGATAGGAACACTGCCCTCCTTTATAACAAGACAAATATCCAAAAAGAAAATAACACAATAAAGAAATTAAAGAATGATGATGATGTGCGGTGTGAAGATGAACTGGAGATCTTAGGATAGCTACAAAATATTTTGAAGAGATTTTTGAGACATCGAACCCTCATGAGAATGGAGAGACTCTCAATTCTGTTCATCACATAATCATAGATGAAATGAACTTAGAACTTCTCAGACCTTTCTATGCAGAGGAGGTAAAGGACGCTATTTTTCAAATATTCCCCACTAAATCTCCTAGACCAAACGATATGCCACCTTTATTTCATAAAAAATTTGGGATGTGGTAGGAATTGATGTATCTAGGAGTGTTCTAAATCTTCTAAATAAGGGGAGTTTTTCATTGACATAAACTACACAAATATCGTTCTTATCCTTAAAATTAAACACCCTAAAAATATGACCCAATTCCCTCCTATAACCGTATGCAATGTTATTTACAAGATTATTTCCAAGGTGCTTGCTGTAACACCCTCCCAAGCACAGTACTATGCTTAAGTCATAGTACCACACCCTGGAGATATTCGTTAATTCGAAATGGACCTCATCGGCGACTTCAAAATTCAGCCATCGTTGGCAACTTCTACAATCATCTGGAGACAACATGAAAATAGGAGTGAGAAATATAAAATTCTCAGTAGGATTCTCTAATTTTCATACATAGTGTCATCATGGTCGTCTCCAGTTTACTTCGGTTTACTTTGAAAAAGGCGAACATGCACAACTGTTTAATTTAACATTTAAAATGTCTTATCCAAACAAAGTTCATTTTACTCATATCTTGGTCCTTTGGGGGAAAGTGTACACACGATTAATTCATGAATAATACCATGGATAATAACTTCAACATATAAAATGCACATAGCATTAATCTAATGGGAACATAACATCTGTACCTAACTTAATTTACACTTGAATTCATACATATACATAAAATTTTACTTTTCTTTCATTCGGCACACCTAAGCACGTGATCGAGTCCCTAGGGTGCTTGGATCTGTCACACACTTGAGCGTTACGTGATCGCCGAGTCGTCTCAAGACAAGATCATACCATATTCCGGTATAATCGCCATGTCATACCCCATCGAGCGTGATCGCCATGTCACGTTCCTTAGGAATATGGGATCCTCATGCTATATTCCAGTATGATCGCCATGTCATACCCCATCGAGCGTGATCGTATGTCACGTTCATATGAATATAGGACCTTCATTCGCACTTACACTAATCGGGTCATGCCATGCCTCATGTAAGTCCTCCCCATATTCTCACACTAATTGGGTCGATGCCATGCCCTGATGAGAGTGGGGCATATACTTAATTCTTTAGTCTTTAAGTCTTTACTCTTTAACCTTATCGCCTTGTGGGTTTTTGAGCTGAGTGAGCTTTTGTCACTCAACTCGTGACCATTGTCTGACCACCCACAAGGATTTACATGCTTATGTTCACACTTAATATACTTATATCTTTTCATTCGCATGCGTTGTCAAGCATAGTCATGCTAAATGTACTCGTACATATGCTACATCAGTATTTCTCATATATCTCATATCATACTGCTTCTTGATTTATTCGCATATATTTCATATCATAAATTCCTTGCAACTTAGACACTCATGGTCCCCTAGACTCCTGCCAGAAATTGGCGATAATCTGACGGTCCGTTTCCCCATGAATAGTGCCAGCTCTCACGGGCAAATCAGTCATAACAACATAATCAACTTAACACATATATATCAATATCAAACTGGCCATCCTCAACTCAAACCTTATATGTTTCACTAACACTTGTAAAATTTATCATTTTGGACATCACAATCTCTATCTCGGTTCTGCCCGAATCTTGTATAATCCACCTTTATCTCTATCCAACTCATTTAAATCTGAAATTTGGATATGTCATAGCTCTATATGTCTACTTTCTAACCCCTTTGGTCCCATGTCATTCTGATTCATATAAATCAAGATATTCAACTTTTACTTCAGCTTGTTCAGTCACTGGCCCGAATTACACTCCTGAGAATATAAATTCACTAAAAATCGAAACTAACCTCAAATCTTACGAAATTGGTCTCATATCAAAGCTAACAGGATAACCTTTCATTTGCCACAAGTTTCACTTCATTTTCTTAAGTACACTTCGAGTTATAAATCCTGAAAGTCTACCTTTCTGAACTACTCTGTTTTGGTCTGGATTGGACATAGGACAACTTCCTCGAACCACTGGGATCAACTGGAGACATAACAAACTCGGAATCTTATATTGGGGTGTTCCCCTGTGTGTAAGCTTTCTAACAAAATTAGTTTCACTCGATTTGGAGTTGTATAGGGTGAGTTATACCCTCCTCATGTCACCCTGCTCGAATGAAAATCCTGAACCCTAGGTCAAGCTTCGGAAATTCGTATCTCTTTCAATACTAATCTACTAACCTTATATGATATATCTATGGAAAGCCCTAAATGTCTACTTTCATCTAAAAATAGTTTCATCGGATTTGACTGATTGTAGACCGCGTCGTACACTCCGTCGTACGGACTGCCGTGGAATCTCCACCAAAACAGCATCCCACTTCTCCACTCCTTCTAATTTTCTCCTTCTAATCATAATTCTAACTCAAAGTCTTCTATTAATTCAATCATAATTCATCATAATCCATCATAATACATCCAATAGTTCATCAAACACATAAAGAAGAGTACGATCTCATGCAATCATACTGCAAGGGATTCAAGAATAGAAGTAGAATCCTACCTCTCTGGAGTGTGATCTTGCTGAATTTGAATTTGAGCTGAAGGAAGCCTTAGCAAAGCTTGGAGGTTTGAGGGAGTAGATTGAGGGAGGAAAGGAAGCTGAAGTGAGGGAGGGAAGGCAACGTAAGAATGATGAGCTGAAGAGGCAAGAGGAGGATACATATATATAGACAAAGCTTCGAAGTGGTAGTTAGAATAAATGGCTTTGATTGGATGAAACTTTGTGGGCCAGGTTCAGCTATGTCTCCCTCTTTTGTGTCAAAATTGCTCTCCACGTCGTCCAAAAACTGGGATACGCTCGTTTCTATCGAAATCGCAGTTCGCCTCTATTACACCCAAGTCGGAACTCGTGTTATCCCAGTTGAGACTGGAGCTGAAGTCGTATGTCGTAACTCGTCCCATCTCGTTGTGACTTGAGGAAATCTTGTATCAAGGTCGGAGGTCGGAAGTCATGCAGCTGGCAATCCTATAATCTCGGAACTCCCTATTTGAACTCGGGAATGCCAATGCTGGATGTAAAATCGGATATCGGAACTCGTGTGACTGGAAATTGGCTCAAGGGTCCGAACTCGTGTCCACCCCAATTGAGTTCAACACTAAGGTCGGAACTCGGGAATTCAAGTCACATTTCCAAACCCAAGTACTTAAACTCGGAAGTCGGTATCTTACATTTGATTATATCGGAAACCGTGTATAATTACCTTTGAGACATGAAGTCGGAAGTCGTGAAGCAGTAAATTATGCCACTTGAGATCGGAGATTATGTCCAATGTACCTTAACTCGAAATCGGAAATCGGACAGGTCGTGAAGTCGGAAATTATGTGGAATCCGAGGGCGAACTCGGAACTCGGAAATAGGATGTTACACTTGCTGACGGTTGAAAAAGTTTCTGGCTCATATTATTTCAGAGTGCATTTGTTCCAAAAGGGCAGATCACAGATAATGTTCTGCTCGCATATGAACTCCTTCACTCGATTAGTGGAAGAAAGAGGGGAAGAACAGGCTGGATGGTTACAAAATTTGACATGAGTAAGGCATATGACATACTAGAGTGGAGTTTTATTGAAGCAGTGCATAGGAAAATGGGTTTCGATGAGAGATGAATTAGGTTGGTCATGCGTTGTATCAGATCAGTGTCATTTTCAATTATCCTAAATGGCAAACTATCTTGTCATTTCTCTCCTAGGAGTTGCATAAGGTAGGGTGACCCTTTGTCTCCCTACATTTTTATTATAGTAGATAAAGCATTGTCCAATATGCTGAAGGAAGTTGAGGAGAAAAGTCAGATTAGTAGGGTTAAGGTTTGCAGAAGTCCAGCTAGTTCCCGCCTATTTTTTTCAGATGACTATCTACTCTTCTTAAAGGCAAATAAGAAGGAAATAGAAGCAATAGTAGGAATCTTATCTACATATTGTCATGCCACAGGACCAAGGATTAACCTGGATGAATCTTTGATTTTATTCAATCCTAATTATAATTTAGTTGTTAGACAAGAGTGCAAGGCAGCATTAGGCATTCCAAGTGAAGCTTTTAGTGAGCATTATCTGGGCCTCCCTACCAGAATTGGCCAAAACAAAAAACTAGTCCTTTTAGAGCAGCAAGAGTAGGGTATGGAACCATCTCCAAGGGTGGAAAGACAAGCTATTATCTAGAGCGAGTAAAGAAGTTCTACTAAAGGCAATGGTGCAAGCCTTTCTAACTTACTCAATGAGT
Source organism: Pterocarpus santalinus (assembly GCA_031439595.1). NCBI lineage: Eukaryota > Viridiplantae > Streptophyta > Magnoliopsida > Fabales > Fabaceae > Pterocarpus > Pterocarpus santalinus. Next base: position 18,522,496 of record CM062531.1, read on the forward strand.
GTCTTTAACCTACGGTCACGAATTGGAAATGATGATGAGTGGCTTTTGGTGGGGGAACACTACAAGAAAGAGGAAAATCCACTAGATGTCTTAGAACAAGATGTGTAGATTGAAGGAACATGGAGGCTTGCGCTTTCAGGATCTTAAAGCATTCAACTTAGCACTCCTTGCAAAACAAGGATGGAGCTTACTACAGGAACCAGATTCCCTATGTGTCCGGATTTCGAAAGCAAAATATTATCCTAACACTAACTTTCTGAAGGCAAAAATAGGATCCAAGCCCTCATTCACTTGGAGAAGTATACTACAAGGTAGAGAACTGTTATTAAAGGGTGTAAGATTGAGAATTAGTTCTAGCTACTCAATCAAGGTGTGGAAGGATCCATGGATCCCATGCCTATGGAGTTTTAGACCTTGCGAAAGGAATAAATAGATTGATCCAAACTTAACAATAATGGAATTAATTGACCATCAAAGGGGAGGTTGGCAACTAGACAAATTGTCGGATCTTTTTTTATCTCAAGAGATTGAGACCATCCGAAAAATTCTAGTGAGCATTGTAGGAGGAGAAGATAAATTGTTTTGGCATCACACGCTAAATGGAATCTTTACCATAAACAGCACATACAAGGTTCAAAGGAGATGGAAGGAGAAAGTAGTTAACTAAATGGGACAATCGTCATCAGAGAATTCAAATAGTATTTGGAAGAAGCTATGGAAGATCAATGTCCTTGGAAAGATCAAAATATTTGGTTGGAGATTTCTACATGATATTCTACCAACAAGGACTAATCTAGTCCAAAGGGGAGTTCATTGTGATCTGACCTACCCTTTTTGCGAATAGAAAACGAAGACTCTTTTTCACTCTTTGTGGAGCTGTCCACACACTCAGGAATTTTGGCGAGCAGCTGATATGCATTTTGAGCTAAACCCAAGAGCAGATTCAAGTTGTTTAAGTTGGTCTGAAGAGATGTCATTAAGATTGAATGGAAGGTCCCTTCAAAAATTTCTTTTCCTCTGTTGGTGGGGCTGGCATAAAAGAAACAATTATGTTTTTAATGGAACCATAGTATCAGTTCAAGAAGAAGTGGTAGGAGCAAGCGTTTTTATGGATACTTGGTATAGTGTAGAAGCGAGAAAAACATAGAACTTAGAGCCAATTTAGAATTCAATTTGCAATTGGTGCCCTCCATAAGATGGTAAAATGAAAATTAATATTGATGCGGCGATTTTTAGTGATGCTAATTCAAGAGGATTTGGATGTATAGCTAGGGATTCAAGAGGGAAGTTCCAGTGAGGTGGAAGTCTTAAAAGTGAGATCGTTATGTCTCCCATCATGATGGAAGCGCAAGGTATCATTGAAGGCATAAGATTTGCGGTGACCAAAGACTGTAAATTAGTGACTATTGAGTCAGATTGCCAAAAGCTAATGAATGATCTAAACAAGAACAACAGGATCGAGGTAGAGTTGGGGATTTTTTATGACAATATCCGAAGCCTCATTCCCAATTTCAAATTATGCTCCTTTGCCTTTGTAAATAGGAATGCTAATTTGATTGCCCATATTCTGGCTAAGCGGGTGCAATCTTTATTTGGAAGTGTGGTTTGGACCTGTGAACCCCCACTTTTCATTGATCGTTTGCTTCCATGATGTATTGTTTCTTCAGGATTTAATCTAAGTTCATTTTTATTCTCAAAAAAAAAAAAAAAAAAATTTACGTCAATCAAACCTCTTTATTTTTTTTGGGATGTGATTATATATATATATATACCGTTTAATGTCTAATAGATCTGTTAGAGGTTCACTGAGACGAATATAATATATAAAACATCTTTTATTGTTTTGTAGTGAAAAACATTCAAGTAACAGGGATGCTGTTCTAATTAAAATAATATGCAATTATTTTCCGTTGAAGAATGAGCGAAATGGAATAACAACCCAACACTTTAATTATCTTATGAATCTTCGTTGTTGCATCACTGAGATATTTTATATATTCTATATTTTAGAATATATATTTCGAAAACACTGAATTTCCGGTTTAATCATTAGGCAACATCTGGATATCTTGCCGATGGAAAGGAGACCAGGCATAATATGACAAATCTAATAAAACCTAACAACGATAATAACAAGATTAGGCAAGTCAACTTGTGTTGAATAATAGCGCTGTCTTCTTAATATTTTTTTTGAAAAAAAAAAAAAACATATTTGGATGTCTACTTAATTAACTAATTGCACAACGATAATTGATTTTCATGTAAGTCAAACAATGTCGCTTGAATGAAGATAAATTAAGACCTTATCAACAGAATTTGATCTATTTTCTGTTTGTGACAAATATTTACATCATTGATGGGATAACCCATCAGCAAGGAGCCAAGGACACGCATAAGCGGCTTTTGCTTTGTCGAAAGGCAAAAGCAAATCCCATATTATTCCTTTCACACTAAAGAGTATCTGATGAGATGAATTGAGAGAGTGACAGGGAGTGTATTGATTATAATGAACTTAGTTAATGTCCGAGGTTTACACTTTTATTTATGGCCATATATAATATCCACTTCCAACGAATTACGTGCAACAGACGTTACTGCAATCATATATTAACTAACTCTAAAGTCTCAACCATTCTATTCTCCTTACATTATCCTTCAAACCCAGAGGAATAAGTGTCTTCAACTCTGAGTCTGGATCCCAGCTTATGAAACATAGAGACATCTGTTTGGTTATGATATCTGCAACATACTTAATGAAGGAATGTGATCCACATAAATTTGCTTTTAAACTACTTTCTCCCTATCAAAATGCAAGTCCAATTCAATGTGCTTATTTTCGGAGTGAAACATCGGATCAACAGTATATTACCACATCAAAATGTTAGAGCTGCAGCTATTAGTAACTGAATTTATGTGAACAGTACTGATTGTATCTAAAGCCGTTCTGACAAGACTAAAGCTAAATTGTGGTAAGAGAGTTGGAAACTACTGATGGTTTCTTTGATGTTCAAGAAACCAAGTTTGAACCAACACATGACTACCTGGATGTTTGTCCCATCACCAATCAAATGGAGCTAAGGTGTAATACCTAAAGACCGTAAAAATATAAAGTCATATTGGAGCGTCTCATAATTTCTTTACTGTCCTCCAATGACATTCAAGAGGACTTTGCATGTGACATTATTCACACAATATGTGATCTCAGCTCCTGTGATGGTGGCATATTTCAAAAGTTCCTACCACTAATCTGCTGTAGAATTTAGAATCATCCGCTAGATTATTGCCTCATATGTTGAAAGCTTCAAGCCTACTATCATTTGTGCATTGGCCCAGAGTGTTGCATTTTGTCCTTTACCAACAGGTCTACTGTGTAGTTGGACTAAAAGATATAAAGATGACCAGTAATTGTTCTTTTTTGCTATAGTGCCAAGAAAGCAATGCAGTTACCCTAAGTCTTTAAGTCAAGTTAGAAATCAGGTCAGAGATGACTGATTTCAAAGTGCCGGTAATCAAGATGTCACCCATATAAATGAGGCATTAAATTGTCTGAGTGGGAATTATAGTGAAGAAAGAAGAATCATATTTGATGGCCTTGAAACCAAGATGGCAAAGGTTGTGAGTGACTAAGTTTCTCAACGCCATAAAGGGCCTTTGTATAGTTTGCAAACCAATTGACCATAAACGCGTAGGAAAGCCGTGTGTGGTTATTGCATGCACACTTCTTGTAAATCACTATTCAAAAGTACATTGTTGTATCTGCTTGATGTATGGGCCAATTTCTTCTTGGAGCAATGGTTAACACTACTTTTTGTAAGGTAGGCTTAACAACATGACTTAAGGTCTCTGCATAATCAAAACCTTCTTTCTTTCATGATATTGCTTGACTAGCAGTCTAGCTTTATACTTGTGAATTGTTCCATCTAGTTGTAGGTCATATTGAATCCTAATTAAATACCCACTTGCAGCCAATAGTGTATCCGTAAAGTGGTAAGGAATTAAAGTCTAGGTCTTGTTTATCATCATGGCATTGTATTCATCTTGCATGGCCTTCTGCCATTGTGGTTGGGACAAGGCCTCTGGCACTAAGTGTGGTTCAACAACTGCAACTAATAATAATACATTGCAAAGATTCCAACCTTAGACCAAGTTCTATAAGGTGAGTGCCAAGAGCAGGCTAAAAATCTAGCACTACATTGACAAAATTTATAGAGGTATTGGAAGAGAGGGCGTGGAAAGCTGTAGATATACAATACTGTCACATGTTCTGATGATTGACTACTGAACTTGGCATTGTCAAAAGAAGCTTGAACAGAGCACCAATTAAAGAGTAGTAGATGAAGTCTGAGTATTGACATGTAGAGTATTAGAAGGAGGACCATTAAGAAGTTGAATTTAATTAAAGGAATTTGGGTGAAAGAAGAGAATGTGGAATTCTGTGGGAAGCAAAAAGGAGGAACAATTTTAAATGGAAACAAGAATGTACTCGTTCCTATATGATCTTCCAACTAAACCGTATAGGCATGTATACATTTTTTTAGCAAGACTTGAGTCTGACCTTATGAAACTTGGGGCGGGGTAGTCTCTTAATGGGGCAAGTGGAAGGGACTGGGTGATTTAAAAAGAAACTGAAAATTGATATTAAAAGTATATATAGAAAACAAACCTTGCTATATTTTTTCTGTACCCCTAACTTTCATGAATTGAGTTACGTACTAGCATGGAAGAGGAATGCATACTTTATATTAGATATGCTCGCGGTTTGATTTAGATTGGTTTTAAGTAAAACATTCAATTCGATTTAAATAATATAATTTATTTTTAGATTGGATCGATTTAATCGATTTTTTTTAAAAAAAGAATTTAAAGTTTAAAATATTATAAAATAAAAATAATATAAGTCACTAAAATGACTAAATAAAAATAAAAAATAATTAATTTAATATTTATAAAATATTTTTTTGGTAATTATTTATAAAATATTATTTAAGTGTGAATGATTCATAAATAAAAAAATTATGTAATAAATTTAAAATATTATAATTAAAAGTATTAACTTAATAATAAAAAAATTATATTATATAATATTATGTGATTTGGATTGGATTGAATTGATTTTAAAAATTAAATCTATAATTTGATCCAATCTATGTGGTTTGTAAAAAACAAAATTCAATCAAATCTTAATTCTTGCGGTTTAAATCAATTTTCGATTTGGATTGGATTGATTTACATGTTGATTGGGTTATATTGGATGTAAACACCGCTACTTTATATTAGAGTGAATAGCATTTAGCATAGATAGGAATAAGTGGATTCAATATTTTTCATTGGAAAAAGAATAATATTATTTATATATAAAAAATATATATTAAAAATAGATCGTCACTGAAAGATAGACACACCAATTCTTAGTCTCACTCACTACCTTTAAATATTTTGTGTTTTTTTTTTAATATTGACTCATAATATTTACTTTTGATATATAAATAACACTACTCTTAATAAGATGTTAGTTGAAAACAAGTTTTAGGGAGAGAAATAGTAAACCAACAAATATTGACAAGATAAATATATAAGTAGTATTTTTTATAATTAACTTTGGGACTTATTTTAAGGAATGCACTAAAATATTTGTTAATCATTTGTTGGAAGTAAATTTCACTTTTTTGTTTTCAACCAATAATTAAGGAACACTTTAGTGTATCCCTTAAAATGAGTTCCAAGACTGGTATAAATAATATTTTTGTAAATGTATTGGCTTCTCACCTTTTGTCTTTTGAATTTGGTGGAAATTTTACAAGAAGAAATGTTTTAATAAATTTGTTTAGATCGGTTCAGGAAAGGAATATCTCTCTTTCTGTAAATAATAATAATAAATCAATCAGTATATAAAGTGATTGATTTGCAAGCGAATTTATATAAACAAGTATTGATATAGCACAGCATGAATTTAAAAATAGATTTAATAACATCCCAAAGATATGAGAATTTTTATAGTGCAGCTTAACAAATTGTTGAGACAGCAGCTGTGGTTGTAATATAGTGATTGTCTAGGCCGCCGCCGGTTGCTCGCTTCTGATTCTGAGCAAAACAGATAATTTAGTTAATAAGATTCTTTTAAAAAGTAGTACGAATTTAAAATTGAATAATATATCTGGACTAAAGACGAAGCATATTTTAAGGGGGATAAATGACCTTAGGATTGTGTAATTTATATGTAATATTCGACACTTTTTATCCAATTTTCTTTTAAGACTGGGTTCTTCAGTGAATAATGTAGAGACAAATTTCTCCGTTGATTTGAAATTAACAATAGAAAGTTAACAAAAGAGAGAACCGTCCACCACTTTTGCAAAAAGGAAATGTGACTGTAAGACGCCATGATAAAGATTCTCTCGTTCACTATGCTTCTTTAGATATTTCACTTGGTAGTTTCATGAAGTTCACACTGCAATATATCTTAGTTGTTAAATAAAGGTAACACTTCGAGAACCATCACATGTAATTTGGTAAAGGAGGGGTATCAATGTGAATGTAAATGGCGTCTGATGCGTCACAAGCATCATTTTGACATAAGAATAAATACTTAGAAATGAAGTCAATATACCTTAGGTATGGTAGTTATATTTCATTCGGATTAACAATGCATAAAAACAGTGAATTCCGGATATCATGAATTTTCAATCACATTAGATGTTCATGTAAGTTAGAATTTAACATATCATTGCTCCAAAAAAAAAAAAAGTTTACTATTCGTGGGTAATAAAATATTTAAATTAGTTATCTAATTAATCATATGACTATATAATTGAGGTTTTTACATATTGGTTATATAAAAATGATGACAGTAAAAATATTTTCTAGAGTGTCAAATGTTTTAGTAAGTTTTTATGAATAAAGAGAAAGGGAGCGATAAAAATGGACTTCGAAATTCAATAAAGGAATTAAAATAGAAAATACGAATAAAAATAAAAAGAAATCTTTCCCTGAGCATAGTAATTAACCCTCACCTTTCTTTCTTTATTTTTACCAGCAGTTGTCGATATGCATTTTTATTTTTTTTAGATATATTTCTGGATATATTCTTTAGATATATTTTTATAATACATTTTTTAAATTTTTAGATGCATTTAAAAAAAATCATTTATCTCGTTTTCCAATAGCTCGGCACTATTACTAAATATGTTTCGCTTGTATAAGATAATTCTTATTTAGTTATAAAATCTTTTCATTGTTAGTTAGTGGAGAGAAATGACACTATTATTTTACTCATTTTCTGTTACTATTAGGTATTTCTTTTTTCTTTTTAATTTAACGATCGAAGAAGGTATTTCAGGTTTAAAAAAAAAAAAAAATAGACACCAAATCTGAGTATCCTCTTTATATTAGTATACATGAGTTCCACTTCTGATGTGCATGAAAATACTAATCACTTTCTCGTCAAGATCTTCAATTGCAAGTTTCAATATTGGTGGGGATTAATTTAATTTAACGAATACTGATGAATCTAACTGAACTTTCTGTTCTCTTTTCTATCCAGTGGAGAATAACGGCCAGAGAAAGAAGGGGAAGGGAATCAAGGGATAATAAACGGATAAGCAATTCTGCTAAACAAGTCATTAGATTCCGGTCATCAAAGATGCCATTCTATTTTCTTTGCCACAGAATAAGAATTTTGTGTGGCAGTTGCAATTGTTGGTTGTGAAAACTTGACGTATATGTGTTTTTACTCACAGATTTGGTCGCATTTATATTGGTTAAAATTTGCGGGCCGCATGCTATGAATATGTGACATATTCTCAAATTGGCTTCATTATTTGTCTATCTTTACAACCGTAGTGCGTGTCTGTGTTCTCTCTTTATCTTTGCTCAATAACACGAGAACGTTTTTTTTTTCCAAGTTACACACTATTGACTTCTGAGCCTCTGATTTGGCATCCCTCAGCCACGTTTCCTAAAATGGATTATGATTACGATTTTTTGTGGAATCTGTTGTTGTCATATTGTTAGGGGAAGTCTACAGTTACCTTTTTCATAAACCACTTTGTCAGGTGGTATACCACTAAAAATCTGAGAGTCATGTCTTGTTGAAACCTCTTATTTTCGTGGCAAAATATAGTGACACCTGCTATATGTTATACAAGCTTAGGAGGCACCTCAGCATCTAGACATTATGGCTGAATAATGGGAATATATACTAATTAAGGTTTTGTTATGTTGATGTACTGGAAAAAGTTAGACATAATTATGGTTCATGTTGAAAATTTCAGATTAATTAAAATTCATTATTGATCTGAAAAATATGTAGATATATATGCTGGCCAAGTGGCCAACCACTAATTGAGCTGCATACATCCACATTATAGATTAGAAGCTAATTATTCTGCACTATTGTTTTGGTTAATTTACATGAATATTATTTTTTTTATTTTGAATGATAAAGGAAACAAATAACTACTTTCAACTTGAATTTGAATTAAGTTATATTAAGTTTCACATTAAGATGTACCAATACATACATACATACATATACATACATATATATATATATATATATATATATATATATGTAACTATATATATATATACATATAGATATATATGTATATATATATATATATATGTATATATATATATATATATGTATATATATATATATATATATATATATATATATATATATATATATATATATATATATATATATGTATGTATATATGTATGTATGTATGTACACACTCAAAGGCCAAATTGTGTACCACGGCAATTTTGATTTTAGAAAATTTTATACCAACATTTTTGGTTTTGAATAATTAATTATGGATGTGGGCACAAGGTTCTTATAAAACCCACCATCAGATCAAATTAGTGGACAAGATAGTAGTGATCACATCTTTAAAATATTGATGACCACCTATAAGGGCAATCTTAATTAAGTTCGGGGAGGAAAATTCAATGGGTTGAACATATTGATAATTTATTACATATAGATTCCAAGCTCGAATAATATCATTGGAATTATATTGAGCGTGCGATGAAATTTATGAGAAGAAGATAAATTCTATCACTATTGACTATTCTGTAACAAAAACACACATCCCCAACTTATCCTAAAAAGGTTTTGTTGAGCAACAGTGTTCAAATTGTGGTCTACACCCATTATATAAAAAAAGTTAAGTTAATTAAATTTAAGATTTAATTTATATGCATTGTCAATGTAATTATATATTATCACATCAATAAATATGGTTAAGTCTTACACACATTACTTAAATAATCATACAAATAGAAGAATATTATTGATTGATTAATTGTGTAAAAATATTTTATACTGTTAATGTATAATAATTAAACTCTTAAATTTAATTTAGTTGATATAATTTGGTTTTGGAATTATTTTTTAACAAATCTAAACCAAACTATTCTGACTAAAATTAGGCTTTATTAATTTGGATTATTAAACTAAGAAAAATATTATATTTTTTTAAGTTTTTTTTTAATAGCAGTCAACAATAGTCTAAGGCTAAGTCACAATTAATAGGATACTTAATTAATAATAATTTAGAAAGATAAATATTTTTAATTAAAAAAAGGATGAAGATTGAGTATTGACGTAATTATTCAAGTTTAAGCCTACAACTTTAAAAGTTGATCAACAAATAAAAATAAAAACACAATTGGTTAGGTGATTGGATTGTTTGTCGTTGAAAATATCATAAATTTACTTATGTTTGGTTGGTTTAAATTGTTCAATATTTTGTTCCTTTGACATAATGTCATCAGTTCAAGACTCGTGAATTATAAAATAATAAAAAAATTAGTGTTAAGAGGTTTTATCGTTGTAATAGGTCAATTCAGCTGGACTCAAATTAGTTAAAAACTAATGAAGACCATACACTAGTAGCTTAGACAAATGAAATTCATTAATATGGGATAAATCAAGAATAATTTAAATTTAATTTTTATGCACTAACAACCTAAAACAACTTTATACTATTATCCAATTAAAATTCAAGTATTTGCCTACTCATAGTGGATGGTAATTATAATGGATGGTTACCCACCATAATTTGATAAATTTTTGAATTTTTATTGAGTGATAATATAAAATTATTTTATACTGTAAATAATAGAAATTAAACTCAAATAATTTATTTAATAATTAATTTATTATATTAATATTTCATTATTTATTGTACTTAGAACTATGTACAAGATAAAATAGAAAAATTATGAGAATAATAGATAATATAAACAAAATCTTTTTACTCAAAATAACAAAAAATTTGAATTAGAGAGAACATTAAAAAAAAAATTCCAGATAGCACCCCCCCAATTAAAAAAAAAAAAAAAAAAAACCTACCAGATGAGCTAACCCGGCAGCACTTGAATTTTGACCGTCGTGAAATTTTTTACTTGTTGGCTAATTTTCTATGAACTCCTTAATGAGTGTTCGATTAATGTTTTCTTTGATAATGAGCAAAGGCAATATGACCCGAATACCACGGCACCTTGCTGCTTGTGCACTTGAATTGGAAAACTATTTATATCCGAAATGGTTCTTAGCGTTGACAAGCATATATAAACAAATAAGCACACATTTGTAATCTGAATATCTGATCATGAACAGCAAGGAAGAGATATCAGAGACAGATAATAGTTGATTAATTATTGATTACTTATTTAGGTCAGAGAAGTGCTTGCTACTTACAGCAAGGCCCTAATTGGATCCTCCAATTAACAAAGCTTTGGAAAAGAAGTGCCTGTCCCCTCTCTATATATAAGTCAAACGTTAACACAAACGTACGTCTTGGCAAACCTTGCTCTTCATAACTGTATCTGTATCTGTATCTGTTGCTTTCTTCCTGGAATAGTTATTTGGCTTCACCCATGTGCCATTTAGATGCTGTGTTTAGGTCCACGGATAAGTGGTTAACACGTTGCAGCCTCAACTCAAACTCAATTAATGAATTAATGCCACTAGATATCTGTGTATTTAATTTCTTCTTTGTTGGTCTTACTGTGTTGGCGAAAGCAATTTAATTAGGAGTAAATTATTATTGAGAGATTAATTATTTTCTAAGAGTTATAAGTTTAAACTTATATGTTATCATTGAAACCAAAAAAGACCATCCAATACCATTTTTCTATATATGATATAATTTTAATCAATCTAATTGTTAAATTATAATTATTCACATAATGGAAAGAAATATAAAAGCGATTGACTTGAAACTTACTTGACTATGTTGAGAGCAGAATTAATATATTTTTTTTTTTTTTTTACAAAAAATTAGAGTTTAAGGTGATGGAAGCTTTCCATTAGTGTAGGGTTAAAATAAATTTTCACATGGGTGAAGACTTCTAAATTCAATGTCAAATCATACAACTATTATTAGGTTAAAATATAATTTTATTCCAAAAAAATATAATTTTATTCCCATATCATTGATTTTGAATTTAATCTTTACATGAAAAAAATTTTAATTTATCCCTACACATGTAATGTAATTATATTATTTATAAAGAAATCCCTACTGTGGATAGGAATTATAATTTCTTGAATCTTACATAGTTAACATAATATAATTTGACAATTTCACTTACTTAGTTAACTATTATGTGTCAAATGCCAGGTAATAAATTAAACACATATTAAAGTTAGATCATATTCTATTAACCACATAGAATTCACGGAATTATAAAGTTGATAGTAGAGACTTTTTTATAAACAATTATATATGTTGGGACTTATTTAAAAGACATTTTTTGTGTAGGGACTAAATTTAAAATCAGTGGCACATATGAAGACCAAAATTATATTTTAACCTGATTATTAATTAATTGAAAGACTGCCAAGTGATTAACTAACCACGTTAGCTAAAACAAAAGAATGTTTGGGAGTACTGATGCCATATATTTTAATATCAATATAACATATAAAATATTGTCGTCTAGATGGTCATTGGCATGACTTCGGCTTACTTATTGGGTCGAAAAGAAAAATAGAAAAGCCATCTTCTTCTGTAAGTTTTTTTTTTTCTTTGCTTTTATGGTTTCCATCTGTGTCTTGGAAAAACTGTACGTGTTTATTTGTTTATTTGTTCAATTTTAGATAGAAAAACATATGCATTGATGCAGCCGATTTTAGTGTCAAACATGCCACTGATTATGAAACAGACACATATTGAAATGTAAGGGTTCTAATGAATGATATGTACGTAGCCGTTAAAAATTTTAAGTCAAAGCGATACGGAGCCAACCAGAGGAGTATGGATACATTAAAAAACCAAAAACAAAAGCAAAAACGATGCCGAAGCTTGACATGGATAAAGGGTACATAACAGCTAATGTGGGGCATTGAATTCCCTAGCTATTTTAGTATGCAGCTTATTAAATATGTGGAATTCATAATTTGTTAAATTGTTTTTCTTAATGATACGTCCTCCAAGTATTTTTAATTGATCACGACCTTTTCACTTCATCTGGAATACATTTAAGTTGGGACTGTGAATTTGAATTTCTATTTCCGCTGTGTAAGATGAATTTTCAGTTTTGATATAATTCAAGTTATTTTCGATTGTCATAGAAAGCTTACAAATGTTAGATATCAAGGTATTTAATTAGGCAATTAGTAGACACCAAAAATAAATAAATAGGCAATTAGCATTGCGGTAGTTTCGTTGCGCGCTCATGCAAGGATGACACCGTAGCAAGTGGCCTAATGGTTAGCATCGTTAACAACATCAATCATAATCACAAGATTTAATGTTTTTTGTTTAGTGCATGACATATGGTAAACTGTGTAAAAGTTTTACCGAAAAACAAGTACATACAAATATTTTTGGATGGCCATGCTTAATTGCTTACTCGCTCAAGTATTCGACCACGAATAAGTACTGAAAATAATTAATAAATTTTATGCTAGAGGTAGATATTCTCAAAACCTTCGAATCAGTCCTGTATTTTATCCTTTTAGAACGGTTAATTATATACCTTCCACTAATCATGATGTGACGGCCTGCTGTTGGGGACCAATTAAAAGTTATAATACCCATGTGTACACATCTACCTATGCCAAATGCAGAGTTAGATGAACCCGTACGTGTTCTTTCTGCTAAGTTTTCATCCTTGTCTCTATTATGGTGGAAGATTAATGGCTTATATTTTTGTTTGCTCTCAATGTGGCGTGCATTGATTTGGCTAGTTGGCTTTGTCATTAGAGATAAGGTAGGCCTAGAGTATCGTATTTCTGTTCAAGTAACACTTTTCAATTCCCAAGAGACAATCTTTCACAACTTTGACATTCGGATAGGAAGGATTTTGTTCTATAATAATATATTAATATCTATTTCATTTCATCAATTCCCCCTCATGTTAATTTCGACGGAATTTCTCATAGGTTGACTAAAGCACCGAAATAATTAAAACAAAATGCTTGAAATAACTACATAACTGGACCACAAAAACGTGACATTGTACGCCTCCAAGTTCATTGTAAAGGGGGTAATTAAGGTTCATTGAATGGTATACTTGTCTGTCTATTCAGAAGTTCAAGATAACCTTAACTGAAAATTACGAAAGCACCAGTCCTTGATGCTCTTTTCATTTTTCAAGTTATCCGATGAGGCTTCAGGCAGATAAGCAAGTTAGTACTTTGAACATATATCGAAGAAGTCCTTGTTTCACTGGCAATAGCTAGGCTAACAAGTTTCATTGTAATAAATTGGGTTAAAATTCAATCGTAAAAGGCAAGAAAAAAAAACTATTTATATATCTTTTAATAGGATATTTTCGTTAATATTATTGTAATATTAATATTCTTTAGATAATCCGAATTAAATTATTTTTTAGACAATTTTTTTAATTTAGGGTTTAAGTTTTAATTTTCTATCTAAAAGTTCACCTCACTTATTATTGTACCAAATTATTATGTAAAAAATTATTGAGTAAAATACACATAATTCCCTTGAGGTATGAAGACATAACACTTCATTCTATTTATTTACATAATAAACATTTTACCTAAATTCACTAAGAGTGTGTTTGAATTTTCTTTTTTTTTTTTGGTTATTTTAGGGAAAAAACAATTTTTTAAAAAAGATGCTTTTATAAATTTTAAAAAGTGTTTGAATATAATTTTAGAAAAAATATTTTAATTAAAAATTCAATTTATCATTTTTTTAGAAGTTTGTAATACCCAACTTTTTAAAAAAAATAGAAGCAAAAGTTATTTTTAAAAGATAATTTTAGATGTATTTATTTATGCTTCTACCATAAAAAAAATACTCTTTTTTACAACTTTTCAAAAAAGAAATTACTTATAAAATTTTTAATTTTATTTGTTTATACTTCTCAAGAAAAAAAATAGATATATAAAATAATCAATTTTCTGCTTTAATAAAAAATAGATAAAGAGCTATTTATCCTAAAAAAAAGTAGAAAAGAAAGAATTTTGCTTTTAAAATTTAGAAACCACTGTCTTCTCACTATAAAATGATTTTATTTTTAAAATTTTTTAAAAATACTGTTTTCTTTTCTCTCTCTCCCCCCTTAATAATAATTAGATCAGAAAAAGTATTTCTATATGTATTATATTTAAACAATTTAACAATTTTTAGTTTTGATAAGTACTCATACAATTATATATCCAAATGTAAAATACTTTTATGCCTCTGCTTCTTGCTTCTATTTCTAAAAAAATATTTCTTCTAAAAGCTTAACCAAACATGTCTTTATTAAAAGTTATTTATGCTTTTGTTTTTTAAGAAATTGAGTATTATTAATTTTAAAAAAAATGATAAATTAATTTTTTTCCTACAAACACTTTTTTTCCGAAAATTGTATCCAAACACACTTGGAATTGTGTGAAATATATATTTTATAAATAAATGGGATAAATTATTATTTCTTGATATTTCAAAAGTATTAGGTATATTTTATTCAAAATTACTTATATAAAATCGAATGAGCAACGTGTAGCCTTTTTATATTTAATTCAGGTTAAACCATTAATATTATTTTTTGGGTTAATTTTTAATATAAAATATTGTGGTTCATACTTTTTCCTTGTACTTGGTGTCGCATCTCTTATTTTGAATTAGGTTAGTTTTATCGAAAGAAAATCTATATATTCTACTCCTTTTTTTTTTGTGGTAATGTATTCTACTTTAATTTGTTCATAATTTTAACATTTTCCAATTTTGTTATAATTAACATCAAAAAGTTTTGTGATGAGTAATCTCCTCTGTTTTTTTATACTCATATTCCTAAGCCTTCACTAACCTTCATCATAATTAGATTATTTTATTTTACTATAAAGTTACGACTTTATGCACTTCTCCAGACTCAATACAAATTGGCTTTTCCATTTTTGGATTTTTTTTAACAAGTTGCTAACCGAAATTTACAACAACTAAAAAACAGATTAACTAATATAAATTAACGTAGAAAAATACTTTGCTAAAAAAATTAATTAAATGGTCTGGAAAGCAACCTTTTGGTTAATTTCTCATTTTCCATTGCAAACTCAAATTGCTTTATGAAGTTGCTAGACGGAACATGGCAAGAGGGATGATTTGTTTTTCAACCCTAGAAACAAAATAAAGGTCGCGAATGGATTGCGTGAGGGTTAAATATTTCTTGGTTTAATGAATTTAAAATTCCAAACCAAACGTTAGGGAAAAGGGTCAAATGAATTTTTAAGGTCTCATGATGAAAAATCTTTGTCCCCTTGGAATGAATAATGAGTTAATGACTTATTGGTTCTTTGGCAGCGTCACTAGCAGTGCATGTAATGGGCGATCGTTAGGTACATGTCCTAAAAAGACGACATTTTGACTCACTTTAGATTCTCACCACCTCCAAAGATTAAAAATCCGCATTTTTTCTTACCCAAATCTGGAACCTCCACTCCTTCGTGCAACCTAGATTTTCAAACTTTGCCGCTTTATTTTAACCTATGACAAGCTTCCTACGATTTGTTATACTAACTAAATATGCACCAATTCAACTAATAGGGACGTAATATGTGACTCATACGTGTACATGTGCTGCACATTTTGTCTTGACTGAAGTGTTATTCAACCTATCAATTTCCTGATGGGTAGGGCAACTTTAGTTTGGATATATGTAATGCTGCCAGGTGTTTCGGAGATAGATGGATCAATTTTGTTATTATTATCATAGGATAAATTAACTATATTAATGAAATTTATAATAACAGTGGGGGAAACCAAGTTTAGGAACAAAGGGAAGAGGGCTATTTTGTATCATTGCCTTTATGTAAAAGATAGCACGCTATAAATAGAAAGGTGAAACATCAACCAGTATACATTTAATATTTGGGTCTATGGTCAAACAAAGCAGCGCTAGTCTATCATATGTTGCGATCTTGCCCTCCTTTAGATTTGGTTGTGAGGATTTGATGCGCCTTTACCTCTACATAATTAGGCTTACAAAATATGCATCGATAACTCGTTACGAAATAACAATAGTTGTGCATTGATAACTTTAATTTAGAAAGTTTAGTTCGTCAATATTTTGTTCTTATTATCTGGCTATCCCAACATCACTAAATGAACTCGGCCTCAAACATATATAGTTGCATTTTTTAAATTAATATTTAGCAGGTATTTATATTGTAACCAATGGTTTTATCACTGTAAATGCGTTAACTTCAACGGTTAATTTTAAATCATTGTACATAACCAAATTGGAAAACAAAATTAAATTAGGATTGATTGTTTTTGGGCCAGTCGCTAAATGTTCATTTATTTATTTATTTTGGTTTGAATCATCACTATCTAAAGTCTATTAATTAGAAACTCTAACTAATCTGAGGTTAAGCAAAGTCAACTCACTATAAGAGTAAAGTTCTCTCGACGTTAATTTTTTTCATTCACAAAATTTGAAAGTAAGACCTTATTTTACATAAACAAATGTTAAATCACTTAATATAATTGAACATTTTTATTTTATTATAATTTATAAACGTTAACATCTTTTTATTTATCTTGATTCTTTCCATCAACCGCATATAGATATTGCTACCATATGGCTAAAATAAATCCTTCCTACCAATAGTAATTGAGTCTAGTAGAAGGAATTAATTTCTCAGAACATGACAAATAACAATTTGAACCCCAGTTGGGAGAAGTATCCATATTTTATGTCCAACCATGTCTCAAATAAGATTACCTCCAATGGAAGATATCTATAAAAAAAAAAAAAAAAAAAATCCTTCCTATGACAATAACAATATTTGATTGATTGAAGACTATTTTACCCACTTTTAATTTTATATATAAAATTATTATACAGTTAAAAAAGAAAAGTTAAATTCTCTAAAATGTCTTTATGTCTTACCCATGACAATTTCACCAGTTTGTTTTCACCCTCGATTTCCATATAGCATATATAATATGATAATATTTACTAAATGATAAAATAATATGTTATGTGAAAAATTTTCAATGTGAAATTCGAAAAAAAAATAAAAATAATCGTTATGTAAAATTATTCTCCACCATTATTAGATACCACACAATTATGACATCACTAATAATCCTAATGATAAGTAATTAAAGTTTATATATTTTTAGAGCAAACCCTCAAATTAGTCCCTAATAATATTCTCAATGAATAAATTGATCATTAACAAAAATAAATCAGTCCTAAGGTCCTTAATAATTGCATAAATTAGACAATTTAATCCCTAACTCGCTTGCAACTAGTAAAAGAGTATGATATGTAGGTTGCATACTGACTAGAACATCCTAACTCCATCCCCTATGGCATCCCATGTGGAACCCCTTTAACTTTCCCAAACATCGAACAAAAAAAAAAACACATCAATCCCTAATAGTAAGACACAACCCTAAATCCTATCTCCTCTCCAATTGCGATAATTCACCATTGGCTATTAACAATGAAATATCAAACCCCATCTAAATTTGATCTTCTCTCAAATTGTGATAACTCATCACTATTTTAGTTATGGTATTAAAGAGGGGATAGAATTTGAGAATTTTGAAATGTGAAGTTTAGAATTCAATAGTAAAATGGTGAGTTTGTTCTTTCTTTTTTTTTGTGGGTTGCATGTTTGGGGGTTGTTGATCGTACATGGGATGCGATTAGAATATTCTAATTAGTATGCAATCTACAAATCACACTTTTTACCAGTTATAAGTAAGTCAGGGACTAAAGTATCTAATTTTTGCAATTATTAGGGGCCCTGGAACTAATTTATTTTTTTTAGAAACCAATATATCTATTAAAGATATTGTTAAGGAATAATTTAAGGGTTCAGTCATATTTTTATTGTTCAAAAAGATTTTAGTGTATAATTAATAGTTACTTTTTCATTTTATAAGATAAGATGACTAATTTTTATTCAACATATTATCCATGTTACCTTAGTTTTTTATATGGAAGTAATTTTTCTTTTCTTTTCTTTTCTTTTTTTGGTCTTTTGGGTATCTCTACAACATATTTTTGTGAAATTAAATTCTCATGCATTATTGTGGTTAGGAGACCCTTCCAACAATTTCCTTCAGCATGATGTGAATCTTAGTTATTTTCTTGTTATAAGTGTAACTCGCTTATTACTACATATAATTTTTTAACTGTATGATTGTCAAAAGTTTTTTTTTCCCACAAAAATGTTAACTATGTTTTCCATCATGAAAAATGTTAGAAGCCAAAAATAGTTGTCAGAATTAAATTGGCAAAATGATATAGGCTATATTTGTTTAAATTTTTAGAAAAAATGATTTTGAAACTTAAATTATATATTTAATTAAAAAAGCTGAAAACTGATTTTTTGTAGAAACTACTCTTTTCAGCTTCTCCAAAAAAATTAAAAATAAATTTTTTTTATTTTTTATTTTTAAAAAATTATCCAAAAATATGAAAACTGATTTTTTTGGACCAAAAAAGTGATTATTTGCCAAAATAATCACAAATAAATGCACCTATAATACGTTATTAACTCTTAGATAAATAAGTAAGCTTTATAATTTCATTTTACCTAACTATCTTATCATTTCTGTCCATAATTCTAGCAAACCTGAGTAATATTTCTTGTCCATCATCATATATAATGGTAGACAAAAATTTGAATTATTATAATTTAAAATTAAATTTAATTCCTAATCGATTTAAAATCATTTGTTTCAATTTTTAAAAAAAGTGATTATGAAATTAAAATTTTTTATATAATTGAAAAAGTTAAAAATAAATTTTTTTTAGAAGTTATTTTTTTCAATTTCTACTAAAAAGTACAAAACAACTTTTTTGGTTATTCTAATTATTTTTAAAAATTAATCTAAATATATCAAAAGTTATTTTTTCGGTAAGCCAAAATAATTTTAAACAAATGCACACTTAAAAGGAATCACAAGAGAAAATATCTTTTATGTTACCGAATATAATATATGTATGACGAGAGAGAGAGAGAGAGAAGTGAGGGAGTGCCAAGAAAATGTAAATAAATAAAAGGAGGAGTGTGAAAGGAAAGATTGAAGTCAATTTGATGGTTAATGGTGTTGTGTGTGTAGACCATTCTGCCCCAGTTGGGCGCTTCCTCCCTCCCCCCCTTCCTCTTCCTTTAAATCTCCCACCACTCATTACCCTTTTTCCCCCCAACCGCCTTCTCCTCAGATCCAAACCACCTAGCCAATAGCCATGGTGACTTGTGTTCCCTCTCTCTCTCTCTCTCTCTCACAACTGTCTTATGTATTATTTATATTGTCCTAGTGACATAACACTGTCTTATTCTTACCAATAATTCTTCAGGAATTAGAAGCGCACCAAGTGATCAGATGGGAAGGCTATGTTGACTGGAGGAACAGGCCTGCTCTCAGAGGCCGCCATGGTGGCATGCTTGCAGCCTCCTTCGTTCTGGGTCAGTCCCCAAGTTCCCTCTTTTATTTTGTCACAAAAATATTATTTCATCCCCACACACATAATATGAAGTTCAATTGGGCACTAATTAATTAGTTCTCAGCATAGTATAAGTGCCAGCTTGTGAGCTTGTCTATGTGAAAAACAGAAAAAGTGACATATATAGTAGTATTATTAGTACATGTATATCTAGCACTGACTCCAAGGTTGTTTGTTTGTGCAGTGGTGGAGATACTGGAGAACCTGGCGTATCTGGCCAATGCAAGCAACTTGGTGCTGTACCTGAGAGAGTACATGCACATGTCCCCTTCCAAATCCGCAAACAATGTAACCAATTTCATGGGAACGGCGTTTCTCCTTGCCCTTCTCGGTGGGTTCTTATCCGATGCCTTTTTCACCACTTATCACATCTACCTGATAAGCGCAGTTATTGAGTTCCTGGTAAGCCACCGCTAGCTTCTTCACAATTCACATTACTGTTCCTTTCTTTCCATGTGATACCATCCCCTTGTGCTGATGAGTGTGACTCTCTCTCACTCACACTCAAACGTTTTGCACTTGTCATTCTGCTTTTTCTTTCCAAGTTAGCCCAATATTCGATGCTTCATATTAAAAAAAATAAATAAAATTTTTGTGAAAAATAAAAGTAGTTAATAAATAAAATAAAATAGTGTAAATTACTTATTTATTTAAAAATCAATGAACATATATCATATTATTCTATCAAGCAAATTTTAACAAGAATTCTGCTACGCATTATTTTTATTGAAAAACTGATAATATAGACTCGGGTTTATAGTAAACCCGAGTCTATATTATATTTTAATTATTAATTTTTTAATATTTATATATTTATAATTTTAAAATATATTTTTAATAATTAAGATATAATATAAACTCAAATTCATAAAAAATCTGAATCTATATTATTATTACTCTTATTCTTGTACTTATTGCTTTTTCTTTCCCATGTTATTGTCGCTAGAACTAATTAAGGGTGAGAGAGAGAGATAGATAGAGAGAGAGAAGAAGGGAGGGAGGGAGACTTTAAAATTGACTTAGTACTATTGTGTTTCTTAAAGAACACGTGTCTTGCAAGAGGGTGATGTGTTAACCAGAATCGGAGTCAGTTGCAAAATTCAGCAACTTGCAGGGGTGGGGTTGAATCAAATGATGCAACCAGATCCCCATATCGGAAAAAGAAATGTGAATGATATTAAAAACCCTTATCCATCCTTCAGGATTCCCTTTCTTTTGCTGCATTCCCTCTCCCACTTGGCCTTACAAATGCTCATGAATTGCGTGAAAGAGCGCCACAAAGAAAGTCCAACAGCCAAGTCAACAATCTTTTTTCGGGCTAAAGGGAAAGCCAACCAAAAAAAGATAAGCATATAGATATAGTTATATGGTTATATGACTATATCTCTCTTCACATTAAGATTGTAAAATATATGTATTGGTATATGTTAACCTCGAACTCGCAATCTTAATTAGTGCTGGCCAGGGAAGGAAAAAGAGAGTTTCAGAGAGAAAAAGTGATGCGTGATGCATGATGCATATAATTAAATACATACCATTGATCTTGTGGTCAGCATCTAGCAACATCAATTAAATGGGAAGGGCACATAATATGGCTGTTGATGCCCGACGACTTAATCCTTTTGCTTAATGGAGGGGAGAAAGTTAAAATAGTGTTGGTGGGGGAAGATTTTCCTTTTAATATAATACTACTATTGTTTTTGGTGTTAGATATGAAGAAAAGGATGTGAGAAAGAGAAATGATATATTATAGAGAATATTTAATTTGTTAAATATAAGAGGACCCACGTATTATATTCATGCAACGTATTTATTAATTTGCTCGAGTGCCTAGGACCCCTTTGTTTAGTGCATCGACTTTTGTCGTTTTGGCTCCTCAAATATCGCCCTTTTTTGTCCGTTGTAACATTTATCACCTGCTCTAAGTAGCTGAGAATGCATTCTCCTTTTCCTTCATTGTCTCTTACGTTTTTTTCTTAATTATTTACTAACACACAACCACAACAATAGCTTTTTATTAAAGCCTTAAAAATTGTTTTTTTTTTCCTTGCATTTTTGTTAAATAATTATGTTTAACCGGACAATTTCAAAAGAGAGAGAAAGAGTTGGTGAGTCAACCCTCATTAACTATCGACTGATCACTATATAATACATGAACACTGGAACATAGGACAAAATAACATTTGCGAGTTTGATTGTTGTACAAATTAAGACATTATTTTAACTTCACTCTTCAGTTTCTAGGTTAATAATTAATTAACAATTCTTACAAAAATGTATGTTTTTATTAGGATCCACTCAATGTAAGGATTCATATACTACGGGTTATGTGACTTGAATGCTAATCTAGCTAGCGCTCTTTACAATTTCATAATATTACTACTCCAAATAATTGATCCAATATTTTTTTTTTCATTGATATACAATGTCAAGTTACTTATGCCACGTCTATGCTCCTTGTGCGTGGTCCTTAAGATCTCGTGGTAAAAGAAATTCTTGTCTGAGCTTTATTCCAGAATTATTTTTTTTCAATTTTCAATCTACTATAATTCTAGAAGGCTTAAAAGAGCATATATGGCAAGTTCGCATACAGGTTTTGGCAAGGGAAAACTTCGTGAACCACGTGTGTGGTTGTCGTTTTGATAATCTATTATCACCACCATCGCAAACAGCACATATACCATGCTTCAAAACGCCAACATCTCACAGTGACGTTTCATAACAAGCTGTTAATAGTGGAATACAATAAGTCCTTTTCGTTGCTACGGTCCAGGGGCTGAGGTGGGGATCAAGCGTCCAACACGTGGCCAAGGGCCACTTGCTTGCTTACACTTTTCTCTGTAGAGAACTAGACCATTTATTATTGGTCAATATTTGAGGAATTGTTAGGCACACTGTCCTCTTGTTATTATGTGTAGTTCCCAAAGGCATATCCCGCTGGCGAAATTTGTAATCCTTTATTGGTTTGATTTCGTTATCTGACAAAAAATAGAGGGTAATAAGGAGCAGAAAGAGATGGGTACTGGGTAGGTGTCCCTTACTCACGTATATGCAATCAATGCATTGTCTATGTGCCTTGCCATACAACTATTTGGGTTCCCACCAGTTGATATTTTCTTTCAGGTTTTCTTTAGTCCTACATGAGATTCGGCCCATGGATTGGGACAAACTTGGGCCTTGGTGGGTTGGATTCTGGGCCCAGTTCAGGCCTGCTATAAATGCTCTTCTCAGAATAAATGTTTTTATGACTAGAACTGCGGAATATTACTGACCAAAAAAAGAAAAGGATATTATTAGAATTAAATAGTCCAATATAGATTACCAAATAATCTTTTTTAAAAATCCTTTCCTTTGGGTTATGAAAATGTGAAAGTGAAATTTCATCAGAGATATTGCACATGCTAAACTAATTCAACTAAAACTAAATAACATTCTTATGGTCTGCTTACTTTGTAATGCCACACAAATGTGACATGGCTAAGGAATTTGAAATTTTTCGTGCAGGGTTTGATTGTACTCACAATACAAGCTCGGGTGCCTTCACTAAAGCCACCAAGTTGTGATAAAGCCACCCCATGCCAGGAAGTTAATGGTGGAAAAGCAGCAATGCTGTTTGCTGGTCTCTATCTGGTGGCTCTTGGAGTTGGAGGAATCAAAGGGTCGCTACCAGCACATGGTGGTGAACAATTTGATGAGACCACCCCATCTGGAAGGAAGCAGAGATCAACCTTCTTCAACTACTTTGTCTTCTGCCTATCTTGTGGTGCCCTTATTGCAGTTACTTTTGTAGTGTGGGTTGAAGACAACAAAGGGTGGGAATGGGGTTTTGCAATCTCTACTATCAGCATATTTGTATCTATACCTGTGTTCTTGGCAGGATCTGGTGCTTATAGGAACAAGATCCCCACAGGAAGTCCACTTACAACAATTCTAAAGGTAATTTATAGGGCACATGTCCCTTCATAGATTATTTGCTTTGTTATAAGCTATTGTAGAATAAGTCGCTTATCACTAGGGTAGAAGTTATAACTATTAGTCAAAACACAACTCTTATTATTTAATCTTATTGGCCATCACCAAATGATATAATCTAATTTGACTCTGATCCCACTTGGATCTTGTTAAAGCAAAACACTATCTCATGGCCAACACTTATAACCTTCAATTTTCTCTATAATTGTCTTATCTCTTTCTGACTAATTTATGGGCTTCCTGTTTAAAAATTGAGCAGGTTCTTCTTGCAACCTTACTGAATGGCTGCATCTATGAAAACTCTAGCAGTGCTGTTGTGAATATGGCTTCAAGCCCTTCTAATCCACTCTCAGGTAGGAAAGAATCAGAGGAAGAAACAGCAAAATCAAGCACAGAAGCTGAGACTCCAACAGATACCCTCAAGTTTCTCAACAAAGCAGTTACAAACAAGCCAATCTATTCATCACTAGAATGCACTGTGCAACAAGTAGAAGATGTCAAGATAGTGTTCAAAGTCCTTCCCATATTTGCATGCACCATCATTCTCAACTGCTGCCTGGCTCAGCTTTCCACATTCTCAGTTGAACAAGCTGCAACCATGAACACCAAGCTTGGTTCCCTAAAGGTGCCACCAGCTTCCTTACCAATTTTTCCAGTGATCTTTATCATGGTCCTAGCACCAATTTATGACCACATTATCATACCATATGCCCGGAAAGCGACCAAATCAGAGATGGGAATCACTCATCTCCAAAGGATTGGGATTGGATTGGTCCTCTCCATAGTTGCAATGGCTGTGGCTGCACTTGTTGAGATAAAGAGGAAAAGGGTGGCCACTCACTCAGGCCTACTTGATGATGGAACAAAGCCACTACCTATCACATTCTTTTGGATTGCACTTCAGTACTTATTCCTTGGTTCTGCTGATCTTTTCACCTTGGCTGGGTTATTGGAATTCTTCTTCTCAGAGGCCCCAATAAGGATGAGATCCTTGGCCACATCTCTTTCATGGGCCTCTTTGGCTATGGGGTACTACCTAAGTTCAGTGATTGTGTCAATAGTGAATAGTGTCACTGGTAACTCCACCCACAGGCCATGGTTATCTGGTGCAAACCTTAACCACTATCACCTTGAAAGGTTCTACTGGCTCATGTGTGTGCTAAGTGGGTTAAACTTCCTGCATTACCTGTTTTGGGCTATTAGGTACAAATATAGAGGGACAGGTGCTAATGCATGAAGCAAAGGGGAATTTTTCAATTTAATGCTCTATATGAGGAGCACTTGAGTTGAATTAAGAGGTCATTGATAAAAATTATGTCAAGAAATTTCTTGGCTGCAATTGTGCATACTTTCCTTCAAGTATGCAACATGGGTGGATCGGCATCCCAACCCCCCCCCCCAAAAAAAAAAAACAAATACAATAGGGATATCCGATGTATATTAGAAATTCATATTTGAAATAACGGAAAAAGAGACAAAAAGGTTTGGCTCTTTGGTTTATTGCTCTCCCCATTTTATTTTATCTGTCAGTTTGAAGAGTTTATTTTGCTCCATTTTATTATATCATCTTGTGGTGTTTTGGACGATTTATTATTCTGTTAATCGTGCTCTGTTATCATAGAAGCCAATCTTTGCTAATGGATTGTGCGTACACAATGTGAAATAAGCGAGACCATGAAATGAACGAGATCACCCTAAAATAAAAATAATAAAGCGAAGCTGCAATTGAAACAAAACCCAAGCAAGAAAATAAGACTAATTTCCCGAATATTATAATTTCAGTCGTGCGAGCCATCAATGGGGATTTAGAAAGTCAAAAAGATTAACACGTAGAATAAAAGAATAAAGATAAGAATTTAATTTGACAAACAAAATTTATTCTACTAAATTAATCTTTAATTTTACTTGCACTCCATTCCTTATCAAAATTTAGCTTTTGTTTTACACTGACTGTGAAAGATAAAAGAAATTAATTCTTCTCTATCTTCCGAATGATATAGTTATATTTTTCTGCTAGAAACAAAATGCTGGCCTTTATTAAAATGATTTAATCCTAAATTAATGATAATCTCATTCCTTCAATTTATTAGATTGATTATTTTTTCAATTTTTATTTCTTCAGTTTCTTATTTTGATTTTTTTTTCATGCAGCTAGTCCAAATAATATAGCTGTGAAAGAACCAGAAAAAAATATATTGTAATTTTCTACCAAAACAAAATACTTAATGAATGTTTAAAGGAGATTAATCTTCTCTCCGGATAATAGGAAGAGAGGATATATTTAAGAAACCAAAAAACTGAATCCTTTCTAATGAATGCAATGAAAGACACACTACGCAGCCTTGGTCCTCAAAACAGTAACAATTTGCATGAGCACCACTCCTTAGCTCCTTGACTTGTGGCAATACAGAAACATAGTACAGGGCCATTGAATTTCATCAATTCTTGTATTAATGATGGTGCTGATTTTAAGATTTATTTTTGGCTCTTGTGGAGATAGTGAGAAATATAGGTAGATCCAATCTGTGTCGTGGTTCAGAATTATTCATAAATAGTACTCCATCTTTTATGTTACAGATCTGAACCATTCCTGCTATTTTAGCAGTGTGAAACGCGACTGTATTCTACATTGGGGAAACTGGTCCAAGCAAGACATAACACTTGACAGTTCCCACCGTCAATTTTTCGAATGGTATAGAAGTGTGTTACATGCTGCAAAGTGCAAACCATATAAAGATTTTTTTAAAAAAATTGAGTTATTAAGAAGAAAAATTCTCACATACATATAAATCTAATATTTTATGTATCTATGTATACCGGTAATAACTAAATTTTGTTTCACTAAACAAAGGTGATTATAGCGTCACCTAGCTAAATTATGTTTACATTCAAAATATTAAAACATTTTATACTCAACTACATTTATAATAAATTGATCAACTCAAGAAATAAAACAGTATATTTTGAACAAAATTATAGTAAAACTTAATTTTATTATAAATATACCTAAATACAAAGTATTGGATTAGTTTTCATGCACCAACTATTGGTGGGAGACTGCAAGTCTTGTAAGTTGTATCTAGTAACGTTGACCTGACAACATGCAGAAGCAGCTACGTACTACTGGCACTGTGTGCGTGGGTACCGCTTGCTTGGCTGTCCGCAGTCCCTGCATGTTGGTTCACTTGTCACTTCACCCTCTTCTTAACCCCACACACATTCACTCTCCCAGAAATCGTAACTCATCAATTCAATCTCAACTCGTAATTGTATATATACACACACTTCCCATACCCATTTATTACACATCGTCCAATTAATTAATTAGTTAATTAACTGATCTAATAATAAATAACCTTTCAGGCTACAAAAAATAAACAAAGAAATCAATGCATGCAGAGTCTTCATTCTTTTTTCTGGTTGTGTCATAAAGCTTCAAAATCTATCCCCACTAACGGTTGATAGCTCATTATAACTTCTACTCCAATACATAATATATATATATATATATATATATATATATGATAATTCTGTTACTATTATCATCAAATAAAAAACGAAGCCTCAAAAATAAATCGCCATGAATCCCCACTGCATCTCCCGTTCCTAAAACATAAAAAAACCTTGCTCCTAATTACCATCTTATTATTTATACATTAGAATTTGACATCAAATATAATTAATATTTCTCTTATATTGATATATGACATTTACTTCACTTCGATATATGATTAATATGCTTCGATATTTATTCACCCTGACAAAAGCATATATGTATACAGTATTACGGTATAGACATCTTCACAAAAAATATTTTCAGGCAAAAATTTGTGCAATTTCCTTTGACATTTTCTTCAGTTTTTATTACAACACCAAACAAGGGCTTCCACCATAAATACACTAGTTCAAAAAACTAAAACCCTTCAATATTAATATCATTATGTTGTATGTATATAATGCATAACATTCATGTTTTACTCTATTTCCCACCAAAACACGCGAAACACCGAACTAACCCATGGCGTTCAAGATCAAGAACGTCCCATCTTTACTCCTCCTTTTCTTCCTCTTCTGCAACATTTCATGTTCTCCCATCCCAGACATCACCACCAGCACCGCCGCCACAGGAGGGCGGTGGAGGCAGCTGCAGCGGAGCATAGGCATCTCGGCCATGCACATGCAGCTGATGCGGGACAACAAGGTGGTGATCTTCGACCGCACCGACTTCGGCCCTTCCAACATCTCCCTCCCCTTCAGCCGCTGCCGCTTCAACCCCCGCGACATGGCCCTCAAGCTCGACTGCACCGCCCACTCCGTCCTCTACGACCTCTCCTCCGACTCCCTCCGCCCCCTCACCATCCTCACCGACGCCTGGTGCTCCTCCGGCTCCCTCTCCCCCGACGGCACCCTCTTCCAGACCGGCGGCTTCAATGACGGCCACAACAAGCTCCGCATCTTCTCCCCCTGCCCCCAGCATAACACCTGCGACTGGGTCGAGCTTCCCTGGAACCTCACCACCTCGCGCTGGTACGCTTCAAACCAAATCCTACCCGACGGAAGGATCATCGTCGTTGGCGGAAGAAACTCCTTCACCTGCGAGTTCGTCGACCCCAACGACATCAACAACCAAAACGGCAAGTCGTTTTTCTTCCTCAGGTTCTTGAAGCTTACAAGGGATAGTAACCCTGGTGAAGAGAACAATCTTTACCCATTCTTGCACCTTCTCCCCGACGGCAACCTCTTCATCTTCGCAAACCGACGATCCATTTTGTTAGACTATACCCGAAACCGGGTCCTCCGGGAATACCCGGTCATGCCCGGAGAAGAAAAACGGAACTACCCAAGCACCGGGTCATCGGTTTTATTACCGATTAAGCTTCCCGGGTTGGATGATCCGACCCGGTTACCCGACGCTGAGGTGATGATCTGCGGCGGCGCGTTCCCTGGTGCATTTAATTTGGCCAATAAAAATAAGATTTTCGTGGAGGCTTCGAGCACTTGCGGCCGGATCCGGGTTACCGACCCGGAACCCGAATGGGTAATGGAGGTGATGCCGATTCCCCGGGTCATGCCTGACATGGTGCTGCTTCCGACGGGGAATGTTGTGATTTTGAACGGTGCGGCGAATGGGACTGCCGGGTGGGAGAACGCGGCGAACCCGGTTCTGTACCCGGTTTTGTATAAACCGGACTTACCTGACCCGTTAACCAGGTTCAAGTTACTCGCTCCGGCGAAGACCCCGAGGATGTATCATTCTTCTGCTGCGTTGGTGCCAGATGGCAGGATCTTAGTGGGTGGGAGCAACCCCCATACGGGTTATGATTTTCGGGCGCACCCGTACCCGACCGAATTGAGTTTGGACGCGTATTACCCGGATTACTTGGGGCCCGAATTCGAGACGCTAAAGCCTTCGATTATTGCGGTTGAGGCTGCGAACAATTCGGCGTCGTATGGGGGGAATTTTTCGGTTACGTTCTCGCTGCAGGTGCTGCGTTCCGTGGCTGGGATCAGCGTGGCACTGGTGGCGCCGTCGTTTACCACGCACTCGTTCGCCATGAATCAGCGCGTGGTGGTGCTCGATGTGGTAGCTGTGGAAGTGGTGGCGCCGTTTGCGTATAAGGTGACGGCGCGTGGACCACACTCGCCGGGGGTGGCGCCGCCTGGGTATTATATGGTCTTTGTTGTGCATGCAGGGATTCCCAGTGTTGCTGTTTGGGTTCAGGTTAAGTGAGGTGATGTGAAGTGAGTCAGCAAGTCGTCATCATAATCCATGTGGATATTATTGTAGGGGTAATTTTGAGTTTTTGGTCACCATACTTTTTTGGCACAGATTTTTTTTTTTTTTTCGAATTCCTTTGGCTTTTAAGATGTTATCATGGGAATTTTCTATTTTATTTTAAGTTATCAAGCAGTGTTGGTAAATCTCATTTATCATTGAGTTCAATTTCGTTTTCATTTTTACCTTTTTTGTTTTTTCTTGTATTTGACTGTTACACAAGTCAGTGTCTAAAAGTTAACTGAGCATCAACTGCAGATTCCTAATCTAGAATTTAGCAAGCTGTGGTACATGTGCTGTGCTCAACAAAAAAAAAGTACATGTGCTGTGCTAGTACCTGGTAATTTGTCACGTCTCCATATATTTAAATCCATTGTTAAAATATCGGCTTCAGTGTAACTAAATACCTATTAAATATTCATCTCTATTTAGGCTTCTATTGTACACCCTCCTCTCCTTGATTCTTAATAAAAAAATTGCAACATAAGAAAACAAGGTTATTAGCAATTATACTGTTCTCATTAGATATATAAGATTGAATATTGATGACATGTTAAAAAAATATAACTTCTATGATAACATTGGCATAAGCTTAAGTCGTAACCGTAAACATGAAAAAAAGAAAAAGAAGATTGAATTCATACTATAAATACAATGATTAGGCAAATCTTAAATAATTTGATTGCTATAATAAGAAAAAGGAAAAAGAAAAGTCATTGCAAGTCAACATTACCGTGGAAAAATAAAAATTTATGGTTGAATAGTCAATGGAACTATAAAGTTGAGTTATTTATTGCTACATTTATGAAAATAAAAATAGTACGTGGAAATAGAACACATCTAATTTATAGATTCCCCGAACGCAGAACGTTTTCTTATAATGGAAAATTAGGATTTCCCAAATCAATTTTTCACCTTTCAATCATCTCAACGACCAACCAGTTGAGATCGATAATTTTCTGAACGGGTAACATTATTGGGAAGTAGGCATATTATTTGGAAAACCATATATATCAACGACAAAGAATCCACCATGACTTATCCTATGACTTGGAAGATCCAGCGTTCATTGCTAAACTCCTCACTGCAACCTTGACCACACCAACCACGCTAAGCTGCCTCTTCTCAGGGCTCAAACACTGTCTATCCTGGTTTTTATAGTCCTCTTCTATTTGAACTCCAACGAAGTATGCTACCTGAACAAACACAGAATTCAGTATTGGTGAGTATAATATGCAGAATGGTTCCTAGTTCAGCTTGTGTAGATTACTATAAAAGTAAAACTGGGGGTAATAACTTATCATAACAAAAAATGTGGAGGACTATCACATGATGTATACGCTAGTAAAACACATGTATGTTGCCTAAGGCGTCTCTTCCCATGCTGCATGTAAAGGATCCGTGACTAACTTTAATCAGCAAATACCCTCCTTACTAACAAAGTATTGTGAACTATGAACGACATCCATGTAAAAATGAATTAAGCCAATTAACTTATGACAACTGGTGACTGAAACTATAAGGCAATTACAGCTGCAACTCTTTCACCGCAAGACTTCAGCAATCAGATTACTTAAACCTATTCTGCAACTGACACATCTATACTAAAAGCCACGTATCCGATGATACGCCGCCAAAATTACACAACAATCCCAGTCATGCGATTTCCATTTAGCCACCGAAAGATAAGGGGAGAAAAAAATTCTAAGGCACAACCATGAGGTAAACAAGACAGGCAAGTAGGACCAGTTTTGTTACCATAAGAACTGTTACCAACTTAACAACC
Organism: Pterocarpus santalinus; assembly: GCA_031439595.1. Lineage (NCBI taxonomy): Eukaryota > Viridiplantae > Streptophyta > Magnoliopsida > Fabales > Fabaceae > Pterocarpus > Pterocarpus santalinus. Next base: position 18,553,974 of record CM062531.1, read on the forward strand.
TCACCGGGAAAAAAATAGTAATTATCACAGTAAAGTGATGCCAAGCATCAAACATCAACTGTGAACTCTTAGCTTTTCCAACCCTTCTACCAGTAAATCACTTGTTTAGACCAACAAAACATTTGTTATGCAGAAAAAATATTAGGGACTTAGAGTTTAGGATCCTAAAGCAAATAATTCAACAAACATCATAACCAGGTGCTATAAATTTAAATATAGTTAGACATTAGGACCTGACTAAAATAACAATACATCGGAACATCCAAAGCCGCCCAAAACAATAGCAGTCATCTAATTGTCATGGAAACAATCAGGAACATATTCATGTTTGACTATTTTAATATTCTCCATGCCCAATCAGACTGGGGAAAAACATATGACTAGCAGAAAATGAAAAAAAAAAAAGAGACATTTAAGATACATAGTTCAGCTAATAAATAGCTCACGAGTAAGATTACCCTGCCAGAAGCATCACGAACAGGTGAAATGTGCAGAAGGTTCCAAAATGAGCTTTTATCCTTCCTGTTAGTATTGCAGTAAATTGATTCAGCACATCCAACAAATAAAGTTCACAGCTTTGCAAACATGGGCAAATTTGAAGGAAAGTGTTAACCTGTAATTCAAAATACGTACTGTGCATGGTTGTTCAGTTTTAATGCTTTCCCTTATCTGTAAGCAAAAAGGAAAAAGAACATAACCATATGGTCCATTTCCACTACTATAAGTTGCCAAATTACAAGACAAATATTGAAGAACTATGACGAGAAAAGCAAATTACCACACATAAAGTTGAGCTATCAGTATCCGCTCCACTTAAAAATCTACAGTTGCGCCCCAACACTTCATCTCTTGCATAACCTATTCAAGAAATAAGGTTATTGAAAACATAACCACTAATCTGAATTAATCGTTCTATATCCTTGCATCAGATGCCAGAATATTTGTTGTAAATTGTAATGATAACAAGGATATTATTAATTTACATAACATGAAAGTTATAGAACCTGTCAATTTCAAGAAGGCATCACTGGCATATACAATAGGCATGTCAGGTAAATGCGGATTAGTTCTGCGAGGAAACTCAAATTCAACAAACAACATATAAACAAATTAAGGGTCTGCAAAAATCATAAAACTTACGGTGAAGTAAGAAAACTAGTCTTTTCCAATAACTCACAATACAAAGCTTTGTTTGATTCTACCAAGAGAAATAATCAAGGAAGTGCTAAGAAGACCCACGTCAGGCATGCTAGATCTCTTTCTACACACCAATCTGCCTGTCGACTCACTATAGTGGGTTAGCACAGAAAAGATTTTGTCCATGGCAGCCACCGCGCTTCTCTTCTCATCATCACTTGCCTCACATGGCTCATCACTCTCCAATTCTGCATATCACAAAGCTAACAAATCAGTAAACACCAAACCCCAAGTCCCCAACCATGGAGAGATTCGTATGTTTAAGAACATTAACATAATACTTCATAACAATACATGTTGTTGGATTAAAAATAAAATACTAGAACAACAACCAATCCTTATAACACTAGATAGGGTCGGTTACATAGATCAGACGATGTCATAGTGTCCTATCGTAAACCATGTTTACAGTCAAATCATTAAAATCTAAATCTATTTAAACAGTTTCACATATTATTTTTCTTGGTCAGATGCCAAACCATTAAATATAAATTTTTTCTTGATGATTAATGATTAAAAATAAAAATACTATTCAATTAAATTTGGACAGTTGCTAAACTATTAGGAGGACTGCTGTTACAGTATACAAGTATTCTTCCCCAACACGAGGACAATCACTCAGCTTGAAAAAACGGCAGTTTTGCCAAAGAGAGCTACAGAAACTGACAGATACAAAGTCAAGAGCTACCAAATTGGAGTTTTAACAAGAACAGAAGCACCAAACAATGCATGAACAATACATGAAGCATTCAATTCAATGCAGTCTACAACTTTTTCCCCAAAAGTATAATATATTTTCACACGCTCGGGTCATTTAAATCCCGTGACACAAATCCCCCTTTGACCACAAGAGTACAAAAGTTACATGTTCTCTAGAATTTCAACAAACTCCCGGAATTAAGGTTGATTAGTACCTCAACCCAGCGTTTCTGTGTAAGAAGTTCTACTACTTTTGCAACCCCTAAAATGTGAACTCAGAGAAATACTACAAAGTCAAAGGTTTTGTTAGCTGTCAAAATAATGATACATGCTTATTGATTCTTGAATTGACTCTTGAGTGAATAAGTGACTCATACCACTTCATTTCATCCCATAACTATAATGATTTCTATTAAAAATTCACACACTATTTTTGTGGCTGTGTAGCATTGCTCGAACTCAAAACACAGACCTTCATGCTCCAACCCGTGATCCGTGGAAGAAACTAAACCTAGCTCCAAAACATTATCGGAGCACACCTCCTTCCTACAACACCCGAACACAAACTCCTGCTGCACCCTCGACCCTCCACCGCCGCCACCGCAACCACCACCTCTCCGGCACCGCCCGGACCGCCGCCGCCTCCCCTCCAAAGGCACCTGAACCGCCACAAAGTGAACCACCCCGCCTCCATCCCTTCCAAAAACAGGGCTCACATGAAACAGCATCCAAAAGGGTGTCCCGTCCTTGCGGTAGTTGAGCAAGCTGACGTGGCAGCTCCGCTCCTCCCTAATGGCCTCCCTCACCTCCATCACCGACCTTCTAGTAGTCCTCTCCCCCTGAAACATGGAACCCCCTCTTCCGACAACCTCGTCGCGCGTGTAGCCCGTCATCTTCAGGAACCCGAGGCTGGCGAAGACGATGGGGTGGCCCGGGATTGAAGGGTCGGTGATGGTGAAGTTACCAGGCAATTCGTCGAGCGCCTCGCGGGCGTGGCGGGAGTAGATGGAGTCGAAGGAATGCTCTATTGTTGATGAAGCTGGTTTTGTGGTGGGTTGTTGTTGTTTGGGTTCGAATAATGATGACTCCATGAAAGGCTACCTGGGATTTCGTCGTTGCTTGGGTGGTTATTCCCAATCCCATGTGGCACGTTGGGTGCACTATGTGCTTATTCTTCCAATAGGATTAGTAGTGGTTAAGATTTTCGTGGAACTAGAATTGAAGGGTGGAGTTGAAGCTTGAAGGGCTGAGGGAGGGATTGGAATGAGAGAAGGGTACTACCCATGAATGGAATGAACCGTGTGTGTGTGTGTGTGTGTGTGTGGGCTGCTGCTGCTGTTGTTGTTGTTGTTGTTGTTGTGAGTATGGGGATTGAAGAAGGAAGGACAAGACAAGAAAGTGAGCACACAGAGTTTGATTGTGATCGTGCGTGTGTGTGTGACTAGTGGAAAGGAAGGAAGAAAGGTGAGGGGAAAAGGATTGGAGGAGGCGAAGGGGACTACGCAATTACGCAGCGAACCGGAGTCACACAATTTTAAGATTTTTTTTTTTTTGGCTCCCCGTTCTTTCCTTCGTTCGTTGGTTTGGTTTCTTCAAAAATATAAAAGATTTTATCTTTTTTTAATTAATAAATTTTAAGTTAAGGCAAGCTTCACTGACTGACTCTGGACTCTAGTGAATATTACTACTCAGTAATAGGATAATTAAAAAATTAAACTCAAATATAAATTAAGAAATGTTGGTTAAGAAATGTTCTCAGGCAATTAGTGAGGATTAGTTCAACGGGTCGATATTCCGATCATATATCATTATAATTTAGATTTGATTATTAAATTATCTTGTTGTTAGATGATTTATAAAATATTTTTTTGAGCGCTTAATAAATCTTGAGATATGCTCTTACTTTAAGACGAGATAAGTCTTCCTTTTAACTTCAAATAGAAAAAGAAAAAAATAAAACTAAATATTCTCTGGCCGACGTGTTTTTTAATCATTTTTTTTTTCTCAGGGAAGGTTCAATCTAAACTCTAGTGGATATCATTTTTCTAGATCTTTATGTCAGTAGGCTTTGGAGGATCTTAATTTAAATATAAATGACATATAATATTTTTAAATATTTTTTTAAAAATAAAAACTATCATAAAGATTTAGAAAAAATAATAAAGATTTAAAAAAAATAAAAACTTATAAAACTAGTTCTACATAAGGTTTAGTAAATGGATCAGTGAGCTAAGGCAACATGTACAACGCAGTAATGAAGTAAAAACACGAAGGACCACATTCACCCACCGACCTCTAATCGCCCACGGTGAAGTTCCAAGTTCAAAGCTCCAAAAACCGAGTGTGGGGTTCAAAGCCACGCACAGATCAAACGGTGAAAGTATTGAGCAAAACAAAGATCAAGATGTGGACATGGCTATCGTTCTATATCATTTATATCGCCATATCACCAGCATAAAAGCCAACCCAAATGGGTAATGACAATAAACCCACGAATCTATGCTGGCTATGACTCCGCTCTTATCCAATCCGCGTCACCATTTACTAGTCTAGTTTAATATTCTTGTGCTGGCTAACGTGTGTGTTTATGTTTTGATTAAGACAATCTTCAGTTAGGCGTTTCCACAAAAACGACAGGTAGTACTGCTACTAGGCTATGGGCGAGAGGTGTTTGGGGTTTGGACTGGTGTAGGTGGTGTTATACGGTCTAATAGTAATTGGTGTTTGGATTCAGCACCCTCCAATCAGCACCACTTGGAAATTTAGCTTATTGAATTGGAGAAAATTTATGTGCTGCACAAAAAAATCGTTCAAGTACGCGTTACTTTAATTAAATCTGCTACTTCAATTTTAAATTTTTTATTTTATATATGTACCGGTTAAGGTAATAATATATTTTTTTTAAAAAAATTGCATAATGTCAACTACATAATATATTTCTATAACTGTTAATCCATAGTTAAAAACAAAAATTAAAAAAAAAATAAGCCCAACACTTCCTTCCCTTGTTTAATTAATTAATTAATTAATAGGTTTGCTGGAAATAAAAGCCTGATTTTTGCAGCACTTTGTATCCCGCATCGCCACGTGTGCCTTGCTGGATCACCAAGTTATAATTTGGAAATGGAAAGGAAAGGGGATGGGTGAGCTTCGTCCTCTGTCTTGACGTGAATTTGTACTTCTTTTGAGGGTCTAATCTAATGCGCCAATGACAATGGCAAAGCATACAATTACAAAACAGAAAAAAGTTAAATATATTGAATTGACAACAAACTCCACGGGGTAAAAAAGAGGCTCAATTTTTTAAAACAAAAAATGCAAGTGAAATAATGGATTAAATAATCTCATCTGGAACTGTGTTTTTGTGGAAATTATGACTTGTATTTTGAGGTAAGCCCCAGATCTTATCCTGTAAATCTAGAGGAGGGACATTCTAATGAATTTTTTAAGAAATTTTGTAGTAAAACATGAGAGAAGGAAAAAGAGATAACGAAAATTTTTTTAAAAAAATAGGAATTGTACTTTATTACTTTTTATATGTCCTTAATTATTAAGTAATTAAATTACTAACATAAAACATCATGAGTTGTATTTTGTCGGTGAAAAAGAATGCTTACGACAAAAATGTATCAAAATGCTCACATGAAATATCTAGACTAAGTTAAGCTAGGACCAAAGAGGTCAAAAAACAAGAAGGGTCGGTATACGAGCTTTTCTACATGTCATTTCAATGGCGGTCAGAACAACGGGGCTGCTGCAAATTAACGTATGTGTTCTTTATCTTTATATTTTAAAAACGTGTATTTTGATTTTTTAAATTTTTGTAAATATGTATTTTATTTTAAATAAATATATTATATTTCTCTAAATTTTAGATTATATATAAATTAATTTTTTAGACTTTTTAAAATATGTAATCCAACATTCTAAATGTTTGATATTTTTATTTATAGTTGATTAAAAAATTAATAAAAAGATCAAAGTGCATATTTAATAAAACGTAGGGAGTTGGAATGCATGTTTTCAGAATATAGGGGATAAAATATACACAGTGTATAATATAAGGGGTAAAGTACAATCAATCCTATAATCTGATTCCACATCCTCTACTTAAAAAATTAAGGTTATTTATCATTTTAATTAACTCTTTTTAAGTAAATTAAGCCTTTTTTTTTTCAATCAAAGTTCGATCTTACCGATAGTCAACTAAAAGTAATAGAAAGGATTGGAGTAAGCTTAAATGCATGTTAAAACACAAAAAATCAATCACATGATTAAATAATTTTCAAAGAGACTTTATTAGATACCTTAATAAAGCTTTTACTTCCATAAACATATATACTTAGGTATACAAGATAATCCAAGCTAATTTTTTCCTTTTGATCCGGGGGTGGGGGAGGGGCATGTGATTTAAGACCCCGAGAGTTGAACATAGCTACCTTAAGGGTATGTTTGTAAGTTAAAGTTTTGGAGGAAAAGGATTTTACTCTTTAAACTCTTTCCTTTCTTTTCTTTCCCTCCAAAACCCCTTCTCACAAACACACTCTAAATTGTCCAGATGCAACCTACAAGAGGCAGATCTATTAACCGAGTGGACTTCCAATTGCTAACCCAACCTAGTTCAAGCATGTCCTTTAGGCTTCATTTTTTATTCAATTGGGTCTGGTTCACTTAATCACAACTTAATAAGTAGGTCTCATTATGTATCAAAAAGAAAGGCTGCCTATGTTTATTTCAATTTTTTTAAAATAAAAATGATTTTTAACTAAAAATTACATTTTATAAAAATTATTCATTTCAATTTCTACTCAAAAATTAAAAAAATTTGATTTAATTTTTGAATAAAAGGTAAAATAAGCCGTCTTTGTAAAAAGTATTTTTATAGTAGTTAAAAAATCTATTTTTGTATTAAAAAAAAAAACTGAACCAAATAGATCCTAATACAAAGGAATTTTCAAAATGTTTTTCTAGGTTTTTTTTTTTTTTAAGTTTTATATTGCATCTTATTAGACTTGGTCTTTTTTGGACTATTATTTATTTATAAGGATTTTATGTCTAAGGTTTTTTTTTTTTTTTATGGGTATTGTGATTTTTTGTGTTGTTTGGACGTGGCGGCCTTCGCTATGTGTGGTTTTGAAGGGGATACATTGGCTTCCTCCCACATCGACCTTGGCAGCGGTATCACATGAGGCATTGACCTCCAATGCAACAAGGAAGTTTGCCAGTTTGGTTGGACCGTTGGAGCCTTGGAGGCTATTATTTTATTTTCGAGTCAAATTCTCAAAAGCTTGTGCATTCTGCATTAAGCTCTCTAGAATGCATGTTCCATGAATGAAGCGGCTCGTATCAGAGTAAACCTATAAATTCTGGTCCTCAGAAGATTAAATTGAAATGAATTTAGTCTTTTGAAGAGATAAAATATTAATTTAATTTGTTTAAAATAAAAATAATATAAATTTAGAGTGATTGATATCAATTTTATGAAGTGATTCTTTGGTTTAAACATTAGTATTTAGAATATATTAGACTATAACTAATCTGAATCAAATTGGGTCGATTTACTATAAAGTTAAACTTTTACGATTTCATTTTTTTTATTGAACTCAAGATATTACTTAAAATTTAAAGAGAATAAATATTAAACTATTCGAATTAACAAATTAATATTAGTAATTTACCTTTTATTTGCGATGATTTGTATCTAAGTGTTAAGTTTAATTTCAAATTTAAATGTAAAAGAACATTTTTTTATGAATATTTTTCGGAATTAATGCTAAGATAATTCGATTAGTTTGACGCTCGTTTCTTTTTTCAGTTCATCGGTGATAGCAATGTTTAAACCTATAACATCATACAAATTATCCAAATTTCTTAATACTAATCCAATCCTAATGACTTTTGATAATCGCTTGTCTTAGTCAAATATTAAGTGTTCTATTCTTATGGATAGGGGGAAAAAGTGCAAGAGGGTTTTGTTCATATTGGGTTGTGTTTTCAATATTAAATTATTTCCACTAACATCATTTTGTCCTTCTCTTAGTGTGGACCCATTTGGTTATAATTTTGAAAGAAGTAATTCTTCAAAATAAAATTAAAAGTAGAAGTAAAAAATTATTTTATATTTGAATATAATTATAAAAATAATTTTTATTAGAACATAAGTTATTAAATTATTTGGATGAAATATCAAAAAAATTTAATGTAAAATTATAATTTAGAGAATAGAGAGTGGTGTTTTTTTAAAAAAAATTAATGATAAAATAGTAAAATAATATGAAAAATAATATGTTTAAAATTTGAGACTATTTTCTCTTTCTTCTACTACTTTTGTTTTTATTTTTATGAGAAGTAACTCTTTATTTACTTCTCAAAAAAATAAAAAAAATAATTATTTTCCATTTTTACTTTTTTAGAGAAGTACAAGTAAATAACAATAAAAGTATCTTTTTTCCCAAAAAATTTTAAAAAAAGATATTTCCTCCCATGGAAGAATCACAAACAAGCTGACCTAGTATTAAATTATTTTTAATTATATTAATGTTTAAAGAGATTAATTTCTATATATTGACAATATAAAATTTGTTTACACTATTAACTAATAAAACTTGATGAAAATGACAAATCATAATAGGTAGTAATCATAATGAATAGTTATTTACTATAATTTAACATTTTCTTCAAATTCTATTGCTAATAGCGGAAATTTATTTTAGACTATCGGTGCATAAAAATTAAATCCATATATATATATATATATCAATATTATATATGGAATTTAATTTCTATATACAGATAATATAAAATAGCCAATAGAATTTAAAGAAAATGATAAATTATGATAAATAATTATTTACTATAATTTACCATTTTTCTCAAATTATATTGACTAACAGTATCAAATTATTTTTTACTATCTTATAAATTATTAGTATTGATATATCCTTCTAATAAACAACCTAAAAATTTTCCTAGTTCAAAATTTCAATCACAGTGATATTAGTTATAGTTTACACAACATCCAAGAGTTATAATTTTCAAGCATACTGATTAAAAGGATCTAGCATTTATAAAAGATGTGTTTGGATTGACTTTAAAAAAAAAGTGCCTTGTTTCTTAATTTTTTTTAATAGAGCTTTTTTCTTGTTAGAAAAAATTATTTTACTTTTGGATAAGCAATTTGAAAAGTATTTTAATTATTAAAAGTACTTATAAATTTCTTTGAATAAAAAAAAGTACTTTTTTTATAATCAAATTATATAGAAAGATGAACGTGTGTTAATGAACTTACGAATTAAACAAATTTACAAGAAGATTTTTGACTCTGCTAAATAAAACACACACACACACACATGAACTAAGCAAACAAAAAAACTCTTGCACTAAGAAAAAAGGAAAAAAAAAAAAATCCTTCCTCCGTAGCATGCATCTCCTCGCTTAGCAAATGTTATTGAGGATATTAATGTTGAAGCTTCATTGTTATAACATCAAAGCAAAAATAATAAATAAAAAGAAGCGGAATTGTTATCCTTTTGATAACAAAAAGAATCAGAGAAATCAAGAACTGCTTCATTTTTTAAGCAAATAAAAAAAATAAATGATGCATTGAAAAAAAAAAAACACTAGTCTACATGAATGTCCCCTTCATCGATATTCAGCAGAATCCTTTTCCCGCTAAGCTTGTAAAAAAGAAACCATTCTTCTGAGCTTACCAAGCTACTGCCCAATAAAATTATAGTTCAAAGTTATTTTTTTCTTTTTCTTTTCGCTAAAGACCTCAAGCTTCTGAGAAGAATAACATAACCCCATAAGTTTTATACTCAAAAAGAAAATTATATAAAATTAAAAAAGAAAAAGAAGAATGGTGAATGGTGAATGGTGAATGGTGAATGGTGAATGGTAAAACTGAGTGATAATCATTGTGGGGTGCTTTTGTATCTTTTGGTGAGAGTAAGAAGGAAATTTTTTTTAAGGGTTTAACAAATAATATGATTGTAAGTATAAATAATAGCAAAAAAATAGTATTAAAAATAATTTTATTAAAAATAAATTTTACTTTCATTTTTATTGAAAGTTAGATATTATTAATTTAAAAAATGATAAAATAATTTTTAAGTTTTTTTTCCGATAAATATGGAAGACACATCACTTACTATGTAATGAAAACTGCACTCACTACAGCAATAATCGCATTCTCCAGGATAAGACACCAACAGCAGTAACAAAACTATTATAATATCAACCCATATCAGTCCAATTTGAATTCCAACATTCCCAGTTATGTAAAAGCTCTATCATGAAGAATTTCCATCATACCTCCTTATTATGGAATATGACCTTGTTCCTTAGCTCCCACAATGACCAGATCATGACATAAAAACATAAAAGTCACATTTTTCTCTAATTTCTAGAGCATTTAATCGCTATCTATGATTCAAAATTACTCCTTGGGTCAGGGTGTATAACCCAAGTTAGTACCCACCAGTCACAGCAACAAGACCATACCCTCCAGGCAAAGTTACAAGTGAAAAATAAATAAGATATTGATTCTTCTTCCTCATTATATATCACACACTTATGATTATCAGCTGGCAGAATATTCAACCATAATAGTCTATTCTTAATATTTAGATGACCTAAGAGTATAAACCATAGCAAGAGTTTTGCCTTTAGGGGCGCAACACCTTTCCATACACAAGCCATAAAGCTTGTATTGTGAGAAATCAACTCCTTCTATTCATAGACTTTCTTTAAGAATGAGTGTATAGAATAATTTTTTAAGTTACAAATATTTTTTTAAAAAAAGCAATCCAATATATATATATATATATATATATATATATCATTGAATCTTATGTGATTGGTCAAGATTAAAATATAAAATCATATGATTTTTTAAATAATCATAAGATCATTAAATCTTAACTATCCATATACAATTATACGGCCCAAATTTATTCATCTTACTCTCATGATAAACTATTCCAATCATAAGATACACTCTCATATATATATATATATATATATTGAAAAAATAAAAAAAATAAGTTGATAGTCACGTCAATTCATGCTAATTTCAAAAGACTCGTTGATGCTTGACGGCTAAAAGTAGAAGTTGGAAAGAGAGTGAATATTATTTTGGTTTTCACAAAAATTTTAGGAATAAAGTAATCTTTTAAAATTTTAAAAATTTTTAATAGCTCTTTATTATTTAAAAAGAATATATTAATTTCTTTATATAAGATTTTTAAATGGTATAAATTCATATAAAAGGATTAATATATTTTTTTAAATGGTGAGAAATTATTCAAAATTTTTAAATTTTAAAAAATTAATTTGTCTTTCAAAATTTTTATTAGATAAGTATCTACTTTTGATAAAATATATTATCTCTATCTTGAAATAATTGTTCACTTTTAAAATTTTATTTGTTTATAAATAACTATTTAAGAAATATATACAATAATAATTATTTCTTAAAATTATATTTTTATTAAATGAAAAAAAAGAGAAAGAATAGTGGAGGAGAAAAAACAAATGAAAAAATAATTAAAGAAGAGAAATAAAATAATAAAGATAATTTTATAAAATATATGTAGTTTTATCTAATATTAAGGTATTTTTATTTATCTATATTATATATGAAAAGGATTCCATTAAATAATTATTTTTTATCTCTCCTCATTATATTGAATTCTTTTTTTTAAGTTCATAAACACATACACGATAACATCTATAAAAGAAAAAATATATTTATAAAATTAAATTCATCTACACTATATATAATAGAGTTTAATTGGTATGCTTGACAGTGTAAAATAATTTTATACTGTCAACTAATAAAAATAAAAAAATATGAAAAATTATGGTGGATTTTTCATTATAATGAGTGATTATTTATATGAGTTAATATTTTTTACTATTTCTATTGATTGATAGTATAAAATTATTTTAAATTATTAATATATTTAAATTAAATTATATATAAAAAAGATTCCATTAAATAACTATTTTTTAATCTCTCCTCGTTATATTAATTTTTTTTTAAGATCATAAACACATACACTATAATATCTATAAAAGAAAAAATATATTTATAAAATTAAATTCATAAATATATAAACAGTGAAAAAAAGAGATGGAGCTGCACCACGTTCACCCACTTGCACATATACCTAAACAGAACTGCAGCCACGTTCATCCACTTACACATTTACCTAAAAAAGTAATGAGTGTTTGAAAAAATCATTTGGTTTCAAAAATTATTTATGGTTTAAAATAATTTTATATTATAATCCAAAAAAAATAATCTTATAATAAATTTTTATTAAAAAAATAAAATTATTTTATACTATTAAAATAAAAAAAATTAATCCCTAATTATATTGAGAGTCGAAAAAAATAAAAAATGATGCCGCTAATTTTATTAATTTTTATGTACATTTAAAAGTGGATAACTCTTTTCGGACAAACTAATACAAGATTTATTTGCAAAACTTGCATCTAATATCTATAATCGAATTCGAGCTCGCCCATCTTCGCAACTGCAACTTCGAAACTCCATTCTCCGCCTCAGCTTCTCCTCCTCCACCCTTCCATCACAGGTAACCTTCCAAAAAAACCAATTCGCAAATTCCACGTTCGCTCTCCTTTTTGTTCCAAATTCCCCTTTCAATTCTCAATTCGCTTTCGCTCTGCATCGCGTAGTTGAACCAAAATCCGCTTCGTTGCCAATTGTCGAGTTCACCGAAACGAATCGTTTTGTATTTGCAGGCAAATTACCTTTTCTTTTTCTTTTTTTTTTTCACTTTTGGCACAATGAATTTTTTGATGCGGTCTGCCACGAATGTACATTCAGAACGGACGCCGATTCCGGGACCGCGCGTGGACACGCGCCCTAGGTCTGCGTCTGGGTCTTCTTTGGACACGCTCGTGTCTCAGGATTCGTACGCACGCAATGGTGATGATGCCATCATCACTGGTATGAATTCAAACTTGCCAATTGTACCAGATAAGCACGTTGATGTTTCTGCAGAAGAAGGGTGGATCATCATTCCATGCAGTATGTATAATGTCTTCATTTTTAACCAATGAGCGTAATTTTGATGCATTTTCAGTGTAAAACTCTTTTACACTGTGTTTCTTTTTTATTCCTTTCCGTGACGACAGAGTATAGGACATAATTACTAAATTTGGACGTGATATGGTTGTGATATTTGTTTGCTGATGAATATTATCTGTTCTAGGGAGTGGTCCTGTTATTTATTCTGTTATCAATGATGCTACACAGTCAGTATAGTTTGTCAGAAAACCATTGCCAGACATATGTGGCAAATTCTGAGTGGAAGGATAGAAATCATGGGTGGAAAAAAATATGAGGTGTCTACCCCATTTCCTGTCACATAACTCAGGCATATAGGATTCTGACAAATTTTCTGGTCGCCAAGCATATTCTTTGTGTTATTTATGTTTGACCCTTTTGAATAGGGAGAAAGAAACTCGCATAATGCTTGTTCACTTGCATGTTATTAGAAGTGAACCTGTCGTAGATGTAGATGCATTCTTAAATTATAATGTATTGATTGCAAAGGGTTGCAAGTGCTCTAGAGAGGATATCTGCTTGGAATTGTAATCTGACTGCAGATTTATATTTGAGGACATTGTCACTAGTTTCAGCTGATTATCGGTGTTGAAATCGTGCTAAAATCATTAGCTTGTTCTGGTTGGGCTAGATTTACGGTTATTTGTCTTTTATTACTAGAAGAAAACAGATATTATGAAATGCTTTTTCATGAAATTCAGCATAAAGTGAAAGAAACATTGCACTAGGACCCCCCTCCTTCTTTTTTGCATACACGTCTTCACAGTGCAAGTACTTGATTAGAGGGGAACTGATAGCAGGATGGTGTAGCTGTGAGTAAAACTAGTAGTCATCAGGGAAAGTGGGATTATGTCAATTTTCTCTTCTCTTCTAGGTCTGGAAGCAAGGTGTTAATTTTGTTTATGCTTAGCACATGACTAAAATTATAATCATAGCATGGTTTTTGTTAGCATTCAGTTCAATGGTAGAGTTAGGCAAAACAATTTCTTTTAATGTTTCCTCTGATATGTGATGTTATGGGTGAGATTGCTCTGCATATAAAATGTGATAAATCTAATTCTCAATTTATTTATTTTTTGGTAGAGGAACTTCCTGAAAACTGGAATCATGTGCCAGATATACAGTCCCTATGCTCTCTTGACCGTTCCTTTCTCTTTCCTGGTAATATACTGTTATATTCTTTTAACATATGAATATCAGTTTCAGCATACGTGATTTGGTCAGCTGGCTTCCACAAAAAGTTTAGCGGACCTAATTTATACCTGTAATTCAGGTGAACAAGTTCATATCTTGGCATGCTTGTCTGCATGTAAGCAGGATACAGACATTATTACTCCACTTGAAGTTGCTACAGCGACGAGTGAGAATGGCTTAGGTCAAAGCCCTGAGAAAGAAAATGGAAACATTGAAAACAGAAATAATTTGGTTTCTAGAGAAGGGGAACTGAGTACCAGTGGTGAAGAGCATCTGGAAGATGTTACAGACTGTAAATCCCTTCTTAAGATGGAGGTTCACAAAAGAAAAACTGCATTGTTGTTGCAAAAATTTGAGAATTCTCACTTCTTTGTGAGGATTTCTGAGTCTGATGAACCCCTTTGGTCCAAAAGAGGCTCTTCAGAAAAATTTTCCAACTCTTCTGAAGCAAATGGTCTAAACGCCTCAAAAATCCAAATTAAGGAGACTGCATTGTCTTCTACTGCTGCAGTTATTGATAGAGGAAATTTTGATGCAACTATTTCTGGCGGATTGGTGAGAAATTCTGTCAAGTGTTATGATCTACCTAATGGAGACTTAGTGGTATGTGCCATAAAACCTTCGAAACTATGAATATGATCATCCATTTACCATCACCTTGGACTCTTCTTTTCATTGAACTTAGCATTTGTTTATTTTTATATTTCTGCAAGTGGTCTTTGGCTTGCCTCTAAATTTAATGCCTCCAAAGGCATTTATGAATTTTGCTGGGAAATCCCAGTTGATCAAGAAATGCTTTTTATATAGCTTAATCTTGTGGTTTTTTAAGCCTTCAATATGCAAAATCCTCTTATTTATGAATGGGTAAATCTCATTTACTCAGATTACTGATCTAATTTAGTGTTGTTGTTTGGAAGGATGCAGGTTCTTTTACAGGTGAATGTTGGTGTAAATTTTCTAAGAGATCCTTGTATAGAAATTCTCCAATTTGAAAAGTGTCCGGAGAGAATAATGCCTCCTGACAACCAGGTCAATGCAGTCAATGCAGTTTGTACAAACGAGGATCCATGTGTAGAACTGTTAAATTGGGTACTTCCATTGGATAACAATCTTTCACCTCGCCTGCTATCTTCTCCTCATTTAACTTCAAATACAGGAATTGGTTCCAATTATTCAGCATCATCTGGCTCTCAGTTATTCTCCTTTGGCAATTACAGAAGTTACTCCATGTCATCATTACCCCAAAGTACAAGCACTCCAGCTGTCCCTGTTAAAGCAGCTAGTTCTAAGCCAAACTTTGACCTTGAGAATCGGGATCAAATCTCATCTCACAAATTTCTAAGGAAAAAAACTGCGTTGGAAGGACTTTTATCTTTTCGAGGGGTCTCATTGGAGCGAGAAAGATTTTCTGTCTGTTGTGGACTAGAGGGCATCCATACTCCAGGGAGAAGGTGGAGAAGAAAACTTGAGATAATACAACCTGTAGAGATTCATTCTTTTGCTGCTGACTGCAATTCAGAGAATCTTCTCTGTGTTCAGATAAAGGTTTGAACTATTATGTCATTGGACCAAATTATTTGACAATTTTTCTATTTTTATGTCTATTGTATGTTATATTATCATGCTTCTCTTTTGGGCCTTTATACTATTACTTGTTTTTTGTATTTCTGTTTTGACTAATTTTTCTTCAGTTGTTCTCCAGAATGTTGCCCCTGCAAATGCTCCAGATATTGTGATATTTATAGATGCCATATCTATTGTTTTGGAGGAGTCTACAAAAAATGGACCACTGTCATCATTACCGATTTCATGTATCGAAGCTGGAGATGACCATTCTTTACCAAATCTAGCCATCAGGTTGTTATCCGGAATAAAAATCTTATTGTTGTTCCTAACATTCTGTTGTTACTTAACTGATATCATGTTGCACTGCATACCTGGCTATTCAGTTGCATATACTTGCGCTGAGGGACACCCCCTCTCCCAATAAGAAAAAAAGAAAAGAAACCCTGCAAAAGATGGGGTAATTATATGAGCTGTGTCAGGTAACATAAGCTAGACTAATCTATATTCAATATGCAGTAGAAAGAAAGGGGAGGTGAGGGTAGTGTATATCGAAAGAATTTGATTTATTGGTTAGCTTGCCTATGTCCTTTCTCCCATCATTTTTAAGGTTAAAGATAATCTTTTACACTAACAATATTCAACCATTTGGTGTAATTTTTTAAATGATTTCTACCCCATTTTCAGAGAGGAAACTGATTATTATTATAAGCTTCAATTGAACACTTATCTAGTTTAGGTTTTTTCAGTTGCTGCGAACTATCTGTTAGACAGCTTTCATGGCTTAACTGTGTTTCATTAATTTTAAAACAAAATTTATTGGGGCTGTTTTTGGGAGTTTTTGAGGGGAGAGCAGGAATTGTCATGGAAGGAAGGGGAAGAGAAGGAACGGGTGAATTATTCCTTTTCTATTGTGGCCTACTTGGTCATTTTTGCATGTGTGAGTTACTTGTTTGTAATGAAGTGCGTAATAGTGAATACAATATCTGAAAAATATCTTGGTCAAAAATATGTGTCATTGTTTTTGACAAAAAATTATCAGCTCATGGATGGCAGAAGCAACTTGTGTTTCTTAGCTCCATGTGTAATTTTACCCCTCATTTTTACCCTATACCAAATACACCCTTTGTGTTGAAATCAATCTGACTAGCTGTTAGGAAAATAAGGGAAGAGAATTAAATATGCTCTGTGAAATTCAGACTTTGGTTTATGTGCTTAACTCTGATAATCTTCATCTTAATAGAAGTTTCTAATTACAGGAGAGGTGAACAGCACTCTTTTGTCCTTAAACCAGCAACTTCTATGCAGAAGAGTTTCAATGTTCAGGATGATAGAAGTTCCCAATTTTCAAAGCTACAATTTGGAAATAAAACATCAAAATTAAGTCTGGACGGACGGAAGATTTCTTTGAGTAATGATCAGTATGCAATTGTGGTGTCATGCCGGTGCAATTATACGGGTAGGCATTTTTGTCCCCATTGCCTTGTTGCTGTTCTATCTAATGAATCTTAAGGTGTTAATTAATTGTTTTCCTGGGGATTTTGTGATTAATCTAGCATCAAGATTGTTCTTTAAGCAACCAACCAGTTGGCGGCCACATCCCTCTAAGGATATTATGATCTCTGTTGTGTCACATATGTCAGGACAATCTACTGGACCTTATGCAAGCTGCCAACTTCCCGTGCAGGTTAATATTTGTAACTCAAATTGGGGCTTTGGATGGGAAATTATTTAGTTTGGTTTGATTATTTTCCTATGTAAATTACATTTGATTTTATACATTAATCAGCAATCACAATTAGTTTAACTTAATTGCTTCAATTTGATCAGATCTTAACTCTTCAAGCTTCAAATTTGACATCTGAAGATCTAACTTTGACAGTGCTTGCTCCAGCATCCTTTACTTCACCTCCTTCAGTGGTCTCCCTGGATTCACCCACGACTCCGATGAGTCCTTTTATTGGTTTTGCAGAGTTTTTAGGGAGAGTAAATAGTGGAAGAGGTATTGGTACCACCCAAGGACAGACTTTCACTTCCATTGTCAAAGAAAATGAGAAACATAGTTATGATGGTGAAGCCCTGGCAGTTTCTATCAGTGATGATGTCATTCCTACATCTGGCCTGAGTTGTACTCATCTATGGCTGCAGAGTAAAGTTCTACTTGGGTAATGTATCAGATCTGGTTTTTATTTCTGCAACTTTGATTTAAATTGAAACTGAGTGATTTAAATCCATTTTTTGGGTCTTATCAGATGTATTCCATCTCGATCCATAGCCACCATCAAGCTTGAACTACTTCCATTGACTGATGGCATAATTACACTTGACTCTTTGCAAATCGATGTCAAGGAAAAAGGTACAGATTTCTCTAAATTTTTACCATTTTTTCTTCTTCTTATCTACTTGGTTCAGCATCCATCGAAAGGAATATTTGGTCAATAAGAATTCATGGGAAGATGAACTGCTGTCTTAAGATCTGTTATTTCTATGATTGTATAGTTACTTTGAATTATCACCCATCTGCGTGACAACAAAGATGTAACTTAAATATAGCACTTTCTAGTCATGCATTTTATAAGGTCTTGTGTTGGCTTCCCTTATCCCTGACGTTTCTGTGAAAGTGCCTATTTCACTCCATTTCATATTACTAGTTGTTCTGCCTCAAACTAGTCATTTGTTTCCACCATCATCCCTTTGGGTATTTGCATGTGAAAAGCATATGTTCTTTACGTATGTACCGCTGATAAGTGAAGTCTATATACTAAGAACTTTGGTTTGTTTTGTGCATTCTGCTTTATTCCTAATCCGAAACAGTTTTTCCTTCTCTGCAAAGAGTCAACTGCAATCATCATGTAAAATGCCAGTTATGATATGGTTCCAGTTCTCAAATGTTTACATTCTGGTGTAACAGGTATTACCTATATCCCTGAGTGCTTTCTACAGATAAATGCAACTTCCAGCATTTCGAAGGGGATTATTTAGAATGGACCTATGGCTGGTTGCATTTCCTTCTACATTTTCATCGAGCATAGAAACAAAATTGGATGATTTGCTTGCCTAAACTTTAGAATGGCTCTTGCCACTTATTCTTATGGCACAAAATGGATGATTGCCTTTCCTGAATTTTAGAATTGCACCTGCGACTTACTCTCAATGGCACAGAAGTAGGTGTTTATAGGTAGCCACTCGGTTCAGAAATGTGGTGGGGTTGGCATGTCATATTTGTCTTAAATAGAGTTTCACTTCGCATTGTAAATCACGAGGTTAAATAAAGACTTGTTACATACCCTTTTAAGGGGAAGAATGTAATCATAGATGATGTATATTTTTTCTTTTGGTTTTTTTGTGAAGATGTACGTATCTTGATATATTAATGTAGAGTGAAAACTAGGAATTGCCTCTTGATATCTTGCACTGGACTGTTGCAATTGAGTGATTGATCATCTAGTTTACATCGTCAAACTCATGCCCCCACATCAACTTTTTGTGAACATCTTATTATTTTATTGAGCATAGATAATGTAAATAATATTATTCTATATTCAATTCTATCATGTAATCCCGCAGCTGCCTTTTACATGAAGGAATACTTCCTTCCAGCTTCAGCTCTGCTCTTCTCACTATTATCCTAAAAGCAAATAAAATTCCTAAGTGTCTCAATATGCTATTTAAGAGAATTATCATACTGAATCAACAGATCTGTAGACCATGAAAGGATGGATAAACTAATTAAAGAAAAGATAAAGAGAATACAGCTAAAGAACATGTTGTTTGTCAAGAAGATCGACATACACAAGCCAAAAACGGTTTACATATTTTTCCCATTAATTTTGTTGTCAAGTTTGATAATAACAACCGTTTAAGGACTTCATATTCTTATTTTATTTTATTTTGGTAAGCAGGACTTCATATTCTCCAAAATCCAAATCTTACTAAAATAGTTGCTACTTCGCGGTTTAACATTGATACGGTTTATGAACACACTGCATAACAAAAGCGAATATGAAACAGACCTGTATTTTACTAATATTTTCAAAACATAGAAGTATATGAATGCCCGAGACCTGGCTTTAAACTTGCAGGGTAATCTGCCAATACACTAACATATCCATTATCCAAGAATCATTACTTAAGTTCCCATTGGAGAATCCTCCTTTCAGGTCTTCGTTAGCCAGCTGTGTCTGCTGTGTAACTACACCAAGATGCTGATCGAGTGATCGTTGGATTGTTAAGATGTGAGCTCAACTTGGATCAGGCCCATTTATGGCAGATAACAATACACTCATTGCTGGCTGAACATAAAATCTAACATACAAATATAACAATATGGCAGATAATCACTAATTTTACGATGAAGCAGAGAACTACTGATTATTAATTCATTTTAAATAAAAATGTCAAATTTGGAACTTCCTAAGTGAAGGATTAGTTTGTTCATCATAGATTAGAAGCACTTAAACAGTCTCTATGTTCAATAATGCTATATATACACACACATAGCATCTATACCTCCTTTATAATTGCAGTTAGACTTATTTTCTATACCTTTGACCCTAATTCCACTGCGTTCCCTGATGAGAGAAATGTACGCTCAAAATGATATGCAACAAGCATAATTCCTCATCCTACATGCTGATCCTAAAAGTTAGGCGCAATCCCTTATACCAGCAAGCAATCTCTTATCAATCTATTGTCAGCTGTCATGTATATTCTCTTTTACTTCTATTCTTATTCCTTAAGATCTGCTTGCCAGTTAAACAGCCTACACTTGCGACAAATTTTACGTATCAAAATGTTAAAGCAACTGCTGGCTTTTTTGTTTTTTGGTTTTTTTTGGTTCTCCCCCTCTTAAGAATTATTCACGCAATGCTATATGGAAATAGTGATTAAGTAAAATTCTCTTTAAAGTAGTATGTGTCAAAATTCGAACTCCTGATACAAGCAAAGTTCACCTGAAGTTGTAATTCATTCTGTGTGATCAACCAGCTTGGATAAAGCAACTACTAAATTTGTGCCTTACATTGCATATTTGGATTATAATTTGTGATTTGTAAACTATAATTTGATTTAATAGAAACGTGATATTTGGTTTTTTATTTTTAATATGGTGAATAAGTGTGTTATATACAAGAATATAGATTTATGGGCCAAAGTTCGAGGATATGAGAATGAAAAACTGTCAATGACGGTTTTTGCTTTTTCTAACATGCTACAAAGAGACACATGATTGGAGAATGCATGTATCAAAAAATCAATGGTGGTTTTTACTTTATGTAAAAAGTTGTTGTATCCTGAAAAATTGCCAATGGCAGTTTTTAATTAAACCCCATATTCTCATAATTTATCCGAGAATCCCATATACAAGTATATAATATTTTCAAAAATCATATAAAAAAAAGGACCCGCGTAATTTATTATTATTATTTAAATCACGATTTAAGATTTAAAATTATGTTTTAATTACAATTCTGCCAAACTTATTATTCTTTGGATATAAAACCCAATTTACACGTAATAACATGTAGTATTCCAAAACCATAATGATGGCAACTGCTTTCACTAATGAAGTTCGAATCCAAGTGACATAAATAAAATAAAAGTAAAACCAAAAAAAAAAAATTAAGAGGAGAAAAAAGTGAAAGAGTTAGTTATAATTTTTTTAAAAAAATTAGAATCATCACTCAAATTTCAGGAATTCATCTTCGTACCAATTCATTCCAAATATCATGGAAGAACGAATAAATGAAATAAAAAATGCTAATTTTCTGTTTCTGATGCTAGATTGGTGGATTAATGGGGACAAGGTAAGAAAATAGTAAAACGTTTGCCGACTTTTGGGCTAATTAGAAGCCTATTCTTTTTCTTTTTTTTTTTTTGGTCAGAATTAGAAGCTTTTTCTAAACTGCAAATTAGTAAGCAAAAGATTATCCCATTTTTAAAATTAATAAGGGTATAGCTATTATGTCAATACAAACAATTAATTTTAGATGAAATACACTATAGTGTATATTTGGAGGCTCTAATAATTGGACGCTAAGAATACGTAACTCTATACACGTCATGCAAATGGTGATTAATTAATTATACAATGAATACGACGTTGTTGAATAATGGACTGGGTATGATAATTGAAACGATAAAAAACTAATAGAAAATTTCACTTGAACAAGCATTGCACGCCCACCATGTCTTCAAAGGCAAATAGCACCACGAGAACTACGAAGTATTGCCCCCCCGCCTATCCCCCACCCCCCACCAAAAATAAAAATCTATAAAGTATTGGCTGATATTTTAATAATCTGAGATATACCTATTCAGTCTCACATACTGCTAATAGGCCTCTTGGCAAAGATTATACTGCTAATAGGATAGCGACGTGGGCGTCTACATGAACAAAAATGAAAATTTGAAATGTTTTAAATGAACAAACCGTACGTGTTTACATACGTTCATATAATTGCCACAATTTCTTTATATGTCCCTAATTATTTCATAATCAACACTAAATTAGGCCGTCAGAACCGGCCAAACTTATTGGGCTAATGGGTTTGTTTGCCAAAATTGGGTCGGTAAGATTTAAAAAATATTAACTCATTTAAATTAATAATTTATTTTTAACCCAACTCATTTAATCTGTGAGTTAAATAAGTTAATCCGCTAGATAAACGAGCTAATCTGTTTACCTCTTTTTTTGGAAAAAAAATAGTAATTTACTATCAATTTATTAGTTCAAAATAGCTAAAGTTCATTCAACTCAAAGATCCTAAAAAAAAAAAAAACTTTTCCTTGTCCAAAAAAGAAAGTCCAATAGCTTTACATATAAAAAGCAAGTCCAACACCTTTTAAAGTTAATGAACCAAAAAATAAAAAGTGATAAACAAGTTGCTCCATTTAAGACTGGGTGTCAAAATTAAACTTGTCAAGTAGGTATATTTTTTTTATCTATAATGCTTATTATAGGGTTGGCCCAACCCATTTAGCTCGCAAGCTTAAACGAGCTAGCCTAAGTTGGCCTAGTTGGCCCATTGGACCTTATTAGTAGGAGTTGAAATAGGCTACACTAGATTTTAGCGTAAATGAGCATGACATGTATTTCAAATATGCAGCCCAAGTTTGGGCCTATTACTTTACTTATCCTCTTTTTTTTAACTCTAAGCTAACCTTTCTAAAAGCCTAACTTGATTTCAAAGTTTATTTCAATACCTACTTAATATTAAGGTATTTAAGTAAATTAAAAAGTCTTCTCTTAAATAGGTCAAAAGGTTTCTAAATATATCAAAATACATATTTCTAAATAGACCAAAAAACTTCCTAAATATGACAAAAGGCCTATTATCATTAGGTTTTTGAAATAATAATAATAACGGACTAAACAAATTTATTGGGCTGTAAAGCTCGGCCCAGACGGGTTCAAGAAGGGCCTTTCTAGAAGGAATCCACTTTGGAAGAGCTCAAACTAAGTCAACACACAATAGTAGTTAACCCGTTAAAAGTAGTTATTGAACTTAGGGAATCCCATGAGAATAAGGAACTGGAAGTTACTGAGGAATAGGGGAAGTGGAATTCAAAACTTGGATATAAGAGAAGGCCTAGGAAGAGCCAAAGGCAAGTAATTAATTCCTTTTGCTCACATTTGAGTGGAATGAAGTTTTGACTTAAGCGTCAGAGTCCCTTGTATGCCCCCACTGGAGGAGCATACAAAGAGCTCAGACTTGTAGAGGACAATATTAGACTACCTTAGAAAATAGGTCAGAATATTGGCGTCCACCTTGGGACCGAAGATAACCCCCATGAAAGGTGAATGGTCACCACAAGGAGTCAAAACATGAATATGGCTGAAAACATTGGTAACAACCAACAACACAATTAGCATAACAATTGACACAATTACCATAATGGGAACAAGCTGAACAATATTTCTTAGCCTCCCATTGTGGAAAGGCTGTGTTGAATGGTTCGATAACTTCAAGACCAGGATAAGAAATTGTCGGCTCAAATGGTAGAAATGAATTAGGAGAATAATAGGAGGGAGAATGAGGCTAGTAGTCATAGGAATAATGATAATCCCATTGGAGATGAAGAGGAGAACAACACCCACAATACTCATGGGAGAGAAGAAACTTATCAGAATACTACAACCCAAGGTCAGCCAATATACTTGGGGCTGTTCTCGAAGTTCATTATGTCGATGGTCTTCCAAGAAAATTTCCAGCTACCAATGATGTTGAAGCTGTATGACGGAATTGGAGATCCTCATATCCATATGACCATGTTTAAATCTATGATATTGGTCAATGGAGTGAGTGATCCTTTCCTTTGCGGAACATTGCCTACCTTCTGGATTGATCCACAACTTTGCCAAACTTTCACAAGCCTTTGTGAATAGATTCTTCCCGAGCCAAGTTCATAAGAAAACCTTGAACTCTCTGAATGCCAAATGGCAAGGTTTGAGGGAGTACTTCTACCAGTTCAATATTGTGGCTATGCAGATATAAGACCTTAAACCTATAGTGGAATTACATTCCATCAAGAGAGGCCTAAGGGTGGGTCCTTTTGGTGACTTATCAACAATTAACCGCCTGAGGTCTTTTGCTGAATTTAGGGAATGAGCTGTAGGATACATCAACATAGAAGAGGTCCGAGAGATGAAGAAAGCGAAAGCTTGGGTAGAGAATAGAAAAGCTGAAGACTTAAAGCACAATCAAAAATAGGAAAAAAAAAAAAGGAAGTAGAGGAGATTGGAGCCTGTCCCAAGGGAGAGGGGTCAAGATAAAGGAAGGCAAAATTTTTATCTCCCTTAGTCTCGTTATGATAAATGTACTCCTCCCACTGCCAACAGGAGGACCATATTAAAGGAAGTATATAATGCTTAGTTAATTCAACTACCATGTCATGCAAAGAAATAGCAAGTCCCCTCTGGAACTAATAAGAACAAATGGTATGAATTTCATAGGAATTATGGTCACACCACGAAAGATTTTACCATTTTAAGGGATCAAATTAAGGGCCTAGTGAGACAAGGATTGTTGGATAAGTACATAGCTCGATGGAGAAGTTGCACTAGAGATAAGGACACAAGAAAGAAATAGTGAAGGAGCCGTAGTGGAGGAAGGCGAACACCTAAGATGAACAATGAAGAGGAGCCTGAAAATCGGCAACTGTAAGAGATCCGAGGCATGATCAATTACATCATTGGAGGATTTTGCTGGAAGAGGATAAACAAGCTTGGCAAGGAAAAGAGTCTACCTCTTCTCGTTCGCAAAAAACACCAAACTCGATAATCTCGTTCTCCGATCTTGGTTTTAAGGGAACTAATCAGAATCTACATGATCTTATGGTTATTTTTGTGTTTGTAGGGAATTACATAATTCGAAGGTGTTGGTTGATCAAAGAAGCTCCATCGATATTCTGTAAGCCTCCATATCGCAGAAAATGCAAATACTCGAGTCTAGTCTTAGCCCATACAATGGAGATCTTCTAGGCTTTTTTGGCAAATAAGTTAATGTCTTGGGAGTGATTAAGCTGAGGACCACCTTTGGAATCAAGCCGAACATCAGAACCATCGATGTTTAGTACTTGCTAATCGATTCCCGAGCCCTGTATCATATGATACTGGGGAGACCATCCTTGAATACCCTTGGAGCTGTAGTGTCAACTCCACATTTAGCACTAAAGTTTCCAATTTCAGTAACCGAAGTTGGAATCATACATGCTGATCAGAAGGAAGCTCGGTAATGTTATCACAAGTCATTAAGGAAAAGAGGAAAGGAAATAGCAATTGAAGGAACATAGGAAGTACACATGGTGGAGATTGACCAAGGAAGGAAGATAAACATGAGGGACAAGTCTATTAAGCTCCAACTTCGATCTCTTTGCATGGTTGCCAGTGGACATACCCAGAGTAGATCTACGAGTCATCTGCCACAGATTGGCAATAGACCCAAAGGTTTGATCGGTGGCATAAAAGAAAAGGAAGCTCGAACTAGAAAAGCAAAAGGCTACGATGGAGGAAACATAGAAACTGTTGAAAGCAGGATTCATTAAGGAAATACACTTCACTACCTCGCTAGCCGATGTAATCGTGGTTCCGAAGTCCTCTGGAAAATGGAGAACGTGCATGGACTTCACAAATCTGAACAATGCATGCCTAAAAGATGCCTACCCATTACTGAGTATTGACAAGCTGGTTAGTGGAGCCATAGAGACAAAGTTTTTTAGTTTCATGGATGTTTACTCAGGCTACAACCAAATTAAGATATGTCCCATAGACAAGGAAAAGATACCCTATATAACAAAAAATGTAAATTATTATTATAAAGTTAATGCCTTTTAGATTAAGGAATGCTGGAGCCACTTATCAAAGGCTTATGAGTAAAGTTTTTGGTAGCCAAATAGGAAGAATCATGGAAGTTTATGTAGACAACATGGTTGCTAAGATTGTGGGAGATAGAGACCACTGTAAGGATTTGCGAGAAATTTTTGCACAAATAAGGAAGTTCAACATGTGCTTGAACTCAGAGAAATGTGCATTTGGAGTTCGATGAGGAAAATTCCTCGAGTTTCTGCTTATCAACCAAGGAATTGAGGTGAACCCAAAAATGTGCAGAGCATTATTGGAGATGAGGAGTCCGAGCACCCTTAAAGAAGTAAAGCAATTGACAAGGTGCATTGTCGCCCTCTCTAAGTTCTTAACAAGGTTGGCCAAAAGAGCACATTTGTTTTTCCGTCTTCTGAAAAAGTAAGTAGATTTCAAGTGGACGGAGGAATGTGAAGGAGCTTTCCATGATTTAAAGAGGTTTCTAGTAAGACCCCTAAAATTGAGTAAGCTTAAGGATGGAGAATCCTTTTGCATATACTTGTCAGTAACCAAGAAAGCCATAAGCTTGGTATTGATAACGGAAGAGGAAAGACAACAAAAGCCAGTGTATTACGTTAGCAAAGTGCTACAAAGAACTGAGGTCAGGTACTAGAAAATTGTAAAATTAGCATTTGCTCTAGTTATCAATGGTAGGAAACTGAGGCCTATTTTCAAGGCCACCATATCATTGTCACGACCGAGCAACTTATCCGATAAGGAAGCTTGATTTAGCAAGGATGATAGCTTGGTTAGTTGAACTCTTTGAGTTTAGTTTGGAGTATAGACCTCAAGGGTCAATTAAAGCCCAAGTACTTGCTGATGTCGTAAGTGGATGGATCGTCCAGCAATAAGGGAAGTAGCGTTGGAGTAATTCTAGAAGACCGGAATGGGGTGTCCATTAAACAATCTCTCAGGTTCATGTTTAAAACTAGTAATAACTAGGCCAAATATGAAGCCTTGTCAGCTAGTTTAAAATTAGCTAAGGAATTGGGAGTTCGAAGGCTAGTAATCAAGGGAGATTCCTAGCTCATGATTGACCAAGTTAAAGGAGAATTTCAGGCCAAGTAACCTTAATTGCAACAGTATTTAACTAAGGTAAAAGAACTTATTGGAAAATTTGAAGAATGTACCATGAAATGAATCTCTACGGAACAAAATTCTAAGCCGACCTATTATCAAAATTGGCGAGCATTAGAATAGTGGCGAATAATAGGTCGGTCATCCAAGAAGTGGTCGATGAGCTAAGCATGTCTAGAATATCCCTTCTTAATGTATGATTAACAAAATAGGAACAGGGTTGGCAATAACACATCTTCGAATATTTGATTGCTGGAAAACTATCTGAGGGAGAAAATGAAGCCAAGGTGATGAAATGAGTGGCGAGTTTCTACACTATAGTAGTAGGTGAACTTTATCACTAAGGATATTCTCAATCATTATTAAAGTGTATAAATGGAAGACATGCCCAAGTAGTGATAGAAGAAATGCATGAAGGCATAAATGAAAACCACAGTGGAAGCAGGGCTTTGATAGCCAAAATACTTCAAGCCAGCTACTTTTGGCTCACCATGAAATAGAATTGTTTGAAATTTGTGAGGAAATGCGACAAGTGTTAGCGATTCTAAGAGTTAAAGCACATACCCTCTGAGAAGTTACATTACTTAAAAACTAGTTGGCCATTCTACAAATGGGGAATAGATATCCTCGGCCTTTTTCCTTTGGCAACTGGGTAGTTGAGATACTTGATAGTAGCCATCAACTAGTTTATCAAGTGGATTAAGGCCAAGCCATTACCTTAAATCACCACGAAGAAGGTGAAGAAGTTCATGTAGAAAAGGATAATATATAGATATGGAGTACCCCCACAAACTAGTGAGCATTAATGCAACCTAGTTCACA
The DNA here is from genome assembly GCA_031439595.1 of Pterocarpus santalinus. Lineage (NCBI taxonomy): Eukaryota > Viridiplantae > Streptophyta > Magnoliopsida > Fabales > Fabaceae > Pterocarpus > Pterocarpus santalinus. The sequence goes on from CM062531.1 coordinate 18,581,981, forward strand.
GATTGGAGATTTGATGACTTCTACAGGGAATTCGGAATTATTCAATTCTTTTCATCAGTAGAGCACCCACAAACAAATGGACTAGCAGAAGCTGCCAACAAAATTGTTTTGGCAAGTTTGAAGAGAAGGTTGGAGGAAGCTAAGGGCCTATGGGCTAACAAACTACACTCCGTGCTGTGTGTAACATCCCCATATAATGTAATAGGAAATAATAAATATAAATTTTTATTATTCACAACCTTGCCCCTAAACTTTTTAGAAAATAACACTTAGGTCCCTAGATTTATAGAATTAGCAGAATAAGGTTTTAAACAAAGTAGAATTGCGTAGTGAAAATGTAGAAACCTAAACCTCGGCTGATTTAGCCACGGAGCTATCCATATGTGAAATGACATGGGATGCCCCTAGACTTACCCATAATTATGAAAATGTCATTAGTCATAAACAACAAAAACCAGAAAGGCCTTCAACTTGCAAAACGTTTAATTTACACTGTTAATCAATTTATTCGATTTTATTGAATCTTTAAGCTTGATTACAAATTAATTAAAGATTGATCAAGAGTTAATTAGATGTTAGATTAGAGATAATTAGAATAGAAACATACAAAACTTCACAAATTTCTTCAAAACCGATTTACCGATTTAAAGGAAATCGGTAAGATTACGGTATTTTAAACTATCGGAACCGAACCAATAGAATTCCAACTCTTGAACCCTACTTTAAGTGGCTGAGTTCTTAGCCACTTAACATCCAAATATGGCGCCACTTTGGCCACAATCCATGGAGAGGCTTGGCAGAATTTCAGCCATGTATGCTTCCACCAATCACCACCTTTCATTCTAATTACCTCTATGCCTATATAACACCTCCTCCTCTTCTCATTCAGACCCATATTTCTGCGCCTCTTCCCCTCAGTCCAGCTCTCTCCTTCTCTTCTTCACTCACCTAACTCCATCAAACCTTCAAGCTCAACAAGGTTTTGATATCCCAAACTCCAAAATCAAGCCAAATCACACATAATAAGAGGTAGGATTCTAATTCTTGTCTTGATTTTCTGATTTGGGTGACTGTTGGTGACTCTATTTACTCAATTCTTGGTGAGATAATTGAATGATTATGATGTTATTTGACTGGTTTGTTGGCTGTTGTTGGTGTTAAATTCGTTTAGAAGGTAAGAGAAGGTGAAAGGATGAAGATGTGAGAAGCTGGAAACCAAGAAACCCTCGGCAGTTCGTATGGTGGAGTGTACGGCTCTGCTTACAGCCGATTAAATTGATGAAACTATTTTTATATGAAACTAGGCATCTAGGGCTTTCCATACATATATCATATAAGGCTTTTGGATTAGTATTGAGAGAGTTATGAATTTTTGAATTTCAACCTAGGTTTTTGACTTTAATTCTGGTCAGACTAGGTTGTTCATGGTAGAACTCGCCCTATACTACTTGAAAATGAATGAAACCAACTTTGTTAGAAAGCTTACACATAAAAGAATGTCCCATAAAAATTTCACAGTTAGATAAGGTCCCATTTGCTCCCAGTGATTCAAGAAAATTACCATAAGTTCCAATCGGGCCAAAACAGGGTAGATCAGGAAGGTCAGATTTCGGGGCTTATAACTCGAGTCTTACTAAGTCAAATGGAATGGAACTTTTTGCAAATGAAAGATTGTCCTGTTACATTTAATATAAAACCAATTTTGCATGATTTGGATCAGTTTTCTATTTTTAGTGAATTTTTAATTTTAAGTGTGTGATTCTAGCCAGCCACAGGGCAGGCCAAGATAAACCTTAAATAACTTGAGTTATACATATCAAAATAAGATGGAACTAAAGAGGTTAGAAAATAGACACATAGCACTTCAACATAGCCAAAATTCAGGTCTAGATAAGCTAAAATGAATTTAGGGCTTCATTTCTAAAAACTGGGCAGAATTGATATAATGAGCAGAATATAAGGGTCTAATCTCTACATGATTGATATTAATATGATATATAAGGATTCAATCCCTATGTTGAACTTTTGCCTGATTGGTTTTACTGGTAGACTGGCACTATTCATGGGAAAGCGGATCTGATCCGTTATGCTGTCGTATTTTTGGCAGAATTGTAAGAAAGTTATAAGCATTTATATGTTATGAATATGTATGTGGAAATCATGTATGCAAGGATATGTGAAAGTAAATGATGAACCATATGTATGAATGCACTCAGCATGACTATGCATGATTATATATGAGAATGCAATGATATGAACATAATGAATGTGAGTCCCTTCACCTGGAGGCAGTTGCACTTTGAATCTCTCGTTGTGAAGGCAGTTAAATAAGATAAGATGTGGATCCCTTCACTTGGAGGCAGTTGCACTTTGAATCCCTCCCTGTAAAGGTAGCTAAAACTTTTGGGTCCCTCTATGTTGGAGGCAGATGGCCAACTGAGTCCCTCCAAGACTAGAGGCACGTAGGTCCCCTTGTGGGTGAGTCGGTGTGATGACGGTCACGAGTCGAGCTGACGAGCTCACTCCAAGGCCAGGTTACCCAAGGGCAATAAAGACTAAAGACTAAAGATTAAAGCATTTGCAACCACCCCACTCACATGAGGCATGGCATCGACCCAGCTAATGTGAGTATAGGGGATAGAACTTATATGAGGCATGGCATGATTCAGCTAATGTAAGTACCGAATAAAGATCTCATATTCCTAAGGAACGTGACATGGCGATCACGCTCTGACGGGGTGTGACATGATGATTATACTCTGGAATATGGCACATAAAGATTTTATGATAAAAAGGAAGATAAAGAAGGAAAAGTGAATCTTATGTTTTTGCATAAGTTCAAATATAAGTAGAGGCAGGTGCAGATATTGTGTATCCAGTTTATTGATGTGTATTTTAATATGTGCAGTTATTATTCATAGTATAGTTCAGGAATTGGTGTTGTATGGGCTCTCCCAAAGGTCAAGTGAGTAAAATAAACTTTGCTTCAGACATTATATTTTTGAGCTTTAAAATTGAACAGTTTGTATAGCATGTTCATCTGTTTCAAAATAAACCGAAGCAAACTGGAGATGACAACGATGATATTATGTATGATAATTAGAGAATCCTACTGAGAATTTTATAATTCTCACTCCTACTTTCCGTGTTATCTCCAGATAGCTCGAAAGGTTTCGAAGACCACTGAAGTTGCTGTGAAATAAGGTTCGCTCAGGTAACAGTAACAACTCTTGAGTGTGGTGCTATGACTTAAGTATAGTACTATACTTGGGAGGGTGTTACATTAATGGTTTCAGAGCAGTTCATCCTAACCGGACCTGGGATGGGCTGATTGTGCTTCTAAGGAGGCATGCTCTGAAAGTTTAGAAAGGCCGTGCTTTAGGTCCTTACATGACAAGGATATAGTTATCAACACATGGCAGCCTTATTGTATGTTATAGCTTATCTATTGCACTTGACGACATATTGAGCCTGATCACCTCAATATGAAGTTCGGTGTGTACGGAGATCTACGGCATGCAGCTGGCTTTCTAGGGGTACAGGAATTTTGAGGGCAAAATTCTTTTTAAGGGAGGTAGTATGTAACATCCCCATATAACGTAATAGGAAATAATAAAAATAAACTTTTATTATTTACAACCTTGCCCCTAAACTTTTTAGAAAATGATACTTAGGTCCCTAGATCAATAGAATTAGCAGAATAAGGTTTTAAATAAAGTAGAATTGCGTAGTGAAAACGTAGAAACCTAAACCTCGGCCGATTGAGCCACGGAGGTATCCATATGTGAAATGATATGGGATGCCCCTAGACTTATCCATAATTATGAAAATGTCATTAGCCATAAACAACAAAAACTAGAAAGGCCTTCAACTTGCAAAACGTTTAATTTACACTGTTAATCGATTTATTCGATTTTATTGAATCTTTAAGCTTGATTAGAAATTAATTGAAGATTGATCAAGAGTTAATTAGATGTTAGATTAGAGATAATTAGAATAGAAACATACAAAACTTCACAAATTTTTCCAAAACTGATTTACCGATTTAAAGGAAATCGGTAAGATTACGGTATTTTAAACTGTCGAAACCGAACCAATAGAATTCCAACTCTTTAACCCTACTTTAAGTGGCTGAGAACTCAGCCACTTAACACCTAAATGTGGCGCCACTTTGGCCACAATCCATGGAGAGCCTTGGCTGAATTTCAGCCATATATGCTTCCACCAATCACCACCTTTCATTCTGATTACCTCTATGCCTATATAACACTTCCTCCTCTTCTCATTCAGACCCATATTTCTGCGCCTCTTCCCCTCACTCTAGCTCTCTCCTTCTCTTCTTTACTCACCCAACTCCATCAAACCTTCGACCTCAATAAGGTTTTGATAGCCTAAACTCCAAAATCAAGCCAAATCACACATAACAAGAGGTAGGATTTCAATTCTTGTCTTGATTTTCTGATTTGGGTGGCTGTTGGTGACTCTATTTACTCAATTCTTGATGAGATAATTGAATTATTATGATGTTATTTGGCTGGTTTGTTGGCTTTTGTTGGTGTTAAATTCGTTTAGGAGGTAAGAAAAGGTGAAAGGATGAAGATGTGAGAAGCTAGAAACCAAGAAATCCTCGGTAGTCCGTACGGCTGCGTGTATGGATTTGTCTACAGATGATTAAATTTGATAAAACTATTTTTATATAAAACTAGACATCTAGGGCTTTCCATACATATATCATATAAGGCTTTTGGATCAGTATTGAGAGAGTTATGAATTTTTGAATTTCGACCTAGGTTTTTGACTTTAATTCTGGGTAGACTGGGTTTTTCAGGGTAGAACTTGCCCTATATTGCTTGAAAATGAATGAAACTAAATTTTTTAGAAAGCTTACACATAAGAAAATATCCCATAAAAATTTCAGAGTTAGATTAGGTCCCGTTTGCTTCTAGTGATTCAAGAAAGTTACCCTAAGTTCCAACTAGGCTAGAACAGGGTAGTTCAAGAAGGTTAGATTTCAGGGCTTATAACTCGAGTCCTGCTAAGTCAAATGGAATGAAACTTTTTGCAATGAAATATTGTCCTATTAGCTTTAATATGAGACCAATTTTGTATGATTTGGATCAGTTTTCTATTTTTAGTGAATTTTTACTTTTAAGTTTGTGATTCTGGCCAGTCACAGGGCAGGCCAAGATAAACCTTAAATAACTTGAGTTATACATATCAAAATAAGATGGGACCAAAGAGGTTAGAAAATAGACACATAACACTTCAACATATCCAAAATTCAGGTCTAGATAAGCTAAAATGAATTTAGGGCTTCATTTCTAAAAACTAGGTAGAATTGATATAATGAGCAGAATTGCGTATAAGGGTCTAATCCCTACATGATTGATATTAATATGATATATAAGGGTTCAATCCCTACATGATTGATATTATTGTGATATATTTGCTGCTCTATGTTGAACTTTTTCCTGATTAGTTTTACTGGTAGACTGGCACTATTCATGGGGAAGCGGATTCGATTCAGTTATTGCTAATTTTCTAATTGTAAGAAGGTTATAAGCATTTATATGTTACAAATATGTATGTGAAAATCATGTATGCAAGAATATGTAAAAGTAAATGATGAACCATATGTATGAATGCACTCAGCATGACTATGCATGATTATGCATGATTATGTATGAGAATGCAATGATATGAACATAATGAATGTGAATCCCTTCATCTGGAGGCAGTTGCACTTTGAATCCCTTCCTATGAAGGCAGCTAAAACTTTTGGGTCCCTCTATGTTGGAGGCAGATAGCCAACTAAGTCCCTCCAAGACTAGAGGCACGTAGGTCCCCTTATGGGTGAGTCGTGTGATGACGGTTGCGAGTCGAGTTGACGAGCTCACTACAAGGCCAGGCTATCTAAAAGCAGTAAAGGCTAAAGACTAAATATTAAAGTATATGCAAGCACCCCACCCACATGAGGCATGGCATCGACCCAGCTAGTGTGAGTATAGGGGATAGAACTTACATGAGGCATAGCATGATCCAACTAATGTAAGTACCGAATAAAGATCCCATATTCCTAAGGAACGTGACATGGCGATCACGCTCTGACAGGGTGTGACATGGGGATCATACTCTGGAATGTGGCACGTAAAAATTTTATGATAAAAAGGAAGATAAAGAAAGAAAAGTGAATCTTATGTTTTTGCATAAGTTCAAATACAAATAGAGGTAGGTGCAAATGTTGTGTATCCAGTTTATTGATGTGTATTTTAATATGTGCAGTTATTATTCATAGTATAGTTCATGAATTGGTGTTGTATGGGCTCTCCCAAAGGTCAAGTGAGTAAAATAAACTTTGCTTCGAACATTTGACTCGAGTGCCGAGCTCGATCAAATTACAATAAAAATCGAATTACACTAAACTCGTAGCAAGGGTGCAACCCGGGTCGTTTCCCAGCGATGACAATGTTATATGATCAGGAAATTGGGGGAGTTTAGGAATTTAAAATACTGAAATGAATATAAAAGAAATGAACAGAATTTGGAACATCCAATCCAAGAACCAAGAAAGACAGTGGCTAATCTATCATCGGATTCTAAAAATAATCATTCAAATCAAATCAGTGACTGACATCAAACCCGAAAGAAATCTCTGTTCGGATACGACATTGCACATGAAAACCTTCATGCATTCAATTAACAGATAAATGATTAAATTCAGAAACCTTTAGAACCTAACCAATTCATGTTAATTTTCTAGCACCAATGTAATCAATCATCAAATTCAAACCTGAAAATGATTCTACTCACGCAATTGCATTACACATTAATCAATCGAGCAATCTGCAAGCAAGCAAGTAAGCAAGCAATTATAATCCACCACAATTTCGAATCAAAAAACCTTCAAATCCGAAATTGGATTAATCACAATGAAAGAAAAGGGAGTAGAAAACCAATTTGATTTGATGAAGTTTGGTTGCACAAATCCTCAAGACAGCCAATGCTTCTTTGAATCCTTGGATTAGATGGAAGCTTACTCCTCCATGAATGAAGGAAGACGAGTTGCTAAGGTGGGGGGGCGTGAGAGAAGAGAGGAGAAGAAGAACCAAAAAAACCGAAAATTTCCTATTCCAAAATCTCCCTGGTTACAATTCTGGCTTCCCCTAAGTCAACCAGCCAAAACCGAATCAAAACATCTCCCCATCAATCGATAACAGCTATTACATTAATCCCCTCTCTCTTCTCTGAATCTAGACACCTTATTTGCTAAATTCTAAATTATATAAAGAAAGTTATGCTAAAAACATGCAAGTACATTTTCTAATCCAGTCAGTAACGTTTGTCCACATTTTTGGCAATGAAAACGCATCAATTTGGATTTGTGGTCTGAAGATCACTTAAAGCTTTGGATGTCAGCTTCAAAATGCTACTGGAATGGACTCAATTGGGCTACTATGGACCAAGATATGGTCCAAATACTACACCCAGTTCAGAAACCGCGATTGCACCACTTCAGTTCATTTCTAGGCCCAATTTCAGCTCCTTAACACTAGAATTGGCTTCTAACTTCTTCATATCACTTGTAGGCTTATCTCTCAGCTTTCCTACAAATCAAGAATCACAATAAAATGAGCTCTATAACTCAAGATATAACCCAAAAACCAAAATAGTGTCAGAATTTACCTAATGCTGGAAAATTTAACTCAAACCCAAACAAAATCCAAACAATACAAAATGGTCCAATTCAAAACAATTAGCCACAAGAGAGAATTAATGAGCTAGGGATGAGGGAAAATAAGTATATAAAAATCCAATTGATCAACATTATATTTTTGAACTTTAAAATTGAACAGTTTGTATAGCATGTTCATCTGTTTTAAAATAAACCGAAGCAAACTGGAGATGATAACGATGACGTTATGTATGATAATTAGAGAATCTTACTAAGAATTTTATAATTCTCACTCCTACTTTCCGTGTTATCTCCAGATAGCTTGAAAGATTTCAAAGACGGCTAAAGTTACTGTGAAATAAGGTCCGCTCAGGTAACAGTAACAACTCTTGAGTGTGGTGCTATGACTTAAGTATAGTGCTGTACTTGGGGGGGTGTTACATTGTGGGCCTACCACACCACACTCAACTTGTCGACCCAAGAAACACCTTACAGATTTGTGTATGGAACTGATATGGTGATACCCATCAAACTCTCGAAATAAGCCCAAAGATAGTAATGACCATGACTAAGGAATACAATGAGCTTGCTCAGAGAACTGAGCTGGATTTAGTCGAGGAAGATAAGGAGAAGGCTAGAATAAAGGAAGAGGCTAAACAGCAAATGGCGAAAAAGTATAACAAGAAAATCAACCCACAAGAATTTGAAGAAAGGGACTTAATCTTGAGAAAGTAGAGCTCCAAAGGAAGCTCGAAGGATAAGGAAAGTTAGCACCAAATTGGGAAGGACCTTATCTGGTCATTCAAAAGATAGGAAGCCGAGCCTACAAGATAGCCAAGCTGAGAGGAAGAGAACTACCAAGGAATATTTCCTCACTTTGGAAATACTTTAGTTAGAAATTCTTAAATTATGTAGGTAGGTGTACTGTTTTTCCTCTAATGTATTTTTTCTTACAAGTTTTTTAATACATAGAGAGTTTTAATGAGATATGACCTACATATGCCAAGCATATAAAAGACTCGCTTGGTAGTAGAAATAAAAGTGAGCATTTTCCAAATAGCTCACCATTGTAGACTTTTCAATTCAATAAAGTTTATTTGAATTATTTGAACCTTTTGTTGTTATAAAACTGTGCTTAACAATGAACGTTGGAGTTAGGAAAAGGAAGAAAATTTAGAAAATAAATTATAAGAGCTACTTGAATGAGAGTAAACAAAATGGGAAATAAATCTAATAAAGGACTTAGAGTCCTCGCCTACAGGCGACTACTATTTGGAAAATCAAATGGGAGTAAGTCCAATGAAGACTTAAAGTCCTCCCTTATAGGCAACGACTTATTAGGAAGATTAGATGGAAACAAATCTAGAGAAGAACTTAAACTCCTCGCTTGTAGGCAGAAGGCCCACAGAATTTTAATTGAAGATAAGTTTGGGAAAGAACTTATAGCAAATTTCTTGACTTGTAAGTGAGGAGTTCTTGGAGTGTCACCAACCTCAACTTATATCACCTAAGGGGGCGTTTGGTAGGAGGTTTGAATTTTCATTATCGGAAATCCTACTTCCAAAAATATTATACCCGGGAATAGCTTTTCCAAGCATATGTTTTTTTGAGAGTTTGGTAAACGCTCCAAAAATACCATTGGCAGTCTGACGGAGGCCGGTGGCTAAGGGCTATGGCCGGGGGGAAGGCAGTGTCTAGTGGTAGCTTGGCAACAGTTGACTATGGTCCAGTAGTGGCTTGGAGGTAGTTAGCAGTATTTTGATGGTGGTTTAGGGGTAGAGAACGGTGTCTAGTGGTGGCTCAGTGGTGGTTCAGTGGCGACTTGATGGTGGTATGGTGGTGGTTGACGGTGGAGAATGGCGGTGAAGGATAACCATCGGTGAATGGTAATAGGTGATGATAGGGGTAATTTGGTATTTTTATAAGAAAAAATATTCTCATCTCATGGGAATGTTGCAATCCCATGTATGAAATGAGATTATTTTGGGGGAAATTTTACCCCAAAACCAATCTTGGGAATGTAACATTTTCGTGAATATTTTTTCAAAACTTGTACCAAATATGGAAATCTTTTTAACTTTCCTGAGAATTTGTTTCCTGAGCCCTCTACTAAACATCCCCTAAGGAAAGGATTTAGAAAAGGAATTAAGTTTTACAATTCTGAAATGGAGTGGAAATTAAAGGGACCAATAAATGTGGAAATTGTTTGGAACGATAAGTGGAACTAAAAGGAATACTTAGCACCAAAAGGAAAACACCATGCAAAGGAAACACATTTGGAGCCATAAATTAATTGAGGATAATCTAGGGAAAAAATGTGAAGGAAATTGGAAAATAAGTGCGGAAAATAATGGAAGTGTATTCAGAACTACCAACTAGTCGAGGAAGATTTGGAGGATGCAGAACAAAACTTAAACAACTAAAGAAAAATTAATGTGCTGAGTAAATATCTAGAATTTACAAGATAGAAAAGGAAAATATTGTTCGAAACAACAAAAATAAAGCTAAGGAGCAGCAACAGGAGAATCATCCACCACCTCCTTACCCCGAGCAATGTGGTCGGTTGCATCCTCAGGACCTTTTGTTTGGTCACCTCCTTCAACCTTGCTAGTCTTGGCTCTAGGAAGGGGCTTATTTATCAACTGCCTATCCTAGATCTCTTTGAAGTAGTCACAAGAGAAAATATATAAGTAGATGTAGAGGAATCTGACATGTGTGAGGGCCTTATCAAAACCCTTAGCATACTTCTACTTAGCATTAAGCATATCTTTTAGCTCAGCCACCTCAGTGGCATAGAAATCCTCATGCTCTTTGAATTTTTTCTCCAAGGAGGCAACCTTATCTTGGATTTTCTTCTCCTAGGCCTCCCACTGTTTCTCCTTGGCCGAGCACCTGCCTTCAGCCTTTTGACTTTTTTCTTTAGGGAACAAATCTCCCTAGCATGAGTCTCCCTCAGCTTCATGAACTCCTCCTTAAGCTTGGAAATGGCTTTCCCTTCAGAATGCTCCCTCAACTCCAAATGGCAAGCTATTGCACAAGAGCACAAGCACGCCACTTGAATCCATTATTACATTCCCATGGCACCAGTAGCCTCAAACATGTTGAGGTCAAAGGAGAACCGAGTTTGTCCCTTTTTTATTGAGCTAGGAAACTGGGGCTCCAAAAAGAGAAGGGTAGGGCGTCTACAAGGAAGTTATTAAGGAGGTAGGAGGGCTCGGAAAGACCGAAATGGACTCTCTTTAGCTAAGAAGAATTGCAGCAATTGAAAGAGTGGCTTGGCATACCAAAGTGGTCTCCAAGTCAACCATATTGTTCGAAATTCTTTTCTTCCCCTGCTTCATGGCCAGAGGAGAGGTTTCAAAAGTAGTCTCGAAGCTATCCTTGGCAAGGTTAAAACTGGTTGTTGGAGTGCTACCTTGAGTAGCTTAAGCTCAGCGACAAGCAAAGGCAGCTTGGAGTGAGTCTTTTAACATTTTTGGGGCTATTTCTCTTGCAAAAGAAGGGATCGTGAAGGAACTTACTAAGGTATTTGAGCACCTTGGCCTTATCAGTGTCAGTGCAGGACAAGACTTTCTTTTGACTTGACAAGATCAGAAAGATAGTTGAGAATGACTTGCTTGTATTAAGAGAAGCTGTAGGCATGTAGATTATGGACTGTCTTCAGAAACTTATTCTAATACAATGGGAACTTGGCATGAACTTTCTCATCCAAGAAGAATGGATATTCATGCTTGGAGGCTTTGACCCTAAAGAACTAGTTTTTAAAATGCTTAAAGTTTGAGGTAAAAGGGTAAAAAATATTTCTTTGAGGTTGACTACTAAGGGAAACCAACATCTTTAACTCGGAACAGAGAAAACAAAATTCCTATATTTGGAACGGCACCTAAGAACTTCATCAAAATTTCAAAAGCTCGGATAAAAGCCCAACTATTGGGATGAAGTTGAGTTGGGGCTACATTAATGAAATCTAGGCATTCAACCTCAAATAAGGTAAAACGAAGTCTAACGCCTAGAGTCGAAAAGAAAACATCATAAATAAAGAAAAAAGAAGGTTCTTTGTCATCGGAAAGCTTGGCTATATGGCAAGCTCGATCACTAGGAGTATAAGGAGGCATTCTATGAAATGCTCTTACTGGGGGCGAGCTATCTTATAATCTCTGAGGAAATAATTTAATATCTATTGATCGATATAAAGGGAATGGGAGTTCTTGGCCTCGCTTATGACCCAGAAGTAGTAATTTGATGGTCTCTTTTTCCAGGAAGATTCTTCAACATTCTGAACCTTCTTTTGAGGATTTCTTTCCATCTTTGACGACAAAGAGACCAAGAGATTAAACAACCTTTCAAAACTAAGAATAAAAAAAAAAAACCAAATAATAGAGGAAGGAGAAGAGGAGACCGATCATTTACTAACCTAGGGTTCTTAGTGGGAAATTATAGAAAATGAAAGGGAAGAAGAAGGAATGAAGCACTTACTATAGAATCTTTGGAGAAGGAAAAAGCGATAAGCAGAATGCTGGAGTTGGAATGAGTCTTGGAGACAAGGGAAGGGATTATAGAGAGCAATCAAGATATTAAGGAAAAAACTGAGAATGAGAGGGAAAGGAACTTTGGGAAGTTTTGTAAATTGAAAAGAATGAAAGGAAATGAGTTTTAAACCCCTCCTCAAGGTATTGGAGTTAATCTAACAGATGAAAACATTTTCCACCAATTAGGACAAATCTAAACTGCCAAGGAATCAATGGTTAGGGGGCTCAATTTAATGGCCAGAATCTGAAGTTAGAATTATAATGATAACCACATGGTAACAATATGATAGTGAGGGGCTCCATAGTGTGACATGCGTCCACACAAGTTTCCCTATAGCCTCCAAAGGAGTTGGAATTTTTCCAGAACACCATCAAAGATATGAGCTCAGAATATAAGCTCAAAAGGGAAGTTAGAAAAACTAAGCTTGAATTAAGAGCTCGAAAACAGGAAACAAGAACTAGGAGTATAAGCTCAGATCACTACTAATAATAATGACCGAGCTTGGGGGCTACGGACTAAACAAATTCATTGAGCCTTGGAACTTAGCCCAAACCAGTTTAGGAAAGGCCTTTTTGGAAGGAATCCACTTCAAAAGAAAAGCTTAAACTAAGTCAACACATAGAAATAGCTAACTCATTAAGGATAGTTATTGAACTTAGGGAAATCCCACAAGAATAAGGAACTAGAAGCTACTAAGGAATAAGGGAAGAGGAATTCAAAACTTGGATATAAGAGAAGGCTTGGGAAGAGCCAAAGATAAGTAATTAATCTTTTTTACTCATACTTGAGTGGAATGGAGTTCTAACTTGAGCGTCGAAGTCTTTTGCAGGTACCATACTATAAGAGCACACGAAAAGCTCGGACTTGAAGAGGACAACATTAGACAACCTTAGAAAATAGGTCAGAACAAATAATAATAATAATAATAATAATAATATCGTATAAATAGGCTAGATTATTAGGTCTAATAGGCTTTTTTAATAGCCTTTCGCCTAGCCTTTTTAGTTAAAAAGGCTTTTTGAAAAGTCTTTTACCCAACTTGTTTATTAAATATGCTAAGCCTAATATATGTTAGGCTGAAGGCCCTTGACAAGTCGCTTAACCTATTCTCACCCTTGTCTATCGCGAACATTTTCATCAAATCCAATCATGGTTATCATCCTTTGGGCCATTAAATCGAAAAAAGTTGTTTTTTAGTTTTTTTTTTCTTTTTTCTTTTTTGAATTCATTAGTTAAAAAGACAAAGGTTAATATTGGATCCTTGTTATAGGGTCCTACATAAACAAACCCATACCTATCATTGTTGGCGCTTCCTCAACTACTAATGAAGCCAATATTTTTGCTCTCTCCATGTATTTTTAAATATCATTTGAGATTTTTACACAAAAGTTAAGATATCAATAGATTAGCATAAGTATAGAAAAATATAGTTTGTTTAGACTAAATTATCTTTTTTTCTTTTTTTATTTATTCACTCTATCTTTCTCTTGAATCTCACCTCTGGATTAAAGATGATTATGAGATTAATTTTCATTTAATCGCTAAAGGACACAATTCTTTTTATATTACAAATTTAATTGCATACCACCTCAACTAATTCTCTACAAATATATTCCTTCTATTTTGATATTATGAGGTTAAAAGCAAATTTTGGTAGTGAGAGCTTGATTTACAAAAATTGAATTACTAGAAATTATAGTAAAAAAATACCATTATGAAGAGCTAAATAAAAATTTTGTCAAATAATAATCAAACTATGGTGTGATTCATTAATAGTTCCATATCTTATTATGCAAACCAAATGGGTTAGGTGGGAGTTCAACATGGAATTAGAAATTTAGTGTGAAGTGGATGAGATCAAATTGTAGGATAAAATATTATATCCCAATAACACCTTGGATCAAAATATATAATATTAGAATATTAATATAGAAAACAATGGTGGGTACCTCATTAAGACATATATAAGAAAGAATCTACTCCAAGAATTGCAGAAAACATATGTTCTTATACTTGTATAGTAGGAACAGATATTCCTCCTTATCTCCCTTAAGAATTTAATGGGACAATATTCATACTAATAGTGTGTTATCTTACTAAGATATACACATATACATAGGGGGAGTAAAGAGGGGACCTATTTTTTTGTGAAAAGTTGTCTTGCTCTACCTATCATAGACTAAGCAACTGGGTCAATACATATCCAAACATAGTAACATATTTGGGCCCAATGCCCAATATATAATTTGCAATAACCCATTTGATCACAACATGTGGTAATCATATGGATACTAGTTTCTCTTTCCCCTGACAAACACATTGGTTGTCGATGGGTTTATAAACCAAAATATAATAAATATGGGTATGTGGCAGGACATAAGGCCAGATTGGTTGCTTAAGGGTTTACACAATAAACGGGAGTTGATTATGTAGAAACATTTTTTTTCCCTGTTGCTATACTAACTACAATTAGAGCCTTACTTTCAATAGTAATAATCAAAGGTTGGCATCTTATTCAATTAGATGGCAACAACGCATATTAAAAATGGGTTTGTTTGATGAGGTATATATGCCTTTGCCTCTTGGTTACAAAATTGGTAGGATTGCTAATCAAGGAGAGAAGTTGCTTTGTAGGTTGAACAAACCCATTTATGGGCTTAAATAAACTTCACAAAAGTTGTTCAATAAGTTTTCTACTACCATTTATTGGTATTTACCTTTCTTCTATATTCAAATTGAAGGATCTTGGCAAGCTTAAGAATTTCCTTGGGTTAGAAATTGCCCAATCCTTTAAGGGTATTACATTTCACAGAGAAACTTTGTAGTTTCTCTATTGAAGGAGATTGGTTTTTGGGCTAGTAAATCTATCAACTTTTCCATAGATCCTAATCAAAAGTTAAGTTTAGAGTTTGAAGAACCACTACCTAATAAACCTCAATGCCACAAGCTTATAAGTCAAATTTCCTACTTGACTATATGAAGGTCATATAGTGCCTTTACTGTAAACAAACTTAGTGAATTTGTTTCAAAGCCTTGAACTAGTCATCTCACTAGTGTCCATTCGCTACTTCACTATCTAAAGGGTACTCTAAGATTAGGACTTCTCTTCTTATCCAAGTCTTCACTCGATTTAACTACTTATGTTGTTGCAAATTAAGGGAATTAATTCCCTAGTATTTGCAAGTCTACATTTGACTATTGCCCCTTCTTGGGTGAATCTAAGGCCATTTGACTATTACCTCTTCTTGGGTGAATCTAAGGCCATGGCAAATGTTACTAGTGAGGTGTGTAGTTAGTGCTTCTTTTAGATGATCTTGTAGTTCCACTAACATCAATCAAGTTTCTTTATGATAATCAGGCTGCAATGTGTATTGTAGCCAACCTAACCTCCCATGAACATAACAAACATATAGATGTCGATTGTCACTTTGTAAGGAAGCATGTTTAGTCAGGAATATTGAAGTTGATCCATGGAAAAACCAAGGATTAGTTGGCCAATCTATTGACCAAGTCTCTTAGCGCCTTACAATTTCATAACATCATATCCAATTTGGAAATGATGGACATATACTTCCCACCTTGAGAGGGAGAATCACCACATTAGCAAATTGGCCATATTTTTATCCATCTTTAAGTTAAGTTAGGTGGGTTAATGGGTCAATCCACAAGTTCACCCATTTAATCCATTATTTTTCTTCATCCTTAGGTAGGTGGATCTACCTATTTATTCTTTTTCTATTATTTGATATCTTTTTAAATTTTTAGATAGGTTGACCTGCCAACCTACTAACCTACTATAAAATGAGATGGGTTGACAACTTCAGCCCATTTTTTAAAAATAGATCAACTTGCCTTGCCTTGTTTTTAAGTTGACTAGTGGGGAGATGGAGTAGACTGGGATGAATTGACCTACTTGTCATCTCTGACCGGAAATTGCTTTCTTCAACAACCCTAATTTTCTAAGGGAGCAATTGTTATACTTATAGTCAAAATCTTCTCCTTTGTTTCTAAAGTAGGTTTCTTCTCAAAACTAATGTCCAATATTGGTTCATGAGTTGCTAATCATTATAAGGTTGAAGGCCTAATAAGAAAATCATTCCCTTGGCTATCGACTACCAGTTATAATAATCTTTTAGCTATTAGTTATAGTTTTTCTTCAACTAATTGCTTCTCAATTGTTAGCTATCCAATCCCCAGCTAATATCAATTTTTGGGTGTTAACAACTAATTATTTAAAATAATTCATTTTAACTACTCAATTATAATCATCGTTTTATGCATTTTATTAATTTATTAATTTTTCATTGTTCTATAATAATTTTGTATTACAATCTTTCGCTAAAAATTTAAATGGCATATATTGTTATTGTAAATAAATTTTATATTGATATTTAATTGTGTATTATAATATTATTTAATTTAATTGATAATACATAAAACTATATTTACCAAGTAATAGAATAATATAAATTAAATATTCAATATGAAACTCTTGAATATCAATAGTGAATACAAATTTAATTGTTTCTATAGCTGTTTTTTCTTATTACAATGTGATAAGGTCACATAAATAATTTGATAAGATATATTGTCGGCAATTTTTAAAACACAATATCATAATGTCACATTCAGAGAGTCTGACTAGATAAAGATAGAAAAGAATAACAAAAGATATTTAGACATCTAATGTAACTAATGTATTTCCCTGATTATTATTATTATTATTATTATTATTACATTGACTGAATAATGTTATTCATACAAAAGAAAAGTGCTTGTAGAGTTAAAAAGAATTATGCTCTTATTAATTCATAATTCAACTTTTCAATTAATGCAATAAAAAGTAAAAAAAAAAAAAGACCCATAACAACTAAGTTGTTAAATTTTAAAAGGATAAAAATGTAACTTTCCTCTTTATCTCGAGAGTAACTAAAAATTTTTCTTCATATAATTGGTACAACAAAAGAAACCAACAACACCACGTGGAGTGTGAGACATCATAGGAGGATATCACTATGTAGCTTTATAGATGGGAAGAGACTAGCGAAATGGAGGAAAGGAAAGTAATACACTTTGAAATGATTGTGAGGGTCTAAACAAATTTTGAGCCAAAAAATTAAAATGAATCTTATTCTAAAAAATCTCAATATTTCCAAAACATAACTCATAGCATTACATATATTAATTAAGCTATTTTGCAATAAATTAGTATGTAATATATACGTGAATATATAATCATAAATTTGAATCTTTATATTGCTAACTGTTTAGAATTGGGTTAAAGCAGATAAAAAAAAAAGAATTAGGTTAGAAAAATATTTTTATAAAGAGATTAATTTTAATATATTATCAGTATAAAAGAGTTTTACATTGTTATTTAATCACATATTTCTATTTGTAAGACATTTAAAGTAGTGGATAATTAAATCAAACATTTTTTGTTGATATAGCAATACATAATTGGATATCGTTATAAAACTTTTTTATATTGATAATATATTAAATTAAATTCTTTTATAAATCCCATAATTCTATGAATAATGACTTTTTTTGGCAAAATCAAATGTAATTAATCGAGATTATATAACTTAATTTAAGTACTATCATTATATTAATATGTGGTTAGTTTAAATTGTATTTGACCTATACGGTCATAAAGAGTATCAAAATCTAAACTTTGGATAAAGACAACTATTAAGTGAGCTTTTTAATCGTGATGTTGTCCAATAGAGATTTTTTTTCAAAAAAAAAAAAGTGGTTTAACACCTATTATTTTTATTATGTCTCAAATTTAAGTTTTGTCAATTAAAAATTAATAATGAACGAACTTAACTCCATAATAAATTGATCTGCTTCAAATCAAATTCATTGGAATTGATAAATTTTAAATAATAATAATAATTTAGAAAAAAGTACTATGGCTATGAACTAAAATGAAATTATACATGCCAAATGCCACCGCTAAGGTGAGAATGAGATTATGGTGAGGAGCAGCTTGGCTTTGTTTGGCTTTTCTTTTGCTATGCTGTTGAGGGCAAACATGTCACCATCTCCAATGGGTCCTACACACCAGGGCAGCACGGGCAGCTCAAACTCATATCCTATCTTCTTCGGGAAGCTACAACTGTTTTTCCTAGTTTTCTATTCCATTAAAGAATAAAAATTTAATCCTTTATTTTTTCAAAATAATAAGCTTAACTAATAATAATAATAATAATAATAATAATAAAAAATAAATAAATAAATAAATAATAAATAAGAAATTAATTCTACCAACATATAGTTAGTTGGAGTAATAGAAATTCCTTCCATTTAATTAGTGGTCTTAAGTTCAAACTTTAGATATGGAGTAATTGGTGTTAGGAAAGTCATATTTATAATTTTTTAACTGATTAACTCATCTTTAAATGGGTGATTTTTTTGTATATGAATTTTTGAATGTGATATTGGAGATATATGAGATTTTTTACAAAATTAGAGAAATATGAAACTTTTTAAGGATCCAATTATATGTATATATATAGTGGATACCTTCGAATAAAAAAATAATAAAAAATAGAAATCCGACACCTAGACAACCAGATTTTTACCAAGAAAAAGAAAGAAAGAAAATGGAATTTGGTGATTAAAATAGCGGAACCTTTTTTTTCTTTTCTCAAAACAAGGAATCCAGTTATAACAATAATGGATCCTATAATTTTTTTTTCCAAAGCGTATCCAATTTTAAGAGCAATGGATCCCTTTATTTTAAACAAAAATAAAGGGATCTAGTAATAATCTAAACAGATTCCATTAAAATGTAATTAAAAAAAGCGGATCCGTTGTGATTTGGAATGGATTATAGGGATCCATGACAAAAATTACCGGATCTCTAATAATTCGAGACATGTGGCAGTAGATTTCTGTCCACGTAGCCAGACAGTTACTCCTGCCCTTGGCCTATATGAGCACCCCTTACCAATTGAAGATACACAGGAAACTTCATTATAGAGAAGGTGTGAAAAAAGAGAGGGAAGAGAGTGAAAGGGAAAAAAGGAAGTGTAGAGTAGAGAGAGAGAGAGAGAGAGAGAGAGAGAGAGAGCGAAAAAAAGAATGTTCGAAAAAAAAAGAAGAGGAAAAAAGATGGATAACAGTTCAGAGATTACAGTTCTTGTATATTATAATAGATCTGTTATTCAAAATACAGATGAAGGTGTGACATTTATATCCAACAAGTAAGCATATTTTACAATTCCGCAAACTGTTTCGTTTAAGGAATTAAATGCTGGACTTTGTAAAAGCATAAATGTCAGCACTGAAAAAAGAGTAGTGAGAATAAGATACATGTGTTCGATATCGATTGTTAATGGAAATATAAAATATTGGACAGTTAGAATAAGTAGCGACAAGGATGTGCGAGTGATGTTTAAGATGTATTGGCGATATATGCAACACATTTCTGCCATTAAGTTGTACGTTGTCTTTGAGGAAGTTGTTATTACTCAAGCCAGTCCCAGTTCATATATGGCTAGCCAACATCACGGTGAAATTATTCCTAGTTTATATCTGGTAAGTCACTATATATTCTGTAAATAAATTTTCCGTTAAAGTTAATTAATTATCTAGATTTATTGGCAAGTTTTTTCTAATATTAATCTTCAAGAATCTATTGTGGTTTTAAAAATTTATTTATGTAGTTGCTAAATAGTTAATTGTTTTAGATAGTAAATACATTAGTAATAAGGAATCATGTACTAAGTTTGAAACAAAGTAGTGTAGTTAGTCTCACTAGTCTTTCAAGAATTCATGTAACATATGGCTTGAGCTTGTATGTAATAAGAATCCTTGTACTTCTCGTTACTTCCAATATGAACCCCATGCTAAATCTAGTTCTCCCGATTTATCCAAGCATACCTATCTAAATCAAGTACTCCAAGAATCACCCCACCTTTCCATGACACAAATGTTGGATTTGTCCTTGATTGTAAAACCTCCACCATATCAATTACTTCATTTGGAGGAATGACCTGTATAACTCTTTCTTCTAATGTAGCAACTAAATAGTTAATTGTTTAGTTTAGTTTATTATTTTGTGTAACTATTTTATTTGAATTAATATGCTAGTTTATTTATAACTTGTTAGTTAGTATTGTGAAATTTCCATATCTTTATATTTATTTATTTATTTACTTATGTAGTTATTTATTCCAAATAATTAAGTAGTTGTAAGTTTTGTTGACTATTATTTTGTGCAATTGTTCTATTTTAATAATTATGTTAGTATTTATTTCTTAAATTCTCGTGACCTATTAATGCTTTGGTTAACATTGGAATTTAATTTTTTGTTGAATATAATATTAGTATTGCATAAGTTTGTATGATATTTTTATTAACAATTGTGCAACAAAATAGCATTTTGATGAAACCAGACTAAGCCCATTTAAGAAGTGTAGAAGAATGTGAATTTAATGACAATGAAAGTGAGGATGAGTATTTAGAAGGACAACACAAAAGCAAAGACAAGCGTGCAAATGTTGATGCTGATGATGAGGACTTCCCAACCACAGGGGCTTTTATTCAATATTCGAAGGATGCTTTATCCTTCATGTGTGTCTTAGATCTTGATGATATGGGAGCACCTGAGTTTCCAGAGTATGTAAAGATATCTGGTTGTGTTGCGAGGAGTAAATTGTGTAATGGAATGGAATTCAATGACAGGGAGAATGCAGTCCGAGTAATGAAGGACTACAGCATATCTAAATTAGTTGATTATAAAGTGTTTGAGTTAGAACCAACAAACATTTATTGTAATTGCAAACACTTTGACAAAGGGTGCGAATGACTTGTTAGAGCTAGTTTCAAAAAGAAAAAGGATGTTTGGGAAATTAGAAAATATAATAGTCTACACACTTGCACTACAGTGATGATTGCTCAAGACCACACGAAATTAGACACTGACATGATTGCACAACACATAGCGCCCTTGATATAAGCGGACCCATCTTACAAAGTAAAACTTTTGATTGCAGCTGTGCAATATCAATTTAGATACATGATTGATCACAAGTTTAGGAGATGTGGTGCAAATAAGGTTTATAGATGTTGGGTCAGTATAATTAATGTGATGTTATTAATCAACAATCATGGACATCTCATTTTCCACATAAAATGATGTATCCTCTTTCCTTGAAAGCGCTTGGATGGAGCTCATTAAGCAAGGTAAGCACTGACACTTTCGATCTTGCTAAGGTCCATAGATATTTTTTTTTGTGGCACCACATGTCCTAAAAATTAGTAATAGTATTTTACCCACTGCCATTATGGTCACTTGAAAAATGTCATCACTATACATGACCTAGAAATTCGGTTTCCACATGACCTAATGTCATCCAAATATATAACTTGTCACAAATACACAATTGTTGTCATCATTGTACACAACCTAAAAATTCAGATGCCAAGTATGCATCCTTACGAAATGATGTATTAAAGTGTTTATAGAATTGACATTATTATGACTTTCCACAAGCCTTTCAACAGGTGGTAACAAAGGAAAGTAGCCCCAGAAGCCGTTTGTGAAACAAGAATGTCCATGAGCCAAGAAGAACCATGAGAACAGGCCACACTTAGCAGGTCAAAAGGTGTTGTTGATCTATCCCTTTAACGTTATATGTTAAGTACATAATTGCGAGCTTGGAAACACAGCCAGATAATTGCTGATAATGACTATCCTCTAGCTCCATCGTTTTCTATAGTAGTCATTATCCAAATTGATGGTCTTGTACAATGATGAAATACAGTTGGATATGTCATGATTGTTGATTTTGATTTTTGATCTATCCCTCATGGATACGTTATTTAACAACAATTCTATAAACACTATGATATATCATAATAATGTTATTTCATCAGGATGCGTAATTTTTGACATATAAATTACGTTGATTTTAATTTATATAAAAAGCAAATCAATTCGAATACACGATTGATGTATCCACGGCGGGTAGAACACTATTACTAATCTAGCGACATGTTCTAAACCTAAACCCTATCACTAATCTATCCAAATCAAAAGCAACCTATTCTATTCTAGTCTATTATATTCTACACTGAAAAACACTATTACTATTCTAACGATAATAACATAATTCAAATAAAATAAAATAGTAAATTGCTAAAAATAAATAATAATATAATTACCAACCTATACTCTAATTTGAGTTCTCATCAATGTTGGATAATTATACTAATCTATTCTACTTTTTTACATTAAAGAACCCTAAACCCTATCACCAATATTCCCAAATCAAAAGCAGCCTATTCTATTCCAGTTTATTATACCCTACATTAAATAATACTATTGCTAATCTAACGATAATAGCATAAATCAAATAAAATAAAATAGTAAATTGCTAAAAATAAATAATAATATAATTATGAACTTATACTCTAATTTGAGTTCTCATCAATGTTAGATAATTAGACTAATCTATTATACTTTTTTATGTTAAAGAACCATAAACCTATCACTAATCTACTCAAATCAAAATCAACCCATTATATTCTATTCTATTATAGACACTATAGAAGATTGTCACTAATCTAATGATAATAACAAAAATAAAATAAAATAGTAAATTGTTGAAAATAAATAATAATATAATTACCAACTTATACTTTTATTTGAGTTATCATCAATGTTGGATAATTAAACTAATCTATTATACTTTATTATGTTCAAGAACCCTAAATCCTATCATTGTTCCACCCAAATCCAAAAGCAACCTACTTATTCTATTATATTATATACTAAATAACACTATCTAACAATAACAACAAATAAAAAATGAAATAAAAAAGTAAAACCCTAAAAGTAAATAATAATAAAATAATTAACAAACTTATACTCTAGTTTAAATTCTCATCAATGATAAATAAGCTAAACTAATCTATTCTATTTCATTATGGCCAAGAAGCATAAACCCTATCACTAATTATGCAAATCAAAAGCTTACTATTCTGTTTTATTATAAACTAATAAATTATTTCTACAAACTACTAATAGCAACAAATATAAATAAAATAATAAATTGGTGAATATATATATATATATATATATATAAAATAAATGAGATAAATAAATAATAAATAAATGACTTTTTAAAAAAATAATTTCATTATATTATTTTGACAATTGCCCTCGAGATATGCTCATGTGGATCCCTTTTTGTATTTGGAATTACCATTTTTACTAGTTTCCTTTTCTTTCTTTTTTTTTTAACTACTAACCTTTTTTTAAAAATTGTTCTCCTATAGCTCTACTTTAGCTTGATCAAACTCTTCTACTCTTTCACTTTTTTTTCGCACTTCTCTTCACTAACTCACTCACTCTCTCTCTCTCTCTCTCTCTCTCTCTCTCTCTCTACATATATATATATATATATATATATATATATTTCTCACGTTCATGATTTTCTTCCACTCTCACTGTCTCTCTCTCTCTCTCTCAATTGCAGCTCTCTTTCACTCGCAGTCTCATTCTTTCATGTTGAATCGGGGTTGCAGAACCATAAGATCTGGCCTTTAAATAGGTAGATAGGGATGCAGGAATCCAATTGAAAACAAATCTAGTAACTAGTGATCCGGTTCATTGCCAGACAAATAGGCAGGATCCAATCCTCTATTGGCCAGATTTTAGATGACCACCCTCACTAGTTGGCTTGCTGTGTTGTTTGTGGCAGGGAGGGTGTAGGTATTCGGCTGCTTTTGCAGCGGATTCTATCAAACACCTAGAAATTGTTGATAGGTCACATCAATGGAATCCGTGCTTGTGCGATGATAATTGTACCGGATTTACGGAAAAGCCCCACACTTTTCCAATTTCCCCACATTTGCCATATTTTTCCTATTTTTTCATAATTTCCCCATATATAAAATGATTTCCCTCTTAAAACTTTTATGCATTAACTTTTTTATCTATATATTTTTTATACATAAAGAGGTTATTTGTACCAACATATGGTTAGTTGGAGTGATAGATATGCCATTCATTTAACCAATGATCTTAAGTGCAAATTCTAGATATGGAATAACTAGTTTTAAAAAAGTCTTGCTTATAATTTTTTAAATTTAATTTAAATATATTGATAGTGTAAAATAGTTTTACACTGTCAACCAATAGAAATAGTAAAAAATACCAATTTATATAAATAACTACCCATTATAATGAGAGATTCACTATAATTTCTCACTTTTTCCTATTTTTATTAATTGACAGTATAAAATTGACAGTGTAAAATTATTTTACACTATCAATACATATCAATTAAACTCTAATTTTTTTTATCTGAATAACTCATCTTGAAACTTTTATGTACCAATTTTTTTATATATATTTTTTGTATATAAAGTTTGAACTTAAAATTTTATTTTAAAGTAATAAATATAAATTACTTAAACTAACTAAATATTAGAAATAAAAATTAATTTTAAAATTTAATTTTAATAAATAATTTTTATAAAATATTTTATCAAATCAATTAATTGCGTTTTAATATATGTAACTTTTAAAATTATTATTAATAATTTTATGCTTTTAATAATTTAATAATATAGTATTATATTATATTTTTATAATTAAGGTGTATCAAATTAAATCTAATAAATAATAAAAAAAAGAGAATGAGAGAGAATCGATAATATGGAGGGATAATCATCCGATACATTATTAATATGTAAACAAATATAAAAGATATTTAATTAATTAATTTGATTTCCCAACATTTATTTGTTTGTATGTTTGTTTGTTTTTGTTTTTGCAGCATTATGTGTGTGTTTGCAGTAAGGACTAAGGAGGGACCCCATCACTGTGAGATTTCTCTGTACATTTGAGCGGAGATTTCTGAGTTTCAGCTCAGAACGTTTCTGCTCTGTGTGTTCTTTCTGTGCAAAAGCTGCCACTTCACTCTCTCTTCATCCCTTTTCACTTCCGAACCCCTCCTCATCAATCTAGGGTTCAAGGGTTTTTCTTTCTTTCTCCCACCACCCCTTTGTTTTGGGTACTTTGATCTGCTTCATGCGATCCATTTCTCTTTCCTTTTCTGTTATAATTTCTGGGTTTTGTCAGTTACACTGTTTTGAGCTGTTCTGGGATGTAAAGTTGTGATTTTTAGGCCTTTTTTGTGGGAATTTTTCATCTGAGGTTGTGGTAAATTTTAGTGGGTGTGGTGGTGGGAGGGTAGGGGCATTGAAGGGTTGTGTTTGGAATTTTGGTGGTGTGTAGTTTTGGTTTTGATGATATCTGGGGTTTCTCTAGGCCTTGCTGGAGATGGGTTTGAGTGCTGAGAATGGTAAGATGGTGTTGGAGTCTTGGGATGTGTGTAAATCAAAGGGGAAGAAGAAGAAGAAGAAGAAGCAGAAAGAGGGTAAGGTAGTGGAGGAGGAGGAGGAGGAGGAGTTGGAGGGAGAGACTGGGTGTTGGGTTAGGCTCAGGTTCATTGGGAGCTGCATTTCTTCAAGATCCAAGGTTGATAGCTCAGTCAGTGGCACCAGCACTCATGATGGTAATCTCTTATTTCCTTGGAAAGAGTTGTTATTTTGTTTGTTCTTATGATGATGTGCTTGGAGGTTCCTTCTTTTGTAAATGTGTTTGGTTGTGGTATGTTTTTGATTGTACATAAATGTTACTCAAAGGTGTAGAATTCTTCCTTGTGCGCCTAGTGAAAATTAGCATGCTTAATAAATGTGAAATGATACATAAATGGTATGCCTAAAACGAAGGTGTCTGATCACTTCTGCTATGGCAGCTAATAAAACAAAATTGAGCATGTTGAGATCCACTTAATGTAAAATAATTGAGCCTCTCGCAGTCCTGCTTATTCAGTACTATATGAAAACGTGTTCTAAACACAGGGTTACTATGTTATGTTAATCCCAAAGGATATGCTAATGCATATGTAAGCTTCATCATTAGAATGTCTCTTTTAACCCAGTGTGGTCTTCCAAGTTCACAGTGTGAGAAACCAATCTTGATTTGGATTTTAGATTGGCTAGGAAGGTCTCAGACTTGAGACTTTTGTTTAAGTAATTAATGTCAGATAAACTTGACTACTACTAGAAAGGAAATTCCTCCTAATTAATGTTTGGAATAACTGAATTTCAGAAATGTGCTAAAAGGGTAAATTACTTTAGGTTCGGTCATTGATTTATCAAATTACTCTTGATGTGGTGCCTATTTCCCTATCTTGTCTAAGTCTGATCATGCATGATGTTACTTTTACTGCTTACTCTAATAATCTTCTCTCTCTCTCTCTCTTTGGCTTTTCTTTAGCTGAGAGTAAATCAACTAATGATACAAGTAGAGACCAACCAACAGTTCCAGTAGTCTCGTCTACAACTACTAGTAATACAGAAAGCAATTCATCCACTTCTAAACTTGAAGAGGAGCTTAAAGTTGCTTCCAGGCTGCGGAAATTCTCTTTCAACGATCTTAAGTTGGCAACAAGAAATTTTCGGCCTGAGAGTCTTCTTGGTGAAGGTGGGTTTGGTTGTGTATTCAAGGGGTGGATTGAAGAAAATGGAACTGCTCCAGTGAAACCTGGCACAGGGCTTACTGTTGCTGTAAAAACCCTCAACCATGATGGGCTCCAAGGCCATAAAGAATGGCTGGTTTGTATATTTTTAATGGTTTTTTTTCCCTTCCAAATGTTCCTGCAGATTTACATCTTTTTTCAGTTTTAATTTCTTGTTTGGTTCATGTTACAGGCGGAAGTAAATTTTCTTGGTGATCTAGTTCATCCAAACCTTGTTAAGCTTATAGGGTACTGCATTGAAGATGATCAAAGGTTGCTAGTGTATGAGTTCATGCCTCGGGGAAGCCTAGAAAACCACTTATTCAGGAGTAAGTTACTATTTTCTGACTGATTAGTCTCCTCAGTTTCGTTTCTGATAATAATAGTTGGACTATTACTGCCCCTTGAAATTTTGATAAAATTGACTGTAGAACCAGAAACATGGTTCCTTCCCCTTAAAAGCCAGATTTAAAAAAAAAAAAAAATGTTTGGCCTCCTGACATGAAAAACTATTTTCCTATGGAAATTAAATTTGAGGGCAGAGGCAGAGGGGTGCTTCTTAATTCTTGTTTACGTAGTACTCTACTGATCTGCCTATTTTAAGAATAATGTTTAGAAGTAATCTATACCCTTATTACGATGTGTCCATCAGCAACCATACTGTTTCTAAGAGTATCTCACTTTTTTCTTGTTTGATTTAGCAGCTTGCTCTAACATGGGTAGAGTATTATCAGGAACTTGAAACTTTTGCTTTGTATTTTGGGTTTGGATTATATCCTTGTTTGATGTTCTCATGTAGAAATTATATCATATGTAGGATCCATGCCTCTTCCATGGAGCATTAGGATGAAAATTGCACTAGGAGCAGCTAAGGGTCTTGCTTTTCTTCATGAAGAAGCTGAACGACCAGTAATATATAGGGATTTTAAAACTTCAAATATACTATTAGATGCAGTAAGTGCCAAAATCTACAATAAGGTTACAACTCTTTCCTTTTTATCAGTCTTTCTAATTTTAATCATTACCAATTCAGGAGTACAATGCCAAGCTCTCAGACTTTGGACTTGCCAAAGATGGTCCAGAAGGTGATAAAACCCATGTATCTACTCGAGTGATGGGAACTTATGGTTATGCAGCACCAGAATATGTCATGACAGGTAAGTTTAGTTTGATATGGCAAGTCCAAACTGCAAGTTTTAGTTGTTATTTATCAGTAAAGTCACACATGCTTACTAGGTATCTCTCTCTGACTATATTTAGTTGGCCATTTTATCTCTGAAGTCATTAGTTCTTTTCCGGATGATCACTATATTTCAGAAGTTTCTGAACAGAAATATTTGGAATGTAATTCCATTTGAGACTGTTAAGCTTTAAATTTTGGTAGATACAATGTTCTTGACTTCTATTAGGTGATTTCTAGAATGTTTGGTTTTCCATTTGAGAACTCCTAAACCATGTTTTGGGGTTTCCAAACAGGAAAACCAAACATGCTATTACTTGTTTTCCTCTTAAACCAGATTCATTGTTAAAATCATACTGTACTGAGAGTTTTGATGGTTTTGATTATTGTAGTTGCTGCATTCTCATGTTGTTTATATATGACTTTCAAAACTTGGAGTTCTATTATATTCTGCTGATAATTTTCAATTACATTTGTTCCAAATTGTTTAAAATGTAATAAACCATCTGTAATATCTAATTGCTTGTTTTCTAATTCGATTTACTCTTCTGTGGCAGGTCATCTTACATCAAGAAGTGACGTGTACAGCTTCGGAGTGGTACTACTTGAGATGCTGAGTGGCAGAAGATCTATGGACAAACACCGACCCAATGGTGAACATAACCTTGTGGAATGGGCTCGACCGCATCTGGGAGAGAGGAAAAGGTTCTACAGGTTGATAGACCCTCGCCTTGAAGGCCACTTCTCTATAAAAGGAGCTCAGAAAGCTGCCCAACTGGCTGCTCGCTGCCTTAGTAGAGATCCAAAAGCCAGACCCCTAATGAGTGAAGTTGTAGAGGATCTAAAGCCTCTGCTAAACCTTAGGGACATGGCAAGCGCTTCCTACTATTTCCAGACGATGCAAGCTGACCGCTTTAGCCCTAGCCCAAATACTCGAAATGGGCGGACACAAGGAGCATTGCTCATCCGGAACGGGCAGCAGCAAAGGAGCCTCTCTATACCACATGGTACTCATGCCTCTCCATGTCACCATAAGTTTCCCCAACAATCACCAAAACCCAATGGCAAAGCATAGAGCTGATGAAAATTTTCTTTTTTCTTTTTCACCTTTTCTTCCTTTTCACCATTTCTTATTTTCCTCCAAGTATAGATGTGCCTTCTGTCAAAAAACCATTTGTTAGTGGACAACTTGAGAGCAAAAAGAAGCATGCTGCTTTATGATGTATGTTATGAGTGTTGACACCCTTAGCAGGGAAGAAAGAATGTCTGGTGAGGGGAAGGTGAAGCTCATTGAGCTACTATGTCTTATGTCAAAATTGTCAACCATATGTTTCTTCAGGTTGTTTGGGAATATTGAACATTATTAAATCCTCATCCTTATTTTATTTTTCTCATTTGCTCTAGAAATGTTGTCTATTGGTTTCTTTGGGCTTTACTTGTGATATCAAAAACTGCGGCTCCTTAAATTAATCACAGGTTTTTGTTTATAGAAAGATGAGAAAGAAGCTTTGTGGCATTAATTTATGCCAGCTATTTGGTCCTATTTGATCCAGAAAATGGTTCTTTTTGTGTATAAAAGCTGCAGCTAATACTTTATAGCATCTTCTATTAGTTAAAAATACGAACTTGAATAGTTTGATCATTGATGGCTTTCGATCTTATCATTCTTATAGCTAAAATCATAGTGTTAGATTATAGTGCGGATAAGGTTCAAGTGTAAGATAATATTTTTTATGTTCCTTTTAATAATTGAGAATTTGTGAAAATATTCGTTGACGTGGTGAGCAGTGTCATCCTTGAAAGTGGTGTTTAGGACGCATGTGAATGGAGTGTAATATACTTCGATACAAACAATTTACGCACGTGATACGTCACAATGAAAATGGTATGAAGGAAGGTTCAGTTCTAACTGAAATTTGCATGTGGGACTTTTTTACCCTCTCTAGATATAATCATTAAGCTAAGGATATAAAGTTAAATGATGCATGAGAAATAATTAATGGAAATTGGAGTTAGCTGAACTGGTTAGTTCTATGGTTTAAATTTTATTACGGAGAGGTGTTCAAATTTATTGTCTGATGGTGTCTTGAATAGACTTGCCGTTAATGGAGAATAACTGTGAGGGAAAAAAGTATATACGCATGAGAAATATTTTAGACTTTTAGTCAGATTTTAAGTGTGAAGGGGTTTAAATACGCAGAAATATCAGGCTCTAAAGAGGTCCAGACATGAAAATACTACTGCTATAAACCCTTATAGTTTGGACTAACTAAGATATTATATTAGCACATGAAATTTATGTGACGAAAATAACAATGATCAGAAATATGATATCATAAATCAAATCAGAATATACGTACACTATTAGTGTATTTCAATCATGAAAGACGTAGTAGTGCCAAATTTGTGTTCGAACAAATCAAAGCATTCTTTGTTTCACAAATTACCGTAACCATAAAAATTCCAATAGAAATCATGACAACCCATTGCGTGTAAGACCAGCATTATGTAATATAGGAATCTGGTAGAGCACGCTTCCTCCCTTATCCCCCTACTAAGCAAAATGGATAAGGAAAGCTAATGGTATTTACTTAAATGATGTCTAAATTTTTATGGTGAGAAAGGAGACTCTGGATAAAGAAATATAATCTCAAACCCCTAACAAGTAACAATAAAGAATATTTTGCAAAGGAAACAGTAGACTTTTTGGCATCATAACCGAGCACCTTAAAATCTAATGAGCTGCTCAACTTGCTACACAAAAAAGATAGCTACGAAATGATACAAGGTGTAATGTGACTCAAAGTGACAAGCTGAGTTTCATACAGAGAACCTTTATTTACCCCCCATTTTTACCCCCAACCAAACACACCCATTATACGGTAAGAGTCAAGTTACCAGGTGAACTTAAAAAAAAAAAATGAATGGTGATTAGTTTGTTAGCAATACATCAAGGGCCAGGTTTTCTTCATTTTTGGGCCTTTATTTTTTAGCTGAGGCAACGCATTTACGGCCTGTTTGTTGCAAATTTTTTTCACCAGAAAAGGAAGAATTTGGGAAAGCAAATTTTTCCTTTTATGGGTGGGAAGAAATTAAAACAAACAAGGTTCAAGTACCAACCAGAATACGGAACTGAATCATGTTACCGTGTACTAGAGAGGGTTTGTGCAATTTAATAAATCAAGTGTAGATCAAAGTTTATTCATTTATATGAATTCTTGCTTTCTCTTCGGACCATTCATTACTTATTTATATGCATTAAGAACAGTAACCTACCCCATTTTTGGCCACATGACCTGTACAACGCTTAACAATTCGTTCTAATCTCTCTTCCTCAAGAGCACGCAGAAAACCAAAGAGCAACAATAATTCAGATCCTTCGCTTTGCCTAGCATTCTGATTATCTCCTAGCTCCCTTTTATCTTCCTTCTGTACTTTTTATTTTTTTTTAATTTAAACACAAAATTAACCCCTGGTTGGAGTAGAAGAACGGCAGAAATTTGAAGAAAAAGGACACCTAATCTTTAACTATAGCAAATTTATTTTTGAGGTAAATTAGTAACTGCTTTTTAAATCATCCAACCCAATTCTAATATGCATTATCTACATAACTGGAAGTGCATGAAATCCAAACTTCCAGAAAATAACTAGGTACAATACAAAATGTCGATCTTTCCACAAGGAGAATAAAGTGCATGCATGTCCATGATCATGTTACTGTCTGAGATGAACCCTCTTATGAGCCTACTCTGCTCAACTGCTCCTTGGACGTGCTTTCAAAGATCTTGTCAGCATTTCCTACCTCAAAACCATCCCTCCTATGGAACTCTTTAACCTGTTCCATTAGTTAAAAACGAGAGTTAGCAATCCTGCAAAGAATATCTTCAATACCTATTGGCATGTCATTTAAATTCAATATGCAGTCCACATTTTGATCCATAACCAAAAGACTGGTCACAAAATCAGTCTTAGCCATCAACACCTAAAGATAAGCATTATAATAAAGAGCTAAAACAGCAAACTCAAAAGAAAGAATACTGCTTACCTCAGCTTCGGGTAAATTTTTATACTGTGGCAGCACCAGACGCTCGGCAAATTCAATGTATGAGCATGGAACTGATTCAGTTATACCATCAGAGAATTGGAAAGAAATTGAATCTGCTACAGTTGAACTTTGCAGGAGAAGACCATCAGGGCTCACTGGAAGTGGAGGAGATATTCAAGTCATTTGCATGATCCTTGATAGCAATGAATGACTACAACTGGCAATGAACATTTTCAAGACGACTATATCCATACATTGTATGGTTAATCTAGGTTATCATGGCAGTATTCAGCTTATACTTTAGGGAGCATGCTGCACATACTGATGATATGCTTTTTCCAATCCTAAATGCTAAAGCCTCCTATCAATGGGAAAACAGCTACGCCAACAAGTTAGCAAACAACATTTTTCTTTACTTAGTATTTTCAAGTGAAAATGACTTAACAGAATAATTGCAAAATTTTTATTTTCCTCAGGAGAGGGAAGGGGGATGGAAGATAGATTTGATGAGTAAGTCCAGATGTTCAAGAGGTAAACACATGCAGGAATGAAAGGAAAATAGTCATTTTTGCAATGAATGAATAACAGGGATTTCTTTTTACTTCAATCCTCAATCTTTCACATGCGATAGCAATTGCAGAAATCAGGAAGAAGCTGGCATGTGATTATCATACCATTGCATGCTTTTATTTTGGCTAGAAAAAATTCAGAAAACCTTATATTTGCATAATAATAAACAAGGGTACAAACCTTTCAGAACTCCTCCTTCAGAATTCAATCTGAATCCACTCTTCTCAATAAACTGATTTAGATTTTTTATATCTTTCAAATGAGTTTTCAGCCGATGAGTGGAAATGGTAACATGGTTCACTGCATGCCCATTGACTAAGGTCCAGGCAGCATACTCACTTTCACTATGTACCAAGTATCAGCAAACGGTAAGTATGCCAGATGCTAGAAGAGGGTATAGACTTTCCTTAAATAAATACTTTTAGGCATGCAGATACTAATTACCTTGCCAATTGTTGAAACTCAGAATACAAGGGCTTTTCCCATGTTAAAAGTCCCAGGGAACTTGCAAGAGCAGCATACTTGTTTCCATTACTAGATGATCCAGTGTATTTTCTAATTATTTCCTGGGCAAAAAAGTTCAAAATTCTTTGAGTACAATTATGCTTTTAGAAGTTGGAGCCACAACCCAGCAGATATATAAGTGTAAATATAAACTATTGGTGCTGTGTAACCACGTACTTCACTTTAGACATGGATTTCGCAAATAAGATATCATAACCATATGTAATATATACATAAAATACATTACATCTCAATCTTAATATATAGAGCAGTGCCATATGTAGAATCCAAAAAAATAAAGCTAGTCTTTGTTTCTCAAATTATAACACCAAATACTACTGCTAGCTACACAATGGAAGATAGGACAAAATATTGCCTTGCAACAATTTCTACAACTGGTATGTGAGAAAGATCATACCCTTGGTTTCTAGGTTCAAATGGTGAGAATTAACAAATGTAAACCTCAAACCCCATACAGTTAAGTGAGTTTTAGAACACAGTATACCTTTCAACTTCATACCATTGAGTACATGAAGAGCTGAAAACCTAAACAGCTGCTCAATTTGCCATGCATAAACAAGCAGAGCAACTATCATGATAAAAGATAAAAGATGTTCAATAACCATATTATTACTTTTCTAACCTTCAAAACTAGCAGCATATAAGAGGGAGGGAATCCAGCCTCCGTCATAATCATGTAATTCTCAGAGCATATATACAGAGCCAGAGTAATTGAAAATTTTCCTAACACACCTGAGTTTGTGGACTCATCTGATCCACCAGCAGCTCTGATATGAATATTCTTGGCAAAGGCCCATTAATGCCACTGCCACTGCCATCAAGTGAATTAGCTGGAGGAGAAAACCACAATGCCCTCAACTTTTTGGCCGGAAACCTCAACTCCTCCCGTGGTGTATAGCCATAATCCAAGAAAAAACTAGACATAGAGTCAATTCCATAACCATTCACCTGAATTTAAGTTCACAGTACACAATAAATGAGTTAATAAAGTATATTTGAATCACAAAGAAAACTATGTGTGAAAGAAAAGCCAGAGAACTGAGAGAAGTACCCCAAATGTCCTGAATGCAAGATGATCATAGCATAATGAGTCGTTCTCAACAGACTGAACAAGGTCCAAAATGGCCTTTGCTGTAGGATTTCTATTCAAGTACACGGATTGCATACTTTCCAACACACCCCTAAAAAAAGCTTCACCCCCCTACATACAGAAAAACTCATGTTAGGACTTGGGAAACTGAGAATTTAGACCACAACAAAAGGTACAACCAACAAGATGACATAATTATCACCACCATTACCATCGAGGATATCCATCGGTGACACAATTAATCCTCAAATTCCTATTTTGTTAACCATACCACAAATAATAAATTTTGGGTTTAACGAATCAAGTCATTAGGGAATTGGGATCTTCTCTTTTGTAGCATGTGACATTATTAAGCATTCCTAACAAGAAATGTTGTCATGAAATAAAAAATCAACAAATAAAGAGACGAAATCACATGGAACCTGAATTGATGATTTCTTGGATCCATGTTCTGATCGTGAGCTACAAGACACAGAAAGGCTCCTGTGTGGATTGGTTAAGCCTAAGCCTTTGTACCCCGGGGAACGTGGTTCCTTCATGGAAACAATATTCCAGAATTTGGGCTTGGAAGAGGCATATGTAGTAGTTCTATGGAGAGAGAACAAGGTAGAGGACTTTGTAGCAGTAAACATGTTGTGGAATAATAATGATAATTCAGTGGCTTTTGTGAAACTGCATGCAACTTCAGTCCAATGAATCTGAATAATTATGGACGAAGAATTGAAGACCCTTCAAGCTTCTCGGATGGTCATTGCGTTCAGGCACTTCCCACTTGCATATGATAATGTTCTGTTTGTTCCTTGTAGAACCTTAACATCTTCTAGTCTCCCACACATGATGACGCGGCCACGTCTCATCGAAGCTTGTCTTAATCTCTTCCAACGACCCGTTTCCAATTGGAGGGTAAAACTTATTTACCTTCTTTATAATTTTATTACTTAAAATTTTTAATTTAATTCTATTTTATGCATTTGTTTTTTATATATATTGTCGTAAGTTTTTTTATTTATAATTTAATGCTAGCATTGAAAGTTATAAAAGATTATTATATTTATATAATTTATTCAAGTATTGGTAACAAATAAAAATGAAATAAAAAGTAATATTAAAATTATAATATAAAACCCATATCCTTTTAATAATTTACCTATCTCATAATTTAGATAATATTTATTTTATTATAATCAATAAAGAGAAAATTTAATCAGATCGGCCGATCGCACCGGTGGGACCGAGAACCAATCACTAGGCAATCTGATCATTGTCTTTAAATAATTAATCTCAAAAATTGATGATAAATTGAATTTAACTGCTAAAATTAATATGAATTAATTTGATTTTTTTATAAAATATCTTTTTTCTTTTTTAAAAAATAATAAATAAATAAATTATATATATTTTTATATTAATTATATTTTAATTTTTTTATATTTTAATTATATATATATATATATAATTAAATATATATTTTATTATATTTCAATCCACCACCGATTAAGTCGGTTGTACCTCCAAATCTTACAACTCTTATCGCAACTGATTCGATGTACAATTCGATTTTCTAAACATCGATATTTACACACAGTACAAGCCCTACATGTTCTGTGACCTTGTCTCTCTCGCTTTTACCCCGCCACTCACTTGCCTTCTTCTTCCTGCAGGTCAACTTCAGAACTCAACATCACAGGCCACATACCGCCTCTGCCTCGAGCGCCGGCGCCTCTGCGTTAGTCCGCCGTCCCAGATCGCGTCACCTCCACCTTCCCCCCAGCACGGTCTCCCCGAGCGACGCCTCTGCCACCACGAGCTCGTCATCTTCCTAGTTCACAAGGAGCCTGCCGGCCGGCTCACGTCCTCATCCAAGCAAGGTCAGGTAAGGGGGAGGGAGGAAAAAGAAAAATGAGGGAGCTGGGCCACCAAGCTCTTTGATGTTTTTAACCATTACTCTCCAAAAGAGGGAAAACGGGACCTATGATTGGAACCCGCATAAACTGCCCAGGCTCTCAAGATGTCCCCAGTTGCACCAGGTTTCTTATGGGTACCCATGGATATCCGCGGTTACCCATGTATCCGCGGGGTCTCCAAACACGGATACCCGTTCGGGTATGGGCCGGGGGACGGGCCTTTCCCCGCTACCCCTCCGCCCGCCCCATTGACACTCCTAAGCCCTTGGTTTGGTTATTATCGAAGAAGAGAAAATCAATGACTCGATCGGGAATGAATTTGCTTTGTATGAGGGCCCCCTTCTCTTTGCGGAAAAAGGCGACAGTGAAGGATAACTGATGGAAATGAATGAGCTGTTTCTGTACATTTTTGTATTCCAATTGCGATTATGTGAAAGGTGCAATGTTATTCAAAACAGAAAACCTTGCGAAGTTGCTCCTACTACCGCACTACCATCTTTATTTCGCTTGCTCTTTCGTCGTTGTGTCCCTCTTCAACTTTCCCTCACTATAAATACCAATACCCTTTTCTTCTCTATCTCCCATTCTCATTCACTCTTTCACTCGCTTTCACTTTCACTGTTCTTGAGGTGAGTGCTGCGTCGTTTCTCCTTCTCTCTTGTTTTCACTGTTATTCTGCTGTTTTCCTTGTTCGTGATTGGTTAATTGCTTCTTTAATCTAAGTAATAACATGTTTGATTTCAGTTTGCACACCCCAAACCATATTTATTCTCAGACCATGGTTTGAGAAGCAAAAAATGAAAAACGTTACTTTTCCGTTGGATCAAATCATATTTTTGCAAATTATTATAACTTTTAAACTATTCTTCACTGTAGAACACTTCAATTTTACTGTTCTATACTTAATTTTGTTTGTCACCTTCTTCTTATGTTTGTGATATGACAGAATGGTGTCGTTTAATTTACGTAGCCGCCCCACTTATTGAGAAAAGACTCATATTAGTTCTATCTTGTTCTTATGTGTCTTTCAGTGCAGGTTCTGTCAATTATATTTGAATATCTCACCAAAATAGAAGTCTTCATTCTTGAGAAATTGTTTCAATTTTAGTGAGAAATCATGTTTTAGTTTCTGAATGTTGAATAGAAGCCAATTGATGCATTCTTTTGTTTTTGTTTTTCGTTTTTAGCTGTTTCTGTTTCAGTGTTTTGTGGTTTGGTGAAGATGGGACAAGTGTTAGGTTGTGTTCAAGTGGACCAGGCAACTGTAGCTATCAAAGAAAACTTTGGCAAGTACGATGATGTGCTTCAACCTGGTTGCCACTGCGTGCCCTGGTGTTTTGGCAGCCGGGTGGCCGGTTCCCTTTCTTTGCGTGTGAGGCAGCTCGATGTTCGTTGCGAAACGAAGACAAAGGTTTCTTACACTAAGTCACTATGACTTCTCCTTAAAATGGATATCAAGAATTTCTTCATTGAGCTTTATTCTATCAAAATTGTTTCTTTATTATCACTGAGATCTGTCTAACAATATGTTTTGTTTGTTCTTCACCTATATACATTATTCACTCCTTTTTTCTCTACAAAACATAGCACATGTATGTATCCTCATTTACAGCTGGCTATGTGGCTGACCATGTTGTATTGCATCCTGTCAGGACAATGTTTTTGTCACTGTGGTTGCTTCTGTCCAATATCGTGCCCTGGCAGAAAAGGCAGTAGACGCATACTATAAGCTTAGCAATACCAGAGCACAGATACAAGCCTATGTTTTTGATGGTGGGTATTTGTGAATCCTTAGGTCTGTGGATGCATCTTCAGATTGGAACTGATTTACTCCTCTTGCTATTTCAGTTATCAGGGCATGTGTTCCAAAGATGGAGCTTGATTCTGCTTTTGAGCAGAAGAATGAAATTGCAAAAGCTGTTGAGGGAGAACTTGAAAAGGTATTCTGTTTTATAATAATTATTATTTTTATTATTATTTCTTTTTTGAAAATTAAGATAGAATTAGGATATCCATAATGTGATTGGTTTTACTATCTAGGCTATGTCAGCTTATGGGTACGAGATAGTTCAGACTCTTATTGTGGATATTGAGCCGGATGAGCATGTGAAGAGAGCCATGAATGAGAT
This sequence comes from Pterocarpus santalinus, assembly GCA_031439595.1. Lineage (NCBI taxonomy): Eukaryota > Viridiplantae > Streptophyta > Magnoliopsida > Fabales > Fabaceae > Pterocarpus > Pterocarpus santalinus. Next base: position 18,620,175 of record CM062531.1, read on the forward strand.
AAATGCTGGTACCTTTTCTAGATGTGCATGTGTTTTGTTTCTGCTCGAGTTACTTTCATTTCTTTTTCTAGCAGGCTAATGAAATATATGTTAATTTAAAGTTCCGTTCTGGAGATTTTTTTAGCTGAGAGGTTTCAATAGGAGATTCCTTGTCAATTGTCATTATATGACTAAACCTGGACCATCTTTGAAAACGACCCTATAAATTAGTATTATTAACATATTAGATACAAGCTTTGACTTTTCATGAGGCTAACAAGTCTGAATAGCGAATTATTTTTCATTTTAAAATACTTCCCCAAATTCCAAACGTTATCAGCATGATTATCTTGAACAATATAGATCGGTTGATCACACTTCTATCTTTATTGATGCCACCCCAAATACGCAAGATTTCTTGTACTTGACAAATACTTCTAGCTGAAGATTTATCTTCTTTGAACAGAGATTTACTTAATGCAATTTTCCTGTTTTTTCTTTGCCTTGTGCTTCAACCATCACAAATAGCTGCAAGATTGAGGGTGGCTGCAAATGAGAAAGCTGAAGCCGAGAAGATACTGCAGATCAAGCGAGCTGAAGGGGATGCGGAATCGAAGTATCTAGCAGGGCTTGGAATAGCTCGTCAGCGCCAAGCCATAGTAGATGGGCTGAGGGACAGTGTGCTAGCTTTCTCTGAGAATGTGCCTGGGACAACATCAAAGGATATCATGGACATGGTTCTGGTGACCCAATACTTTGACACAATGAAGGAGATTGGTGCATCCTCAAAATCCACCTCTGTTTTCATTCCACATGGACCTGGTGCTGTGAAAGATATTGCTTCCCAAATTAGGGATGGTCTTCTCCAAGGGAATGCGACTCACTCTTAAAGAATGAAATATGTTTGGTTTGTTTAGCTTCTCTTAATGAATATCATACCAGTAGGAGTTTAGCTTCTCAACTATATAACTTGTTTGGTTTGTTTATATGCCATTGCCCTCCAAGACCTACTGTCCTTTCTTGCAGCTCAATATTTTTTTGAGTTGTGAACAATCAAATATAGTACGAGAATATTTTGTCGTTCGTGGTTTGTGCTTTTAGTTTACTTTATGTTACGTAAGGTTATCCTTATCTTTGTCTGCTTTCAGAATTAGTGGTAAGTCTTCCAAGTGGATAGTCCATTCAAAGTAGGTGAGGAGCTTGGCCCACGAAAAAATTGAGATTACATTGACCAAGATGTTTGTTGCCTTATTATTAGCTTTGTCAATGTGAGATAGGGTATCAAATCATATTTAACAAAACTTAGTCATGGATGGTGTTTTCATTGTTAATCGAGCTTGTTTAATTTTTAACTTTTTTAACATGACTCACAGTGAAGATTTGTAAATAATTAAATCATCTTAAATTTGCACTAAGAAAATTTTCTCCCAAGAGGTACGCAGACAATATTTGAGATTTTTGAGCATGAAAACGAAAACAAAAAGACAATTTAAACAACTTATAGTGGTCAAATTTGATTTTAATCAAGGGAATGGTGAGGTTCCTTTTTTATAATATTTCTCAGAAATTGAGATTTTAACATTAAAACACGTGTTTGCATATTTCCTTCACAAAACAGACAAACAATTATTTTCTTAAGGGTAGATAATTCTCATACCACGTAAGTTGTGGTAAATTCTTAAAAACCAATATAAGGCTGGAGAAATGTTGGTGACAACTTGATAAGTGTTACAGTTTACTCTTGGTACATATTCGCCACCATTCACTCATGTGAATCTTTTTCTCATTAACCACTGGTTCACTGTGTTGGACTATTATTGAAGTAGAATTGGTGGCCGTATTGATTCTTTATCTTTATGAGAGATTCCAAATTCACGACCAAAAAAACCAAAAAAGAGATACTCTAATTTTTTTTTTCAACAAATTTTAATTGATTAATAATCAAAGACAATAGCTAATTTACAACTGATACAGCAAAAACTAATTTAAGATAAGCTAAGTCTAAGATTATAATCAATAAAGACTATACATTATAGATATTAAGCAATAGAACATGAATGATCAGTAGAGATATACGTAATAGTGTGCACTAAAAAAAAAAAGAGAGAGATGTACATGATAGTAAACTGCACTCGTCAGATTTCTTATATTGGTTTTAAAGCACTTTCAACTATTAAGTAACTATAACAATATAATTCAATCTTCATCATGGTATACCCCAACAAACTGGTAACCTTAAATCATAGGTGAAGGCCAAAGTTGGACGTCATATGGGTCAGCAAATATTCTGTCACCACAAGATCAAAAAATATAACAAATCAATAACCATCAATAAAGGCCCATGTTTCACCTGACACAGGTACACTGCTTCGGTCTGGCATAACGTAACAGCTACGGTGAGAACTACAGTTATCAGCAAAGAAAAAATCGGACCAGGCTGGCTGGTTGGACCGGTCCAATTGAGAACCGGACTTCAGCCGATCCAGTCTATATCACAAAATTGATTGTATTCAAAATCAGTGAATTACTGTGAATTGGATTAGTCATACCGGTTGACCAAATTTACTTTTTTTTTTTTTTTAAATTTTGGTAACAATACTATTTTTTTATTAAAAAAAGAAAAAGTTTGATTAAAACAAAAATTTATTTTTTTTGAATTTTAATTCTTTTAGTATGTTTATTTGTTATATATTTTTAAATTAATTTAAAAATAAAAAATAAAAAATAATTATTATACTATTTATGAGTATTTTTTTTAAAAAATATAAGTGAAAATTAAAATAAATAAATTTTATATTTAAAATATTTGATATATTTTTTTATATTTATATATATAAAAATAAAGAAATATATATTTTATTATATCCCAATCAAACTCTGATTAAACCGGTTAAACTTCTGAATCTCTAAACCCCTACCTTGACTGATTTAATGCCCGACCCACTTTCTTAACATTGACATTTATTCACGGTTTAAACATTCCTACTATCAAGAAAAATTTCCTAAAGATGTATTAGCAAACCTTCAAGTAAAGGAGGTGGGGATAACGGAGAAAAAATTAAAGAAATGAAGAAAAAAAGATGAATGACTGTGAATCTGTGATGACGTGGCTTCGAGTGGGACAATGTCACAGAAGAATTTTTCAAGTGGGGGCTAATACCGTACATATTGATCATAGTGCGTTGGATGATTCTATCGGAAAAGTAGGATTTATTCGAGGAGTTATTAATTTTATCATAAACAAATGTAATTTATTAAATATGATGAATAAATAATCAATATTTAACAACCCACCCTAAGTAGTGGTATAATTGAGTAATCTCTTATTCAATATAAATCACAACTTAGTCAAACTCAAATCCGACTAAACCAATTTTGCACGCAATGTTGCGTGGCCTTGAGATATTAGTCTCCTATAATTTCTACACTGTTTCTTATAAAATCTCCTTAAATTTTCACTCACTTACAAAATAGATATCACCAACTAATTCTGAAATTTTTGCTCACTTGCAAATATCTACCATCAATTATAAAATCTTTTAATTAAATCATTAAACTATAATAATTTTTACAATTATACCTCTTGTTTAATTTAACTCAACACACTAATGAAGCATATTTAGTGAATAAAATGGCAAGATCTACGAGTGTCATATGTCAAAATCTTCACTGCTTTTTTTTTTTTAATTTCTTTTATTATCTCATCTAATATTTTTTGGAGAACATGTTAACATATTAAAAAAAATTAAAACATATTCTTTTTTTAGATCAGATTAAATCTATTTTCTAGAATCATTTTTAATTTTTAAAATATATTAATATGCCTTTAGTAAAATTAGATGGAAAAATAAAGAAAATTATAAAAAAAAATAATGGTAAAGATTTTGACATGTGACACTCAGATCTTACCACATCATTCACTAATAGTGCTTCATTAGTGAGACAATTCAATTCAACCCAAGGAATAAGTATGATGATTATTGTAACTTAAGGATTTAATTGGAAGATTTAATAGTTGATTACGATAGTTTAGAAATGAATGAAAGTTTAGAGGGTTGGATGCTCTTCTCTTTCTTCTTCTTCTTTTTTTTCATACTTGTATGTAGGAATTGATTCTTTTTTGCATAAGGTAAATTTCGCAATTAGCAATTCGAGGTTGTTTTTAATTATTTTAGGATTGTAGTCAACTCTCTATTGGAGAGGTAGTTAGTTGTTTTTTGCTTTTGGGCCCTTAGGCCCCCCCTTTATTCCACAAAAAAAGAGGCAAGCTTTTAATTTCATTATTTTCCTTTTCTTCCAGAAGGATTGCTACTATTGATTATAGAAATGATACGTTAAGATCCTTCTTTAGGACAAATATGGTGTCACCATATAAAATTAGGCAGAATAGGACAAAAAAGGTGTGGAGTGGATAACATACGATGGTAGAAAAAATTAGAGAAACAAAAGCGAAAGTAAAAATTTGAGAAAGAAAAAACTTGCATCTTCATTCCCCCTTTCCATCGCATGCAAATGCTGACTCTCACTCTGAAACTCTCATCTTAACCCATCTTCATCTCACCTTTTACACCTTCCTCACTCAACTTCTCGCCCCACTCTTCATCCTGCTTTCTTCTCAAAGTCTTCTTGTTATTGCCCCAGTTTTGCACCCTCTCACAACTTGAGAAACCTCATGCAGCAAGTCTCACGTTCAACCCTATTGTAATCCCTCTCGCCATTGAGCATCCCTCCACCCCCCACACAAAACTCTTCTCGTGCGTTGAGCATTGCTCTTTCCACTTAGTCCCAAACTCATCCCACTCAAAAATCCCTCTACCTCTCATTGCTAAGCATCGTTGGTTCTCCTAGTGCTTGCGAGGTGCCAGTGGTAATTCCTTTACCATTGAGTTGCCATGGGTTGGTTCTTTGCCATTGTTAGGTACTTCTTTCCATCAAAGTAATTTTTCTCTTTCCCTTTTTCTAGCTTTTTTTGTCCCCCCCCCTTTATTTAATTTTGGCTATGTTTGAAAATATGGGGCTAGGTGACAACACCTCATTGTCGCCTTTATATTTTATTTTTTATTTTTTGTCTTGAAAATGAAAGACGATTCGTGTCGAGCCTCCTTCTAATTCTCAAATCTCAACTCAATATTGTGTTATGATAAATTATTACTTTTATTGTAATATGTTAGTGCTCCAAATCTAATTGGGACTGAATTCCTAAGCCTAAATTGACTAATATCTGCATGGAAGCAATGGCAGTGAGGTCATGACAATGTACCTCATTACTTCTTCTAATTAAAAGGATAAACCTTCTTCCATATTAACATTTAAGAATATTGCCAATTATTAACAACCTTTGAGTTCTTTTTTCCCAAGACTCCCCAAAAATGAAAAGAGAGAAACAATGAGGTGTTGTCACCTAGCCCCATATCTTCAAACATAACAAAAATTAAATAAAGCGAGGGGCAAAGAGAGAAAGAAAGCGAGAAAGAGAGAAACTACCTCGATAGAAAGAAGCACCTCACGATGGCAGAGGACTAATCCATGACAACTCAATGGCGAAGGAGCTACCACTGGCACCTCGAAAGCACTAGGAGAGCGAACGATGCTCAGCGGCGAGAGACAGAGGGATTTCTAAGTGGGATGAGTTTGGGACTAAGTGGGAAAAGCGATGCTCAATAGCAAGAAGAGCTTAGGGGGGGAGGGATGCTCAGTTGCGGGAGGCATTACGATGGGTTGAAGGTGAGACTTGCAGAATGAGGTTTCTCAAGTTGTGAGAGGGTGCAAAATTGGGGCAACAACAAGAGGAGTTTGGGAAGAAAGCAAGATAAAGTGTCGTGAGAAGTTAAGTGAGGAAGGTGTAAAAGAAAGGTGAGAAGAAGATGGATTGAGAAGAGAGTTTTAGAGTGAGAGTGAACGTTTGCATGGGGTGGGAAGAGGGAACGAAGGCACGGGTAGGTTTTTCTTTTCCTTTTTTCAACGTTTTTACTTTTCCTTTTGTTTCTCTAAATTTTTCTACCACTATATGCTATCCACTCTATATGGTGACACCATATGTATCTCAAAGAATGATGTCAACATATCATTTCTCTTGACACAATTAGTGAGATTCATATAAATTTAATGTCATTGATTCAAATGGAGCAGATAAAAAGGTTACACTAGGTGTAAGCAAGAATGTTGTCTGTTTAAAATTTTGCTAAATAAAATTAACTATGTATAAATAGATTACTTATCACCTTGATTACTAGTATTCATAACAAATATAAAAGTAGTATGTGTGAAAATAACCACGCACAAGTTTTGTCTGTTATAGCATCACGTTTCCTATGATTTTAGTAAATTAGTAAAACTCGTATTTGTGCCTTGCATTCGCATGTGAGATTCTCTAATTTTGCATTTGTTTGGATGTTTAATAGCTTGAATGAAAACTCGAGAAAAAAAATTGGAGCAAAAATCGAACGATGTTGTTGAAGCTTGAAGAATGATAACTGCATAAATAGGTCCTATCCACTAAATCCTCCATCATGTGCAGATGGATTCAATCATTGTGGAGAATACAATAACGTGCTGCAATGTTGTTAAAGTATCCAAGGTAACTTGATCTTTACTCTTGCCGAAATTATTTTCTTTCATTGCATCTGTTTTTTTTGTTTTTTTTCAAATACATCAATAACAATAAAATTTAAATCTACGTTCCTATACAAACTATTAAAACACCTCACTACTAGTCTACTCGTAATAACTTTCTTTGGTTGCATAAATGATGTAACCAATATTATATTATCACATCATTTAATATAGTTAACATCTTATATATTTAATTTATCAAATTCATTAATTAATTGATATTGTAAAATTATTTTAATAATACATCAAAATTAAACTCTTCTAAAACGATAAATTTGCTTTAGATAAAAAAAAAGAAGATAAATTCTTTTTAAGCTCACTATAATGATATTAGTTTAAAAATAAACTATTCATTTAAAAATCATTCGACATGCAATCGTTCATGTAACTTATTATTGTTGTTTCCGCTTTACCAAAAAGAAGGAACTAAAACTTTACTAGACTCTCTAGATCAAAATTTCAATAAACGTTGAACAGTATGATTGCAGAACAATAAGCTTCATGTTCAAAATTTTGCGCAAAGGTGTATCAATCAATGACGTTTGTTCGTGGGGATTGGTTGAAACTTAGACAAGTCTAAATTTTTTTGTGCGAATCTAGGCCACCAAAATAATAAATTAATAGCTCCAAGATAACCGTCCACAGGTTACTTCATTGGGAAAGCGAAACCCTACCACTACCAAAATCGATGCCCCCACCACGAGGCACAGCATTTCACTCACAAAATAACCAACTTTTCAAGGCTTAAGGGCCAAAGCAAGGCCAATCTTTGCACTCTTACCAATGGCCCCCGTGTCCACCTCACCAACGAAGGAGAAACGGGTTCTTGGGGTCCAGTCATGCTGGATAAGAGCAGTTGCCCTGCCAAAGTTGTTCACACGAGCTTTCACCAAGGTTAAGGGGTCAAGTGCATGCTGTGTGCCGATGGTAAGTTTATTTTCATTGCTTGAAAAGCTATGTGAGAATTCCGCAGCAACAGCAGTGTTGGTCAGTGGATTTACGGCCTGGTAATAGGAGGCAACAAGGGTGTCACCTTTATCATTCCTACATTTGTCAACCAAAAACATCAACCAAGGAACAAATCAACTTGTATGAAAGTAAAGGATAACCTTCTTGAAAATTGGCAGACATAGATACTTACACAGTCAGAGATGCAATCAGGTCAGAATGAGTGAAGCTCAGCCCTGCATTGTATTTGGTTAAGTTGCCAGATGCTGTATCAAATGAAACATCTGTCCCGACAGAGACAAGATTATTTCCAACTACACCAGAGAAGTTTCCGGTAGGTTTTGCTGTCAATCCAATGCTAGTGCTGATTCCAGCATGCTCATGCTGGTACTGGAGTTCCACCTTTTTAAATACCCCAGAGAGAAGAAATGTCATCATTGAGGGTAACTTGAGTTGTTACTATTGACAGAATAAGGTTAATATGATATAACCAATAATAATTCACAAGGTAGGACACAAGGGAAAATGCTTAGTACCTTGCCAGATTTCTGATCTGGAAATATAAAGCTAAAAATTGTCTTCAGGCCAGGCGAAGCCTCATCCACAGTAACAGTAGTAAAGAGCTGAAAAATATTCCCCCAAAAAAAAAATGTAGCATGAGCTCTTACAAATCAGAGGAGATTTTGTTGCATGAGACTTGTGTAAACAATAGTCAATTCAATTATAAGAGATGCTTAGATTCATAATACCAATATCTTGTGATAGGTTTGTCTAATAGAAATGGCCACCATAGTCAAACTAATTCTCAACATACCAAGTTCGCCAACAACAAAATAGTTCAAATTTGGATTTATCAGTTACACATCACATATAAAACAGAGCCAATGGAGCATCTTGCCATCTTGACAAAATGGTGGCTCAAATAAATTTTATTACCTTCTTTGATAATTAAATATAATCATTCATATACTATTATTTCAATTTCCTGAATGGTCAGAGAAAATGAGGGATCTGTGCTAGCAAAATTTATCCACCACATTGAGACATATTGGAAATATAGAGCATCATTCCATGTTATGAGTAAAATTATCCCAGCAAGATATCTTAACTCACATTTGAGTTAGTGTCCACTTTTACATCAGTGGTGATGTTCTTGTTCTTCAGCTTTGTGGCAACATCTGCCAAATATACATCGCCCTTCTTGAAACCACTTGAAGTGATTTCCTGAAAACAGAAACCAACTGAAACTATCAGAACACCAAAAAACCTCATCTCTTAGGCTAGACTGGTGAACCCTGAACTCATATTAACAAACTAGACAGCAACTACTAGTGAAATGAAATCCTGAAGCAGCTTCTCGAATTGTTTTCGAATACTTAGCCAGTAATGCATACAATCAACTATAGACTAAAATATAGCGAGAATAAAACTTCAAACATCAGCAAACATCTCAACAGAGCAGTCATCATAGCTTCCAAATCCGACGTTTACAATGCTCATTCAGATTAGGTGACTAAATAGATCAATTGGCTTCATCAAGCTTTATAACATCGTTAAGCTCTATAATATTCAATATGACCGTTAATGCAAGGTCTTTTCTAATTGTTTCTCCTATCATTTTCTCGGTGCTACCCCAACTTCCTCTAGGATATACTATTTTCCTCTGTTTTCCTGGACACCAAACAATCAATAAAACTTCGAAATCGATGAAAATCACAAACATCATTATCTAAATCCAACGAAATAACATTTCTATCACCAAATCACAACGGAAATTCAACCTGAAAAGCAAAGATTCTAGCTAAAACCCCCCGCCCCCCGCCGGGGGGGGGGGGGAATAGAACTCACCACTCCGGTGGTAGTATAAGTGGTGATAGTGAACTTGTGGTCGTTCTGATAATCCTTGTACAGAAGATCTGAATCGCGATAAATGCATAGAAAAATGAAAATAATCACAGAAATTAAAAGGAAAATTGAATGAGGTGAATAATAAAAGTGAGTGAAATTCAAAAAAGCGTAACAATCGGTAACCTCGAGCTTTCTTGCCGATATCGGAGTAGAAACCTGGACCTTTCACCATGACTTTTTCCCGGGAAAATTGAACCAGAAAATGCGAGAAAATGAGAATTGGAGAATAGCAGAGGGAGCAAAAATATGTGAAGGTGTCTGGTAAGTGAATGGCGCGAGTGGTGACGGGTGAAGGGGAGTACCCTATGAATGTGGGGTCTCTGTGAGACTGAGAGGATTAACTTTGACCGTTCGATGTTGAATTCGATGGGGAGTTGATATCTTGGCCGTTGATTTATGGCAAGACGAAGGGGAAATGAACGGGGAGCTGTGGCATATTCGGCATTCGCCCTTTAGCGATTCTGTTTCAATTCTATTTTTTTAATCATTATTTATGGGCGAGAAAGAAGTTTAATGAAAACCTGTCGCACTATACGTGTAATGTAGAGGAACATGTATATTTATTTTGGGTTTTGTTGGACTGGTTAAGGGGAAAAAAAAAAAAAGGAGAAGAAGCGAATGTTACTATAATTTTTTTTTTTTTAAGTTTTTAGTGACATTACATACATGAAAAGTTTAAAGATATTGTTAACAAGTGTCTTTAGGTCACTTGTTTAAATTTTAATATTGAAAATTTTTATTTGAATAAATACAATTTTTAAGTTTCTAATGCATGCAAAAGACTAAAAAATTTTTAATATTAAAATCTTTAACAAGTAATTTTAGGGCACATTAAAAAAAGAAGAAGAAACTTTAGGGTACTTGTTAGCGAAACTCAAAATTTAAAATCTTTCTACTTTTGCTTTTTTAACCTGTGTCTTAGCACTAGTTAGTAAAATTTATTTAATTTTCTGTTTGAGTCATGAGTGCATTAAAACTCAACTAAAATTGTGTTAATTCATTATAAGAGTAAAGTTTATCAAACACTAATTTTTTTAGATTAATTTTGATATATTATTATTATAAAATAATTTTATACTATTCTCTAATTATATATCATTATATATGAGACTTTTTAAGAAAATGGATACAAGAGTTAAATACTTTCTCTAATGTAGCAATATATAATTGAATTTTAATATAAAATATTATTACATTGTGTATTAAAATTAAATTCAATATTTTTTATTTATACAAACTTAAAATGTTATTTAAGAAGAACAAGTATCAAATATTCCTCATATATATTTATTTTATTTTAAGGTAGGATAGCTTTGTTATTCTTGTGTCTTACACTTTAGTTCTTATACATGTCACTTTTTAACTCCATGTCCAGGTTGCTTCATAAAGTTTAATGGTAACAAATAGCAGGATAGCTTTAAAATTTATGACACTTATAAAGGTTGTATTTTAAAAATTAATATAAAATTAAATTATAAGGATGAGCGGCCAACAAAAGAAAGCTTCAGGCCTGCGGGTTTGTTGGCCTGCACTCCTTGTTGCAATGAAATTCACTTGATTACCCTCAGAGAGAGAGAGAGAGAGAGAGAGAAGAGGGGGGGGGGGGAGAAAAAACAAAAAAACAAATGAGCGGCGGCTTCTGGACTTAGGCTTCTTGTAATGCGGTGTTTTAAGCTAACTGGGTAAGGATGGCGGTGTTGTGCTAACACTTGTCGGTTGTGTTTTTAGTTAACGTCGCAATGGTGTTGTTGATGGTTGAAATTATGACTGGATGCTAGTGAATGTATGTGCTCTGTGATGGAGGAAACTAGAACAATTTGTAGCACATAATAGAGCTAGCAAGACAAGACCATACCTAGAGGATTACTCAAACTCTTCGCCCTCTGGACTTCCAGTTTCACGTCCACGACCGCCGTTTCCTTTGCCTCTGGCCCTTCTTCTCCGTTGCTTCATCCTCTTTGCTCTTATTATGTTTCCAGCCCCTTTGTACTCTGCTTCTTTGTCTCAGCTTATCATTTTCATGCTACCATTTTGGAAAGTCCTGAAAGATCCCGCCTTCTTTGTTTCTCTTCGCAAACATTTCGAGCATCTCTTTTCATCATAGCTCTGATGACTGATGCTATGTTTGCTATTTGTAGATTTATGCTTTTTTTTGTTTTGGTCTTTCTTCCTTTCTTGAGTAAAATCTCAAATTGTACGCCAAAAAAGTTATAGTATACCAATTTAGTGTTTAAAAAAGTTGTGGCACCAATTTGATACTTAAAAAAGTTATGATAAATTTATTTTTTAAAAGATTAAAATTCATTTTAAGTTATTTTATAAGATTAAAAGAAGTTTTAATTAATTTGAGTTGAATTTTAATATTTTAAAAACTAAACTAATGTCATAAATCTTTTGAGAACTAAATTTATATCCAACAACTTTTTGGGAGTACTAAATTAATGTCACATATCTTTTGAGAATCAAATTGATGTCCCATAACTTTTTTGGAGACCAATTTAAAGTTTTATTCTTCTTTTTTTAAAAGATTCATTGAGTCTTTTGTGTTGAAATGGGCTCCAACAAAGTTCAAATTGAGATAAAGGATTGATTTTCTTCTTGATTTAAAGGATGTGTCGCTTTGAAAATCACAGTACATAATGCACCTCAAAATCTGATGGTGTAAGATATATTAATACATCAATCACCTAAGATACATTGAAATAATTTCTTAATTTTATCCAAACTTAAAAAATATGATTAAATATATTTTAAAAATAACCAAATTTTATCTACAAGATCTTGCAAATATTGACAATAGCCCAGAAAAATTTTGTTTAATTTTACAATTATGCAGATAACTTAAAAAAAAAATTTTGTGATACCTTGGAAGTTTTGAGAGTATCCCCAATAAATTTTGTTTAATTTTAAGATCATATAAATAAATTTTGGTTACTTTTATAAATATATTTGACCACTTTTTGAAGTCTAGCTAAATTTAATGAATTGCTATAATATATCATAGATAATTGATATATCAATATACTATCAAATCTATATCATTAGATTAATTGTGAGATGCATAACAGCACTCACCTGAATTAAAAAACTGTATTAGATGGATAAACCTTATTTATGTTTGTAATAGGCCTTGCCTATTTTCCCAATTGTGGCATGTTTGTATGTGACATTTTGTAATTTCTCTCGTGTAGTTGTAGTTGTGTTGTTTTATCAATGGATTCCAATATTTTTGACCAAACTTTTTTTTAAAGAAAAATTGTATAAACTTGAAGTTTTGTTTGATGATTAGGACAAAATTAAGTGTTTACACTTTGTGTATGTTGTTATAATTTTTTTAAGACTTGAAATAGGTTTTAAAATAAGAAATTTTGAAAAATGAGCTAATCTATTTAGGTCGCATTCTAATCTGAAATTTGCCAGGCTGATAAAATATCAATAAATTTACTTTGATAATCTATTTAACCTAATTCATTTAACTCATAGTTTAAATTATACATACTAAAATAAGTTGACTAACCCGTTTCAAAGTCCTACTTCAAATTTAGAATTCATTTTTAGTTTTCCACTCAATGAGAAGCAAAAGTGAGAAATAAGGTTTATGCCTATTAAGCTTGATTTGGAAAAGGCCTATGATAAGCTCAATTGAGGACTTATTTATGAAATTTTAGTAGGTGTTGTTATCTTGGGAATGTTTATTAGGCTTATCCATAAATGTATGTCTTCAGCTAACATGAGTCTGCTCTAGAGCGTTGGCCAAATAAATTATTTTAAGTCATCTAGGTGTATTCGTCAAGAGGATCCATTATTCCCATAGATCCTTGTGTTCTGTATAGAAAGACTTTCTCAACTAGTCTATTTAATAGTTGATCATAAGCTTTAGCACCCCATTAAATTAGTTAGGAATGATTCTAGACTCTCTCATTCGTACTTTGTGGATGATATAATCCTTTTCGCAAAAGCCACTAGGGAACAAGTAATGGTTATAAAAGTAGTATTAGATTTATTTTGTAGTGTTCTGGCCAAAGATTAATCAGAATAAATCTTGTATATGTTTCTCTAGGATTGTTTGTTCTAGTAGAAGGCAAGAACTAAGTAATCTATTTGGTTTTCAACTCACAGCAAATTTAGGAAAATATCTAGGAGTTCCTCTCCTTCACAAACGACGCAAAGCATCAGATTTTCAGTTCATCATAGATTGTATAAACCAAAGACTGAATGGCAGGAAAACCCAGACTCTTTCTTTGGCAAGTAGATTCACTTTGGCAAAAACGGCACTTGCTACAATTCCTAGTTATATAATGCAAACTATGATGCTTCCTAAGAATGTCTGTGCTAAAATTGACCAGATTTGTAGACAATTTATTTGGGATTCTCATGAAATTGGAAGAAAAATCCATTTTATCAATTGGTCTAAAATCTGCAGTCCAGATGATAAAGGAGACCTTGGTTTTAGGAAATCTAGAGAAGTAAATCTCGCATGCAGGATGAAGTTAGCTTGGGTATTAGTTAGTAAATCTGACTTCTTGTGGGTTAAAGTCTTGGGGAGTAAATGTAGATGTTTGGAAAACATTCTTCCTGAGATTAAGAAGCAAAGGAAAGCTTCTATGCCTGGCGTGGGATAATATACGTATGGCCAAAGTTCAGGTAGAATCTAATTTGGAGATTAGGAAATGGAGAGTCAATTAAATTTTGGAAGGATCATTGGATACCAGGTATCCACACCCTTGGTGATCTGGCCTTACAGATTTAAATGGAGAAATTGCAAATAAGACAGTGGCTGAGTATGTCTCAGTTGAAGGAGAATGGAATTGGAATAAATTAAGCCTAGTTCTTTCTGTTGACTGTTTAGAGCTCCTAATTCCCAGTAGGGCCCCTAGTTTTCTTGGTGAACCTGATCGGGTGGCTTGGTTGCATAATATAAATGGGGAATTCTCCTTAAAGACAGCTTATGAGTGTTGGGGTGAGAGTGATATTTCAGCTAGAAATAGATTCAATAAAGCAATGTGGAAATTGCAAGCCCAACAAAGATTGAAAATGTTTATGTAGTTGGTGATGAATGACGCTATTCTTACAAACCATTCTAGGCTTAGAAGAGGCTTAACCTCAGCGGATGCTTGTGTGGCGTGAGATATTTTATTCGGAGTCAACGCTAGCTCCACGTTCATCATGATGGTGTAAAGGCGAAAGAACTGTGGAGGAGCATTGGTAATAGTTTCATCAAAAGGTCCTTTTTCCAACAACCTCTCCAAGTATGGTTGAAAGAAATCCTGCAAGTGTTGATTCAATGTATGCCTCATTAATGCTATAGTAGAATGAGAAAGGGTGTTTAACGGTGTATGAAATGCAAGCAAGGGGATGCAGACAGGCACACATTGCGGGACCGTCAAGTAACGTTAAAAGTCCATGCGGATTTGATCGTTTTTACGAATATAACCAAAACCCCATTTTCTTTCTCACTTTCGTCACACAATCAACGAAGTTTCTACCCTTTCTCCGAATACACGTGTGGTGCCGCTTGCATGAATCCTATACGCTACTTTGGTCCTGGCCAACGCGGAAACATGACTGGCATTACACTTGATATGATAGATATGAATATATGATGCATCAATCTATTAGCGTCATCATAAAATAAATGTGGTGATGCTCATATTCATTGGCTTCATGCTGCACTGCATGATAGCTAGTCCTATTGTTACTCTTTGGAATCAACGGTGGCAGCGGCTATTTCGGATGTAAAGTCAAGTTCGAGAGCCATGGACTCATTAGCCGACACTCTTGATTCGTGGCGTTCGATCGAGCTACAGTACAGGCTAGTACCGGAAAATCTAATATCACGATTTTTTGGTAAATATCTAATATCACGTTTCATAATGAAAAAGCGTTACTTTATATTATCAAAATACATGAAATTAAACAATAATGAATTTTTTTTAATAATCAATATTCGAAATCCATTTATTTCAACTAATTTGATCTCAGCCTAATCTAATTCTAGTTAGGTTGGTTCGGTATAATAGTAAACTTTTTTTAATATTATTTTTTATCTATAAAATTCAAATTTAAGATACTTCTTAAAAAGAACAAGTGAATAATCACTTAAAACAATCAAATTTAATAATATTAATATCTGAAAAATACTTCTGATAACCAACTCCCATATTACAGCACCCCCTTCATTTTTCCCCCTCCTACGTAATTTTTCATTTTTTTATTTTTATTTTTTAATTTTTTTCTTCTCCCCCTGAATGTTTGTGAAAATGTCGGGGGAGGGCGGTTTGGGGTGTTTTTTATTTTTGGGGCGGCGATGGGGGGGCGGCAGGTACGCATAATATAACACGGCTCTTAGTGGATTATAACAACGAACTTACTAGACAATTGTTCGTGTGATTATAAACTGCCACGTACTGTAAGTTAAAGCAAAATCCCTTCAAAGCTAATAATATTTTTCATGAGCAACATGCATATTATATGTATCTAAGAAATGTGAGATGTGGTGCTGATTCCCATCCAATTTATTATTGGAGAGATAGTAAAGTAGATAGATAGTACAGTGAAAAATCAAATATGATTATACCTTTATAAAAATGAAAAACCTCGTATATGAGAAAAAAAATAAAAACAAAAAACGAAAATTTCTTTCGTATTCCGCACGTTCGTTTCTGAAAAATTGCCATGAAAGCAAGTATCATCCAATCATTGGGAAGATTATTGGAAGGATATATAATATAATAAAATATTTGGTCCAACACCTAACTATAAAGGATGTATGAGCCGAGCTAAAGTGTCCGTAACATTCTTCCTTGCCAATTTTCCCATTTTGCGCAACGACTACGATCATGTGGACCGTGACCACCATAGAGCCACAGTTCCACCACCTTTGCCGTAGAGAAATTCCAATTCAACGTTGTTCCAAGCCAAACCACCAATCCAGACCCTTCTTTCTCACTTGCTCTTCCAACAATGCCTTTTCCTCCACCACCAACTTCACCACCATCTTCCACCACCACCCCTATAATAGCCACAGGTCTCTTTCCCCTGCCGTTGCAGCTTCTGCAACAGAGACGCCTACCGTCCAGTTCCCTCAATGCTCTGATGCCTTCTTCACCAAGACTTTCCCAATCAGCAGAACGGAAATGGTATCAACTTTGCCTTTCCATATGCATATATGGGTGTGTTTAGTGCTTATGTGTATGTTGTGTTGTGTATGTATATGTATGTGAATATGGTTTCCTGAAAAAGTGTTGGGAGATACCCAGAAGGGAAAAAGGTTTTGATTTTTGTACTTTTCAGGAATATGTTTGGCTGGTTTCAGAGGAAACAAAGGGAAACAGTTGATGGATAAGAGGGTATCGGAGCTTTTTGTTTGTTTAAGTCTGTTGTTTCTGAAAATGAAAAAGGCTGAAACTTTTGAACCAGCTCAATTTTTTTGTTTTTTTTTGTCACGGTCTTTTTTTTTTTTTTCTTTGTTTTCTGAGCTACCAAACCGAATGGTAATGGTATCAATCAAGTTATATGTTTACTTGTGCACACTTTTATAAAGGAAATCACCATTCACCAGTACGTGAAAGAGAAAAGGCTCCCCCCCCTCTGCTTTTTTTTGTAATTTTTATGGTTTGTGTGTAATGCAACTTAGCATTTTTTGGTGTTTGGCATTGATGGGATTGTTATATTGTTTGAAATGGAATCTTGCAGGTGGAAGGAAAGATTTTTGTGAGATTGGATCACGGGAAGGATTTGAGGAATTGGGAGCTCACGGTGGGCTGCAATCTACCCGGAAAATGGATTCTTCACTGGGGAGTTTCCCATGTTGATGATACTGGAAGGTAAAACGTATTAGGATTCTCTTTCCTTCTGATTTAAAGATACCATGTTATTGTGCTTTAATTGATGATATTATGGTAAGAGTTAACTCATAATAATTTTAATGACCCTATAAAGTTCTATGGAGGGATGATGTAAGCTTGACTCTGCAGGGAATGGGATCAACCTCCGCGTGATATGGTACCCCCTGGATCTGTTCCTATAAAGGTAGACAATGGCTTCATGACTTCCCATGATCACATATGCTGCACCTTCATTATTGCCATACAGAAAGTTTGAGTTGGAAAGTGAAAATTTCAGGACTACGCAATACAGACACCCTTGAAGAAGTCATCAATGTCTGCCGAAGGAGATACGTTTTATGAAGTCAGGATTGATCTTAAGCCCAACAACAAAATTTCTGCAATTAATTTTGTTCTCAAGGTTTAGATTTAGCGATTAGAAGTTGAGTATGTTTAGTTCTTAGTATTAGATATGTGATGGATCTAAGAACCCTTTGACTGAACATTGTTTTTCCCTTTTGCCTTTTCTCTTTGCTTTCCCATATGGGCGGTCCTGTTGTTGATTTAGGATGAGGAAACTGGAGCTTGGTATCAACACAAAGGAAGAGATTTCAAGGTTCCTTTGGCCAAATACCTTGAGGCACCTAAATGGGGCTTTAGTTTATGGCCAGGTTTTTGAAATCATTACACATTGTGATTTATTCGCTTCTATGATAGAGTGTATTTTGTCCTCTCTTCTTAGTGCTCTGAGAGTGTCAAGTAAATCATAATCCTGTGAAACAGACCCTGATTTGTGGTTCCATTTCTTCATTTGTAGGGAATTTGGGGAAGCTAGCTTACATTCTTTTCAAGTCAAAAACAACTGTTGATGAAGATCAAGATAAAAAAAGTGAATACAGAGATCCACAACATGAAAATAGTCAACTAGAACGTTTCTATATAGACATGCCTATTACAAAGGAGGTTTCCATCAATAACTCTGTCACTGTCTCCATTAGGAAATCCTATGAGTCTGAGACATTTAGGAATCTTTTATATTTTGAAACTGATCTACCTGGAGATATTGTCCTTCACTGGGGAGTTTGCAGGGATGATTCAAGAAGGTGGGAAGTTCCACCTGCTCCTCATCCACCAGATACTGTAGCATTTAAAGACAAAGCATTGAGAACTAAATTACAGGTACAGATCTAACAAGCTGCGATTTTTTCATTTTTAGGTTTTAGAACCTAGACTTAAGATATTAAATTTATTTCAATTCTATTCTACCCTAAGATTTTAAACTTGATTTTACTTCACCTTTTAGAGATTGTAATATGTTGTATAATTTCTTGTGAGGAAATGTCTAATTTTCAGTTTTAATACCTAAGTCTCTAAATGGTTTGATCTTATTGGACCATGAAAACTGAAACTGTATGCTTTTGCTGTCTTAAACTCTCAATATGGATTAACCGAAGTCTTCTTTTAAGCTGTCTTACCAGTTCTTTTGACAATTTAATCCATTGAATGTACAGAGTTCTGTATCTAAAGGTTGATTTTGTTTGGGAATTTGTTGTATGAACATGCATACTACCAACCTGGTGCATTCTACTCTCCTCTCACTCTTTTTATTTTACTTAAGTTTCTTTTTAAATACTGATGTAAATTTATATCTCTTAATGAATATAACTAGATTATGAATGAATGCATGGTATTCAAGCAACCTTGCATTCAAGAATTTTATACTTGATCTTGTCCTTGTCCTTTTCTTTGAAGACTTGAATTTTGGTTATCTTTTTTCAGTCAGGATATTGACATCTAATATTATAGTTATGTGCCTTCCTTTTTGTTTTATGATATATTTACTTAGCCATCCTGTTTTGTAGCCAGGAGACAATGTAAAAGGATCTTCAGTACTAATCACTTTGGGTGAAGAGTTTTCAGGATTTATTTTTGTTCTTAAGCATAATGAAAGCACTTGGTTCAAGTGCATGGGAAATGACTTTTACATTCCCCTCTCAAGTTCTAATAGCTCTCTTAGATGGGATCAATCAGAAGGTGTGCAGAGGGTAGTGACTAAAGGGGCAAGTCAAGAGCCTTCTTTCTTTTCATTTACAGACGGAATAATCAACGAAATAAGGAATTTGGTAATAGACGTTTCCTCTGATAAGAATAAAAGGAAAAAATCCAAAGAATCAAAAGAAAGCATTCTTCAAGAAATAGAAAGACTGGCCGCTGAAGCCTATAATATATTCAGAAGCTCCATTTCAACTTTCTCAGAGACAACTATTGTAGAACCTGAAGTTGCTGTTATGGAGCCTGAGGCTGTTGTTGTGGTGGAACCTGAGGCAGCTGTTGTGGAACTTGAGGCTGCTGTTGAATTGGAGAGACTGAGTCTAGTTCCAAAAATATGCTCAGGGACAGGTTCAGGATATGAAATATTATGCCAAGGGTTTAACTGGGAATCTCATAAATCTGGAAGATGGTACATTGAGCTTAAAGAAAAAGCTTCAGAACTAGCATCACTTGGTTTCACTGTAATTTGGTTACCACCACCAACTGAGTCTGTTTCACCTGAAGGATACTTGCCGAAGGATTTATATAATTTAAACTCAAGGTAATAGACAAAATGTAGTCTAATTATTTTATAGTTGCAGATGTTAATCTTATTTCAATATTTAGATATAAGGCCCAGTGTTAGCCAAATTGCTTGCACTCAAGCATATACCATATGCTGGACTTTCAAATATTATCAGCATTCGTTATCTTGAGTAGCAGGCAGCATGCTTTCATCTGCAGATTTATGTTGTACATGTGGAAAGCAAAAAAAATTTAATCTTGAAGGATAGATAACCAACATAATGCAGATTTAAGTAATACACAAAGAAAGAAAAAGAACTTAATCTCGAAGTACAGATAACCAACATAACACATCATGGGCAGGAACTTGTGCATATGAATTGTAACAATTTTTTTTTAAATAAATATCAGATATGGAAGCATTGATGAACTGAAGGATTTGGTGAAATGCTTTCATGAAGTTGGGATCAAAGCTTTAGGAGATGCTGTTTTAAATCACCGCTGTGCTCATTATCAGAATCAGAATGGTATTTGGAACATATTTGGAGGCCGTCTCAAGTGGGATGATCGTGCGGTTGTTGCTGATGATCCACATTTTCAGGTTTGTTTGTGAAGGTTTTGAATATATGTTTTGTTCTTTTACTCTCTTAATAATAATCCTATAACAGAATCAGATAGATAGAAGGTTCTTTACATTCTCAATAACACTGCTAGTATCTTTTTGGGGTTCAAGATCAATGCCTTAATTTCTGTTTTGTTGTTGCTGTGAATACTATGATACTGTTATTCTTCTTGTGAATCTTGGATACATAATGGATATACTTCCTGCCATACAGGGTAGGGGCAACAACAGTAGTGGAGATAATTTTCATGCTGCTCCAAATATTGATCATTCCCAGGAATTTGTGAGGAAGGATATCAAAGAATGGTTATGCTGGTTGAGGTTGATATTTCAGACCCCCCCTTTTTTTTATAGCTTAATTGTAACACAAAAGTCTTCTGTCAGAGGAAAATCCATCCAATCAGAAACTCAGTTTGTCTATAGATCATAGATTCTAATCAAATTGTATTAGGAGTCATGATTTCATTGACAAGATAAGTATGCTGGAGACTTGATTCTGGCTGTTAGTTGTACTACCACAACATGGCTTAACTAACTACTCATTGTTCTAGTTTCATGTAAGAGTTTATATGCATGCTTTGAAATCATTGATATAACAAAAAAATTACTACTTCTTTCTTGAGAGGGATGCTAGATCATGCTTGAGTTATAGCAGATTGAGAGCTACATCGATTTCTTATGATCTAATTTTTGTGGGTGTCTTACTTTGTCTTAAACATCTCACCATCTGTAATACAGACTACCTTTCCTTAGTTTGTGTTCTAGCTATAGCATCAAGGTTATTTGCATCTAGTTTTTTTTTTTGAGTCTTCCAGTTCTTTGCTTCCTGTGCTCATGGAGTTGTTGGTTGTGGGTTAGCATCCAGCCTTAGGAAAGTCCAGCTAGGGTCAGACTTCGATCAAATCCAATGCTCGGCAACAAGCTTAAGTAAAAAGTGTTCTACCTAATAGCTATAGTTTTTGACTTGGTAAGCACTTGATCCAATAGGAGACGTATGCTACTCTGTGCTTTCCTGAAATGTGAGAGCCAGATTTGCAATTCAAAAATATTCATAAGGAATTCTTGTATGCTTCTTTATGGCGTAATATTCAACTAACCATTAACTCCCTTTTCTTTTTTCTTCCCTTCTTTTTGGGAAGGGATGCACAGTGTAGTATGTTAACACTTAGCTGTATGTCCAAATGTTACTGACTTGCTGCTGATCCCAAGATTTTCATTTTTGTCTTTAATAAAACATATTGTTATTATCCAGTGTTTCTTTTTAAGGAAGTTAAGCTGAATAGCATTACAGATATAGATACATATAGCCTCTGTTGGGACATTCCAGAATTGTATAATTTTCTAATACTGTGTGGTCTTCAGGAAAGAAATTGGGTATGATGGATGGAGGCTTGACTTTGCCAGAGGATTTTGGGGTGGTTATGTAAAGGACTATATTGATGCAAGTGAACCTTACTTTGCCGTAGGAGAATACTGGGATTCCCTCAGTTACACAAATGGTGAAATGGCTCATAATCAAGATGCTCATAGGCAGAGGATAATTGACTGGATCAGTGCTACCAATGGCACTGCTGGTGCATTTGATGTTACAATAAAAGGGATTCTTCACTCTGTGAGCACTAACTCTGATACTTTTCCCACAGCATTTATTCAAATTTACATATTCCATTCCATGTACCTCCTACATGGTTTAGAAATTTGACAAAGTCAATTGTGTTTCGAAATTTGCTGACGACTTATTTTCAGGAATATAGTATTCTACTTGGTTTCTTGATATTTATTTTTTCCATATATATATAATTTACTGTTAGTGTTAATGCTTCTAGTGAACAAATCCCGTACTTAATGGTGATAAGCTGCTTGCTGCCATGCCTAAGATTTTCATGTTTGTTCAAATAGGAGAGAATCATATGGTGACTTAATTATATGTATTAATTATCAAATGCCAAATAGAAAGAATTTTAGCATCATCTCTTCATAAGGCTCTCTTATTGATAACTCTACCCTTGTCATATTATCACGTATCTTACTATCTTAGGAATATATTAAACTGTACTGATGTAAACAGGCATACCTTAGTCTCTTAAGTAATTTGTTTGCACCTAAAACACGCTGGACCTCTTGTAATGGAAACGCGCATGCTGTTAACATGGTTGGTTTTTCCATGCTGTCTGTTTGTTCTTTAATCTTGACATGTTACTTAGATTGTTCTCCATGCAGGCATTGGAAAGATGTGAATATTGGCGATTGTCAGATCAGAACGGAAAGCCCCCTGGTGTTGTTGGGTGGTGGCCATCTCGTGCTGTTACCTTTATAGAAAATCATGATACTGGTTCCACCCAGGTTTGAACTCACAGCTTTTTTTTTTTCTTTTTTTTTTTCCCTCCCTCCCTAGGTTGAATTTGATTGAAAAGAATTTATTCTCAGTGATTTCATGTGGAGAAGCCACCTACTAGAAAAAGGCTTGGTTGTTGTTATTGTCCTGATTTCATGTAAAGAAGGGGTTGTTATATCTGCATAACCTTTATTATGAACAGTGCCAATAGTAAAATTAGAAAATTTCAAATTAGGCATTTTTCTAAGAATTTTTTCGGTTTTTTTTTATATAAATTTATATATCTGTGTGAACATATTTATGATAAAGCAAAATTTAGACTTACGGACATTTTAATATAGAGATAGCATATTGCAGCTATGATATAGCTGTCTGATGTCCCTTTGTTCTGTCGCAACCCCCCCCCCTCCCAAAAAAAAAATCCCTTTTTCTTGGAGGGATCCATTTTGTTTGTCCTGTTTGGATATGCTAAAAGTATCAACTGTCTATCATCAACATCATATAAAACTTCTTTAATATTTTCTCTTGAAGGGTCATTGGAGATTTCCCGGTGGAAAAGAAATGCAGGGATATGCTTACATTCTTACTCACCCAGGAACCCCATCAGTGTTCTTGGACCACATTTTCTCTCACTATAAAACAGAAATAGCAACACTAATATCTATCAGGAAGAGGAACAAGATCCACTGCAGGAGTATGGTAAGTATCCGAATATTGCCATGTTTAAATACTAGTGTTTGTTTCCCAATATTTCCTCTTGTGAGGGTGTGGGGGATAAGAATCTTTTTCTTAGCATGTGAATGCATTTGGTCTCAATTCAGATAAAAAGGGTGAAAAAATTTACTCCTAGATCATAATACATCACATAATGACAGATGACAGTCCTTAGTATGCATTTTTTTTTTTTTTTTTGGCGCTGCGGCTCTCTTTAGTGCTGGGAGTTAATATATATATTTCATGGTGCTAGATATGGAATGGAAACCGATACCATATGCATGCTTACATTTTCATGATTTTCTTAATCAAACAGTGCGGATTTCTTTAGATGGGCAGTCAGTGGAGAATTGATGTAATTTACAAATGTTGACAATTTGATATTGTTGAAGAACTAACCTTTCTCTCTTTGCATATGCTCAAGGTTCAAATCACTAAGGCAGAATGGGATGTTTATGCAGCCATTATTGATGAAAAAATTGCTATGAAGATCGGACCTGGACACTTTGAACCACCTGGTGACTCCCAAAAATGGTCCTTGACTATTGAGGGAAGAGACTATAAGATTTGGGAGGCATCATAATATCATCATTACTCATTAGTATTTTAAAATATATATATATATATATAGTAAGTTTATGTACAGCAAGAAGGGAAGAGACTGTAAGATTTGGGAGGCATCATAATATCAGGCATCATAATATCATCATTACTCATTAGTATCTTAAAATATATATAGTAAGTTTATGTACAACAAAAGGGAAGAGACTGTAAGATTTGGGAGGCATCATATTATCATCATTACTCATTAGTATCTTAAAATATATGTAGTAAGTTTATTTACAGCAAGAAGCAATTTATGTACTCAACAATAGGCTGTAATATTCGGATTTGGCAGGCTCCAATATTAGAGTGAGTTTTGCCACGGTGTTGCTTAGCGTATTAAAGTCACATAGCCATCGAAGCGACACAACCAAGAAGGCTGCATGGGGTACATTTCAGCGAAATGCAAGCTTATTTGGAGCTTGCAAAATGTTGATGTGTTGAAGTGAGGAAATGAGTTGTATAATACTTTCTATATTTACAAAGATAGGATATTAAGTTATTTAAATGATAAGACTGTATCCAACAACCGGCATTTATAGTAAATATATTGTTTTTCCCGCAGGCTCATGGATAAAGATGGCAATATATGGTAGCGTTCAAAATAAATTTCTGAATTCCGGTTATTTCAATTTGCATCTATTCATGTTATTTCTTGAATTCTAGAATGCAACCATGACCTAACCTAATTATGCCAGATGTCAGATGTCAGATAACTAAGGGAATACAACCGGAATAATCAAAGTATTTTATAGTCGTTTGATAAGTGTACAGTATGAATGGGGTAGCATCTCAAAATGATGTGCTGCTACTTTCATGACATGTACAATTGTTTAAAGAAAGTAACTATTCATGCTATAGTGTTAGCAACAGCTTGAATTTTCATTTGTATATTTCCAGTTTCATTATATCTTTTGTGATTTAAATCTTTTAACTTGATATTTTTCCATGACATTCATGTGTTTTAGTTAAATTATTTTGTCTTATAAACAATTTATGATTAAAATTTTTTTGAGAAAGCTTTAAAAAAAATTATTTCTCAATAAATAATCAAATCCAAATAATCCTATGATCATATAGAGAGACATGTATTATTGAAGTATCTTTTTTTACAACATCAGATGCTTATGCCACGTGAAAAATTCACATAAAATACAAGTACGATGTTTCGAACACCAACTTTTTTATTTGCGAATTTGAAATTTTGATCATTCTTGCACTTTTAAATTAATCAATATTCAAATATACTAACTAAATTCATCTAAACTTAATTATATTCTACACCGTTCTTATATTTTTAAATCAATAAATATTCAAAATATGAGCTAAAAATAGTTTATGAATTCATTAACTGATCTATGTACTTTTATTAATTAATAATTCAGTTAATCAAGTTTGCCATTGTAGAAGTGTTCACAAAACGGTGTGCAAAGAATACTTTAACTTTGAAATATGCTTTGAGGTCGAAATGTCCCATCTCTTATAGTTTGTTATCTTTAATCAAAATAATAATAATAATAAAACATGTAATGAATTTTTATTATTGTTATTTATCAATAAGAGTATACATTCAATCAGAACTATTGTCGAAGCATTGGACATCTACGGATGGCTCAATAACAATTATAGGATAGACTCTGATACCATCTTAGAATTGAGTAAGTCTAACTTAACCTAAAAAACTAACTCATAGAGAAGGGTTGTCTAAGTGTTTATAAAACCTATTTAAGCCATATCTTTAAAGGTGTGTTTGTTTGTGCTTTTCTCAGCAAAAAATTCACTTTTTATTGAAAAAAATCAGTTTTCATATATTTGGATAAATTTTAAAAATAATCAGATTCTCAAAAAAATCAATTTTCAGCTTTTTTGGAGAAACTGAAAAGAGTAGTTCCTGAAAAAAATCAGTTTTCAACTTTTTCTGTTATATATAAAATCTAAGTTTTAAAATCACATTTTTCAAAATTTGAAACAAATGCACCCTAAGTGATGTGAAGCTCTAACAAAATTAATTAAGATACATGTGGCATAAATATGTGGCATCTTCAATTCTTTAAATTTGGAAATCAAGATAAGATATGTAACAAAAAAAAAAAAAGAGAACCATCAATTTGACCTCCAAAAAATTAAAACGCCAATAAATTAATCCTCAAAAAATACTATATTGTCTCGTGGTACCTCAAAGATTATTTTTGTTTATCGAATACATCCAATCATCAACTAGTTTCGTTATTATTAACAGAATGCGCATTAACATTTTACAAGACACTATTACCACGCACCTGATATTGCCTAATTAAATCCAAGATATAAAATAAATTAATTGAATCTAATTTCCTAATTGAAATAATTAAACAAACCCTTAATCCCAGATTAAAATTAAAGCCCCAAATTTTATTAACAAAATAAATCTCCAAATTAAAATCTCAAATCCCCCGTCAGGTTTGTTGTGGCTTCATCCATCTTCCTCCTTTATCCATTAAGTTATTTAAATGATAAGACTGTATCCAACAACCGGCATTTATAGTAAATATATTGTTTTTTCCGCAGGCTCATGGATAAAGATGGCAATATATGGTAGCGTTCAAAATAAATTTCTGAATTCTGGTTATTTCAATTTTCATCTATTTATATTATTTCTTGAATTCTAGAATGCAACCATGACCTAACCTAATTATGCCAGATCTCAGATGTCAGATAACTAAGGGAATACAACCGGAATAATCAAAGTATTTTATAGTCGTTTGATAAGTGTACAGTATAAATGGGGTAGCATCTCAAAATGATATGCTGCTACTTTCGTGACATGTACAACTGTTTAAAGAAAGTAACTATTCATGCTATAGCGTTGGCAGCAGCTTGAATTTTCATTTGTATATTTCCAGTTTCATTTTATCTTTTGTGATTTAAATCTTTTAACTTGATATTTTTACACGACATTCATGTGTTTTAGTTAAATTATTTTGTATTATAAACAATTTATGATTAAAATTTTTTTGAGAAAGCTTTAAAAAAAAATTATTTCTCAATAAATAATCAAATCCAAATAATCCTATGTTCATATAGAGAGACATGTATTATTGAAGTATCTTTCTTTTACAACATCAGACGCCTATGCCACGTAAAAAATTTACATAAAGTACAAATACGATGTTTCAAACACCAACTTTTTTATTTGCGTATTTGAAATTTTGATCATTCTTGCACTTTTAAATTAATCAATATTCAAATATACTTACTAAATTCATCTAAACTTAATTATATTCTACACCATTCTTATATTTTTAAAAATTTAATTTAAATACACTAACATTATAAAATAATTTTATACTGTCAACCAATAGAAATAGTGGAGAGTACCAACTCATACAAATAACTATCCATTATGATGAGAGAATCATTATGATTTCTCACTTTCCCTATTTTTATTGATTGACAGTATAAAATAGTTTTACACTGTCAGTGTATATCAATTAAACTCTATTTTTAAATCAATAAATATTCAAAATATGAGCTAAAAATAGTTTATGAATTCATTAACCAATCTATGTACTTTTATTAATTAATAATTCATTTAATCAAGTTTGCCATTGTAGAAGTGTTCACAAAACGGTTTGCAAAGAATACTTTAACATTGAAATATGCTTTGAGGTCGAAATGTCCCATCTCTTATAGTTTGTTATCTTTAATCAAAATAATAATAATAATAATAATAATAATAAAACATGTAATGAATTTTTATTATTGTTATTTATCAATAAGAGTGTACGTTCAATCAAAACTGTTGTCGAAGTATTAGATATCTATGGGTGGCCTAATAACAATTATAGGATAAACTTTAATATCATTTTAGGATTGAATAAGCCTAACTTAACCTGAACAACTAACTCATAGAAAAAGGTTGTCTAAGTGCTTATAAAACCTATCTGAGCCATATCTTTAAAGGTGTGTTTGTTTATGTTTTTCTAAGCAAAAAATCACTTTTTTTATTAAAAAAATCAGTTTGTAGCTTTTTCTGTTATATATAAAATTTAAATTTCAAAATCACTTTTTCAAAATCTGAAATAAATGCACCCTAAGTGATATGGAACTCTAACAAAATTAGTTAAGATACATGTGGCATAAATATGTGGCATCTTCAATTCTTTAAATTCAGAAATCAAGATAAGATATGAAACAATAAAAAAAGAGAGAACCATCAATTTGGTCCCCCAAAAAATCACAACGCTAACAAATTAATCTTCAAAAAATACTATATTGTCTTGTGGTACCCCAAAGATTATATTTGTTTGCCAAATACATCCAATCATCAACTAGTTCCGTTATTATTAACAGAATGCACATTAACATATGACAAGACACTATTACAACACACCTAATATTGTCTAATTAAATCCAAAATATAAAATAAATTAATTGAATCTAATTCCCTAATTAAAATGATTAAATAAACCCTTAATCCCAAATTAAAATTAAAGCCCCAAATTTTATTAACAAAATAAATCCCCAAATTAAAATCTCAAATTCTCCATTACGTTTGTTTTGGCTTCATCCATCTTCCTTCTTTATCCATTAGAGGTTCAGCTACTACAACCCAAAATTAGATCCAGCTATCACCTCGCTTCAACTTGCTATATTTGCTCAGCAACACCACCATGAGAGTGACTCATTACCAAAACGACAATTGCACCAAGCTTCCTCCCCACCACTAGAGCTTCCACCCCTCACTGTTTTCGTTGAGATAGCCACCAGCACCTCTCCAATTATGATGTCAATCTTGAGCTGGCTACCACAATGTTAGGTCGCCATCTCCTACAATGTTAGGTCACTATCTCCGCCGTCATTGTTCTTGAGCCAAGACTACCTAGCTTCCTTTTCCTCTTTTGTTGCCTCAATTTATTTAGCCCTATTTTGCTTAATGTGCATTGTTTAGTTAGGTTATTTATAAGTAGATTTTTTTCATTTTTTTCACTTCTTTTTGCGTGAAAATTATATTTGTTTTGGGCTAGTTCTCTTGCTATAATTCTTCTTCAAGTCCCTTTTGTTCACAAATTTTAATTTTGTCAAGGAAACAACCCCAAAATTGTACCTTTTGCTGTGGAACCAGATATTGATTTGTTTGGACTCAGTGTTAGAGAGGATTGGAAGATATGAGCATGGAGGATAAAACTAGTTTTGGTCTATCTATTCTCTTGCACTCTACTACAATTCTTCAACTTCCTATCTATTCACAAATCTTAAATGAGTTGAGAAAGAAACCCCAAGCAACACTCATCAAGATTTGGTTCCACAATGGACTGTACAATTTTGGGGAAGTCAATCCCAAGCTATAATTCATCGTCAACCCCAAGTTACAATATTTCTTCTTCAACCATCTTCTTCTTCAACCCCAGACTTAGTCAATGTTAGACAGGATTGAGTTTGGCACAATCACAATTTTAGGGTTCATTTAGTCATTTTAATTCAGGATTTTTGTTTGATCAATTTATTGTATATTTTGGATATAATTAGACAATGTCAATGAGTTGTAACAGTGCCATATAAAAGGCTCACTAATAATAATAGAGCCAATTGATGGTTAGATGTATTTGACAAGCGGAAGCAATTTTTGGGGTGTCACGAGATAACATAGTATCTTTTAGGGGACTAATTTGTTAGCATTTTGATTTTTTGGGGCCAAATTGGTGGTTTGTCCTTTCATATTAACTTCGTGTATATAAAATCATTTTTCAACCCACGCTTAATTGGCTCAAATAGTTTGACATTTATTCCTTTTAAATAAGATTTTAAATTTGATTTTTTTTTGGTCAGTTTGCGCCGAAGATTTGTTTTTTTTTTTTTTGGGGGTGGGGGGACAGCAATCTCTAACTGCAGGAGTTGAACACAGGACTCCTTACTTCCCAGGTGTATTAGCTTATGCCAAAGGTTTGGCCAAGTGTGCTACGCCTTGCTTGCTGGGTTCAAATTTTATGAATGAAAATAATTAACATTAAGAAAGTTTTACTCTTTTAATGAGCCAACCCGATTAGAGTTAAATTAATTTGAGTCCAATAAAATTTAAATGCCCTTGGTTTAGGGGAAAAAATCATTTTCCATTTCGGTTACCTCTTCCTCAATTAGTATGTCTGCACAAAAGAATGTTGCAGAATTGTTTCTGATCTACGATCTCAGTTCACTTGTAGATTTGATACGGATATGTTTCCTATGAATATTCAAACTTATCTGCGCCGGAGTTATTACACGTGCAGTGGTTTAAGGAATCCATGCATTGCATAGCAAAAAATACAAATAAAAATAAAAAACTTTACATATATATTGTAAGTTTTACCAATCTTAAAATCTTTAAAAGATTTTTTTACCGGTGTTAACTTCTAAGTAAGAGAATGAAATTAGAGGACTTTAATCCAACAAATACCTCCCTATTTCCTTCATGACTATGACAAGGAAATGTTACCCATAACCATTTCCTTGATGGTTATATGACATAGAAATCTGCACTGTTTTCTATATATAGAGTCTCATGTAAATCGAATTTTACAGCAAGGTTTCACCCTAAATCTATTTATTGACAGCGATATGTTAACCAATAACCATTATTCTAGCCCTGTGTTTCTCCAACTTCACCCCATATTTGGCTTCCGATTCTGTTTTCTTCTGCTGTCATGATCCAAAGTCCTGCCATATATAAACACCATGTGCTCCATTCAGCATACTTGTGAGAGCTCTTTTCATTGTTGGAGAAGGGGCTCTTCCATTTGGCTAAGGTTGGCTTTTTATTTTGGTGATTTGGTCTCTTTAAAGCCAAACTTTGGCCTTAATCAGCACAATAATAGTTATGGCAAAAGTGTACAACTTGTTCCTTTCACTGTGTTTGGTGGTCATCATACCAACCTTGTATGCCAATATCTTAGAGAATGAGACCTACCGGGAAGAATTACTCAATGAGTTTGATGAATATTGGAAGGAAAGAGAAGTCATTGCTGAAAAGGATAACAAAGAAGCTTATTTTCCTGACCCATATGCTATCACCGAAAACTTCACTTCTAGCGTTACCGAGTGAGCATCGCCATACAATAACACATTCAGTTTAATAAGGAGAGACTTTTGCATAAATACAAATTTAACATCATATATTTCGGCACACTCAATTTAATTGAGTCTTATTATTGAGTTTGTCTAGATATAAAGTGTTAGATTTGTGTTTATGAACAATTTTTTCTTTCACGAGAGCAATTTAACATATTGGTTCATATGTTGTTACCTCTGATTGAATAAGCTAATTTCCCTCATTTTCCTCTTTTTTGGACAAACAGAATCTTAGTTGGCAGCAAGACTGGAAGAAGGAACTTGAAGGGAAAAAAATATAATGGTCCATGCATGGCAACGAACCCCATTGACAAGTGTTGGAGGTGTGACCCCAATTGGGCAAACAACCGCCAGAGGCTTGCAGATTGTGTGCAAGGCTTTGGAAGAAACACTGTTGGTGGAAAGGGTGGTCCAATCTATGTGGTAACTGATCCCTCAGACCGTGACATGCTCAACCCAAAACCAGGTACCCTTCGCCATGCAGTCACAAGAAACGGACCCTTGTGGATCATCTTCGCACGTAGCATGGTCATTAGGCTCAACCAAGAGCTCATTATGGCTAGTGACAAGACCATTGATGGAAGAGGAGCTGATGTTCACATTGCTAAAGGTGCTGGCATCACCATCCAGTTTGTCAAGAATGTGATCATCCATGGAATCAAGATTTATAACATTGTTGTTGGTAGTGGTGGACTTATTAGAGATTCTGAGAATCACTATGGTGTTAGGACCCGGAGTGATGGCGATGGAATCTCCATCTTTGGCTCCAGCCATATTTGGATTGACCATGTTTCCATGAAAAAATGCCAAGATGGTTTGATAGATGCCATTCAGGGATCCACTGCTATTACCATCTCCAATAGCCATTTCACAGACCATAATGAGGTAACTAATTACTTTCAACTATTTATGTTTGCTTGGGTTTGAAATGAACAATCCCGTAAGCCAGGTCTCTGGTTTGAGTCTCATCGATGGAAAAGAGCTAGTGCTGGGAGAGTTTCATTCTTGTAATAAATCAACTCGACTTGAGTCAGATTAGTTGGAGTCAATGAACCAAAAAGAATAATCCCTCGACTGATTTTGATGTTTGTGTTTGGTTTATCTTTGCTGCAGGTGATGCTGTTTGGTGCCAGTGACAGCTACTCTGGTGATGAGATAATGCAAATCACTGTGGCATTCAACCACTTTGGTAAGAGATTAATCCAAAGGATGCCAAGGTGCAGATGGGGTTTTGTCCATGTGGTTAACAATGACTACACTCATTGGGAAATGTATGCCATTGGTGGCAGCAAGCATCCTACCATTATCAGTGAGGGTAATCGATTCATAGCCCCTAACAACGACAATGCTAAAGAGGTATGTGTCTGCATATAAACTCCATGTGTGGATTGATAAAAGCATGCATGTTGTCTATGATCACTTTTCCGTACATTTCTTCCAATCTCGCTCCTACCAAGCACATCATAAACTCCAATAGACACAACAAAGAAAGTCCATTGCCATGTCTCATTTGCTCTCGACACCTGAAGAATTCAGTATTTTCCCTAATTTCTTTAGCCTTCATGTAATATATTTGTTGCATCATGACATGTACCAAAATGCAATTCTTTTCATCGTCCAAAGGAATTCCCGCAATATTATATATGTCATAGCTATTCAAAGAACTCCTACAAAATAATGTTTTGGTCTTGCATTGCTTTTAATAACATGATTGCACACACAAGGGCTATAAATGAAACAATTTTGCTATTTACACACTTTTTTAATTTATTTTTTCACACCATGTGTTTCCATTGTCTCAAACAATTTGCTATCTTTGGTGTTGGTGAAGATAACAAAGAGGGAATACGCACCAAAGGGGGAATGGATAAACTGGCAATGGAGATCAATCAATGATGAGTATATGAATGGAGCATTTTTCAGAGAAGCTGGAGCTGAGCTGAAGGACAGGCCATTCTCAAGCAAGGACATGATCACAGCTAAGCCTGGCAAAATTGTGGGAAGGCTTACTCGCTTTGCTGGTGCCCTTAAATGCAGAGTTGGTCGACCTTGTTAGCCTTTGACCATTTCTCTCCCTGCAAATCATCATTGATGCACAAATAGAGCTTTGCCAAAGGAGAGAAAGAAAGAAAGAAAAAAATAAAATAAAATGAGAAAGCAAGTTGTTGTCCTCTTCAATCTGTGGAAGTTTTTCTTGTCTGCTTTTCCTTTGTCTTGAAGGAAAGAAAAGAGTGGGGGAAAAAAAAAATCTTTGAAAAAAAACAATGTTAATAATCATCACAAAATTCTTTCATTCGTCTTTGTTTACAATAATGAGCCAGGAGAAAAATGGTGAAGGGCAAGAGCACTTAATGTTGTTCTTGTTGATGCTAAATGCAAAGTACATGAAAATTTGTTCCAAAAAAATATATATTTATATTTAACAAAGGCCCTTGCTATTTGTTCATAGCATCTCGATATCTTTTAGGGACATCCCATCCTCTGAAGTTCAAAAACACTTATAATTTTTTTTTTAATTATATCTATCTCTCATCATTCCATGATGTCTCATACATGTCTCCGTTTCAATGTACAATAAAAATTTCTACATTTCTGTGTTAGAAAACTTTGCTTTTTATTTACATTAGGTCCGTGCAGATATTTTCCTTTTTGGCAACTACTACATAGTTCCGGTTGTTTATGGGTCAATAATAGGAATCAATAGTGTTACTGCAGTTCAAATACAGATATAATTAGGAAGAATTACCCAAACGGTTGTTATTGTGATTTCAGGAGTGTATATCACTGTAAGGAATTTAAGCAGGGTTGTCCACACCAATTTTTTCTTTTTTTTCGGTCAATTATGTTTGATGTGAGCTGTTGAACCTTTTTTTCTTTTTCTTTTTTTTGTTGTTTTCTTCGTTTTTGTGTTGTTGGGGGGGGGGGGGGTTGGTTTTGAAAGAGGTTCCTCGTGTTGTTAGTGCAGCAAAGTGTAAATCCGCCAAATGCCGTGATGCTAATCGTCATCGTTTTCCAACAATTTTAGTGGGATTTTTACTGATCTTGACCATAGATAGTTTTGAGCTAGCAAGGGGATTGATTGCTCAGGCAATGGAATGAACGCATGCCTTTTTATTACTCTCCATGTACAATGGAACAATTGTGCATAAGGATACCTGTTTTCATGTAGATTACAGTTGAGTAAATATTTATTTTGATTTCTAAATTTGTTTGTGTACTTCATATTAGTTTCTGAAATTCAGAAACTAATATTTAATCCCTAAAATTGCAAAGTTAGAGTGATTCAAGTTAATCCTTAGAAATATAAAGATCTAACTTAAATCATATTTTATAATTTCAGCGATAAAATTATTAATTTCTTCATTTTAAGAACTAAATTAAATGACATATATGATTTTAGGGAATGAAATGAACATTCATTCTACAATTCTTGAAACTCCGCAAAAACTTAAACAATGCTTTTCAATCTTCTGTAATACAATAAGCTCAAGAGCCATCAAGTTAATCCTTAGAAATATAAAAAATTAACTTAAATCATATTTTATAATTTCAGAGATAAAATTATTAATTTTTTAATTTTAAGAATTAATTAAATGACATATATGATTTTAGGGAATGAAATGAACATTTACTCTGCAATTCTTGAAACTTCGCAAAAACTTGAACAATGCTTTTCAATCTTCTGTAATACAATAAGCTCGAGCCACAATCAGAGTAGTAAAAATAAGGTTTAATTACGTTTTTGTTCTTTCAAATTATTATTTTTTTTTTTTACTTTGGTTTGTCTTTTTTAAACGTTTATTGTTTAGTCACAAAAAATTTTATTCTCTTTGGGTCTCTCCATTAATGTTTCGTTAGTATTTATCGTTAACTGTCAAAGTGGCATTTTATATGGATACCAGCTAAACTAAAGGACAAAAAGAGAAAACACACACAAAAATTTTGTTATGTCTAAGAAAATTGAACCAAAAAAAAAAAATTATATTTGAAAAATTTATACACATAAAATAAAACTTTAACTAGGAAATTAAAATATTATATTAAATGATTATTTCTATAAAATATATAATTTAACATGTAATATTTAAAACTTTTATGTTATATTTTATAAAGTAAAATATTTACATAAAATATAAGTAAAATAAAATGTATGAGATATGAGAAAAAATATATTATTTTATGAAAGAAATTAAATAAAATTTAATAGAACGATCCTTTAAACATGTTGATATGTCATTGGCCATTTCACACTGACACTACAAACTCCTATTCTTAGCATCCTTGTCATGTCAAATTATTACTAAGATGTACATGTAACCTTTTGTATTCATAAATGAGATTATTCACCTATTCAGCCATGTCTTATAAGATCCGATATCCAATAAAAGGAGCAAGTTTCCTCAGAAAATATTTTGCGGTCATACCTGAGCAGAGCAGAAAAGCTATGCTCTAGATTTTTCTTTTTTTTTTTAAATCAAAAAAAAAAATAAAATAAAAGCAATGTCAAATGAACACACAATAATGCCTACGTGGAGTTCTAAACTATAAAAATTTCAAAATCAGTTTAACACAAGATCTTACCCCAAAACATAACTTTGGCAATTATTTTTTTGAAAATGTATCGATTCTGTACAATAGTAGTTATTCATAACAAATGTTTTATTGAAGGTTCGGTTCTCGACACTTTATCAAAATTTTACGTGTTACTTATATTGAAAAGTAGCATTTAGATTATTAATTAAAGTTGATTTGATTTAACTGAAATATACATCCTATAGCACTTGCAGAAATATTTCCACTAGTGTGTGTTGCATCAGAAAATTTGCTGCCAGATAAAATTAGGAGATAAAAGCAGGGAACCGTTTGGTTTTGAGCTTGTTACCCATCAACATACACAAATTGCTGACTGGATTGCTAGAACTTAAATTTCAGACCACACTAAGCTTTACAAGTGGTAACTTGCAGAGGAGCTAACCACGTTGTTCGTAAATCATGAATTCTCGGTTACCATCCAGTTCATACATTAGGAGTAAAAGGCGACTCTCAACCTAGGAAAAGACAACTACTATCGAAGTAATGAATAACAATATGCGACATCCAATAGACATTGACATCGGATCTTGGCAGCGCCAAACTAACAAGCTCCTAGGCCGAGCAAAATTTTATTTACATCATAGAATCACATTCACTGGCTTTAATATAAAATGTTACACAGTATTCATACTACGTAGATTCAGAATGAATATCAGAAATTCACTACTACTATGGCAGGTGTATCATGATTTATGAACAAATGAGCTGAAATTACTGCACAGAAGCAGAGGAAGAGGGACCGCTTAAAAGCTAGGTAATCATCAAGACTTTCTCATCATCACCTTGTTGAAGCAGCCCTGCAAAATCAAACAAGCACATTTGAATAAAAAATAATGCCTAGACCAAAAAAATAAAAAAATAAAAATAATGTAGGCAGATAGAACAGTCATTAATTAATCTTTCGTAAATAAAATTCCCTTACGGAGGGAAAAAGCAATACCATCATACGAAGAGCACAAAGAAGATCAACAAATCCCTTAAAACACATTGAGTATCAATAAATATTCCAAAGCCCCTAAGAAGTACAAAATCCTAACAGCACTTGCATTTGGAACTGAAAACAGCAACAAAATTGATTCCCAGAGTCGGAAACATCACTCCAACTAAAAACTGTCCATATAACAGCTAATATTGTGTTTTAAGTGAAAAATTAATTTTATCTACTGGTGTAATCATATCCGAAATAAAAATTGATCAATCATATAGATCAGAGTGATATGCATCACAACTCCTAACAGTTTGTATAGTAAATCCAACAGCATTCCCAGAGAATTCAAAAACAATGGCAAAAGAGAGAAAATAACAAAGCCAAATAAAAGCCATGAATCATAAAATTGGAATTGCATTTCTCCAAAAGTAAGTTGTACTCCTTCCAGCACCATCTTCATGAATCTAAACATGTTATACAAGCAAATAACTAAGAAATAAAAACGAGCATTCTTTATTATGAGACACCTAAGGAATTTAAATGTGGAAAAACTAAGAAGAAAAAGAAAAACAAGTTAGGCTACTGTTCAAGCTATTGCACATCTAATGTCTTGGTAGGAACCAAAATTTACTTATCAGAAATTTACGCCATAAATGAATTCTGGAAGTTATTGGAAAACAAGAATATACAGAAATGGCAACTAAAGGAAAGAGAGACTCCAAAAGAGTCCCAGTCCTTGGAATGGCCAATCCCACCCAAAACCACTCATTACAGAATTCTGCGTGACTCTCCCAAGCCTCCCCACTCACATTTATCCCACTCTCCTCTAACAGAATCCACTCACACTTCTTTCTCCCCTGCTGGCATATGTCTAGGTAATTACAAGAATATGCACAATGTATATTCCCTCTACTGCCTTTCCCGTTTTTATCCTCACAAAGTCCCTAATAATAGGAGAATACCTATCATGTTTCATGCTAAAAAACTTTAAAAAGTGATCTAGAAAGGACAAGGAATAACACAAGCGGCTTCAAATTAGAACTAAACCGAAAAACAAAGACAATTTCATCTTTAAGCTTACACTTTCATGATGCTAATATGCTAGTGTGACTGAATCGGATAGACTTCGTAATAAATTCCGTCCATTCGCTAATTTGTAATTGGATATTGAGGCATTAACTGAACAATTCAATCAGATTACCCGGCTGCTGACCATGTTTTCAATATCTCTTGCCCGTTTTTTACTCCCCCATGTCTCAATGGCTATTGTTTAGTCTAAGGCTTTTACACTACATTATGTTTTCTCACATGCAGAGGTAGCAAGCAACAATTAAGCAGTCAGCAAACAGCACATATTCTTAAATATGTCAGAGGCAAATTAAAGTGATGAACGCTCTTCAATCCTCCCTAGGGTATAGAAAATAAAGTTCCCTGTAAAACTTATACCAGTGTGGGCCAGAATGCCCAAACACGCAATGCATGGTTCCAAAAGGAGCAGAAAGATTCAAAGAACAAAAAATGAGCTAATTCAAACCTCAACAATGGCCTTCGCTGCTGCTCTAGCTTATCCATACCATCTGGCAAGATACCATCAGAAGCTGACTTGTCTAAATCACTACGCACTGTTTCTGCAATGTCTTTAAGACCCTGCAAGTAAATCAGGATCATTTATGCATGTTACAAGAAGCAAATTTCAAATTCAGTACTACAATACTGCAGCCTATTGTGAAAAAGTGTCTTAAACACAAGAATGGATGGTACATCAACTACAGTGAAGATTGAAGAGGATTTTTCACTATAGAAACATATTCAAACCAATTATTTGTTTGATTGGACAAATGTAACACTAAGAAAGCTAAAATTTTTCTGTAAAGAAGACTTCACTCATATAGACTAAGACTTCATTCTCATAATATGATAATAGGATGAATAATGACAGGAGCAGTATTTTCATGTACGATAATATTGTTAACAATGATAACATATATTTATAAATGAACTGAACCAACAAATAGAATTGTTGGTTTCACAACCATAATAACAAATGAATGCCAAACTTTTCCACTAGGGAAGGAAGAAAAAGGGGTAGAAAACATAGCACAAGGTTGAAGAACACCTTCAGATTTGGAGCTCCCTTATACATGAGCAGACTAGGGGACTTCCCTGAAATCTTCAGCTGTTCCTGCTGAATTTACTAATTAACATCAGATCATTATCTAGACAGGAAAATGCAAAAGATATCATTTATAATTAAGCCACCAGAAGAATGATAGAATGCGTCAGGCATTGTAATTTTAAAAGTCAACTGTAAATATAAGCTCTTCAAAGTTGTCCAGGTTTCTCACTGTCACTTTAACACCCATAGATAATAAATGATGGTCCACAGCACATACAATTTGCCTTACTCAGACATCAAAGGTAATTAGAGAGTGACAAACAACAAAAGATAATGTGATTACAGCTGACAAATATCAGAAACGAATTCCAACCTGCAATAATTCAGGCATTTTGCGGGTTTTTCCATGTACAAAGTCAATGAGGTATGACAAACCATGATTTGCCCAATCCTGCAACCATAATATTAAATCAGTATTCTTTAAGTGACCATTTTATACCAAGATCTGTCCTGCATACCAATGTTTCTAGCAGAGAAACCCCAAAATTTCTTCGCACATCATGGCGACATGAAAAGCCTCTTTTTTTTTTTTTGGTGATAAAATGTTTAAAGAAAAAAATTAGGTACACAAGTTGCAAATAAAGAAAAAAAAATTATGTACACATCTTGCAAATAAAGAAAAAAGACCCCCGCGGGGGGCGCGGGCAGGGAGCATTATGAATTATGACAAAAAATCACATATGGCTATCAAAACTTAACAAGGGACATAAAAATGTTTTACCTGCTTATAACTCAGTGTAGCCAATCTTTCATCCTGAAATACAAAGGATGAATCAATTAAAAAAGGTGGCATATAAATATATATTGGAGAAACATAAATAAAACATAATATTTACAACTAGATAGATATTTTTATTCAAATGAAAATTACATATCACGCTCAAATCCTAAATCTCCTTCAAAATTCTATGTTAGCAAGATGGCAATGACAACAAATAACAAGCAAATGCATGAAATCAAACATACCAATGTTTCCACTGTTTGTTGCAAGATACCCAAGTCATCATGGAAATTAGTAATAGTACTTCGAACCCCAGAAACCTGCATATCAGGATGTTAACCATTGATCCTATTTTATTTTATTTTTTTCCAAATCAAATCAATAAATCATCACATATACAATACAAATGGGTACAGCATTGCTAAACTCCACTTTCTATTACATTATCGTGGACTGGAACACATCCGACTTAAATCAGCTCATCAGCATACCTAAGTAACCAATGAAATGATATACACCTATAAATATTTTCCATCTTAAATATTTTTAAACTGTATCTAGATCCTCAATGAGTGATGCAAGAAAAATTTTCAGCGATTTGATTAAAGTAACTAAGTTATAGGCTCCCAGGTTTCCAAGTTAAGAATTCAGAATTAAAAAGGAATGTTTACTTGATTTGAACTTCTATCATTGGAAGGTTAAAGAGTATTTATAAAGGATAGCAGCAAGGTTAAAATATCATAAAACTGAATTTGCTGCAGAGAATCAATATAAAAGGAGCTTAAGAAATATGGTAGGAAGAACAAATGGTAAGGAATTCTAAAGATAAAGAAAATAGCTGGTCATCTGAGCAATGAAACTAACTAAGCTGGATATCCTTCTGCCATGACGAGAAACCCAAACCCAATGCTTGTAGAGAGAAAGATAGGAGGAGAGAAGAATGAAGGTTGTCTACCCCAAAAAACACACAAAAAAATGTGCGCAATGCACACGTGCATGCACCCCCCATTTAGAGAACTTAAACACACACACACACACACACACACACACACACACACACACACACACATATATATATATATATATATATATATATATATAGAGAGAGAGAGAGAGAGAGAGAGAGAGAGGAGGGATAGAGAAGAATGAAGGTTGTCTACCATTTAGAGAACTTAAAACACACACACACACACACACACACACACACACAATATAGAGGAGGGGTAGGTGGACACCAGTGTAAAACTTGGGACACTTACACCTTCAACAATTTTTATAAAATATAAATTTTATCCATCCAACCTTCGAATTATAACAGCCCATCATATTGATCTTTTGTGCCAAATCTTAAAAGTTTGGAAATCAATAATGATGTGATCAAATAGTTCTTAGTTGTAAACATTTAAAAAGTATTTAATATGTGATTTAGATATAAATCAAAAGTGTATCGAACAATTTTGGATTAATGTAAAATTTTCATAGACATGATCTATAACATAAATTTTCAATCCAACGGTGGGTTCTATAAAAAATTTCTTCAATAAAAAGTTACTCCACAATGCAAGATATGTGTTTAAATCATACCAGTGTAAGTTGATCCTCTCGTGTGTGTGTGTGTGTGTGTGTGTGTGTGTGTGTGTGTGTGTGTGTGTGTGACTAGAATTCTCTGAATCAATAACTCTTAAAGGAAACCTGATCCTGTTGTTTGCTCAGCATTTTAAGTACTGGTGCATCTATATATTTGCAATTTAAAAAAGCATGCATTTAAGTATGTGTGTTTGTGACTGATGTGTATCTGGAACTCTGATTGCATTGTGCACATGTGCAAGCATGAACACATGCATGTATCAAAAGACATACTTCATCCTTAATTGACCGTGCCAACTCATTCTGCTTGAGCATTTTGTCATCCAAATTTTGGATCCTCTGTGTCAAATGCTTCTTAGCATCCTGCCATCAAAAGAATTGAGAGGAAATCAAAGATGCACCAAGGATGAGTATTACAAAATTTACAGATATTAATTTCCATGTTCAAACAAAGCTACTTTGATACATATATTAGCATGTGTGTGCCATGGTGGCACATTTGACTAAAATATCTATTCTATAGTTGTTCGGCAGAACATTTTGTGCTGGTAAAGACCATTTCTTCTTAATTGTCCAAAGTTCCCTCGGGTCAATGAGTTATTTTGTTTTCCTTTTCTCTTTCCAGTGCTAAAAGATTCATGAACCAGTAGGTCTTGGACCAAATGGTTGAGGCTATTGTTTGAAAATAACTGCCTCCTGGTGGCCACTTGACTAAAAATCAGGCCAGAAAAGATTAAAAAGGTTTTCATGATATTGGGAATCCTATCCTATACAGTATACACTTCTGAAACATCCAAATTTTAAGGCACTCCACTCTGACTCTCACAGCTGCTTATTATATGCTTGGTGATCTTTTTTCCATGATCTTATTAAGTTTGAATCTTAAATAGACTATTCTACTCCAACTCTACATCAGTCATCCTATAATACATCTCACTCTCACCCTAGTAGTAAGTAAGCAATTATATTTGTCAAAGCAAAGGAATATCGAATTCCATGAATCTATGTCAATGAGGGATGAAATGGGACCTCATCCCCCTTCAAGCGCAAGCACATGGTCGAACTGTTGCCAGTATGCATGCGCCTAACTGATATAAAGATATAAGAAAATCCTACACAGCAAATGGAGACCTACAGCAATGACATCTGAGGCATGCTGCAGCTTTTTTGTCAAATCTGAAACAGCTTTTTCCATACTACGTTTAGTCACATACATAAGATCCGAGAATGAAATGCCCTGAAATTGGAAAGGAAACAAAAGAAGATAGAAATCAGTATCACATAAACATTTAGGTCAGAAATATTAAATGGATAAAATCATTCAAAAGAATTCTAGGTACTAAAAAATAACAGAACTCCAATTTGCAACCTTAAATGAGAGAAGATTTTGAAACAATAAACACTGGTAAGTCAACAATAAACCAGTGAAACTAAGTAAAGATCACAAAAGAATCCAAGCAGTTCCATACCTTCCACCACATGTAACCATAACCCACAGCACCCAAGGCAGCCGCTGGAACCACAAATGAAGATAGGTTACCTGCAGAAAAAGAGAAATGCTTAAAGAGCAAGGAATGGAGTAGACAAAATATGACTTGTACTCTGCACCACACATTTAACAACCCTGAACATGAACACAGAGAATCATGAAACGTAGAACACAGTATCCCAGAAAGTGGCCATATTAGGTATCGTACTTTGTCCAGAACCCCCATTCAGTACTGTGATTGGCCTGCTTGACGTTAACTGTCGAACATCATTTGCCAAACGGCGCACCTAGAGTAAAAGTCAAGCGATAACTTTAATACTGTTTTCAAGTGTATTCTGGAAACAAAGACATCAACACATGATCAACCAGTCTGTTACCTGTGCAGCAATGGCATCAGCATATTCACCTTCACCTTCACCTTGATCCCCAGATTTTTCCAATCCCTTCACCAGCAACTACACACCAAAAAAATAGAAAAAAGGAAAAAAAAAATCCCTTAGTACAGAAACAAATCCTAGTACCCCGAAGAAAAAAAAAATGTGAAATCTGGCTTCTCAATCCTATAATCTGTTATAGAATGTAGACAGGAAAATCATAATTTATCAAGCCTGAAGAAAACACAAAGCGACGACAAAAACAACTATTTAGCTCTATTTGAAGACAAACACTCCAAACTTGTGGGAACCCAAGAAATTTACTGTTACAACTACCAATAACAAGATTAAAAAGAAAAATATTAGAAACCAATCATCTGAAACCCTAATTCCCCATCTCGCACTAATTGCTCCCTAATCTACACACAATCTCCTCAATTTCAATACCGCCGTACAGTGATTAATTACTGTAAAAACAAATTTTATTTTAGAAGAATAACGCAATTCAACAATTTTTGCATATGAAATTCGAGAATTAAAGGAAGGGAGAAAAAAAAAAGAAAAGAAAAGTGGATCAATTGGTATAGAAGAACAAGTGAAGGGAGTGATTATGAATGGATACCTGGAGCTCGCCAAGCAAATCGGATAGTTTACCGTTCTTGATGAGGACGGTGCCGGTGTAACCTGAACCAGAGAACACAGTGAAATTAGATCAACGTGAGTTAGGTGTAGAAAGTGGTAGTGCATGTTCGATTGAGAGAGAGAGAGAGAGAGAGAGAGAGAGAAAGGGAAGTACCAGCTCCAGCTATGATGAGGATCTTTGAAAGGCCAAGCCCGCTTTGCATAGCCATAGCCATGGATGGAGAGAGAGAGAGAGAGAGGGAAGAATGAGTGGGGAGTTCCGGCGCCCTCTGCGCTATGGTGGTTGCTGAATCAAATGCTTTGACTGTGACCGCACTTTGCTAAAGGGTAAAGGCAGAACCGCCTCCACAAACGACGTCGTTTTTGTCTTTTGTTAATCTCACGAATTATTCTTTTTCATCTGCTAAAAATCATTTTCTTTCTCCTTTTTA
Source organism: Pterocarpus santalinus (assembly GCA_031439595.1). NCBI lineage: Eukaryota > Viridiplantae > Streptophyta > Magnoliopsida > Fabales > Fabaceae > Pterocarpus > Pterocarpus santalinus. The sequence goes on from CM062531.1 coordinate 18,664,302, forward strand.
TATTAAAAAAAAAATCTTCAATGATATGAAATATTTCTAAATATGCAAGTTGCTTTGGTTGAATTTTTTAATATGTAATATCACATTAAATTAAAAATAAATTAAATTTTAATTACTTATCTATACACAATTTATAATAGAATGTAGCAATATCATGTGATTTTAATTAAAATAAAGGTATAAGAGCGGCTACAAAATTTTCTGTTATATGCATGATTTGAAAAATAGTAAGTATAAAAGTCAAATATAATAACTAATATGATAATATATAATTAAATAATAATATAAAAAATTTTACTTTATCAATATATAAAAATTACACATATATTTATTATGTTAAGGAGACTAGTGGCCACCCACTTAATTTAATTTTTTGTTATTAAAAAAATTCAATAATTTAGGATTTTATAAGATATAAACATCATTGTAATTTTTCATACATGTGAAATGAGATGTACCATTGATTTTTTTTAATCAATTGTCAACATTATGCAATTTACTCCGTAAAGTGCATCACCAATAATACATAATGCCGGACCATTTGATTTGCTCAACCTTGAGTGATTCTCCCTCTCTTTGCTTTCCTTTCTTCAATTAACGTCATGTAACACGATGATTATTTGCTGCACTTAGGCCAAATAATTTGATAAACAAAGTAATTTTTGTTGGTTCAATTGTTGAAATGAGCATGCTTGATTTTTAAAATAAATAAAGCATTCATCAATATAAAACTAAATAGTTAAAATATTATACTTTCATTATTATATGGTAAATTAATTTTAGGAGCAAAAAATAGAATACAGACTAATTTATTACAATATAATTTCCTACATAATTTATGCTCCATGGGTCAAAAGATATAAATGTAGAAGGCAATATGATTGGTTGAGGAAGATTATATTTGTATAGGAAGAATGTCTCTAATCTACAATATATATGCAAGCATGAACCAAATTTAGCTCTCTAGTAGTTTTTGGGTTTATTTTGCAATTTTAATTGTGAAAATATAGATAAAATATGTAGTATGATGGTTAAATTATTTTCTTTTTTTATCATTGTGTAATAATGCTTCCCTTCTCCTCTTCTTAGAAGGAAAGAAATGAAAAGTTGAAGTAATATTTCTATATGAAATGTTATTATATTTATCTTTTTCAAAGATTATATTTTAATTTAATTAAAAAATAAATGTAATAAAATTTGTTATACTCCTTAAAGTCGAAAATAAGAGTATATTCACTTTTAGTAACATAGAATTGCTAATTTAGTCTAGTTTTATATTTTGTTTAAAAATTAACGGTCTAATTATTTAAGTAGGTCTCTATAATTTCATTTAAAATTAAAGTAGGTCCCTATGCTACACTAAATGCCATGTCAATATTTCTAATAATCTCCTAATGGTGAGTTATCCGAGGGACTTGATTATAAATTTTTATTCAATATAGGAGCATGTTTACAAATATTTAAATTATAGGGACCTATTTAAAAATTAAGTAAAATTATGATAATCTGTAACTAAAAAATAATTTAAAGGTTATAGTTGGTTTGTCTAACTAATATGTTCAAAAAATTAGACAAAAAAATAAATTAGTTTAAATATATTAAAATTTTTAAAACTCAATCTATCTAATTTTAAAGTGAACACTCTAATATGATAGATGGAGAAGAGTGACCGGTAACTAAATTCTTCCTTTTCGTGGATTCTCGGGGTCTTCCTCCCAATTGCGCCGCCGATAACTCCTTCTACCTTCTACATCAATTCCAAGTCCCTATCTTCCTCGGTTCCAAACAAGTACCCTTGCTCTTCCTGCTGCACCAACGTCACTAGTCACCACCATGCGTCTTCCCCTTCTTCGCAAAGGACGCCAATGCCGCCATGAGACGGTGCGCCACCATGGTGTCCAGGCTTCCATTCTGGAGGTTAGCTCGTTCAGGATCAGCAGTCTTGGGTCCACCAGCAGTTGAACTTGTTCAATCCACGAGCCCCTGCTTCAGTGATCACTCCATAAGTGCACATGATTGTCCTTGCACCACTGCCCTGCCACTTCTCTTCCGGAGCATGTTTGGCGGCGGGAAGACTCTTGATAGCGGTGGAGACCCTTTTGTGCATATTGCTCATATTTGCCACTGCTCGGGTGTCCTTAGCTGTCTCGGGTTGCTACACTCGAGCGAGCCTGGATGGGTGTGACTAGCGGCCCAAACTGTTTCACTTTCACCACAGTAAGTTTTATGGGATTTACTTGTTTTTTAATTTTTCGATAGACTCTTACATCCCTGAATCTGTTAATATGTATTATATTTTAAATCTCAGATAAAGTAGAGCAATTTTATTTACCCTTTGATCGAAGCACTTTTATTCATCCATATACCTTCACTTGACATTCGAAAATGCAATACCTATCACCTATGCCTATATTGTGGTGCATGGCTATAGACCAGTGATCTTGGCTTAATGAACTCATGATCTAAAAAGTGTTTAGTCTAGATTCATGAGCTTTTGTTCTCAAGACTTTTTGATAAAAAGTAAAAATAGTTCCATCAATGCATAAAGAAGGCAGCGATAAAACTGGGCAGAACAGTGCATCCTCTGTCTCCCTCGCAACCCAACCATGGCGAACTCCAGCTCCGATTTTGCACAACGCAATGAGGAATGGAAAGTATGATGCGTATTCGTTGCTAAGTAGTGGAGATGTTGGCGGGTCCAGTTGGCTCTCGAAGGTCATCGTGGTTCTTGCAGCGGCCTTCATGTGCGTGATAAAAAAAAAGGGGGGGGTTAGTGTTTTACCGGTAACTATTACAATGACCTCTAATTGCAGGTCAGTTTACACAGTGCGTGGTGCACCTTGACCTAGCGGAGTGCACCATAGCATCCTCCTGAATTTGTGTTCATGAATCTAGTTTGGCTACTATGTAAATATAGGGGCTGGCCACTTGTCATGTTATGGATGCTTTAGCCGGTACCGCTCCCTTAATTTGTTTTCTATTATTTTTTTTAAGGATGATCCTCACTCAAGCATTTGAATACACGACTCTAGATCCACCACTGTATAAAGGTAGGGCAGTGCCTCTTAAAATGGTTTCAATAATTAATTATTACAAAATCAATTTTATGTTTGATAATATTAATTAAAAAGTGATTTTAAATTAGTATTTTTCTTTTAATTATTTAAAAAAGAATATAAAAAGCTAAAAAGAATATAAAATAATTTATTTATAATATATAATATTTAATATTTTGAGTTAATTTGATAAAAATCTCATACTCTAAAATACGGAAAACTATCAATTTAGACCTCAAAAGATCAAAACACTAATAATTTAGTCTCTAAAATATGTCTTATTAGTTTATGGTACCCTAATAATAAATTCTATTACTACTAATGAGCTTTATCAATATTAACAAAAGATATTTTAGAGACTAATTTGCTAATAAATTAATTTTTTACTAACTGATTAGTTAGCGCATTAACCTTTTAAGGACTAATTTGTCAATGCATTTATCATTGAGATACCACAGAAGAAAATAATATGTTTGGGGGCTAAATTATCAACATTTTAATCTTTTGAGAGCCAAATTGACGGTTCTCAGCTCTAAAATACTTAACTTTTACTTATAATTAAAATTATAAAAAGTAATATCTTTTAAAAAATATTTCCAATATAAAGAGAATAAGTTGAAGATGATAATATTATATATATATATATATATATATATATATATATATATATATATTAAAGGTTAAAACCATTTTGATCCCAACACTAAAATAATTTTGGCTTTGGTCCCTACACACTAAAAAAGTTTTGATTTAGGTCCTTATAGTAGTACTAAGTTAGTCCCTATTTTTAGAAAATTATTAGACATTATTAGTTTTTGCTAACATGGCTAATGGGAGCTAATATAGATATAACAAAACTCGGTTGAGATTGTTTCGAGCTTAAAAAAGATCATTTTGATACCATTTCAGTTATTTTTTTATTTTTGAAAAAAAATCATTTCAAGTCTAAAATATGTTAACATACAAAGTGTATGTTAGATTTTGTTAACTATGCTAGCAAAAACTATCATCGTGTAGTTAATTTTTTAATAATAAGGGGTAACTTATTAACGGAGTACCTCCATGAGCATCTAAAACAAAAAAAATTAGTGGAAGAACTAAAATCAAAATCTAGGATATATATAGGAACCAAAAAGTGGTCTTAACTTTTATTAAATATATCATATTATATTAAAAACAAGTTTTAAAATGATAGAAATTTCAAGCACTTGTTTCCTTGAGTCTAGCTCTGCCACTACGCATGTATAGGGATTTGGCTCATCAAAAGTGGAGGGTGCCCCTTAAAGGATAAAGTGTGCAATCTCAAATGTTGATGAAAAAACAATAGTTTAAAATTTTATAAGATGTAAACAACATAATCCTTCATACATATGAAATAATATACTCTATTAATTTTTTTATCAATTGTTGAGATCAGATACTTTATCCCCTAAAATGCACTTCTCACTTTAAAAAAAAGTCAAATCCTGTACGTAGGAGCAATGCCTTTCGCACGGATAAGGAGGCAAAAACTAGGATGAACATAAATAAATATTTTTTTAATTTTTTCCACTCTTCCAAAAAGGAAAAGTACAAAGGAAAAAGACATATAACCAACGAGTCATTGTATATACATGCACACAGTAGATGAGCAGTTTAAATTCAATATATATGGCTAAGATTAATTTACTTAATAAACAAACATGTAGTTCATATTTAAATTATTTTCTTTCAAGAAATTCAAAGAGAGTGTTTGATTAATTTTTTTAAGGGTTTATTTAATCAATACAAATATATTTATAATCTTATAAAGTATAATCGAAAGACATTTAGATGCTCTTTTTAACTTATAGTATATACAATTTACAGGAAATAATTTAAATAATATATTATTGCATACATTTTGGCATGTTAAGTGAAAGTTTTATGGCATATGGATAACCTTTATAATCACATTGCTTTGTATTTTAAAATTTATAAAATTGTTTTATAACTCAATATATTCATATTTTGATAAATTTTCTACGCAAGCTTTAAACATAGTTATTTACATTTGACGTCAAATTCATTAACTATTTCCCATTTGTGATGGTTTAATTGCTGATTTAATATTTAGTAATTAATAGTATAAAGTCTTATTAGACGCCATAGAAATTTAGATTATATATCTTTATCAATTAACAGCCAATCAAAAGTCAACCAAATCATTTTGTCATCAATTAACATTCAATCAAAACAAAATTGTACTAATCATTGCTAGTTAAAGGTGCATTTGGTTCAATTTATTTTAACAGAAAAAGTGAATTTTTTTTTTAGAAGTTATTATTATCAGCTTCTATTCCAAAACTATAAAAAAAATTATTTTTAGCTTTTGAATAAAAACTTGAATGAGTAGCTTTTGTGAAAAATAATTTTTTTTAGAAGTTGAAAAATCACTTTTTGAAAAAAAAAAGTTGAAACAAATGCACCATAAATCAAATTGTATCAATTAAAATCACTTCACATTTATTTGACAATTAATCCCAAATAAGGCCAAAGGTGTATAAATAGAGATTATTTCACAAACAAAATGCATGCATAAATAAGCATTAAAAAAAAATAACTCATGCACTCTTCCCTCCTCTCTCTATCCTTTCTGTACATTCATAAGCCCAAAACAAAATGAAGAGAGAGAAGAAATAAACCATTTAACATGTCCTGCACATCAAATGTTTGATTATTGTAACACACATTCTTAGGCTTCTCTTACATGTTCCCAAACATTCAACCATGTCATATCATCATGGCAAGCATTGAGAAGGAAAAAAGAAAAGAAAAAAACATTTTCATCTCATGCTCAAATATTCATGACATGCATACATCAATAAACATTTTCAAAAAATAAAAATAAAAAAGAATTCATGTAACATGCGCCCATAACATGCATCAATATATAATTTTTTTTCCTCTCACATGCATTTTTTCTCTTATGTTCTCAAACCTTATGAACATGCATTTTTTTTTTCTCTTTATACATTCATAGCATGCACTTCTTTCCTTGTCACATGTCATAGCGTATATCACTAAGCATCGAGAAAAAAATTAACATGCATTTTTTTCCCTTATGTCCTCAAACACTCATAACATGTATTAAAAAAAAAAAAACAATATGCAATTTTCTTGTATGCTCCTAAACATTCATAGCATGAACTATTTTTCTTTTTCTTTCTCACACATAATACCATACATAAGCATTTAGAGAAAAGTTCATTTGGCATGCACTTCTTTCTTTTCTCTGTCCATCCCACATCATTCATACACCTACATCATTGTCACACACATTCTTAGAGGCTTTTTTTCCCATTCAACAATGTCAGTTAATAGCATGCAAGCATCAATAAGCATTTAGAAAGAATTCATGTAACATGCATTTTTTATCCTTTCCTATATTCCATATCATTCATACATATCATATATTTCTCATTCTTATTATGCATTTTTTTAAAAACATAATAGCATGCATCAAAAAGCACATAAAAAATTCATCTCATGAAAAATAACCTCGAAAGGAAGATGCACCATTTCGTTTATGAACATCGCTCAACCAATAAAGACTTTGTTTGATCCAAGTAGTTGTGTTTGAGAATCTTGGGCTACCTTAAAAAAGAAGAAAAAGAAGAAGAAAAAGAAAAAGGGGAAAAGAAAAAGAGAAAGTTAAGGTTGAAGAACGAGAACTGAAAAAGGGTATAACCCAAGGAATCACTAACGAAAAGATCATGCATATTTGGAAGCTGTTCTTAGCGTTGGTGCAAGCTACAACACTCGATCCTGATGAATCTAGCAAAGCTTTGGAAGATGTGAAGAGATGTGTTTGTTGCATTGAAGAGGCATTAGATAACTAGGGATGTGAATCTTGATTTGACTTGATGTCTCTTGAGTAATGCATAATAGGCTTTTATTGCCTTCGCTTGTATTTGAGATCCATTGAAATAATAAAATGATTATGCATGATTTCCTTTATCCAAATCAACACATTATCTTCTTTAGGCCCTTTTACAAAATCATTCCTTCCTTTCGAGATCCTTGTACTATGTGGATGATTATGACAACCCATTAATTGATTCTTGTATTACAATAGGCATGAATGATTATGAGCATGATAAAGATTCTAAGCCATGCAAACAACATGTTTAGTGGAAAAATAGCAAAATAGTCAATGATCATAAAGTGAAATGTCGCCCCATATACTGCATGCATATCGATCTTTAATTTAATCATTAACTGCGACAATTTTGTATTTGTTCATAGTAGCAACATGATAGAGTTGAACATGATCAAAAAGAAGTTATTAGCATCAATCTACCATGGGCAATTGTACTAAAAGAGGATGACAAGAACATTGAACAAAAATGTTCGACCTTAGACATTTTGGCTAGATGGCCTAGTTTTGGAAAAAAGATCTTGCCAAATCAAGAAGACAATCATGATGAAAGCACACTGAGAACTTGGCAAGTTAGTCAATTTAAGTACAATGAAAAAGATATATTGGACAAAAAAAAAAGGGCTCGCTAGATTGAAAACCCAAAAGGACGGTCTAAGCAAAAGTTATAGCTCAAGAAATATAAGAAGGATTATTTTCTCTTATTTGTTTGTATGGAAAAATGAGAAAAAAGAAAAAAATAATGCTGCCAAATGATAATTTTACCTTTATATTATTTTAAAAGATTATTCCAACTATAATATAGAGTCATGTAAAAAATTAGTGAAAACATAAAAGTTAATATAATTTTATCATAAATTTATCTATCAACATAATGTGAATAAATATAATAAAAGTTAAACTTTTTTATTCTTATTATTTCTCAAACAAACAATTCTATTATATACATATATATATTTATGGTATATATTATAATATATATTCATGTAAAGATTATTCCAAAAGCATTTACTTTAAAGTAAGGCAGAAAGAATTATTGGTTTGACTATCATAGAAGGTTTTTAGATATGGATCATACTTATAGGCATAGTAAATATGGATTTAGAAAAAACACCATAAAAAGTGAAGAGGCTCCTGTTAGACTTACTAGTCAGCAAATTTGGGATAGGCTTAGGCGACTTCCGAAGATTATAAAAGTTGGGAAATCTATTAGATTGCCCGGCTATGGGATAGAATATAACTAAACCACAGAAAGTATATTTTGTGAACTATCCTATAGGAAGGATCACTTGGTTGGTCACTATTTAGATAGGATGCATGTTAAAAAAAAATATTTGATAATATTATCAACATTGCGATGAATAGTGATCGAAATAAAGACAATGAGAAAATAAGGATGGATTTAGAGAAGTATTGTAGATGCCTTGAGTTAAATATAAAACCCTTAAGAGATGGTAGTTGGTCTAAGCCTAAAATTAGTTATACATTGACCTCTGTGCAGAGACAAGACATATGTAAGTGGATGCAAGAGTTAAGAATGTCTGATAGTTATGCCTCAAACTTAGGTAGATATGTGAATATTGCACAAAGGAAGTTTTTAGCAAAGTCACAAGTGTCATGTATTTATGGAGTGTTTGCTATCTATTGCATTGAGAGATATGTTTGGAGGCCGTTGATTGTGTTGAATAAGTATTTCAGATATTTTTGTTCATCCACTCTTGAGGTCGATGATATCTTGGTGATGGAAAAGAATATTCTCATTATTCTTTGCAAATTAAAGAGAATATTTCTTTCTAATTTTTTTGACTCTATGGAGCACTTGCCTACACACTTGTCATATGAAGCATGAGTATGTTGGCCAATATAGGTGGATATATCCATTCAAGCAAGAAATAGGAGGGTTCAAAAGATTAGTAAAGAATAGAGTTAAAGTAGGGGGATCGTTATGCCAGGTTTATATTTCAAAAAAGATATTTAACTTTTGCTCCTACTACTTTAAGCCGCATGTCCAGTTTAGAAGAACCAGAGTTAGCTAGAATGATGATGGTGGTAAAAGCTCAATCAAACAAACCTTGTTAGTATTCAACTAACCTAGTCGTGTTGCTAGATGATGCAAAGATCGATGGTTGACTGGGAGTGAATAGAAGCCTACACATTTACATATCTTACTAAATTGTGATGAAGTAGAGTCATTCAGAAGGTAATTATAAACTATTTTCTTGTATTATTTGTTATCTAATTTCCAAAATCCTATATAATGATAAATTGTGACAATATGTCTTCTTTTGCGCTCTGTTCAATGTTTACAAGTGTTTTGAACAACTATTTGGTCAACAATCGCTTGAACAATTTCTTGAATGGTTCAAATCATTTGTATGTCATATAGTGACTCTATTTTATTTTCGTGTTTTTTGTTTTTATATTGTATATTCCTATGTTTATACTTAGGTGCATGATCAAAGGAATAATGTAACCAATCCTTACTTGTACAATTTAGCTTGGGGTCCGAAAATAAGAGCTACAAGTTGGCCAATGCACCATGTTAATTGTTACAAATTTCATGCAACTGAATAGGGAAGAAGGAAGAAAACTAACAATACTAGGGTTTGTGTTAGAGGAGATACTAAAGATAGAGAAAGTGACTAGCATGAAGTGATTAATGAAATATTTGCGTTGAAATACTCTAGCGAACCTCTTAAAAGGGTTGTGCTTTTTGCTTATAAATGATATGATCCAACCCGTCTCGGGGGAACATGTAATCACAATCATTACAAAATAATTGAGATTAACTATACTAAAATATATGGATAATTTAATCCATTTATCATCGCCCAAAATACAAGATAAATTTATTACCTACCATACCCTGAAAGGTATAAATCTAACTAGAGTGTGGTAATAAAATGTAAACCACTAGGTTAAGTAAAGATTGATGAGGTATTTGAACAAGCTTATCAAACTGATGATCCAAATCCTTCCAGAGTTGTTATTGATACCAACATCCTCTTCGATTCTATGTTCTATCTCAGGGAAAGTTGATATAATCGAACTCCTGAGCCAATATGCAATGAGTCAATCTGATAAGAAGGGGGATAGCACTAAGAATAAGGATAAGGATGAGGATGAAGAAGAGGAATTCGGTGACAATGTTGAAAACGAGAATGATGAGCATAATCATTAACCTTTAGAATAACGAGGTGGTAAGTGTGTTGCATTTTTATTTAGTTAATATATCTTTTACAATTTCAATTTTGTGCATATCTATTTCGGTGCTATAGTTTAATTCTTTGCATTTATATTTATATGCATATTATGTTTGTTGCATATTTTTATTGATTTACACTCATATTTCACAGCTCATCCATGGCAGAACTAACAAGAATCTGGTTCTAAACGAGGCAGAGATAGACTGAGGAAGCATGGTCTATCCCCCCAGACTCAAGCTCCACCCACCACCTCCACTATGCTAGCGTCTAACACTACTACTACATCCACCCTTCCTGGTCGTCCTCTACATAGCTAGGAGTTTGTTATGATACCCAACCCTAGGTATATGGAGCCAGGGTCTCAACCTTCATTCCCTTCTCAGCCCATCCCTTAACCCACTCCATCTCTACACCCATTTGTAGGAGGTAAGGATCGCACCTCACCCATACTTTGTTCCACTCCTTCCTCTACCCCCAGCTTGATTCGCAAGGTGCCCAGGCCTTATCCTTTGCCTTCTCACAGGGCTTCACGAACCAACGTGTGAGCTTAGATATGATGGTAAATCCTGGTAAGTATTTTTAAATTTAAATTTATTATGAATTTTTAATTGTAATAGAAAATCTAATTAGCAAATACTTGACTTAGTCTATTATTTCTAACACAGTTGGATTCCACTAGCTCCTGGCCTACACAAGATTACTGAGGTGTTCTAGAGAACTTCTGCGGCCTATATAAAAGTTTTTTGAAGGCACCTAAGGCTACACAACAAATGTAATGGAGAAAGTGGAGGGTAAAATAATTATTTTTTATTATTAATTTTGTTTTTTATTCTTATACTTGCCTTTTTATTATAATGGAGCTGACTATTGTGTTACATGTTCACTATTGATTCATGCTAGTAGACCTCGATCTACAAGGTGCAGAGGACTAGGGCTAGCAAGTAGTTCCACGATATGTTTCATAACATTTGCAAGAGTGACGATAGCATCCACTGGCTCACTGAGGACATTCTCTAGGTACTCAAGGCATAGTGGGACTCACCCGAGTACAAGGTGAAGTAGGTGAAGGCCTGGTGAGCAAAAGATTAGCCCAAAGTAGCTCGCTACACACTAAAAGCTCCGCCACCGTTGAGGGCACGTGGCTGAGGATGGTAAAAATCATCTTGTTCACTTATTTAGTTATTTAATTTTTGTATTAAATATTATATGATCACATGAAAATTATTTGAAATGTAGGAGAAGATGGTGAATAAGTCGCCAACTTTAGAGGAGCTATTTTGGATACCCACACTCGGAAGTAAGACAAGTTCCAGTGGGTTGATACTCAGTGAGAGACCACATATGTAAGAGCTTATGATTTTAATTTCTAATACTTTTAATTTATTATAATTTCTATTATTGAAATATAATTTAATTTGTTTTGTTTGTTCCAATTATAACATGAGTTCAACCAATAACTGATTGAGGTCGGTCGCAACATCACAATAGCGGGACGAGAGCACTCATGCCGACCCACCTATTAGTGACGACAACATATGGGCTAGATAGTTGGCAACTGCTACAAGGGGCAGATTTATGGTATGAGGACCACATATAATAGGTCCTATTCTGTAGCCTCTGTGTTTGGAGCTAGGCCTACTAGTACCAATGTAGAGGAGATTTACGATCGGGTGCACACACTAAATGAATCAGCGAAAAAGCAACTCGAAGAGGCTGACTGAAGGTACATGGAGCTACAAGAGCGGCAAAAAAGGAAAAAGAACGGTGGAATTACTGGCTGTAGTTCATGGAGCAGAGGATGACGATTATGTAACCTACTTCGAGCGGACGTGGAGTGGCAGTTCGTCGTCTAGTGCATAGCCTCCACCACTTGCACCTTCACCTTCACCTCCACCGCCTCCGCATTCTCCACATGACTGGACACTCGATGATTCTGAGGACATTTCAAATACAGATGATGATCAGTATTCGTAGTTTTTAAGGTTTTTTTTTTTATGTTTTTAGAAATGCACATTGATAGCTTTTATTTTATTTTCAAATTTTGCAACGAACTTTTCATTGGTAATTATATATATTAAAATATTATTTTAAATATACTGGCGGATAATCTATCAATAAGTTATAAAAATAAAAATTATTAACTTAAATTACTGACAATCCTTTTGTCCGTAATTATTAGTAATTCGTTGGTACAAATGCCTCTTTAATGTTTTCTAACGTTCATTTACTAACGCTTTTTTTAAGAGTGCCAACGAAAAATTTCATTGTTATAAATATCTATATTACCGACGAGTCCATTTATTCGTCCGTAATATTCAATTTTAACTTTTTCGATGCACTAATTATTGACAGATATTTTCCATTGTTGATTTCATCAATAAAATTATTATCGATGGATAACTTTTCCATCGGTAATTTTGTCCTTTTTTTACTTCTTTCCAGTAGAGCAATTATATTAATACATAAACAAAACAGACCCTAACTCAATCATTTTTAGTTGCACCTACGTGAAATTAGTTCTAACTTGAGTATTAGAGTCCTTTGTAGGTTCCCGCCAAGGTTATGAAGATCTTGGACCGACAAGAACATTCTATGAGATTGAGAAATAGGAAAAAAATAGACAATATTTAGATGAACTTCTTAACTTTTTATACACAATTTTAAAGTAAAAAATACCATCCTATTTTATTTTGATATGTTTATTATATCTTTTTGTGAAATGAAAAACCTACATAACTTTTACTATTTAGCTTTTTATCTCAAAATATAAATTTTAACTTAACCTTAATTATATTTTAATACCTTTTCTGTTAATTTCATAAATAGAACAATTTGTATTTAATTTTAAAATTTATTAGTGCCATTAATTATTTCTCCCCGATGATAATTTAGAAAAAGATTCAACTTTTTTAAAAAGTGAAAAAAGAAAATCAAGAAAATATTCGGAAGATGAATGAAAATTAAAAAAATAAATTTATATTTAAAAATATTTAAGAAATTAAAATGATTTATGCTACAAATTTAGTCTAATAATTTTAATATATTACATACTAGTTAGATAGATTATAAATGGATGTAAAAATAAAACCAATAGAAATGAGCTAGTAATGAGTGGTTTAGATAGTTTCCTCATGGTTATAAATTCAAGCCTCGTTGTCATGGCTAATACTTTTTATGATCAAAAAGAGAACCTACGAAGATTTGGATCTCTTCCAAGAAACTTTGAGTTTGTTTATATTAATAACTTATATAAACTCTTGTATGAAAGAATTTTTTAAAAGTAACTTATGAATAAATTATTTTTTATTAGGATACGTGATAATAAAAGTTCTTGTTTAAAGTGTTTTAAAAAATATTTTTTAAGAAATTAGATATTTTAGCTTCTCAAAAAAATAAAAAATAATTTTTTTAAAAAATAAACAGGACAAAAGATTAAAAATATAATTTTTGACTTCTAAAAAATTAAAAAAAATTATAAATAATATTATCCAAACAAACCTTTAGCTCTTTGATATTTAGCCTGACTATTGTTACAAGTGCAGCTGGCTAATTTGGGGATCGCGTGTCATTGATGACCATGATGGTCTCGTATCATGGTTGTGGAAAAACAAATGGATGGTTGCGATGAGCGTATATGTATTCTCTTTAAATTTATGTATCTGACCCTGAAAATATCTGTCTAATCTATAATCTTCTATATAATATTTTAAAGTTCTTCCACTAAGATTGCCACATAGCATTTTTCCTAATTCTTTTTATTATTTTTAACTTTTTTCTATAATTTCATTTTTTAGACTTTTCATTTCTCCAACTTTAATGCTTGCCTTGACTTTTTATCTTTTACTATTTTTAAAATTTTTCATTTTCCACTACTAATGCCACATGATTTTTTATTTTATTTTAAATTTTAAGTTCCTTTAGATTGTAATTTTTCTTTAATTTTTAATTTCTTTCATTATTATTTTTCTAGTACAATTTCCATGCAATAGTTTTCAAATTTATTTTAATCACTATTAGTTACGTATATTTTAACCATACAATACAAAATGACAACAATGGAATGCCAATCTTTGGCCTTTATTTGTAAAGTTTCTATTCGTTGGCTGTCGAAACCTAAATATCTATGACCTAGTCCATGTTTGACCAACCAAATAGACAAAGGACCCTACATTTTTTTACTCCTTGGCAATTATTTTTGTATAAGTTTTTTAATGAGCATTTTCCATTCACATTTAGATTACAGTGAAAATTTTGAAGATTGATACATATATATGTATTCACAATCAAATAATAAACTGAGATTTTACTCAATAGCTAATTGATGTGGCTCTAACAAATATATCGGGTCATAAAAGTAATAAAGTAATGAGAAATATATCGTTTCATGAGGATAGATCAAATACCAAATAACTAATAGGAATGACTATTTGGACCAAAAGAATTGAATGAATAAAGAAACCTAAAAATAAAATAAAATAAGAGAACAAAATAGCACTCAAAGATGACTTAGATTACTAGGGTAGATACTAAGACTAATTGACTTCACCTAACTATAAACTCAATTATCATAGATCTCAATTATCTAGTTTTTATCTTAATTGATTAACAATCAGATTCCCTAAACTAATTCCAAGCCTTTCTTAAAGTCAAGTAATTCTCTTTATTCTAAATTGATTGCCTAATCTCTTAGTTACAAACTAATTTAAAAAAAAATGTTGAAGCTTTATTGATTCCCAAGATGGCCACATGAGTCGCATTTGTCTATCTTTAGTTTTTGCTTAAGTCACGGTATTTATGATGAGAAGCTTTGTTTACAAACCCTATCTTTAGTTATTGCAAACCAACAGATTAATTGAATGATGCTCAATCACTCAAAAGCATTAAGAATAATCATAAAAACTTAATAATTAAGATAAAAAACATAAATAAAATTAATCTACAAGTAACATCGCCACATATTCAGATCCATCACTACACTAGAATGGGGTTTAGTTCATGAAGAAATGAAAACAACAAAAAGAAAAAAAGAAGAAACAGGAAAACCAAATGCTATGGGAAACCAAAGCTAAAAACTAGGATTCAGAATGAATGTAGATCTCTTCATTTTGATGTTAAGCTCTAATCCTTAAATCTTCGCATTAACTCTCTAGGGTTGCCGCTTTGCATCTCCCAGTGTTTGACTGTGTCAAAAAGATCCTTTGAGGCTCTAAACATTTGCCTTTTATAACCCATGGGCTCCTTTCTTCAAAGTTAAGCCCAAGCCCACAAATTCTATAGTTGGGAGCACACTATAACACAATAAGTTGCACTATAACGTAGCCCAAAATCTTGCAATTCTAATTATTGCCCTATGGCACAAAAATTTGTGCTATAGCACAATGACTTGACACCAATATTGCATTTTTGCCTTTTTTGCCAACTTCCAAGCTTACTTTGAGCCCCAAATTCTTTGAATTGGCTTTGTGAGTCTTCATGAAAGTTGTAGATTTTCAAGTTAGCTTATATTTGTAAAGATTTTACAAATCATAAAAAAACTCACTAAAATAAACTTAGCAATTTTTCATTTAATTTATGTGTATAAAGTTATAAAATATAGATAATATTGTTCTAAAATAAATTGATTCCAACAATTATCAAAATTCATATATAAGACTTTTTATTGCACTTTAAAATATCATAATTATATTAACATTAATGTATTTTTTGTTAAATAAATTTTTTTGACTTAATATTTTTTATCTGAATATTTTATAATTATTCTTTAATTTCTGATTTATTTCACTAATGTCTTGCTATCACAATTATTATGCAATATTTATCTTAAGTATATTTTAATTACTATTAATTTGATTTATTTTATTTTGAACTTTCATTTCTTTCAATAAATCTTCCTTGATTTTTCATTTTCTATAATCATTTAATCATTCAGCATAAGATGTATGTATTGAGATTTTACTCAGTAATTGATGTCTTTAAAAGAATTAAAAGAAAATTAAAATTGAGTTTTGTATAAGAAAGATCTTTAACATACATAAAAAACTCATTTAAAATGCCACATGCAATTTTGTCTTAATTTTTTAATTCTTAAAATTTAAATTATTCTTTAATTTTTCATTTACTTTATTAATATTTCTCTATTGAAATTACTCTCTAATTAAGTTTATTTTAATTATTATGAATTATATTTATTTTGACCTTTCATTTTCCTCCAAAAATTTTTTCTTAACTTCTATCTTCCATAACCTTTTAGCATAAAATGTATGCATTTTTATTGTAAATATATGTACTATAGATAAATTGGAATTTTATTTAGATATATTTAAAAAATGTCATCAAGATACAATTAGAATCAAGTTTATTAAAATAAAAAATAAAGAATAACAATTACAAAAAATTTTCACATCATAAAAGAATTCATTTAAATTGTTAAAATAAATATAATAATTTTAATTTAATTTATTTATGCAAAGTTGAAAAAAAATAAATATTATTCTTTCATATCATAAAAGAATTCACTTAAATTGTTTTAAAAAAATAATAATTTTATTTAATTTATATATGTAAAGTTAAAAAATAAATATAAATATTATTCAAAATAAACCATAAAAATTCAGACAATTAACCATTAAATTTTAGATATACGTCTTTTATTTTGCTTTAAAATATTATGCGTATATTTATTTTAATTCACTTTGTGTTAAATAAAAATCTTAATTAAATATTTTTATACAAATAGTTTTATCATATTTTTAAAAAATAAATTGAAATAAATATTAAATATGAGTTTAATTGGTATGTACTGACAGTGTAAAATAATTTTATATTGTCAATCAATAGAAATAGGGGAAAGTGAGAAATCATGATAAATCCTTCATTATAATTGGTGGTTATTTATATGAGTTGATACTTTTCATTATTTCTATTGATTGACAGTATAAAATTATTTTATACTATCTGTGTATTTAAATTAAATTTATTAAATATTTATTTATTTTATAAAAATTATGAATATAAATAATTAACTTACAAAATCCGTACAACGTAAAGGATAAATAACTAGTTAAGTATTAAAATTAGTGAATTGCATGTCGGCCTCATTGTGGCATGGAGTAAGGGCCTTAGGAAAGTGTGGTGTGAAAGTGACTCTCTTCATGCTTTACATCTCATAACATCTACTTAACCCTTGTATTTTCATTAAGGGTGGGCAAAAAAATCATTAACCAAACTGAACTGTTAAACTGCACCAGACCAAACCATAAAAAATCGGATTGTTCAAACTGGTTTTATATAGTTATCCAGATTATCTTAGTTGAAGTGGTGCGGTGCACCTCTTGTTAGATATAGTTCAGTTAACTAGAAAAAACTGAATCAAAAAGATAATGCTTAACTTTATTTTTTTTTTTTATATAAATAGAGTTTAATTGGTATACACTGACAGTATAAAAGTAAATAAATAAAAATAAGATAAAATGAGAAATTATGGTGGATCCCTAATTATAATGGGTAGTTATTTTTGTGAGTTGATACTTTTCACTATTTCTATTGCCTGATAATATAAAACTGTTTTATATTATCAATATATTTAAATTAAATTCATATAAATAACAGAAAACTCCGAAAAAAACAAAACGAAAAAGAAGAAAAAGAAGCATCAATACAAAAAAGGTTCCAGATGGCATTCCGTGACGAACATTCGCATTCCAAGCTTGACGCTGTGGCCATCCAATTTCAATACGCTGTTCACGCTTTCAAGGGCACAATTGATGAAGAAGTTGCAGATTTAACCTCAGCCAGAAGTATAATGGTGCAGCAATTAGTTTAATTTGGGATACTAAAATCCAATGATGCGGTTAACCAAACTGGAATAGCTAATATTGAGTTTGGTTTGTGAAAATATTTCTTATTTTTATTTTTTATTTTTATTTTTTAAAAA
This sequence comes from Pterocarpus santalinus, assembly GCA_031439595.1. Classification (NCBI taxonomy): domain Eukaryota; kingdom Viridiplantae; phylum Streptophyta; class Magnoliopsida; order Fabales; family Fabaceae; genus Pterocarpus; species Pterocarpus santalinus. The sequence goes on from CM062531.1 coordinate 18,682,395, forward strand.
GAATTTTTATTTTTAGATTTTCTGAATTTGGAAAATATATTTGATTTATAAAAGTAGATTCTATTTTTAAAAAGTAAAAATAATAAAAATATGTTTGATTTGTTTATTTTTAAATATTTTCAAAACCAAATTTGAGATAATAAAATTATATTTATTATTAATTAAATAATAAAAATGATATATATTTGATTTGCACATATTGTTCAGCTACTAAAAGTATTTATTAAAATAATAAATAACTCTATAAAATATTAAGATTAAAAATAAAATAAATTACTCATTTTTAAGTTATTTTATTATCATTATCAATTATTATGTTTTGATTTGTATATATATAAATATTTAAATATTATAGTTAGTATTATTTTATTACTTATTTAAAACGTTGCTAGAAATTCTTGCTTTAAAGTGATAAATCATAGATATATATCATACGTGTGACATATGATAATATATAATTAAATACTATAAAGAAAACTTTAACTGCAAAAATTACTTGTAATGGCAAAATATGTTTGGAATATATTTGATTTATGAGTAAACTATAGTCATACTAAAATAAGACATAATTGAACAAAATAACTAGTACTATTTTTAATTACAGTCTTTCTTATACTTCAGCATATCAACCAACTAAAAAATACGAAAAAAACGGAGAAAGACATCACCCTACAATAAAATATAAAAAGTTATAGTTATCAATCATCTATGATAATTATCCCACATTTAATTGGCAATTATATCCCTAACTTGTGCCATTTAAGTTACTTTAGTAGCATTAATATCAACACTCTCTTGATCTATCCTTAAACTTTGTCCATCCAAAATATGTCTTCTCTTGATCTAATCTTAATGAACACACTGCGCCAAATTTAGTAATATCTGAAAATCATACAAGAAGGAGTTACCATCAACATAACTCATAAAGCCACAAAAACAACTAGACCAAGTAGCAAATTTCCTCTAGACATACTCTAGATGATTGGGGAAACAAAAAAAAAAAAAAAACTGCAAAAAATTTTCAAGATAGATGCATAATTCTATTATGAGAAATCTGGCTTTTTCATCATTACCAATGCATCTAAAACAAGGCTCAGGTAGTCTAAATATTTTTTTTTTATGGTTCATCATTTAAAAGTAAAAAGTAAATAACACCTCAATCTATAAACTATAAAGCCAACATGTTACATAATGCAACTACAAATTTTCTAAGACCATTGTTTTCTTTTCACCTTTTGCTGAAGGATTTATTGCCATACTATATAGAGATCATCACAGTGTAATGAGCATGATGAGCACAATAGTCACTTATACTACCTAATCAGCCCTGCAAATATAAAAACTTAATTACTTGAGAAAAAGTTAGTACATCTCAATAGTTGCTTACACCGCCTAAAATTGTAGTACTGCATATGTCAATGACTATGACATTCTCATCCTAGTTCGTTATTAATATGAAGTGATAAGGATATATTTAGGATTAGTGCAAAGGTTCAAAACCTTAATTACTAAACTTTACATGCCAGGGAACACCCTACGTTTAGACTACATAAGATGAAAAATTCTCAGGTCCTCACTATAATATTCCGAAGAACAGTGCGCCTGATTAGCACTGTTAATAGATTTACTTTGCTACATTGGAGATATATGAGTAATTAGTAGGGAGATGTGAATGTTAGGGTTAGAAAAATCCAAGTTGCCTTGTAGAAAAATTTTATGAAGACTATTAGCAAAACATTGCTAATTTAAGGAAAATCAGTTTAATTGCAAGGTTGTGTAACGTAAGATGCCGAATCAATAGGAATTTATACTGTAGGATGACACAAGTACTAGTTTAAAACCCCTAGAATGAGTAGCTAAAATTTAGCCACCCATACCCTTCTTGTTGGCACCATACTAGCCACAAAAAGAGGGAAGTTCAATCAAAATTTACTAATATTAAAATCCAACAATCACCACCCATGAGTCATGCTTGCTTTATGACTCAAACACAAATTATTTCCACCCTTCTCCCTCTCATTTTTAGCCTCCACATATACAAGCCCTCTTTCTCTCATTTTCTTCCTCAATTTCATCTCATCATCCTTATTTCTTCACCCCACCTCTACACCTTCTCCCAAACTTGCTTCTTTTTACCTTCAACTTAAGATTTGAGCGAGGTAGGAATCTTGAGTTTTGTTTGATATTAAGGATTATGTGGCTGGTTAGGGTTTCTTTGTTCCTTTTTAATATAATATTGTATGATGATCATATGACTTATTTCAATTGATTTAACATGCAAATTCTTGGTTTGGATTGGAAAATCAATCAAAAACTTAAGGAAGAACTCAAAATAGGATTGTTGGAAACTAAAACCCTAGGACTAGAAGTGGGTAAGTGGGCCAGCCCAGTCCGTTTAACCCGGTCTGCAATAGACTATTTTCACACGGGCTGGACCGCATAATAAATGGGCTAAAAAGTTGCTGGTCCGCGTCCGCCCATGGGCCAGCCCGCACTGCGTAAATTTTTTTTTTGTTTTCACTTTTTTTGGGCCTTTTTTTTTACTTTAGATTTTTAAGTCTTCTTTTTTTTTTTTCCTGCCTTCGTTTTTGGGCCTTTTCTCTTTTTTTTTTGCCTTCACATTTTTTGGGCTTTTTTTGTGCCTTTAATTTTTTTTTGGATCTTCTCTGATTTTATTTTTTCTACCTAACAACCTTCAATTTTTTTGGGCTTCTTACTAGAGGAGAAAACCCCCCATGTAAACTAACATGAAAGGTTTGTAAGCAAGTACTAAAATTTATTTTTTTCCACTTATTTTTATCCAATAATTCCATACTGAGGACTTACAACTTCTCTATACTCTATTTTTTCAATCCTAATAATGATTATTAATCAACTAATCATCAAAGATTCAAAGACAACTTCAATCTCATACCAAATACTAAACAATATAAATCAACAACTATCAAATATCAAATGTATCAAATACCAAATAATATACGAGTACCAATAATAATCCAATAGTCCAAAACACCAAAAACCAAAGTCTAATACATCGAATTCACAAAGTCTAATGTAAGACTATTCTTTCAACTTTCCAACTTCCTAACAACTACACTACAACCCTTAACAAAAACAACCTTTCAAGCATATGCATATACTACATATATAAAAGACAAGTCAACAACATTAGAGGATTTCAATTCTTTGCCAACAATAAAATAGAACATACATCATGAGTGAGTACTCATAAAGTCCAAGTCTCCAATGCATGAGATACACAAATAAAATCAAATTTAATGTCCTTCCAAAAGCTATCCATCAAACCTCAAATGCTACTAAAGTCCAATATATTAAATACACAAAAGAAAAAATAACACAATTTTTCAAAGCCCTTCATTCATCAATCACCACATTTGAAGCACTCATTGATACTTTTGCCTCAATATTTTTCTTCACCTCTATTAAGGTTGAATCTTCATCTTGGTCTACAACTCACAAGTCACAACATGCAAAAAGTTAAACAAAAAAAAAAATAAAATTAAAACCACATTTAGTCAAAACATATATTAACATAAGAAAAGATATAAATTAATTTCATATTATTTTTACCTTGCACATCAAAGCCAAGCAACCAATTTCTAGTACATATTAAAGCTTGCACATTTTCAGAAAGAAGAGAACTTCTATATTTATTCAGCACACGAGAACCAATACTAAATGTTGATTCGGATGCCACTGTTGTTATTGAAATGCTCAAAATATCACAAGCCATCAATGCTAAATCTAGAAATCGATGTTTATTGTCCTTCCAATATTGCAAAACATCAAGATTTTGATGGGATTGAAACTCCATCTTTTGCTCATCCAAGTAAATATCCAATTGTAACTTTCCAACTTGTAGAACATTTTGATTCTCATATTCAATATACTCCTATTTCATTTTCAAATTATAACAAATAAAGAATTAAAAATCCAAATAAAGAATTAAATAAACCAAACATATAAAAGGTAAATAAGTAAGATACATAAACTTACATAAAAATGAGAACTTCATGCGGGGGTCAAGAACGGATCCAAGTGCAAGCACAATGCTATACTCGCTCCAATATTTGTCAAACTTCACTTTCATCCTAGAAGCCATATCCTTAATCACTTCATCCTCATTGCCCATATTTTGAATCAACAAACATTCAATCCTCCACACTTGTTTGAAGTATAAATTGGATGTAGGATAAGATGATCCGGAAATTAGATTAGTGATCACATAAAAAAGGCGCAAAAATTCACACATTTTTTTTGCTCTTTTCCATTCTTCCTTAGAAGGGCAATACTTATTATAATTTGAATTATTCATGCCAAGATCCCAAAAAGCACGTTGATATGGAAGTGCACTTTCAAGCATAAAAAAAGTGGAGTTCCACCTAGTAGATACATCCAAACGCAAGCCAACAAAAGTGTTAATCCCACCAATTTCTTTAATAATTGCTTTAAAAGCAATCATTCTTCCTTCCGACCCCTTGACATACTTGATACTCTCTCTAATTTTGTACACAGCATCACTAGTAGCCCTCAAACCTTTTTGAACAATTAAGTTTAAAATATGAGCATAACACTGAATGTGAAAAATCTCACCATTACATAACAAACCATTATATAAGGAACGAATTCTCTCTTTCAACACTTCTTGCATATTCTCATTAGAAGTGGCATTATCCAAAGTTAATGAAAATTTTTTTCGCTTAATTCCCCACTCTTGCAAAAAAATTAACACAACCTTACATAATTCATGTCCGGTATGTGGAGGAGGCATATGAAAAAAGTTTAGAATTTTACTATTAAGCTTCCAATTTTCATCAACAAAATGGGTTGTCAATGTAATATAGACCTCAGTTGTGCAAGAAATTCATACATCAGAAGTCAAACATACTCTACTTGGAATGCGAGACAACACTTGCTTCAATTTTTTCTTTTCACTCTCATACATATTAATCACATCCGTAGTAACCATTCGCCTAGAATAAATCTTGGCTTTAGGATTTAGGCATTTCAACAATTCCCTCACCCTCCCATATTCAACAAAAGAAAATGGAAGATCATGCTCTATGATAGCCATAGCAACTAAGTCACGCATAACTTTGTTATCAACTTTTCTAGATCTCAATCTTGCAGCTTGATCAAGCATTAGTTTTCCAACTTCAGTGTCAGGAAACCTAGACAATTTCTCACATTTATTTACATGGCGTAACAAAGTTGAAGTCCCATACTTATTACCATCACTAACATATTCTTTCTCACAAGCCTTACATTGTGCTCTTTCTTTCCCATCACAACCCACACCAATTTTATCAAAATAATTCCAAACATTTGATGAAAGGCTCCTAGTTCTCTTAGTACTTGGTTTAGATTCATCAATAGCATCTTCAACAATTGGGCCACTACCATTACTACCAATATCCTGAACCCTTTGATTGTTCTGGTTCATGACATTTACTTCAGTAGAAGAACCCATATTTGACATTTCCATATCTAATTAATTATCAAGCTGAAATAATCACAAAACAAAATATAACTAAAAATCCCACAACTAAACCAAAGGCATAGGCATAATAGCATGCAATTTGCATTATAATCAGTAAAAAACAGTAAAACACCAACTAAATATAATCAGTCAACAAATCCCAAATCAAGATTCAAGAGCAGAAAAATAGGCAAGTCAACTAAATAAACAAATCCACTCCAATAGTACTATTGCCTGTAGATTAGTAGACAAAGAAGCAACAATATCTCAATTTCTTGTGGACTTCGAAGTTCAAACAGAGGTGAGGGGTACTCCGGCGGTGACAGGAAACAGAGGTTCAAATGGAGATTTAGCACTCAGTCCAACGAAAGCAGGCTCACAAACTACTCGAATAGAAGCTCATAACTCGTAGTTACATGGGCACGAACGGAGGCTTGTCATCACAAGGGCTCGAACGGAGGCTCGTCGTCGCAGGGGCTTGAATAGAGACTCATAGTCACAGGCTCGCAACTCGGGTGAAGCAGGGAAAAGGAGGACCGTTGACGACTCGGCGGGTGCCGAGAAAATCAGGGAGAGAGGGCGCCGCAGTAGCTGCAGGGGGTAACTTTAGGGTTTTTTTTAGATGAGTTTGAGTTTTATAAATTGTGATGATAGAATGACTGAATGAGGATTGGTAATTTGTGTTTATGTGTTATACTGTTATTGACTTATTGTGTTTCCTCTCTTTTTCTTTTATTGGGTTTGGGTTTGTTATACTGTGTCTCCTCTTTTTGTCTTTGAGAAGTCAGAAGAGAGTTTTATTTTCTTTTATTTTTTGGGCCGTGGGTGATTAAGTGAGGAGTGGGCCATGGGTGAGAGTGAGATATGTGAAGTGTAGCCCTGTTTTGTGCACTCAATAAGGAGAAAAGAAAAACAATTATGCGGGCTAACGGGTTGGTCTGCAAATCCATGGGCTTAGCCTATTTACCCGTGACCTAAACAGTGCGGGCTATAAAACCTACAAAAAAAAAAATGGACCAATAAATGAGCGAGTTAAGTGGTGTAGATTACGGATTAAACAGACCAACCTGCGGATCGCGGCCCATGGACCTGGCTCTACCTAGGACCTATCCATATGACGAATAGTGTGTTTTGACCTATAGAGGTTTAAATTTAATGAAACTATTTTTAGATGAGACACCTAGAGCTTTTCAACAATATAAATTATACGTATATTAGGCCAGAAATGAGAGAGTTATGAATTTTTGAAATAACCCTTTGAATCTTGCCTATTATTTTGACCATAAGGGTTGTGAATGATATAACTCACCTTATATGACATTAATTCGAGTGCAACAAAATTTTGTTAGGAAGCTAACACATAAAGTTTTATGCCATAAAAATTTCAGATATAAATCTAAATCGTGTTGCTCCTAGTAATTCTTCAAATCTGATCTAAGATTCTGTCTGAGTAAAATAGGGCAATTTCTCTTTAGCCCAATTTGAGAGCTTATAACTTAGGCTCTACTTGCCCATTTGAAATGAAATGTGAGAAACGAAAGATGATTAAATTAGCTTCATTTAAATATAAATTTTAGATAAACTTAATGAAAATTGTATTTTTAGTGAATTTTTACATTTAAATGCCTAAATCTGCTTAGCATCAGGGTAACTCTGAGTAAAATTTTAATAATTCAATTTATATTCATCAAAACTTAATGGAACCAAAGAGAACTAAAAATAGACTAATAATGCCATAATATATTAAATTTTCAAATTTAAATGAGTTAAAATAAAATCATGAGACAATTTATAAAATAGGACAAATTTAGAAGTTTTGAAGCACATTGACAAGTCTCGCCTAGGTGAAAGCTCTTGAACCATAAATAGTCAATGGATGTGATTATTGTTGAAAATTCTCTATTGGACTAATGTTAATGTTGATATATGATTATGATAGTTCCGGTATCTGATTGGCTAGCTGAAATTATTCTGTTTGCATCTTTGGAAGTATTATGATATAGCAGTTATGTTGTCGAATTTTTGGTGAAGTATATGAAGTTATGAGTATATGTATATATTATGTCCATGATAATCATGTATGCAAATATGATACGAGACATATGCATAAATGTAAAGCATTTGCATGCATGATCATGTATGGAAAGGAAAAGACAATAAGAACTTACAAAGGGACATACTGAGCCTCCACCTCGTAGTGGGTCAGGACTGTATTGTTTAAGACTTGGGCCAGCCCCCGATCAGATTCAAGGGGAATAGATCGATGTGAGAGTTACGAAAAGTAAACTCGTCACTTATGTGTAAGTACGAGTTCGGACCTAAGAAGCAAGCAATTACTTAAGGGTGAGAGAGGTCATTCACCTTAGGGGAATCAAGTACAGAAAAGCAAGGTGAAAGTAAAGGAAAGATAAGTAAAGGATAAACTTGAAGATGACGATATGTAACGCTCAAGTACAGACCCCCTTAGGGACAACAATACGTAATGCTTAGATGTGCCAAGTAAAGAAAGTTAAGGAGAGACAACAACACTTGCACCAAGAGTCTAGTTGCATTTCTTTAATCTACTATACTTATATTTAGATTCTTTCTCTGTTTAACAAGTGTATGAATAAGAAGAAATCTGCCTCAGATAATATGGTTTCAAACTATGAAATTGGAATATCTGCTTTATTCTTTATATTGTTCATACTTTTTTGAAATAAACTGAAGTAGCTGAAGATAAAGACTTTAGGCTTTGGTGTCTGTGATTGGGTTGTGTGGTTTTCTCATATTTGGCGTGAAGGAAATTGCTAGCGAAATTGGGTGGTGAAGGGTCCAGCTCGTTCTTGACTTGGGTTTGTGAGCCCACGTTTAAGGTTTTTTTTCCTGGAGTGAAGTGAGAAAGGAGGCGGCGGTTGTGGATAGTCCTTTCTTATCTGCAAAAATGGGGTAGTGACAATAAAGTTGGGATAATAGTCATGTTGTTTGTGTTGGGTTTTCCTTTGTCCAATGGGTACAGAATATGCTATTCCGCAAATCGCGTATATGTTTACCTAAGGCTGCAGAAATAATGCTAAACGTTGATATTTTCATAAATAAATTAGCATATATTGACTAAAATATGTTGCTTTCACTTTGGCGTGCACGTCACGTAGTAATTAACAAGATTATAACCTTTTGGATGGAAATTCTCTGTGCCTCTCTGTCATCATCTTTTTCCTTCAATTGAAAGTTGTGTTAAATTAATTTTTTTAAAATATTCAGGATTATATATATGATAACTATTTATTGGAAGAAAAAAAAAAACAGAGAAAGACACAAAGGAATTGTATCCTTTGCGGATATTTGATAGAAGGTTAGAAAATATAGTCCTGAAAAAGTTAAGAAAATTTTCATATTTAATATAAATTTTGAAAAAATATTCTCGAAATTAGTTTTAGGGTAAGATTTCTATTAAACTATGATGCTTGCTAATATGTATCTTATAAAGTATGGTGCATGATGCACTACATATTATTAGGTGTTTAACGTGATCCATTACAGATAATTTGAGCTTTTTTTTCTAATAATTGGTTATAAAAACAACAAAAATACTCAGATGATGGATCCATAGTATCATTGTTTCTTTTAACTCTTTTTTGGTCCAGAAATTTACCAGCGTAATATTGAAAATACTAGTAAAAAGCTATTAAATAAAACTTTCTTAATAACATTTTCAGCAAATATGTTGGTAAGAAAGTTTTTTGGCCAATTTTTTTTGCTAAAAACACTTGTAAGAAAAATTTACCAGCGTCCTATAATCTTTGTTACTTAAAACAAAAAAACTATTTCTTATCTGCATCTTTGCTGAAAATGCTAGTAAGAAACTTACTAGCGTTTTCAGTAAATTTACCAGTGACCCATAATCTTTATTACTTTTTTTTTCAAATTTTTAATTTTTTACATAAACTTACCAGAATATTTGGCAAATTTACTAATATTTTGGACAAATTTATTAGCATTTTGGACAAATTTACTATCTTTCTATATGATCTTTATTACTTTTATTCAAATTATTTATTTTTTTCAGAATACTAGTAAGTAAGTTATAATATATATATATATATATAACATTATTCTAAAAAAATGACAAAAAAACTCTTTCTTATCTACGTCTTTGCTGAAAATGCCCGTAAGAAACTATTTTTTTACCAGTATTTTCAGCAAATTTACTAACATCCCATAATTTTTGTTATTTTTTTTCAAGGTTTTAAATTTTTTCATAAACTTACCAGCATTTTTGGCAAATTTATCAGCACTTTAGGCAAATTTACCAGTATTTTAGGGAAAATTACCAGCATCCCATAATTTTTGTTACTTTTTTTGAAGTTTTTAATTTTTTCTAGAAACTTACTAGTATTTTTGGTAAATTTACCAGTGTTTTGGGCAAATTTACTAGCATTCCATAATTTTTGTTACTTTTGTTGAATTTTTTTAAATAATTTTTCTAAAAACTTACCAGTATTTTTGACAAATTTACCAGCATTTTAGAAAAATTTATCAGCATTTTGGGCAAATTTACTAGCATCCCATATGATAACTGTTACTTTTGTTCAAGTTATTTATTTTTTTCAAAAACTTATCAGTATTTTTAGCAAATTTACCAACGTCATCAATATACACATAAATCCAATGTTAGTTGCACGTGACTTTGTAAAATTAATGATTTAATCTCAATCACTCACTTTAATTCAAAGGGGGAAATATTCTCACTTCTCGTATAACAAATCTATTTCGATAAGGTACATTCCCTATACATATACACATAAATATTTAAATATAAAATTATACATATTTATATTTATATATATTTATACGTAAATATTTCAGTATAAACATATACATATTTATATTTATATTTATAATATATATGTACATATATATAATATATTTATATTATTTTTTTTTATGTTTTCAAATATATTTATTTAATTATATATATACATACATAAATATAAATATATAAATATCATATTTTATTTATTTATATATATAAATATATAATTATAATGCATTAGTTACATATATATAAATAAAACTTGTTATACAGTATTTTGGGGAAAAAAAAAGGCAACAAACTCTTTTTTACCAACGTATTTGCTAAAAATACTGGTAAAAAACTAGAAAGAAAGAGTTTCTTATCAACATTTACGGCAAATATGCCAATAAGAAAGAGTTGTTTTTGTCTTTTTTTCCACAACACTGAAAGCAAGTTTTATGTATATATATATATATATATATATATATATATATATATATATGTGTGTGTGTGTGTGTGTGTGTGTGTGTGTGTGTGTGTGTTTATTTATACGTAAATATTTATATATTTATATATAAATAAAAATATACAATATTTATTTATGTATATATACAACTATACATATATATATTTATTTATTTATTAGTTTAAATTTATTTTATTTATTTATAAACATAAATTTATATGTATAACTTACTTAATAAAGTTTTGAAAAAAAAAATGACAAAAGAAAGTCTTTCTTACCTGTGTATTTTACTGAAAATGCTAGTAAGAAACTCTTTTCAGCGTTTTTAGCAAATATGTTAGTAAAAAAAGTTTTTGTCAAATTTTTTTTTTCTGAAATTTACCAGCATATTGCTAAAAATGCTGGTAAAAATTTAATAAGTAAGAGTTTCTTACTAGTATTTTCAGCAATATGTTGGTAATTTTCTAGAAAAAAATCTGTCAAATGGAACAATAATCATGTGGGACTAGTTTTCGGAGCATTTTTATCATTTTCCTCGTTTTTTCTTTATGGTCACGTATGGAAAAGCTGGTCGATATATATTTTATTTTAGAAATTCAAACTTCTGAAAACTTGATTGGTAGGTGACTAGTAACAAATTTTCACCATTCTATTTGTATTTTGCTGAAAAGAACCCTTTGATCTGACTTAAGGTGTACGTACACTTGCGGTGCATCAAAGACTACAGTGTATGTTAGAAAGCGCCTCAAAATATTCTTATTTCATATATAGGATTGCAATATTATCATGAGATAGGAATATTTTTCCTCATAACAAGATCAAATTACCCCTCTTGCCACCTACAGCTAGTTACCCTCTGCCATCGAACTACCAAGGGTATTTTTGAAAATAAATAAAATATTTGTAAGAATTTAATCTATCTATCAAATGCTCTAAAAAATATATGTATACAAAGCTATTATTAAGAATAAAAATTTTGTTATTCTTTGTGTTGGGTTTCCTTTGTCCAATGGGTACAGAATACACTATTCTTTGTGTGTCCTCCACTGCCGTGAAAGGGGGAGGACCAATAAGGCAAATCGCGTATATGTTCACCTAAGGTTGTAGAAATAATGCTAAACGTTGATATTTTCATAAATAAATTAGCATATATTGACTAAAAAATGTTGCTTTCACTTTGTCGTGCACGTCTTTTTTCATAAGCACGTAGTAATTAACAAGATTATGACCTTTTGGATGGAAATTCTCAGTCCCTACCTGTCATCATCTTTTTACTTCTAGAAATATTTTTTGTACATCAAATTCATTGACATCTTGATGGACCACCTATTAGATGCATAGAAAATGATAAGATAAAAATTCTAAAATAAAAAATTATATATTTTTCACCATTGATTTGATAAAATATCCATTGGGACATCCCTTTTTGGATGTTCAAATAACATCCCTCTTTTCCTTCAATTGAAAGTTGTGTCAAATTAATTTTTTTAAAATATTCAGGATTATATATATGATAACTATTTATTGGAAGGAAAAAAAAAATCAGAGAAAGACGCAAAGGAATTGTATCCTTTGGGGGTATTTGATAGAAGGTTAGAAAATATATTCCTGAAAAAGTTAAGAAAATTTCCATATTTGATATAATTTTGAAAAAATATTCTCGAAATTAGTTTTAGAGTAAGATTTTTATCAAAATATTCCTATTTTATATATGGGATTGTAATATTATCATGAGATGGGAATATTTTTCCTTACGAAAAGATCAAATTACCCCTTTTGCCACCTACTGCCGATTACTCTCCGTAGCCGGACTGCCAAAGGTATATTTGGAAATGAACAAAATATTTCTAAGAATGTAATTTGTCTACCAAATGCTCTAGAAAATACATACTTGGGGAAGCTATTCTTGAGAATAAAAATTCAAACTTCCTACCAAACACTCCTTAATATTTTCACCCCACCTTTTGATCGGTGCATTTTGCAACATTTTAATTCCAAGAATGGGAATTGATTAAGGTCTATTCTCTGGTGGATATGTAAAAACGTAAATTTTGTGGATTTTTGTCATTTAGTGAGCCAAATGTGGTGCACAATAGAAATGTTTCAAGATGAGGATGCTGAGATTGTATCTGATCCGAATTCCGAGTTCCTAGTTCTTCTTTGATGCAAGTTTTGAGTTTCATTTTAATGCGAGTTTAGAAGATGATGAAGTCAAAGCTGGATTCAATGCGAGTTCCGAGTTTGCAAAGAGTTCCGAGCTCCCCATTTATGTGAGTTCCGAGTTTCACGTCTTCTAATAATATGCAATATGCACTATACTTTTCTAATGTGCATTCTTCTAAGGACACATATCACATTTTTCACCATCCATGCCACAAAATGCAGCAAATTCATAGTTACACAAAGCCAACATAGCATTCACCATTGATTAATACCTGTTATGTGTGATCACTGTGCAAGCAATAATCACTTAAATGCTGAAGATGATTAGAAAAAGGATTAATTTTGCTATATTGTTATTATCATATTATCATATATATATATATATAGAGAGAGAGAGAGAGAGAGAGAGAGAGAGAGAGAGAGAGAAGAAGTAAATATTTTTAATATGTGATAGTACATAATTAAATAATTATACAAAATACTTTTACATGATAGCGTGCCAAATTAAAATCACTTTTTTTAATGAAAAAATCAATTTTCAGTATCCTAAAAGGTGATGATAAAAAGAGTGTGCAATAAATTTTCATAGTTGTAATTTAGCCATGAGCACTCACAGGATTGTCTGCATCTGCACAAGAAATGTGATGAAAATATTGTTATAAAATGAAAACAAACTGCAACAGCGCTTTATTTCTTTTCGTATTGGGTCATATTAAATTGTTTGGAAGAACAAAACGAACATAAAATGTTACCAGAATGAGATGAGGCTTGCAAGTAATAATTGAATTTGGACTCTTAAGCAATTAATTCGTACTTTCAGATCAAACACTAAGTAGTAGTTTTGCCTTTCTGTTTGAAAAGAAAAATGCATTATAATTAAATTTGTAAATGAATAAAACTATCCTTTTTGTGAGCCCACGTTTCGATTGTGTTTTTTTTCATCGTCCATTTTTTTTTTGGTGATCAGGTGTGTATTGTCCGCTTTGTGAATCTCACGAAATAAAAATAAATAAATATACGACTGTTATTTTTTAAGTCGAGGACACGGTGCAAGTACGGGGTGCAGGAGGAACAAATGTACGGACCAAAGAAAAAATGTGATAAGGCGAACCTATAATCTCAGATCCTAATGTCACAATTCAAAGTATTCTGTTCGCCCCGGCCCGCCCCCAAAAACAAAAAAGAACAATTCTCCTGTCAACATTTTTTTTAGAACCAATTTTTTTTTTTAAAAAGAGTAATATGTTTAATAAGCCATGACATAACATTATAGGTATGTTATTGCTTATTATTAATTTTTAAATTTTTTAAATTAATTTTTGGTCCCTATATATTAAGGATGCAGAGCCCTTTCCTTTATAACAAATCAAGGATGTCTATTCCAGCTTCAACACTTGGTTGCTTCAACCATGACGCAAAATTTGGCTTGCATGATCGACATACTGCAAATTTTCAGCCCAGCGTTTGGAAGGATTATTTCCTTCAATGTGCTTCAGAATCCAAGGTATATATACTGCCACTTATACATGCCTTTGGTATTTATTCATCAGGCATGCAATCAACAGCATAATATAAGTGATCTTTTCTTGCACTTAATCCAGTTGGCAGTTTAATTTCTTGCTGACCTGAATAGGGTATTCGTCAAGTATGGTTCATAGATCATTACTTTATCGTTAAAGCAAGTTGTACATAAGTATTTTTTTCTTCAACACATGCAGGAACTTGACCATAAAATGGGACCACAAATTGAAACACTGAAGAAAGAGGTGATCAAAATGCTTACCTCAACGACTGAGAAGCCCTTAGCAAAAGTTGACTTGATTGATTCAATATGTCGTTTGGGTGTGCATTATCATTTTGAATGTGAGATTGAAGAAGTGTTGCAACAGATTCACAAGAATTACGTCAAAAATGGAGAAATAACTCATGAAGACAACCTTCGTTCCCTTGCTTTACTTTTTAGGTTATTGAGGCAACATGGATTTCGCGTTTCACCTAGTATATCCCTTAGCTTATCTACTTGTATTTAGATTTCCTTTTATTGGTAATCGGATTTCAATTATACTTAACAATAGTGAAAAAAAAATTTAGATAACAAGCCATAAAACTAAACATACACTTTGCTCTATAAACTTCTCTTCCTTATTCCGTTTTTGTGCTTTGTCATCTCTAATGGCTTTTCAATTTTGTGGTTGTTGAATAAAATACCAGATGTGTTCAACAAGTTTAAGGATGTACGTGGAAACTTCAATGAAAAACTTACCACAAATGTTGAGGGAATGCTAAGCTTATATGAAGCCTCGCATCTCAGAATTCATGGAGAAGACATATTAGATGAAGCTCTTGTATTCACTTTCACTCACCTCGAATCCATAGCCACCCAGTTGAGCCCTCCTCTTGCTACACATGTCAATCATAGCTTAAGGAATCCTCTCCACCATGGCTTGCCTCGACTTGAGGCACGACATTACATCTCAATCTACCAACAAGATCATACTCATAATGAAATTGTACTCGCTCTAGCAAAATTAGATTTCAATTTGCTACAAAACTTATACCGAGAGGAAGTTGGCAACATTTGCAAGTAAGCTCTTCAACCACAAACTCATACAATTATTAAGTTGGTTCCCAAGAATACTTCCTATAACTACTATTGTGTTTTTGTCATTTAGGTGGTGGAAGGAGTTGGACATCCCTACAAACCTACCATTTGCACGAGATAGGATTGTGGAATGTTGCTCCTGGATTTTGGGGGTATATTTTGAGCCCCAGTATTCTCAAGCAAGAAAAATAATGATGAAAGTAATTGCCATGATATCAATCATTGATGATACATACGATGCATATGGAACCATTGACGAATTAGAACTTTTCACCGAGGCAATTGATAGGTTGGTTATCAATTATAAACAGATACAAACTTTCTTTGTTTTTCATTTTCCTTTTGAAAGTAAAAAGTCTATGTGATTGAAATGAAAGTATTTGATGAATTCAGGTGGGATATTAGCTGCTTGAATGATCTTCCAGAATACATGAAATTACCTTATAGGTCCCTCTTAAAGGTTTTTGAAGAAGCAGAACAAGAATTTGGGAAGGAAGAAAGAGCTTTTAGTATTATCTATGGCAAAAATGAAGTATGACCCTCTTTTTTCACTTTTTGACGATATACTGATGGTTTTCTCATTTAAATTGATTGGAAAGAGCTGCATTCAACTATTAAACTAAGTTTATCACTTTAAGTTTGATAATTTGATGTTTCGTTTTTAAGAGTAAAAAATAGAAATTCACAAAAAGTTTGTATATATAAAAAAATTCACAAATGGAGGAACTTCTCAACCTTATTTTATAAAGATACTAATCTTATCCTTCATGTTTACATAAACTCAACTCATAGTAATGATCAAGGAAACATAAATCATTACTATGAAAACCATTTTCTTATTGTTAATTTGATAGTGTTTCAATCATTTAAAACAAGGCTAACATTTCATATTTTATTTTTGCAATTAGTATATATTGACTATGACTCAAGGGCCTCTACTAAGATTCATAAATTGGATTGAGGGTTTGATAAAAACTTGAGTTACTCCTTGTCATTGAAAGATACAACGAATTGTAACTGTAAGTCTCAATGATTTTGTTATATTATGCATGCTAATGGCAGTTTAAAAAGGTAGTCCAAGCCTACATGACCGAGGCTAGATGGTTCAACAGCAACTATATACCAACAACAGAGGAGTACATCCACACATCAAGGGTATCAAGCGGCTACCCATTGCTCACAACAACTTCTTATATTGGCATGGGAGACATAGCCACAGAGGACATCTTCAAATGGGTAACTAGTGAACCCAAAATTGTTAAAGCTTCTGCAATTATTTGCAGGCTCATGGACGACATCATCTCCAATGAGGTACATATCTATATATATATATTTATTTATTTCACACCACATACATAATTGAATTTTAAGGAATAATTGTCTTCAATTTTTTTTTTCCTTATTCTTTTGTCACACGTGAAAAATATTTAAATAAATTATATCTCGTTGAACAGGTTGAACAAAAAAGAGGACATGTTGTCTCAATCCTGGAATGCTATATGAGGGAACATGGTGTGTCTAGAGAAGAAGCCATTCAAGAATCACGAAAGAGAGTTACAGATGCTTGGAAGGATATAAACGAGGAATGCCTTAGGCCAACCAAAGTTCCAATGCCTTTTCTTATGCGTGTTCTCAACTTGACGCGATTTATGGCTGTGATGTACAAAGATGAAAGTTGCTACACTCATCCGGAAGGAGTAATGAAGAAACACATTGAAGCTTTGCTTGTAGACCCGGTGCCAATATAAGAATTAACTTCCTTTGATGCATTGTGGTTTAACTTTAAATAAAGATAATATGACCACATGTGAGATTGTTCGTGTCGTTTGCTGAGTTACGAGTTGAGTAAAAGTTCTAGTTTGGTGTAATGCTTTTTTTAAGTGAGATCATAAGATATTGTTATATGTTCGACATATTTAAATCAGTTAGTAATTATGAATGTAAACAAAATTATGTAGTCTTTTCCTTAAACTTGCGCCCGTATAACAAGGTTGACGTTGTGTGTAATGTAATCTATAGAAAAAAATAAAGTATGGAGTTGATTTTTCACTTTTACAATTTTCGCGAAACATTGCTGGCCAAGTTTTATATATTTGCAGCTGTATTATTTTATGGTCTTATAATGTTAATCTCTTTTTCATTTATGTATTTATCTATTTGGTACAATGATGGTAACGTTACAAGCTGTGACCTCGTGCACGTAGACATTCATATATGGTGACCTTTTTTCGTTTTGTATTTTAATCTTTCTTCATAATTTTTAATTTAATTTAATTTACTTTAATTGAAAATAAAAGCCAGCTAGCTTTTACATGTGTAATAGAATAATTTTTAAAATAAATACCATAAAAAATTAATTAATAAAGAAATATTATGCAAACATTATAAATAAAATTCAGATTTTCAATTTTAAAATATTTTAATAACAATTGTTTATAACTTTTGTCTTCATATTTAGTTCAATCTTTTTATATCCCTCTGGAGTCCAGTCACCTTCTTCATCACCCTCTGTTCCATCAGCCACGTTCTTCAGATCATTGGTGATGATCTTTCATATTGCTCTCCTTTAATTTTATCAGCCTCTCTTCGATTAACGATAGTAGAATAATTAATTACTAGACCGTTGATCAAGCAATATATGTTATTAATTTAAAATTTATACAACTACCCAAAAATATTTAAATTTGTGGGTTGTTAATTAGTACAAAACGGTTGCCAGATGTTGGTGCTCGACGCCATTTTTTGACTCTAACACAACACTAAAGAAATTACTGTATTTGACATGCTGGTCACTTTGACCTTTGTTTTAAGGGGGGACAAAGTATAAGGTAGGTGTTGACTGTTTTTTGTTTGATATAGGAATTTAAATTTAGTATTTTATTATTTTTCGCTTTTTCTGAATGTGGCCCCCCTCCTACCCACTTAGTTTTACCCTAGTCCAACTCCGCCACCACTCATGATTTGTGAGGGAAACTTAGCATAGAAAGTTTGGCGGCATTTAACCTGGGCTCTCATGTAGAGGCCCCCTGCGGACCCCTTATTTTAAACTATTGAATTGGCTCGAAAAATAAAATTTTGTCAGCACCTTTTATTGAAGACATGTTGAGCTAATAAAAGTGAAATTTTTTACAAATTATAAATCAATCCCCATCCAGTTTATTGTCACACTGATATATAAATATATATATGGTGTATTTTATGTTGTTTTTTCCAAACCTAATTATCGAGCTCCATACAGACTGAGGATAGCAATTTTAGCGTTGCTTTTGGAGTAGCTTTGAATCCTTTGATACCGTTGATAATTTTATTATGCTAATGGGGAGAAAATTTGAAAATTATTTAGAGAACAACATCTAGAACTGTGGTGGTTTGATGTTAGATGTCTGTGTTGGTAATCAAGGCAGCATGTTTTGAAATCAAATTACATTTTGCAACTTATATTGCTGTTAGTATTGGTTTAATATTATTGATCGTTGTTAGTTAAACTTCTCTCATGTAATGTGCATAAGCGATTCAAAGATTATTATAAAAATAAAATTCACTCCCCTATGTAATAAATATCACTTTAATATAATTTGTAATTAAAATTTACTTTAATTTGTAATAAAATATAACTTTGATGTATTATAAGTGTAAATTTTTTTTATACAAATACCTAATTATGTATTATTATATTATCAAAAGTGTTTAATTCTTATTATAACTATTTCAAAGGTTATACATATATTATATAATTGATTAATTGTATAAAATTTTTTATATTAATAGTGTACCAAAATTAATCCTTTTCAATAGTTACATAATAATATTACTTAACAATATTAATTAAATTAAAATATAAATAATTATGTTAATCTGTTATCTCATGATAACATAATTTTTATGATTTTAATTTTAAGAATTAATCTACTGTTTTTTTAAATAAAATAAAATTTATTTCAAAAGTAGATAAATAGAAGACTTTTACTTTTAAATTATTTAATAATTAATTTTAAAGAAATAAGCGACCTTAACATCCTAAAAAAATAGTTTCACTTGACCCTTTATTTAGTTATATATAAGACTTGTAATTTTTTGATAAAATAAGTTTTTTGGTCCCTTATATTTTAAATTATTTTTAATATGGTCCTAAATCACTATTTTTACCTATAATTGATAGAAAATATTAACATGGCAACACCCATGCCAGATCCATGTGTGTGATACATTAGCACTGTTTGTGCTATATCAGTATTTCTTGTTAGTTATATGATAGAATAGTGATTTGAGACTAAATTGAAAATAATTTAAAACATAAGGGACCAAATTAAAAAAAATAAAAGGTAAGAAACTAAATTGAAAAATCCAGCAAAGTTAAGGGATCAAAAAGCTTATTTTACCTAATCTTTTATATTTAGATTTTATAAGGCTAAATTCAAATAACTACATTAATCTATTAGCATACAATAACATAGATTTTGTGATTTAAATTTTGATAATTAACATGCTTAAAAATTAAAAAAATGTAAAATTAAATCTATTTTTAAACTGGACAAAAAATTACTTTAAAATTATTTAATAGGTTAAGATTATGACACATTTTATTACAAAAAAATGTGTAACATTAAGATAGCTATAAGTCACAAAACATAACAAATTAATAGTATATAATTGGTTGATAGTGTAAAAAATTTTACACTAACAATGTATAAAAAATAATTTATTTGCAATAATTACTTAAAAATATTATTTAATATTGTTATAGATAACAATATTAATTTTGCATTTAATTGGATTGAAATTGAAATAATTATGTTAATTTGTTAGCTCATGAGAACATAGTTTTTGTGATATTAATTTTGAGAGTTAATCTAATTCAAATTTTAAGAGTTAATCACATCAATTTATTATTTTTTTCATTTACATTTAGATTATCGGAACTCCAAAATGAATTTATCTCATATCACTACCAAAGCCAATAACTGTAACACCCGCTAATAATAAAGTTAATAGTACAACTTTATATAGAAAGATCGGAGTTGGATATTAATATACATAATACAGCACAGAGTTCAGTATCAGAAGTAACGTTCTGCTTGCCTTAAACTAAACATTTTTAAACCGATAATAAAACTACAATTTATTTAATTATAACTCCATATATTTTTGTCAGCTGGGATAGTCCACCTTCTTCTAGGGCGTTACTTGACTAATCTGAAACCATCAGAAATAGAGTGAGAATTTAAAATCTCAGTAGATAATGAATAGTTCTAAGGTATTTGAACTATGATAGTTCCAGCCGTGTCTTAGCACGGAAATTCACACGGCTACTATATCATAATCTCATCACATTACTTATAAGAAGATCATAATATTATAAGCAGTAAATGCTTAACAATATATTTTATGCAATACATAAAGTAACACACATTAATATCCATATAATCTTTTTACTTTAATTTCCACTTTTCTTTGTCTGCTTGTCTCACACATATTCGAAGGCCTTCTCTTAGGGAATTCCCATTCTCTGGTGGTACTTTTAACATCGTGACGACAAAGCGAGACTTTTATGCCACACTAACCAAGGCAGGTAACATAAAAGGATCTTGTATCTTATCCCTCTGCCTTCTTGGTGGTTAGCGGCAAATCTTAATTAAATATCTTTCATTCAAAATACTTACTTGCCATAATTCATAAATTCATAATAAATATACAAATGCATAAACTTAAGCAATATAACTTAACTAAAAGACTCAAGTAGTATAAGATAAATAATAATTTTCAATAATAAATTTAGCTCATAATAAATCATACAATTAATAAGTGGAATAAATTGTAGAAACTATAAATTAGTTCATCAGTTTAAAATAACCGAAATATGCAAAGACTTAAATAATATAAAATTGAGTAAAATAAATAACATAATATTTCAATAAAATTTCTCAAAAACATAACTCATAATATAATTAAATTCATCATAATAAATTAAATAACAAGACAGAACATAAAACGAATAAAACTGTACAAAATATAATTAAATTTATAAACCGAAAATGAGTAAAGTGCTTAAGAATTAAAATAATATTTATTCTTGTATAAACAATATCTTAATAATAATAATAATAATAATAATAATAATAATAATAATGAGAAGCAATAGCATAAAGGAACATCAATTAAATTAACTTAACAGGATAAATAAAATCAATAGGAATGATAATCAGTAATAATATAAATTAACATCAGTGGAAATAACTTGAAACAATAAATAAAATATATAATTAAACAATAAAATAACTTAGAATGATAAATAGAATAAATTGCAACAAGAATAATACTGAGCAACTTTTATAAATAAAAGAACTATGAAAATAAAATAAACTGTGATAATAACATAACATACAGTAAATAAAGCCATGGTTTTACTTCGCAATTAATTTCATTATCTACCTTAAAATTCTCATACGGGTAGAAAGATGTGCACATAGTCAATTCTTCTATCCTTCGTTCCTCTACTGAATCAATATAATTTTCGCCTTCTCTCAGTAAAACTCTTCTTACACCCTCACTTCTACGTGAAGCATTTCAAAGTGAAATTTTACTCACGCTGTGCTCCTTATATAGTCGCAGAAAATTATTCTTTACTGTAAAACATTTTAATTTTTTGTTGACCTTTAAGGTGCCGTGCTTGCACCACAAGGCCAAACTTTCTTCTCCTTCATTTATGACCGTGTTGCTTTTCCTCTCCTTTTGCAAGTCTTTCACGTCCGTTGACGTCAACTTTCCTTCTTTCCTTTTTTTTTTTTTTCATTTCATTATTACTATTACATTATATTGATATTAGTATATTAATTACTATTAGTTTCCAAAACACACGTTCACATATCTAATACCCATACATATTTATATATTTAATATTATTATTTCATAAAATCTAGTAATATATTTTGAAATTATTGATACTAATTTATAGTCTTACTTTACAAGGTTAATGTCCAAGATTCGATTATTGCGCCAATTTTATATTAATTATTGTTGTAAAATCATTTCAAACATATCAACTAAAATATTTAAATAAGATAATTGAATCCAAGTAACTCTAAACAAAGTATTTTATAAAATAGGGATGTTACAATAACCATCCACCAATGAGATTTAACATTTTATTGATTTCTTGTTTTGGTTTGTAAACCTAAATTGAAACATTAAAATTTTTTTTTTTTATATTTTAAGACAGGGAACTTCCATTAAGTCAAATAACAGTAAATGGGCGACCTTCAAAGGGGGATCGATCAAATACTGAGACTTTGATTACTCTTACGCCCTGCTTGGCAAATAAGAATGGATGAGAATGAGATGGACCTCCCATCTATTTTTGAGACTTATGTGTTGTGACCAATAGTTTATATGATAATACTTCAAAGAAAAAATATCCAAGATGCCTTTGTAAAAATATTTTTTATTTTGATATAAAAACAAATTTGATGAGTTTAATAAAACTAAGGGTTTCAAAAGTGATTATGAAACTAAAATTTTTTATATACTTACAAGAGATGAAAATAATTTTTTTGAGATTCTGATTATTTTAAAAATTCATCTAAATATATCAAAAAATAATTTTTTTAGTAAAAAAAAGTGATTTTTTTTTTGCCAAAAAAACTCATCCAAATGCATCCATTTGATGAATATTGTTCTAATTAATGGTCTCCCTCACCCTCCTCTCTTTCTCTTTCATTCATTGCTTAAGATGAGATATATCATGATTTATAAAAATATTTTGTAATAGTATTCTAACAAATATTGATTAGGTGTTAGTAGATTGGGATGTAATATATATTTTATAAATTAATTAACTGGAGTGTTATTTTCTAATACCTCAAATGTATTTTACTTGTAATTTATTTATTATCTTTGTATTTTTGCTATGTAGTAATTAAGCTCTGTGGAATATAACAGGGTTCGTTAATTAATGAAAGCACGAACGTAAATTCAATAGTTAAAAAAAGAAATACAGCGTTTATATATTTATTAATATATAAATGGTTCTGTTAGGGTAGTTGAATATATAAAACAAAAAGTAGAACAATTATGATAAAAAAGTTATTTATTAATCGAAATCTGAGTAAAGATGTTTTATCTTGTTAATAAGATGACCGACTAATCATTAAAAATATTTATTACAGCAGAATATATATTATGTAGTACATAACGTAATGTTAATAGTAAAACAAAAATTCAGTCTTTTTTCACTTGGTACTAACCGATATTGAAAATACAGTTCAGGCCTATGGGATCATACTGAGTCCGGTGGCCACAGAAAATAAAGCTAAACATTTGGCAGATTCTAAAGAAATAGTAAGAAGGCAAAGCAATATTTAAAGAGTTTAATTGGTATGCACTGACAGTGTAAAATAGTTTTACACTGTCAACCAATAAAAATAGGGGAAGGTGAGAAATCATGATGGGTCCCTCAATATAATGGGTAGTTATTCAGATGAATGCAAGACTTTTCATTATTTTTATTGGCTGACAAACAGAAACTGTTTTACACTGCACAAGATTCAAATTAAATTCATATTTAAATTGGATGCCAAATACAATTTTAGTGACCTTTGGATAAAATCAAAAAGTGGAAAAAATAGCTAATACCCAGTCAAAAGTATAGGGTTCACGGTGGGCCAAAACTTACGAGCTCCACCGTAAAAGCCACCTAGAAAGTTTATCCATACATGCAGCCTTTTAAAAGCTCATCAACTTGCGTGCATCACTTGGCAACTCGACATAAGATGGATAACAATGTTGTTGGGCTCGTGTTTATTTAATTCAAAACCATTTCGCAAACACAACTGAACGACGAAAGAGACCTATCTTAGTACTGATTTTAAATGTTCAGAACGTCATCAAACAAAAAGTACTTTAAGGTAGGTAACAAGTCTTTTATTTTATTTTTTTGGTGATAACAAATTATTCAATCAAGGAAAACTCGTGTTTTCCACGGGACCTCTCCTCCAGGCCTAGAGGAACCTAGTACGTCCGTGGAGCGCGACTGAGTGTGTTTGAAAAAGATCAGCACTAGCACCTCAAAGAAAGTGCCAGAAATTTCTCAAGAAAGGAAAGCTAGAATTGTCTAGAAAATTAGGAGTCAATATTTCTAGAGAAAAATAGTCTCTAGAGTCGGTTTTATACCACCGACTTTTGAAGCCTATAAATAGGCATTGAAGACAGTGACGTGAAGTGCAGGAAGTGAGTGACGGGAGTATGGCAGAGAGTGAATAGATTTTGGCGAGAGTGACATAGAGTGTGTACCTAGAGTAGCACGCCGGGCGAGACGCTCGAACACTTAAGGAAGGTTTCGTTGCCGAAGGAAGCATGAGACACTCTCGTAATGTTGCTCTGCAAGAAGAATGATGTATGGCTGCAACTCTTAGAGAATGAGCTCTTATCAGCAAAATAAGGTGAGTTGATGATCAACCAATATTTTGCTAAAATAAAGTTTCTTTGTCACAAAATTTTTGAGTTAGATCTAGATAATAAAATATCTAATCAATATATGAAAAGAATAATTATTCATGATCTAAGACTAAAGTATAGAAGATTTATTATTGTCATTTAAGGTTGGCCTATCCAACCTGCCCTATTATAATTAGAAAATTTGTTGGCCAACCAATAAGCGTTGGTTAAACAAATGGCTAGAGTATCAGTGAAGAGTAAAGAAGAAGCACTTTTTACTAGTAAAAGAAAGGGAAGAGGGAAGCCATCTTTTAACAAGAATGAAAAGGAAAGGAAGGAGCAAGAAGAAAATTTATGCTCTGAAAAATCCCATGCTAATATGAAGAAATGTGATGATGCCTGCTTCAATTGCGAGAAGCGGGGGCATTTTGCAAGAGATTGCTGGTACAAAAAGAAAATGGCAGAGAGCAACGTAACAATCTCAAGTCGTTAATCAAAAAAAGAAAATGGCAGTAAAGGAGAATGGGATGTTTCTGTTTCACTCGCAATTGAAGAAGAAATTGATTTGTATGAAGAAATAAGTTTTGATGACTAGATTGTCAAGGAGCGTGTGGAGTTGCCACAACAGGTAACTTTACCTGACTCGAAAGAAATTGGAGGCACGATAGAAAGAAAGATGGGGAGCAAAAAGAATGTGTTGAAGAAGAGCCTCCAAGTCCAACCGAGGTGGAAAGACATACAGGGAGCTCCTTGGCAAATAGGAGCGCATCAAAGAGATCAAGAAGATCATCAACGTGGAGAAGAAGAAGAAGAGGGTGAAGAGCAACCACAACTCAAGAGATCAACCAGCCAAAGAAGGCCAAATCTCAACTGTGCAAATGTTGCAGAGGTAATGGAGGGAAAAGAGCCAACAACATATGAAGATGTCTCACAAAAAGAGGAATAGATTAAGGCAATGGAAGAAGAAATCTTTGAACAGAACCAAACACGGGAGTTGGTGCTGAGACCAAGAGATGTAAAACCTATTTCTTGTAAATGGGTTTATAAGATCAAGACTCATCCAGATGGATCAATAGAGAGGTACAAGGCTCACCTCATTGCACGAGGCTTTTCCCAACAATATGGGTTGGATTATGATGAGACATTCAGCCCAATTGCAAAGATTACAACTGTGCGAGTCCTGATAGCATTGGCAGCATGCAAATCATGAAAGCTTTGGCAAATGGATGTGAAGAATGCTTTCTTGCATGGAGAAGTTGATAGAGACATTTATATGGAACAGCCGAGAGGATTTGAAAGCAAAGAGCATCCAGATTATGTCTGCAAGCTAAGGAAAGCATTATATGGGCTAAAGCAAGCATCTCGAGCATGGTAAGAAAAGATAGCAGAGTTCCTAGTCCAAAGTGGATATTGTTTGACGCCATCTAATTCAAGCCTATTCGTCAAGGTGCATGATGAAAAACTAGCAATTGTGCTTGTATATATGTAGATGATTTGATTATCACAGGAGACAATATTGAAGAAATTCATCAAACAAGGAAGAATCTGTCCGTTCACTTCCAAATGAAGGAACTTGGTGAATTAAGACACTTTCTTGGGCTTGAATAGGATCGCACTAAAGAAGAAATATTCTTATGCCAACAGAAGTATGTTAAGGATCTCTTGTAAAGGGTTGGGATGCTTGACTGCAAGCCAATATCAATGCCAATAGAGATAAACACTAAGCTCTATGCACATGAAGGGAAAGATCTAGAAGATGCAGCCATGTACCGGTAATTGGTGGGAAGTCTCATGTACTTAACATTGACAAGGCCGAACATTTCATTTGTTGTTGAAGTGATGGGCAGGTATATGCAAAGTCCTAAGAAACCGCATCTTGAAGCAGTCTAGAGACTCTTAAGGTATGTCAAAGGCACAATTGACTATAGTATATTCTACAAAAAGGGTGGTGAATGCAAAATGATTGGGTATTATGATGCCGACTATGTTGGAGATCACGATATTCGTTGATCAACTACTGGATACATATTCAACCTTGGATTAAGAGCAGTGTCATGTTGTAGCAAAAGACAACCAACAGTGTCCTTGGAAACGACGGAAGCAAAATACAGAGCAGCGGTAATGGCGGCACAAGAGTGCACGTGGTTAGTGCAACTAATGGAGGATTTACATCAATCGGTCAAAGGTGCAGTTCCACTATATTGTGATAATAAATTTGCTATTCAACTAGCAGAAAATCCAATCTTTCATGCAAGAAGAAAGCACGTTAAGGGACATTATCACTTTTTGAGAGAGAAGGTATTAAATGGAGAAATATGCATGGAGGAAATCAACAGTGATGAACAAATAGCCGACATATTCACAAAACGGATCGAGCAGCATCAAATTCTCAGAGTTTCATACATAACTAGCTGATGGGAAGAAATGAAAAGGATCAGCACTAGCCTCTCAAATATAGTGCCAGAACTTTCTCAAGAAAGGAAAGCTAGAATTGTCTAGAAAACTGGGAGCCAATATTTCTGGAGAAATCTAGTCTCTAGAGTCGGTTTTATACCACCGACTTTTGAAGCCTATAAATAGGCATTGAAAACAGTGACATGAAGTGCAGGAAATGAGTGACGGGAGCGTGGCAGAGAGTGAGTAGATTTTGGTGAGAGTGATAGTGTGCACAAGCACATAGAGTACGCACCTAGAGTAGCAAGTATAAGTGAAAGGGTGCAACGTGAAGGGCAACGTCAGTGAGTGACTTGACGAAGACTTTAGTGTGTGCATGCATAAGTTACGTGCATGTGAGTGTATTTTATGTCCCATAAATTTGTAGTCTCCATTCTTTATAAATAAATAAAATATTATTATTTGTACAGAGAGTCCGTTTCTTTGCTCTATAGTGTTTGGATTAGAGTTTATAAATATGGATTTACACCACCTTAGTTTTGCGAAATTGATTTTGATTAAATGCAAGTTAGTGTTAATATGATTTATATTTAAAAATTTTTATATCAAAAGTGATTATAATAAAATAAATATTATTTGAATGATATTAATTAAAATTATTTTTAAATATGTGATTATTAAAATGAACATGGTTTTATATTATACTTTTAATATTATTCTTTTATTTTTATTTTTAATATTAATATATTCAAATAAACTATACTAACGTTATTATAAAAAAATATATAAATATTATAAGTAAAATTATATTAATATTATTATAAATAAAACTAATTTTTCCTAACTCTTTCTATCTAGAGAGTGCATTGGGAAGATAATCTCCTTACTCGCTCTAACAAGGTCTTTGGAAGGTCAAATTAGGTGGTTGAAATTTAATTTTTGGCCAACGGGAAAATATGAATGCAAAAGTAACACTTTGTAGCTTTTGGGTGAATTGGGGTTTCAGATTAAAAAAAAACCCATTGAAGAAATTGCAACTTGAAACCACCCAAACATCGAAGTGCAGCGCTCAATGTGATGAGAAACGCTCAACCAAACACGCTATGAGTGTATTTCAATTTTTGGGTAGACCTTCGTATTTATTCTGGATTAAGACATTGTTGGATACATTAGATTTTGAGAAATAAAACTTAAAACATAATTTTTAAAAATTTAAAATATTAGTCATGTTAATCTTTTTTAAGGGTTAATATGTCTGATAGTTAAGAATTTAAAAAATTAAAAAATTAAAAGATCAATAAAACCAAAAGTTGTTTATTTTTAGAGTTTATATTAGGGATTTTCATTTTTAAATAACTATTGCGTCTGACATCATTCAAGTCAAGGAGAAATTTAAAGTTAGCCTTATTTTTTTTTTTTTTAAGAGTCTGTCTTTTAAATATTCAAATGTAACTGCAATAATCAAAAATAATTTTCCTAAATTCTCAAATAAACAATTATTAAAAGGCCTTTTACCTGTGAGAATGACAAATATGTCAGTTTCAATATTATTTGCATAGATACCTTGATAAAAACCAACAATTCACGTAAATAATCACATCTTCGTAAGTTCTCATAACAAGACTTGCATCCTAGTGCCTACCACTACATGAAAATTGGTTGCAGTGGTTAAATTTTCAATATGTAGCGATTTAAACCGCCGCTAACAACTCTTGCGGCACTTTGAACACCGCCCCTATTTCTAATATCGAGAGATCATTTTGCAGCATTTTTTTGGACCACTGGAAGTGTAGGCATGGTCAACTCCACTTAGCAACCAGCGGCCAAAAAAAATTCAATTTGAAACTGAATCCAAAAGATTGTAACAACTTGTAACATATCTCTTATAATTTCTTTATCTTTTTGTTACCTTAGCTCAGGTCAAAAATGGCCTTATACTTGTATCATATATTATCGATGTACTACACTAAGTTTTGAATTAAGGCAACTGTAACATTTAGCCTTTACATGGTATCATCGATTAAACTGCTTCACTAGCAAATTTCGATCCAACTATATGGTCGCCAACAAGAATTCTTCTCTTCATCCATTGTCGAGCTCAACACTACCATTACCTTATCCATCAAACTTACTTTAAATAATTACCCCACTTGGTACAAACAACTTTTCATTCTTCTCTCTGCCAAAAACTTGGCCATGTGAGTGGCCCCATCCAATGCACTCCTCCCGCTCTTGGGTCTGATGGTAAAGCCACTGAAAATCCTGCTTTTCTCACTTGGAAATGCCAGGATAATTATGTATTTCTCTCCCTTTTGGGCTTGTCGTGGAGCTGATGCCCAACTTGTTGTGGCCACTGCCACTTCCTCTATAGCCTTTACAGGAATGACAACTGCATTGCCTGTATTTGCCATATAATGAACAATTACCCTTTACTTGGATAAGAAGAAAAAATAGAAAAAAAAATAAAGAGAAAAGTCCATTTCTATTCCTAATGGTTAGATGAGAAGAAAATTGAGAAAAGAAAATGAGAAATGTTTCTTTTTCTTACTTAAGTGAAGAAAATAGTGAAAAGAAAGAAGATATAATTATACTAAATTACTTGTTAACCCTTAATAAAATGCAAGGTAAAGAAATAAATGGTGATAAAAATATCATTTTGAATAAAATCCTTTCTCCTCTCTAGTTTTCTCTCCACTTTTGGAGAGTTATAGATGCTTGGAAGAATATAAACAAGGAGTACCTTAGGCCAACCGAAGTTCCAATCCCTTTTTTGATACTTGTTCTCAACTTGACGCGATTTATGGCTATGATTTGCAAAGCTGGAAGTTGCTACACTAATGCGGCAGGAATAATGAAGAAATTCATTGAAGCTTTGCTTGTAGACCCGGTGTCAATATAAGAATTAACTTCCTTTCATGCATTGCGGTTTAACTTTAAATGAAGATAATATGACCACATTGGGACTATTCATGTTGTTTGCTGAGTTACGAGTTGAGAAAAAGTTCTAAGTTTGATGTAATACTTTTTTTTAAGTGAGATCATAAGATATTCTTACATGTTCGACATATTAGAATCAATTATGATGTAACAAAATTATGTGGTATTTTCTTTAAACTTGCGCCCCTATATCAGGGTCGATATTGTGTGTAATGTATCCTATAGAAATAAATAAAGTATGGAGGTGATTTTTCACTTTTACAATTTTTGCAAAACTCTGCTGGCTAAGTTTTATATATTTGCAGCCGTATTATTTTATGCTCTTATAATGTTAATCTCTTTTTCATTTATGTATTTATCTAGTTGGTAAAATGATGGTAACGTTAGAAGCTGTGACCTCGTGCATGGAGATATAATCATATATAGTGGCTTTTTTCATTTTGTATTTTAATCTTTCTTCATAATTTTTAATTTAATTGAAAATAAAAGTTGGCTAGCTTTTTATATGGAGTTGAATAATTTTTAAAATAAATACTATAAAAAAGTAATTAATAAAGAAATATTATGCAACATTATAATTAAAATTCAGATTTTGAATTTTAAAATACTTTAATAACAATTGTTTATAACTTTTGTCTTCATATTTAGTTCAATCTTTTTATATCCTTATGGAGTCCAGTCACCTTCTTCATCACCCTCTGTTCCATCAACCACGTTCTTCGGATCATTGGTGATCATCTTTCATATTGCTCTCCTCTAATTTTATCAGCCTCTCTTCGATTAACGATAGTAGAATAATTAATTACTAGACTGTTGATTAAGCAATATATGTTATTACTTTAAAATTTATACAACTACCCAAAAAAATTTAAATTTGTGCGTTGTTAATTAGTACACAACAGGTGCCAAATGTTGGTGCTCGTCGCCATTTTTTGACTCTTAACAATAACACTAAAGAAATTACTGTATTTGACATGTTGGTCACTTTGACCTTTTGGTTTAAGAGAGAGAGGGGCCTTTTGGGGGGGGGGGGAGCATAAGGTAGGTGTTGACTTTTTTTGTTTGATATAGAAATTTAAATTTAGTATTTTATTATTTTTCATTTTTTCTGAATGTGGCCCCTCCTCCCCACTTAGTTTTACCGTAGCCCAACTCCATCACTACTCATGATTTATGAGAGAAACTTAGTATAGAAAGTTTATCCATATACATGCAACCTTTTAAAAATTCATCAACTTGCCAGCATGATTTGGCAACTCGACATAGGATGGGTAATAATGTTGTTGGGCTCATGTTAATTTATTCCAAAACCAATTCACAAACACGACTAAACCACGAAAGAGACCTATCTTAGTACTGATTATAAATGTTCAGAACTTCATCAAACAAAAAGTACTTTAAT
Source organism: Pterocarpus santalinus (assembly GCA_031439595.1). Lineage (NCBI taxonomy): Eukaryota > Viridiplantae > Streptophyta > Magnoliopsida > Fabales > Fabaceae > Pterocarpus > Pterocarpus santalinus. Next base: position 18,714,065 of record CM062531.1, read on the forward strand.
GTTGGTAACAAGTCTTTTATTTTATTTTTTCGGTGATAACAAATTATTCATTGTAATTAAGGGAAAGTCGTGTTTTTCACGGGACCTCTCCTCTAGGCCTAGAGGAACCCAGTATGTCTGTGGAAGGCAACTAATATATGTTTGGATTAGAGTTTGCAAATGGAGGTTTGTAACAACTTAATTATATAAAATTGATTTAGGTTAAAAGTGAGTTATAGTGTGTTTGGATGCTTGTTCGAACATCCGATGATTGATTTTGGATCACCAAAATCATTTTTAATCCATTTTTATTGATGTTTGGTTTAGCAAGATCAAATTTAATTTTTATTTTTAGAATTGATTTTGAGAAAAGTGAAAAAAATTTTACTTTCTGTTAAAATTATTTTTACAGAAACTATTAAATATAAATTATCTTATCTCAAAATCAATTCTACAAAAATAAAACCAAACATACACTTAGTGTTAACGTGATTTTTGTCAGAATACTTTTATATCAAAAGTGATTCTGATAAAAAAAATATTATTTGAATGATGTTAATCAAAATTACTTTTGAACATGCAATTATTAAAATGGACATGGTCTTATATTATACTTTTAATATTATCCTTTTATTTTTTTTTTTAATATTAACTTGACGCAATTTATGGCTATGATGTACAAAGCTGAAAGTTGCTACACTCATGCGGGAGGACTAATGAAGAAAAGCTTTGCTTGAAGACCCGTGTCAATATAAGAATTAACTTTCTTTCAAGCATTGTGGTTTAACTTTAAATAAAGATAATATGACCACATGTGGGACTATTCATGTTGTTTGCTGAGTTACGAGTAGAATAAAAGTTCTAAGTTTGATGTAATGCTTTTGTTTAAGTGAGATCATAAGATATTCTTACATGTTCGACATATTAGAATCGATTATGATGTAAAAAATTTATGTGGTCTTTTCTTTAAACTTTTGCCCCAATACCAGGGTCTATATTGTGTGCAATGTATCCTATACAAATAAATAAAGTATGGAGGTGATTTTCCACTTTTACAATTTTGTCGCGAAACTTTGCTGGCCAAGTTTTATATATTTGCAGTCGTATTCTTTTTTGCTCTTATAATGTTGATCTCTTTCTCATTTATGTATTTATCTATTTGGTACAATGATGGGAACGTTAGAACCTCATGTAAACACAATCATATATAGTGACTGTTTTTAATTTTAATCTTTCTTCACAATTTTTAATTTAATTTAATTGAAAATAAAGGTTGACTAGCTTCTATATATGTAATTGAATTATTTTAAAAATAAATACTTCAAAAAATTAATTAATAAAGAAATATTATTCAACATTATAAATAAATTTCAGATTTTGAATTTTAAAAATATTTTAATATGAATTATTTATAACTTTTGCCTTCACATTTAGTTCAATCTTTTTATTCTTTTTGGAATCTAGTAGTCTAATCAGCTTTTTCTTTACCACCCTCTGTTCCATCGACCACGTTCGTGGGTATTTCGGATCATTGGTGGTGATCTTTCATTTTATTTTATTTTTTTTGTAATTTTATCAGTACCTCTTCCATTTACGATCAATAGTAGAATAATTAATTACTAGATTGCTGATCAAGTAATTTATGTTATTAATTTAAAATTTGTACGTTGTAAATTAGTATAAAACCGGTGCCAAATGTTGTCGCTCGATGTCATTTTTTGACTCTAGCACATAACACTAAAGAAATAATTGTATTTGGCATGCTGGTCACTCCGTCCCCTTTCTAAGAAAAAGATAAAGTATTCATAACTATGTGTAGTTCCAGTAACTACCAGTACTAGTTACGTCACGATCTGTAGGGAGCGTCATGATCGTTAAGGTAGGTGTTAACTCTTTTTTTTAATACTTTAAATTTAGTATTTTATTATTTTTTATTTTTCTGAATGTGGCCCCTCCTACACATTCAATTTTACTCTAGCACAGGAGAAACCTAGGACAGAACGCTTATCACTGCATGCAACTTTTTAAATCTTCATCAAGTTGCTTGCATGATTTGACAACTTTGACCAAACATGGATAATAATGTTGTTGGTGGATTCATGTTAATTTAATTCAAAACTAATTCACAAAGATTTCCACGACTATACCACGTAATTGACCTATCTCCAAAAGTTCATCAGACAAAAAGTAAATTTTTTTAGAGTAAATCTCCAAAGTAATCATTATCAATTTTTATATCAAATAAATTAGTTTCTAGCATGTTAAAATATCGAAACAAATTAATCCTTTAAAATATTAGATAATTTAATTTTTCCATCAAATTTCTCCGTTAAATATTATAATGTGGTCCATTAAGTGACTTGACAATATTGTTATCTCCTATTATATTATCTTAGTCACTCTTATGTATTAAAATAATACCCTTTTTTCTTTTACATATTCCCAAGCTAATAGTCTAAATTTTACATACTAATATAATATGTAAATAAGAAGAGTTTTGTTAGGGAGTGACTAAGATAATAAGGTGAGAGATAATGATACCATGTGAACGACATAATAGGGCCACATATTAGTATTTAACAGATAAACTTAATAGGGAAAATAAATTGTCTAATATTTTAAAAAATTAGGGACTAATTTATCTATTTATTTTTATTAGGGACTAAAATATTAGCGAACAATTTGTTCGATATGAAAATTGATAGAGACCGCTTTGGACGTTCACTCTTTTTTTTTAAGAAAAAAATTCCCACAAGTATCATTTTATCTAAGACAATCCTATTTAAGTATTGTGAGATATTAAATATATATGACTCTCCTAACTAAGATTTTAATTGTAATTTGTCATGTTGTAATAGTCTGGCCCCTTATCACTAGACCAATTTTCAATTGGTAAACAAAAAGTAATTTAAGGTAGGTAATAAATAATTCTTTTAATTTTTCTGAATAATTCAATGCAATTAAGAAAAAAAAGTCATGTTTGCCAAGTGTGACCTCTTCTGGTCTAGAGGAACCTAGTATATCTGTGGAGGGCAATTGAGTGAGGATATTTTGTTTTCTTGGTAGACACTCATTCGTTCTTGTTTAAGTCAATATTGGGTACGTTAGTTCTTGAAAAATAAAATTCTAAACATAATTTCTAAAATTTGAAAATATCAGTCATGTTAATTTTTTAAAAATATTCATATGTCCAGTAGTTAAGAATTAACAAAAAAAAACCCCAAAAAAAATTATTCTTGTATAGAGTCTATGTCGGGAGTTTTTATTTCTAAGAAACTATTGTGTCTGGCATTATTCAAGCCGAGAACAAATTTGAAGTTTTATTTTTTTTAATAGTTTGTTTTTTAAATCTTCAGATGTAGCTACGAGCTATAATAAAAAATAACTTTCCTATATTCTCAAATATACGATTAATTGAAAGGCCTTCTATTTGAAATAATGATTATGTTAGTCTCAACATAATTTGCACAGATACCTTGATAAAAACCAACAACTCACATAAGTAGTTACATCTTTGTAGGTTTTTATAACAAGACTTGCATCTTACCACTACATGAAAATCGGTTGCAGCAATTAAATTTTTTATATGAGGCAATTTAAACTGCTGCCTACAATTGTTGCGACGATTTAAAAATCGCCGCCATTTCTACTGTTGGGAGATCATTTTGAAGCAATTTTTGGGATCACTGGAATAATAGCTGCATTGCTGACATCTGTGGTGGTGGTTTGAACTACTGCCAAAATGAACAATTACATTTTACTCTAATAAGAAGAGAAAATGGAAAGACAGAAAATATAAGAAAAGAAAATAAAGAGAAAAGTTCATTTTTCTCCCCTATTGCTTGGACAAGGATAGAAAATAAAGAGAAAGAAAATGAGAAATGTTTTTTTTTTCTTACTTGGTCGGAGAAAATAGTGAAAAGAAAGAAAATATAATCATATTAAATGACTTGTCAATAAGGATGTTGGCATAGTGATAGAGGCACACTACGACCCTAGAGAGGACTCCGGTTCTAGTGTTAAAGAGAATGCCAGTTGAGAGAATAAGCTTTACTATGCTTGAAAGAAATTAGCCTCCTTCTTTGGTAATAGGGAGGGGGGATACCCTCGATAAACCAAAAAATAGCGATAAATTTGTCATTTAGAATAAAATCCCTTTTTCTCTATAGTTTTCTATCTATAGAGAAAACTTTATATTTGGGCCCTACACCAAAATTTTTCCTTCCTTCATATTTTCTCTCCTCAACCAAGAAGAGAAAACATGAAAATCCACCTATTTTCTTATCTTTCACTTCTTTCTTTCTATTTTCTCTTCAACCAAGTGAAAGGTTAGTCTTTTGGTTTTACAGGATATTTGCAGACAAATTTCTCCCAGTATGTGAAGCAATGTGATAAGTGCCAAAGATTTGTAGAGCTACAATAAACCCCCATTCGAGAAATTCTATTGCTCGAAAGTCAGTTGGCTATTTTATAAATGGAGAATAGATATCCTCAATCCCTTCCCCTTAGCACTAGGACAATTTGGATACGTGGTGATAACCCTATCAACTACTTCACCAGGTGGATTGAAGCAGGGCCATTACCAAATATCATGGCAAAAAATGTAAGAAAATTTGTAGGGCAAAGCATTTTATGTAAGTATATATGGTGTCCCAATTTAGTTGGTGAACAACAACACCCAATTTACATATTCAAGATTTGAAAATTTCTACCAAGAACTTGGAATCTCCCAACTTTGTGCTTCTACGGAACACCCTCAAAAAATGGGTTAGCATAAGTAGTGAATAAAATTGTTCTTATAGGACTCACAAAGAGATTGGAGAGAGTGAAGAACCTGTGGGTCGAAGAGCTACCAACAATCTTATGGACCTTTCATACCACCCCCCAAACTTCAACCAAAGAAACTCCGTACAGGTTGGTGTACGAGTTGCGATCCTTATAGGGGTTTCTGAACCAACTCCAAGGATGATGATAGTCAATGAAGAGAACAAAGAAGCAAACCTAAAAAGCCGAGGTAGATTTGATTAAAGAAGAAATAGAGAGAGCTCGAGATGAAAGGAGAGTCCATGAAGCAGTAGATAACATGTAAATATAATGAGTGACACTAAAGAGCTTCGAAGAAAAGGACTTAATGCTGAAAGGATCAACCCAAAATGAAAGCCCCAAGGAGAAGGAAAGCTAGCACCAAATTGGGAGTGGCTGTATCAAATCATCTAGAGGCTTAGGAAAGAAGCCTACAAGATTGCTAAACTAGAAGGAGGAGAACTTCAAATGACTTGGAATGCATCATTGTTGAGAAAATACTACAATTGTTTGTGATTCCTTAAATTATATAAATTGGTGTACTATTTTTCTTCTTGTAGTTTTTTACCATTTGGTTTTTTCTATAAGAGGTTTTAATGAAGGATAGTTTACTTAAGTAGCACATGAAGAAAGCTCAGTGGATTTCCATGATGTATTATTCAGACCTTTAGTAAAGTTCATTTTATTATATTTGTGCATTATATTCTTAACTAGGAATTAAGGCTAAGCAAATCATATTCTTAACTAGGAATTAAGGTTAAGCGAATTATATTCTTAACCAGGAATTAAGGTTAGGTGAATTAAAATCTTAGTTAAGAATAAAGCTTAAGCGATTTGAAATCTTAGCCAAGAGTAAATATTAAGTGAATTGAAATCGTAGTTGAGAATAAAGGTTAAGAGAATTAAAATCTTAGCCAAGTATTAAGGTGAAGTAAACCAAAACCTTGGCCAAGAATGTGGCTAGATTAACAAAATTGCAACAGACAAAAAGGTGAAATATTAGATGAGAAGATGATAAAAAAAAAAAAGGTGAGCTCCTAACCTTATATTTCGATCAAAACACCAAGCATTAGAAGCGAGGATAACTTGTGAAAATTTTGTTAAGTTATAAAAGGTTATCTAAGCCTACAAGTATAACTATGACTGGGCACTAGCATGCGAGTATAACTACTATTATCGAAGATACTAGCTACCGAGTACAACTTGGAAAAATATAATGCATGAATACAAAGCATACAACTTGGTGAATAAAAGGAAATATTATAAAACTTAAAAGTGCATAGCATTTTAACATTATTCATGAAAGCAAAAACTAAATACAAGAGGTGGATTGAAAATTAAATGACTAAAGACTTCGGAGAGTTTGCAAGATCAGCAGCACTAATAGGCGTCACTAGCTCGCCTCAACTTGAGGCAGTGTAGACCTCTATAGGATTGATCAATTTGGCCTCACTCATAAGCCCAATCTGATCAGCAACACCGTCTTTCGTCAGAGCCTTGTCTACTAGCTCGTATCTTTGGATCACCTTGAAGGGGCCGCAGGCAGAAGTGTCCAAATCCAAGTATAAGATATGGTTCTGCACCAAAGCTTGATCGAACCTAGAAAGTGTTAGTTGACTGCTTCATCTTGCAAACCCTCAAGCTCAACCTTGAGGGCAAATTCCCTCACCACCTCCTTTAAAACAGCATAATATTGCTTTTTCTCCTCCTCAACCTTTTCCTCTAGCTGCTTAATCTTCTTAGAGAGCTTCTTTTGCTCAGCTACTCATTTCTTTTTATCCGAAGAGTGATTCTCCTCAGTCTTTTTGACCTTGTTAGTTAAGGCCTGCATCTCCTTCTTGTGGGTTGCCTTCAATTTCTCCAACTCCCCTCATAGCCCTTTCTTATGTCATAAATCTTTGACTCTAAGGAATGGGCTTCCCTCTCCATGTGTCAAGCTATAGCATTGAGGTATAAGCCCTAGACCTCTGCCAATATACATTGTCAACATTATATTTTGTCTGAATCAATTTTTAACAATAAAAAGTAAGGAAAAATTTTACAAATAAAAAATAAAAAAGAAAGAAAGAAAAGATATGCTCATTTTTGCCCATATCTCCTAGCCCTTTTGGCTGAAAAATAAGAAGGACAAAAAGGAAAAATATATATGAAAGGGCCCAATCTTTTTAACCCAACTCTTATAATTCTTCTTGCCCCAAAATAAGGAAAAATAAAAATCCAAAAATAAAATCTGAAAAAAAAATATTTTATTATAATCATCCAATGTCAATCATATCATATCTTTATCAATTAATAGCCAATCAAAAGTCAATCAAATCATTTTGTCATCAATTAACATTAATTCAAAACAAAATTGTATTAATCATTGCTAGTTAATGGTGCGTTTGGTTCAATTTATTTTTATAGAAAAGGTGATTTTTTTAACAAAAAAAATCATTTTTATAGAAGTTATTTATATTAGCTTCTAGTCAAAAGTTAGAAAAAAAATTATTTTTAGCTTTTGAATAAAAGCTAAAATGAGTAGCTTTTGTAAAAAATAATTTTTTTTAGTAGTTAAAAAGTCACTTTTTATCCCCCCTAAGTCAAATTGTACCAATTAAAATCACTTCATATTTATTTTGCAATTAATCCGATATAAGGATAAAGGTGTATAAATAGATGCTTTTTTCACAAACAATAGCATGCATTTTTCTCACATGTGATTACATGCATAAATAAGTATTAAAAAAAAAAAAGAAAAAGAACTCATGAACTCTTCTCTTCTCTCTTTATCTTTTCCATGTCCATTCATAATACGCATAAGCCCATAACAAAGAGAGAGAGGGAGAGAAAGAGAGAGGGAGAGAGGAAGAAAAGAAATAAACCATTTAACATGTCGTGCACATCATACATTTGATTATTGTAACACATTCGCAGGCTTCTCTTACATGTTCCCAAACATTCAACCATGTCATATATTCATGACATGCATACATCAATAAACATTTTCAAAATTAAAAAAAAAAGGAATTCATGCAACATGCGCTCATAACATGCATCAATATATAATTTTTTTCTCTTATGTTCTCGAATCTTATGAACATGCATTTTTCTTGTCACACATAATAGCATCCATACAACATGCATTTTTTCTCTTTATACATTCATAGCATGCACTTCTTTCCTTGTCATATGTCATAGCATATATCACTAAGCTTGAAAAAAAAAAATATGCATTTCCCCCCTTATGTTCTCAAACACTCATAACATGCATAAAAAAAAAATAAAAAAACCAACATGCATTTTTCCTTTATGCTCCTAAACATTTATAGCATTAACTATTTTTCTTTTTCTTTCTCACACATAATACCATGCATAAGCATTTAGAGAAAAGTTCATTTGGCGTGCACTTCTTTCTTTTCTCTACCCATCCTACATCATTCATACACCCACATCATTGTCACACACTAGAAATAAAGTGTGAAGAATAATATTGGGAATAAAAAGTGCATTTGGAACTACTAACTAGTTGAGGATAACTTGAAAAATTTATGGAATGCATCAATAAAAAAGAAAGAAATAAATGTGCTAAACAAACATCGAATATATACACGAGAAAAGAAAAATAGTGTTCAAATTACAACAAAAGGAAAATAAAGCTAGGTGGCTACTGGAGAGTTGTCCACTTAGTCCTCCCTTGGTTCATCGGGGCAGAGACGTCATCAAGAGCCTTCACTTAATCCCCACCTTCAACCTTAGCCACATTAGCACTTGAAAGTGTCTTATCTGCTAACTTCTTATCTCAAACCTCCTTGAAGTAGCCACAAGAGAAGACGTCCAAGTCATTGTAAAGGAATTGGACTTGTTTGAGGGCCTCATCAAATCTTTTAACATATTGCTCGACTGCCTCCCCTTTGATGTTCTCAGCCTCCTTTACTTTGTTGTCAAGCGCCTCTTTAAACTCGACCACCTCTGTGGTATAGAAGTCCTTTTGCTCCTTGAACTTCTTCTCCAAAGATGCGACCTTGTCTTGGAGAATTTTCTCCTAAGCCACCCATTCTTTTTCCTTGGCTGAGCACTTGTCCTCGGCCTTCTTGACTTTTTCATCCAAGGAGCAGATCTCCCAGCATGAGTCTCCCTCAGCTTCATGAGCTCCTCCTTCAGCTCAGAAATAGCCTTGCCGTCGAAATGCTCTCTTAACTCCAAGTGGCGAGCTATTGTGCAAATATGCAAGCTCACCACTTGCATCCATTGGTACATTCCGGTGGCCCTAGCAACTTCAAACATGTTGAACTCATCGTCCGACTTTAGGAGTCCCTCCATTTTTTGATTGATTGGGAATCTGGGACATCATAGCGAGAATCTATAAGCTTGGAATTTATAAGCTTGAAAGTGAGTTTGGAAGACTTAAACTTGGTCTTAGAGCTTGAAAATAGGAAGTAGGAGTAAGGGTGTGCACGGGTCGAGTTGGATCGGGTTCAGGGGAAAAAAATACTCAAATCAATCAAATATAGTTGGGTCGGGTCGGATCGGGTTTTAGCTTTTTTTTGCCCCTAACCCAAACCAACCCAACCCGAATATTTTCGGGTTGGATCGGGTCGGGTATTCGAGTAGACAGCCATTTTTTTTTTTATGAAAAATATATTAAAACACCCTATTTTGTGATATTTTGAAACCTTTAAATTGTGTTTTTAAAATTTGAATATAATCAAATATATTTTTTAAAAAATTACATACATAATTGATAATTCCATAATCATAATCATAATCATGAATATATTGTATATTATACATTATACAATATCAATCATCAATAAATTTAATTATACACTAATATATTAACAGAATCTAAAAATTAATATTTATGATTATAATTTTGCATATTAATATATAAGTGAATGAGTTATTATTTATAAACAAAAAAAAATAGGGTTCGGGTCGGGTCGGGTCGGGTCGGGTCGGATAACGGGTTTAATTTTTAAACCCGTTACCCGAACCGAATATTGGACGGGTCAATCGGATTTTACCCGATTAGACCCGATTACCCAACCCGAACCGATTTTTTTTGTATACGGGTCGGGTCGGGTCTTCGGGTTTGCGGGTCGATCCGTACCTGTGTACACCCCTAAGTAGGAGTATAAGCTCGAATCGTTATTGATAATAATAACCGAGCTTGGGGGCTATGGATTGAACAAATTTATTAGGTCTTAGAGCTTGGCCTAGAGGACGGTAGCAAAGGCCTTTCTAGAACGAATTCTCTTTGAATGAGCTCAAACTAAGTCAACACATGAAAGTAGCTAGCTCGTTGTGAGTAGTTACCAAACCCAGGGGAATTCCATGAGAATAGGAGCGTATGGAATCACCAAGGAATATAGGAACCCAATTTAAACTTGGGTATAATAAGGGACTTAAAAGAGTCAGAGGTAAGTAACTGATCCCTTTTACTCATACTTAAGTGGTATAGAGTTTTGACTTGAGTATCGAAGTCTCTTGCAAGTCCCCTAGAGCTCGGACTTGCAGAGGATAACATCAAATAACCCCAAAAAATAGGTCAGAATAATTACCAATATCAAAATGAAGAAAAAGATAAAATTTGAATAAGCTATTTTAGATTTGCTGGCATTTAAATGGAAAAAAATAATTTTCTTTTAGAAAATTTCGTTTCAAGGTTACTAATATCAAACTGAGAAAAAATTAAAAATATTTTATTTTAAAGTTGTTAGCATGAAAATAGTAAAAAATATAAAAAAAATCTACTTCAAAATTGCTAGAATCAAAACGAAAAAAATATAACCAAGAAATATTTTATTTTAAATTCATCAACATTGAAATAGAAAAATAAAAATTAAGAAAAAAATTCAATTGAGATTATTAGCTTCTAAACTAATTAAAAATATTCTAATTTAAAATTATCAACATAGAAATGGATAAATAAAAATTAAAGCAATTCCAAAATAATTTTTTGAAAAATATTTTTAATTTCTTCTCATTGAAATTTAACCTGCTATTCAAGTTACTAATGATAAATCTCAATTACGCATTCATTTTCAATAATATTAATTAAATAATTTAGATTGAAACTATGTCACACACCTTCAAAAATCAAGATGGATAGCAGACAACGCTCTAAAGCAAACTTGGCACAAACCTGAGGAATTGGAGTTGTTTTCTGTGACCAAGAAGAAAATACTACTGCACCATCCAGCTCAAAGTATGGTTCATAAATCATGATAATGGCCAAGATATAAGAACTGTTTTTCATTTTTATTTTTATTTTTATAGAGGGTATCCATTCTCCCTATTATTAGAGAAGAAGACTAATTTCCTTTAAGTATATTCAAGTTCGTCCTCCCAATTAGTGTTTTCTCTAAGAATTGAACCCAAATCTTTCTTATAATCATAATGGGTCTCTACCACTATATCAACTTTACTGTTGATAAAGATATAAGAACTGCTAAAGTGCTGGTACCCTGCCATCACGAGATCTATGCCTCCTCAGGTTGGAGGGCAAAAGTTTGTTTTTCATGGTGAAAAAGACCAAATGGAAAAATCGCACGAAAAAATGTGATGTTTTACATGAAAATATAAATGTTTTTATATATAGAATAAAAATTCTTATTGAAAATTTTAAAAAATAATTTATATACAATTATTATTATCCAATTAAAGAATTATGCTAAATATTATTTAAATAATTATTCTTGTAAATATACATTTTATCACGCAATATTCAAAAATGTTTAATATTATATAATTAAAATGAAATGCAGGATGTGTGAGAATAAAATTATTGAACCTTTTGTTCTGGGTCAGAAGGAAGTTTGAATATACACCAAAGAATTTTTCAAACAGCATAAATAAGCTTTTAGGTATGACAATTTTTCTCTCTCCCAAAAATATGTATACTTAAAATTCTTTGGTACAAATTCAAACTTTCTCTCATAACAGAATAAATAATTCAGTATCTTTTTTTCTCGCACATCTGTTCATTTTATTTAAATTATATTTTATGTAAACTTTTTAATTTAAAAAAAATGAGTTTACAGTAAAATTTACTTTATATTATCAGTATATATAAATTAATCTCAAATATAATATAAAATAATTCAAATATTACGTCTTAAAACATATATTTTTATAGAAATAATTATTTAAATGTAGTCAATATAATAATTTAATTTCATAATAATTATAATTATATGTGAATTGCTTTTATCACATCACGACATTCATTAACTTGACGGCGATGTGATTTGATAAAAGTATAATTTCGCATGTATATATACTTTTATCAAATCACGACATCAATCAATAATTTCGCATGCGAAAATGTTTGATTTAAAAAAATATTTTAGTGTGTACTTGAATTAATTTATTATGCTCGAAATAATTTATAGATTAAATCCCTAAATTTGTCTCAAACTAAAATAATGTCAATACAACAAAATAGATCCCTTGTATGTATCTTCCTATGCAAGAACCTAAAAATTTATTATTATTATTATTATTATTATTATTTTTCACAAAGATAGGAGAGAGGAGAATGAGAATCAAATATGAGCTAAAACTCAATATAATGTACAGAAAATAATTACTAGACTATAAGTTTAACTACTTAACAATTTATTGACTAAATTAATATCAACCATTGTTTATAATTGAGAAATTAAAGAGTGTCCACTAAGTTGGGACTATAGTTTAGTTTGGTATTATTGTGGCTTTCTCTTTTGGTTCTCTAAATGCTGCTCTAAAAAAGTTATAGTAGTATCATTTGACAAAATAATCTAAAAATTGCTCTTAATAAGTAGAAGCTATAAAAGTAGTATTTGATAAAATTACTCTTAATATCTAAAATGACTATAATGATTATAAATACTAAGGAGAATAATTTCTATTTTTAATATTATTAAATAGAATAAAATTATATTAGTCTTTTAAATTTTAGAAAGTACAAACCTACTATAAAAAGTACTTCATAAGAGCTCTTCAGAGCATCTCTTGGCTCTTAAAAGCTAGGAGCAAAAATACAACAACTTTTTGATTTATCAAATAAAAAAAAATTAGCTTATACTTTTCATAAGTTAGAACATCCTTTCACAAATCACTACTAAATTAGACCTAAATCCGATTGTCTTCTACGAATTAATATCCACCTGACAATTTGCCCAACAAGAGCTACTGTTGATTTATGCGTTATCAGGTTCAAAAAAGTGTTTTTCAACGTTTTAATATATATATATAAATTAATTTTAATTTAATAATTAAAAAGAAAAAGGTATATGAGCTAAAGTAATAGCAAAACAAATTCGAGCCACTTATTTTGCTATTTATGAGATTCATGTTAGATAGTTGTCAACTGCCTGTACTCAGTACTATATTTAGCCCTTCGTCCAATCGAAAGCCATCGCCATATTGATAACATGCGCCCTTTTTAGCGTCGACGTCGTGTTATTTGTTCTTCTCTCTGTGTGTTGCAATAGAGATGTCATGACCGATTATAGACTACCAAATAATAAGTTATGAAATTCATTTTGATATATTTTAGTATAAAATATTTTATATTATTAATTAATTATATTTCCTCTTTTATATAAATTTTTTAAGTAATTATAATGAGAGTTAAATATTTTTAATAATATAATTATATATAATTGGGTGATTATATAAAAAAATTTATATCGATAATATAATAAAATTAAATCAATAAATTATATGTACAAATTAAATGAGTCACATATATATATATATATATATATATATATATATATATATATATATATATATATGACTATATTGATCTCTATTCATTTTCTTCGATGAGAAAAGAAAATAAGAAGAAAGAAAATAAAAAAAAAAAAAGAAAAAAGAAAAAGAAAAATACATTTTTTCTCATTAAGATGAAAAATATTATTTAAACACACACACACACACATATATATATATAAAATAAATATTATATACGTTTATACGAAAGAAATTTTGTATTTAATATTAAAAAATTATATACAAATAACATAACTATATTATGATTAGAAGTAGAGAAGGCACCTAGAAAATCCTTCTATGAGGCTTATTTTTAGGATAGTTAATTGTTAAATTAACTTAGTTAGTTACTCATAAGTGTAATTAGTTATTTGGTTAGGAAGTCTGTTACTCCTTAACACCTCTTGTATAAATAGGTATTCATTGTACATAATTTACCAAGTTTAATCAATACATTTTTCATCCACTTCACTCTTCCCTCTCGATCTCTGACCTGTCTCTCTCTTTCTCAATGTCTATCTTAATATGGTATCAGTGAAGAATTCTTGAACCTTTTGTGTCCATTTTCTTGCATTTTCTTGTGTTTTCCTCCGATTCTTTTTCTTGGATCTATTAATCATGGTAGCGAATCAAGCTCCAATCGATCCATATGCCCTCACTTCGGGTGATCATCCAAGGCTTGTACTCGTTTTCTCAGCCTCTCATAGAAACAAATTACAACTCCTGGTCCTGATCTATGCGTATGGCGTCGAATTCCAAATGCAAGTTCGGTTTTGCTAATGGATCCATTCCAAAACCTCCTCCAAATGTTGATTTGACACTTTTTGAATTGTGGTAGTGTGTGAACGATATTGTTCACTCTTGGCTTTTGAATTCCATCTCCAAAGAGGTTGTTGCAATTGTGGTTTATATTGATTCTGCTGCAGCTTTTTGGACTTCTCTCCATGAGATGTATCGCCATGGCAATGGACCTTGGGTTTTCCAATTAAAATGTGAATTGTTGAATCTCATGTTGGAAATTGCAATATGAGAAGGGGGTTGAATCATGTCTCAGATAAAAGTTCTGTACCTAAAAGTCATTTGTGAACGAACTTTCTCAAGTTCAAGACTTGGAATGCAGAAGCGATTTAGTCAGAAATAAAAGTTGTTTGGCTTATACAAATATATTTAAAATAGATTAAAATGGCTACTTAGAAATATATATAAAATGAAGACAGTAAATAAGGTTAAGAGATAGAAAGATCACACAACAAGATTTATCCTGGTTTGGCTAAACAAATGCCTATGTCTAGTCCCAAACTCTTTGTTAACATTTTCTATTTAATGAGTATTATTTTTCCAACCCTATCCAAGCTTTCAAATCTAAGTAGTATTTGTTTTAGCCTCTTCAAGCTCGCTTTGACCACTAACGTGTGTGGTTACAAGATTTTTGATAGGATGGTTTGTGTTTGAACACTCACACTAAAACTCTTCATAGAGTGTGATCAAATATGCACAATGTGTGTGACTTCTCTAAATTCTCGATATGAGAATGTTATCTATTAGAATTCAGTAAAGAAGATTTTCAGACAAAAGTTATAATGAGTAACTTTCTGAAGTATTAGAAAGTCGAGAAGGTCGAAGAATGAAACTGCTGTAGCTTTGAAAAAATTTGAACAACATCTCTATCTCTTTCTTCATTTTCCAGCTTTATATAGACTTCGAGATGTTACCGTTGAGGCTTGTAGATCTTAAGCCTTGAGCCACTTTAATCCACTGGTCTATGACTGGAAAGAGAAGATGCAGCTTTCTTCTTCAACAAGTAAAGATAACACAGAAGAGAAAAAGTAGCCGTTGGAGTCTTCACTTACTTTTCAGACTTGTCAGCACTTTTTTGCATCTTGTCAAATCATATTTGATCTTTTTGGAATTTATCAATGAAGCATATGGAAGAAGCTTTCAAGGTAAGGCACTTCATGAGAAGCATGTTTCTAATTATCACCTTTCTGGATTGAGTCATCCTTCTGAGTGCAATGTGATCCTTCTCATGGCACATCTTTTCCTTTCTGATGCGATAACATCATCCTTCTAAACTTTCTTTCTGCATCTTGCATGAGCAAACACATATAACATAAAGCGGTTATTCCGATATAATCATATTCAAGTGAAGTACCATGGATTAAAATGCTTTATTTGGTTCAATAATTATTTATGCTCGAGATAGATGATTTTACTCACAAAAAATGTGTTTAACTTAAACAAATCATTCACTATTCAAAAGATTTACTTAAAAGTTGATTTGGTATACATCAAAACTTTAACACTTGAAACGTCTTATTTCAGTTGGGCAGTGGAGCTTACATCTCACACAAGCTAATCTCTTTGTGACTCAATATTTTGGTAAGGTGAAGTCTCTTTGGGAAGAACTTGGCTGTTATCAACCAGTTCTTGATTACAATTTGGTGGTTCATGTCCTTTTCAAGCGTTCTTGCAACTTGAGTATATCTTCTATTTCTTGATGAGATTGGATGAATATTAAGCTTAGATCCATGGCCAAATCCTCCTTATGGAGCCAATTCCACCTATCAATAAGGTGTATTCCCTTATTCTGCAAGAGGAAAGGCAACGCGAGATTGCTTCTTCCAATCCTTTGAATCTAAGATCTCAAGTGACCTTTGCTGTGAAAAATCCTCCTTCGAAAGGTGCATTTGATGCTAAACAAAAAGAAGGCAAAAAGGATCAACTCTCTGTTCGCATTGCGATGTTCTTGGTCACTATATTGATAAGTGTTTTAAATTGCACGGTTATCCACTGAACTATGATAAAAGCAAGGGCAAACCTCAGGTTGTTCACCTTGTCTCTAAAGAATCCTCTGTCTCAGCAATTGGTGATTCCTCTTTGACACTGACTCAATCTCAATATTAATAACTTTTGTCCATGCTCAATGCACAAGTGATGCAGCTTGTTCCTCACTCAGATTAGAAGGATTCTGGTTTTGTTGGTAAGGCTTATTCAGCCTCTCATTCTTTGTCACTTGATACATGGATTTAATGGATCTTAGATAGTGGTGCGTCCTCTGATATAACATGTTCATCTTTTTGGTTTTCTGGTTTTAACTCTTTTGTACCTTCTTTTATGACTCTCCCAAACAATAGTCGAGTCGTGGTTCATGATATTGGTATAGTCACTTTATCTGATTCTTTAGGTCTTCATTATGTGCTATATATTCCTAATTTCCGTGTTAATTTGATTTCTATACCTGCCTTGTTAAAGTAATCTCCTGTACTTTCCAAATTTGTTGCATCTTCTTGTTGTCTTCAGTACAATAACTCCTTGAAGAAGATTGGCAAGGGTGAGTTAAATGCTGGCCTCTATGTCTTGCGACAAGTGTCCTCTTCTTCATCCATTGCTGACTTCAACAAGGTGTATGCTACTTAGCGTGTTTCCTTAGATACTTGGCATGCTTATTTAGGCCACTTATCTAGTAAAATTATGAATAAACTTAGGTCTATTTTGCCTATTTCTAGTTCTTTATTATCTAATTGTATTGCTTGTCCTTTGGCTAAACGTCGTAGACTTTCCTTTGTTTCGAATAATTACATGTCTAAGAATCTATTTGATCTTGTACATTGTGACATTTGGGGGCCTTACCACACCCCCACATATAATGGAATGAGATATTTTCTTACCATAGTGGATGATTGCACTCATTTTACATGGATTTATTTGCTAAGTCAGAGGCTACTAATTGTCTGGTTCGATTTTTTTTCCTTGATTGAGACATAGTTTGGTAAGACAATTAAACAGATTCATTCAGACAACGCCAAGGAATTGGCACTTACTCAGTTTCTGCAGTAGAAGGGTGTTATTCATCAGTTTTCCTATGTACAATGCCCTGAACAAAATTCAATTTTCGAAAGGAAGCATTAACATTTGCTTAATAATGTATGAGCACTCTTTTACAATCTAAGGTGCCAATTAGTTTTTGCAGAGTGCATTCGGACTGCGGCCTTCTTGATCAACCGGCTTCCTACTCCTATGTTGAATTTTGTGTCTCCATATGAATTGTTATTTCAAAAGCTTCCCAATTATCATGAGCTAAGGGTGTTTGGCTATCTCTACTATGCAACGACTCTTAAATCTTAGCGCTCCAAGTTCTGCTCACGCTTAACTCCTTCCATCTTTGTAGGTTATCCTTTGGGTTACAAAGGTTATCGACTATATGAATTAAAGACCCGCCAATTCTTTATCTCCAGGGATGTTGAGTTTCATGAAGGTGTTTTTCCTTTTCACCACATATCTGAGTGCCATTCAGATGTAGATCCTTTTCCAAATTTGATGTTGACAGTTCCGCAATCATTTCCTGATTGGTCCATCCCTTTGCCACAGTTGAATTCCCCTATAGTTGATACTTATGTTGCCTCTAGCTCTAGTGCAATACCACTAGTTCCAATAACTTCCATTTCAACACAAGTCCTTAGACGGTTTAATCGTCCCTCCAGACCACCCTCCACTTATAGGATTATGACTGCAATAGTGTAGTTTACCTTATTTGTAGCCATGTCACTGTCCACATCATATTAGTCCTATATCCTTTAAGTTTCCAGTGAGTTTGAGCCTTAGTTTTTTCATCAAGCTATCAAATTCCCCTAGTGGCAGCAAGCCATGGATGAAGAGTTGAAACTTATGGAGGACAACAATACGTGGACAGTTGCTTCGTTGCCCGAAGGCAAACACGCTATTGGTTATAGGTGGGTGTACAAGGTTAAATACAAACAAGACAGGACTATTGATATGTACAAAGTCCGATTAGTGGCTAAAGGGTACACTTAACAGGTGGGTGTGGATTTCTTAGATGCTTTTTCTCTTATTGCAAAGTTGACAATGCTTAGAGTTTTGTTGAGTGTAGCTACTGTGCATCATTGGCATCTTTTTTAGTTTGATATTAATAATGCCTTCCTTAATAGTGATCTCTTTAAGGAAGTATACATGGATTTACCCTTGGGTTACTCTAGCAAGGGGGAATTTAGTATATCACTTGAACAAGTCCATATATGGCTTGCATCAAGCTTCAAGATAGTGGTTTCAAAAATTCTCCACCACTTTCATAGCACATAGCTTCCTACAGTCCAAGAGTGACTACTCGCTTTTTCACATCAACTCTGGTTCTTCCTTGGTCATTCTCCTTATGTAGGGGTGTGCATGGGTCGGGTCGAGTTGGGTCGGGCTCAGAGGGAAAAAATACCCAAACCAATTAAACAGTCTTGGGTTGGGTTGGATCAATTTTTTGTCATTTTTGCCCTCAACCCGAACCAACCCAACCTAAACATTTTCGGGTTGGATCGGGTCAGGTAGTCGGGTAGGCACCTTCTTCCTTTTTTTTTTTTAAAGGATGAAAAATAGATTGATCACACCCCCAAATTTTATGACATTTTTCGAACCTGTAAATTATATTTTTGTAATTTGAATATAACCATGAAATATAATAATATATTATAAATTATACAATATCAATCATCAATAAATATAACTATACACTAACATAAATCAAAATTAATTCAAATCCAAAAGTGGCTTACTTCTCACAAATTACAGAATGTCAGAATCAGAATGTCAAACACCAAAACAAACTCTCAAGTCTCAATCTGACAACATTCAACAATCCAATCCTATCCATAATCTAACAACATTCATCAATCCAATCCAAAAGCCATTATAGCAAAAATCTCAAATAGCCAAAACAAGTAGATAAGTAGTTTGAGCAAATCAACAAAATACCAAATAAGCAAGTCAATAGAATATCAATAGCATAACAACAGCTCCCAAGTTCCATATGTAGAAAGAAAATGACAACACAAATTCTTGAGCAATTTGCCTTCTCCTTAAAGTCATAGCCTTCAAATCCTTCAAATTTCTAGCCCTAACAAAAAACAATTGTTAGAAGATATTTTGATGAAATATTAAATGTATAAGAATGAGGAAAAAATTGATTTCACCTTATGGTTGAACTTGTAAAGCACTTTGAATCTCAACATCTTCAAGTCCACAACTCTTGAAATTTTTGGTAGAACAAAAATGCAACAAGAAAGGACATTATGTCAAATGATAAGTAATAAGGAATATAATAAGGTTAAAAATTCAAAATAATAATTATTAATTATATACCTGATTCAACTTTTTTAAGATCTTGCAATTGATCTCGTATATCAATCTTCTTCTTAGGAGGCCTCAACCAATTTTGTGTGCAAATCAAGGCCTTCACCATGGTGGGAGACAAAGAACTACAGTAAGGATCAAGCACACGACCTCCTATGCTAAAAGCTGACTTAGATGATACCGTAGACACTGGAATGTCCAATATATCTTTAGCCATGAAAGATAGAACATGATACTTCATCGTCTTTCCTCTCTACCATCTCAAAACATCAAATCCCTCATAATTATCCTCACCATTATCTTCCATATATCTATCCAACTCATTCCTCTTGAGCTCACCTTACTTTTTCTTGACCTTTAGTCTAAACTTATCTAAAAGGTTTGCATTACTACCATTATCATTGCTTTCAATTTGAGATTGTGATGCAACATCCAATGATAAGCCACTTGAAGCATGAGTACCAGGAGGAAGGGGATTCAATGACATATATTAAGAAAAAAAATTGTTTATGATATCCTTCAACTTTTTCAATATGCCCTTGGACTTTTTATCACCATATATTTCTATGAAACAAAACTCAATATACTCCCACTCAAATTGCGGGTCAAGAAAAATAGCCACAAAGAGAAAATAATTTATCCCATTGACATCCCAATACTTGTCAAACTTAGATTTCATACTTATAGCCATCATTTGCAACACATTATCATCACTTTGAATCTAACCCATCAAAGTATTCTAAATTTCACACAACTTATGAAAAAATGTATTTGCAGTAACATGCAATGAACCAGAAAATGGAAGTGTAGCATCATAGAAAATCTTCAAGAATTTAATGAAAATACATGCACGGTTCCAATCATCAGTATTAGGAGCTCCTCTTTCACTATCAAGAGCATTCAAGAATGAACTATTATCATCATATTCAAGGCGACTAAAAGCCTTTTCAAATTTCTTAGCCACTTCCAACATTAAGTAAGTGGAATTCCACCTAGTTGACATATCAAGAACTAGCATTTGACTACTAGTTATATTGGCCTTTTGGGCACACCTCCTAAAAGAAGCCAATTTAGATGGAGAGGATCTCACAAATTTATAAGCAGCCTTAATTCTAGCTATGGAGGAATCCAATTCCTTCAACCCATCACTCACAATCAAATTTAAAATATGAGCAAAACATCTCATATGCATGTACTCTTTCTTCAGCAAGGTAGTACTGTTCCAATGGGCCATACCCCTCACCAAATAAGTTAATGCTGAGTTATTAGCACTAGCATTATCCATAGTTATAGTGCAAACCTTCATAATATGCCACTCTTCCAGGCATTTCTCTAAAGCTTTCCCTATGGTATCACCTTTATGATCCGTAATCAAACCAAAACTCAAGATTTTCTTTTGCAACTCCCATCCCTCATCAATATAATGAGTAGTCACACACATGTAATTAATATTTTGAATTGAAGTCCATGTATCAGTTGTTAAAGAAACCATTTGATGGGTCATTGACAATATGGATTTCAATTTAAGTTTTTCCTCTAAAAACATTTGCATGACATCTCTGGCAATAGTTGTTCTAGTAGGGATCTTAAATCTTGGTTGACTTGAAGCCATGAAAATCTTAAAGCCAAGATTCTCAACAAATTTGAAGGGAAGCTCATCAATAATTATCTTTTTACAAAGATCAAGCCTAGATTATTCTTGGTTGAATTCTACAAGCTTCATTGTCACAGGGTCATCCTCACTTTATTTTCTAAAAGCAATTGTTTTTTTGCTTCTTATCTTCCTCTCTATGTGGGTTCTTTTTACAAACTCTCAAATGCTTGATAAAGTTGGTGGTGCCATGACTAGCACTATTAGATGCATGACTTTTCACAATAATTGCAAATAGCCCTATCATTCTCTTGATCTTTAGTAAAATGAGCCCAAACATTTGAAGGAGATCTACTAGGTTTTCTTTTATTACCTACATCATGTGAAAAAGTGTCAATCGCTGGAATTGGATTTTGATCTGTAGAAAGTTTAGCTGCTAACTGAGTCCCTTCTGAAGTTGGATTAGTTGTTGGAGTTGGAGGTGGAGTCCCGCTTGTTGGAGTTGGAGTCCTACTTGTTGGAGTTGGAGCACTTCCAAATTGTGTTCCACTTGTATTTTGGGTCCCAATTCCTTCATAGCCTAATTCTCGGTCTTCCGCCATTTTCTTTTCTTGGCTTGTAAGTTGTAACTGCCATTTCAAGAGAAAAAAAATCATGTTATATTATTATTAATCTCCAATGAAAGAAAAAAACAATGGCACAATCTGACATTAACAATAATGATTTCAATTTTTAATTAACAAGGCAACAGCATTAACAAGACAAGATAATGAAATGATTTCAATTTCAGACCTTACAACTACAAGAAGTAAAAAAAATTAAACACTAATAAACCACCATGGTCAGAATAGGTCAACACTAATAGAAATAAAAAATTAAAAATAAAGTGATCAACACTAAATCACTAATAGAAGTTGAAATTACCCCCTGAATCTCATGTCAAAATAAACACTAATAACTCATTAACCCTAAAATTCATACACCAAATTCTCAAGTTAGATATCAGAACAAAATAAGAAAAAATCACACACAAATCACAGAATAAGGTTAGAATCTCACATTTAATGATTGATGAGGGCTTCTCCTTTCTCGACGGCAGAAAGATTCACCGCGGTGGAGGCTTCACTTTGCGGGAGAGTTTCTTCACGGCTGACCTATGGTGGCTTCCATCTCGCCATTCTCGGAGGTGGCTTCCTTCAAGGATGTGATGATGGATGCATGAACGGCGGCTTCCTCCATGCACTTCATGCACTCTTGCAGTGGCTGTAGACAGTGCTTCCTTCTACGATGTGTAACGGGTCAACAACAGTGGGGGATGAGACGTGGTGGAGAACGAGTGACGAGGAAAGACCAACAAGGGGATAGGGAGGATGGATGATGGAGGGGTAGGGAGCGATGGTGTATAAGGCGAAACCGAGAAAGCGAAAGCTGCAAGGGAAAGGGAAACCCTTAGGGTACACTGTGAACTTTGAAGTGTGTCACAGTGTGAGATAGACACAATAAGTGACAAGTCTTTTGTATTTAAAAAAAAAAAAAGAAAATGGGGGTTCGGCTCTTCAGGTCGGGTAATGGGTTTAATTTTTAAACCCATTACCCGACCCGTATACTAGGCGGGTTAATTGGGTTTCACCAGATATACCTGATAATCCAACCCAACCCAACTTTTTTGCCACGGATCAAGTTGGGTTGCTCGGGTTCGCAGGTTGACCCATACCCATGCACACCCCTATCCTTGTGTATGTTGACGACATCATCCTAGGAGGGCCAAACTGAGATGAGGTATTGAAAGTCCAAGCCAAGCTCCAATACTTGTTCAAGTTGAAGATTCTTGGTTATTTGAAATATTTTTTGGGGTTGGAAATTGCTGGGTCAACTTCGAGAACATGCCTCACTCAAAGAAAATATGCTTTGTCCTTGCTAAAAGATATGGGTTTCCTCAATGCCAAACTTGCCTGTTTATCCATGGACCCAAATATGAAGTTAAGTGCATATGAGGGTGAACAGGTTGAAGATGTTTCCCTGACTATACTGCTGGCTGATTAGTAGTTTCATGTACTTTACCATTTCATGTCCTAATATTGCATATGCTATTACTAGATTAAGTCAATTCATGTCCTCTCCTTGGGTTCCCTACTTGGATGCCATTCATCACCTTCTTCGATATATTAAGTCTTTTCCTAGTCAAGGACTTTTGTTCTCAGCCAAGTCTTAGTTGGCATTGAAAGGCTATGCCAATGCAGATTGGGGTCAATGCCCGAACACCCGAAGATCTACAACAAGGTTGGGTGTTTTCTTAGGTGATTCCCTTGTTCTTAGAAGTCTAAGAAGCCTCTCGAAGCTAAACGGAGGTGGAGTATCATGCATTGGCTGTCATAGCTAGTGAGATAACTTGGCTCATTGCTTTACTCAAGGATTTTGAAATTGATGTCCCTTGAACTATGGTTTTCTGTGACAACTAGTTAGCCATTCACTTGTCCACCAATCCCTCCTTTTTTTTTTTTTTTTGATAATTGCATAAGGCTGAACTCTCAAAGGAGAGAGGAGCAAACACAAAACAATCAAAAAAGAAACCACAAAACACGAGACATGGTTCCCTAAACGCACAACACAAGTGCACAAAACACTATACTTGAAACCCCATACAACAGCTTGAGCTACCTCGAGACCAATACTGTCAACATTTCTTGTACCTGTTCATCTTCAAGACACCACCCAAAAGGCCCTCTTGCTTTTTCCAAGTGTTAGTGTACCACCCGAATATGTTTGTGACAACCAATGCACCATTGTTGGAGACCACAAACAAAGCTCCCATGACAGAAACATGAAAACCAACCCAGCAAATAGGGAAAACTAATGAAACAACACCGCTGAGTCCCCATCAAGGCAAAAATGCGTAAAATAGCACTATAAAATCTACAACATCACAAACACAAAGCAAACCCGAAACATAAAAAGAAAACGACTACCATTTCAAAATCAACTTATAGAGATTGATTGCCATTTCATCCGAGAAAAGGTCAATCAAGGTGTCATCCAATTGGTGCATGTTCCTAGCCTGCACCAACTCGCAGACTTGCTAACTAAAGCGATTTCTGCTAGCCAATTTTAGAATCTCATTGGTAAATTGGGAATTGTTGACATTTACTTTTCACCTTGAGGGGGGTATTAGAATAGTTAATTGTTAATTTAACTTAGTTAGTTACTCATAACTATAATTAGTTTTTTGGTTAGGAAATCTATTACTCCTTAACACCTCTTATATAAATAGGTATTCACTGTACATATTTTACCAAGTTTGATCAATATATTTTTCATCCACTTCACTCTTCTTCTCTCTCTCTCTCTCTCTCTCTCTCTCACACACACACACACACACACACACACACACACACACACACAGAGCCAAGACATCACTCAAACAAAGTGTAATAAGTCAAACATTAACTTGACTTATTACTTCTTCATCCATATATACGATTGATCCAGTATCAATTATTGACAATTTATAATAAAAAATATTATTGATACTCTCTCCATTGAGCAATACTCATAAAAAAAAGTGATCAATTAGAAAATAATAATATTTTATTTTGAAAAAGACTAGTAGATTAACAACTAATTTCTATAACATAAAGCGATCTTTTTAATCATCAAACTATGAGATAATTTGAAATGATATTTTTAAAAAAATAATCCATGAGATAGTGAAATTTTTAGGTGCTTTAAAGTTTTTTGTTAAAAAAATGTTGTTCTATTTTATTTATAGTTCAACATTTTGGTTTTATGAATTTTTAATGTTTTTATTTTTATCAAATTTTTTATAAAGTAATTTAAATATCAATTTGTAAATAAAATAAAACAAGACTTTTTTCTTTTGTTATATAAACGTCTGAGACTTTATCCTCTTCAACATCATTGTTCGAACCAATCCGGTCCTACAATTGATACTTGATTAACGCTGCAGGACCTAACAGATCAGAGAAATCCTGGTCCGGTCCTACAAATCCTGGTGCCTTTATTACGAGAGACTGTCGTGGTTATGAACATTACATCTAATTAGAAGAAGACAAACAAAATGACTTTATAAATCATATCATAGTTCTTAGTTTATGTATTTAAATTAGTTCAATTAATCTTTAATATGTTAATATAGGGATTACAAACAAAATGACTTTATAAATCAAATTAGTTCTTAGCTTGAATTTAAATTAGTTCAATTAATATTTAATATGTTAATATGGGGATCGGTTTGATTAAC
Source organism: Pterocarpus santalinus (assembly GCA_031439595.1). Lineage (NCBI taxonomy): Eukaryota > Viridiplantae > Streptophyta > Magnoliopsida > Fabales > Fabaceae > Pterocarpus > Pterocarpus santalinus. The sequence goes on from CM062531.1 coordinate 18,739,573, forward strand.
AAAATGTAATACAAGAATTAAAATGATAATTTTAAAATATTAAAGACAATTTTAATTGACACTTACAATTTGAGGGTCAATTTAAAAGTTTACTCTTTAATCTAGATAGTTCAACAAGTTTAGGCCTTAAGATATATATATATATATATATATATATATATATATATATATATATATATATATATATATATATATATATATAATCCTTAAGAATTAAAAATTATAGTCATATCAGTCTTATTTAGTCTTTATAACCATCAAATTGATTAGTTTCTAAAATAGAACAGTACGACTAATTTTTTTTGTTTATATATGACTAATATTTTTAATCTTCAGAAACTATGCAAGAAATTTTTATTTTTCAGAAATTAATGTGTTTGATGCTATTTGATTAGAAATTAATTTGAGCATTTACTCTAATTTATAATAAAAAAATTTTGAATGATAAGTGCTTTTTGGTTAAAAAAATTATTTTTTTCGATGGAGAAAACATGCTCAACCCAGCAAAGTATGTAGGGGAGATAAACAAAATTCAAAACAGAATTGACACGATCACAATGCGCAAGACAAAACATAACAAAGAATACATCATTTCAATCCAAGAAAAACAAAAACTCCAACTCATAGTTCGGGCTTGATTTCGCCAAAAAGCATCAAACTCCCATTCCTGCGATGCTATCTGTCATCATTTCATCCCCTTCTATATATCCGTGTCCATTTTCTAAGTGATGAAGAGTTTGTGAGTAGCTCATCCAGGACATGAGCCTAACTTATTTAATAAAAAATTAACTTAAGCTCACCTAATTTGATTGTGAAAGCCATTGAGCCGCTGTCTAATCTATCCGTGACGATATTCAAAAACAGGTACGGATCGATGCATAAGAGAGTGGAGCCTCACGCATCAACTAAAATTTAAAAAGGAAAATCTTGTAACATATGTATATGTGCTTTTATTATTTTATTATATTTAATCTCATATTAAAACCAAAATTATATAAAATTTTTTGGCGTATTTATATATTATTTTTGCTGTTATTATCTAAAGTTTTTTGGATCTATTACTGTTAAAAAATAGCACGTGAAAAATACTGACTGAGCATTGAATAATGAGTTGTGTCTTTTCTTTGTCAATCACCTTCAAATAATTAAAGAGCGATGGCGAGTAGCAGGGGTTGCAAATCCTACTGCATTCAACGCGGTCCAATCAAGGTAGATGACGTTATATTTTACTGTAACAGTGCAATAGTTAACATAAAAAAATATACCTTTTATTAAAATAATTTTCCTGTTTCAATTTTTTTAAAACTAATATTATAATAATACATATTAATTATATTTAATTATTTTAATAAAAGAGAAAAATTATTTTTATTTTCTTTTTCTTATCTATTTTAAACTCTTAAATAAAGGTAAGATAAAATCCTCTAATTTCTTTTTGTTCTCCTTATTCTTTCTTTCATTTTTAATCTCTTCTTTTTTTTGTTTTTTGTTTGGATACAAAAAGATAATGGAAAATAAGAAAAAAAAAAGTATATTTCCTATCATATTATTTGATCAAAATGAAAAGAAAAAAATAATTATACAAAAAATAACTTTTATGTAGTTATCTTTTATGACTAATAAAGAAAGATTATAAAGACAAAAAATTTACCATACAAACTCTCATCTTCATATTTTCTTTCCATTAGATTGCGGAAAAAAACAATATTTCTTTTATTCTTTTCTCCTTTCCTAATCTCTTTTCTCTTGTTTTTCTCATTCCAAACAAATGTTTAAAGTAAACTTATCTCTAAGATGAGAAAGAGATACATATTACCTTTATTATTTTTAATAGAATTGAGATACAATATATTTTATTATTCTAAAAATAAGTATGTATTTATTTTCTCACTTCAAATATGTGTGTGTGTATATATATATATACATATATATATGTATATATTACTCAATAGCTAATTGATGTGGCTCTAGCAAGTATACCGATTATACAAGTAATAAAGTAATGAGAAAAATATCATCTCATAAGGACAGATCAAGTATCGAATAACTAATAGAAATGACTATTTGAATCAAAAGAATCGAATGAGTGAAGAAAACTAAAGATAAAATAAAAGAAGAGAACAAAATAGCATTCAAAGATGACTTAGACCACTGAGACAGACACTAGGACTAATTGACTTCACCTAACCATGGATTCAATTACCATGGATTTCAATTATCTAATCTTTATCTTAATTGATTAATAGTATTTCCAAAATTAATTCTAAGCCTTTCTCAAGGTCAAGTAATTCTCTTTATTCTAAATTGATTACCTAATCTCTTAGTTGTAAACTAATTCAGAAAAATGTTGAAGCTCTATTGATTCCTAAGATGGCCACATGAGTCGCATTTACCTATGTCTAGTTTTCGCTCAACTCACGATGTTTATGATGAGAAGCTTTGTTTATAAACTCTATCTTTAGTTATTTCAAACCAACAAATTAATTGAATGGTGGCCAATCATTCAAAAGCATTAACAACAATCATAAATACTTAATAATTGAGATAAAAACATAAATGAAATTAATTCATGAGTAATATTGCCACATAGTTGGATCCATCAACACACTAGAACGGGGTTTGGTCTATGATGGAATGAAAACAATGCAAAGAAAAAAAGAAGAAATCGAAAAACCAAACGCCATTGAAAACCAAAGCTGGCAACTAGGATTCAGGATGACAGTAGATCTCTTTGTTTTGATGTTGAACTCTAGAATCCTTAAATTTTCGCAGTAGCTCTCTAGGGTTGCCATTTTGTGTCTCCCGCTATCTAACTGTGTCAAAAAGTGTCAAAAAGATCCTTTGAGACTCTAAACATTTTCTTTTTATAGCCAATGGATCACTTTCTTTAAAATTCGGCTCGAACCCACAAATTTTGCTATTGGGAGCACGTTATAGCATAATGGCTTGACAAAAATTCTATATTTTTGCCTCTTTTTGCCCATTTCCAAGCCCAGTTTGAGCCCCAAATCCTTTGAATTGATCCCTAAGTCTTCATGAAATTGTAGATCTTAAAATTAGCTTTCTAATACCTTTGAAACCACCTCATTTGGATCTCTGCAGCATGAGATATTGTTAAAATAGTGATAAAAATTCAAACTTAACAACATTAGAGAGAAGATGAAACTTCAATCTTGTTTCACCATTTTCTCCTAGATAATTCGAAAACTGGAAAAAGTGTCCAACAACAAAGTTAAGGATTTTCTTCTTTTCTTTCTAAAGAATCTTGAATCATCACAATTCGACTTAAAGAAATTTAGATATCGAATTTCCAATACCAAAAAGTCCTAAGTTCACCTAAGATATGCTCTTTCATCATAGCTCTAAATTCTAATTTGAGTGCTTGTATTTAGTGACAATTAGACAAGAACATAAATAAATATAAAAGAACATGATAAAATGACAATCAAACAAGAAAAAGAAGCTGAATCAAAATAACTAGCTAAAAATAACTAAAAACCTAAATAAATTCAAGTAACTAAAGCTTAAATATAAATAAAATAAAATAAAAATAACTCACTATGGAGAGTTATCACTAATGTCTTAAAAAAAAAGAGAGACCAATATACAATTGAAATTGAGTTTTGTAAAATAAAATAATAAAGAGACATTTGTAAAGATTTTACAAATCATAAAAAAAACTCACTTAAATAAATATAGCAATTTTTTATTTAATTTAAGTATATGAAGTTATAAAAAACAAATAATATTGTTCTAAAATAAACTGATTCAAATAATTGTCAAAATTCATATATAAGACTTTTAATTGCACTTTAAAATATTATAACTATATTAACATTAATGTATTTTTTGTTATATAAATTTGTTGACTTAATATTTTTATTTGAATATTTTATAATTTTCTTTAATTTCTCATTTATTTCGCTAATGTTTTGTCATTACAATTATTATGCAATATTTATCTTAAGTATATTTTAATTACTGTTAATTTAATTTATTTTATTTGGAACTTTCATTTCTCTCAATAAATCTTCCTTAAATTTTCATCTTTTATAATCATTTAATCATTCCGCATAAGATTTACATACTGAGATTTTACTCAATAATTGATGTCTTTAAAAAAATTAAAAGAAAATTAAAATTGAGTTCTGTAAAATTAAAAAATAAAGAGAACAATTGTAAATATCTTCTACATACACAAAAAAAAAAATAATTTAAAATACCACATGTAATTTTGTTTTAATTTTTTAATTATTAAAATTTAAGTTATTCTTTAGTTTTTCATTTACTTTATTAATATTGCTCTATTGCAATTACTCTCGAATTAAGTTTATTTTAATTATTATGAATTATATGTATTTTGACCTTTCAGTTTTCTCAAAAATTCTTTCTTAACTTTTTATTTTCTATAACCATTTAGCATAAAATGTATGCATATTTATTGCAAATATATGTGAGGTAATATGATAAATTGGAATTTATTTAGATGTATTTTTGAAATGTCATCAAGAAACAATTAGAATCAAGTTTATTAAAATGAAAAAATAAAGAATAATAATTAGAAAAAATTGTCACAGCATAAAAGAATTCACTTAAATTGTTAAAATAAATATAATAGTTTTTAATTTAATTTATTTATGTAAAGTTGAAAAATAAATATAAATGTTCTTCTTTCTATCATAAAAGAGTTCACTTATATTGTTTAAAAAATAATAAATTTTATTTAATTTATATATGTAAAGTTAAAAAATAAAAATAAAAATTATTCAAAATAAACCATAAAAATTGGAACAAATAACTATTAAATTTTAGATATACATCTTTTATTTTGATTTAAAATATTATGCATATATTTATTTTAATTCACTTGGTGTTAAATAAAAATCTTAATTAAATTTTTTTATTCAAATATTTTTACTATATTTTTTGAAAAAAATTAAAATATATATTAAATATTTACTTATTTAATAAAAATTATAATTATAAATAGTTAACTTACTCCTACAGAGAGTACAGGATAAATAGCCAGTTGAGTATTAAAATTGTTGAATTGCATGTCGGCCTCAATTGTGGCGTGGAATAAGGGCTTTAGGAAAGTGTGGTGTGAAAGTGACTCTAGCGATTGGGTTGTGCGGTTCTCTCTATATTTGGCTGGAGGAAATTGCTGTGCTGATCCTCTACCGAAATTGGGTGGTGAAGGGTCCAGCTCGTTCTTGACTAGGGATAATTCTCCCTTGCAAATTCAGAGAATGCTTTTTCCTTTCTTTTTCAAACATAACCCCCAAAATAAAAAAAAAGAAATGCAAGTTGACCATGATTTCATCTAAACTTCACAGATTAACAAGTTAAATTAAAATCGATTTTTAATTGTTTCTTTGCAAGGCAATCTGAATCCTGATTGGTGTGTTAGATTTCCTTAGCCACTGTTAAGGGATTTGCTGCTAGATTCTCAATGTGGATGATTTTGTTGTTTTCGTTTTAGAAGCTCGCCTTGGGCCATCCAACTCTGAGACTGTTTGTTGGTGAGTGGGCCTTTGTGAACGCACGTTTCAATTATGTTTTTTTTTTTGTCGTCCACTTGTTTGTTGTGATCAGATTTGTATTGTCCGCTTTATGAATTTCACAAAATAAAAATAAATAAATAAATTAAGCGGCAGCTATTTTTTAAGTCGAAAAACATGTTACAAGTATGGACCCGCGGGTCGTGCTCAGGTAGAAATCAGAAAAGTATTTGCACCGGTGGATAGATGAGGTGGTTAGAGCTGTCCTTGCTTACTGTCATTGACATAAGATACTATATTCAGATTTTAAATAAAGTTTGGAATGGGATAGGTTTTGAAAATTGATATAATAAACAAAATTTGTTAATGATGTGTTTGGAAAGGAAGAAAAAATGAGAAGGGAAAAATTAAAAAAAATAAAGGAAAAAGAAGGAAAAAATAAAAATTATATTAAAATGGTAGATATATATATATATATATATATATTTACAATAAAAAATAAATCTTTTATTTCAATTTAATTTTTAAATACTTCTTATAAATTAAATAAACAAGTCATTTTATAATAATATTAAAAAATAATTTAATTTATTAACATTTAGATTATAAAATTTATTTTGAAATTAATTATTTAAGTAAAAGCATATTTAATATAATTATTGAAAGTTTATTATTATTTTAATATTTTAATCTTTCAGTTGGGGTTATAAAAGTAATTTGTTGCATATGGCAATGCCGATTGCAATACACTTTGCAGTCAAATATGCATAGTGGACCTTATGACTATAACATATTTAATGGTTTAGATTTGTGAGGTATATTGATATATTAATCGTCTGTTATATATTGTAGCAATATATTAATTTTAAGAAAATTAAAAAATATAATTAAATATATTTTAAAAATTAATTTTCATACACTGATAGAATTTTTTTAATTTTTAGAAATTAATTTTCATATATTGATAATATAAAATTACACTGATAATAAAAATAATTTTACACTAATACAATAAAATTATGAGTAAAATTACACTGGTAAAATTTTTTTGATTATATTAACAGTATAAAATTATTTTATACTGTCAGTATATAATAATTAATTTCTAAAATATATTTAATTATATTTTTAAATTTTCTTAAAATTAGATATTATTATAATATATTATAGGCGATTGATGTATTAATGTACCTCATCATTTCACCATTAAATTGTAAGATGCACCACGCTCTTTGACTAGCGAAGTGCATCGTAGAATGCACTATGGGTCCCATGCGCATTTTTTCTTCTCTCCCAATTTTCTTTGCTATCCAAATGGAGTGAAAATCATCTTTTCAACTTGTTTTCCTTCCGTCATACTTCTATCCTCTTATTTTCTCCTAAAAGAAACAGGCTCTAACTGCTTTTATCGTAATTTTTTATTTTTTTAGATAATATTTTACAAGTTATAATAGGTGAACTTATTTTGCATAAAATACTTAATTAACTCACATTCTATCCACTGTTAAATAAGATATGAGCCTAATTAAAGTGAAGTTCATATCTCATTTAATGATGAATAAAATATAAGTTGATATAGTATCTCATACAAAATAAGATCATCAAATATTTCCCATATTTTATAAATATCTAAATCCCCCCAACAAAAAAGCATCTCCATTGTCTTTTATGTAATTATATACACGTGATGCAAATATTATGAGAGGTAACTTAGTTAATTTAGATTTTTTTTTTGTTATTCTTAAATTTTATTTAATTTTTTTATAAGTTAAGTATCAGTAAATAAATGTATTCTGTTCAAGTCTTGAATTTTCATATCTTGTGTTATTGACTCATTGTGATTTTTAGGTTTAGTTCTATTATAAATACTTAGTTTTGTATTGTCTTCAATCCAATTTGTTATAACAAAAAAAAAATGTCAATATAAAATTTATGTTTCACTTTACATAATAGTCAATTTTATGTAATTAATTGACATATAAAAAACACGGTAAAAATCATTTTCACAAATCAAAGCAGCTATAGCAATAACATTACTATGTTATCTTATTTATTTAGTTATTGCTTATATTTTTTTTTTACATTTAAAAAAAAATAGGACATGAATTTATATTGTCAAACCAATATCAATTTATCCCTTTCTTATTGTCAAACCTAAATATAACATCAAATTCAATCTTGAATTACTACATTAGTTACTTATCATTCATATTAATTTTCTCTATTTTTTTGTACTGTTTACTTAATCACAATTTCTATGTAATAATCTATATGATTACAAAACATAATTGGGCCAAACTAATTTCATATAGTTGTGGTAGATTAGAAAAAGAACTTAGCATGATATATTATAATCTATCAACAAGGTTTTACTTGAAAATTCAACATGAGCTTTTGTTATGAGATAATTTTACTCGTGCTTATGTATTCATTCATTTTACAGAATACCAAAACATTTCTTGTACTGTTATGTTTAAACAACTTCATGTTAAGTGAAAATTTTAAATCAAATTATAAACTATCTTTAAGTTAAGAGAACTAATTTGTGACACAATTGTATTGTTTTATAGTTAAATTTAAATTTAATATGGGTTAAAAGATAGTAAAATTGAACAATTTTTTCACAAAATAGAAAACATTAAAATAAAGAATAATGAAATAATAAAAGAAGCTTTTGTAAAAAAAAAATTAATAAAAATGAGTTTGCATAAATTTAGATGTAATAATACATTAGAATTTTACTTATGGAAGAGAAAGAAGGGCTTTTATAAAAATTAAATAATAAGCAAATTAAGTGAAGTGACAATAGATAATATCGAGTGATGATAGTCTTTCCCAAAATACCACATTAAACTTACTATTAATACATAGTCTTATCATATGGTTGCAATTAACAAAATCCGGTATGCTCTATTAGCCATAATAGACAAGTTAATAATATATAATATGATATTATACATTGTCGGGTATAGACAATGTATGGTATAAATTTATCTATTATAACTTCTTTATATATTAAAATAATAAATAATTTAATCAAGATTAAAGAGATTATATTAGACCTAATTAGCTTTTGATATTCACTCTTTGTTTTTGATATATTTTATTAAATAAGAATAATTAAAATAGTATTATTTTAAAAATATTTAATAATAAATAAAATATTGTAAAAAATAATATTTCATTTAAAGTAATTATTCCAACAAATAAGAAAGTATAAATAATATTTTTTTAAAATATATAAATAATAATAAATAATATTTAGTACAAATTTATGATATATAATAAAAATAATTATATATGATGTATGACTTAGTCAAATATTGGAATGTGGGATTAGATATGATTGGATTTTGCCATACGAAGACTCCCTTTCTTTCTCTTTAGAACCTTTTATATTTATGAAAAAATAATTATTAAAAATATACTTATAAATAATTTTTAATATAAATTATATTTATATATAATACAAAAAATAATCAAAATAATTATAATTGAATAATAAATACAATATTTATATAATGATATACCAAATATAGTATAATATTAAAATTTTATCAGATATTATATAATAAAATCTTATGTTATCAAGATTTATCTTATTAGGCATGTCAAATGAATCCCTATATTTATTTTATAGGTTTAGCTTTGATATAACATAAATAGTGAAAAAAATAAGTTAGTAAAATTGGGCTAGTGGTGAAGAATTTGAGCAATATACATAAAATTATAGATTCAAACCTTATTACTACTAATATAAAAAAAATAATGATAAAATTCAAAGAAAATAAATGATTATAGTTTATTAATGACAACATATCCTTTTTCTTCGAATGACGTTTGGCCCCGAACATGCATGTTTTGTGTCCTCTTTAACTATGTAGTTAAAAGTTGAACAGAAAAAAAAAGAGGCTCCGCAAGACTCTGCAACTATATAGTATAACTACAATCCAATTTATTGTAAAAATACAGGTTATGAGAAGCAGTCAATGAGTATGAATTATAAATGAGAAAACTACAATCATTCACACTGAGAAGAAATAATAAGATTTTTTATGAGAATAATTGGATTTTTGATTGAAAAGAAATAATAATAAATTACTCATATAAAGGATGATATAATTAAGATGATATAATTAAATTTGTAGCCTTACAGTTAGTAATGACAATAAATGGTTCATAAAAGTACTTTTTAAAAGCATTTCATTGTTACTAACAAATAATAAGTTTCTCTGTCATAGTGACCGCAAAAAGAAATAACAGAGGTGTATTTAACCCCCCAGTCAATTTAAGATATATAATATCTACCTAAGTTATGAACAAATGTATTACTTTTTATAAATAATTATTTGTTCCAACTCAATGGGTCTAATTTTAGATGAATATTACAATTCTTCTTAATAATATAAATATGTTGTGCTGCTTAAAATTAAATATTTAGTGGTCATTGACATTAATTTTCCCTATATTTACAACTCAGGCAGATATTATATATTGAGTTCGTTAAGTAAGTCCATGTCATTTATTTTTGTATTTAGCATGACAGAGTATGCTTATTGTTTACAAGTAAGAATGAATTTCTTTTTGAAAGTATTAATATGGACTGTTGACATTACTAAATATATAACTTTATGAATTTTTTACGAGTAATTTACTATTTTTTATTTTTTTAAGTAAAAATCCTTATTATCTTTGTGTTTTGTCGCACCGTCAATTACAAAAATAATTCCACAACAATCTAAAAGTTTTTCTTGATTGTACAATTACACGATAGTTGTAAAAATGAATAGCAGTAATAGTAAAAGGTTTAAAAGAAAATTGTAGCAAAGGATGTACCTTCTTGTTATATGTTTTACATTTTATTTTCTTTTCATTTAATTTTAAATTTATAAATAAAATATTTCATAAAATAGTTTATTACAGAATTAACCATAGCTAAAATTTGGCAGTGAAGTGTTACTTCACTCTTAGAGAAAGTTTGGGATTAGAGTGCTACTTTTAAGAAACATTAGGGAGAGTAGTTGTAATTTTCTCTAATATAATCTAATAAGGTAAAAATAATTGATTTATCTCTTAACATAATTTTATTTTTAAATTTGTCTTCTAATAAGTAATCAATATTTTAAATTTATCCTCTAATTTTTAAAAACTAAACATATTTACCTTCTATATAAATATTATTAGTTATATTGAAGGAAGGATCCTATCTAACATCTAAGTTGAAAAAGTCAATATAAATGATATCTTATATTATAAGTTATATTTTTAAATGTACCATTTAATACAACAGATGATATTTGTAAAAAAATAAATGTGTTTGATTTTAAAAAATTAAAGGGTGAATTCAAAATCTTTATTACTTAAAAAATAAATTTAGAATATTTATTATTTAAAGAATAAATTTTAAAAAATAAAATAATTTAGAAAATAAATCAATTATTTGTTCCATTTAGTAAAAATGTAACCATGGTTAAGTTTAAGGAGTAAATATTTTTTACAATGAAATTATTGGTAACTTATCTTATAATAAAATAAAATAAAATATTAAAAAATAAAATCTAAATTAACTACCCTTACAATTTTTGCATATATTACATTTCTGTGATCTCATAAAAGACAATGGAGATGCACTTTTTTTTTTTCGGGATTTATATATCTATAAAATATGTTTTAAAAAAAATTATGTTGAGCAGTTAACAAACTTCGTTTAGTATATCAATTTTGAAAACCAAATTTTATTCCTAAACTAGCCACAAGTATGACCTTTTTCCTTTACCTTCACTTTATATTAAATCTGAATATCTAATCTTGTCGCTGCCCTCAACTGTATGCTATGTCAGTAACCAAAGACAACTTCATTGGCAATCAACTACATCACCCGAGAACCTTTCCACCTCATATTGCCCCAGCTCCACATTTCTCCTCTTTGTTAAACCACCTCATCTATCCACTGGTGCAAAATTTTTCTGATATCCATCTCAACATGACCTATGGACCGCAAGGCATGCCAGGCGTTGGTTTGTTGGGTTAAAAGAAAAATATATGGACCACAGGAGGACAAATGTACGGACCAAAAAGAAAAAAGTGATAAGGCGAACCTATAACCTCAAATCCTAATGACACAATTCAAAATATTCTGTCCACACAAAAAAAAAAAAACAATTTAAAGTATTTTAAAACTAGATTCCTGTCAATTTTTTTAAACCTATTTGATGCCAATTTCTAAAGAATGTTATGACTTAAAAAAAATATTTATTTTTAAAAAAGAATAATGTGTTTAATAAGCCATGACATAACATTATAGGTATGTTATTGCTTATTATTAATTTTTAAATTTTTTAAATAAATTTTTGGTCTCTATATATTAAGGGCGCAGAAGCCGGTTCCTTATAACAAATCAAGGATGTCTAGTGCAGCTTCAACACCTGCTGGCTTCAACCATGATGCAAAATTTGGCTTGCATGATCGACATACTGCAGATTTTCACCCTAGCATTTGGAAGGATTATTTCCTTCAATGTGCTTCAGAATCCAAGGTATATATATTGCCACTTATACGTGCCTTTGGTATTTATTCATCAGGCATGCAATCAACATCATCATATAAGTGATCTTTTCTTGCACTTAATTCGGTGGGCAGTTTAATTTCTTAGCTGACCTGAATAGGGTATTCGTTAAGTATAGTTCATAGATCATTACTTTATCGTTAAAAGAAGTAAGTTGTTTCAATGTTTAAATAAGTATTTTTTCTTTCCAATACATGCAGGAACTTGATCATAAAATCGGATCACAAATTGAAACATTGAAGAAAGAGGTGGTCAAAATGCTTACCTCAACGACTGAGAAGCCCTTAGCAAAAGTTGACTTGATTGATTCAATATGTCGTTTGGGTGTGCATTATCATTTTGAATGTGAGATTGAAGAAGTGTTGCAACAGATTCACAAGACTTGCGTCAAAAATGGAGAAATAACTCATGAAGACAACCTTCGCTCCCTTGCTTTACTTTTTAGGTTACTGAGGCAACGAGGATTTCGCGTTTCACCTAGTATATGCCTCAGCTTACCTACTTGTATTTAGATTTCCTTTTATTGGTATTCGGATTTCAATTATACTTAAAAGTAGTGAAAAAAAATTTAGATAACAAGCCATAAAAGTAAACATACACTTTGCTCTATAAACTTATCTTCCTTATTCCGTTTTTGTGCTTTGTCATCTCTAATGGCTTTTCAATTTTGTGGTTGTTGAATAAAATACCAGATGTATTCAACAAGTTTAAGGATGTGCGTGGAAATTTCAATGAAAAACTTAACACAGATGTTGAGGGAATGCTAAGCTTGTACGAAGCCTCGCATCTCAGAATTCATGGAGAAGACATATTAGATGAAGCTCTTGTATTCACTTTCACTCACCTCGAGTCCATAGCCACCCAATTGAGCCCTCCTCTTGCCTCACAAGTCAATTGTAGCTTAAGGAATCCTCTCCACCATGACTTGCCTCGGCTTGAGGCATGGCATTACATCTCAATCTATCAACAAGATCCTGCCCATAATGAAATTATACTCGCTCTAGCGAAATTAGATTTCAATTTGCTACAAAACTTGTACTGAGAGGAAGTTGGCAACATTTGCAAGTAAGCTCTTCAACCACAAACTCATACAATTATTAAGTTGGTTCCCAAGAATACTTCCTATAACTACTATTGTGTTTTTGTCATTTAGGTGGTGGAAGGAGTTGGACATCCCTACAAACCTACCATTTGCACGAGATAGGATTGTGGAATGTTGCTTCTGGATTTTGGGGGTATATTTTGAGCCCCAGTATTCTCAAGCAAGAAAAATAATGATGAAAGTAATTGCCATGATATCAATTATTGATGATACATACGATGCATATGGAAACATTGACGAATTAGAACTTTTCACCGAGGCAATTGATAGGTTGGTTATCAATTATAAACAAATACAAACTTTGTTTTTCATTTTCCTTTTCAAAGTAAAAAGTCTAAGTGATTGAAATGAAAGTATTTAATGAATGCAGGTGGGATATTAGCTACTTGAATGATCTTCCAGAATACATGAAATTATCTTATAGGTCTCTCTTAAAGGTTTATGAAGAAGCAGAACAAGAATTTGGGAAGGAAGAAAGAGCTTTTAGTATTATCTATGGCATAAAAGAAGTATGACCCTCTTTTTTCACTTTTTGACGATATACTGATGGTTTTCTCATTTAAATTGGTTGGAAAGAGCTGCATTCAACTATTAAACTAAGTTTATCATTTTAAGTTTGATAATTTGATGTTTCGTTTTTAAGAGTAAAAAATAGAAATTCACAAAAAGTTTATATATATATATATATATATATATATATATATATATATATATATATATAAATTCACAAAACTAAATGGAGGAACTTTTCAACCTTATTTTATAAAGATACTAATCTTATCCTTCATGTTTACATAAACTCAATTCATAGTAATGATCAAGGAAACATAAATCATTACTATGAAAACCATTTTCTTATTGTTAATTTGATAGTGTTTCAATTATTTAAAACAAGGCTAACATTTCATATTTTATTTTTGCAATAAGTATATATTGACTATGACTCAAGGGCCTCTAATAAGATTCATAAATTGAATTGAGGGTTTGATAAAAACTTGAGTTACTCCTTGTCATTAAAAGATACAACGAATTGTAACTCTAAGTCTCAATGATTTTGTTATATTATGCATGCTAATGGCAGTTTCAAAAGGCAGTCCAAGCCTACATGACTGAGGCTAGATGGTTCAACAGCAACTATATACCAACAACAGAGGAGTACATCCACACATCAACAATATCATGCTGTTACCCATTGCTCACAACAACTTCTTATTTTGGCATGAGAGACATAGCCACAGAGGACATCTTCAAATGGGTAACTAGTGAACCCAAAATTGTTAAAGCTTCTTCAATTATTTGCAGGCTCATGGACGACATCGTCTCCAATGAGGTACAAGTATATATACATATGTATATTTCACACCACATACATAATTGAATTTTAAGGAATAATTGTCTTCGATTTTTTTTCCTTTTTCTTTTGTCACACATGAAAAATATTTAAATAAATTATATCTCGTTGAACAGTTTGAACAAAAAAGAGGACATGTTGTCTCAATCCTGGAATGCTATATGAGGGAACATGGTGTGTCTAGAGAAGAAGCCATTCAAGAATCACGAAAGAGAGTTACAGATGCTTGGAAGGACATAAACGAGGAATGCCTTAGGCCAACCAAAGTTCCAATGCCTTTGCTTATGCGTGTTCTCAACCTGACGCGATTTATGGCTGTAATGTACAAAGATGAAAGTTGCTACACTCATCCGGGAGGAATAATGAAGAAACACATTGAAGCTTTGCTTGTAGACCCGGTGCCAATATGAGAATTAACTTCCTTTGATGCATTGTGGTTTAACTTTAAATAAAGATAATATGACCACATGTGTGATTGTTCGTGTCGTTTGCTGAGTTTCGAGTTGAGTGAAAGTTCTAGTTTGGTGTAATGCATTTTTTAAGTGAGATCATAAGATATTCTTATATGTTCCACATATTTAAATCAGTTAATAATTATGAATGTAGACAAAATTATGTAGTCTTTTCCTTAAACTTGCGCCCGTATATCAAGGTTGACGTTGTGTGTAATGTATTCTATAGAAATAAATAAAGTATGGAGTTGATTTTTCACTATTACAACTTTCGCGAAACTTTGCTGGCCAAATTTTATATATTTGCAGCTGTATTATTTTATGGTCTTATAATGTTAATCTCTTTTTCATTTATGTATTTATCTATTTGGTACAATGATGGTAACGTTTGAAGCTGTGACATCGTGCATGCAGACATTCATATATGGTGACTTTTTTTCGTTTTTTATTTTAATCTTTGTTCATAATTTTTAATTTAATTTAATTTAATTTAATTGAAAATAAAAGCTGGCTAGCTTTTACATATGTGATAGAATAATTTTTAGAATAAATACTATAAAAAATTAATTAATAAAGAAATATTATGCAAACATTGTAAACAAAATTCAGATTTTCAATTTTAAAATATTTTAATAACAATTGTTTATCACTTTTGTCTTCATATTTAGTTCAATCTTTTTATATCCCTCTGGAGTCCAGTCACCTTCTTCGTCACCCTCTGTTCCATCAACCACGTTCTTCGGATCATTGGTGATGATCTTTCATATTGCTCTCCTTTAATTTTATCAGCCTCTCTTCGATTAACGATAGTAGAATAATTAATCACTAGACTGTTGATCAAGCAATATATGTTATTAATTTAAAATTTATACAACTACCCAAAAAAATTTAAATTTGTGGGTTGTTAATTAGTACAAAACAGGTGCCAGATGTCGGTGCTCGACGCCATTTTTTGACTCTAACACAACACTAAAGAAATTACTGTATCTGACATGCTGGTCACTTTGACCTTTGTTTTAAGGGGGGAAAAAGTATAAGGTAGGTGTTGACTTTTTTTGTTTGATATAGGAATTTAAATTTAGTATTTTATTATTTTTAATTTTTTGTGAATGTGGCCCCCCCCCTACCCACTTAGTTTTACCCTAGCCCAACTCCACCGCTAGTCATGATTTATGAGGGAAACTCAGTATAGAAAGTTTATCCATACATGCAACCTTTTAAAAATTCATCAACTTGCCAGCATCACTTGGCAACTCGACATAAGATGGATAATAATGTTGTTGGGCTCATGTTTATTTAATTCAAAACCATTTCACAAACACGACTAAACGACGAAAGAGACCTATCTTAGTACTGATTTTAAATGTTCAGAACTTCATCAAACAAAAAGTACCTTAAGGTGGGTAACAAGTCTTTTATTTTATTTTTTTGGTGATAACAAATTATTCATTGTAATTAAGGAAAAGTCGTGTTTTTCCTGGGACCTCTCCTCGAGGCCTAGAGGAACCTAGTATGTCCGCGGAGCGCAACTGAGTGTGTTTGAAAAAGATCAGCACTAGCATCTCAAAGAAAGTGCTAGAAATTTCTCAAGAAAAGAAAGCTAAAATTGTCTAGAAAACTAGGAGTCAATATTTCTAGAGAAATCTAGTCTCTAGAGACGGTTTTATACCACCGACTTTTGAAGCCTATGAATAGGCATTGAAGACAGTGACGTGAAGTGCTGGAAGTGGGTGACGGGAGTGTAGCAGAGAGTGAATAGATTTTGGTGAGAGTGACAGCGTGCACCTAGAGTAGCAAGTAGGGCGAGATGCTCAAGCACATAAGGAAGGCTTTGTCACCGATGGAAGCATGAGACGCCTTCGTAACGTCGTTCTCCAAGAAGAATGATGCAAGGCTGCAACTCTTGGAGAATAAGCTCTTATCAGCAACACAAGGTAACTTGACAATCAACTAGTATTTTACTAAGATAAAATCTTTCTGTCATGAAATTTCTGAGTTAGATCCAGATAGCAAAATACCTGATCAACGTATGAAGAGAATAATTATTCATGTTCTAAGACCAGAATATAGAGGATTTATTACTGCTATTCAAGGTTAGCCTACCCAACCTTCCCTATTACAATTAGAAAATTTGTTGGCCAACTAACAAGAGTTAGCTAAACAAATGGCTGGAGTATCAATGAAGAGTGAAGAAGAAGCACTTTTCACTGGTAAAAGGAAGGGAAGAGGGAAGCTATCTGTTAACAAGAATGAAAAGGGAAGGAAGGAGTAAGAAGAAAATTTATGCTCTAGAAAACCTTGTGTTAATACGAAGAAATGTGATGATGCCTGCTGCAATTGTGAGAAGCGGGGGCATTTTGCAAGAGATTGCTGGTACAAGAAGAAAACAACAGAGAGCAACATAACAATCTCAAGTCGTCAGTCAGAAAAAGAAAATGGCAATGAAGAAGAACGGGATATTTCTCTTTCACTCGCAACTGAAGAAGAAATTGATTTGGATGAAGAAATAAGTTTTGATGACAAGATTGTCAAGGAGCATGTGGAGTCACCACAACAGGTAACTTTACTTGACTTGAAAGAAATTGGAGGCACGATAGAAAGAAAAATGGGGGAGCAAAAAGACTGTGTTGATGAAGAGCCTCCAAGTCCAACCAAGGTGGAAAGACATACAGGGAGCCCTTGGCAAATAAGAGCGCATCAAAGAGATCAAGAAGAACATCAACGTGGAGAAGAAGAAGAAGAAGAGGGTGAAGAGCAACCACAACTCAAGAGATCAACCAACCAAAGAAGGCCAAATCTCAACTGTGCAAATGTTGCAGAGGTAATGGAGGGAAAAGAACCAACAACATATGAAGATGTCTCACAGAAAGAGGAATGGATTAGGGCAATGGAAGAAGAAATCTTATCACTTGAACAGAACCAAACATGGGAGTTGGTGCCGAGACCAAGAGATGTAAAACCCATTTCTTGCAAATGGGTTTATAAGATCAAGACTCATCTAGATGGATCAATAGAGACGTACAAGGCTGACCTCGTTGCACGAGGCTTTTCCCAACAAAATGGGTTGGATTATGAGGAGACATTCAGCCTAGTTGCAAAGATTACAACTGTGTGAGTCCTGATAGCATTGGGAACATTCAAATCATGAAAGCTTTGGCAAATGAATGTGAAGAATGCTTTCTTGCATGGAGAAGTTGATAGAGACATTTATATGGAACAACCGATAGGATTTGAAAGCAAAGAGCATCCAAATTATGGCTGCAAGATAAGGAAAGCATTATATGGGCTAAAGTAAGCACCTAGAGCATGGTACGGAAAGATAGCAGAGTTCCTAGTCCAAAGCGGATATTGTCTGACGCCATCTGATTCAAGCCTATTTGTCAAGGTACATGATGAAAAACTAGCAATTGTGCTAGTATATGTAGATGATTTGATCATCACAGGAGACAATATTAAAGAAATTCGTCAAACAAGGAAGAATCTATCTGTTCGCTTCCAAATGAAGGAACTTGGTGAATTAAGACACTTTCTTGGGCTGGAATTGGATTGCACTAAAGAAAGAATATTCTTGTGCCAACAGAAGTATGTTAAGGATCTCTTGTAAAGGTTTGGGATGCTTGACTGCAAGCCAATATCAACGCCAATAGAGACAAACACCAAGCTTTGTGCACATGAAGGGAAAGATCTAGAAGATGCAACCATGTACTGGCAATTGGTGGGAAGTCTCATCTACTTAACATTGACAAGGCCAGACATTTCATTTGTTGTCGGATGGTGAGCAAGTATATGCAAAGTCCTAAGAAACCGCATCTTGAAGCAGTCCGGAGAATCCTAAGGCATGTCAAAGACACAATTGACTATGGTATATTCTACAAAAAGGGTGGTAAATGCAAAATGATTAGGTATTGTGATGCCGACTATGCTGGAGATCACGATATTCATCGATCAACTACTAGATACATATTCACCCTTGGATTAGGAGCAGTGTCATGGTGTAATAAAAGACAATCGACAGTGTCATTGTCAACGACGGAAGCAAAATACAAAGCAACGGCAATGGCGACACAAGAGCGCACATGGTTAGTGCAACTAATGGAGGATTTACATCAACCGGTCAAAAGTGCGGTTCCACTATATTGCGATAATAAATCTATAATTCAGCTAGCAGAAAATCTAGTTTTTCATGCAAGAACAAAGCACATTGGTACATTACCACTTTTTGAGAGAGAAGGTATTAAACGGAGAAATGTGCATGGAGCAAATCAACACTGACGAACAAACAGCCGACATATTCGCAAAAGGATTGAGCAGCATCAAATTTTCAGAGTTTTGTACATAACTAGGAATGCAAAGAAAAGCTAGTGCTGAGAGGGAGAAATGAAAAAGATCAGCACCAGCATCTCAAAGAAAGTGCTAGAAATTCCTCGAGAGAGGAATGTGAATTGTCCAGAAAACTAGGAGTCAATATTTCTGGAGAAATCTAGTCTCTAGAGTCAGTTTTATACCACCGTCTTTTGAAGCTTATAAATAGGCATTGAAGACGGTTACGTGAAGTGCAGGAAATGGGTGACGGGAGTGTGGCAGAGAGTGAATAGATTTTGGTGAGAGTGATAGTGTGCACAAGCACATAGAGTGTGCACCTAAAGTAGCAAGTATAAGTGAAAGAGAGTGGGCAACGCGAGTGAGTGACTTGGCAAAAGTTTAGTGCGTGCATGCATAAGTGAGGTGCATATGTGTGTGTTTTTGTGTCTCATAAATTTGTAGTCTTCATTCTTTATAAATAAATAAAATATTATTATTTATATAGAGTCTATTTCCTTACTTTACAGTATTTGGATTAAAGTTTGTAAATGGGGATTTATACCACCTTAGTTCAAATTGATTTTGATTAAATGCAAGTTAGTGCCAATATGATTTATATTTGAAAACTTTTATATCAAAAGGAATTATGACAAAATAAATATTATTTGAATGATATTAATCAAAATTACTTTTAAATATATAATTATTAAAATGAACATAATTTTATATTATACTTTTAATATTATCCTTTTATTTTTATTTTTAATATTAATATATTCAAATAAACTATACTAACGATATTATAAAAAAATATATAAATATTATAAATAAAATTATATTAATATATTACAAATAAAACTAATTTTTCCTAACTCTTTCTATCTAGAGAGTGCATTAGGAAGATACTCTCCTTAGTCGCTCTAACAAGGTCTTTGGAAGGTCAAACTAGGTAGTTGAAATTTAATTTTTGGCCAACAGGAAAATATGAATGCAAAAGTAACACTTTGTAGCTTTCGGGTGAATTGGGGTTTCAGATTAAAAAAAAAAAAAAACCCGTTGAAGAAATTGCAACTTGAAACCACCCAAACGTCAAAGTGCAGCGCTCAATGTGATGAGAAACGCTCAACCAAACGCGCTACGAGTGTATTTCAATTTTTGGGTAGACCTTCTTATTTATTCTGGATTAAGACATTGTTGGATACATTAGTTTTTGAGAAATAAAAATTAAAAAATAATTTTTGAAAATTAAAAATATTAGTCATGTTAATCTTTTTTAAGGGTTAATATGTCTGATGGTTAAGAATTAAAAAATTAAAAAGTCAATAAAACCAAAAGTTGTTTATTTTTAGAGTTTATATTAGGGATTTTCATTTTTAAAGAACTATTGTGTCTGACATTATTCAAGTCAAGGAGAAATTTAAAGTTAGCCTTATTGTTTTTTTTTAATAGTCTGTCTTTTAAATATTCAAATGTAACTGCAATAATCAAAAATAATTTTCCTAAATTCTCAAATAAACAATTAACTAAAGGGCCTTTTACCTGTGAGAATGATAAATATGTCAGTTTCAATATTATTTGCATAGATACCTTGATAAAAACCAACAACTCACGTAAATAATCACATCTTCGTAAGTTCTCATAACAAGACTTGCATCCTAGTACCTACCACTACATGAAAATTGGTTGCAGTGGTTAAATTTTCAATATGTAGCGATTTAAACCGCCGCTAACAACTCTTGCGGCACGTTGAACACCGCCCCTATTTCTAATATCGAGAGATCATTTTGCAGCATTTTTTTGGACCACTGAAATTGTAGGCATGGTCAACTCCACTTAGCAACCAGCGGCCAAAAAAAATTCAATTTGAAACTGAATCCAAAAGATTGTAACAACTTGTAACATATCTCTTATAATTTCTTTATCTTTTTGTTACCTTAGCTCAGGTCAAAAATGGCCTTATACTTGTATCATATATTATCGATGTACTACACTAAGTTGTGAATTAAGGCAACCGTAACATTTAGCCTTTACATGGTATCATCGATGAAACTGCTTCACTAGCAAATTTCGATCCAACTATGGCCGCCAACAAGAATTCTTCTCTTCATCCATTATCGAGCTCAACACTGCCATTACCTTATCCATCAAACTTACTTCAAATAATTACCCCACTTGGTACAAACAACTTTTCATTCTTCTCTCCGCCAAAAACTTGGCCATGTGAGTTGCTCCATCCAATTCACTCCTCCTGCTCTTGGGTCTGATGATAAAGCCACTGAAAACCCTGCTTTTCTCACTTGGAAACGCCAGGATAATTATGTATTTCTCGCCCTTTTGGGCTTGTCGTGGAGCTGATGCCCAACTTGTTGTGGCCGCTGCCATTGCCACTTCCTCCATATCCTTTACAGGAATAACAACTGCATTGCCGGTATTTGCCATATAATGAACAATTACCCTTTACTTGGATAAGAAGAAAAAATAGAAAAAAAAAAATAAAGAGAAAAGAAAAGCAAGAGAAAAGTCCATTTCTATTCCTAATACTTAGATGAGAAGAATATTGAAAAAAGAAAATGAAAAATATTTCTTTTTCTTACTTAAGTGAAGAAAATAGTGAAAAGAAAGAAGATATAATCATACTAAATTACTTGTTAACCCTTAATAAAATACAAGGTAAAGAAATAAATGGTGATAAAAATATCATTTTGAATAAAATCCTTTCTCCTCTCTAGTTTTCTCTCCACTTTTGGAGAGCTATAGATGCTTGGAAGAATATAAACAAGGAGTGCCTTAGGCCAACCGAAGTTCCAATGCCTTTTTTGATACTTGTTCTCAACTTGACGCGATTTATGGCTATGATTTACAAAGCCGAAAGTTGCTAGACTAATGCGGGAGGAATAATGAAGAAATTCATTGAAGCTTTGCTTGAAGACCCGGTGTTAATATAAGAATTAACTTCCTTTCATGCATTGCGGTTTAACTTTAAATAAAGATAATATCACCACACGTGGGACTATCCATGTTGTTGGCTGAGTTACGAGTTGAGTAAAAGTTCTAAGTTTGATGGAGTGCTTTTTTTTTTAAGTGAGATCATAAGATATTCTTACATGTGACATATTAGAATCAATTATGATGTAACAAAATTGTGTGGTATTTTCTTTAAACTTGTGCCCCTATATCAGGGTCGATATTGTGTGTAATGTATCCTAAGAAATAAATAAAGTATGGAGGTGATTTTTCACTTTTACAATTTTTGCAAAACTCTGCTGGCTAAGTTTTATATATTTGCAGCTGTATTATTTTATTCTCTTATAATGTTAATCTCTTTTTCATTTATGTATTTATATATTTGGTAAAATGATGGTAACGTTAGAAGCTGTGACCTCGTGCATGGAGACATAATCATATATGGTGACTTTTTTCATTTTGTATTTTAATCTTTCTTCATAATTTTTTATTTAATTGAAAATAAAAGTTGGCTAGCTTTTATATGGAATTGAATAATTTTTAAAATAAATACTATAAAAAAGTAATTAATAAAGAAATATTATGCAACATTATAATTAAAATTCAGATTTTGAATTTTAAAATACTTTAATAACAATTGTTTATAACTTTTGTCTTCATATTTAGTTCAATCTTTTTATATCCTTTTGGAGTCCAGTCACCTTCTTCATCACCCTCTGTTCCATCAACCACGTTCTTCGGATCACTGGTGATCATCTTTCATGTTGCTCTCCTCTAATTTTATCAGCCTCTCTTCGATTAACGATAGTAGAATAATTAATTACTGGACTGTTGATTAGGCAATATATGTTATTAATTTAAAATTTATACAACTACCCAAAAAAATTTAAATTTGTGGGTTGTTAATTAGTACAAAACAGGTGCCACATGTTGGTGCTCGTCGCCATTTTTTGACTCTTAACACATAACACTAAAGAAATTACTGTATTTGACATGCTGGTCACTTTAACCTTTTGTTTTAAGAGAGAGAGGGGGGGGGGAGCATAAGGTTGGTGTTGACTTTTTTTTGTTTAATATAGGAATTTAAATTTAGTATTTTATTATTTTTCATTTTTTCTGAATGTGGCCCCTCCTATCCACTTAGTTTTACCGTAGCCCAACTCCATCACTACTCATGATTTATGAGAGAAACTTAGTATAGAAAGTGCATCCATATACATGCAACCTTTTAAAAATTCATCAACTTGCAAGCATGATTTAGCAACTCGACATAAGATGGATAATAATGTTGTTGGGCTCATGTTAATTTATTCCAAAACCAATTCACAAACACGACTAAACCACGAACTATCTTAGTACTGATTATAAATGTTAAGAACTTCATCAAACAAAAAGTACTTTAATGTAGGTAACAAGTCTTTTATTTTAGTTTTTCGGTGATAACAAATTATTCGTTGTAATTAAGGAAAAGTCGTGTTTTTCACGGGACCTCTCCTCTAGGCCTAGAGGAACCCAGTATGTCTGTGGAGGGCAACTAATCTATGTTTGGCTTAGAGTTTGCAAATGGAGGTTGGTACCAACTTAATTATACAAAATTGATTTTGATCAAAAGTGAGTTATAGTGTGTTTGGATGCTTGTTTGAACATCCAATAATTGATTTTGGATCACAAAAATTATTTTTAATCCATTTTTATTGATGTTTGGTTTAGCAAGATTAAATTCAATTCTTGTTTTTAGAATTGATTTTGGGAGTAGTGAAAATTTTTTTACTTTATGTTAGAATCATTTTTAAAAAAATTACCAAATATAAATTACTTTATCTCAAAATTAATTCTACAAAAACAGAATCAAACACACACTTAGTGTCAACGTGATTTATGTTAGGAAACTCTTATACCAAAAGTGATTCTGATAAAAAAATTTTACTTGAATGATATTAATCAAAATTACTTTTGAACATGCAATTATTAAAATGGACATGGTTTTATATTATACTTTTAATATTATCCTTTTATTTTTATTTTTAATATTAACTTGACGCAATTTATGGCTATGATGTACAAAGCTGAAAGTTGCTACACTCGCGCGGGAGGAATAATGAAGAAAAGCTTTGCTTGAAGACCCGTGTCAATATAAGAATTAACTTTCTTTCAAGCATTGTGGTCTAACTTTAAATAAAGATAATATGACCACATGTGGGACTATTCATGTTGTTTGCTGAGTTACGAGTAGAGCAAAAGTTCTAAGTTTGATGTAATGCTTTTTTTTAAGTGAGATCATAAGATATTCTTACATGTTCGACATATTAGAATCGATTATGATGTAACAAAATTATGTGGTCTTTTCTTTAAACTTTTGCCCCTATATTAGGGTCTTTATTGTGTGCAATGTATCCTATACAAATAAATAAAGTATGGAGGTGATTTTCTACCTTTACAATTTTGTCGCGAAACTTTGCTGGCCAAGTTTTATATATTTGCAGTCGTATCCTTTCTTGCTCTTATAATGTTGATCTCTTTTTCATTTATGTATTTATCTATTTGGTACAATGATGGGAACGTTAGAACCTCATGTAAACACAATCATATATAGTGACTTTTTTAAATTTTAATCTTTCTTAACAATTTTTAATTTAATTTAATTGAAAATAAAGGTTGACTAGCTTCTATGTATGTAATTGAATTATTTTAAAAATAAATGCTTCAAAAAATTAATTAATAAAGAAATATTATTCAACATTATAAATAAATTTCAGATTTTGAATTTTAAAAATATTTTAATAGCAATTATTTATAACTTTTGCCTTCACATTTAGTTCAATCTTTTTATTCTTTTTGGCATCTAGTAGTCTAGTCAGCTTTTTCTTTACCACCCTCTGTTCCATCGACCACGTTCGTGGGTATTTCGGATCATTGGTGGTGATCTTTCATTTTTTTTTTTTTTTTGTAATTTTATCAGTCCCTCTTCCATTAACGATAGTAGAATAATTAATTACTGGATTGCTGATCAAGTAATTTATGTTATTAATTTAAATTTATATGTTGTAAATTAGTACAAAACCGGTGCCAAATGTTGTTGCTCGATGTCATTTTTTGACTCTAGCACATAACACTAAAGAAATAATTGTATTTGGCATGCTGGTCACTCTGTCCCCTTTTTAAGAAAAAGATAAAGTATTCATAACTATGTGTAGTTCTAGTAACTACTAGTACTAGTTACGCCATGATCTGTAGGGAGCGTCATGATAGTTAAGGTAGGTGTTAACTCTTTTTTTTAATAGACAGTTTAAGACTTTAAATTTAGTATTTATTATTTTTTATTTTTCTGAATGTGGCCCCTCCTACACATTCAATTTTACTCTAGCCTAAGAGAAACCTAGGACAGAATGCTTATCACCACATGCAACTTTTTAAAACTTCATCAAGTTGCTTGCATGATTTGGCAACTTTGACCAAACATGGATAATAATGTTGTTGGTGGATTCACGTTAATTTAATTCAAAACTAATTCACAAAGATTTCCACGACTATACCACGTAACTGACCTATCTTCAAAAGTTCATCAAACAAAAAGTAAATTTTTTTAGAATAAACCTTCAAAGTAATCACTATCAATTTTCATATCAAATAAATTAGTTCCTAACATTTTAAAATGTCGAAACAAATTAATCTGTAATAAAAATAAATAAACAAATTGGTCCATAATCCTTTGAAACATCAGGTAGTTTAGTTCTTCCATCAAACTTTTCCGTTAAATATTATGATGTGGCCCATTAAGTGATTTGACATTGTTATCTCCTACCATGTCATCTTAGTCACTCTTACTTATGAAAATGATATCCTTTTTTCTTTTACATATTCCCAAGCTAATAGTCTGAATTTTACATACTAATATAATATGTGAATAAGAAGAGTTTTGCTAGGGAGTGACTAAGATGATAAGGTGAGAGGTAATAATGCCATGTGAACTACATAATAGGGCCACATATTAGTATTTAACAAATAAACTTAATAGAAGGACTAAATTGTCTAATATTTTAAAAAGCTAGGGACTAATTTATCTATTTATTTTTATTAGAGACTAAAAGATTAGCGATCAATTTGTCCGATATGAAAATTGATAGGGACCGCTTTGGGTGTTCACTCTTTTTTTTTAAAAAAAAAATTTCCACAAGTATCATTTCATCTAAGGCAATCCTATTTAAGTATTGTAAGATATTTAAATATATACGACTCTCCTAACTGGGATTTTAATCGTAATTTGCCATGTTGTGATAGTCTGGCGCCTTATCACTAGACCAATTTTCAATTGGTAAACAAAAAGTAATTTAAGGTAGGTAATAAATAATTCTTTTAATTTTTCTTAATAATTCAATGCAATTAAGAAAAAAAAAGTCACGTTTGCCAAATGTGACCTCTCCTGGTCCAGAGGAACCTAGGACATCTGTGGAGGGCAATTGAGTGAGGATATTTTGTTTTCTTGGTAGACACTCATTCATTCTTGTTTAAGTAATATTGGGTACATTAGTTCTTGAAAAATAAAATTCTAAACATAATTTCTAAAATTTGAAAATATCAGTCATGTTAATTTTTTAAAAATATTCATATGTCCAGTAGTTAAGAATAGAAAAAAAAACCCCAAAAAAAATTATTCTTGTATAGAGTCTATGTCGCGAGTTTTTGTTTCTAAGAAACTATTGTGTCTAGCATTATTCAAGCCAAGAATAAATTTGAAGTTTTATTTTTTTTTAATAGTTTTTTTTTAAATCTTTAGATGTAGCTAGGAGCTATAATAAAAAATAACTTTCCTATATTCTCAAATATACGATTAATTGAAAGGTCTTTTATTTGAAACAATGATTATGTTAGTCTCAACATAATTTGCACAGATACCTTGATAAAAACCAACAACTCAAATAAATAGTTACATCTTTGTAAGTTTTTATAACAAGACTTGCATCTTACCACTACATGAAAATCGGTTGCAGCAATTAAATTTTTTATATGAGGCAATTTAAGCTGCTGCCTACAACTATTGCAATGATTTAAAAATAGCCGCCATTTCTACTGTTAGGAGATCATTTTGAAGCAATTTTTGGGATCATTGGAATAATAGTTGCATTGCTGACATCTGTGGTGGTGGTTTGAACTACTGCCAAAATGAACAATTACACTTCACTCTGATAAGAAGAGAAAATGAAAAGACAGAAAATATAAGAAAAGAAAATAAAAAGAAAAGTTTATTTTTCTCTCCTATTGCTTGGACGAGAATAGAAAATAAAAAGAAAGAAAAATGAGAAATATTTCTTTTTCTTGCTTGGTCGGAGAAAATAGTGAGAAGAAAGAAAATATAGTCATATTAAATAACTTGTCAATAAGGGTGTTGGCATAGTGATAGAGGCACACTACGGCCCTAGAGAGGATCCCGGTTCTAGTGTCAAAGAGAATGTCAGTTGGGAGAATAAGCTTTGCTACACTTGAAAGGAATTAGCCTCCTTCCTTGGTAATAGGGAGGGGGGATACCCTCAATAAACCAAAAAATAGTGATAAATTTGTCATTTAGAATAAAATCCCTTCTTCTCTATAGTTTTCTATCTATAGAGAAAACTTTATATTTGGGCCTTACACCAAAATTTTTACTTCCTTCATATTTTTTCTCCTCAACCAAGAAAGAGAAAACATGAAAATCCACCTATTTTCTTATCTTTCATTTCTTTCTTTCTATTTTCTCTTCAACCAAGTGAAAGGTTAGTCTTTTGATTTTACAGGATATTTTGCAGACAAATTTCTCCTAGTATGTGAAGCAATGCGATAAGTGCCAAAGATTTGTAGAGCTACAATAAAGCACCTTTCGAGAAATTCTTTGCTCGAAAGTCAGTTGGCTATTTTATAAATGGAGAATAGATATTCTTGATCTCTTCCCCTTAGCACTAGGACAATTTAGATTTAGCCCTATCAACTACTTCACCAGGTGGATTGAAGCAAGGCCACTACCAAATATCATGGAAAAAAAAATGTAAGGCAAAGCATTGTATGTAAGTATATATGGTGTCCCAATTTAGTTGGTGAACAACGACACCCAATTTACATACTGAAGATTTCTACCAAGAAAACTTTGTGCCTCTATAGAACATCCTCAATAAATAGGTTAGCGTAAGTAGTGAATAAAATTGTTCTTATAGGACTCACAAAGAGATCGGAGAAAGCAAAGAACATGTGGGTCGAAGAGTTACCAACAGTCTTATGGACCTATCATACCACCCCCCCAACTTCAACCAAAGAAACTCCATACAGGGTGGTGTACGAGTTGGGTGCCATGATCCTTATAGAGGTTTCTGAACCAAGTCCAAGGATGATGATAGTGAATGAAGAGAACAAAGAAGCAAGCATAAAAGGCCAAGGTAGATTTGATTAAAGAAGAAATAGAGAGAGCTCGGGATGCAAGGAGAGTCCATGAAGCAGTAGATAACACGTAAATATAACGAGTGACACTAAAGAGCTTCGAAGAAAAGGACTTAATGCTGAAAGGATCAAGCCAAAATGAAAGCCCCAAGAAGAAGGAAAGCTAGCACCAAACTGGGAGTGGCTGTATCAAATCATCTAGAAGCTTAGGAAAGAAGCCTACAAGATTGCTAAACCGGAAGGACGAGAACTTCAAATGACTTGGAATGCATCATTGTTGAGAAAATACTACAGTTGTTTGTGATTCCTTAAATTATATAAATTGGTGTATTATTTTTCTCCTCGTATTTTCTATAAGAGGTTTTAATGAAGGATAATTTACTTAAGTAGTACATGAAGAAAGCTTAGTGGATTCCCATGATGTATTATTCAGACCTTTAGTAAAGTTCATTTTATGATATTTGTGCATTATATTCTTAACTAGGAATTAAGGCTAAGCAAATCATATTCTTAACTAGGAATTAAGGTTAAGCGAATTATATTCTTAACCAGGAATTAAGGTTAAGTGAATTAAAATCTTAGTTGAGAATAAAGCTTAAGCGATTTGAAATCTTAGCCAAGAGTAAATATTAAGTGAATTGAAATCGTAGTCGAGAATAAAGGTTAAGCGAATTAAAATCTTAGCCAAGTATTAAGGTGAAGTAACTAGATTAACAAAATTGCAACAGACAAAAAGGTGAAATATTAGATGAGAAGATGATAAAAAAAAGGTGAGCTCCTAACCTTATATTTCGATCAAAACACCAAGCATTAGAAGTGAGGATAACTTGTGAAAATTTTGTTAAGTTATAAAAGGTTATCCAAGCCTACAGGTATAACTATGACTAGGCACTAGCATGCAAGTATAACTACTATTATCAAAGATACTACCTACCAAGTACAACTTGGAAAAATATAATGCATGAATACGAAGCATAAAACTTGGTGAACAAAAGGAAATATTATAAAACTCATAAGTGCATAGCATTTTAACAATATTCACGAAAGCAAGAACTAAATACAAGAGGTGGATTGAAAATTAAATGACTAGAGACTTTGGAGAGTTTGCAAGATCAGCAGCACTAATAGGCTTCACTAGCTCGCCTCAACTTGAGGCAGTGTAGACCTCTATAGGATTGATCAATTTGGCCTCACTCATAAGCCCAATCTGATCAGCAACACCGTATTTCGTCAGAGCCTTGTCTACTAGCTGGTATCTTTGGATCACCTTGAAGGGACCACAGGCAGAAGTGTACAAATCCAAGTATAAGATATGGTTCTGCACCAAAGCTTGATCGAACCTAGAAAGTGTTAGTTGACTGCTTCATCTTGCAAACCCTCAAGCTCAACCTTGAGGGCAAATTCCCTCACCACCTCCTTCAAAACAGCATAATATTGCTTTTTCTCCTCCTCAACCTTTTCCTCCAGCTGCTTAATCTTCTTGGAGAGCTTCTTCTGCTCAGCTACTCATTTCTTTTTATCCGAAGAGTGATTCTCCTCAGTCTTTTTGACCTTGTTAGTTAAGGCCTGCATCTCCTTCTTGTGGGTTGCCTTCAATTTCTCCAACTCCTCTCATAGCCCTTTCTTATGTCATAAATCTTTGACTCTAAGGAATGGGCTTCCTTCTCCATGTGCCAAGCTATAGCATAGAGGTATAAGCCCTAGACCTCTGCCCATATACATTGTAAACATTATATTTTGTCTGAATCAATTTTTAACAATAAAAAATAAGGAAAAATTTTACAAATAAAAAATAAAAAGGAAAGAAAGAAAAGATATGCTCATTTTTGCCCATATCTCCAGCCCTTTTGGCTGAAAAATAAGACGGACAAAAAGGAAAAAAATATATGAAAGGGCCCAATCTTTTTAGCCCAACTCTTATAACTCTTCTTGCCCCAAAATAAGGAAAAAAAAATCCAAAAATAAAATCTGAAAAAAAAATATTTTATTATAATCATCCAATGTCAATCATATCATATCTTTATCAATTAATAGCCAATCAAAAATCAATCAAATCATTTTGTCATCAACTAACATTAATTCAAAACAAAATTGTATTAATCATTGCTAGTTAATGGTTCATTTGGTTCAATTTATTTTTATAGAAAAGGTGATTTTTTTAACCAAAAAAATCACTTTTATAGAAGTTATTTATATTAGCTTCTAGTCAACAGTTAGGGAAAAAAAACTATTTTTAGCTTTTGAATAAAAGCTAAAATGAGTAGCTTTTGTGAAAAATAATTTTTTTTAGTAGTTAAAAAGTCACTTTTTGATCCCCCCTAAGTCAAATTGTATCAATTAAAATCACTTCATATTTATTTTGCAATTAATCCCATATAAGGATAAAGGTGTATAAATAGAGGTTGTTTCAACAAACAATAGCATGCATTTTTCTCACATGTGATTACATGCATAAATAAGTATTAAAAAAAAAAAGAAAAAGAACTCATGAACTCTTCTCTTCTCTCTTTATCTTTTCCATGTCCATTCATAATATGCATAAGCCCAAAACAAAGAGAGAGAGGGAGAGAAAGAGAGAGGGAGAGTGGGAGAAAAGAAATAAACCATTTAACATGTTGTGCACATCATACATTTGATTATTGTAACACATATTCGTAGGCTTCTCTTACATGTTCCCAAACATTCAACCATGTCATATATTCATGACATGCATACATCAATAAACATTTTCAAAATTAAAAAAAAAAAAGGAATTCATGCAACATGCCCCCGTAACATGCATCAATATATAAATTTTTTTTTTCTCTGACATGCATTTTTTCTCTTATGTTCTCGAATCTTATGAACGTGCATTTTCCTTGTCACACATAATAGCATCCATACAACATGCATTTTTTCTCTTTATACATCCATAGCATGCACTTCTTTCCTTGTCACATGTCATACCATATATCACTAAGCTTAAAAAAAAAAATATGCATTTCCCCCCTTATGTTCTCAAACACTCATAACATGCATAAAAAAAAATAAAAAAACCAACATGCATTTTTCCTTTATGCTCCTAAACATTCATAGCATTAACTATTTTTCTTTTTCTTTCTCACACATAATACCATACATCAGCATTTAGAGAAAAGTTCATTTGGCATGCACTTCTTTCTTTTCTCTACCCATCGCACATCATTCATACACCCACATCATTGTCACACACTAGAAATAAAGTGTGAAGAATAATATTGGGAATAAAAAGTGCATTTGGAACTACTAACTAGTTGAGGATAACTTGAAAAATTTACGGAATGCATCAATAAAAAAGAAAGAAATAAATGTGCTAAACAAATATCTAATATATACACGGGAAAAGAAAAATAGTGTTCAAATTACAACAAAGGAAAATAAAGCTAGGTGGCTATTGGAGAGTTGTCCAGTTAGTCCTCCCTTGGTTCGTTGGGGCAGAGATGTTATCAAGAGCCTTCACTTAATCCCTACCTTCAACCTCGGCCATGTTAGCAACTGAAAGTGTCTTATCCGCTAACTTCTTATCTCGAACCTCCTTGAAGTAGCCACAAGAGAAGACGTCCAAGTCATTGTAAAGGAATTGGGCTTGTTTGAGGGCCTCATCAAATCTTTTAACATATTGCTCGACTGCCTCCCCTTTGAGGTTCTCGGCCTCCTTTACTTTGGTGTCAAGCGCCTCTTTAAACTCGACCACCTCTGTGGCATAGAAGTCCTTTTGCTCCTTGAACTTCTTCTCGAAGGATGCGACCTTGTCTTGGAGAATTTTCTCCTAAGCCACCCATTCTTTTTCCTTGGCTGAGCACTTCTCCTCGGCCTTCTTGACTTTTTCATCCAAGGAGCAGATCTCCCAGCATGAGTCTCCCTCAGCTTCATGAGATTCTCCTTTAGCTCAGAAATAGCCTTGCCGTTGAAATGCTTTCTTAACTCCAAGTGGCGAGCTATTGTGCAAATATGCAAGCTCACCACTTGCATCCATTGGTACATTTCGGTGGCCCTAGCAACTTCAAACATGTTGAAGTCATTGTCCAACTTTTGGAGTTCCTCCATTTTTTGATGGATTAGGAATCTGGGACATCATAGCGAGAATCTATAAGCTTGGAATTTATAAGCTTGGAAGTGAGTTCGAAAGACTTAAGCTTGGTCTTAGAGCTTGAAAATAAGAAGTAGGAGTATAAGCTTGAATCGTTATTGATAATAATAACTGAGCTTGGAGGCTATGGATTGAACAAATTTATTAGGCTTTAGAGCTTGGCCTAGAGGAGCTTAGCAAAGGCCTTTCTAGAACGAATTCTCTTTGAATGAGCTCAAACTAAGTCAACACATGGAAGTAGTTTGCTCGTTGTGAGTAGTTACCAAACCGAGGGGAATTCCATGAGAATAGGACGATATGGAATCACCAAGGAATATAGGAACCTAATTTAAACTTGGGTATAATAAGGGGCTCAAAAGAGTTAGAGATAAGTAACTGATCCCTTTTACTCATACTTAAGTGGTACAGAGTTTTGACTTGAGTATTGAAGTCTCTTGCAAGTCCCCTAGAGCTCGGACTTGCAGAGGATAACGTCAGACAACCCCAAAAAATAGGTCAGAATAATTACCAATATCAAAATGAAGAAAAAGATAAGATTTGAATAAGCTATTTTAAATTTGCTGGCATTTAAATGGAAAAAAATTATTTTCTTTTAGAAAATTTCGTTTCAAGGTTACTAATATCAAACTGAGAAAAAATTAAAAATATTTTATTTTAAAGTTGTTAGCATGAAAATAGTAAAAAATATAAAAGAAATCTACTTCAAAATTGCTAGAATCAAAACGAAAAAAATATAACCAAGAAATATTTTATTTTAAATTCATCAACATTGAAATAGAAAAATAAAAATTAAGAAAAAAATTCATTTGAGATTATTAGCTTCTAAACTAATTAAAAATATTCTAATTTAAAATTATCAACAAAGAAATGGATAAATAAAAATTAAAGCAATTGCAAAATAATTTTTTGAAAAATATTTTTAATTTCTTCTCATTGAAATTTAACCTGCTATTCAAGTTACTAATGATAAATCTCAATTACGCATTCATTTTCAATAATATTAATTAAATAATTTAGATTGAAACTATGTCACACACCTTCAAAAATCAAGATGGATAGCAGACAACGCTCTAAAGCAAACTTGGCACAAACCTGAGGAATTGGAGTTGTTTTCTGTGACCAAGAAGAAAATACCACTGCACCATCCAGCTCAAAGTATGGTTCATAAATCATGATAATGGCCAAGATATAAGAACTATTTTTCGTTTTTTTTTATAGAGGGTATCCATTCTCCCTATTATTAGAGAAGAAGACTAATTTCCTTTAAGTATGTTCAAGTTCGTCCTCCTAATTAGTGTTTTCTCCAGGAATTGAACCAAAATCTTTCTTATAATTGTAATGGGCTTCTACCACTATATCAACTTTGTTGTTGATAAAGATATAAGAACTGCTAAAGTGCCGGTACACTGCCATCACGAGATCTATGCCTCCTCAGGTCGGAGGGCAAAAGTTTGTTTTCCATGGTGAAAAAGACCAAATGAAAAAATGGCACGAAAAAATGTGATGTTTTACATGAAAATATAAATGTTCTTATATATAGAATAAAAATTCTTATTGAAAATCTTAAAAAATAATTTATATACAATTATTATTATCAAATTAAAGAATTATGTTAAATATTATTTAAATAATTATTCTTATAAATATACATTTTATCGTGCAATATTAAAAAATGTTTAATATTATATAATTAAAATGAAATGCAGGATGTGTGAGAATAAAATTATTGAACTTCTTGTTCTGTGTCAGAAGGAAGTTTGAATATACACCAAAGAATTTTTCAAACAGCATAAATAAGCTTTTAGGTATGACAATTTTTCTCTCTCCCAAAAATATGTATACTTAAAATTCTTTGGTACAAATTCAAACTTTCTCTCCTAACAGAATAAATAATTCAGTATCTTTTTTTCTCGCACATCTGATCATTTTTATTTAAATTATATTTTATGTAAACTTTTTAATTTGAAAAAATATGAGTTCACAGTAAAATTTATTTTATATTATCAGTATATATAAATTAATCCCAAATATAATATAAAATAATTCAAATATTACATATTAAAACATATTTTTTATAGAAATAATTATTTAAATGTAGTCAATATAATAATTTAATTTCATAATAATTATAATTATATGTAAATTGCTTTTATCACATCACGACATTCATTAACTTGACGTGGATGTGATTTGATAAAATATAATTTCGCATGTATATATACTTTTATCAAATCACGACATCAATCAATAATTTCGCATGCGAAAATGTTTGATTTAAAAAAATATTTTAGTGTGTACTTGAATTAATTTATTATGCTCAAAACAATTTATAGATTAAATCCCTAAATTTGTCTCAAACTAAAATAGTGTCAGTACAACAAAATTATAGATCCCTTGTATGTATCTTCCTATGCAAGAACCTAAAAATTTATTATTATTATTATTTTTCGCAAAGATAGGAGAGAGCAGAATGAGAATCAAATATGAGATATCTAAAACTCAATATAATATACAGAAAATAATTACTAGACTATAAGTTTAACTACTTAACAATTTATTGACTAAATTAATATCAGCCGTTGTTTATAATTGAGAAATTAAAGAGTTTCCACTAAGTTGGGACTGTAATTTAGTTTGCTTTTATCGTGGCTTTCTCTTTTGGTTCTTTAAATGCTACTCTAAAAAAATTATAGTAATATCATTTGATAAAATAATCTAAAAATTATTTTTAATAAATAGAAATCATAAAAATAGTATTTGATAAAATTACTCTTAATATCTAAAATAATTATAAATATTAAAGAGAATAATTTTTATTTTTAATATTATTAAATAAAATAAAATTATATTAATTTTTTAAATTTTAGAGAGCGCAGACCAATTACAAAAAGCACATTATAAGAGCTCTTGAGAGCATCTCCTAGCTCTTAAAGCCTAGGAACAAAAATACAACAATTTTTCAATTTATCAAATAAAAAAAATTAACTTATACTTTTCATAAGTTAGAATTTTTCTCCACATATCACTACTAAATTAGACCTAAATCTGATTGTCTTCTGCGAATTAATATCCACCTGACAATTTGCCCAACAAGAGCTACTGTTGATTTATGAGTCATCAGGTTCAAAAAACTGTTTTTCAACGTTTTATTATATATATAAATTAATTTTAATTTAATAATTAAAAAGAAAAAGGTATATGAGCTAAAGTAATAGCAAAACAAATTCGAGCCACTTATTTTGCTATTTATGAGATTCATGTTGGACAGTTGTCAAGGGCCTGTACTCAGTACTATATTTAGGCCTTCGTCCAATTGAAAGCCATCGCCATATTGATAATATGCGCCCTTTTTAGTGTCGACGTCGTGTTATTTGTTCTTCTCTCTGTGTGTTGCAATTGAGATGTCATGACTGATTATAGACTACCAAATAATAAGTTATGAAATTAATTTTGATATATTTTAGTATAAAATATTTTATATTATTAATTAATTATATTTCCTCCTTTATATAAATTTTTTAAGTAATTATAATAAGAGTTAAATATTTTTAATAATATAATTATATATAATTGGGTGATTACATAAAAAAATTTATATCGATAATATAATAAAATTAAATCAATAAATTATATGTACAAATTAAATGAGTCACATATTTATATATATGACTATATTGATCTCTATTCATTTTCTTCGATGAAAAAAGAAAATAAAAAGAAAAAAATATATTTTTTCTCATTAAGATGGATAATATTATTTAAATATATATATATATAAAATAAATATTATATACATTTATATGAAAGAAATTTTGTATTTAATATTAAAAAATTATATACAAATAACATAACTATATTAAGATTAGAAGTAGAGAAGGCACCTAGAAAATCCTTCTATGAGGCTTATTTTTAGGATAGTTAATTGTTAAAGTAACTTAGTTAGTTACTCATAAGTGTAATTAGTTAGTTGGTTAGGAAGTTTGTTACTCCTTAACACCTGTTGTATAAATAGTATTCATTGTACATAATTTACCAAGTTTGATCAATACATTTTTCATCCACTTCACTCTTCTCTCTCGATCTTTGACCTGTCTCTCTCTTTCTCCATGTCTATCTTAATATGATATCAGTGAAGAATTCTTGAACCTTTTGTGTCCATTTTCTTGCATTTTCTTTTGTTTTCCTCTGATTCTTTGTCTTGGATCTATTAATCATGGTAGCAAATCAAGCTCCAATCGATCCATACGACCTCACTTCAGGTGATCATCCAAGGCTTGTACTCGTTTCTTAGCCTCTCAGGGAAACAAATTACAACTCCTGGTCCTGATCTATGCGTATGGCGTTGAATTCCAAATGCAAGTTCGGTTTTGCCAACGGATCCATTCCAAAACCTCCTCCAGATGTTGATTTGACACTTTTTGAATTGTGGTAGTGTGTGAATGATATTGTTCACTCTTGGCTTTTGAATTCCATCTCCAAAGAGGTTGTTGCAATTGTGGTTTATGTTGATTCTACTGCAGCTTTTTGGACTTCTCTCCATGAGATGTATCGCCATGGCAATGGACCTTGGATTTTCCAATTAAAATGTGAATTGTTGAATCTCATGTTGGAAATTGCAATATGAGAAGGGGGGTTGAATTGTGTCTCAAATAAAAATTCTGTACCTAAAAGTCATTTGTGAACGAACTTTCTCAAGTTCAAGACTTGGAATGCAGAAGCGATTTAGTCAAAAATAAGAGTTGTTTGGCTTATACAAATATATTTAAAATAGATTAAAATGGCTACTTAGAAATATATATAAAATGAAGACAGTAAATAAGGTTAAGAGATAAAAAGATCACACAACAAGATTTATCCTGGTTCGGCTAAATAAATGCCTACGTCCAGTCCCAAACTCTTTGTTAACATTTTCTATTTAATGAGTATTATTTTTCCAAGCCTCTCCAGGCTTTCAAATCTAAGTAGTATTTGTTTTTGCCTCTTCAAGCTTGCTTTGACCACTAACGTGTGTGGTTACAAGATATTTGATAGGATGGTTTGTGTTTGAATACTCACACTAAAACTCTTCATAGCGTGTGATCAAATACGTACAATGTATGTGACTTCTCTAAATTCTCAATATGAGAATGTTATCTATTAGAATTCAATAAAGAAGATTTTCAGACAAAAGTTACAATGAGTAACTTTCTAAAGTATTAGAAAGTCGAGAAGGTCGAAGAATGAAACTGCTGTAGCTTTGAAAAAAATTTGAACAACATCTTTATCTTCTTCTTCATCTTCCAGCTTTATATAGATTTCGAGATGTTACTGTTGAGGCTTGTAGATCTTAAGCCTTGGGCCACTTTGATCCATTGGTCTATAACTGGAAAGAGAAGATGCAGCTTTTTTCTTCAACAAGTAAAGATAACACCGAAGAGAAAAAGTAGCCATTGGAGTCTTCACCTACTTTTCAGACTTGTCAGCGCTTTTTTTGCATCTTGTCAAATTATATTTGACCTTTTTTGAATTTATCAATGAAGCATATGGAATAAGCTTTCAAGGTGAGGCACTTCATGAGAAGCATGTTTCTGATTATCACCTTTCTGGACTGAGTCATCCTTCTGAATGCAATGTGATCCTTCTCATGGCACGTCTTTTCCTTTCCGATGTGGTAACATCATCCTTCTAAACTTTCTTTCTGCATCTTGCATGAGCAAACACATGTAACATAAAGCAGTTATTCCGATATAATCATATTCAAGCGAAGTACCATAGATTAAAATGCTTTATTTGGTTTAATAATTATTTAAGCTCGAGATAGATGATTTTACTCACAAAAAATGTGTTTAACTTAAACAAATCATTCACTATCCAAAAGATTTACTTAAAAGTTGATTTGGTATACATCAAAACTTTAAAGCTTGAAACGTCTTATTTCAATTGGGTAATGGAGCTTACATCTCACACAAGCTAATCTCTTTGTGACTCAATATTTTGGTAAGGTGAAGTCTCTTTGGGAAGAACTTGGCTGTTATCAACCAGTTCTTGATTACAATTGTGGTGGTTCATGTCCTTTTCAAGCGTTCTTGCAACTTGAGTATATCCTCTATTTCTTGATGAGATTGGATGAATATTAAGCTTAGATCCATGGCCAAATCCTCCTTATGGAGCCAATTCCACCTATCAATAAGGCGTATTCCCTTATTCTGCAAGAGGAAAGGCAACACGAGATTGCTTCTTCCAATCCTTTGAATCTAAGATCTCAAGTGGCCTTTGTTGTGAAAAATCCTCCTTCGAAAGGTGCATTTGATGCTAAACAAAAAGAAGGCAAAAAGGATCAGCTCTCTATTTGCATTGCGATGTTCTTGGTCACTGTATTGATAAGTGTTTTAAATTGCACGGTTATCCACTGAACTATGATAAAAGCAAGGGCAAACCTCAGGTTGTTCACCTTGTCTCTGAAGAATCCTTTGTCTTAGCAGTTGGTGATTCCTCT
This sequence comes from Pterocarpus santalinus, assembly GCA_031439595.1. Taxonomy (NCBI): domain Eukaryota; kingdom Viridiplantae; phylum Streptophyta; class Magnoliopsida; order Fabales; family Fabaceae; genus Pterocarpus; species Pterocarpus santalinus. Next base: position 18,778,795 of record CM062531.1, read on the forward strand.
TTGACATTGACTCAATCTCAGTATTAATAACTTTTGTCTATGCTCAATGCACAAGTGATGCAGCTTGTTCCTCACTCAGATTAGAAGGATTCTGGTTTTGTTGGTAAGGCTTATTCAGCCTCTCATTCTTTGTCACCTAATACATGGATTTAATGGATCTTAGATAGTGGTGCTTCCTCTAATATAGCATGTTCATCTTTTTTGTTTTCTAGTTTTAACTCTTTTGTACCTTCTTTTATGAGTCTCCCAAACAATAGTCGAGTCGTGGTTCATGATGTTGGTATAGTCACTTTATCTGATTCTTTAGGTCGTCATTATGTGCTATGTATTCCTAATTTCCGTGTTAATTTGATTTCTATACCTGCCTTGTTAAAGTAATCTCCTGTACTTTCCAAATTTGCTGCATCTTCTTCTTGTCTTCAGTACAATAACTCCTTGAAGAAGATTGGCAAGGGTGAGTTAAATGCTGGCCTCTATGTCTTGCGACAAGTGTCCTCTTCTTCATCCATTGTTGACTTCAACAAGGTGTATGCTACTTAGCATGTTTCCTTAGATACTTGGCATGCTCGTTTAGGCCACTTATCTAGTAAAATTCTGAATAAACTTAGGTCTATTTTGCCTATTTCTAGTTCTTCATTGTCTAATTGTATTGCTTGTCCTTTGGCTAAACTTCGTAGACTTTCCTTTGTTTCGAATAATTACATGTCAAAGAATCTATTTGATCTTGTACATTGTGACATTTAGGGGCATTACCACAACCCCACATATAATGGAATGAGATATTTTCTTACCATAGTGGATGATTGCACTCATTTTACATGGATTTATTTGCTAATTTAGAGGCTACTAATTGTCTGGTTCGATTTTTTTTTTCCTTGATTGAGACATAGTTTGGTAAGACAATTAAACAGATTCATTCAGATAATGCCAAGGAATTGGCACTTACTCAGTTTCTGCGACAGAAGGGTGTTATTCATCAGTTTTCCTATGTACAATGCCCTGAACAAAATTCAATTGTCGAAAGGAAGCATTAACATTTGCTTAATATTGCATGAGCACTCTTTTACAATCTAAGGTGCCAATTAGTTTTGGGGGAGAGTGCATTCGGACTACAGCCTTCTTGATCAACCAGCTTCCTACTCCTATGTTGAATTTTGTGTCTCCATATGAATTGTTATTTCGAAAGCTTCCCAATTAGCATGAGCTAAGGGTGTTTGGCTGTCTCTACTATGCAACGACTCTTAAATCTCAGCGCTCCAAGTTTTGCTCACGCTCAACTCCTTCCATCTTTGTAGGTTATCCTTTGGGTTACAAAGGTTATCGACTATATGAATTAAAGACCCGCCAATTCTTTATCTCCAGGGATGTTGAGTTTCATGAAGGTGTTTTTCCTTTTCACCACATATCTGAGTGCCATTCAGATGTAGATCCTTTTCCAAATTTGATGTTGACAGTTCCACAATCATTTCTTGATTGGTCCATCCCTTTGCCACAGCTGAATTCCCCTATTGTTGATACTTATGTTGCCTCTAGCTCTAGTGCAATACCATTAGTTCCAACAACTTCCATTTCAACACAAGTTCTTCGACGGTTTAATCATCCCTCCAGACCACCCTCCTACTTATAGGATTATGACTGCAATAGTGTAGTTTACCTTATTTGTAGCCATGTCACTGTCCACATCATATTAGTCCTATATCCTTCAAGTTTCCAGTGAGTTTGAGCCTTAGTTTTTTCATCAAGCTATCAAATTCCCCTAGTGGCAGCAAGCCATGGATGAAGAGTTGAAACTTATGGAGGACAACAATACGTGGACAATTGCTCCGTTACCCGAAGGCAAACACGCTATTGGTTATAGGCGGGTGTACAAGGTTAAATACAAACAAGATGGGACTATTGATATGTACAAAGCCCGATTAGTGGCTAAGGGGTACACCTAACAGGTGGGTGTGGATTTCTTAGATACTTTTTCTCTGATTGCACAGTTGACAATGCTTAGAGTTTTGTTGAGTGTAGCTACTGTGCGTCATTGGCATCTTTTTCAATTTGATGTTAATAATGCCTTCCTCAACAGTGATCTCTTTAAGCAAGTATACATGGATTTACCCTTGGGTTACTCTAGCAAGGGGGAATTTAGTATATCACTTGAACAAGTCCATATATGGCTTGCATAAAGCTTTAAGATAGGTGTTTCACAAATTCTCCACCACTTTCATAGCACATGGCTTCCTACAGTCCAAGAGTGACTACTCGCTTTTTCACATCAACTCTGGTTCTTCCTTGGTCATTCTCCTTATGTAGGGGTGTGCATGGGTCGGGTCGGGTCGGGTTCAGAGGGAAAAAATACCCAAACCAATTAAACAATCTTGGGTTGGGTTGGGTCGATTTTTTGTCATTTCTACCCTCAACCCGAACCAACCCAACCTAAACATTTTCGGGTTGGATCGGGTCGGGTAGTCAGGTAGGCAACTTCTTCCTTTTTTTTTTTAAAGGATGAAAAACAGATTGATCACACCCCAAATTTTATGACATTTTTTGAACCTGTAAATTATATTTTTGTAATCTGAAGATAACCATGAAATATAATAATATATTATAAATTATACAATATCAATCATCAATAAATATAACTATACACTAACATAAATCAAAATTAATTCAAATACAAAAGTGGCTCACTTCTCACAAATTATAGAATGTCAGAATCAGAAAGTCAAACAGCAAAACAAACTCTCAAGTCTCAATCTAACAACATTCATCAATCCAATATCAATAATCTAACAACATTCATCAATCCAATCCAAAAGCCATTATAGCAAAAATCTCAAATAGCCAAAACAAGTCGATAAGTAGTTTGAGCAAATCAACAAAATATCAAATAAGCAAGTCAACAGAATATCAATAGCACAACAACAGCTCCCAAGTTCCAACTATAGAAAGAAAATGACAACACAAATTCTTGAGCAATTTGCCTTCTCCTTAAAGTCATAGCCTTCAAATCCTTCAAATTTTTAGCCTTAACAAAAAACAATTGCGAGAAGATATTTTGATGAAATATTAAATGTATAAGAATGAGAAAAAAATTGATTTCACCTTATGGTTGAACTTGTAAAGCACTTTGAATCTCAACATCTTCAAGTCCAAAACTCTTGAAATTTTTGGTAGAACAAAAATGCAACAAGAAAGGACATTATGTCAAATGATAAGTGATAAGGAATCTAATAAAGTTAAAAATTCAAAATGATAATTATTAATTATATACTTGATTCAACTTTCTCAAGATCTTGCAATTGATCTCATATATCAATCTTCTTCTTAGGAGGCCTCAACCAATTTTGTGTGCAAATCAAGGCCTCCACCCTGGTGGGAGATAAAGAACTACAGTAAAGATCAAGCACATGACCTCCTATGCTAAAAGCTGACTCAGATAATACCGTAGACACTGGAATGTCCAATATATCTCTAGCCATGCAAGATAGAACATGATACTTCGCCATCTTTCCTCTCTACCATCTCAAAACATCAAATCTCTCATAATTATCCTCAACATTATCTTCCATATATCTATCCAACTCATTCCTCTTAAGCTCACCTTGCTTTTTCTTGACCTTTAGTCTAAACTTATCTAAAAGGTTTGCATTACTACCATCATCATTGCTTTTAATTTGAGATTGTGATGCAACATCCAATGATAAGCCACTTAAAGCATGAGTACCAAGAGGAAGGGGATTCAATAACATATATTAAGAAAACAAATTCTTTATGATATCCTTCAACTTGTTCAATATGCCCTTGGACTTTTCATCACAATGCATTTCTATGAAACAAAACTCAATATACTCCCACTCAAATTGCGGGTCAAGAAAAATAGCCACAAATAGAAAATAATTTATCCCATTGACATCCCAATACTTGTCAAACTTAGATTTCATACTTATAGCTATCCTTTGCAACATATTATCATCACTTTGAATCTAACCCATCAAAGTATTCTAAATTTCACACAACTCATGAAAAAATGTATTTGCAGTAATATGCAATGAACCAGAAAATCAAAGTGTAGCATCATAGAAAATCTTCAAGAATTTAATGAAAATACATGCATGGTTCCAATCATCAGTATTAGGAGCTCTTCCCTCACTATCAAGAGCATTCAAGAATGAATTATTATCATCATATTCAAGGCGACTAAAAGCCTTTTCAAATTTCTCAGCCACTTCCAACATCAAGTAAGTGGAATTCCACCTAGTTGGCACATCAAGAACTAGCATTTGACTACTAGTTATATTGGCCTCTTGGGCACACCTCCTAAAAGAAGCCAATCTAGATGGAGAGGATCTCACAAATTTATAAGCAGCCTTAATTCTAGCTATGGAGGAATCCAATTCCTTCAACCCATCACTCACAATCGAATTTAAAATATGAGCAAAACACCTCATATGCATGTACTCTTTCTTCAGCAAGGTAGTACCGTTCCAATGGTCCATACCCCTCACCAAATAAGTTAATGTTGAGTTATTAGCACTAGCATTATCCATAGTTATAGTGCAAACCTTCATAATACCCCACTCTTCCAAGCATTTCTCTAAAGCTTTCCCTATGGTATCACCTTTATGAACCGTAATCAAACCAACACTCAAGATTTTCTTTTGCAATTCCCATCCCTCATCAATATAATGAGTAGTCACACACATGTAATTAATATTTTGAATTGAAGTCCATGTATCAGTTGTTAAAGAAACCATTTGATGGTTCATTAACAATATGGATTTCAATTTAAGTTTTTCCTCTAAAAACATTTGCATGACATCTCTGGCAATAGTTGTTCTAGTAGGGATCTTAAATCTTGGTTGACTTGAAGCCATGAAAATCTTAAAGCCAAGATTCTCAACAAATTTAAAGGGAAGCTCATCAATAATTATCATTTTACAAAGATCAAGCCTAGATTGTTCTTGGTTGAATTCTACAAGCTTCATTGTCACAGGGTCATCCTCACTTTATTTTCCAAAAGCAATTGTTTTTTTGTTTCTTATCTTCCTCTCTATGTGGGTTCTTTTTACAAAATCTCAAATGCTTGATAAGGTTGGTGGTGCCATGACTAGCACTATTAGATGCATATGACTTTTCACAATAATTGCAAACAGCCCTATCATTCTCTTTATCTTTAGTAAAATGAGCCCAAACATTTGAAGGAGATCTACTAGGTTTTCTTTTATTACCTACATCTTGTGAAAAAGTGTCAACTGCTGGAATTGGATTTTGATCTGTAGAAGGTTTAGCTGCTAACTGAGTCCCTTCTGAAGTTGGATTAGCTGCTGGAGTTGGAAGTGGAGTCTCGCTTGTCGGAGTTGGAGTCCTACTTGTTGGAGTTAGAGCACTTCCAACTTGTGTCCCACTTGTATTTTGGGCCCCAATTCCTTCATAGCCTAATTCTCGGTCTTCCGCCATTTTCTTTTCTTGGCTTGTAAGTTGTAACTGCCATTTCAAGAGAAAAAAAATCATGTTATATTATTATTAATCTCCAATGAAAGACAATCTGACATTAACAATAATGATTTCAATTTTCAATTAACAAGGCAACAACATTAACAAGACAAGATAATCAAATGATTTCAATTTCAGACCTTACAACTACAAGAAGTTAAAAAAATTAAACACTAATAAACCACCATGGTCAGAACAGGTCAACACTAATAGAAATAAAAAATTAAAAATAAAGTGATCAACACTAAATCACTAATAGAAGTTCAAATTACCCCCTGAATCTCATGTCAAAATCAACACTAATAACTTATTAACCCTAAAATTCATACGCTAAATTCTCAAGTTAGATGTCAGAACAAAATAAGAAAAAAATCACACACAAATCATAGAATAAGGTTAGAATCTCACATTTAATGATTGATGAGGGCTTCTTCCTTCTTGATAGCAGAAAGATTCATGGCGATGAAGGGGTTTCACGGCGGCGGAGGCTTCACTTTGCGGGAGAGTTTCTTTACGACTGACCTATGGTGGCTTCCTTCTCGCCGTTCTCGGAGGTGGCTTCCTTCTAGGATGTGATGATGGATGCGTGAACGGCAGCTTCCTCCGTGCACTTCGTGCACTCTTACGGTGGTTGCAGACAGTGCTTCCTTCTACGGTGTGTAACGGGTTGACAACAGTGGGGGACGAGACGTAGTGGAGAACGAGTGACGAGGAAAGACCGACAAAGGGATAGGGAGGATGGACGATGGAGGGGTAGGGAGCGATGGTGTATAAGGCGAAATCGAGAAAGCGAAAGCTGAAAAGGAAAGGGAAAGGGAAACCCTTAGGGTACACTGTGAACTTTGAAGTGTGTGACAGTGTGAGACAGACACAATAAGTGATAAGTCTTTTGTATTTAAAAAAAAAGGAAGTGGGAGTTCGGCTCTTTGGGTCGGGTAACAGGTTTAATTTTTAAACCCATTACCCGACCCGTATACTAGGTGGGTTAATTAGGTTTTACCAGATATACCCGATAATCCAACCCAACCCAATTTTTTTGCCACGGGTTAGGTTGAGTTGCTCGGGTTCGCAGGTTGACCCGTACCCATGCACACCCCTATCCTTGTGTATGTTGACGACATCATCCTAGGAGGGCCAAACTGAGATGAGGTGCTGAAAGTCCAAGCCAAGCTCCAATACTTGTTTAAGTTGAAGATTTTTGGTTATTTGAAATATTTTTTGGGGTTGGAAATTGTTGGGTCAACTTCGAGAACATGCCTCACTCAAAGAAAATATGCTTTGTCCTTGCTAAAAGATATAGGTTTCCTCAATGCCAAACTTGCCTCTTTATCCATGGACCCGAATATGAAGTTAAGTGCATATGAGGGTGAACAGCTTGAAGATGTTTCCTTGACTATACTGCAGGCTGATTAGTAGTTTCATGTACTTTACCATTTCATGTCCTAATATTGCATATGCTATTACTAGATTAAGTCAATTCATGTCCTCTCCTCGGGTTCCCCACTTGGATGCCATTCATCACCTTCTTTGGTATATTAAGTCTTTTCCTAGTCAAGGACTTTTGTTCTCAGCCAAGTCTTAGTTGGCATTGAAAGGCTATGCCAATGCAGATTGGGGTCAATGCCCGAACACCCGAAGATCTACAACAAGGTTGTGTGTTTTCTTAGGTGATTCCCTTGTTCTTAGAAGTCTAAGAAGCCTCTCGAACCTCAACGGAGGTAGAGTATCATGCATTGGCTATCATAGCTAGTGAGATAACTTGGCTCACTGCTTTACTCAAGGATTTTGAAATTGATGTCCCTTGAACTATGGTTTTTTGTGACAACTAGTTAGCCATTCACTTGTCCACCAATCCCTCCTTTTTTTTTTCGATAATTGCATAAGGCTGAACTCTCAAAGGAGAGAGGAGCAAACACAAAACAATCCAAAAAGAAACCACAAAACACGAGACATGGTTCCCTAAACGCACAACACAAATGCACAAAACACTATACTTGAAACCCCATACAACAGCTTGAGCTACCTCGAGACCAATACTGTCAACATTTCTTGCACCTGTTCATCTTCAAGACACCACCCAAAAAACCCTCTTGGTTTTTCCAAGCGTTAGTGTACCACCCGAATATGTTTGTGACAAATAATGCACCATTGTTGGAGACCACAAACAAAGCACCCATGACAGAAACAAGAAAACCAACCCAGCAAATAGAGAAAACTAATGAAACAACACTGCTGAGTCCCCATCAAGGCCAAAATGCATAAAATTGCACTGTAAAATCTACAACATCACAAACACAAAGCAAACTCGAAACATAAAAAGAAAATTACTGTCATTTCAAAATTAACTTATAGAGATTGATTGTCATTTCATCCAAGAAAAGGTCAATCAAGGTGTCATCCAATTGGTGCATGTTCCTAGCCTGCACCAACTCGCAGACTTGCTAACCAAACCGATTTCTGCTACCCAATTTTAGAATCTCATTGGTAAACTGGGAATTATTGACATTTACTTTCCACCTTGAGGGGGGGTATTAGAATAGTTAATTGTTAATTTAACTTAGTTAGTTACTCATAACTATAATTAGTTTTTTGGTTAGGAAATCTATTACTCCTTAACACCTCTTATATAAATAGGTATTCACTGTACATATTTTACCAAGTTTGATCAATATATTTTTCATCCACTTCACTCTTCTCTCTCTCTCTCTCTCTCTCTCTCTCTCACACACACACACACACACACACACACACACACACACACACACACACACACACACACACACACAGAGCCAAGACATCACTCAAACAAAGTGTAATAAGTCAAACATTAACTTGACTTATTACTTCTTGATCCTGATCCATATATATGATTAATCCAATATCAATTATTGACAATTTATAATAAAAAAATATTATTGATACTCTCTCCATTGAGCAATACTCATAAAAAAATGTGATTAATTAGAAAATAATAATATTTTATTTTGAAAAAGACTAGTAGATTAACAACTAATTTCTATAACATAAAACGATCCTTTTAATCATCAAACTATGAGATAATTTGAAATGATATTTTTTAAAAAATAATCCATGAGATAGTGAAATTTTAGGTGCTTTAAAGTTTTTTTTTTAAAAAAAATGTTGTTCTATTTTATTTATAGTTCAACATTTTGGTTTTATGAATTTTTAATGTTTTTATTTTTATCAAATTTTTTATAAAGTAATTTAAATATCAATTTGTAAATAAAATAAAACAAGACTTTTTTCTTTTGTTATATAAACGTCTGAGACTTTATCCTCTTCAACATCATTGTTCGAACCAATCCGGTCCTACAATTGATACTTGATTACCGCTGCAGGACCTAACAGATCAGAGAAATCCTGGTCCGGTCCTACAAATCCTGGTGCCTTTATTACGAGAGACTCTCGTGGTTATGAACATTACATCTAATTAGAAGAAGACAAACAAAATGACTTTATAAATCATATCATAGTTCTTAGTTTATGTATTTAAATTAGTTCAATTAATCTTTAATATGTTAATATAGGGATTACAAACAAAATGACTTTATAAATCAAATTAGTTCTTAGCTTGAATTTAAATTAGTTCAATTAATATTTAATATGTTAATATGGGGATCGGTTTGATTAACAAAATGTAATACAAGAATTAAAATGATAATTTTAAAATATTAAAGACAATTTTAATTGACACTTACAATTTGAGGGTCAATTTAAAAGTTTACTCTTTAATCTAAATAGTTCAACAAGTTTAGGCCTTAAGATATATATATATATATATATATATATAATCCTTAAGAATTAAAAATTATAGTCATATCAGTCTTATTTAGTCTTTATAACCATCAAATTGATTAGTTTCTAAAATAGAACAGTACGACTAATTTTTTTTGTTTATATATGACTAATATTTTTAATCTTCAGAAACTATGAAAGAAATTCTTATTTTTCAGAAATTAATGTGTTTGATGCTATTTGATTAGAAATTAATTTGAGCATTTACTCTAATTTATAATAAAAAAATTTTGAATGATAAGTGCTTTTTGGTTAAAAAAATTATTTTTTTCGATGGAGAAAACATGCTCAACCCAGCAAAGTATGTAGGGGAGATAAGCAAAATTCAAAACAGAATTGACACGATCACAATGTGCAAGACAAAACATAACAAAGAATACATCATTTCAATCCAAGAAAAACAAAAACTCCAACTCATAGTTCGGGCTTGATTTCGCCAAAAAGCATCAAACTCCCATTCCTGCGATGCTATCTGTCATCATTTCATCCCCTTCTATATATCCGTGTCCATTTTCTAAGTGATGAAGAGTTTGTGAGTAGCTCATCCAGGACGTGAGCCCAACTTATTTAATAAAAAATTAACTTAAGCTCACCTAATTTGCTTGTGAAAGCCATTGAGCGGCTTTCTAATCTATCCGTGACGATATTCAAAAACAGGTACGGATCGATGCATAAGAGAGTGGAGCCTCGCGCATCAACTAAAATTTAAAAAGGAAAATCTTGTAACATATGTATATGTGCTTTTATTATTTTATTATATTTAATCTCATATTAAAACCAAAATTATATAAAATTTTTTGGTATATTTATATATTATTTTTGCTGTTATTATCTAAAGTTTTTTGGATCTATTACTGTTAAAAAATAGCACGTGAAAAATACTGACTGAGCATTGAATAATGAGTTGTGTCTTTTCTTTGTCAATCACCTTCAAATAATTAAAGAGCGATGGCGAGTAGCAGGGGTTGCAAATCCTACTGCATTCAACGCGGTCCAATCAAGGTAGATGACGTTATATTTTACTGTAACAGTGCAATAGTTAACATAAAAAAAATATACCTTTTATTAAAATAATTTTCCTGTTTCAATTTTTTTAAAACTAATATTATAATAATACATATTAATTATATTTAATTATTTTAATAAAAGAGAAAAATTATTTTTATTTTCTTTTTCTTATCTATTTTAAACTCTTAAATAAAGGTAAGATAAAATCCTCTAATTTCTTTTTGTTCTCCTTATTCTTTCTTTCATTTTTAATCTCTTCTTTTTTTTGTTTTTTGTTTGGATACAAAAAGATAATGGAAAAAAATAAAAAAATAAAAAAGTATATTTCCTATCATATTATTTGATCAAAATGAAAAGAAAAAAATAATTATACAAAAAATAACTTTTATGTAGTTATCTTTTATGACTAATAAAGAAAGATTATAAAGACAAAAAATTTACCATACAAACTCTCATCTTCATATTTTCTTTCCATTAGATTGCGGAAAAAAACAATATTTCTTTTATTCTTTTCTCCTTTCCTAATTTCTTTTCTCTTGTTTTTCTCATTCCAAACAAATGTTTAAAGTAAACTTATCTCTAAGATGAGAAAGTGATACATATTACCTTTATTATTTTTAATAGAATTGAGATATAATATATTTTATTATTCTAAAAATAAGTATATATTTATTTTCTCACTTCAAATATGTGTGTATATATATATATATATATATATATATATATATATATATATTACTCAATAGCTAATTGATGTGGCTCTAGCAAGTATACTGATTGTACAAATAATAAAGTAATGAGAAAAATATCATCTCATAAGGACAGATCAAGTATCGAATAACTAATAGAAATGACTATTTGCACCAAAAGAATCGAATGAGTGAAGAAAACTAAAGATAAAATAAAACAAGAGAACAAAATAGCATTCAAAGATGACTTAGACCACTGAGATAGACACTAGGACTAATTGACTTCACCTAACCATGGACTCAATTACCATGGATTTCAATTATCTAATCTTTATCTTAATTGATTAATGGTATTTCCAAAATTAATTCTAAGCCTTTCCAAGGTTAAGTAATTCTCTTTATTCTAAATTGATTACCTAATCTTTTAGTTATAAACTAATTCAGAAAAATGTTGAAGCTCTATTGATTCCTAAGATGGCCACATGAGTCGCATTTACCTATGTCTAGTTTTCGCTCAACTCAAGATGTTTATGATGAGAAGCTTTGTTTATAAACTCTATCTTTAGTTATTTCAAACCAACAAATTAATTGAATGGTGGCCAATCATTCAAAAGCATTAACAACAATCATAAATACTTAATAATTGAGATAAAAACATAAATAAAATTAATTCATGAGTAATATCGCCACATAGTTGGATCCATCAACACACTAGAACGGGGTTTGGTCTATGATGGAATGAAAACAATGTAAAGAAAAAAAGAAGAAATCAAAAAACCAAACGCCATTGAAAACCAAAGCTGGCAACTAGGATTTAGGATGACAGTAGATCTCTTTGTTTTGATGTTGAACTCTAGAATCCTTAAATTTTTGCACTAGCTCTCTAAGGTTGCCGTTTTGTGTCTCCCGCTATCTAACTGTGTCAAAAAGTGTCAAAAAAATCCTTTGAGACTCTAAACATTTGCCTTTTATAGCCAATGGATCACTTTCTTTAAAATTTTGCTCGAACCCACAAATTTTGCTATTGGGAGCACGCTGTAGCATAATGGCTTGACAAAAATTCTATATTTTTGCCTCTTTTTGCCCATTTCCAAGCCTAGTTTGAGCCCCAAATCCTTTGAATTGATCCCTAAGTCTTCATGAAATTGTATATCTTAAAGTTAGCTTTCTAATACCTTTGAAACCACCTCATTTGGATCTCTGCAGCATGAGATATTGTTAAAATAGTGATAAAAATTCAAACTTAACAACATTAGAGAGAAGATGAAACTTCAATCTTGTTTCACCATTTTCTCCTAGATAATTCGAAAACTGGAAAAAGTGTCCAACAACAAAGTTAGGGATTTTCTTCTTTTCTTTCTAAAGAATCTTGAATCACCACAATTTAACTTAAAGAAATTTAGATATCGAATTTCCAATACCAAAAAGTCCTAAGTTCACCTAAGATATGCTCTTTCATCATAGCTCTAAATTCTAATTTGAGTGCTTGTATTTAGTGACAATTAGACAAGAACATAAATAAATATAAAAGAACATGATAAAATGACAATCAAACAAGAAAAAGAAGCTGAATCAAAATAACTAACTAAAAATAACTAAAACACTAAATAAATTCAAGTAACTAAAGCTTAAATATAAATAAAATAAAATAAAAATAACTCACTATGGAGAGTTATCACTAATATCTTAAAAAAAAAAAGAGACCAATATACAATTGAAATTGAGTTTTGTAAAATAAAATAATAAAGAGACATTTGTAAAGATTTTACAAATCATAAAAAAAAACTCACTTAAATAAATATAGCAATTTTTTATTTAATTTAAGTATATGAAGTTATAAAATACAGATAATATTGTTCTAAAATAAACTGATTCAAATAATTGTCAAAATTCATATATAAGACTTTTAATTGCACTTTAAAATATTATAACTATATTAACATTAATGTATTTTTTGTTATATAAATTTGTTGACTTAATATTTTTATTTGAATATTTTATAATTTTCTTTAATTTCTCATTTATTTCGCTAATGTTTTGTCATTACAATTATTATGCAATATTTATCTTAAGTATATTTTAATTACTGTTAATTTAATTTATTTTATTTTGAACTTTCATTTCTCTCAATAAATCTTCCTTAAATTTTCATCTTTTATAATCATTTAATCATTCCGCATAAGATTTACATACTGAGATTTTACTCAATAATTGATGTCTTTAAAAAAATTAAAAGAAAATTAAAATTGAGTACTGTAAAATTAAAAAATAAAGAGAACAATTGTAAATATCTTCTACATACAAAAAAAAAAACTAATTTAAAATACCACATGTAATTTTGTTTTAATTTTTTAATTATTAAAATTTAAGTTATTCTTTAGTTTTTCATTTACTTTATTAATATTGCTCTATTGCAATTACTCTCGAATTAAGTTTATTTTAATTATTATGAATTATATGTATTTTGACCTTTCAGTTTTCTCAAAAATTCTTTCTTAACTTTTTATTTTCTATAACCATTTAGCATAAAATGTATGCATATTTATTGCAAATATATGTGAGGTAATATGATAAATTGGAATTTTATTTAGATGTATTTTTGAAATGTCATCAAGAAACAATTAGAATCAAGTTTATTAAAATGAAAAAATAAAGAATAATAATTAGAAAAAATTGTCACAGCATAAAAGAATTCACTTAAATTGTTAAAATAAATATAATAGTTTTTAATTTAATTTATTTATGTAAAGTTGAAAAATAAATATAAATGTTCTTCTTTCTATCATAAAAGAGTTCACTTATATTGTTAAAAAAATAATAAATTTTATTTAATTTATATATGTAAAGTTAAAAAATAAAAATAAAAATTATTCAAAATAAACCATAAAAATTCGAACAAATAACTATTAAATTTTAGATATACATCTTTTATTTTGATTTAAAATATTATGCATATATTTATTTTAATTCACTTTGTGTTAAATAAAAATCTTAATTAAATATTTTTATTCAAATATTTTTATTATATTTTTTGAAAATATTTAAAATATATATTAAATATTTACTTATTTAATAAAAATTATAATTATAAATAGTTAACTTACTCCTACAGAGAGTACAGGATAAATAGCTAGTTGAGTGTTAAAATTGTTGAATTGTATGTCGGCCTCAATTGTGGCGTGGAATAAGGGCTTTAGGAAAGTGTGGTGTGAAAGTGACTCTAGCGATTGGGTTGTGCGGTTCTCTCTATATTTGGCTGGAGGAAATTGCTGTGCTGATCCTCTACCGAAATTGGGTGGTGAAGGGTCCAGCTCGTTCTTGACTAGGGATAATTCTCCCTTGCAAATTCAGAGAATGCTTTTTCCTTTCTTTTTCAAACATAACCCCCAAAATAAAAAAAAAGAAATGCAAGTTGACCATGATTTCATCTAAACTTCACAGATTAACAAGTTAAATTAACATCGATTTTTAATTGTTTCTTTGCAAGGCAATCTGAATCCTGATTGGTGTGTTAGATTTCCTTAGCCACTGTTAAGGGATTTGTTGCTAGATTCTCAATGTGGATGTTTTTTGTTGTTTTCGTTTTAGGAGCTCGCCTTGGGCCATCCAACTCTGAGACTGTTTGTTGGTGAGTGGGCCTTTGTGAACGCACGTTTCAATTGTGTTTTCTTTTATCATCCAATTGTTTGTTGTGATCAGATTTGTATTGTCCGCTTTATGAATTTCACAAAATAAAAATAAATAAATAAATTAAGCGGCAGCTATTTTTTAAGTCGAAAAACATGTTACAAGTATGGACCCGCGGGTCGTGCTCAGGTAGAAATCAGAAAAGTATTTGCACCGGTGGATAGATGAGGTGGTTAGAGGAGACATCTGGACTTGTGGCAATATGAGGTTGAAAGGTATTGGCTGATGTAATTGGTTACTAGCAAAGCTGTCATTGCTTACTGTCACTGACATAAGATACTATTGATGACAGTGACAAGACTCCATATTCAGATTTTAAATAAAGTTTGGAATGGGATAGGTTTTGGAAATTGATATAATAAACAAAATTTGTTAATGATTTGTTTGGGAAGGAAGAAAAAATGAGAAGGGAAAAATTAAAAAAAGTAAAGAAAAAATAAGGAAAAAAATAAAAATTATATTAAAATGATAGATATATATATATATATATTTATAATAAAAAATAAATCTTTTATTTTAATTTAATTTTTAAATGCTTCTTATAAATTAAAGAAACAAGTCATTTTATAATAATATTAAAAAATAATTTAATTTATTAACATTTAGATTATAAAATTTATTTTGAAATTAATTATTTAAGTAAAACAGATTTAATATAGTTACTGAAAGTTTATTATTATTTTAATATTTTAATCTTTCGATTGAGGTTATAAAAGTAATTTGTTGCATATGGCAGTGCCGATTGCAATACACTTTGTAGTCAAATATGCATAGTGGACCTTATGACTATAACATATCTAATGGTTTAGATTTGTGAGGTATATTAATATATTAATCATCTGTTATATATTATAGTAATATATTAATTTTAAGAAAATTAAAAAATATAATTAAATATATTTTAAAAATTAATTTTCATACACTAATAGAATTTTTTTAATTGTTAGAAATTAATTTTCATACATTGATAGTATAAAATTACAGTGATAATATAAAATAATTTTACGCTGATATAATAAAATTATGAGTAAAATTACACTGGTAAAATTTTTTTTATTATATTGACAGTATAAAATTATTTTATACTATCAGTGTATAATAATTAATTTCTAAAATATATTTAATTATATTTTTAAATTTTCTTAAAATTAGATATTACTATAATATATTATAGGTAATTGATGTATTAATATACCTCATCATCTCACCATTAAATTGTAAGATGTTGTATTTCTTTGGCCAAATGAAGTGCATCGTAGAATGCACTATGGGTCCTATGCGCATTTTCTCTTCTCTCCCAATTTTCTTTGCTATCCAAATGGAGTGAAAATTATCTTTTCAACTTGTTTTGCTTCCTTCATACTTCTATCCTCTTATTTTCTCCTAAAAGAAACAGGCTCTAACTGCTTTTATCGTAATTTTTAATTTTTTTAGATAATATTTTACAAGTTATAATAGGTGAACTCATTTTGCATAAAATACTTAATTAACTCACATTCTATCCACTATTAAATAAGATGTGGGCCTAATTAAAGTGAAGTTCATACCTCATGTAATGATGAATAAAACATAAGTTGATACAGTATCTCATACAAAATAAGATTATCAAATATTTCCCATATTTTATAAATATCTAAATCCCCCCAACAAAAAAGCATCTCCATTGTCTTTTATGTAATTATATACACGTGATGCAAATATTATGAGAGGTAACTTAGTTAATTTAGATTTTTTTTTTGTTATTCTTAAATTTTATTTAATTTTTTTATAAGGTAAGTATCAGTAAATAAATGTATTCTGTTCAAGTCTTGAATTTTCATATCTTGTGTCATTGACTCATTGTGATTTTTAGGTTTAGTTCTATTATAAATACTTAGTTTTGTATTGTCTTCAATCCAATTTGTTATAACAAAAAAAAAATGTCAATATAAAATTTATGTTTCACTTTACATAATAGTCAATTTTATGTAATTAATTGACATATAAAAAACACGGTAAAAATCATTTTCACAAATCAAAGCAGCTATAGCAATAACATTACTATGTTATCTTATTTATTTAGTTATTGCTTATATTTTTTTTACATTAAAAAAAAAATAGGACATGAATTTATATTGTCAAACCAATATCAATTTATCCCTTTCTTATTGTCAAACCTAAATATAACATCAAATTCAATCTTGAATTACTACATTAATTACTTATCATTCATATTAATTTTCTCTATTTTTTTGTACTGTTTACTTAATCACAATTTCTATGTAATAATCTATATGATTACAAAACATAATTGGGCCAAGCTAATTTCATATAGTTGTGGTAGATTAGAAAAAGAACTTAGCATGATATATTATAATCTATCAACAAGGTTTTACTTGAAAATTCAACATGAGCTTTTGTTATGAGATAATTTTATTCGTGCTTATGTATTCATTCATTTTACAGAATACCAAAACATTTCTTGTACTGTTATGTTTAAACAACTTCATGTTAAGTGAAAATTTTAAATCAAATTATAAACTATCTTTAAGTTAAGAGAACTAATTTGTGACACAATTGTATTGTTTTATAGTTAAATTTAAATTTAATATGGGTTAAAAAATAGTAAAATTGAACAATTTTTTCACAAAATAGAAAACATTAAAATAAAGAATAATGAAATAATAAAAGAAGCTTTTGTAAAAAAAAATTAATAAAAATGAGTTTGCATAAATTTAGATGTAATAATACATTAAAATTTTACTTATGGAAGAGAAAGAAGGGCTTTTATAAAAATTAAATAATAAGCAAATTAAGTGAAGTGACAATAGATAATATGGAGTGATGATAGTCTCTCCCAAAATACCACATCAAACTTACTATTAATACATAGTCTTATTATATGGTTGCAATTAACAAAATCCGGTATGCTCTATTAGCCATAATAGACAAGTTAATAATATATAATATGATATTATACATTGTCGAGTATAGACAATGTATGGTATAAATTTATCTATTATAACTTCTTTATATATTAAAATAATAAATAATTTAATCAAGATTAAAGAGATTATATTAGACCTAATTAGCTTTTGATATTCACTTTTTGTTTTTGATATATTTTATTAAATAAGAATAATTAAAATAGTATTATTTTAAAAATATTTAATAATAAATAAATATTGTAAAAAATAATATTTCATTTAAAGTAATTATTCCAACAAATAAGAAAGTGTAAATAATATTTTTTTAAAATATATAAATAATAATAAATAATATTTAGTACAAATTTATGATATATAATAAAAATAATTATATATGATGTATGACTTAGTCAAATATTGGAATGTGGGATTAGATATGATTGGATTTTGCCATACGAAGACTCCCTTTCTTTCTCTTTAGAACCTTTTATATTTATGAAAAAATAATTATTAAAAATATACTTATAAATAATTTTTAATATAAATTATATTTATATATAATACAAAAAATAATCAAAATAATTATAATTAAATAATAAATACAATATTTATATAATGATATACCAAATATAGTATAATATTAAAATTTTATCAGATATTATATAATAAAATCTTATGTTATCAAGATTTATCTTTTTAGGCATGTCAAATGAATCCCTATATTTATTTTATAGGTTTAGCTTTGATATAACATAAATAGTGAAAAAAATAAGTTAGTAAAATTGGGCCAGTGGTGAAGAATTTGGGCAATATACATAAAATTATAGATTCAAATCTTATTACTACTAATATAAAAAAATAATGATAAAATTCAAAGAAAATAAATGATTATAGTTTATTAATGACAACATATCCTTTTTCTTCGAATGACGTTTGGCCCAGAACATGCATGTTTTGTGTCCTCTTTAACTATGTAGTTAAAAGTTGAACAGAAAAAAAAAGAGGCTCCGCAAGACTCTGCAACTATATAGTATAACTACAATCCAATTTATTGTAAAAATACAGGTTATGAGAAGCAGTCAATGAGTATGAATTATAAATGAGAAAACTACAATCATTCACACTGAGAAGAAATAATAAGATTTTTTTTGAGAATAATTGGATTTTTGATTGAAAAGAAATAATAATAAATTACTCATATAAAGGATGATATAATTAAGATGATATAATTAAATTTGTAGCCTTACAGTTAGTAATGCCAATAAATGGTTCATAAAAATACTTTTTAAAAGCATTTCATTGTTACTAACAAATAATAAGTTTCTCTGTCATAGTGACCGCAAAAAGAAATAACAGAGGTGTATTTAACCCCCCAGTCAATGTAAGATATATAATATCTACCTAAGTTATGAACAAATGTATTATTTTTTATAAATAATTATTTGTTCCAACTCAATGGGTCTAATTTTAGATGAATATTACAATTCTTCTTAATAATATAAATATGTTGTGCTGCTTAAAATTAAATATTTAGTGGTCATTGACATTAATTTCCCTATATTTACAACTCAGGTAGATATTATATATTGAGTTCGTTAAGTAAGTCCATGTCATTTATTTTTGTATTTAGCATGACAGAGTATGCTTATTGTTTACAAGTAAGAATGAATTTCTTTTTGAAAGTATTAATATAGACTGTTGACATTATTAAATATATAACTTTATGAATTTTTTACGAGTAATTTACTATTTTTTATTTTTTTAAGTAAAAATCCTTATTATCTTTGTGTTTTGTCGCACCGTCAATTACAAAAATAATTCCACAACAATCTAAAAGTTTTTCTTGATTGTACAATTACACGATAGTTGTAAAAATGAATAGCAGTAATAGTAAAAGGTTTAAAAGAAAATTGTAGCAAAGGATGTACCTTCTTGTTATATGTTTTACATTTTATTTTCTTTTCATTTAATTTTAAATTTATAAATAAAATATTTCATAAAATAGTTTATTACAGAATTAACCATAGCTAAAATTTGGGAGCGAAGTGTTACTTCACTCTTAGAGAAAGTTTGGGATTAGAGTGCTACTTTTAAGAAACATTAGGGAGAGTAGTTGTAATTTTCTCTAATATAATCTAATAAGGTAAAAATAATTGATTTATCTCTTAACATAATTTTATTTTAAAATTTGTCTTCTAATAAGTAATCAATATTTTAAATTTATCGTCTAATTTTTAAAAACTAAACATATTTACCTTCTATATAAATATTATTAGTTATATTGAAGGAAGGATCCTATCTAACATCTAAGTTGAAAAAGTCAATATAAATGATATCTTATATTATAAGTTATATTTTTAAATGTACCATTTAATACAACAGATGATATTTGTAAAAAAATAAATGTGTTTGATTTTAAAAAATTAAAGGGTGAATTCAAAATCTTTATTACTTAAAAAATAAATTTAGAATATTTATTATTTAAAGAATAAATTTTAAAATATAAAATAATTTAGGAAATAAATCAATTATTTGTTCCATTTAGTAAAAATGTAACCATGGTTAAGTTTAAGAAGTAAATATTTTTTACAATGAAATTATTGGTAACTTATCTTATAATAAAATAAAATAAAATAAAATATTAAAAAATAAAATCTAAATTAACTACCCTTACAATTTTTGCATATATTACATTTCTGTGATCTCATAAAAGACAATGGAGATGCACTTTTTTTTTTCGGGATTTATATATCTATAAAATATGTTTTAAAAAAAATTATGTTGAGCAATTAACAAACTTCGTTTAGTATATCAATTTTGAAAACCAAATTTTATACCTAAACTAGCCACAAGTATGACCTTTTTCCTTTACCTTCACTTTATTTTAAATCTGAATATCTAATCTTGTCGCTGCCATCAACCGTATGCTATGTCAGTAACCAAAGACAACTTCATTGGCAATCAACTACATTACCCGAGAACCTTTCCACCTCATATTGTCCCAGCTCCACATTTCTCCTCTTTGTTAAACCACCTTATCTATCCACCGGTGCAAAATTTTTCTGATATCCATCTCGACATGACCGATGGACCGCAAGGCATGCCAGGCGTTGGTTTGTTGGGTTTAAAGAAAAATATATGGACCACAGGAGGAAAAATGTACGGACCAAAAAGAAAAAAGTGATAAGGCGAACCTATAACCTCAAATCCTAATGACACAATTCAAAATATTCTGTCCACACAAAAAAAAAAACAATTTAAAGTATTTTAAAACAAAATTCCTGTCAATTTTTTTAAACCTATTTGATGCCAATTTCTAAAGAATGTTATGACTTAAAAAAAAATATTTATTTTTAAAAAAAGAATAATGTGTTTAATAAGCCATGACATAACATTATAGGTATGTTATCGCTTATTATTAATTTTTAAATTTTTTAAATAAATTTTTGGTCTCTATATATTAAGGATGCAGAACCCGGTTCCTTATAACAAATCAAGGATGTCTAGTGCAGCTTCAACACTTGCTTGCTTCAACCATGATGCAAAATTTGGCTTGCATGATCGACATACTGCAGATTTTCACCCTAGCATTTGGAAGGATTATTTCCTTCAATGTGCTTCAGAATCCAAGGTATATATATTGCCACTTATACGTGCCTTTGGTATTTATTCATTAGGCATGCAATCAACATCATAATATAAGTGATCTTTTCTTGCACTTAATTCGGTAGGCAGTTTAATTTCTTGGCTGACCTGAATAGGGTGTTCGTTAAGTATGGTTCATAGATCATTACTTTATCATTAAAACAAGTAAGTTGTTTCAACGCTTAAATAAGTATTTTTTCTTTCCAACACATGCAGGAACTTGACTATAAAATCGGACCACAAATTGAAACACTGAAGAAAGAGGTGGTCAAAATGCTTACCTCAACGACTGAGAAGCCCTTAGCAAAAGTTGACTTGATTGATTCAATATGTCGTTTGGGTGTGCATTATCATTTTGAATGTGAGATTGAAGAAGTGTTGCAACAGATTCACAAGACTTACGTCAAAAATGGAGAAATAACTCATGAAGACAACCTTCGCTCCCTTGCTTTACTTTTTAGGTTATTGAGGCAACAAGGATTTCGCGTTTCACCTAGTATATCCCTCAGCTTATCTACTTGTATTTAGATTTCCTTCTATTGGTGTTCGGATTTCAATTATACTTAAAAATAATGAAAAAAATTTAGATAACAAGCCATAAAACTAAGCATATATTTTACTCTATAAACTTCTTTTCCTTATTTCGTTTTTGTGCTTTGTCATCTCTAATGGCTTTTCAATCTTGTGGTTGTTGAATAAAATATCAGCCGTGTTCAACAAATTTAAGGATGTGCATGGAAATTTCAACGAAAAACTTATCAAAGATGTTGAGGGAATGCTAAGTTTGTACGAAGCCTCGCATCTCAGGATTCATGGAGAGGACATATTAGATGAAGCTCTTATGTTCACTTCCACTCATCTTGAGTCCATTGCCACCCAATTGAGCCCTCATCTTGCTGCACAAGTCAATCATAGCTTAAGGAATCCTCTCCATCATGGCCTGCCTAGGTTTGATGCACGACATTACATTTCAATCTATCAACAAGATCCTGCCCATAATGATACTATACTCGCTCTAGCAAAATTAGATTTCAATTTGCTACAAAACTTGTACCGAAAGGAAGTTGGCAACATTTGCAAGTAAGCTCTTCAACCACAAACTAATATAATTGTTAAGCTGGTTCCCAAGAGTACTCCCTTTAACTACTATTGTGTTTTTGTCCTTTAGGTGGTGGAAGGAGTTGGACGTCCCTGCAAATCTACCATTTGTACGAGATAGGATTGTGGAATGTTACCACTGGAGCTTGAGTGTATGTTTTGAGCCCCAATATTATCAAGCAAGAAAAATAATGACAAAAGTAGTTGCCATATTATCAATCATTGACGATACATATGATGCATATGGAACCATTGATGAATTAGAACTTTTCACTAAGGCAGTTGAAAGGTTGGTTATATCTTTCTTTTTTTCTTTTTTCCTTTTAAACATATAAAAAGTCTAAGTCATTGAAATGAGTGTATTAAATGGTTTCAGGTGGGATATTAGCTGCTTGGATGATCTTCCAGAATACATGAAATTATCTTATAGGTCTCTCTTAAAGGTTTATGAAGAAGCAGAACAAGAAATGGGGAAGGAAGTGGGAGCATATAGTATTAACTATTGCAAAAAAGAAGTATGACTCTCATTTTTACAATATACTGGTTGTTTTCTCACTTAAATTGATTGGAAATAGCGGCATTCAAAACTGATTTGTCATTTAAATTTGATAATTTAATTTTTTGTTAAATTTTGGAGTAAAAAGTTAAAATTTCACAGAAAATTTATATATAAAAAAAAATCACAAAACTAAACGAAAGAGCTTCTCAGCCTTATTTTATAGAGATAATAATCTTATCCTTCACGTTTACATAAACTCAACTCATAGTAATGATCAAGGAAACTTAAACCATTACAAACCATTATTTCTTACTATTAGTTTGGTATTGTTTTAATTATATAAGACAAGGCTAACATTTCATATTTTATTTTGCAAATATTATTGACTATGACTCAAGGGCCCCTTATAAGATTCATAAATTAATTCGACAGTTTGTTAAAAACTTGAGTTACTCCTTGGCATTCAAAGATACAAAGAATTGCAACTCTAAGTCTCTCAACGATTTCTGTTATATAATCCATGCAAATGGCAGTTTAAAGAGGCGGTCCAAGCCTACATGATTGAGGCCAGATGGTTCGACAACAACTATGTACCAACCACAGGGGAGTACATCCACACATCAGCAGTATCATGTGCTTATCCATTGCTGACAACAACATCCTATATTGGCATGGGAGCCATAGCCACAGAGGACATCTTCAAATGGGCAACTAGTGGACCCAAAATTGTCAAAGCTTCTTCAATTATTTGCAGGCTCATGGATGACATTGTCTCCAATGAGGTATACATATATACGTATAGACACAAAAATTCGAACGACATAGATAATTAATGGTGCGTTTATTTTATTTTATTTTTTTATACAGAAAGTGAGTTTTCAACTATTAAAAAAAAGGTCAATTTTTACAAAAATTATTCATTTAGCTTTTATTCAAAAATTAAAAACAACATTTTTTTAACTTTTAAGTAAAAGTTAAGATGAAGGGCTTCTATAAAAAGTGAGTTTTTTTAGTCAAAAAATCACATTTTTATATTAAAAAAATTGAAACAAACACACTATAAATTCTAAGAAATAATTGTCTTCAATGTTTTTCCTTATTCTTTTATCATGTGAAAATTATTTAAACAAATTATATCCTGTTGAACAGTTTGAACAGAAAAGAGGACACGTTGTCTCAGTCCTAGAATGCTATATGAGGGAACATGATGTGTCTAGAGAACAAGCTATTGAAGAATCACGAAACAGAGTTATAGATGCTTGGAAGGATATCAATGAGGAATGCCTTAGGCCAACCGAAGTTCCAATGCTTTTTCTTATGCGTGTTCTCAACTTGACGCGACATATGGCTGTGATGTACAAAGATGAAAATAGCTACACTCATGCAGGAGGAATAATGAAGAAACACATTGAAGCTTTGCTTGTAGACCCAGTGCCAATATAAGAAGAGAAATGTCATTTGTATTACTTTTTAGAATATCTGTTACGGAATACTTTGAGGTATACCTTGAATATGGGTTGAGAGTTGATTCTAACTTTTCTTTTGACCAATATTTAAAAGATAGCTCAAGATGCTCCTTGATAAATATCCCAAAAAGTGGTACAAACTTATATAAGAATTAAATTCCTTTCATGCATTGTGGTTTAACGTTAAATAAAGATAATATGACCACATGTGGGACTGTTCGTATCGTTTGTTGAGTTACGAGTTGGGTAAAAGTTCTAAGTTTGATGTAATGCTTTTATGAATGTAAAAAAATTATGTAGTCTTTTCTTTAAACTTGCGCCCGTATATGAGGGTCGATGTTGTGTGCAATGTATCCTATATAAATAAATAAAGTATGGATGTGATTGTCCGCTTTTACAATTGGCGTGAAATTCTTCTGGCCAAGTTTTATATATTTGAAGTTGGTCGTTTATGCTCTTATAATGTTGATCTCTTTTTCATTTAGTAATTATCTATTTTGTACAATGATGGTAAGGTAATTAGAAGCTGTGACCTCATGTAGACAAAATCATATATAGTGACTTTTTTTCATATTGTATTTTAATGTTCTTCATAATTTTTAGTTTAATTTAATGAGTTTAATTGGTATATATTGACAGTGTAAGAGTATTTTACATTGTTATCCAATCATATGCTTGCATCAGTAAGATTTTTAAGGTAGTGGGTGGTTGACTCAAATATTTTTACTAATGTGGCAATATATGAATTGGATATCAGTGTAAAATTTTTTTACACTGATAATGCATATAAATTAAATCCTAATTTAATTTAACTTAATTGAAAATAAAAGTTGACTAGCTTTTATATATATATATATATATATATATATATATATATATATATATATATATATATAATAAAGAACTATCATGCAACATTATAAATAAAATTCAGATTTTGAATTTAAAAAATATTTTAATATCAACTATTTATAACTTTTCCCTTCACATTTAGTTCAATCTTTTTATGTCTTTTTGGATTCTAATCAGCTTCTTCTTTATCACCTTCCACTCCATGGACCACGTTCTTGGGGATTTCAGATCATTGGTGATGATCTTTCATATTTTTCGTCTCTAATTTTATCAGCCTTTCTTCCGTTAACGATAGTACAATAGTTAATTACTAGAATGTTGATCAAGCAATATATGCTATTAAGATAAAATTTATACAACTACCCAAAAAGTTCGAAATTTATACGTTGTTAATTAGTACAAAACAGGTGCCAGATGTTGGTGCTCGACGTCATTTTTTGACTCTAGCACATAACACTAAAAGAAACTATTGTATTTGACATGGTGGTCACTCTGTACCTTTTTTAGGAAAAAGATAAAGTATTTATAACTAGGTGTAGTTCTAGGGGTCTTTTTTTTTGGCATATGGACTTCGAAAATATTATATATTTGAATATGGGATTCTGGGGTGAATTATAGGAATATGGGAATTGAGAAAAAATAATCATTGGTGGGTTTTGGAATTTTCAAATTTTTTATAATTGTTAATTGCTATGCTATGACAAATTAACAGTCTGAGATGTCAATTGACCAGTAAAAAATGTTATTAGCGGTTTTTGACTGCATAAAGCTTGCCATTGGCAATTTTTAAAACCTTCAGTATATAAACTTGGTTCCTCCTCATTGCAACCCATTCGTAGGATGCTGTAAATCTAAGAAAAAGAAAGAGGAGAGTAAGAGTAGAGAGTAGCATAGGATAGAAAACGGAGGAAAAAATGAGTGTAAATATAGTAGTAGATTTTAATGATGATATTCTTATAAACACGAGTGAAGGTGTGACATTTATATCCAAGAAGCCAGTATATTTCTCTATTCCGTATACTATGTCATTTGTGAATCTAAAGAGTGGGCTTTGTTGATGCATAGAAGTTGAGACTCCGAAAACAGTGAAGAAAATAACATATAGGTGTCCAATTTTGATTTTTGGCGATTTCATGCAATACCAAACAATTTCAATAAGCGATGATGGTGACTTTCAACAAATGTTTTGAATACATTAGCAACATCAAGCACAAATTCCTATTATTGAGTTATACATCAATTTTAAAGAAGTTGCTATTATCCTTTACCATCAAATTGATGATGAGGAGGAAGAACTTGAGCTAAACACAATTCTAGAAAGAGCGATAGAATCAGAATAAAACATTAGTGAAAGTGATGACTAAGACTTTAAAGGCCAATATGGAAGCAGCGATGATAGTGCAGATGATGATGCAAATGACGAGTAGTTGCACATATCAAATACAGTAGCGGCTAGTCAACATTCATTTGAGGAGCCATAATTTATGTGTGCTTTAGATCTTGAAGCTATGTATGCACTTGATTTCCAGAGTATGCGAACTTGGGTATGTAGTCACTGACATTTTGTCGTAATTGTTATTTTTAGTAGAAAATTTATTATCCGAGATTTAAAAATTATTATTATAACATTGAGGGTTATGATGTTAGAGTATGGATGGAGTCCCACTACATGTTCATTATTATAGTGCATGCACTTTATGTAATCTAGTCGAGTGCGTGACCTCTATATTAAAGGGCGCTCACAATTCCCATCACGGCACTGATTAGAGCAACTTACTTTCAGTTGGTTGAGTTATTTGCACGGAAAGGTAGCGAGGTACATGTGTGGAAAAATGCTGGACATATTTTCTTCGAATCTGTGACGACTCAACTTCAATCAAATGAGCAGGCATCCAAAAACCTCTGTGCCAGTCAATTCGATAAATGAAACAAGGCTTTCCATATTCAGGAGCTATCCAGCAGCCAAGATTATAGAGTTGATATGAAGCAAAGGTATTGTAACTATGGGGACTTCTAGACAGATTGATATCCATGTCATCACGTGATTGCTTGTTGCTCTAGCCAGAATGTTGATTGGCGAGCTTATGTCGATGGTATTTACAGGATTAGTTAAATATGTAAAGTTTACAAGAAGGAGTTTGGGGTCGTTGAGAGCGAAAGTACGTGGCATCAGTATAAAGGTCCAAGACTTTGTCCTAACCATAGTTATTAAACTCGGATCGGTGATCGTTGATCCCATTGAAATATGCGCCACTACTCCCTCTGCGAGACCAATATAACTCCTCATTTGCTTGTGCTGAAGGTGTAGGAAATTGCTGCTTGGGATAATGCTGCATGGGATACTAGTACTATCGGGGGGTGGCTGGTCCATGGGGAACTAATGGTGCTGGGGGATAGCGCCTCCATAGGAAATTGTTGGTGGTGGGGGGTGGCGGCTCCATAGGAAACTGTTGTTGTTGGGGAGGGGCCACCTCCATGAGGAACTGCTGGTGTTAGGGGGGTGGCAGCTCCATGGAAAGTTGCTGTTGCTGAGGAGGGGTGACTCTATATGGAGCTACTGTTGTTGTGGGGCTGCTTGCTCCATCTACACGCAGGTAATCGCATATTGTGTATACCATGCCCAATAGTCGGTGGAAGGATAGTAATTGTCAATGGGAATTCCCTATAAGATACGCTGATATCGGTGCTCCCACATCGTCACCCACTCATCAAGCATGGCTCTCTAACTTCTTGGTTCTCTTAATCCCTATAAAGTCCTTATTGTGAAATCCCTCTAGACTTTGGGGTGGGAAAGGAATAGGCTAAGCAAACCCAAACTAACGCATTATAGGTCAGCTACGTGCCACTCTAATACCTCAAAGCAGATCAATGGGCTAACAGTTGACTATAATAGTCACTCACCTCTCACGTCATCTGGAATATGGGCATCCATAACAACATCCCCATATGGTTGCCACACAAACTACATTATTAAAAATAAATCAGATATACAAATAATTTTAAATGTGATATTACAAGAGATTCTATGGTATATTAATGCCTACCTGATGAACTCCCATATGATCTAATGCCAATCTGATATTCCTAGGATTTTTGAATGGAGTGTTTCGTGAATACCACAATTGTCTCCATCTATGAAAAGTTATGTTAATTAGATAGAATTTTGAGTCCAACATACTTATAATTTATTTAAAGTTAAATTACTTGAGAGCAATGGGAAAAACAATTGGTTCGCCCGATATTGGAGCCAACCACAGGAGCTAGTGCCACGCCCACACTTGTAGTAGTATCTTGGAGCAACAAATTTCTTTTGCATCCATTCAGCATGGTCTAGGCCTCTATAAAGAAAAGCGAGGCATGCCAAACTCTAACTATGTAACCTAATTTCATTCAGATTCGCCAACAATTGCAGGAATTTTCCATGGATCACTGAATTACTCTTGTTTGGCATTAGAATGTGCCCCAGTAAAGATATTATATATCCATGAACATATCATGTTATTGCAATGTCAGAATTAGTAGGAAGCCAACCAAGATGCTGCGTGAGCAACTTTAATTTTATTTCACATTTGTCAACATCATATGCTCCAAGTTGGCCACCAAGTAGCTCCTCACTATATCCTAGAGTGTTATGGTGTTGGGATTGGTAGAACTAATGACTGGTAGACCATGGATACGAAGTCTAAGTAAAATAGCTATATCTTCCAATGTGACTGTGTATTCCCCACAAGGAAGATGCAATGTGTGTGTCTCCAGCCTCTGCCGTTTGACGAGTGCATTAATAAAGGTGTTGTTTATTTGCATTTGGCAAATCTATGCAATATTATTAAGACCAGTCTACCATAAATGCTCACGTATTTTGACCCTAGGTGGAATCATGTATAAGTGACGGGGTCGCAATAACTTCATCACCTGTTACGATCAAAAAACAACAAAAGATGAATAAAGCATGCAATATAATAAATATTTTTTTTTGGTTCCATAATTAGCTTCTTTAAAATACTTAATGATAAGTTTTTTTTTTTTTTTTCATATTTTGTAATGTGATAATGAGAATGAATTAAATATGATAAACATGTCATAATAAATTATTTAAATTTATATCACTTTGTGAATAACGGGCTAAGCTAATCCTACTGACTTAATATGTAAAAAGTTAAAATAAATAAACTAGAATGGGTTGACTTGCATAAACCGGTCATCAAAACCGCTAATTTAACCTTAATTAACATTAGCCAGCAAGTTGACAAGTTAGTTTGCCATCTTGTTCATTTATAAATTTGTTTAATAAATTATTTATAATTTTCGACTCTTTTTAAATATTTAGGCTATTAAAGTAATTTTCTTTTTTGGTCGTGGTTATTAAACTAATTTGATCGACAAGTTTTTCTTTAAAGCAAACATATTAATTTAGGCAAATTGCAAGTTAAACAAGTTATAATTTGTGTCCCGTAATCTGTTTATCTAACTATAAAATTACACTTAGAAGAATTAAAATAATTCCAAGTATAATCAATTCACTAACTATACTCACATAAAATACAAGAAGTATAATTTAAAAGAGTAACACTTCTATTTTGGTCTGCCACTATTATAATAGTTAAGGGAAAAAAAACATCTCACACTTTCAACCTTGCTGTACATATTACAAAAACAAGAGAACAATATCTACAATCAAAAGATAGATCATTCATTTCCTTTATGTAATGTATAGGCCTCTCACTTTGGGAAAAAAAAAATTAAAAAATCCATATTTAATTAAGAACAATAGAACACATGACAAGAAGGAGCAGCCACATAAGAATGCAATAATAAAAAATAGAGACATCCAGTCTATGTGGATTCACTATTGAATCTTGAACCATTTTTTCTTTTTTGATATTTCCTTTCTTCTTTCTTAAAAAAACTTTTTTTTTTTTTTTTGGAAAAAAACACACTCTTCACACTCAGAAACCTCTTCTTTTTTCTCTCATCTGCATCTCAAACTCTCTTCCTCGCTTCCTCATCTCACATATATAGAACACATACACACACAGGGAACAAGAAGTAACATTGTTGTAGAGATTCCCTGCAATAAAGACCGCCAATAGCGACTTTTGGGGCTGGCAGAACAGATTCCCATGCCTGTCTCTATGCAGCAGCTTTGCAAAGATTCCTGCAACAAAAATAGCCAATAGCGGTTTTTTGGGGAGCCTTCCACGTTCAACGTTGCCATGTGATTCTGTGTAGCTTTCAGAAAATTCAAACGCAGTTTGACTCATGCTGAATCCCATGCCCTTTGAATCTGTGCTTGGCCATCAATGGATTACCATGCATGCAAGAGCTGTCATCTTTGCTGAAAACACCAAAAATTGCCATTGGTGAGTTTTCATAAACCCATATTAGCGTAATTTAGCCTATAAAACCATATCACTATATATAATACACTCATTTATCATATATAAAATAAAAAACCTAGTTCTAGTAACTAGTTTAATAATAATAATAATAAAAAGTTCTAGTAACTAGTAGTACTAGTTGTGCCATGATCACTAGGGGAGCATCATGATAGTTAAGGTAGAAGGTACAACATTTTTCCCAGCGACATTTGTCACTGCCAAAGATTTGTAGTCACTACGAAAGATACTTATGCCAGCCATAAAAATGTTGTCACATGTCATGACAAAAAATGCCATTGCAAAAAGTTTCGCAACAACCTTCAATGTTATGGCTAAAACTTATGTTTTTTTCGGAACAATTTGATACAAATAATAACATTAGGGGGTCTATTCAGAACATACATGTGGCAAGTGATCCGAGTCATGAGGCAACAAATTCACAAGCAATGGGGAAAGTGAGGAAAAGCACCAGAATTGGCCAAAGGCCCAAGACTCTCGAGGATTATATCTGCTAGAGGTACCAAGAAAAGGCAGTTTTGGCATGTGAGTTCCTACTTTATCTGCATATATGTTTCCTTTTCATCTGGAATATTCCTCTTATCCCTTCTTCCTTGTTTTGATTATCGATTCTGATCTCAGGCGGCCTCAACAGATTGGATAAGAACCATATCCCATTGACCTTGTTGATATATATATTTCACCTTTCTTTGATTTTAGATAGTTGAACTCATTTTATTGGCTAATATAGAGAGTATAACGCACACATACTATTTGGTTTTATTTTCATATAGAAATTTTACTTCAAAGAAGATACAATTGTATCAATTGGTGATTTGATTACGTTGACATGGCGGACAACACAAGAATAAAGGAGATTCAGGCAGAGATCAAGAGGTTGACGGAGCAGACGAACATTCATCATGGACAACTTACAGAGATGTCATGAATTTCTCAACATCTTGCTGCGCAACAAGAGCAACTAAATGCTATGACCCAAACATTGGCATTGATCCAAGTTCAATTGGCTCAACACCATGACTCCTCATCCTCGACCCCACAGCATGTTGCCTTTGCTCAACCACACTCCACGGCATTCGCTCAACCTCAATTGATGAAAGTAGATTTCCCAAGGTTTACAGGAGAAGAGGTGATGTAGTGGATCTATAAAGCTGAGAGGCTTTTCAAGATTTATGATAGTCCTGAAGATCAAAAGGTTGACATAGCTTTGGTTCATCTAGATGGCAAGGCTCTTCCCTGGTTTCAGATGTTGGAGAAAGCAAATTAGGTACCTAATTGGTTTGCCTTATCTACTACTATGCAAATATAGTTTGGACCATCTCGATTTGATAATCCTAGAGAAGAATTACTTAAACTGCGACAGACTTCCTCTGTTATTGACTGTTATGATGCTTTTAGTGAGTTGGCTACTAGAGCATATGGGATGGATGATACATTATTGTTAGATTGTTTTGTTGGTGGCTTGCATCCGGAATTGAAGAGGGAAGTTAAGTCCCGTTCACCATATTCTTTACTCCAAGCAGTGTCCCTAGCGAAATTATTTGAAGAGAAATTTCTTCCCATACACCCTGTAATCCGTGCTTCATGTTTCAGTGCAAATACAAGGCCATTCCATTCATGTTTCAGCCTATATCCTACCCATAACTGTAGCGGAATTAGTGCTTGGCACGCAATGGTTGGCAACTTTGGATACTCATTTGGCAAACTATCGACAATGCTTCCTAACTTTTTACTTGAGTGGGGAACTAATCACTTTACAAGAATACTCTTCAAATCTGCCAAGTCCAACTCAATTCCATCAGCCAACACGCTTACAAGCTACAGGCGTTATAGCTGAATTATACACTATTCAAATTCAGACACCAAAACTACCTGCTTAACATTTATTAGAATTACTGGCCTCTATGGAGCCTGAATTGGCTATGATTCTGCAGCAATACAAGGAAGTTTTTGATAAGCCGCATAGGTTACCCCTAATTCGTTCTCATGACCATACTATTCCACTGATGCCTAATACTGCCCCTGTTAAAGTTCGACCTTACCATTACCCTCAAAGCCAAAAATCAGATATTGAACGTATTGTTGTTGAAATGCTATCTGAGGGTATCATACAGCCTAGTTCGAGTCCATTCTGGTCACCTGTGTTACTTGTCAAAAAAAAGGACGGGACATGGCATTTTTGCACTTATTATAGAGCTTTGAATACAATGATTGTTAAGGACTCCTTCCCTATGCTTACAGTGGATGAATTATTAGATGAACTATTTGGAGCACAATATTTCTCAAAGTTGGACTTGCATTCTGGGTATCATCAGATTCTTGTTAAACCAAAAGACCGCCACAAGACAGCGTTCCGCATGCACCAGGGGTTGTATGAGTGGCTTGTCATGCCATTTGGCTTGAGCAATGCCTCTGCAATGTTCCAAGCACTTATGAACTCAGTATTTGCAAAGTTTTTGAAGAAATTTGTCCTAATTTTCTTCAACGACATTTTAATCTCTAGCTCGACATGGAATACACATATTCAACACCTTTCTCTGGTCTTAAGCACCATGAAGGGACATTCCTTATTCGCAAAATTATCCAAATGTTCATTTGGCCAAATTCAAATTGATTATTTAGGACATGTAGTCTCAAGGGAGGGTGCCAAGGTCGATGACAGCAAGGTCTAAGCAATTAAACAATGGGATAGTCCGACTTCAATTAGATAGCTGCGAGCTTTTTTGGGGTTAGCAAGCTACTATCACAAGTGTTGAGTATATGATTTTGATGATGAGTAATAAGTGCTGATTTCTAGTTTCCATTAAAGGAAGATGCTATATTTACGAATTTCCTTTCTTATCCTAGTGAATGATTCCTTTATTTAAGTCTAAATTTAATATTGAAATATCTGATTTGAAATATTATATGACCTATTTTTCTCAAAATATTCATGTTCAAGGGATAGAATCATGCAACAAACGTTCAAATGAGTGAAATGTGGCATGGTTATAAAAGCAGAGAGAAACAGCAAATAAAGCAGCAACTACGGGTCAGGATCCAGCAAATATTGACCAGTTACAGCAGTTATGTGAGATTATAATCTTTTGCCCAAACTCTAGCCACAATTCTCTCTAACAGCTAGTAGGCTTCAACAATATATTATCTATAAAAAGCCTTCAAGGTTGAACAAAAAAACAAGACCTTCCATCAAGAGAAATTAGAGATTAAGGGTTCTATTCTTTGTTCTTACATTTGTTCATTCTACTCTTAGAGAGAGTTGTCTTTTCTTGTAGCTCATATTCAAGAGCAACACTTTACTTTCGTCATTGAGTTGTTCATTTTCTAGAGAGGAGGGAAGAGTATGGGTAGCATTCTAGGAGTCTTTTCTCTCTAGAATCACTCTACTTGGAAGATAGGTGGAGGAAGGTTGGTTGAAAGCCTTGCAAGCCAAAATTCAACGAGTGAAGAAAATCTCAAGCAATTGAGAACTAGACGTAGGTTGCGAATTGTAACCAAACCAGTATAAATCTTTTTGCATTTCTCTTCACCTTTATCTCTTTTAAATTTCTGCTATATTGTGTTTAACTATTCAAGGCTTAAATCTGAATTGTTTTCTATTTACGTTTTGTTTAAGTTTATACATTTCTATTAGTGAACCAATTCACCCCCCTTTTGGTTCTATCATCTGGTATCCGAGCCTAACTTTCTATAAGGCTTAATAGCTTGAAAGAACGATCTTTTATAGGTAAATGGCAGGGAATTTGATGAATTCAACTGTCATGGAAGGGCAATCCATCTCAAGGCCTTCGTATTTTGATGGAACAAATTACACTTATTGGAAGGAACATATGAAGATCTTCATACAATCCATTGATTACAAGCTATGGCTTGTGATTAAAAATGGACCAACAATACCAAAGAAGATGATAGATGGCAAAGAAGTGGAGAAAAGCGAAGAGGAGTTTAGTGACGAAGACATGAAGAAAATAGAGTAAAATGCAAAAGCAAAAAATATATTCTATTGTGTTGTCAATCCTGATGATTTTAGGAAGATTTCAACATGTCAAACTGCTAAGCAAATGTGGGATAAAGAGGAAGTTGCAAACATATCTTTCATGGCAAAAAGCCATGAGGAAGTAAGCGATGAAGATTCCTTTTATACATATGATGAACTAAATGAAATGCTTGATCAAGCACTTCAGGATTCTCAAAAGTTAATTTCCAAATATTTTGCTTTAAAATCAAAATATGATAGTGCTTTAAATGAAATTGAGAAACTAAGAAAAATAATTGAGACAAAAAGGCTAGAAAGTGCTCCAAGTGAAAATGAAAAAGTTCTAATTGTTGAAAATGCCTAAAAGGAAAAGTTGATGAACTCACTAAGGATCTTGCTAGCTTTGTGAAAGGTAGAGAAAACTTGGATATTCTATTGTGAAAACAAAAGTGTTCTTTTGATAGAGCAGGACTTGGATTCAATCAAGGTAAAATTGAAAAATATTATAAGAATTTTTTTGTGACAAGTGCTTTAACAACACCTTACATAGCATGCAACTACTGTGGAAAGAAAGGTCACTTTGCATATGCATGTGTCAACAAGAAAAATGATTCCAACAAAATGATTGCTAAGGGATTATCTTCAAACTCTAACCTCTAAGGACCCAAGAAAATTTGGGTATCTAAAATAAGATAAATTTGTTTTGTAGGTGTGCTTGAAGGCAAACAACAAGGATCTACGGATTCTTGATAGTGGGTGTTCAAAACATATGACTTGGGATCCTAGCAAATTTGTTTCCCTCAGGTACAAAGAAGGAGGAAGTGTCACTTTTGGAGATAATGGTAAAGGTAGAATTATTAGTGTTGGTAAAATTTCAATAAACTCTACTTCCTTTATTGACAATGTTCTCTCAGTTAAAGGTCTTAAGCACAATCTTCTTAGCATTAGCCAATTATGTGATAAAGGGCATAAAGTAGTCTTTACATCATCTCATTGCATCATTCATGGCATTAATAATACTAAAGTATTATGTGTTGGTCATAGATATGATAACCTCTACATTATATGGTTGGAAGACATTCAATCCAAAAATATAAAGTGCCTTACTTCAAAAGACGATCAAAATTGGTTATGGCATAGAAGATTAGGACATGCAAGCATGCATCTTATTTCTAAACTTTCAAAAAAGGACTTGGTTGTTGGTTTACCAAAAATAAGTTTTGAAAAAGATCATATTTGTGAAGCATGCCAACAAGGAAAACAAACTAGATCATCCTTTAAACATATCAATGTAGTCTTAACATCAAGACCTTTACAACTTCTTCACATGGATTTGTTTGGTCCCACAAAGACTACTAATGTGGGTGGTAAAAGATATGCTTTTGTTATTGTTGATAATTTCTTTAGGTTTACTTGGGTACTCTTCCTTGCTCATAAGGATGAAACATTTGAAGTCTTTAAAAGTTTTTGTAAAAGAATTCAAAATGAAAAAGGAATTGTTATTTCTTGTATAAAAAGTGACCATGGAAAGGAATTTGAAAATAAATCTTTTGAAAATTTCTGCAATAAAAATGGCATTAAACAGAATTTCTCTTGCCTAAGAACACCACAACAAAATGGTGTTGTTGAAAGAAAAAATAGAACCCTACAAGAAATGGCAAGAACTATGATTTGTGAGAATAATCCACCTAACTATTTTTGGGTTCAAGCTGTGAATACCTCTTGCTATATTTTGAATAAATTTTTAATAAGACCTCTCTTGAAAAAGACTCCTAATGAGCTTTGGAAGGGTAGAAAACCCAATATTAGTCATTTTTATGTATTTGGTTGTAAGTGCTATATTTTTAATACAAAAGATAATCTTGATAAATTCGATTCCAAATCAGATAAAGGTATCTTTCTTGGCTATTCAACTACAAGTAAAGCTTATAGAGTGTATAATAAAAGAACAATGGTAGTTGAAGAGTCTATGAATGTTGTTTTTGATGAATCTAATGATTTTTCTTTGAATAAGTCTATTGAAAGGAAAGAGGATAATGAGGTGAGCTTACCACTCAACAAGGAAGTTGAAGAAAGTCAAGACCAAAGGGAAGAACTATCACATGAAACAAATGCAACCAATGAGATTCAAGAAGAACCAACAAATGAAACTCACCCAAAGTTACCAAGAGAATGGAGACACTCATCAAGTTATCTAATGGAATTCATCATTGGAGACCCTTCAAGTGGATGAGAACAAGCTCGTCATTTAAAAACATGAACAACCTTGCTCTTCTCTCCAAAATTGAGCCGAAAAATATGGAAGAAGCATTGCAATATGAAGGTTGGATCATGGCAATGCAAGAGGAACTCAACCAATTTGAAAAAAGTGAAGTTTGGACACTTGTTCCTCCTCCGAAAAATCACACTATTATTGGCACCAAATGGGTTTTTCGTAACAAACTTGATGAAGAAGGAAATGTGGTAAGAAATAAAGCTAGGTTGGTTGCACAAGGTTATAACCAACAACAGGGTATAGATTTTGATGAAACTTATGCACCGGTAGCTAGATTAGAGTTCATTAGAATGATTTTGGCATATGCATGTTTTAAAAACTTTAAGCTCTATCAAATGGATGTAAAGAGTGATTTTTTAAATGGCTTTCTAAATGAGGAAGTCTATGTAAGACAACCTCCTAGTTTTGAAGATGATAATTTCCCAAATTATGTTTATAAACTTGCTAAGGCTCTTTATAGTTTAAAACAAGCTCCTAGAGCTTGATATGAGAGATTAAGTAAGTTTTTGATTGAAAATAGCTTTTCAAGAGGTAAGGTTGATAATACATTGTTTAGAAAGTCTCTTAATCATGATATATTAATTGTTCAAGTTTACGTTGATGACATTATTTTTGGCTCAACTAATGAGAACTTGTGCAAAATTTTTTCAAAGCTTATGCAGGGTGAATTTGAAATGAGTATGATGGGGGAGATGACCTTCTTCCTTGGTCTTCAAGTGAAGCAAACAAAAGAAGGTATCTTCATTAACTAAGCCAAATATACAAAGGAACTACTAAAGAAATATGGAATGGACAAGGCTAAACCCATAGCTACACCAATGAGCCCAACCACCAAGTTAGAAAAGGATGAGAATGGTAAGGCAGTAAGTGAGAAGATCTATACAGGTATGATAGGGTCCTTATTGTATTTAACTGCAAGTAAACCTGATATTCTATTTAGTGTGTGCTTGTGTGCTAGGTTTCAAGCAAATCCTAAGGAATCACATCTTGTGGTGTTAAAAGAATTTTTCATTACTTGCTCGAAACTCAAAATTTTGGTATGTGATATGCAAAACATGTGTCTTTTGATTTACTTGGTTTTTTGAATGCTAATTGTGCCGGTTGCAAATTTGATAGGAAAAGTACTAGTGGAGATTGTCAATTTTTAGGACCATGTCTAGTGTCTTGGCACTCAAAGAAACAATCCTCAATGGCTAATCCACTGCAAAGGCCGAATAAATGGCCATTACAAACTGTTGCGCTCAAGTTTTATGGATGAAGTACCAACTCCTAGATTATGGTGTTAAACTTGACAAAACTCCTATTAAATGTGACAATACTAGTGCTATTAACTTATCAAAAAATCCTACTCAACACACTAGAACAAAGTATATTGAGATTAGGCACCATTTTTTAAGGGATCATATGCAAAAAGGCCATATTGAACTTGAATTTATAAGCACAGATTTTCAGTTGGTAGACATATTTACAAAGCCACTTAATGAAGAGAGATTTTGCTTCATAAGAAATGAACTTGGGTTAACAAGTTTAGAATAAGAATATTAAACATGCATTTGTGTCTTGAATTATATCTATTATGTGAATTTTTGCATAATTAGTTCCTATTCGTTAGAGTGCTTGAAATGATTATTTACATGATATTTTATGCAAATTCTAGTTGATTGGAACCATATCCAAGGCTTTATGAAGTATTTTCCAAGTGTTTTTCATGTCTATGTAAGTCTGTCAAAACTAGCAACTAGTATTTCATTACTGGGCAAAACCAGCAACTACCTTGTAGTTGTTGGAAGTAGTTGCTGCTCTTTTCTGATTTTTGTATGATACCACACGTTTCTTGTCTCCACTAAATAAGGGCAAATTTGTCTTTTTAATTTTTTGTTAAAAAGGGGGGGGGGAGGGAAAGGGGACGGTACACTCATCTCTCACTTCTTTGATTTCTCACTTCTCCATTTCTCATTCTACCTTTTTCTCTTTTCAAAACCTAGCCCCCAAATTGAAGCCAAAGAAACTTACCTCAGCCACCATCATTATCTTCTATGACGGACCCTATTGCATCCGCGAAGCAACAGTGAAGATCTCTCCACCAGCACCGATTCTTCTTCCACGGCAAATCTCCATCGCGCTTCTCACCTCAGCAATAGCAGCGTCTCCTTCTCCGATGAGTAGCAGCGACCATGACGCCGCCATGAACTTTGAGAATGGCATCCATCACAGCCACCACCACAAGCTCCGATCAGCCCCCTCCATTGTGCATTAGACTGCAGCAAGCTGTCATGAGTCAGCTCCTTAGCTTCGAATGCCTCAATTCATTTGTGAATTCTCTGGTTAGTTTGAAAGAATATTGAAGAACATCCTTCAATCTTGCATATCTCTGTGAAAAAAAAAATTAATCTGCTTGTGGTGTTAATATGATATGATGCTGAGATGTTTGCTTTTATCTGCTGCATATGCTGTGGGTTTGAGTTTTATGTGGGTATATAGTGTTTAGTGTTTTTGGCTAGGGGACCATCTTTTATTGTGGGCCTAGTGTGGTACTTTGACAAAAGTAGATTGGAAAGGTATTTTATTATGTTAGACACTGACACTTGATGCTATGTTGAGAATTTTTGATGGCACCAAAAAAGGGAAGAAAAAATGTGAAACAGTCCAAAAAGAAGGCACTCCAACCCAAGAAAAATATTTCAAAGAAACCTCAACCATCCTCTAAAATTGGTCTGTCTGAAGTCGATTTGTTATCGTTTAGAAACAAAGATGCTAAAAGAAAATTCCAATCCTTTGGGATGCGTCAAATGCTTTTGAGAAGAACAGTGAATCTAACATTCTTTGAGAATGAGAATATACATGTATTCAAAAGATTAGAAAATATGGGTTGGACACATTCCTATATCTTGATGAAAAGGTATATCCTCGTCTTGTTAAACTCTTTTATGCCAACTCATTTGTGGATGAAACTGGTACTCTATTAAAATCTTATATGCTTGGGACTGAAATTTCCTTAGATGCTCATAGTCTAAATGATATTTTGGGGTGTGATAATTTTGGAGCTGAAGTTATCTACTTTGCTAGTGTTGCTCCTCACTATAAAGGGTTTGAGTATAGCAGTGAATTATCTAATCTTACACATTGTTGTGCTAATCTCAAACCTGATGCAACAAAGCTCGTTAGTGTGGAATCTAGACTTTTGTTTCACTTCTTGACTCAAGTGATAATGCCAAAATATGGTAGTCAAAATGAGATCACTCTCTTCTCTATCTTCTTTATATGGTGTGCCATGAAAGGTAAGAAGCTTGACCTTGGCCATTTGATCTTTAATGGGATGACAAGATTTTTAAAGAAAGCAAAAGGACAACTCCCTTATGGTATGGTTATCACAAAAATTCTTCTCCATGTTGGTATTGACATTTCAGCCGATGAAGCTATTCAAGAAACACACACTAGGGGCAACTTTGATGAAGAATTAATGAGATATTTGAGGTTCAAGAAATTGTCCAATGGTGAGTGGGTTCGATCATGCTCTTAAGAAGAAGAGGAAGAGGAAGAAGCAGCCCAAAACAGTACAAATTCATCTGAAAAATCAGAATCTGCATCCTCTAAAGAAGCCAGCCATGCATCTCATGAGGACAACTCAAAATCCAACACTCATAATTCTGATTGCACTCCAGCTGCTCCTTCCAACATGCCATCTCACTCTCAAACTGTTTTGGAGAAACTTGGGGACTTAGAAAATCAATTAGCCCGTGCACGTGATGACATTACCCTTGTTTTGGAAAACCAACAACAGCTCAAAGCAAACCAAGAAACTATGTAGAACCTATTAAACCTAATTATCCAAAAACTTAGCTAGATTTGCTTCTGTGTTTTTTGCTTTCATAGAATCTGGATATGGTGAATCATTGACATTAGTCTTTGTGTCTATCTTGATCATAGCACTCTATCTAGTTTTTTTTTTTTTTTTTAATATCTGGTTGATTATATTTTACTATGTTGTGAATGGTACTCATTGTGTAACTTTCTAGTTTGCATATTCTTCTCTATTCTCTTTTGTTTATCCTTTTTTGATGTTGAAGGGGGAGAAAAATATGGAGTTCTTTATGAACAAGTATAAGCGCCTAAGAGGAACAAGATCATAGATTATGAATTAAGGGGGAGCAAGCATGAGCTAAGGGGGAGCAACATCCAAGAAGATCATGAATTAAAAGGGGAGTTCTCTTTAACTTTTTACTCTTTAATACTTGTTGGAAAATTTGAAAAGATTATATGCTGCCTACTCTGATACTTGTTTCATATATACCTATTCAAATATTAGGAATCATTTTCATCATCAAAAAGGGGGAAAATGTTGAGTATATGATTTTGATGACGAGTAATAAGTGCTGATTTCTAATTTCCATTAAAGGAAGATGCTATATTTAAGAATTTCCTTTCTTATCCTAGTGAATGATTCCTTTATTTAAGTCTAAATTCAATATTGAAGCATCTGATTTGAAATTATTATATGACCTATTTTTTCTCAAAATATTCATGTTCAAGGGATGAAATCATGCAACAAACGTTCAAATGAGTGAAATGTGGCATGGTTGAAAAAGCAGAGAGAAACAGCAAATAAAGCAGCAACTATGGGTTAGGATCCAGCAACTACTGACCAATTACAACAGTTACATGAGATTATAATCTTTTGTCCAAACTCTAGCCACAATTCTCTTTAACGGCTAGTAGGCTTCAACAGTATATTATCTATAAAAAGTCTTCAAGGTTGAACAAAAAAACAAGACCTTCCATCAAGAGAAATTAGAGATTAAGGGTTCTATTCTTTGTTCTTACATTTGTTCATTCTACTCTTAGAGAGAGTTGTCTTTTCTTGTAGCTCATATTCAAGAGCAACACTTTGCTTTCATCATTGAGTTGTTCATTTTCTAGAGAGGAGGGAAGAGTGTGGGTACCATTCTAGGAGTACTTTCTATCTAGAATCACTCTACTTAGAAGATAGGTGGAGGAAGGTTGGTTGAAAGCCTTGTAAGCCAAAATTCAACTAGTGAAGAAAATCTAAAGCAATTGGGGACTGGATGTAGGTTGCGAATTGTAATCGAACCAGTATAACTCGTTGTGCCTTTCTCTTCACCCTTATCTCTTTTAATTTTTTGCTATATTGTATTTAACTATTCAAGGCTTAAATTTGAATTGTTTTATGTTTACGTTTTGTTTAAGTTTATAAATTTCTATTAGTGAACCAATTCACCCGCTTCTTGGTTCTATCAGCAACTTCATCAGGAATTTTGCCATGTTGGCTGCTCCCCTTACTGATTTGCTTAAAAAGGATGCTTTCCATTGGTCAGAAAAGTCACAGTTAGCATTAGATAATCTTAAGATAGCTCTCACACATGCTCTTGCATTGGCACTTCCTAACTTTGCCAAACCTTTCATACTTAAAACAAATGCATCTGGAACAGGCATAAGGGCAGTCTTAAGTCAGTACAGCCACCCGATAGCTTTTTTTTCGAAGAAACTGTCATCAGTAATGTAGAAACAATCAGTATATGCTAGAGAAATGTATGCTATCACCATAGCTATTGCCAAGTTTAGGCATTACTTACGACACTATTTTATTGTGCGGATAGATCACAAAAGCCTCAAAGAAATGCAAGCACAAGTGATTCAAATACCAGAGCAGCAGGCATGGCTCCCTAAATTGTTGGGCTATGATTTCATGATTGAGTACAAAAAGGGGGCTGACAACCAGGCAGCAGATGGACTGTCACGGTCCTTCATGGCTCTCTCTCAATCAAAACTCGTGTTCCTTAGTCAATTGCAACAGGAACTAACTATGTATAACCCTTACAGCGAATTTCCAACAGCAGCAGGTCCTAAATCCAAGCTTCAGCATAAACAAGGATTCTGGTTTTGGGAAGGCAAATTATTAATTCCTGCAACTTCTAACATCCGCCACATGATATTAAAAGAGTTCCATGATTCTGCAGTGGGCGGACATGCTGGCATTAAAAGAACTCTTGCTCGAGTCGCTACTCAATTTGTCTGGAAAGGGTTGGCACAAGATGTGCAATAGTATGTGAAGAATTGTTTAATTTATCAGCAAGCTAAATATAGCAATCAACCTCCTACCGGTCTCATGCAACCACTGCCAATCCCTCAGCAAGTATGGCGTGATATTGCCATGGATTTCATCACCGGGTTGCCGTCGTCTCATGGATGCTCAATTATTATGGTGGTAGTTGATCGTCTTTCAAAATTCGCCTATTTCATTCCTCTAGCAGCAGACTTCATAGCAAAGATGGTGGTTGATTTATTTATACAACATGTGGTCAAAATTCATGGTATTCCACACTCAGTTGTATTTGATAGAGATAAACTTTTTACCAGCTGGTTTTGGCAACATCTCTTTACAAGGCAGGGGACTACTTTGGCAATGAGCTCTTCTTACCACCCATAAACAGACGGTCAAACTGAGGTCCTTAATGGGTGCTTAGAGATGTATTTATGCTGTTACACTAAGCAGAATCCAAGAGACTGGCATAAGCTACTACCTTGGGTAAATTATTGGTATAATACAGCTTTCCAATTTGCTATTGGTATAACACCTTACAAGGCTGTAGTTGGCCAGGACCTGCCACAAATTATCAGATCTGAAACTCAAGCATCGGATAATCCGATGGTTCAGTAGCAACTGCAGGATCGTGACAAGTTGCTCACTGAGCTTAAGAATAATCTTCTTAAGGCACAACACAGCATGAAAAGTAGAGCTGATGGCAAGAGACAAGATCTTCAATTCTCTGTTGGTGATTATGTATTTGTCAAGCTGCAACCTTACCGCCAAAGTTTAGTGGTATTGCACAAAAACCAAAAGCTTGGTATGCGTTACTTTGGGCCATTCAAGATTATTGAACGCATTGGTCCAGTTGCCTACAAGCTTAAGCTACTTGAGATAGCCAAGATACATCCAGTCTTCCATATTTCTCTCCTCGGGAAATGCCAAGGCAATCCTCATCAACAAACTATACTAGTTCCGCTACTTTCTAATGAAAAGGGACCGGTGCTCAAACCATTAGCAATATTAGCTAAGCATAGAATTCAGAAACATGGTGCTTGGCTCTCAGAGGTTCTCATTCAGTGGAAAAACTTACCTAAGGAGGAGGCATCGTGGGAACTGGAAACTGAAATCAAAAGACTTTATCCTCACTTTGACCTTGAGGACAAGGTCAATTTCAATGGAAGGGGTATTGATACAAATAATAACATTAGGGGGTCTATTCAGAACATACACATGGCAAGTGATCCGAGTCATGAGGCAACAAATTCATGAGCAATGGGGAAAGTGAGGAAAAGCACCAGAATTGGCCAAAGGCCCAAGAGGCTCAAGGATTATATCTGCT
Source organism: Pterocarpus santalinus (assembly GCA_031439595.1). NCBI lineage: Eukaryota > Viridiplantae > Streptophyta > Magnoliopsida > Fabales > Fabaceae > Pterocarpus > Pterocarpus santalinus. The sequence continues at coordinate 18,822,977 of CM062531.1, forward strand.
AGAGGTACCAAGAAAAGGTAGTTTTGTAATGTGAGTTCCTACCTTCTTTGCATATACGTTTCCTTCTCATCTGGAATATTCCTCTTATCCCTTCTTCCTTGTTCTGATTATCGATTCTGATCTCAGGTGGCCTCAACGGATTGGACAAGAACCAGATCCCTTTGACTTTGTCAATATATATTTCACCTTTATTTGATTTTGGATAGTTGAACTCATTTTTTTGGCTGATATAGAGAGTATAACGCACATATACTATTTGGTTTTATTTTCATATAGAAATTTTACTTCAGAGAAGATACAGTTGTATCACAATTGTCGCTGGCATAATCAACTTGTACCGACGACTTTGATCGTTATCTTAACTAACCTATGGCAACAACCATGGTCGCGGCCAAAACCAATCTTTTCTAGCAACCCCAGTCGCAAACATATCTATCATGCATGTTCTGGCGACTATAGTTTGTTGCCTCTATAACTTACCAGAACAATAAATGTCACAGCCATAAATTACCTTTTTCCAATAGCTTAAGTTGTTGCCAAATATGATATTTTCTTCATGAAAAATATTGTTGCCATTGGTTAAAATTGCTCTACCACTACCTATTTTCAACAACTTATGTTGCTACAAGAGATTTTATTAATAAAATATTAAATATATATTTTTTAATGTGATGAAATTCATGTTTTATTTTAATTAATATTATTGACATTTGTAACTTCAATTTTAACAACTATGAAATTGAAATATATTCAAATTGACAAAACATTTTAATACTTAAACAAGCTCAAAACACTCGAGCAAGTGAGGAGCCAAGATTATATTCGACCACATGAACTCAAAACATTAAAAAAAAAAAAAAAAAACAAGGGAAACACCGGTGTGATAATAATATGAATGTATCCTACTCTAGACCTTCAATATTCCAATCACATGGGTTAACACCACTATAAATAAATACAGACACGACCAATTGATAAACGTGTCAAATAAACAAATGAACAGCTGTATGAACTAATACCACCTACTCAAAAACCACAAAACCAACCATCCAACAAACTCATCTTCAACTGCAACTGACATAGAATAAAGCAGCAGCAATTCATAAAGCACATCACTTGCCCACTTGCATTGTTTCAGCACAAAATTTAATTTTAATATAAAATATTTTTAGAGTATAAAGTAATAATTAATTTCATTCAAACATTTAACTATTACTATTCATACTGAGGAAGTTTGTATTTTAGAAAGCATAGCTAACATATTTTCCTCAACTTGTCTTTGCATCTTTTCTTCAAGTTGTTTTCCCATTTCTTCTCTCATATTACGCTCTTCTTGAAGCTGAGTCACCATTTCTTCTCTCATGTTACACCCTTCTTGAAGCCGAGTCTCAACCTCCTTCAATTTCATTGCCAAACTTTCTTGCTTTTTCGCTTTCATTTTGCAACTGTTCATGTAGGCAATTATCAGATTTTCCCTTCACTGGCCTAACTCTAGATCCCCAACCAGGACAATAGAAAGATGGCTCTCCTACAACTGATACAAAAGCTGAATTAATCAGAGAGTCCTTATATGTTTGCTCATCTATGTCTTGTAATATTTCTAAAGAAGCTTCTTGAACCTTATTCTGTAGAGGAAATAAGAATAAAATCATAAGTATAATTTTTTTTTAAAGATAAAAATAAGAGAGTCTCAACCCAGAAGAACAAAGTGAAGGGCAAAAAATAAAACAAAATACATGAAAAGTACAATCCATCAAATCAAAGCCATCTTAGATCCCCTTGCTATACATAACACCATTCCTATATAAATATAGACATCAGGCCGCAATCTCAGCTACTCAGCATACCACCAAAACACGCCCAACATTCCAAAATAGCCCCAAGATCTATTGGTTAAATTTGGATATAGACATAGGGATCAAGCCACAATCATCATAGCACAAATTCGTCTTGCAGTTTAGACCATGATTCCCACAACTCAACAGCGAATTGATTAGTGCAACAAATACTACTTCTTATAAGCTTTAACAGCCAACAGTTCATAAGCAGAACAATCAATTCTTAACGCACATCCATAATATCACCAACCATATTAGTCCCAAAAAAGAGAACATACATTCCCCAATAACAGCATCATCAATAGCATCAGATTATCAAGACAAAAACACAATGTTCACCCAGGTACACATAAGATATAAACTAACATAGGGAAACCAGCATCCAAATTGAAAAGTGGAAATAATAAGTATAATTTATAATTTAATAAAAAATTTATAATTTATAAATCAAATAAATAGCACATTACCGCAACTTCTTCAGAAGCCTCATCTACCCATTTGCCATTGTTATTTATGTCTGTCATTCGCCACAATTCTTGAAAATTAGGTTCCTTTCTAGTTTCAGGATCTCTCTAAAAACAATTTGGCACATAACATAAGAAAAATTATTAGTTCAGTAAAGTATTTGCAACTATAGAAACTAACGTATATTAAACTTTACTGCGTCATAACTAACAGGTTGAAATGATTTCCTGCCACATGTATGATTGATAACTTGTTTTGCTCTGTTGCTTGTGTTCCTCTCACTCATTGCCTAGAAAAAAAATATATGTCATTAATTTTTTTGCATATCATAACTGATCTATCTATATTCAAAAAAGATTCCTTATGTACCTTATAGTCAGGACTTGAAAAATAATTCACCAAATATTCCCAATCATCTTCACCTACATCATCAGGTCTATTCTGCAAAGCCTCTTCATTTGTTTCAAAATTCAAGAAGTGTTTATAAAGTCTTGCTCTTTGACTTCGATAGAGCCTGTTTGCAGCTTCGAGAATAGCGTCTTTGTTATGTTTTGTGTCCTCAATATCAAAAGGATCCTGTACTCAACAATTAAAATGAAAGTTAAGTTTAATATACTATTAGCTCAAAATCCAAATCAATGAGCAAATGATTAACACTTACCAAAACTTTTGCTACTGTCTTATTTTTGCTTCTTCAGGAATTTTTCTCCGCTTGATCACATTCAAAGGAGCATTCTTTTGGACATTCACGGATATTTCTTTAATGAAATCTGAAGCTGTTTTGCCAACAGCCACTTTCCTATCCGGTGGAATAGTAACATGCAACTTTCCAGTAGTACTTTTCTTTTGCTTTTTTGCAACACTTATGCCAGTGGTTTTTCCTCTTCCTAATTTTTCAGTATTTGTACCTTCTATTGCCTCCACGAAATAGAGAGAACAAATCTATGATAAGCATACTTTGAATTCAAAATTAAAATAAAAAAAAAGTATACTATAATCAATGAAGAAGGAAAATTAAATGAAAGTTTAAAAGAAAATAAAATATATATACCTTCTTGCTGAGATTCATATTAGCATCTAAATCATTCGTACGCCTTGAAACCAAATCACGAGTTGAGGGTGCCATTGCTAAATGCAAAAGTAAAATTTGAAATATATTATTATGTGTGTAAAAGAAAATTAAATAAAAACATAAAAGAGAATAAATTATTGATACCTTCTTGCCGTTGACTCATATTAACATCTGCAGCATTCTTATGCCTCAAATCTGAAACGCGACTTGATGATGCCATTGCTAAATATAAAACTAAAAACATATTATAATATGTTTGTAAGACTGAAAACGAAGGCCAGTGCTAGATATCTTTCTTGCCATTAACAAAGTAATTCTTAAAAGCAAAATAGAAAAGGCGATAAGCTAAATAAAGGTGCAAAGATTTACCTGCACTTTGTGATATATTGAAATTGGGGGGAAAAAATAAAGGAGATAGAGAGTGGTTGGACCACTTACTTTAAGTATTTCTTCAATAGCCAAAATATTGATCCCGATTTTTCTGTGCTCTCTAATTTCTCGTGTTATGCTCCTTCTTCCTTGTCTTTAGTGCAGGTTCTTTAGCTGTGAGAAAATTAGTTGATAGCGTGCAAGCTGAGGAGTTGTTTATAAACAAAAGTATCAATTAAAATTAATTAATTAGGTACATGTGTCAGTTTAATACATTAAAAAAAATTAGCATGAATGATTTGTCTATTTTGAATAATATATATGCTGTTTATTTGTTTGTTCAAAACTCTATGCAAGTGTCTAGTTATATAATCAAATCCAGCCCATCCTGTCAACTGAAAGCAACTCCATTTCACATACTGACAAAGCACAAAACATGATTTCAAATGCGATCATAACTAGGAACTTAACAGCAACTCCAATTGAATCAGATATATTGCTTAATGTTAACTAAAACAAACCGAGGCATATTAAAAATATTATTTGATAGCAACTAGCAACATTAATCCCCTTTGTCTTGAGCGCATAGTTAACGTGGGTACAGAGATTAAGTGATAAAAATACATCCAACCAAACTCAAAGTCTCAAACATTGAAATGAAGAATAGAAGCTCACCTGAACTCACCCGAACCCTTCATATTTAGCGACCAAAATCCTTAATAAACTATTCCTGCAATAGAAAGAACAGTTACCCTTTAGACTAACCTCATTTAGAAGATCAAGAAGACAACCAATGAACAGTTTCTACTTCACTATTAGCAAACAAACTATACAGAAAAGAATCCTTAAAAACTGCAAAGAGAGAGAGAGAGAGAGAGAGAGAGAGAGAGAATGAAGTTACTTAAAAAGAAAAAAAACAAATGCAGCCCATCAAATGATCAAAATACCCACCCGGCCAATGCAACAAAAGATAACTCGGTTGTTCTCACGTTTCGATTGTGTTCAAATGAATAAACAATGAAAATTTCTATAGAAATCAAAACAGTGAACAAAACGTAAATGCAAATTCAATTTCTACGTCTATACAAAATTCTGTGAAAGCCATCATAATTTACATACAAATTGCAATAAAAAAGTGTAAAATCCTAATGAATCTCAGCTTAGAATCAAATGCTCTAAAAAAGAAACAAATCGGTCAAAAGACAAAATTAAATACTGAAATGGAGTTCAATGTCAAAAGCGTAAAAACAATACTTTTCAAAAGATTAACAATGTTTAAGAAAATAATGGGAAGAGCATCAGGTTATATGAAGTAGCGAGCTTAAAAGAATGAACAAGAAGCAGAAGAAAGTAAAGCTGTGGCAAGAAGAGGGAGAGAATAGAAGATGCAAGGGACGACTAGAAAATAGCTAAAGAAGAGTGGAGAAAAAGGATGGGGCAGAACGGTTATCAGCCTACAAAAGATTAGGAGGCAAAGACTTAACAAAGGCTGAAAATCTAGCGCTCCCGACAAACTAGCCTTCTTCTAAAATGAAGCCAACCTGCTACAGTTTTGGGTCAATACTTCATTTTTTTTTTTTAATTTCTTTTCAAATTTATTTCAGGATGTGATATTTCTGTCAATATATGAAATGATAAAATGATTTATATATTTTTATTTTTTATATTATATGAAATTACTTTATGGCTTAAAGATTTTTCTAGTATAGTTAAAATAGATATTTCTATAATAAATTTTATTTTTTTTTATTTACAACATGGTTTCATTAAGAAAAAATTATACTTTTATTTTAAGATATATATTTTATTTTTTGTTTGTCATTGGTAATTTCTATATTATTCATACTTCTCATTAAAAAATATGCATTATTATATCTCAAAACAAGAAATTATAATTTGTGATATATATTTTAGATATTTTATTTAAGGAATTGTAATTGAATTTTAGTGGTGATCATAAAATTAGACAAGAGCTTATGAAAATATTACCTAGACATGACAAAATTTCTCACGCCCGTGGAGATCTGCAGGGATTACCTGCACAAAATATAATATTTTATCAAATAAATTATGTGCATCATTATTTGTAATTAAATAAATTATTTAAAAATATTACTAAAAAATAAGCTAAAAAATAATAATTGGAAATATTTTATACTTTGTGTCAAAGTCTTCATTCTCTAAATAATCTTCTTCATCTGTAGAATATTCAACTTGATCTTCATCAGTATCAAAGTCACTTGAATTATCTGATTCTTTCAATTCTTCTGCTTGGTTAACGACATGTCCATCAAAGCATAACCTGCTAACATCATCTCTATTAAAAATGTCTCCGTCTTGGTCCAATAATAGTTCTTCTACTTGTCCACAAGTATCAGCTAATTCATTAAATTGGTATGGTTCCAAGTCCTCTTCGTCACAAGGTATATCAAAAGTATTTCTTGGCTTAACTTTCACTACAGTATGCCATTTTTCATTGTCACTATGCTTTACAAAATAAACAAACTCAGCTTGAGAACTTAAAATATAAGGATCACTTGTGTATTATAACCTCGTGGTACCTACATTGATAAATCCATACTCATCTTTCTTATATCCTCAGCCTTGATTTTGACCTTCAGAAGTAGCCTCAAACCAATCACATTTAAATAATATAACTAAGTTGTTGTCCAAATATCTTATTTCTATTATTTGTTTATTACCCCATAATAATCAATATGCCCTGATAGCTCATCTCCCCTCACAATAACACCACTATTTTGGGTTTTCAAGTGTCGTTCAGCATCCTTTGTACGAAACTTGAAACTATTGAGAATATATCCATTGTGAATAAGTACCTGACAATCTGGACCTCTTGCCAATGCTACAAGTTGGTCATTAACTCTCCCGTCACCTTGTTGCTGTAATCGAATGACCTGTATATATAAATACAAGTAATTTAAAAATTACAATCTAATTTAAATAAATTGATTATATTACAAATATTTTTAAATAAAACTCTAATTTTAGTAAAAATAAAATATTAGTTTAGTTATTAATGAATACAATCAAAATTTATAAATTTACTAAAATAGTGTTAAATATCAGATTAATTATAATTTTTAATAACGTGTTAATTTTTGATTAAATAATAATTACTAATTTTCTATAAATGACAATAAGTAATTTTCTATGGATACCACGATATTTTTAAATGAAAAAAAATGCATTGATCTTAATTAGTAGCTATTTTTCAAACCATTTGTGAAATTGCGCCTTATGTCTTTTTTCTACATTTCTACCATTTTCATTTCTTAATATGGCCATGTGCTCCCTATAAATTGTAAAACAAGAGAAAGACATGACAATAAAAAATCATACAAATTATAGTTAAGTGTTAATGAAAATTAAAGTGAAGTTACGTACTCGATCCAAGGCCTGACTTCTTCACAATTTTGTAATATGTAGAAATGGGCCTTGTTTAATTTCAGATGTGCTTAAAGTTTCCCATGAACCTGCTCCACTCTAGTAGACCTACCACTATTATCGAACGCTGATAAAACATTGCCTCCGTGACTTGAACTTTCCATATATCTATCTGCTCGGTTCGATCCGGACTCCATATCAGTCAAATATCAGGCATAAAATGCCATACATTCTTCAGCCACATAACCTTCTGCTATGGAACGTTCTAGACGTGCTTTGTGTAATATTCCCTTTTTGATAATATTTTTTTGGTGCAAATTAATTTGATTAATCTACTTTATTAGAATATTTTGTGACAACAATTTAGTGATCAAGTAATTAGATTGTTAATATTAACTTTTAAAGTAGGACTATAAATTAGCACTGATAACATTAAAATATATTAATGATAATAATAAGTTTTATCAAGATAAATAGTCCTACTAACCTTCTAAAATTTATATACATGTGATATAAAACAAAAATAAATACAATAATACAAGCCAAGAAACAGGAAGAGGGAAGCATGAAACGTACTATACACGTTTTATGACATTAATAATATAATAATAATAACAATGTAAAAATCTCTAACCGTTTGAATGTTTGAAGGAAAAGTCAAAGAAATTAATAAATAACTTTACCTAATTGGCTTGAAAATGAAGCGTAGTAGGAGGTAGACAACAAAGTTATGGCAATCGTGGAAAATTTTAACCATGCACATAAAGTCATATAGAAATGATGATAATAGTAGAAATTTTGCTACTTTTGTTCAAATTTTCCCATGCAAAGCACTTCAACTCATGCCTATAAAGAGGTGTGTAGACACGGTAAACTACTTGCATACAGAAAAGGAAGGAAGCATATAGAATATTTCTACCATATGTAAGGGTTGGCAGCAAGAGAAAATAAAGAGAAAAAAGAGGGAGAAACAGAGAAGAGAGGAGTTAGCAATTGGTAAGAGTTTGATGGACACACAATTTTAAGGTAAATAATAAAATTATTTGCAAAGTAAAATCATAATTATATTTACTCATTGCAAGATTATGTTATTACTCATTATTATGTATTCTCACCATTTATTTTATATTTTAAGTTATTTTATTTATTAGAATTGCTCTATATTATTATTGACACAAATTATTCTATTTATCCTTCCAAGTTATTTTATTCAATATTTCTTTATATCATTGTTTATTCTTATTACAATCTATTTTACTGTTCCAAGTTATTGTCCTTTTATATTAAAGTCATTTATTATTAATTATTATTGCAGTTTATTTATTGTTCCAAGCTAGCTATTTTAATTATTGTTCTTTTATATTAAAATTGCTCAGTATTAATTCTATTGCATTTATCTCATATATTATTTCTTTATATTTGTGTTACCTATTATTTATTTTTAGTTACTTTATTTCTTAATCCTTTATATTAAAGTCACTCCTTTATTTGACGTTAAAATTTATTTATCGTCGATTATTTAGCAAGTTATTTAATTATTCTTTTATCTTACACTTGCTCATTATTATTATTATTATTAGTATTATTATTATTAGTAAGATATTATTTATGTAATGATATATTATTTTGAGTTGTCATTTTTTTGGTAATTTCTCTAAGGGATCAATGTTAATAGTAAAATATTATATCTAACCATAAGTAAAATTTATTATACATGAATTTGAACTATTTAATTATCAATACCTTTGCTTGGAATTCTATACTTGACTTGTGGACAATATGATGACTCTTGGCTTATGGATATTACTGTGACCCTCGAAATGACAAAACCAATATGCGCCATAATAACAAGAACAGACTAAGGGTTATGATGAGAAAGTTTAAAAGAAATTAAATAAAATTGTTCTTATTTACGGTCCATTTAGAAATTAACATATGGCAACTCCATATTTTGAAAAATTTTATTGAGATATTATGTTACTCAAATTTATATTATTTTAGTCCTTATGCACTTCATTTATTTTAAGTTTATGAATTAATTTATAACTTCTACACTTTATCATTCATTGCTTAATCCTATGTTTTATTATTTAATTTATTATGAGATCAATTTACTTATATTATTATTGTTTATTTTATGCTACTTGAGTCTTTTATTTAAGTTATATTTATGGTTTAAGTTTATGCATTTTGGCAAGTAAGTATTTTGAAAAAAAGATATTTAATTAAGATTTGCCATTAACCATCAATAAGGTAGAGAGATAAAATATAAGATCCTTTTATATTACCTGCCTTGGTTAGTGTGGCGTAAAAGTCTCGCTTTGTCGTCACGATATCAAGAGTAATACCAAAGAATGAGAATTTCCAAAGAAAAGGCCTTTGAATATGTGTGAGACAAGCAGTAAAAAGAAAGTGGAAATTAAAGTAAAAATATTATAGCCCTATTAATACTTGCCACATTATGGGTTGCATAGTATATATATTTTTAGCATTTACTGCTCATAATGTTATAACATATGATTTGGTTATAAGTAATGTGATGAGATTATGATACTGTAACCGTATGAATTTTCATGCTAAGACACGGTTGAAAATTTTCAATTCTTATTTTATTTCTAGTGGTTTTAGATTAGTCAAATAACATTCTAGAGGAAGGTGAACTCTTCTAGCTGCAATGAACATATAGAGTTATAATTAAATAAATTATAGTTTTATTATCGGATTTAAAAATATTTAGTTTACGGAGAGCAAGACTTCACCCCTACTCTTAAACTATATGCTGTATTTATGTATATTAATTGAACTTTCTATGTAAAGTTGTGTACTTAATTTTATTATAAACGGGTGTTACACTTTTTCTTTTATTTTTGATAATTGTAAAGCTAGTCTTGACCCAAAGCTACCTGGGGAGCAAGGAAGCACATGGCAGCAAAAAACAAAAAGCAGGAAAGAAAACATAAAGGCAATCCCTACTAAATCTGAAATGCATGTGAGAGCATGTGTGAGCAGCGTCTGACACCCGCTTATATGCATCCACGTTAAGCTTTGAATAACCGCTCCCACATCAAGATTGGACGCCTATAACATGAAGCAGACCTCAGAAAATCTGAGATAGAAACTGAACCCATACATTTCTCCACTTTAACTGCATCCAAGAAAGGACCAAAAATTTCAACCTTCCCTTCACAATCTGAATAAATTCCTCTGAAAGCGGAGTTTCCAACTAAGATTATCCTAATCGGTTAACCAAGAATGCAGAAAATTTGTGAAGTTACAAAATTCCAACTTAGCCTCCAAAATATTTGCCTCTTGAATCACAAACTGAATTGACTCCTTTAGAGCTACAATAACTGCCTCCCCTTGCAACTTAGCAACAACAAAAATCAAACTGCAGCATATATCATTGCCAAGAAAACCACCAACAGCAAACCTCTTTGAATCAGCCATTCAGTCCAAAAACAGCATATAACCACCAACACAAATTCAATACCAAGAAGAGCAGGGACATGAAACTAGCAGTCTTTGGAACTGCCTTTGTACCTCCTTGGACGTCTCCTTCTCGTTGGCAGGGAGAAGTCTTGACACTCTCTAACTTTAGATAAAGCCTCAACCATGACCAAATCATTACTCACCTTAAAACCCAAGGCTTTTCCAATGTCCCAAGTATTATGTGCTTCCGCGGGTGTTACACTTTGTTACCTACGTAACCTTTTAGTACACGTAAAATTCTAACAACAAGCAAACAGGACATATGCGTGTAATATGCGTGGTTCAAATGTCAATATTTTTAAAAATTAACCTTTCAACTGGAAACATCCATATATGTATTGAACTGGTCGTCAAGTTTCGCTTCATTTTCCAAGTGAATTGATAGATGAACCATGACATCAAAAAAAGAAGGTGGAAAAGTACGCTCCAACTTACAAAGAGTTACTGCGATATATTTTTCTAAATGATCTATGTAATGTCCTGATTTGACCATAACTAAAAATAACATTATTAGAGTTTATTACTATTGATTAAAAAAGAAAAAGAGAAAAGGGAGGGGGGCGAATATTTTAAGTAACAAGGAACAAAGATTTATTATACTACAAGTTATATAGTCATGTGACAAATATGATGTGTGGTTATAAAGTCTACCACCTAGTTAGTTGGTAGAATTAATGGTTACATATTTAACCACCTAACTAGATAAGTGAGGTTAAAGATAAGCCACATGTTTAACCAACCCAATTTTACCATCAACTCATCATAAAGATTACATTAGACATAACATAAGAAACACTCTCATTCTCCTCTTCTACCAGCCGTAGCCCTACTTCTCTCCCCACCCTCCGTTTCTCCTCCTTATTCGTCCTTTTATGTCTAAGAGAAGTTACATCCACCTTAGCTACTATTACTTTCATAAAACATAAGAATCAAACCAATAGATCTTCCTTTAGCTAACTAAGATTTTTGGTTCAAGCAAGAAGTGAGAAAAAAAAAATGAGACACATCTTGACTTGATTGAAGTTAATTAGAGCTTTAAGAACATCAAGGCAGAAGGCTACAAATCATAGGAGTGCAGTAGGAAATCTTAAGATTTGAATTATTTTGCATGTGTATTTTGTTGTTAGGATTTCATTATTTTCTTGATAAGGATATTGGGCCAGGTTAATGATATTTTTCTAGTATTATGATGCCTTGATGCAGTTGGATTTAGTTATTATTAAGTGATTGTTGTTGTGTGATTGAGTAGAAATTAAGAATAGAATCTAGTATGAGAGGAAATCTGAACAGTCAATACTTTGACCCCCATAATTGAAACTAGGGAGCTCAAGATAAACTGGAACTAATATTAAACAAAAGTTAACTCAAAGAGAAGCTTGTTTATATAAGATATATTCATAGGAGTTGTGTAGAGAAAGTTATGAATTTTGCAAGTTGACCCGGTTTCATAGAGTTTACCTTCGAATAGCCTTAGACTCGATATACCTACTTGGTCACACAACCATTAGAATGTATATATTTTTCAACCCCCTGTTTGCTTGTACTGTGCTCAGTCCACATTTGACCTAGAATTTTCTTTTAATGGTGTCCCACTATATACAACTCACTCACCATACCTTTTACCATTACCCCCACCTTCACCGTTTATTGAAACTAATCCTTCAAAGGATAGTTCTTCCTCGTCTTCTACTAGGGGGAACAAAGAAGTACAAAAGCTTGCACTAGCTAGAGGGTTTTCCTGCCATGGAGAATAGATTCTACACCCCATGATGGAGACAGAGTAAGTGCACTAGGAGGTTTTTTGCTAAACAAACCCACACTCCTTCATGAAGGATTTACATGTGCTACTAACAGCTCACATATCAATCACATACATTATGTAGTTCTTTAAGCCATAGACATAGTCGAGAGCTTTTAGTTATATAGTTGACATAGTTTGTACTGGTATCTTGGCTTAACACATTAAGTCTGTAACTATTATAAACTCTCTATTGTACATATTATCTATAAAAGCATCTTTTGTGCTTTAGACTCATGACGTGCTACCTGTACTTACATTTTGTAAGCCACCAATTATTTAACATGCAATGTTTATGTATGTATATAGATGAATAACAACTTCTAATTGTAATATTATGACCTAGGCTTAATATTGTGATTAGAAAGATATTACATTTTTTGTATCAGAACAATTCATCCTAAGTAGACCTGAGGATAGGTTGACTATACTTCTGAAGCATACTATGGGAGTCTAGATACGTCATACTTTAGGTCTTTACATGACAATGACATAGGTGTCATGACAAGGATGGGTTGACCTCTTATCCAATTACTGCTAAACATCAACTAAAAATGAATAAGAAAACTAAAAAAACAAATCAACCCACCATACCAAAATAAATAAAAAAACAAAAAGAGACACAACCCAATAATTCTTGTTTTTTGTTTAAGAATAAAGAAGGATAAGAACCCCAAATTACCACATCAACACTTTGCTATTTGAATGATGCATATAGAAATTTAGCTCACGAAAGTTTTTTTTGACATTAAATAGAGGTCTAAAAGTTAAAATGTGATATCACACAATAGTCAATATATAAGTTGTTTAATATCAAATAGGTTAATAAAAATTAAAATATGATATTACTTTAGTGCTTCCAAAAATTATTTCATATCAAATAAATCTTTAAAAACTTATATTTTGTGGGAAAGGGGGATCAAATAGTTTTTTAGAAGGATTAAAGTGATGTCATATTTTAATTTTTAAGACTTTTATAAAGTCAAAAACTTTCATGGATCTATTTGATATAAAAAAATATTCAACGATTAAATTGATATCACATGCATATTTTAGAGATGAAAATAGATGTTTACTCTATTTTTTCTATGTTTGAATAGATATAATAGATGATTAAATTTTATTAAGGAGTTATTAATATATACATATAAATCATCAAAAACTTTATTAATTAAAAAAGTATAAAGTGTCCACATGACGGATAGTGCGATCTCATCCCATTCTAAGTGGATCAATCCAATCCTCTTCAATCCAAAAGATGAGGCCTACTTGATGTACAACTGCTTCTCTCATATTTCAAACCTCTTGTAATTTTGTTTATAAAAATCTTCAAATGTTTAAATATAAGAAAATATATAAAAAAAAAAAGAACGTTCCTTTTGTTTAATTTTTTTTAATCACAAGATATTTTTACAAGTTTAAGTATATTTTAATTGCTCATAAGACTAATTATTATTTTACTCCAGAGCACAAGGATTATGTACCTATTGAGCTGTTTCCGTAAAATTAAAACTCACATTTTTCTTTGTGAGTTTTGGTTAAATTAAACTACTACCAAGTCAAAAAAAAAAAAAAAAAAACACTCTTGTTTTTAATAATATGGTTATTTACAGAGGCAAAATACACATACTTCACCTATACACTGCTTTTAAGGAAAATTAACATTTGATTGAGGTAGTGCTAAACAATACTTTTTTTTTTCTTTAATAAGAAATTATTTTTGTAATTTCTGATTGAGGGTAGTGATAAAGTAAAATCCTTCTAAAAATGATGTTTTCAGAATGCAAATCATTGATATTGTAAATGAAGTTTAGAGTTATAGTCCACTTTCATTGTAATTAACTGATCACTTTTGGATTGACGATAAACAATAGTTAATTAAGTAATTAAGCATCTTGTGTCATCTTTTATATGAAAAATCAGAACTACATTTCTTACAGTGTGTTAGTGGCTCGGAAGTGTGCCCAAGATAATACTTAAAAATATCCAAAAAATGTGGTCCTTAAAGGGGAGAAAAAGGTTTTATGGCAGTTAAGTTAGATCTGGAAAAAACCTACAACAGATTGCAATGACCTTTCGTTGTTGATAGTCTGAAAGAAGTGGGGGTACAAGCTAATTTGATTGACTTAACTTGGCATTACATCTCATCTTACTCTATGGATCTTTTATTGAATGGTAAGTGGATTTGAACATGATAGATTCATTAGGCAGGGAGATCCTCTATTTCCCTATCTGTTTGTGATTTATATGGAAAGGTTATCTCATATTATCGATAAGGCGGTAGAAGTCGGTTTATAGAAGCCTGTGGTCTTATCTCGCGGAGGTCCTCCTATTTCTCACCTTTGTTTTGTAGATGACCTTTTCTATTTTTGCTGAAGCTTCCATGGGTCAGGTTGACAATATTAGAGCCTGCTTAGAAGCTTTCTGTATCAGCTCTGGTTAGAAATTGAGTCAAGAGAAAACAAGAATCTATTTCTCCGTAAATGTTAATCACATGTGGCCAATGAAATTGCGGATGCCATGCGATTTCGACTTACCTCAAATCTGGGAAAATATCTATGAGCCCCTCTATAGTGTTCTAGAAAAACAAGGAGATCTTTTAGTTGAATAACCGAGAAAATGATGAATTGGCAGAACGCTCGAAAAGCCAACTCTTTGTCCCTGGCTCGCAGGCTGACATTGTGCAAATCTGTGTTGGCCACTATACCTTTATGGGCAATGCAAACTTCTTACTTGCCAATCAGTGTATGTGACATAATTGATACTCTCTCGATTTCAATTTATCTGTCAATTTAAACAACTTAGTTCATTTTTAAATCGATATATGACAGATAAATTGAAATGGAGGGTATAAACTAGATATGAATTTGCTTTGGCGGTCCACAATAGCCAGATGCAAATTCCACTTGCGCATTGGGAAAAAGTTTGCGATCATAAATCAGCGGGTGGTGTAGGTATGAGAACAGCTCATCATATTAATAGAGCTTTGGGTTAAGGTCCTCAAAAGCAAATACAATTGCGGGAATGAAATTACTCCCACCATAACCCAACGCCAATCTCAGTCTAATCTTTGGCGTGGTATAGTTTCAGTTTGGCCGAAAGTGGAGAATAACCTCATTTGGCGGGTGAATAACGATAGAAATGTTAATGTTTGGAAGGATTGGTGGGTCCCCAGAGCGGGTCCACTAATTCAACATGTATCTTGTCTCTTGACCGCTGAGGAAACCAATCTCAAGGTTTCAGATTGCGTTGATGAAGCTACTGGTTGGAATTGGGAGATTTTCACCAACCTGCTGCCTCAGCAAATTTGTACACCATGAACCTATGGGAATAGGTTGATTCTAATCTGAAGGATACTAGGACAAGCCTTGGAATTATATTTTCGGGGTAGCTTTACATTTCTTATGGCAAGAACGTAACAAAATTATTTGATAATGCTGGTTATGACTCAAGTGACATAATTCTGAGATTTTGGAGACACATCAAAAGCTACTGGGACATTCATGAGAGGTTTTGTGGCCAAAATTGGCATGATCTCCATTACTATAGCCGAATTAACGGGTATTTTGCATGTCTAGAGTTAGCTTGGTGTAACACCCTCCATCTTACAAGCCATACTCGAGTATATGGTGCTACAAAAACTTATAACTCGAGAGAAAAATATAATATATGGCTCTAACAACATAGTATTTTATTATTGAATAATGGTTTACAATTCCAAATATTTGAAAAATGCATACATAGTTTAAAAATGCAATATTGTGCAAGACATAAACACTGTTATACATAGAATAGGTCTCGCTTTATATCCTTCACTTTATACTTGAGTCAAAGTTTTGGTACTGGATTCAAGTATCCACACTTTGCAATTCATAGAAGTCCCAAAACTCTGCTACCACTTGAAGCTTGTTTTTTGTATCGAAATATTTATGGAAATACACAATAGGTAGTGAGAATCGAATATTCTCAGTAGGTACACCCAATCCATTAAGTATGCAAGTGTTATCATAAGTATTTCAGCTGCTTCAATTTATTATGAAAAGGTGGATAAATACAAATAGGTTCAATTTTAAGTCAAAAAATGTATTTCTCAAAGTGGAATTTCTTTTAACAATCACTTGGCATGGTTCATATCAAGCATAATCTATAGCAGTAACAATATAAAATTTCAATCATAAATGATCATAATATTGTAGTATATTAACAATATACTCAAATATACATATGCTAATGCACCTTCTTGACTTATGCAAGTATACTTGACTTTCTTATCTCTTTCTTTAACTTTTTTTAATCTTCAATGCCCTTGGGTAGTCTAATTTAGGAGTGAGCTGACCATTGTCACATAGTATTGACCCGCAAAGAGATCCATATGCCTCTAAATTTGAGGAATCTCATTTTGGCTAATTGCCTTCAAAATAGACGGATCTTATAGTTTTAACTATTATTACAGGGAATGATCCAAATAATTGCCTCCAAGTGAAAAGATCCATATCTTATTTGTTTAACTGCCTTCATAAGAAGGGACCCAAATAACTGCCTCCAAGTGAGGGGATTTCATTTTGTCATCATATTGGTCATTCATATTCTTCCATTGTTCATATCCTCATATATTCATGTATAAACATGCTGTATGCACTTATGCACATGCTCCATATCTCACTTTAAACATTCTTGTATGCATAGGTTTAAGGTGCATAACATATAAATAATCATAACGTTTATATACTTCCGCTAGAAATTTAACAGCATAATGACTGAAATATGAGGCTTTCCAATATACAAATAGTATAATTTTAGCCGGCCAATCTAGTAATCAGAATCATCATATCAATATGTCCACATCATATCATTATGACAAGAAATTTGCATAAATGATTAAGCCATTGGCTCCTTATGGTCTATGGAGCCCCTAAACCTTGAAGCTGTCAAGTTGTCCTAATGCTCTCAAATCTATCATGAGATTCTAAATTTCACTAAAATTTCCTTTCACTTCATTTTAATCTAGAAATTTAATATATTGTAGCCCTCTTTGTCTACTTTTAAACCTATTTAGTTTCACTAAATTTTGATATGTACAACTTAAATTATTAGTTGGTTTGTCTAACTAACATTTTCAATAAATTGGACAAAAAGTAAGTTAGTTTAAATATATTAAAATTTTTAAAACTTAATCTATCTAATTTTAAAGCAAACACTCTAATATGATAGATTTGGTTTATTCTGACGGGTGCATCCTGCCTCAAGTATTTATTTTCAAGAGTTTAGCTCCACCACTATGTAAGTATAGGGGTGGTACCTCTTGTAATAAGTAGGGAGGCTTTTGGCCACCAGCTACCTCCGAAATTTTGCTCAAAGACTTTGTTGTTTTCTTAGTTTTCTTAAGGATGAATTTGTGTTCATAAATCTAGTTTGGCTACTATGTAAACATAGGGGCTGCCTATTTATAATGTTGTGGAGGCTTTAGCCAATGGCCACCCGCTTAATTTGTTTTTTATTATTTGTTTTTCAAGGATGATCCTCACTCATGCATTTGAATACACGAGTCTAGAGCCACCACTATATACATGTAGGGCAGTGCCTTTTAAAATTATTTCAATAATTAATTATTATAACATCAATTTTATATTTGATAATATCAATTAAAAAGTGATTTTTAAATTAGTATTTTTATTTTAATTATCTGTAAAAGGGTATAAAAAGCTAAAAAGAATATAAAATAATTTATTTATAATATATAATATTTGATACTTAAGTTATTTTGATAAAAATCTCATACTCTAAAATATTTAAATTTTAATTACAATTAAAATTATAAAAAATAGTACCTTTTAAAAAATATTTCTAATATAAAGAGAATAAGTTGGAGATGATAATATATTTTATCTATATTTATTAAAGGTTAAAACCACTTTTTGGTCCCTGCACTAAAATTATGTTGGTTTAGGTCCTTATAATAGTACTAACCTAGTCTTTGCCATTAAAAAATGATTAGACATTGTTAGTTTTTGCTAACATAACTAGCAAGAGCTAAAGTGGGATAAGTGAAACCCAATTAAGGTTTGTTTCGAGCCTAAAAAAGGTCATTTTGATACCTTTTGGTCATTTTTCTATTTTTGAAAAAGGGTCATTTTAGGCTAAAAAACGGTTGCTTCAGGATTACGTTGACTGACAACATATCATGTGTATGTTACATTATGTTATCTAGGACATATATAGGGACCAAAAATCAAAATCTAAGACACGTATAGAAACAAAAAAGTGGTTTTAACCTTTATTAAATATATCATATTATATTAAAAGCAAGTTTCAAAACGATCAAAATTTTAGGCACTTGTCACTATTAGAAATTTGTTAATAACCGATGGATATTACCGATGGCTTATATCCTCATATCCGTCAGTAAAATAAATTATATTATTGAACCATAAATTTATCGAAGAATAATCTTTCCATCGATAAAAATGTCGATAAACATTGACGACATATTGCGCCAAACATTTACTGATGGAAAAACCATTGGTAAATACGAACAATTATTTTTGGTTAAATTTAAAATAATTATCGACGGATAATCCATAGGTAAGTTGAAATGTGAATTAACTTTTTTATTTTAATTAATTGGAATTATTAATTTTCAGTCGGTATTTGAAAATTGGGATTGATCACCATTGTTTTTTCATGTCTTTTCATGTTCCGCATTACTGACGGATTTTCTGTTGATAATATATAATTAATGAAAAGATTCGTTTCATTTTGTCATTACTGATGGAAAATCCGTGGGTAATATTGAGTTAATGAAACGAATCGTTTCAATTATTTTTTATCGATGGATTTCAATTATTTTTTTACCAACTGCAAATCCGTCGGTAAAATTAACATGGATCGTTAAAACACAAGCCCATTCTTCTTGTTCCTCATTTCACGTTTCTTCTCTCTCTCTCTCTCTCTCTCTCTCTCTCTCTCTTTCCTCTCCATTCTCTCTCGCTCTTTCTTGCATTTTTCTGCTATTTCACCTTTGTCGGGGCTCCCATTTCATGATCCGAGACCACCATTGTGTTCTTGGTATGTTTTTTAATATTTTAATTGGTTTAATTTTTTAGTTTAGCATTTTTTTTCCATTCCATTTCCTTATTTGAAGTTTTATGTTTTTTAGTTAGTTAACTAAGTTATTTTCTTAGTTAGTGATTGAAATTTTGTATGATAGAATTGTAGAATTGGATTGTATGAATGGGCGAATGATTAAAGTTCCTTCCTATTATTTGAATTGTGTGTTATGATGTTATGCGCTTTAGAACAGTTATTAGAATTAACTTTAGAACGCTATGATTATTGTCTTTTATTTTGTTTATGTTGTAGTGTTGAAATACCGAATTAATTTTTGTGGTGGCTCCAAATTTAAGGGGAGACTCTACTTTTAATCATTTAATATATTATTAAAATTAAATAATTCTTAATATAATAAATGTGTTATGTCTTTATTTAGTCAATATATTTTTTATTTTTTTAATATTATACAAATTAGTTATGGTAGGACGAACTCTAGGTTTCGGACAAACTAGAGGTAGACCAAGGAAGCATGGTCTACCCCCTCACACCTGTACCACACCCACCACTCCTAGTAAGCCTACATCCACCGCTCCAATGGGTGGCTCCTCCACCCCTCCTAGTCTACACACTCAGGAGTTTGTTATGATACCAAACCCTAGATATCATAACTCGGAGCCTCATCCTTTATTCCCGCAATAGGCTTCTCCACCTCCACCTCTACCCCCACTTCTAGAAGGCGAGGCCCACGGTCAACCTCCTTCTAGGCCTTCGTCTTGTCAGCCTGCTTCGCAGGGTGCCCAGGCCTCCTCATCCACCCCCTCACAAGGCTTCACGAACCAGCAAGTGGAGCTCAGATACAACGGTAAATCTTAGTAAGTAATTTAATATTTAAATTTATTGTAAATTTTTAATTATGATAGAAAATTTAACTAACAGATATTTGACATAATCTATTATTCTATGACACAGCTGTATTCAACCTCGGCTGGGGCTGCGTAGGATTATCGAGGTATTTGAAGAGAACTTCCATGCCCTGCTTCACAATTTTCTGTAGGCTCTTGATAACACACAGATGTTGTGATGGAATGAGTGGAAGCTAAAATAATTAGTATTTTTTATTTTTTTATTATTAGTTTTAATTTTTACTTCAACTGCTGACTATTGTGTTATATATATGTAGCGTGTGTTTATTATTGATCCACACGAGGAGGCTGCCATTTACAGGGGGTGGAAGATCAAAGCCGAAAAGTGCCTTCGCGATATGTTTCACGACAGTCGCATGAAGGACGCGAGCTCACGGATGAGATCCTCCAATTCTTGAGGGTCCATTGGGACTCACCTGCATTTAAGGCGCAGCAGGTGAAGGCCTAGAGGAGCGCGGTGGCTCTCTGCACACTAGAGGCTTTACCATTATCGAGTGCACGAGACTCAAGATGATAAATATCATCTTTTTCTTATTTAGTCTTTCTATTTTTATATTAAATGTTATATATATATATATATATATATATATATATATATAATCACGTGAAAATTCTTCGAAATATAAGAAAAGATGATGAGCAAGCCGCCAATCCAGAGGGAGCTGTTCCAGAAGACCCATACCCGGAAATAAGAGAAGTTTAGGGATGTCAATTTTACCAACCCCCATAGATACCCATGGGTAGTACCCGTGATGGGGCAGGTATGGGGGGAGGATTTTCTCCCCGCAAGTAATAGGGATAGGGAACTTAAATATCCATTTATTAAACGGGGCGAGGGCGGGGATTGTGATCCCTATACCCGCAGGTACCCGATGTAAAATTATCAAATTGCCCTTATATATATATATATATATATATATATACAAGCCCCAATTTTATATGACCTTCTATTTTCCAGCCACCCCCCCCCCACCCTTTGCCTTCAGTAAGCACACACAGTTTGCTTTCTTCTTTCTTTACTTCTCTATGTTTCAAATTGCAAGTCCATGGATACAGAGACATGGATAATTGTTTTACTTCTTTTGCTAATTCACCTCCAAGGAGAAACAAGGTGATTCTACATTGTCTTGAGACACACTTTCTTTTCTCTTTGCATTCAAGAAATTTGATTTATTTTAACATCCCATGTTGTCTCAATTATACAAAGTTCTGGACGTCATGAATGAAATTGCAAAATTAGTTAGTTCTAACTTTTATTGTGTCCCTCAGTGGCACCCCATTTTGTTGAGTCATTGTTTACCCCTTCATTTCATCACATTGCTAGACAAATCTACTAAATACTTCTTATTAGATGAGCATTTTTGCTTTCTTCTGTATTTTGGCGTGCCTAATGAATGTATAATATTCATTAGAAAAAGGAGGCCATAAGTATAATGTATCATTATTATTATTATTAGAAAAACAAGAAAAGCAGTCAAACTCCACAATGAAGTTATTTAGTTCTATATCAGATTGACCAGATTTCTTTAGGAATATTGGCGCTATTATTTTCATTTCTATGTTACCAACAATCTATTTTCTAGATTCATCACTAAAACCCTCTCAATCTATGCCTTGCATGGATTACCTACAATTAGTTAGAGATATATATGGTGACATTATCGTTATTTACATGCAGTAGTTTGAAGAGAAATTTTATGTAGTGAATGTAAGGACTGCACAAGGAAAGGGTCAAAATGGACTTGTCAAAAAGTTGAATTGCTTATGGTATTAGAATTATTTTTATTTATTTTATTTTTCTGATTTTTTTAAATTTTTAATAATATATGAGTATCCATAGATATTCACAGGTGCCTACTTATTCACAAGGGCCTCCAAAGACGGGTACCCGTGTGGGTCTGAGGTGGGGATCGGGGCGGGTACCTATCCATGGGGTGGGGGATGGCGCATTGACACTCCTAGACAAGTCCCAATGGGTTGATATTTGATTAAAGACTATATATGTAAGTAATTATAATTTAGGGTTTTAAATTTTTTAATTAATTATGATTATTATTATTTAAATCTAATTTATTTTATTTCTTCTAATTGTAGCATGAGTTCACCCAGTGGTTAACTGAGGCCTGATTATAGCAATCACAACAAGGGGATGGGAGTACTCCTACTGAACCACTTGTTAGCGACAATGAAATATGAGTCCAAATGGTCGGCAGCCGCTACAAGGGCTAGATTTACGGGATGGGAACCTATTACAGCAGGTCATATTCTCCAAGCTCTATATCTAGAGCTGGGCCTACTGGGACTGATCCGGAGGCCATCCGTGATCAGATCCATGCATTGAATAAGTCAGTGCAGAGGTAGCTCAAGAAGGCCAACAAGAGGAACATGGAGCTATACCAGTGCCACAAGAGAGATATGCAGCAGTGGAGGCAGCAACTACAATCTATGGAGTAGAGAATACGACTATATACCAATTCTATGAGTAGATGTGAAGTGGCAGTTCGTCATCCATTGCACCACCTCTGCCCCCGCCTCCACCACCTCAACCTTCTCTACACGGCCACCCCTTTGGAGTCATAGACGACAACGACAATGGCCATGCCATCTCGAATATTGATGATGGTCAATATTCATAGATTTTAGATTTTTTTTTTAGAATTGTATTGTAAATATTTTCTTAATGAAATTGTATATATTTTTATTTAAGTAATTTTTTAATCTTTTCTGCAATTAAAACTAAAAAATAAATGTATTGGTAATAATATTATTAATAATTAAAAAATAAATAATCCTAGGCCAAAAAAAAATACATAATTTTTTTACCAACGGATTATCTGTCAATATATTTAAAAATATTAACTAACGTAGTTTTTTTTTTACCCACGAAAATTTCTGGCGAAAAAATTAAAAGTTTATTGATGAACGATTTTGCTATAGGTAATATTAATATTTTTGATTGTCGACGCATCATTTACCGACGGAATTTTGTTATGTTTCCATCGGTAAATCCATTGGTATTCAACACATTTCTAGTACAATGTTTTCTCGAGTCTAGCTCTGTCACTACGCATGTATAGGGGTTTGGCTCATCTAAAATGAGGGGTGCACCTTAGAGGATAAAGTGTGCAATCTCAATTGTTGATGAAAAAATTCAACGGTTTAGGATTTTATAAGATATAAATATAAATATCAACATGATCCTTCATATATGTGAAATAATATGTCCTATTGATTTTTTTATCAACTATATGAGATCAGATTCTTTACCCCCCTAAAATGCACCCCTCACTTGAAGAGAGTCAAATCCTATCTATGGGGGTAGTGCCTTTTGTGGTGGTAATGAGGCAAAAACTAGAATGAACAGAAATAAATATGTTTTTTTTTTAATTTGTTCCACTCTCCCAAAAAGGAAAAGTACAAAGGAAAAAGACATATAACTAACTAGTTATTGTATATGCACACAGTACATGGGCAGTTTAAATTCAATATATATGATTGTGATTAATTTACTTAATAAACGAATATGTAGTTCACATTTAAATTACTTTGTTTCAAGAAATTCACAGAGAGCGTTTAATTAGATTTTTTTAAGTGTTAATTATATCAATACAAATATAGTTCTAATATTATAAAGTATAATTGAAAGATATTTAGATGCTCTTTTTAACTTATAGTATACACAATTTAAAGGAAATAATTTAAATAATATATTATTGCATATATTTTAACAGATCAAGTGAAAATTTTATGGCATGTGGACAACCTTTATAAGCACATTGCTTTGTATTTTAAAATTTGTAAAATTGTTTTATAACTCAATATATTCATATTTTGATAAATTTTCTTCGCAAGCTTTAAACATAGCTATTTACATTTAACATCAAATTCATTAACTATTTCCCATTTGTGATAGTTTAATTGTTGATTTAATATTTAGTAATTAATAGTATAAAGTCTTATTACATACCATAGAAATTTAGATTATATTTAAAATTTAATAATTATATGGCCCACTTTTATTTTATTTATTTTTATAATATTTAGATAAACTTCTTAACTTTGAATACACAATTTTAAAGTAAAGAATACCATCGTGTTTAAATTTGATATGTTTATTTTTTTCACGTAATGAAAAACTACATAATATTTAGCTTTTTATCTCAAAATATAAATTTTAACTTAATCTTATTTATATTTTAAGAATTTAATTTAAATACACTGATAGTGTAAAATAATTTTACACTGTCAGCCAATACAAAGTGCCAACTTATACAAATAACCACCCATTATAATGAGAGACATACCATGATTTCTCACTTTCCTCTATTTCTATTGATTGACAGTGTAAAACTATTTTATACTGTCAGTATATGTCAATTAAACTTATATTTTAATACATTTTCTTTTGATTTATTAAAATATAACTAATTTTATTTAATTTCAAAATTTATTAGTCGCATTAATCATTTCTCCCCCATGATAATTTAGAAAAAAAATTAATTTTTCTAAAAGTGAAAAAAAATGAAAATCAAGAAAATATTCGGAAGATGAATGAAAAGTAAAAATAAATTTATAGTTACAAATATTGAAAAAAAAATTTAAATGATTTATGCTACAAATTTAGTCAAATAATTTTAATGTACATTATTTAGTCAGATAGATTACAAACTGACGTAAAAATGGCGTTATATTTTGTCTTAATGGCGGTAGAGTGTGTGTGTGTGTGCTTTTTTTTTTTCCGGTCAACAATGGAAAATGATGGAATGTGCTTACAGAGATTTGGACTTCTTCCAGTTTTTTTCTAGATGGTTGCATAAAGTTCTCGACTCACCCCTGGAGACGAGGAGGGGAAACAACAAGAGCCACAAAAGAGAAAAAGCACATGCAGTAGAAAACTAACACATCAGCCTAATGCCAGCAACTAATAAACATAGTAACACAAGGCTGCACCATGACCATGTCGAACCCGCAAAAGGCTGCGAAAATTCAGCAGAATGATCGAAGACAGAAACTAAAACACCCTTCATTTAGGACCCCAAGCCATTAAAAAAACCTGATTGCACACACTGCATGATAGGTCATCAGATACGAAAGCCAATTGGAATAAGAGCATCCTCCAATGACAGAACAGAATTGATCCCCATCTGAGTAATTCTGCAATAACAGGATGATAAAACCTGATTTGGACTTCTTCCATTTAGCCCAACTTCTGTTGTCCATGTCACTACCGAAAACAGAAATAAACAGTTCATATTTTTTAAGTCGAAAAGCATGTGATAAGTCGAGCCTATAACCTTAAATGTTGTCAAAATAATTTTGAACACTAGTATTCCAGCTTTAAATAATAAGAATAAAAATGACAGCAACAATAAGAAGTAGTAGAACAAGGTTACCATGAATCGTGCAAAGCACTGTCATTAAGGGTTTAATTCCGCCCTACCCAAAGTTATGCTTGGTGGATTGGCGTTGACGGTTAATCCTCCAGGATTAGACGTGGGTCTCCACAGGAACTCGTCCACATGATGATCCCGATACGTTGAGCAGCAGATCTTGCAAGTAGCAGAAAACGCAACAGAAGCAGTGGGGCAACTTCTATTGCGCAGAAGAGTGAGAATGAGGAGATGATGGTTGTTCTGTGTATTGTGTTGTGCCATGTAACAGGGTATATATATATAGAAAAAAAGTAGTTGTTGTAAAAGAGTCGTTACAAACTAGCCATTAGATAACGGTCAGAAAAAGAGCCGTTGAAGCATTAAAGAGCTGCAACAGTAAAAAGGAAATTTGGCTAAAAGATTAAAAATAAAATTTGCACGAGTAGTAAAAGCTTGGCAGGCCCACACGTGCGCGGACGAGACACGACGGGGCGGGGCGGGGCGCGCTTGTGTATTTAACTAAGGCCCAAGTCCACAATGCTACCTCAATACCATAAGATATTTACCGATTAAATATTATCGTATATAAATGCTTATTAAGACATTTTCATAAGCAATGTGGGATTCTTCCATAGTTAAATATATATAGACAAACTAAATTTGAAACACACTAAGACCCATATATATATATATATATATATATATATATATATATATATATATATATATATATATATATATATATATATACAACATTAAATCCTAAAACTTAACCTATCATAGTACCTTGTATTATGAGAAATAGTATTTTAACATAAAAAGTTAAGTATACTGGTGACAAATGTGGTGAGAGAAAGAAATAAAGTAATAAGTGCTGAAATAGAAAATATAATACATTCTACTACTTTTATATCTTGTATGTATGCACTATATCTATGTTAATAGATAAAAAGAAGTGTTAATAAACAAAAAGGAGTGGCATTAGACAAAAATGTGTAGCAAAAGCAACTCCTTAACTTGTCATGTATAAATAACATGCCTCTTGTACTATTATTATATATGAAGAGTAAATATCCTTTTTAGTTTTAATATTTTAAAGTTTACAATAGTTTGATTCAAAAAAATTTTGATATTAATTTAGTTATAATATTTTAAATTTTGACATCAATTTCTATCTTTTTATCAAATCATCAATCACTTCCATTATTCAAAAAAATTTTGATATTAATTTCGTTATAATACTTTAAATTTTGACATCAATTCTATTTTTCTATCAAATCATCAGTCACTTCTATTATGATTCACCATAGTTGGCACATTAGTGCACTATTAACTAAGTTATTTATTTATCTTCCTTGACTGATAAGGAGAGATAATTTTTATCTTATCAACTTGAAAATGGAAAAATTAGAAAATAAATAGATTAAAAATTAAAATATTGTTACCTAAATCCATAAGTAAATATCAAATCCAGATAAATATTGATCTCTTATTTTCTCGATGCCTAAATTAGTGAAAATGAAGTTGCATGGGAAGCTCTTTAGGATGTTGCAGCTGAAAATTTATTAGTTATTTGATAGAATGATGAAAGTGATGTTGAAATTCAAAATATTAGAACTAAATTGATGTCAAAATTTTTTTATGAGATTAATTAATGTCAACTTCAAAATGATAAGATTAAAAGGAATATTTACTTTAGAAAAAGGGCGATGTGTTTAATAAGTCATGAGTAATGTCATCATTGCTTATGATTAATTTTTTTAAATATTTAAATGAATTTTTTGTCCCTATATATTAAGGATACAGAACCCAGTTCCTTCAAACAAATCAAGGATGTCTAGTGTAGCTTCAATGCTTCGTTGCTTAAACCATGATGCAAAATCTAACTTGCATGATCGACATACTGCAAATTTCACCTCAGCATTTGGAAGGATTATTCCCTTCAATATGCTTCAGAATCCAAGGTATATATACTATCAGTTATACATGCCTTTAGTATTGCATGCAATCAACCGCATATATAATATAAGTGATCATTTCTTGCACTTAATTTAGTAGGCAGTTTAATTTCTTGGCTAACCTGAATAGGGTATTCGTTAGGTATAGTTCATAGCTCATTAGTTTATCGTTAAAAACAAGTAAGTTGTTTCAATACTTAAATAAGTATTTTTTTTTTCCTTCAACACATACAGGAACTTGATCATAAAATCGGACCACAAATTGAAACACTAAAGAAAGAAGTGATCAAAATGCTTGCCTCAACAACTGAGAAGCCCTTAGCAAAAGTTGACTTGATTGATTCAATAAGTCATTTGGGTGTGCAATATCATTTTGAACTTGAGATTGATGAAGTGTTGAACAAATTCACAAGAATTATGTCAAAAATGGAGAAATAACTCTTGAAGACAACCTTGCTCCCTTGCTTTACTTTTCAGGTTATTGAGGCAACAAGGATTTCGCGCTTCACCTAATATATGGCTCAGCTTATCTACTTATATATTAAATGTCCTTTTTTAGTATTCGAATTTCACATTATAGTTAAAAATAATGAAAAAACTTAGATAACAAGCCATAAAACTAAACGTACACTTTGCTCTATGAACTTCTCTTCCATATTTTATTTTTGTACTTTATCATTCTCTAATGGCTTTTCAATCTTGTAGTTGTTAAATGAAACGCCAGATGCATGTGTTCGACAAGCTTAAGGATGTGAATGGAAACTTCGGTGAAAATCTTACCTCAAATGTCAAGGGTATGCTAAGCTTATTTGCAATCTTGCATCCTAGGGTTCATGAAGAGGACATCTTGTATTCACTTCCACTCACCTTGAGTCCATTGCCACCCAATTAAGCCCTTCTCTTATAGCACAAGTCAATCATAGCTTAAGGCAACCTCTCCACCATGGCTTTCCTAAGTTCGAGGCATGACATTACATTTCAATCTACCAACAAGATCCTGCCAATAATGAAATTATTCTCACTCTAGCAAAATTAGATTTCAATTTGCTACAAAACCTATACCAAAAGGAAGTTGGCAACATTTGCAACTAAGCTCTTCAACCACAAACTCATCCTAATTAACCAAATTATTGAATTATTAAGTTGGTTCCCAAGAGCTAGTACTCCCTGTAATTGCTTTTGTGGTTTTGTCCTTTAGGTGGTGGAAGGAGTTGGATGTCCCAACAAAACTACCATTTCTGCAAGATAGGATTGTGGAATGTTGCTCCTGAATTTTGGGGATATATTTTAAGTCCCAATATTCTCGAGCAAGAAAAATAATGATGAAAGTAATTGTCATGTTATTAATCATTGATGATACATATGATGCATATGCACAGGGCATAGGAGTGGTTTTGGCCTTGGTAACAAGTAACAACATCACCAAGTGTTGATGCAGTCTGAAGCAAAACACAGTTTGCAATTGGTGTGTGGTACTGTGATACAACAGAATTATCAAAGTTTACATAATGAAGCTTGCAGATGAACATCCACAAAACAAGGCATACTGCCCAGGCGTTAAAAATGAGGAGTGTCTGAAGAATATTGGTCGTATATTGCATCTGATGTGGACTTAACTAGAAGAGGTTGACATGCATGGGCTGGACTATGGTTTTCTTTCGTATATTAGGATAGTTAATTGTTAAATTAACCTAGTTAGTTACCCATAATTGTAATTAGTTATTTGGTTAGGAAGTCTGTTATTCCTTAACACCTCTTATATAAATAGGTATTCATTGTATATACTTTACCAAGTTTGATCAATACATTTTTCATTCACTTCACTCTTCTCTCTCCATCCCTGACCTTTCTCTTTCTTTCTCAATGTCTATCTTAATATGGTATCGGCGAAGAATTCTTGAACCTTCCACGTCCATTTTCTTGCATTCTCTCACATTTTCTTGCATTTTCCTTCAAATCTTTTTCTCGGATCTCTTAATCATGGTGGCGAATCAAGCTCCAATTGATCCCTATGCCCTTACTTCGGTTGACCATCCAAGGCTTATACTCATTTCTCAGCCTCTCACGGAAACGAATTACAACTCCCGGTCTTGATCTATGCATATGGTGTTGAATTCCAAATGCAAGAGGTTTCATTAATGGATCCATTCCAAAACCTCCTTCAGATGTTGATCTGACGCTTGTTGGATCGCGGTAGTGTGTGAATGATATCGTTCACTCTTGGCTTCTAAATTCCATCTCCAAAGAGGTTGTTGCAATGATGGTTTATGTTGATTCTACTGCAACTTTTTCGACTTCTCTCTATGAGATGTATCGCCATGACAATGGACCTCGGATTTTCTAATTAAAACGCAAATTGTTGAGTCTCACACAAGCTAATCTCTCTGTGACTCAATGTTTTGGTAAGGTGAAGTCTCTTTGGGAAGAATTTGGCTGTTATCGACTAGTTCTTGATTGCAATTGTGGTGGTTCATGTCCTTTTCAAGAGTTCTTGCAACTTGAGTATATCCTCTATTTCTTGATGGGATTGGATGAATCTAATACTCAGATCCATGGCCAAATCCTCCTTATGGATCCAATTCCACCTATCTATAAGGTGTATTAATCCTTTGTTCTGCAAGAGGAAAAGCAACACGAGGTTGCTTCTTCCAATCCTTTGAATCTAGGATCTTAAATGGCCTTTGCTGTGAAAAATCCTCCTCTGAAAACGTGCAAAAGATGCTAAACAAAAAGAAGGCAAAAGGATTGGCCTTTTGCATTACAGTGTTCTTGGTCACTCCATTGACAAGTGTTTTAAATTGCATAGTTATCCATCAAACTATGGTAAAGGCAAGGGCAAACCTCAGGCTGTTCACCTTGTCTCTGAAGAATCCTCTGTCTTAGCACTTGGTGATTCCTTTTTAACATAGACTCAATCTCAATATCAACAACTTTTATCTATGCTCAATGCACAAGTGATGCAGCCCGTTCCTCACTCAAATAAGAAGGATTATGGTTCTGTTGGTAATCATTCTTTGTTCCTTGATACATCGATTTAATGGATCTTAGATAGTGGTGCTTCCTCTCATATAGAATGTTTATCTTCCTTATTTTTTGGTTTTAACTCTTTTGCACCTTCTTTTGTGACTCTCCCAAACAATAGTTGAGTCTTGGTTCATGCTATTGGTACAATCACTTTATCTGATTCTTTAGTTCTTCATGATGTGCTATATATTCTTGATTTCCATGTTAATTTGATTTCTATACCTGCCTCGTTAAAGCAATCTCCTATACTTACCTTATTTATTGCATCTTCTTATTGTGTTCAGGACAATAACTTCTTGAAGGAGATTGGCAAGGGTGAGTTGGATGTTGGCCTCTATGTCTTGTGGCAACTATCCTCTTCTTCATCCATTGTTGACTTCAACAAGGTGTATGCTACTTAGCATGTTTCCTTAGATACTTGGCATGCTCGTTTAGCCCACTTATCTAGTAAAATTCTAAATAAACTTAGGTTTGTTTTGCCTAATTATGGTTCTTCATTGTCTAATTGTATAGCATGTCCTTTGGCTAAACTTCGTAGACTTTCCTTTGTTTCGAATAATCACATGTCTAAGAATCCATTTGATCTTGTACATTGTGATATTTGGGGGCCTTACCACACCCCTACATATAATGGAATGAGATATTTTCTTACCATAGTTGATGATTGCACTCATTTTACATGGATTTATTTGCTAAGTCAGAGGCTACTAATTGTTTGGTTCAATATTTTTTTTTCCTTGATTGAGACATAGTTTGGTAAGACAATTAAACAAATTCATTTAGACAATGCCAAGGACTTGGCACTTACTCAGTTTCTATAGTAGAAGGGTGTTACTCATTAGTTTTCCTGCGTACAATGCGTTGAACAAAATTCAATTGTCAAAAGGAAGCATCAACATGTGCTTAATGTTGTATGAGCACTCTTTTTACAATCTAAAGTGCCAATTGGTTTTTAGAGAGTGCATTCAGATTGTGGCCTTCTTAATCAACCGACTTCCTATTGCTATGTTGAATTCTATGTCTCCATATGAATTGTTATTTCAAAAGCTTCCCAATTATCATGAGCTGAGGGTGTTTGGCTGTCTTTGCTATCCAGCGACTCTTAAATCTCAGTGCTCTGAGTTTTGCTCATGCTCAACTGCTTCTATCTTTGTAGGTTATCCTTTGGGTTACAAAGGTTATCGACTATATGATTTAAAGACCCACTAATTCTTTATCTCCAGGAATGTTGAGTTTCATGAAGATGTTTTTCCTTTTCACCACATATCCGAGTGCCATTCAAATGTGGATCCTTTTCTGGTTTTGGTGTTGCCAGTTCCACAATCATTAGCTGATAGGTCCATCCCTTTGCCACAATTGAATTCCCCTACAGTTGATACTGATGTTGCCCTTAGCTCTAGTGCAGTACCATTAGTTCCAGCAACCTTCACTTCAACACAAGTTCTTAGATGGTTTAATCGCCCCTCCAAACCACCTTCCCACTTACAAGATTATGACTGCAATAGAGTGGTTTATCTTATTTGCAGCCATGTCCTTGTCCACATCATATTAATCCTATATCCTTCAAGTTTCTAGTGAGTTTGAGCTTCAATTTTTTCATTAGCCTATCAAATTCCCCTAGTGGCAGCAAGCCATGGCTGAAGAGTTGAAAGCCACGAAGGACAACAATACGTGGACAATTGTTCTGTTGCCCACAGACAAACACACTATTGGTTGTAGGTGGGTGTACAAGGTTAAATACGAACAAGATAGGACTATTGATCGACACAAAGCTCGATTAGTGGCTAAGGGGTACACCTAACAAGTGGGTGTAGATTTCTTAGACACTTTTTCTCCGGTAGCAAAGTTGACAATGGTTAGAGTTCTGTTGAGTGTGGCTATTGTGCGTCATTGGCATCTTTTTCAGTTTGATGTCAATAATGCCTTCCTTAATAGTGATCTTTTTAAGGAAGTATATGTGAATTTACCCTTAGGTTACTCCATCAAGGGGGAATTTGGAATGTCATTTGAACAAGTCCATATATGGATTGCGTCAAGCTTCAAGATAGTGGTTTCACAAATTCTCCACCACTTTCATAGCACATGGCTTTCTACAGTCCAAGAGTGACTACTCGCTTTTTCACATCAACTCTAGATCTTCCTTTCGTCATTCTCCTTGTGTTTGTTGACGACATCATTCTAGGAGGGCCAAACCGAGATGAGATGCTGAAAGTCCAAGCCAAGCTCCAATACTTATTCAAGTTGAAGATTCTTGGTGATTTGAAAAAAATTTTGGGGCTGGAAATTGCTAGGTTAGCTTCAAAAATATGCCTCACTCGAAGAAAGTATGCTTTGTCCTTGCTAGAAGATATAGGTTTCCTTAATGCCAAACTTGCCTCTTTACATATGGACCCAAATATGAAGTTAAATGCATTTGAGGGCGAACAACTTGAAGGTGTTTCCCTGTACTGCAAACTAATTGCTATGCTCATATACCTTACCATTTCATGTCCTAACATTGCATATGCTATTACTAGATTAAGTCAATTCATGTCCTCTCCTCGAGTTCCCTACTTGGATGCCATTCATCACCTTTTTCAGTATATCAAGTCTTTTCCTGGTCAAGGACTTTTGTTCTCAGCTAAGTCTCGGATTGCATTGAAAGGCTATGCTGATGTAGATTGGGGTCAATGCTTGAACACCTAAAGATCTACAACAGGGTTGCGCGTTTTCCTAGGCGATTCCCTAGTTTCTTAGAAGTCTAAGAAGCAAGCTACCATTTCTCACAGCTCAACGAAGGCAGAGTATCACACATTGGCTATCATAGCTAGTGAGATAACTTGGCTCACTACTTTACTCACGGATTTTGAAATTGATGTCCCTTCAGCTATGGTTTTTTGTGACAACTAGTTAGCCATTCACTTGTCCACCAATCCTTCCTTTTTTTTGCAATAATTAGACAAGGCTCAACTCTTAAAGGAGATACGAGCAAATACAATACAATCTAAAAAGAAACCACAAAACATGAGACACGGTTCCCTAAACACGCAACACAAACGCACAAAACACTATACTTGAAACTCGATATAGCAGCCTGAGCTACCTCGAGACCAATATTGTCAACATTTGTTACACCTGTTCATCTTTAAGGCACCACCCAAAAGACCCTCTGGTTTTCTCCAGGTGTCGGTGTACCACCTAAATACGTCTATGACAACCAATGTACCATTGTTGGAGACCACAAACAAAGCACTCATGACAAAAACACGAAAACCTACCCAGCAAACAGGGAAAATTAATGAAACAACACTGCTAAGTCCTCCATCAAAGCCAAAATGCATAAAATCAAACTATAAAATCTACAACACCACAAACACGAAGCAAACCCCAAACACAAAAAGAAAACGATTGCCATTTCAAAATTAACTTATAGAGATTGACTATCATTTCATCCAAGAAAAGGTCAATCAAGGTGATGTTCCATTAAAGTGATGAGATTTTAAGAGCTTAAAGCGATTTAAAACCATTTTAAAATTACTTTTGATGAGTGTTTTTTATGCTTGTTTACTAGTAATTATGTTATTGCTTTTTTTTAGCATTTTTGTGGATATTTGAGCCCCGAGGCACTAAACTTTCACCACCCAGGCGCTGATTTTGCTGATTTAACTTTGCTATCAGGTGGTCTAGCGCCCAACACGTGTTGCCACAAATTAGATTTACTTAAATAAAGGGAAACACAGGACTCTTGGGCTATCTAAGAGAGGAACTCGAAGAGAAACACAGGGAAGGAAGCTTTGGAGCTATTAGAACATCTTCGAAACAAGAGGAAGAGTGGAGATTGAAGATTCATCTTTCATTTCTTGGGTTTTTCATGAGTTTTTCTACACTTTTGCTCTCTTTACTCTTTTAGAGGATGAGTTGCTAGAAACTATAGCTAACGGAAAGGATTGGTTCTGAAAGGATTGTATTGGGTTTAGATTTTTGATACTTTGATATGGATTTTTTGGATTAATTGTTTATCTTTCATGTTTATATGTAATAAGTTATGAGTTGTTATTCATGATTGGCTTAGGGTTCTTACATGATTTGAGAAAATTGTGTATGAATTAGCTCCAATGATGAACAGTATGAATTTCAAGGGTTAGGAATAATTCTTAAGTTTTGTATGGCATGTGGATCGATTTCTAGCCTTAATCCAAACTTATGTTGAAATCTAGTCAAGGAATTGTCATATTTTAGCATGAATATGAGAATTGATTCACCAAAGAATTGGGGTTAGTTCACTAATAATCCTGTTATTAATCTAAAATCTCCAAATTAAGCATTTGAGGAATTCAATTAAAAAGTAAGAAAATTCAGACCATCCTAACCTCTGGTGTTTTGAAATTTTGAGATTATCTTTTGCTTGTTTTAAGTTATTATATATCTTGTTTTCATTCTCCGTTTTAATTATGTTTTGAATTAGAGCTTTCTTCAATCCAAACAGTTGATATCATTTGAATAGAAATTTAATTAGTGAAGTGTTGCTTGGTAACTTCAATCCTCATGGGATGATACTCACTCACCGTGTTTACTGCTTGAACGATTCGGTGCACTTGCTGATTGGTGCATGTTCCTAGCTAGCACTAGCTCACAGACTTGCTAACGAAATTGGTTTCTGCTGCCCAATTTCAGAATCTCATTAGCAAGCTGGGAATTCTTGACATTTTACTTCCCACCTTGAGGGGGGTTATAAGGATAGTTAATTGTTAATTTAACTTAGTTACTCATAACTGTAATTAGTTTTTTGGTTAGGAAGTCTGTTACTCCTTAACACCTCTTGTATAAATAGATATTCACTGTACATATTTTACCAAATTTGATCAATACATTTTTCATCCACTTCACTCTTCTCTCTCGGTCTCTGACCTTAATACGTCAAAAATTAAATAGATCATTCTTGACTTATTACTTCTCGATCCATGTATATGATTGATCCACTATCAATTCAAGTTTCATTAATATCAATATTTTAATTAATGACAATTTATAATAGAAATATTATTGATACTCTCTCCGTTGAGCAATACTCATAAAAAAATGTAATTAATTAGAAAATAATAATATTTTATTTTGAAAAAAGACTAGTAGATTAACAACTAATTTCTATAACATAAAACGATCTTTTTAATCATCAAACTATGAGATAATTTGAAATGATGTTTTAAAAAGAATAATTCATGAGATAGTGAAATTTTTAGGTGCTTTAAAGTTTTTTTTTTTTAAAAAAGTTGTTCTATTTTATTTATAGTTTAACATTTTAGTTTTATGAATTTTTAATTTTTTAATTTTTATCAAATTTTTAATAAAACAGTTTAAATATCAATTTGTATATAAAATAAAACAAGACTTTTTTCTTTTCTTTTATAAACGTCCAAGTCTTTATCCTCTTCGACATCGTCGTTTGAATCTATCCGGTGCTAGTCCGGTCCTACAAATTAATCCTAGTTCCTTTATTACAATAGACTCTTGTGGTTATGAACATTACATCCAACTAGAAGAAGACAAACAAAATGACTTTATAAATCATATTATCGTTCTTAGTTTATGTATTTAAATTAGTTCAATTAATCTTTAATATGTTAATATAGGGATTACAAACAAAATTACTTTATAAATCAAATTAGTTCTTAGCTTGAATTTAAATCAGTTCAATTAATATTTAATATGTTAATATGGGGATTGGTTTGATTAACAAAATGTAATACAAGAATTAAAATTAAAATTTTAAAATATTAAAGACAATTTTAATTGACACTTACAATTTGAGGGTTAATTTAAAAGTTTACTCTTTAATCTGAATAGTTCAACAAGTTTAGGCCTTAATATTTAAGGTATATATATAATATGAAAAGTATTTTTGTTAACAAAGTATTATGTACTATAAAATCTATAAAAAATTACAAACACACACACACACACACACACACAGAGATTTAAAAAATTATTTTAGTGTGTACTTGAATTAATTTATTATGCCCAAAATAGCTTATAGACTAAATTATAATGTGTGTGTATATATATATATATATAATCCTTAAGAATTAAAAATTATAGTCATATCAGTCTTATTTAGTCTTTATAACCATCAAATTGATTAGTTTCTAAAATAGAAAAGTACGACTATTTTTTTTTTTTTGTTTATATATGACCAATATTTTTAATCTTCAGAAACTATGCAAGAAATTTTTATTTTTCAAGAATTAATGTGTTTGATGCTATTTGATTAGAAATTAATTTGGGAGTTTACTCTAATTTATAATTAAAAACTTTTGAATGATAAGTTCTTTTTGGCTAAAAAATTAGTTTTTTCTTTTTTTTTTTGGATGGAGAAAACATACTCAACCCAGCAAAGTATGTGGGGGAGATAAAATACAGCACGAAACAAAAGTTCAAAACAGAATTGACACAATCACAATTGCAAGACAAAACATAACAAAAAATACATCATATCAAACCAGGAAAAACTAAAACTCCAACTCATAGTCCGGGCTTGATTTCGCCCAAAAGCATCAAACTCCCATTCCTGCGATGCTATCTGTCATCATTTCATCCCCTTCTATATATCCGTGTCCATTTTCTAAGTGATGAAGAGTTTGTGAGTAGCTCATCTAGGACATGAGCCTAACTTATTTAATAAATTCTTTCAATAAAAAAAATTAACTTAAGCTAGCCAAATTGATTGTGAAAGCCATTGAGCGGCTGTCTAATCTAATCGTGTTGATATTCAGAAACAGGCACGGATCGATGCATAAGAGGGTGGAGCCCCATGCCTCATCTAAAATTTAAAAAGGAAAATTTAGTAATATATGTATATTTGTTTTTATTATTTTATTATATTTAATCTCATATTAAAATAAAAATTATATAAAATTTTTTGGTATATTTATAAATTATTTTTGCTGTTATTATCTAAAGTTTTTTGGATCTATTACTGTTCAAAAATAGCACGTGAAAAATACTGACTGAGCATTGAATAATGAGTTGTGTCTTTTCTTTGTCAATCACCTACAAAAAATTAAAGAGCGATCGCGACTCGCAGGTGCTGCAAATCCTCTGACATTCATCGTGGTCCAATCAAGGTGGATAACGTTGTATTT
Organism: Pterocarpus santalinus; assembly: GCA_031439595.1. Lineage (NCBI taxonomy): Eukaryota > Viridiplantae > Streptophyta > Magnoliopsida > Fabales > Fabaceae > Pterocarpus > Pterocarpus santalinus. Next base: position 18,860,858 of record CM062531.1, read on the forward strand.
TCCTGTTACAGTGAAATAGTTAACATAAAAAAATTTACCTTTTATTAAAATAATTTTTCCTGTTTCAATTTTTTTAAAACTAATATTATTATAATACATATTAATTATATTTAATTATTTTAATAAAAGAGAAAAATTATATATATATATATATATTAAAAATCTTTTATTTTCTTTCTCTTATTTATTTTAAACTCTTAATTAAAGATAAGATATAATCCTCTAATCTCTTTTTTTTCCCTTATTTTTTCTTTGGATTTTAATCTCTTTTTTCTTTGTTTGGATGCAAAAAGATAATGAGAAGAAAGAAAATAAGGAAAAAAATAAAAAAGTATATTTGCTATCATATTATTTGATTAAAAATGAAAAGAAAAAAATAATTATACAAAAAATAACTTTTATGTAGTTATTTTTTATGACTAATAAAGAAAGATTATAAAGAGAATAAATTTACCACACAAACTCTCATCTTCATATTTTCTTTCCATTAGATTGCGGAAAACATTCTAAGTCCTGTCTTTGAGTAATTATCAATTCCCTCTTGTTTTCTACTCTGTTCGAAAAGGGGGAAAACAATATTCCTTTTATTTTCTCCTTTCCTAATTTCTTTTCTCCTGTTTTTTTTCTCATTCCAAACAAATGTCTAAAGTGAACTTATCTCTAAGATGAGAAAGTGATATTTATTACCTTTATTATTTTTAATAGAATTGAGAGATAATATATTTTATTATTCTAAAAATAAGAATATATTTATTTTCTCACTTTTAATATAAACTCGAATCAAATGTGATAGATATATATAAAATAAACTAACATTTTACTCAATAGCTAATTGATATGGATCTAATAAGTATATCGATCGTATAAGTAATAAAGTTATCAGAAAAGCATCGTCTCATAAGGACAGATCAAGTATCGAATCAATAATAAAAATTAATGACTATTTGCACCAAAATAATCGAATGAGTAAAGAAAACTGAAAATAAAATAAAATAAGAGAACAAAATACCACTCAAAGATGACTTGGATCATTGGAATTGATACTAGGACTAATTGACTTCACTTAACTATGGACTCAATTACCATGGATTTCAATTATCTAATCCTTATCTTAATTGATTAATGGTATTCCCTAAATTAATTCTAAGTATTTCTCAAGGTCTAGTAATTCTCTTTATTCTAAATTGATTGCTTGATCTCTTAGTTATAAACTAATTCAGGAAAATGTTGAAGCTCTATTGATTCCTAAGATGGCCACATGAGTCACATTTACCTATCTATAGTTTTTGCTTAACTTACGATATTTATGATGAGAAGCTTTGTTTACAAATCCTATCTCTAATTATTTCAAACCAATAAATTAATTAAATGGTGGCCAATCATTCAAAACCATTAACAACAATCATAAATACTTAATAATTGAGAAAAAAAACATAAATAAAATTAATCCATGAGTAATATTGCCACATAATTGGATCCATCAACACACTAGAACAGGGTTTGGTTTATGATGGAATGAAAACAATGCAAAGAAAAAAAAGAACCAAAGGCCATGGAAAAACAAAACTAGGAACTAGGATTTAGGATGACGGTAGATCTCTTCGTTTTGATGTTGAGTTCTAGAATCCTTAAATTTTCGCGTTAACTCTCTAAGTTGCCACTTTGCATCTCCCGGTATCTAACTATGTCAAAAAGATCATTTGAGACTCTAAACATTTGCTTTTTATAGCTAATGGATCCCTTTCTTTAAAATTCGGCCCGAACCTAGAAATTCTATTGTTGGGAGCACACTATAACACAATTGCTTGACAACAATTCTGTATTTTGCCTCTTTTTACCCATTTCCAAGCCCAGTTTGAGCCCCAAATCCTTTGAATTGACTCTCGAGTCTTCATGAAAGTTATAGATCTTAAAGTTAGCTTTCTAATATCTTTGTAACCACCTCATTTGGATCTCTGTAGCATGAGATATCAGTAAAATAGTAATAAAAAGTCAAACTTAACAGCATTAGAGAGAAGATAAAACTTCAATTTTGTTTCACCATTTTCTCCTAGATGATTCGAAAACTGGAAAAAGTCTTCAACAACAAAGTTGAGGATCTTCTTCTTTTATTTCCAAAGAATCTTGAATCATCATAATTCGACTTATAGAAATTTAGATATCAAATTTTCAATACTGAAAAGTCCTAAGTTCATCTAAGATATGCTTTCTCATAGCTTCAAATTCCAATTTGAGTGCTTATACCTAATGATAATTAGACAAGAACATAAATAAGTATATAAAAACATGCTAAAATGGCAATCAAACTAGAAAAAAAAACCTGAATCAAAATAACCAACTAAAAATAATTAAAACACTAAATAAATTTAAGTAACCAAAGCTTAAATATAAATAAAATAAAATAAAAATAACTCACTACGGAGAGTTATCACTAATATCTTAAAAAAAAGATCAATATACAATTGAAATTGAGTTTTGTAAAATAAAATAATAAAGAGACATTTGTAAAGATTTTACAAATAAAAAAACTCATTTAAATAAATATAGCAATTTTTCATTTAATTTAGACAAAATATCCATTTTAGGCACTGACGAAATTTCGAAGGATAAATTAGTCCCTCAAGATTTGAAAGTTCACAGTTAGTCCCTTATCATTGAAAAAAGGTGAATATTAGTCCCTCCATACAGAATTTATACAGATCTGTACTGCCAAAAAACCTTATATGTCCTCTTTTTTGAATGGTAAGGGACTAATTAGGGACTTTTAAATTTTGAGAAACTAATTTGTCCCCCGAAATTTTTGTCAGGGATCAAAATGAGTATTTACTCTTTAATTTAAGTAAATGAAGTTATAAAATACAGATAATATTGTTCTAAAATAATTTGATTCAAATAATTATGAAAATTCATATATGAGAATTTTTATTGCACTTTAAAATATTACAAGTATATTAACATTAATGTATTTTTTGTTATATAAATTTTTTGACTTAATATTTTTATTTGAATATTTTATAATTATTCTTTAATTTCTCATTTATTTCACTAACGTTTTGCCATTACAATTATTATGCAATATTTATCTTAAGTATATTTTAATTACTGTTAATTTAATTTATTTTATTTTGAACTTTCATTTCTCTCAATAAATCTTCCTTAATTTTTCATCTTTTATAATCATTTAATCATTCAGCATAAGCTGTACATACTGAGATTTTGCTCAATAATTGTTGTCTTTAAAAAAATTAAAAGAAAATTAAAATTGAGTTTTGTAAAATTAAAAAATTAAAGAGAACAATTGTAAATATCTTCTACATGCATGAAAAAAAAAAAACTCATTTAAAATGCCACATGTAATTTTGTCTTAATTTTTTAATTCTGAAAATTGAAATTATTCTTTAGTTTTTCATTTACTTTATTAATATCTCTCTATTGCAATTACTCTTTACTTAAGTTTATTTTAATTATTATGAATTGTATTTATTTTGATCTTTCATATTTCTCAAAAATTCTTTCTTAGCCTTTTATTTTCTATAACCATTTAGCACAAAATGTATGCATATTTATTGTAAATATATGTAAGGTAATACGATAAATTGGAATTTTATCTAAATGTATTTTAAAAATGTCATCAAGATGCAATTAGAATCAAGTTTATTAAAATGAAAAAATAAAGAATAACAATTACAAAAAATTTTCACAGCATAAAAGAATTCACTTAAATTGTTAAAATAAATATAATAATTTTTAATTTAATTTAATTTATTTATGTAAAGTTGAAAAATAAATATAAATGTTATTCTTTCTATCACAAAAGAGTTCACTTATATTGTTAAAAAAATAATAAATTTTATTTAATTTATATACATAAAGTTAAAAATAAAAATAAAAATTATTCAAAATAAACCATAAAAATTCAAAAAATAACTATTAAATTTTAGATATACATTTTTAGTTTGCTTTAAAATATTATGCATATATTTATTTTAATTCCTTTGTATTAAATAAAAATATTAATTAAATATTATTATTCAAATATTTTTATTATATTTTTTAAAAAATAAATTAAATTATATATTAAATATTTTCTTATTTAATTAAAATTATAATCATAAATAATTAACTTGCATAATTCATACAGAGTACTGGAAAAATAGCTAGTTGAGCATTAAAATTATTGAATCACCCGTCGGCCTCAACTGTGGCGTGGAATAAGGGCTTTAGGAAAGTGTGGTGTGAAAGTGACTCTAGCGATTGGGCTGTGCGGTTCCCTCATATTTGGCTGGAGGAAATTGCTGTGCTGATCCTCTACCGAAATTGGGTGGTGAAGGGTCCAGCTCGTTCTTGACTAGGGATAATTCTCCCTTGCAAATTCAGGGAATGCTTTTTCTTTTCTTTTTCAAACATTAACCCAAAGAAAAGAAAAAATAAAAAAAAAGAAATGCAAGTTGACCATGATTTCATCTAAGCTTCAGAGATTAACAAGTTAAATTAACATCGATTTTAATTGTTTCTTTGCAAGGCAATCTGAATCCTGATTGGCGGGTTAGATTTCCTTAGCCACTTTTAAGGTTTTTGTTGCTAGATTCACAATGTGGATGATTTTGTTGTTATCGTTTTAGAAGCTCGCCTTGGGCCATCCAACTCTGAGCCTGTTTGTTGGTGAGTGGGCCTTCCTGAGCGCACGTTTCAATTGTGTTTTTTTTCTTATCGCCCGCTTGTTTGTTGTGATCAGATTTGTACTGTCCGCTTTATGAATTTCACAAAATAAAAATAAATAAATAAGCGGCAGCTATTTTTTAAGTCGAAAAACATGTTACACGTGTGGACCCCCGGGTCGTGCTCAGGTAGATATCAGAAAAAAAAATTTGCAATGGTGGATAGATGAGGTGGTTTAACAAGGAGGAGCCATCTGGAGATGTGACAGTATGAGGTGGAAAGGTTGTTGGCTGATGTAATTGGTTACTGGTAAAGCTGTCGTTGCTTACTTGCGGAAGTGTTTAGATTGCTCCATGGATCAGCCATGATCTAGGATTTTATAACCATTCGATAGTTAAAAATTTAATTTAATGGTCATAATACAATAAGATATTTTAGAGTAATAATATAGTTGAGAGGATTATCATGGACTATAGGTCAACTAATAAGGTGGTGTCTAGCATGCACTTCTTAGTCAAAGGTGTGCCATGTATTAAGTGATCCAACACACAAGATCTTCTAATGTATCCATGAAGCAAATAAGTGATAATATATTGTAAAATTTTTTATTCTTTTTTTTTTTTTGGTGTGTGGGGGGATAACAGCCAATAAAACTTCCACCAAGTTCTTGACAATGAAATAAAAAGATCATTCAATACATTAATGGGTATAAAAGGGACAATCAAGCTCATAGATAGAAAGTTAATATGTTTTTTGCAATTTTAAATTTTTAAAAAACAAATAAAAAGTTGAGTTTCTCCTAAGGTCCCCAAAGCCTCTTCCACCTACAACCATGGATGACTGCTCGACAAAGCTTGCGACAAAGGCAGCTGTTGGGTTATTGGCCATAGGGTCGCACACGGTGCTCATGGAGAAGGAGATGGTGGCTCATGGTGGTTCGTGGGTTGACTGTGTAGAATGGGTGGCAGTGGCAGTGGTTGAGGCAGAGCAAGGTGAAGCAACGGTGGTGCAAGTAGGTTTAGGTAGGTGATGCATGGTAGTTGATGATGGTCTTTATGGCTGAGTTTAGGTGGGTTTGGAGGTGGTTGACTGGATAATGGTGGGAGGTTGAGTGTGACATAGAGAAGCAGCAGGGTTGCGCATGGTGGTCACAGAGAAGGAGGCCATAGCTTGTGGTGGTTGAAGGTGGACAAGGAAATTGGTTTGTGCTTTTTCTCACATTATTCCTTCTCAAGGACCCCAACCACCCAATCCTCCATTCAAACTGCACAGGACCTTCTGGAAGATGACGAGAGGAACAACAACCATGATAATAATATTAAGAAAATGAAGAATAATGAGGACAATATAAGCTAATCTCTTACATTAATTTTTCAGTAAAATACAATAAAAATTAGGAAAAAAAAGTTATAAACTTTGTACATCCTCAAAATCACACTCCATGACCGTTGACAATGGCCATAGCGAAAGGGAAGTGAAATTAGAAAAGAGATTAAGAGAAGTTAATATGTTTCACTTATATCAGGTGTATCAAAACACCTTTCATTCTATCTTTTGGATCAAGGTGGTGCATGATGCACCTTGCTTCTTGAGATGCGCCATAAAACACACACATATTACAAAACCTAATACTGGTTGGTGACCGGCAAAAATATTGGATCATGGGTGATCCATGGAACAACGTAAACACTTCCCTTACTGTAACTGACATAAGATACTATTGATGCCAGAGACAAGACTACATATTCAGATTTTAAATGAAGTTACGATAAGGAAAGGTCTTGAAAATTGATATAATAAACAAAATTTGTTAACTGCTTTATCGTAATTTTTAATTTTTTTAAATAATAGTTTACAAATTATGTTAGATGAATTTATTTTATATGAAATACTAACTCATATTTTATTTATCATTAAATAAAATATGGATCCAATTAAAGTAAAGTTTGCACCTCATCTAATAGCAAATAAAATATAAATTAGCACAATATCTTATAAAAAATGAATTTAGTAAATATTTTTCATATTTTATAAATATCTAAATCCCTCCACCCCCCCCCCAACAAAACGAAAATGCATCTCCATTGTCTTTTATGTAATTATATACACGTGATGCAAATATTATGGGAAGTAACTTAGTTAATTTAGGTTTTTTCTTGTTATTCTTAAATTTTATTTAATTTTGTTATAAGGTAAGTAATCAGTAAATAAATGGATTCTGTTCAAGTCTTGAATTTTCATCTCTTCTGTCATTGACTCATTGTGATTTTCAGGTTTAGTTCAATTATAAATACTTAATTTTATATTGTCTTCAATCCAATTTGTTAGAACAAAAAAAAAATATAAAATTTATGTTTCACTTTACATAATAGTCAATTTTATGTAATTAATTGACATAGAACAAACACGGTAAAAATCATTTTTCACAAATCAAAGCAGCTATAGCAATAACATTGCTATGTTATCTTATTGATTTAGTTATTGCTTATATTTTTTTTACATTAAAAAAAATAGGACATGAATTTATATTGTCATACCAATATTAATTTATCCGTTTCTTATTGTCAAACCTAAATGTAACATCAAATTCAATCTTGAGTTACTACGTTAATTACTTATCATTCATATTAGTTTTCTCCCTTTTTTTTGTACTATTTACTTAATCACAATTTCAATGTAATAATCTATATGATTACAAAACATAATTGGGCCAAACTAATTTCATATAGTTGTGGTAGATTAGAAAAAGAATTTAGCATGATATATTATAATCTACCAACAAGGTTTTACTTGAAAATTCAATATGAGCTTTTGTTATGAGATAATTTTACTCGTGCTTATGCATTCATTCATTTTACAGAATGCCAAAACATATCTTGTACTATTATGCTTAAACAACTTCATGTTAAGTGAAAATTTTAATTCAAATTATAAACTATCTTTAAGTTAAGAGAACTAATTTGTGACACAATTATATTTTTTATAGTTAAGTTTAAATTTAATCTGGGTTAAAAAATAATAAAATTGAACAATTTTTCACAAAATAGAAAGCATTAAAATAAATAATAATGAAATAATAAAAGAAGCTTTTGTAAAGAAAATTAATAAACATGAGTTTGCATAAATTTAGAAGTAATAATACATTACAAATTTACTTATGGAAGAGCAAGAAGGGCTTTTATAAAAATTAAATAATAAGCAAATTAAGTGAAGTGACAATAGATAATATCGAGTAATGATAGTCTCTCCCAAAATTTTACATTAAACTTACTATTAATACATAGTCTTATTATATGTTTGCAATTAACAAAACCCGATATACTCTATTAGCCATAATAGATAGGTTAATATTATCTGATATGACATTATACGTTATCTAATATAGATAATGTATGGTATAAATTTATCAATCATAACTCCTTTATACATTAAAATAATAGATAATATAATAAAGATTGGAGGGATCATATTAGACCTGATTAATTTTTTATATTCACTCTTTATTTTTTTTATATTTTATTAAATAAGAATAATTGATAAAAAGTAATAAAACTATATAAATAAAAATAATATTCTTTTAAAAATAATTAATAATAAATAAATATTTTAAAAAATAATATTTCACATAAAGTAATTATTCCAACTAATAAGAAAGTATAAATAATATTTTTTTAAAATATATAAATAGTAATAAATAATATTCAATACAAATTTATGATATATAATAAAAATAATTATATATGATGCATGACTTAGTCAAATATTGGAATGTGGGATTAGACATGATTGGATTTTGACATATGAAGACTCCCTTTCTCTCTCTTTCTAAACTTTAACAATTATGAAAAAATAATTATTAAAAATATACTTATAAATAATTTTTAATATAAATTATATTTATATATAATACAAACAAAAAAATAAAATAATTATAATTAAAATAATAAATATAATATTTATACAATGATATACCAAAATAGTATAATATTAAAATTTTATGAAACATTATATAATAAGATCTTATGTTGTCAAGATTTATCTTATTAGGCATGTTAAATAGGTCTCTATATTTATTTTATAGGTTTAGCTTTAATCTAACATAAATAGTGAAAAAAATAAGCTAGTAGAGTTGGGTTAGTGATGAAGGATTTCGATAATATACATGAGATTATAGATTCAAACCTTATTGCTACTAATATAATAAAAACATAGTGATTAAACTCAAAGAAAATAAATTATTATAGTTTATTAATGACAACATATCCTTTTTCTTTGGATGAAGTTTGGCCCAGAACCTACATGGTTTATGTCCTCTTTAACTGTATAGTTAAAAGTTGAACCAAAAACAAAAAAGCTCCGCAAGACTCCGCAATTATATAGTATAACTACAATCCAATTTATTGTAAAAATATAGGCTATGAGAAGTAGTAAATGAGTATGAATTATAAATGAGAAAACTACAATCATTCACACTGAGAAGAAATAATAATAAATTACTCATATAAATGATGATATAATTAAATTTGTAGCCTTACATTTAGTAATGCCAATAAATGGTTCATAAAAGTACTTATTAAAAACATTTCATTGTTACTAACAAATAATAAGTTTCTCTATCATAGTAACTGCAAAAAGAAATAACAGAGGTGTATTTAACCCCCCCAATCAATGTAAGATATATAATAAATACCTAAGTTATGAACAAATGTATGAGATTTTATAAATAATTATTTGTTCCAACTCAATGGGTCTAATTTTAGATGAATAGTAGAATTCTTCTTAATAATATAAATATGCTATGCTGCTTAAAATTAAATATTTAGTGGTCATTGACATTAATTTTCCCTATATTTACAACTTAGGTAGATATTATATATTGAGTTGGTTAAGTAAGTCCATGTCATTTATTTTTGTATTTAGCATGACAGAGTATGCTTATTGTTTACAAGTAACAATGAATTTCTTTTTGAAAGTATTGATATGGACTGTTGACATTACTAAATATATAACTTTATGAATTTTTTTTACTAGTAATTTACTATTTTTTAATTTTTTTTTGGGTAAAAATCTTTATTATCGTTCTGTTTTGTAGCACCCTCAATTACAAAAATAATTCCATAACAATTTAAAAGTTTTTCTTGATTGTACAATTACATGATAGTTGTAAAAATGAATAGCAGTAATAGTAAAAGGTTTAAAAGAAAATTGTCGCAAAGGATGAACCTTCTTGTTATATGTTTTACGTTTTATTTTCTTTTAATCTAATTTTAAATTTATAAATAAAATATTTCATAAAATAGTTTACTACAGAATTAACCATAACTAAAATGAGGGAGTGAAGTGTTACTTTACTTTTAGAGAAAGTTTGGGACTGGAGTGTTACTTTTAAGAAACATTAGGGAGAGTAGTTGTAATCTTTTTTAATATAATCTAATAAGGTAAAAATAATTGATTTATCTCTTAACATAATTTTATTTTTAAATTTGTCTTCTAATAAGTAATCAATGTTTTAAATTTGTCCTCTAATTTTTAAAAACTAAATATATTTACCCTCTATGTAAATATTATTAGTTATATTGAAGGAAGGATCCTATCTAACATCTAAGTTGAAAAAGTTAGTATAAATGATATCTTTTATCATAAGTTATATTTTTAAATGTACCATTTAATACAACATATGATATTTGTAAAAAAAATAAATGTGTTTGATTTTAAAAAATTAAAAGGTGAATTCAAAATCTTTATTACTTAAAAAATAAATTTAGAATGTTTATTACTTAAAGAATAAATTTAAAAATATAAATAATTTAAGAAATAAATCAATTATTTGTTCCATTTAGTAAAAATGTAACCATGGCTAAGTTTAAGGAGTAAATATTTTTTACTATGAAATTATTGGTAACTTATCTTATAATAAAATAAAATAAAATCTAAATTAACTATCTTACAATTTTTGCATATATTACATTTCTGTATTCTCATAAAAGACAATGGAGATGCATTTTTTTTTTTTGGGATTTATATATCTATAAAATATGTTTTAAAAAAATTATGTTGAGCAGTTAACAAACTTTGTTTAGTATATCAGTTTTGAAAACCAAATTTTATGCCCTGACGAGCCACAAGTATGACCATTTTCCTTTGCGTTCACTTTATTTAAGATCTGAATATTTAATCTTATCGCTGCCATCAACTCTATGCCGTGCCATTCACCAAGGACAGCTTTATTGGTAATCTGGTAATCAAGTACATCATGCAACAACCTTTCCACCTCTGATTACCCCAGCTCCACATGTCTCCTCTTTGTTAAACCATTTCATCTATCCAGTGGCGCAAATTTTTCCTGGTATCCATCTGAGCATGACTTATGGACCGCAGGGCATGCCAGGCGTTGGCTTGTTGGCTTGTTGGCTCAGGGAATTAGTCTTGCAATAGTGCACCCTGGGGTTACGAGGGATCGTGTTCGATCCCTAGTATGAGCCAAAAAAAATAAAAATATATGGACCACATAGGAGGTAAAAATGTACGGACCAAAAATGAAAAAGTGATAAGGCGAACCCATAACCTCAAATCCTAATATCACAATTCAAAGTATTCTGTCCACCAAAAAAAAAATAATAATTTAAAGTATTTTAAAACTAAATCCCTGTCAAATTTTTTTAAAAATCAATTTGATACCAACTTTCAAATGTTATGATTAAAAAAAAATATTTATTCTTAAAAAAAGAGTTATGTGTTTAATAAGCCATGACGTAACATTATAGGCATGTTATTGCTTATTATTAATTTTTAAATTTTTTAAATAAATTTTTGGTCTCTATATATTAAGGATGCAGAACCCGGTTCCTTATAACAAATCAAGGATGGCTATTCCAGCTTCAACACTTGGTTGCTTCAACCGTGATGCAAGATTTGGCTTACATGATCGACATACTGCAGATTATCACTCCAGCATTTGGAAGGATTATTTCCTTCAATATGCTTCGGAATCCAAGGTATATATTCAGTCACTTATACATGCCTTCAGTATTCATGAAGCATGCAATCAACAGCATAATATAAGCGATCATTTCTCGCGCTAAATTCACTAGGCAGTTTTCTTTCTTAGTTGACGTGAATAGGGTATTTATCGTTAAAACAACTAAGTTGTTTCAATATTTAAATAAGTTTTTTTTCTTCAACACCCGCAGGAACTTGACCATAAAACCGGACCACAAATTGAAGCACTGAAGAAAGAAGTGATCAAAATGCTTACCTCAACGACTGAGAAGCCCTTAGCAAAAGTTGACTTGATTGATTCAATATGTCGTTTGGGTGTACATTATCATTTTGAATGTGAGATAGAAGAAGTGTTGCAACAGATTCACAAGACTTACGTCAAAAATGGAGAAATAACTCATGAAGACAACCTCCGCTCCCTTGCTTTACTTTTTAGGTTATTGAGGCAACAAGGATTTCGCGTTTCACCAAGTATATGCCTCAGCTTATCGATCTCCTTTTATTCGTATTTGGATTTCAATTATATTTAAAAATACTGAAAAAAGTTAGATAACAAGCCATCAAACTAAACATACACTTTGCTCTATAAACTTCTCTTCCTTATTTCATTTTTTGTACTTTCTTGACTCTAATGGCTTTTTAATCTTGTGGTCGTTGAATAAAACACCAGATGTGTTCAACAAGTTTAAGGATGTGCATGGAAACTTCAATGAAAAACTTACTGCAGATGTTGAGGGAATGCTAAGCTTATTTGAAGCCTCGCATCTCAGGCTTCATGGAGAGGATATATTAGATGAAGCTCTTGTATTCACTTCCACTTACCTCGAGTCTATTGCCACCCAGTTGAGCCCTCTTCTTGCCGCACAAGTCAATCATAGCTTAAGGAATCCTCTCTACCATGGCTTTCCTAGGTTTGAGGCACAACATTACATTTCAATCTATCAACAAGATCCTACCCATAATAAAATTATACTAACTCTAGCAAAACTAGATTTCAATATGCTACAAAACTTGTACCAAAAGGAAGTTGGCAACATTTGCAAGTAAGCTCATTAACTACAAACTCATAAAATTATCAAGTTGGTTCCCAAGAGTACTCCCTGTAATTGCTATTGTGTTTTTGTCCTTTAGGTGGTGGAAGGACTTGGACGTGCCTACAAATCTACCATTTGCATGAGATAGGATTGTGGAATGTTGCTCCTGGATTCTAGGGGTATGTTTTGAGCCTCAGTATTCTCAAGCAAGAAAAATAGTGACAAAATTACTTGCTATGACATCAATCATTGATGATATATATGATGCATATGGGACAATTGATGAATTAGAACTTTTCACTGAGGCAGTTGAAAGGTTGGCTATATATATATATATACTTTCTTCTTCTTCTTCTTCTTCTTTTTTCCTTTTTCCTTTTTCCTTTTAAACAAAAAAAGTTTGAGTTTGAGTCATTGAAATGAAAGTATTAAATGGTTTCAGGTGGGATATTAGCTACTTGGACGATCTTCCAGAATACATGAAATTAGCTTATAGGTCTCTCTTAAAGGTTTATGAAGAAGCAGAACAAGAAATGGGGAAGGAAGGAAGAGCATATAGCATTAACTATAGCAAAAAGGAAGTATGACTCTCGTTTTTTCTTTTTGACAATATAATGGTTGTTTTCTCACTTAAATTGATTGGAAACAGCTGCATTCAACTATTAAACTAATTTATCATTTTAAATTTGATAATTTAATGTTTGGTTAAATTCAGGAGTAAAAAATAAGATTTCACAAAAAAAAAATTATATTAAAAATTCACAAATCTATACTAAAGAACTTCTCAACCTTATTTTACAAAGATACTAATCTTATCCTTCATGTTTACATAAACTCAACTTATAGTAATGATCAAGGAAACATAAATCATTACTATAAAAACCATTATTTCTTATTATTACTTTGATATTGTTTTAATATATAAAACAAGGCTAACATTTCATATTTTATTTTTGCAATTACTATATATTGACTATGATTCACTGGCCTCTAATAAGACTCATAAATTAATTTAAGAGTTTGTTAGAAACTTGAGTTACTCCTTGGCATTAAAAGATACAAAGAATTGTAACTCCGTCTCTCAAAGATTTTGTCATATAATGCATGCTAATGACAGCTTAAAAAAGTGGTCCAAGCCATGATGACTGAAGCCAGATGGTTCAACAGCAACTATATACCAACGACAGAGGAGTACATCCACACATCAACGACATCATGCGGTTACCCATGGTTGGCAATAACTTCTTATATTGGCATGGGAGACATAGCCACAGAGTACATCTTCAAATGGGCAACTAGTGAACCCAAAATTGTTAAAGCTTCTTCGATTATTTGCAGGCTCATGGACGACATTGTCTCTAATGAGGTATATATATGAACAACATACATACATAAAAATTCAAACCAAATACATAATTAAATTTAAAGGAATAATAGTCTTCAATGTTATTCGTTGTTCTTTTATCACGTGAAAAATATTTAAACAAATTATATCCTGTTGAACAGTTGGAACAGAAAAGAGGACATGTTGCCTCGTTCCTAGAATGCTATATGAGGGAACATGGTGTGTCTAGAGAAGAAGCCATTCAAGAATCACGAAAGAGAGTTACAGATGCTTGGAAGGATCTAAATGAGGAATGCCTTAGGCCAACCAAAGTTCCAATGGTTTTTCTTTTGCCTGTTCTCAACATGACACGATATATGGCTGTGATGTACAAAGATGAAAATAGCTACACTGAAGCAGGAGGAATAATGAAGAAGCACATTGAAGCTTCGCTTGTAAACCCATTGCCAATATAAGAAGAGAATATTATTTGTATCATTTTTTGGGACATCTTTTAAGGAATATCTTGAAGTGTATCTTAAATATTAGTTAAAAATTGATCTTAACTTTTCTTTTAACCAATATTTAAAGGACAACTCAAGATATCTTTTGATAAATATCCCAAAAAATAGTACAAATAACATTACCCATATAAGAATTAGCGTCCTTTCATGCATTGTGCTTTAACGTTAAATAAAGATAAGATGAGCACATGTGGGACTGTTTGTATCGTTTGCTGAGCTACAGGTTGGGCAAAAGTTCTAGGTTTGATGTAATGCCTTTTTTTTTTTTTTTTCAAAGTAAGATCATAAGATATTCTTACATGTTTAGCATAATTGAATCAATTATGAACGTAAAAAAGTAGTCTTTTCTTCAAACTTGCGCCCATATGTGAGGGTCAATGTTGCGTGTAATGTATCCTATAGAAATAAATAAAGTATGGTGGTGATTTTGTACTTCTACAAATCTCGTGAAACTCTACTGGCCAAGTTTTATATATTTACAGTTGTATTTGTAAGCTGCAAACCTTTCAGAAACTACTAAGTGGTCTGAGATATACCTAGCTATGGGTTTTGATTAATAATAAATCAATTCTTGATAAAACCTTTTGTGACGACTAATGATTTGTTCAAGTGTTTATTCTTATTAGCATAAGATCATGTTAAACGTTCATTGAAGAGAATTGGATCATGCAATATTTCATTTCTAAACAAAATCTCTAAAAGGTTCTTATATATCTCGTATATAATCCTAAAAAAAGAACTTTTTTAACAAGAGAATCTATGGTCTAAAAAAAAATCTCACAAAAAGTGAATTAGAGGCATCAGAAGGATGTTAAGTCATCAGAAATATTACAAGTACATCAGAAGGATGATTTGTTTAGAAGGCTTGACCAAAAGGATGATTTTCAGAAGGTTGATCTGTGTGAAGAGGGCCTCACTCTCAAAGCCTATCTTGCATAATTCGTAGATTTTTTTTAAAGGTCAAATTTGATAAGACAAAGATCTAGAAAGAGCACTGACACTCTAAAAAGTAGTTGGACTCAAATGGTTATTGATTTGTAATAGCAAATACTCCCTTAGTGAGATTTGTGAAAAGTCAGTCCATACTGTATTTAATCGATCTATACATTTACAGTAATTTAGTGTAACTATTAATCAAATACAAACTTTTAATCCTTGATTGTAACTTGACCTAATAGTGGTCGTCGTTAGCTTGGAAAGGCTAGGATAATACTACTCAGCTTGTTTAGCTTGAAGAGACTAGGAAAAGACTACTCTGATCGTAAGCTTGGAGAAGCATGCACAAGAATAATCATTGATGTAGAAATCTAAACTAGTTTGTTGAGGACTAGAAGTAGGCAAATGGTTTGATTGAACCAATATAAACCTTCTTGAGTGATTCTCTTGCTCTATCTCTCTTACTGTTTTCATATTCATTCTTTGAAATTTTGTGTGCTTATTCTTTTCGCTATCCAGCAAGGTTATTGTGAATACAATAACTTTTGCTCCTAACATTCAATTACTTCCGTAATCCAAGTTCAAAGACTTGAGAAAATTTATTTTAATTTTTCAAATTTGAAAAAAAATTTTGAAAGCACGATTCAACCCCTTCTTGTGCTATTTTCATCTTCAGTATTCATTTATGCTCTTGTGATGTTGATCCCTTTTTCATTTACGTAGTTATCTCTTTTGCAGTGAAAGCTAATATTTTATGAGGAAGGAACAGCCAACTGAAGTCGACAACCACTAATGAAGGAAGGTGGAGGAGTTTAATAATTGCCTGAAGGAGACAAAAATTTATTGTTCACGGAGTCCCAAGGCAGAGGCAAAGATAATGAAAGGATAACAAGGTGGAATAACTTGGATTGTCATTCTAGGACTTCTGTTGTTTTATTTTTTGATCAATAGTGGACTGATGTGGTATGTAAACATAATGGTCAATCTACTAATGGGCTTTATTATGTGGATCAGAATAAAAATGAGATGGGAAGAGACGTGCTTCAAAATTTTGAAGTGCAAATCATTCTGGGCCTAAATAGAAGTCTTAGTATTGGCCTAGTCTCTAAGAACGACCCCACGCACTCGAATTTGAACCAAATGAAATGGAAGCCACTTTGAGTCAAGGAAAGGCAAACTTTATAAGGGGTGATGATGTGGTTCCTGAAACTCCCAATGCAGCGAATGGACATCTAGGTAGACAATCAGTCGGTGATATCCTCTATTCAAAGTCATTGAGACAAGACAAAGGTAAAGGCTCTTATGAGCATGACCCGAATAGGAAGGATGATACCTTTGGGAAGTCAGACTTTGTAGAAGCTACTAAAGCTTAGGAGCTGGGGAAGTCTCGTGGCTTCTGATTTGCAAATGATGAGGAGGCTATATTAGTTAAACTTGAGGCATGAAAGAAGTCAAGGGGGAGATATAACCTGAGATCAAAATCCAAGGGGAGGGGAAGGAATACTAGGAAACACAATCAATATGTTTAATTATCTCATAGTAATTTTAAATAGAGGAGTTTTGCATATTCGGTGTCAAGGTAGGTAAGTGTTTGAGTGGGTCTTATGTAGTCCTCATTAAGGTTTGGGGTTTTTTTGTTCAAAATTATGGATGGTTTTAAGGATAAGATTGGTGTGTGTGATTTTCTAATCTGGTGGTGTTCTAAACCTATTTTCTCAACAAGTGCTTTAA
The DNA here is from genome assembly GCA_031439595.1 of Pterocarpus santalinus. NCBI lineage: Eukaryota > Viridiplantae > Streptophyta > Magnoliopsida > Fabales > Fabaceae > Pterocarpus > Pterocarpus santalinus. The sequence goes on from CM062531.1 coordinate 18,878,065, forward strand.
GGCACTAAGCCAAGATTATAAAGATTCTTGGATTTGTAAACTTTAGAGGAAATATAAGCAAGAATAGGTCAAGAGAACTACTCTTCTGGGGTGGTTCTTAATAGAGAACAAGTGTAATCACCACAGGGATCCTAGAAGGATGATGGGACCCTTATATCTTCATGTTCCTTCCAAGACATTCTGTTGCTTGGAATAGGATTTAGAATGCCTGAATCAGGTTAATCTAGGTTAGATGTGTTTCTTAGGGATTCAATGGATTTTGAAGGCTTTTAGTAACTCAAAAATACTAGTGAACTCATTCTGGGATCATGGGTATCAGAATTTAGCTAGATTTCAAGGTGGTTTCATTGAATGTTCTTGGTTTCTTGTGGATTCGCCTTGTGGGGACTGTTGTAATCTATCTATCTCCTCTCTATGGGTTCTAGTTACTAGTTTTATAAAGACTTTGGGGGTGGAAACATGACAAATCCTCTTGGCTATGTGATAAGGATAAGTCTAGATACTTGGAGACCAAGTTATGGGTGTTAGCTAGTGAAAGTGACATGTCATGGAGGTTTGGGGCATTGTGCACTAGCTTTTATCATCTTTAACAACAAATTTTAGAGATATGGTCTGGTCACGGTCAAAAAAGTACAAGGGAAAAAGTGGATAGCAGGAAATCTTTCCTATTTGGTGTAATTTTTTGGTTGGGTTCTTGGTTAGAGTATGTGCATTTAGGGCAAAGTGTTTAGGTGGAGGAAGAATCTTTGACCTCACCAAGGATCCAGGTAGTGTCCTTTTAGGGGAAAATCTCTCCTAAAGGCAATGTTACACCTAAAAGCCTACCAAGCGATATTAAAAGAGTAGTTCCCAAGGAAAACTTGGTCAATTCTTGAAGATTCATCTTACTTGGTCATCATTCTTACACTCAAATGTTTATAAATGACCAAATTCATCCTTTTTGACCATTTTCTTCATTAGTCATCCCTTAATCACTTATACATAAACTGATTTTAGATTACCATCATAAGCCCCCTTGCACAATAGGAAGGTGTAGCTTTCTCATTTTGCATATTCTATACATTCTGGAGTGGCTTTTATCCCTTCTCTTGTATGTTATCTGGCCTTATTGTTTCTCGTCTTTCTTCATCAGAATATGTTTACTGAGATATTTTCATCCTTGCTTGCTTTTCGATAGAGAGTATAGCACTTCTTCTAGTCCTCTTGTGTTTCCAAGGTTAGGAACAAACATGCATCTTCTTTGGTTGTTTTGCAACAAACTTCTTTGTGGATGCTGTTATCTTCCAACGATTTCTTTCTAAACTTTTCCTTGCATATGACACCATTTGCATCATTCCAAAAAATGGATCTTAGCAAATAGGAAGCTTTGGAACCTTGCTTTTCAAGTTAGTCTACTGGACATCTTCATCAGGCCTTGTTTATGGTAATCGATAGAGAAGACATTATGGTCTCTTGCCTCTATGTTGCTTTTTATTACAATTGGATGGTAGGTTTGCACCTCATATATTAGGATGCTCTCGTGAAGTTTGTGAATGACCACCTTATTGTCTCAAAAGGTATTCATGATTTCTAGTAACTTATCACTTTTCGAGCATCTTTTCTTTATACTAAGTTATTTCTTCTGTGATTTTTGGGCCTCATTTGAACCTGTGTCTAAGATTGCTTGCTTGGCTTTGTGTTCTTGGACTTTAGTACAAAATTTCTCAACTTTTTGCCTATTTGTTAGCTGTGCATTTGGAGTTAGCAACAAATAATGTAGAGCTCGAGCGTCTTTTAAACCAAATGAAAACTATTAAAAAGGCTTAAGCTGCCTCAACAACCTAGAAACTTGTAACTTCATTTAATTGGCTCCTGACTGTACTAGTGTAATAAGCTTGATACTTGATCTATCATTACCTTATAATGAGACAAACTTATAATGCTTTAGCATTGTTGCCTTAAATGTGATATCTTGCTTTGCCATCTACATATTCCCACTATTTTCTTCAAGACATCTTTGCTTATATCGGGACTTGGATCTTTTCTTTTTTTATCTTGGTCATAATTGCATCCAACAGTATTAAGGCTTTACCTTATTTCCTTTACTACATCAGCATCTTCGAACTTGCTTGTTAGTGGAAGCTTATGACGTCTTGCCTTCTAGAACATCTTTTTTGGTTTCATATTTCCATCTTTACACCTTGTGAGGGATTGCATTATTCTCCTCTTATGTGTTATTTTTGCTTCTTGCATGTTTGAGAGCCTTAATGTGAATTTATTTTGTACATTGTTCCATTCTTACACCCTTAAGAATCTCATGTGACACTTCCTTATGCATCATCTCATTCTTTGATATTTTCTTGCATCTTTTACATAATCTCTGCCTTTGAGAGTTCTAGTTAAATCTTTTTCCAATTTGCATGTTTCAAGATCATAGCAAGGAGGCAATGGAGGAGGCTCGAAAGGCTTTTGCTTCTCCTGTTGTAATCTGACTTTGCTTGTAATAAGGTCTTGGGCTCTATTTGCATCACTTTGTAATACTTTAATCAGAACTTTTATCTTTTTGCTTGTTTCTATAACATCAGCAATGGATTCATGTAACCTAGACAAAGGCCTAAGGGCCTTAACTGACATGTTATTGCATTGCTTCTCTCTTTGCTTTTCATACTCTCTTTTATTTTTGTCTTGACTTTATCTATATTCTTTCTTCTTCTTTTTTCTTATCACATTTTTCATATATTCTCACATATTTGTCTTTTTTCATGACTCTCTTTGTTTTTCTTTTCTCTCTGTATGTATGTGTATGCCCTCAAAATCCAACAAGATTCTACCTTATGCTATATCTTGCACTTGTACTTTCTTGCTTTATCACTCATGATGCTGGACCTTATGTTCTTGATCCTTCATTGATTTGCTGTCTCACGATCTTTTTAATGTTTTTGCTTGCTCCTATAGTATTTGTAAAAGATTTGTGTAGTTGGGACATAGGCCATTAGGCTCCTTAATTAACTTATTCTCTTTCATTTTTCCTTTTGCCTTTCTGCTCTTTTTGGCTTCTGTAATTTTATATACTCTTTCTCTATTTTTTTTATACCATGCTTTTTGTACTTTCGTGCACTTCCCTTTTTCTTTTCATGACTCTTTTTCTTTCATGCCTCCTCTTTTTTTTAGTTTTTTCTTTTTTCTCTTTTCTTTTTCTTTTTGGGTGTAAATATATAAGACTTAGGATCTAACAAGGCTTTACCTCATGTTGTGCTTTGTATTTGTACTCTTGGTTTTATCAGCAATGACACTGGATCTCATGTCTTAATGCTTTATTGCTTCTTGTCTTCTCATGATCTTTTCCACATTTTGCCTATTTAGTCACCCCTTTAGGATCTACAAAGATCCTCCCTTGAAAGGTGATTTTACGTAAGAACATTACTCAATAGATGCCTATTTTATAGGCATTTGAGTCCTGCATAGCATAATGGCTCCATGTACTTTGGGAGCTCATCACTTCTTTTATTCCAATAACTTGCATTTCCATTTCATGGTTTATATCCTTCTACATATTACTTTATATATTGTGGGATATTTATTTCCTTTTATCCTTTTCTATTGTAACTCATGCCCTTGTGGTTATTCTTCTTACACCTAGAGGGATTTTCATATCTGGGCTCCTGTGTACTTTTACTTTTGCATCTTGGGGAGTAAAAGTTGTTTGATTGCTATGCATATTAATTTTTACCTTGAGGGATTTTCCTATTCTTTTCTCCTTCGTGCTCATTACCTTACACCTCAGAAGGAGGGGGTACCATGTGACACACCTTTGATATCTGTAACACACTCTATCATATAAGCCATATTTGAGTCATAGAGTTATATTAAATGGTTGTCACTGTGCTAAGAAATCTTTAAAATGTGGAAAATATAATACATGACCTTTTAACTGCACACTTTATTACTGACTAATAGCTCATAAACTTCGTCATATTTGATACATAGATGATAAAATAATTACAATTTAAAAGAAATTGTGTGTAGAGAATCTCAATTTAAGGTTATTACAAGTATTTTAGTTACTTACCAGTGTCTTGAAACCCACAAAGTTTCTGAAAATAGAAATTCTCTACGGTTGCCCTTCTTGACAACCATAAAGCCCTTATTACAACCTTGCCATTATAATCCAATGATGACAACTTTGCCATTGGTTTCTCTACAGGTTACCTAATTACTATTTTGCCCTTGTATTAGACCCGAACTTACTCCTATCCTGGCCTATCCTCATGGTACAGGATGTTACATTCCTTTTTGCCTTCCGGAAGCCCTTTAGTATTTTCTACCAAAGTTTTTGCCGTATTTTTCTATTTTCCGCAACTAATGGCATTTCCGTAATTTTGAGCAAGTCCAGAGACACCCTACGTTGTTTCACACCCGACTACCTCCGTGGCCTAATCGGCAGAGATTTAAACTTCTATGGTTTCATTACGTGATTTTGCTCCGTTTAAAACCCCATTCTGCTAATTCTACAGATATGGGGATATAAAAGTTATTTTATGAAAAGTTCTAGGATTATTGTGAAAATAATTTTTTAGGGTCAAAATATAATTTCTAAAAATTTTGGGTATCACTGTAATTAACAAAAGTTTACAGGGGCACTTTTGTTATTTCCTAACTTTGAATATATGGCAGTGCCATATTTTCAACGGTAGTGTCACACTACCCTATAATTCCGAATGTGAAGATCGTTATGGCATAATGCTGCCTAAGAAATTCTCACATTGCCTAAGAGAAATAATTCAAAGTTTCCATTACATTCTGCTTATGAGAGTGGGGATGTTACAATATCCATTGCCTCTAGACTCAAAGGTATCCTCATGTTCACATGTTAGGACATTACACTAGGCCTTCTTAGACTAGTTTCTTGGTCCCAAATTGCTAGACTAGGGGAAAGCATCATTGCCCCATGCTCTTTTCTACTTTTCCTTTTCTTTGTCCGTTCATCCTATCGACTTTTGCCTTTGTTTATTCATTTCCATTTTTCATTCCATTTTCCTTTTTCCTTTTAATCATAACCTTGTGAATAATTAGAATCAGTAATATATCCAAGTAAATGCATAAAATTCTGTCATGTCATTTCGAGCATCATTTACCTTATTGTTCATGTAATACTTAGAAAATCATTCTTGTATACTGAAATCTATAGACATAATGATTCATGCTCAAAATATTCATTCATCATTCATTCTTCCTTTATTTTCCTTAACTCATGCATTTATGATTTTGCCTATTCAGACCATGGCCATGCTCTGTTAACTTTGCTTGTGTCATTATGCTACACCTACTTAGGTTATCCCATGCTAGTACTGCCATGAATATTAGAAGTCTTCTACAATATGGTGTCATCATAGGCATACCAGAAATGCATTTATAACATTAAATGTGATATTTCTAACATACTTGATGTTCATATGAGGAATAAAATGCATGTTCATGTGATGAATGGAATACATGTTCATGTGAGGAATGGAATCCATGTGTAACATTAAATAGGGTAATTTTTAACATACTTGGAGGTGATAAGCCGTGACCTTCTTTGCTTCTGGATTCAATGAATTATGCAATGGTCCTTTGTGCCAGATTCTTTTCTGTTTAAGCTTTTGTTTAATCATGACTTGATTTTCAATACAATGTCTATCACCCTTGATATAGTATCCATTACTTTTAGCACATTTTTAGCACAACATTTGTCATTCTTGTCAAATCATTCGTTACTTTCAACACATTTTCAATACAATGTCCTTTACTCTTACCATAATATCCTTCACTTTTTTAACTATTTGTCATTCTTATCATAGCATCATAACATCCCCTATTCTTGGCATAGTGTCCAAGCATCTACTTTCATCATAATGTTTGCCATTTTCATTGTAGTGACATAGTATTTGTTATTTTCACCTTAGTGTCTATTGTTCACGTCTATTGATTTTGTCCCGGCATCTTACTCCTTTTGGTATATTCATGAGCATCCAAAACTACCTTGCATTTGTAACATTCATCTTACTCTTCCTCATGATATCTGTTGCCTTTTCCACTACTTCATCTCTTTGACCAATTTGTCAAATAAGGATGTTCATTTAACCTTTTTGGTTCGCATTTAGCATTAAAGCCCTCACAGCAATACTTTTTGTCAGTTCATAGAGAATCAATTATGCTACATGGGTAGAACATTCATAGGAACAATCAACTACTTACTTTTCGAGACATCATATTGTAGTTAGCTCATCACAGAATGACAATAGAACAGAAAGGCAATAAAAGAAATAAAATTAACACATCAAAATTTTGGCATTGTAAATGGCGCTTTGATTGTCATGAGAGATTGAGGCTTAGATGGATATCATAATGCAAAAGATAGATTGTGATTTGTTTATGATAATCACTTAGCAAGCATGCTTGATACTTATTTTTCATTTAATAATTTTTATTTCTTATTCTTCAACATGTATTTTAATGATGCATTCTAATAAAGCTCTTTAATAATATGTTATGCACTATGTCTAGTTAATTTATGGGTTAACCATAGCATTGCAATAGTTATCACACTTATAATGTAACATGGAAACAAACTTTAACACTTATAGCTAAATCACATTTTGCTTAACTTTTTATCATATAATAGCTTTATTAGTTGAAATATGTCCAAAATTATAGTCTTAGACAGTTTTATTATTAAATTATTTTTCTTTGTTTTTTCTGGCATAAGAACATGGATATATATTCACTATAGCAGTATTAAAATAGGCATTGGTTTTATCTTCTCTTTTTTGGGGCATCTTATTCCTTTGTTTTTCTTTCATAATAATAATAACAATGGCATGGTCTGAGCTCAAAAGTCAAATATGTAATATATGTCAAGAACATGGCATAATAATGATAAATGTGAACTTATAAGAGAGCAAAGAAACTATAGAAAGATGAGAATAATATATGGGACAAATATTATCTAAAGTTGAAAGCTTAGAGCCTTGGGTATCATGTTTTTCCTTTTGTTTGAACAAAAATAATATCAAAAGTTGGGTATACTTAGCTTTCCTATAGACCCATGATAACAAAACTCATGTGTAAGCCCCCTTGACAACTAATATTCTCCACTATTGGCTAGGCATCCTTCCATGGGAGCCTTGCATTTGGTTCTTTCTTCTCCTCCAAGTTGCCTATTCATAGCAGATTTGCTTAGGATACAAGCATTGTTTCCAAAGGTGTAAAGAGATCTACAACAATATCTCCTCCCCATCCACTCCTTTTTAACTAGGTTGCCTCCCTTCAAGCTGCATAGTTGGCGACTTAGCTTTAGGTTCTAGAAAATCTTCCAGATTGGAAGACAGGTTCCTCGAGGTGATGGGTAGCAACACATTGGCATGATTTTGCCCATCCATTGCTTACAAGTCCTCCCCAGTGGAGTTGCTATATGTTCTAAACCTGTTTTCTTAGCAAATACTTTTAGGCACTAAGCCAAAATTAAGAGATTATTGGATTTGTAAATTTTAGAGGAAATGTGAGTAGGAATGGATCAAGAGAACTACTTTCCTGGGGCGGTTCTTAGTACAAACAAGTGTAATCACCATAAGGATCCTAAAGAGATAATAAGTCCCTTTATCCTTGCATTCCCTCTAAGATGCACTGCCACTTAGAATAGCACTTAGACTATCTAAATCAAGTTAATCTGGGTTAGGTGTGATTCTTAGGGATTCAATGGATTTTGAAGGCTTCTAGTAACTTAAGAATACTAGTGAACTCATTCTAGGATCACCTTGTACATACTACTATCTCATAACTCCAGCATTCTCCTCTTGGCAGAATCATAAAAAAGAAACCCATTCTCCATGATACCCGTTGATCCGGGGTCACCAAGAGAGTGTCCTCCACTGGTACATGCTGATGGGCTATACAACGGGCTGAGCCATGTGAGGTGGCATGGTAGCAAGATGGGCCATGTACAAAGGGACCCCTTGGAATGGGGCCGTAGGGTCAAAGAATGGGCTAAAGATAGGGATAGCAAAGACATGCTGGAAAAATACATACAGATAGATACGAGAAGTAACTGTGAGGTAAAGGGAATCTAGAGCATGGTCATAGTGCCAATGCCACTCAGGCATCTAAGCAAAGAACATTATTGTTGCCATCGTGGTTGTTTGAGAATGACACGGAAGAGTGACAATTCAAAAATTCTCAGTAAGAGTTTATAGACTATCATATTGTGACATCGCGATCATTTCCAACTGCTTCTGTTTATTTTATAAAAGTGTGAACAGTATACATGATGGATCATACATGCCAGTATTATAGTTTGAAAAACATATCATTCGAAGTAGAGTTTATTTTATTCATACACTTAACAAGTAGAGAAAGAATCTGATCATGAACAAAACAAAATAAAGGACAATTGAATAAGATATATAGATACATAACAAATACAAATGACCTCTTGATGCAAGCGCACTTGGCTTTCTTTAGCTTTCTTTACTTAACACACCTAAGCATTATGTATCGCTATCCCTAAGGTATCTGCATAGGTCTGGACCTGAGTGTTATGTATTGCCATCCTCAAAGTGCAACCTTTCTTATCTTCCTTTACTTAGTCTCCAGGAGGTGAATGACTTTTCTCACTTTTGGGTAATTGTCAGATTTCCTAATATACAGATATTATCATTTTAGTCAGCCAGTCACAATAAACAGAAGCATCATATTTACATATGAATATCACATCAAATCACATTAATATAACAAGGAGTTACATCCAAAGTTCAACTATTAGCTCTTTATGACTTATAGGGTTTGTAACCCTTAAAGTTTGCAATCCACTTTAACTTCTTCAATTCTACCTTGTCCTTATAATTTGCATCAAAATTTCATTTTAATTTATTTTAATATAAAAATTTAATATGTTATAGCCTTATGAGTCTACTTTTAAACTTTTTTACTCCCATTAAGTTTTGAGATGTATAGGTTAAAGTTGTTAAAATTTTACTCAAGGCTGCCTTATTTCAGGCCAAACTTGATCACCTAACTTGATCACTAAAATTCCAATTCTTATCATTTTTGTTTGAATTTTATACCAATATGTATATAATTGAATGATATTCCAATCCCAATAAGCTTCATCTTAATTGGGTAAGTAGAGCTTAGGCTATAAATTCCTCAAGGAGGTTGCCCTATTTTAATCCAAGCAAAGCATAGGTCAAATTTAATGAATTTCTGGGAATAACATACTTAAGATATAAGTCTAAAATTTTTATGGCATGATTATCCATGTGTTAGATTCCTAAAAAATTAGTTGCACTAAGTTTAAAGTTGTATAGGGCAAGCTATGCCCCTCATAACACATACTGGTAAGGACAATGTGTAAAATTGAACAATTTATTTCAAAAATTCATAACTCTCTTATTTTAGATCCAATGACCTATAACTTATATAGTTAGATTGCTCTTGAAGTCTAGTTTCATCTAAAATTAGTTTCACTCAAATTTGATGCCTATGGGTGGAGAAACATCATTCATTGTACAGATGGTTATCCTAGGGTTTTCTCTCAGCTTTTCTGTTTGTAGTTTCTTTTGGTCTTTTGATCAAATCATCAAACTAAACCAATGAGTCCTATCTTAAATCACTCAAAACAAGTCATATTAATATCAAATATTATCAAACAAAAGATGACATGAGAAATCCTAATAGCCATATAAATCATAGAAATCAAATAATCTAAGAAATCCTACCTAAAAACACCTCTTGTGACCTGTAACTTGGAGTTCTTGGTGGTTTTTCTTCAATAAAACTCCAAGATGATGATGGCCTCTCTTATTATCCTTGGTAGCTAAAGTTATATGATTCAAGGATAGAAGGATTATTCGATTATGTTGAGGTTTCTTAAGGGAATACAAGGAAAGAGTGAAAAATTTGAGGAAAAGAAGGCAAAGTTCACTTGGAAGCTTAGATGGAGATGGAGAGAATGAAGAAGAGAATGAAATGGAAGGAAGAAATGGAGGGTGTAGGGTTTAATGGGTTTGCTGAAAATCCTATAGGCAAGGAAGGAAAATCTTGATGACTTATGCCCTAAATTGGAAGAATGAAAAAAGAATGTGATCGGTGGACATCAATGACATTTCAATTATTGTTGATTCCACAAATGAATGGCCATGATTTGGCCAACAAACATGGTTGATATGGATAGTTTCTAGTCACATATTTTAGGGTTTTAAAATGGTACTCATATCATCTTACAGTATAAATTCCTATTAACCTAGTTCTTGCATTACAAGATATTGTAAACAAAACAATCTCCTGCACTAGCTAAATATTACTAATTGTCTAGATGAAATTTTTCTACAAAGAAATTTAAATTTTCTAACCCTAACTTTCACATCTCGATACCAACTACTCATATATCCTTAATGTAATGTAATAAATCCGTTAACAGTGCTAGCAAGATGCATTGTTCTTCGAAATGTTACACTATTACCCACTTTTAAGAAAAAAAATTATCATCAAAATTCAATCACAAAGCTAACTATTTATAACCATAAGAGTTTAAATAAAAGTTCACATATAAGTACCCAGAGATTTAGTAGGTAGAGTCGAAAGAGGTACAGTAGACGTAGACCTATTTAACATGATAGGATTGGCTAAAAGTTAAATTAGCCAAATATTTATCCAAGTTTATCTCCAATTCCCGCTTCAACTCCTCTGGGGTGTAGCCTCCTCAGTGTCCAAGGTGAAAACTCTTCCTGAACGTTGTGGCTTAGGGGCAGGTGATTGGTACTTATGTTGGTATTCTCTAACAATATTCCTTGGTGCTCCACAGTTGAAGCACACATTTTGTCCAGCCAAACAAGGTTTGCTTCCATGATCTCTTCCACATTTTAGACATTTTTGTTTCACAATCAGTCCTTGTGGTTGCTTACCCTCATACCCATCAGACTGAAATTACTTTTTTCGATAGCAAGGTATTCTTGGAGTCCTGATTTTCAGGTGTTATCCTCTTCCTGCAGGCATCAAATTTGACAATCTTTAATTTCCTATTACACTTTTCCACAAATCTGCACTTATTTACCAAAGTAGCAAAGTTTCTGATTTTCATGGGTCCCATAGTTGCAAGGATATCATCCCTCAAGCTGCCTTCGAATTTAACACACTTCCAAACCTCATCTGAACTCTGCTAGTAGATGGTAAAGAACTTGCACATTTCTTCAAATTTGGCTCCTTGGTATTTTATACAGAAGTACGGAAATATTTCTGATAGAATGCACCTTTAAACACGTTCCAGGTGATCTTTGTTTGGGAATCTTTCAGTAGTCTTTTCACACTATTCCACCAAAACTCAGTATCTGCTTCCAACATATAAGTAGCAAATGCTACCTTCTAATAGTCAGTATAGGCCAAAACCTAAAAGACCTTCTCCATTGCTTTTATCCACGCCTCAGCCTTATTTGGATTGAAAGCTCTCCTAAAATTAGGTGGATTAGTTTTCAAAAACTTGAGGCATTCCAAATCGACCTTAGGTCCATTTAGGTTTCCTCTCTGGCCTTTTTCTAATTGTCCACCTAGCTGATCCATCATTTGATGTGCTGTCGTTACTTGTTCTCATTGCATATGCCATTTCCCGTAGCATGCCCATAAGATCAACAAGACCTCCAAGAATAGGTTCAGTTTGTGACCTACCACGCCTATCAGAAGCCATTAGTTCCTAACTACACGCAACAAAACATTATGTTGATCAAGCTTAATATTGAGTTAAGTGTAGCAGCAATTAATTACATTCACAGTCAAGCGGTCATGTATATCTAATCTTATGTCTTATATGAACAAATAAGATTCATTGCATCATATTAACTAAGAATTTCAGAGTATGCTGAAAGCATAGTAAGTCCAACCTTAGGTTCGATTAGGATCGGATTACTCTGATACCACAATGTAACACCAACCCAAAGATAATACTATGCTTAGGTTATAATATTATACATAGGAGTCGACTACTTATACTATCTTACTGTTCTCATCTTATCCATAACAAGTCATAGCATGGAGCTATTTAAATAAAGAGGGGATTTATCCAATTACTTATTTGTGGAATAAGCATGTATTGTTAATTTCATAAGATAAAACATAGTATATCGGAAGGTAATAAAATAAAAGTATAGAAATAAAATGTACAATAAATAATTATAGAATATTTACTAAATATGTACAAATCTCACATAACCGTCGTAAGTTCTAAGTATAAAATAGGGAACGATCAAAACATATACTCGGCTCAGGTCACAAACTCAAGCTTAGTTCAAGTCCTCGTAGGGACTACAGATAGTCATCAGGTGTACATGAGAGCAAAAAGGTAATAAAACTATGTTTATAGTCTAAGGTCATACAAAAAGATACCAAAAGAGGACCACCCTATACATACTACTGTCTTATAAGTCCAGCACTCTCCTCTAGGCCGAACTGTTAGAAAGAAACCCTTCTCCATGACGCCCGTAGATTCGAGGTTGCCAGGAGAGTATCCTCTACTGGGGTTAGAAGAATATGAGGATGCACTCATTTACTCTCTTGGGGTTAGAAGAATATAAGGACGCACTCATTTATGAGGAATCGGTCTCAGAAGGTGAAGGTGGTACGGGCTGATAGGGTGCAACAATGGGCTGAGCCATGTGAGTTGGCATGGCAACAAGATAGGCCATGTACAAAAGGACCCCCTAGAATGGGGCCGCAAGGTCAAAGAATGGGTTGAGGATAGGAACAGCAAAGGCACATTGGAAAAATACATACAGACGGATGCGAGAAGCAGTTGTGAGGTACAAGGAATCTAGAGCATGGTCATAATATCGGTGCCACTTAGGCATCTCAGCAAAGAACACTATAGTTGCCATTGTGGTCGTTTGAGAATGCCACGGAAGAGTGAGAATTCAAAAATTTTAGTAGGATTTTCTAGACTATGATATTGTGACATCGCGATCATTCCCAACTACTTTGGTTTATTTCAGAAAAGTGTGAGCAGTATACATGATGAATTATGCATGCTAGTTTAATAGTTTGAAAAATATATCATCCGAAATAGAGTTTATTTTATTCATATATTTAGCAAGTTGAGAAAGAATTTGATCATCAACATAACAAAATAAATGACAATTAAATAAGATGAAAATATACAAAACAAGATTAATAACAACTGAATAAAAGGCATAGATAAATGCAAATGACTTCTTGATATAAGTGCAATTGTCTTTCTTTAGCCTTTTTAACTTAACACACCTAGGCATTATGTATCGCTGTTCTTAGGGTGTTTGCATAGGTCTACACTTGAGCGTTATGTATCGCTGTCCTCGAAGTGCAGCTTTTCTTATCTTTCTTTACTTGGTCCCTTGGAGGTAAATAACCTTTCTCATCTCTGGGTAATTACCTACTTTTCAAGATCAAACTCATTCCTATATAGGATCACCGAGTTTACTTTCCCCAACTCTCCCACTGACTTATTCCCCTTAAATTTGTCTAGGAGCTGGCTCAGGTAATGTAGAATCTTAATTATATCATGGATCATATATTCATGAGGGCATATGCTTGGAGAATTCAAATCATGATGTATGATTCATATATTTTTGCTGAAAATCTGGCAGCATAACAACTGAAAATTGGATATTTCCTAATATATAGACATTATCATTTTAGTCAGCCAGTCACAGTAAACAGAAGCATCATATTTATATATCAATATCACATCAATATCACATTAATATAACAAAGAATTTCATCAAAAGTTCAACTACTAGCTCTTTATGACTTATTGGGCTTCTAACCTTTAAAGTTTACAATTGACCTTAACTTCTTCAATTCTAGCTTGTTTTTATAATTTGCACAAGAATTTCATTTTAACTTATTTTTATTTGAAAACTTAATATGTTGTAGTCTTATAAGTCTACTTTTAAACCTCTTTAGTCCTATTAAATTTTGAAATTTATAGGTTAAGTTATTAAAATTTTACTCAAAATTGCTTTATTTCAGGCTTAGGCTAGACTTGAGCATCTAAATTTAAAAAGTACCTAAATTTCCAATTCTTATCATTTTTGTACTAATTTCATACCAATATGTAGCTAATTGAATTATCTTTCAATCCTAATAAATTTCATATTAATTGGGTAAGTACAGCTCAGGTTATAAGCTCCTCAAATAGGTTGCCCTATTTCAACCTTAATAGAACATACATCAAATTTAATGAATTTTCGGGAATAACATATTTATTATATAGGTCTAAAATTTTTATGAGATGATTATCTATGTGTTAGCTTTTTAATAAAATAGTTTCACTAAATTTAATATTGTATAGGGCGAATTATGCTTTTCACAATACATACTGGTCAGGATAGTGTGTGAAATTGAAAAATCTACTTAAAAAATTTATAACTCTCTCATTTAAACTAATGAATCTATAATTTATATGACTGAATTGTTCTTGAAGTCTAGTTTTATCTAAAATTGGTTTGAGTCAAATTTGATACCTATAGGTGGAGAAACACCATTCGTTGTACGAATGGTTATCCTAGGGTTTTCTCTCAGCTTTTCCATTTGTAGTTTATTTTTGGTCTTTTGATCAAATCATCAAACTAAACCAATGATTCCTCTCTTAAATCACTCAAAATAAGTCATATTAATATCAAATATCATCAAATAAAAAATGACATAAAAAACCCTAATAGCCATTTAAACCGTAGAAATCAAATAATGTAAGAAATTATATCTCAAAGCACCTCCTGTGACTTGTAACTTGGAGTTTCTTGGTAGTTTTCCTTTAATAAAACTCCAAGATGATGATGGGCTCTCTTGTTTTCCTTGGGAGCTGAAGTTATATGATTCAAGGATAGAAGGATTATGAGCTTATGTTGAGGTTTATTGAGGGAATACAAGGAAAAAGTGAAAAATTTGAGGAAAAGAAGACAAAGTTCACTTAGAAGCTTAGATGGAGATTAAGAGAATGGAGAACGGAATGAAATGGAAGGAAGAAATAGAAGGTGTGGGGTTTACTGGGTTGGCTAAAATTCCTATGTGCAAGGAAGGCAAATCTTGATAACTTCTATCCTAAGTTGGAAGAATGAAAAAAGAATATGATTGGTTGATATCAATGGGATTTTAATTATTGTTGATTCTACAAATGAGGCCATGATTTAGCCAACAAACATGGGTGATGTGGCTAGTTTCTAGTCACATATTTTAGGATTTTAAACTGGTACTCATGTCATTTTACAGTATAAATTCCTATCAACTCGATTCTTATATTACAAGATATCATAAATAAATCAATTTTCTTCAAACTAGCTAAACATTACTAATTGTCTAGATGAAATTTTTTTTGCAAAGAAATTTAAGTTTTTCTATCCCTAACTTTCACATCTCCATACTAACTCCATGTATATCTCTAATGCAATGTAATAAATCAATTAATAGCGCTATCCAAACACACTTTTTTTTGGGATGTTACAATTGTTTCTAAGATAATTTATTTGGATCTCTTAACCAACTAGTCCTAAACACTAACATAAAAAAAAAAAAGAAAAAATCAAACCATCATACCCCGAAGAAAAAGGGAAAAGAAACATAACCCAATAGCACTTTTTATTAAAAAAAAATGAAAAGAACCCCAAATGACCATATCAACACATTGCTTCCTAAATGATGCATTTTTTTATATTAAATAAATTCCTAAAAATTAAAATATGACATCATACAATAGTTTATATAAGTTATTTGATATGAAATAGATTCTTAAAAATTAAAATATGATATTACTTTTGTCCTTTTAAAAGTTATTTGATATCAAATAAATTTTAGAAAACTCATATTTTACTAAAAAAAAAGGGATCAAAAAGTTTTTTGGAAGGACTAAAATACTTTCATATTTTAACTTTTAGGACATTTTTGAAGCAAAAAGCTTTTAGAAACCTATTTAGTGTCAAAAAATATTCAAACATCCAGTGTGTAATTGAATTAGAGTTTGCAAATTAGAGTTTAGTTCAATTTGATTTTATAAAATTGATTTTGATTGAAAGTGAGTTGGTGTTAATATAATTTATGTTTGTAAACTTCTATATCAAAAGTGATTATGGCGAAATGAATATTGTTTAGGTAATATTTATCACAATCATTTTTAGATGTATAATTACAAAAAAAAATATGAGTTTTATATTATACTTTTAAGATTAGTTTTTATTTTATTTTAATTTAATTATTAAGATGTATAAATTATATTAATTTATTATTATAATAAAATTATATATATATATATATTATTTTTAAGATACTTAAATAATTACTGTGAGAGTATTAAATTATAAATAAAAAACAAATTTATAATAAAATTTATAAAGTTTTAAAAAATTAAATTAAAATTTTAATTAATAAAGTTGTGAAGAATATATTGTGGTAAAAGGTTAAAATGCGTAGCTAAAATTTTCAATGAGATTGACTGGACACAAAAGCAATAATTTATTACATTGGCTTCAACAGGGTTTTGCAATGAAAACCCGCTTGAATTTTTTCAATTAAAAAAAAAAAAACCCAAACATGTAAATCTCTTACTTTGAGGCAACTGGAGAGGTGTTTACCTAGACAAATGCAAATCAAATATAGTCTCAATTGGTAGCACATGTATCTTTAGGGTATCAAAAATAAATGTTTACTCTATTTTTTAGATGTTTGAATAGATATAATTGGGGATAAAATTTTATTAAGGAGTTATTAATATATACGTACAAATCAACATAGACTTTAATAAATTAAATCTTATAAAAGTATGAAGTGTCAACATGACGGACAGTGTGATCCCATCCCATTCTAAATGAATCAAACCAATCCTCTGCAATCCAAAATATGAGGCCTACTTGAGGTACAACTGCTTCTCTCATATTTCAAACCCCTTGTAATTTTCTTTTAAAAAATCTCAAAATTTGATTTCACTTTATGGAAAATTGTCTTTCAGTTTAAAAATAAGAAAATATATAAAAAAGGACATTTCTTTTGTTTAATTTTTTTAGTTATGAGATAATTTTACAAGTTTAGTATGTTTTAATCATTCATAAGGCTAATTATCATTTGACTCCGAGAGTGCAAGGATTATGTACCTGTAAAGTTGTTTCCGTAAAATTTAATCTCACATTTTTCTTTTTGAGTTTTGATTAAATTAAACTTCTACGAGTCAAGAAAAAAAAAACACTCTTTTTAATAATATGGTCATTTACAGAGACAAAATACAGAAACTTCACCTACACCAGCTTTTAAGGAAAGTTAATATTTGATTGAGATGGTGGTAAGCAATATTTTTTTTATTAAATAAGAAATTACTTTTGTAATTTCTGATTAGGGGTAGTGATGAAGTAAAATCCTTCTAAAAATGATGTTTTTAAAATGCAAATCATAGATATTGTGAATAAAGTATTTACCTAGGGTTATAGTCCACTTTTGTTGCAATTAACATTTTTGGATTGATGATAAACAATAATTCTTTTTCTTTTTTATGGTAAAACCTATCGATTCACCGGATTTTATTATCAGAAATTCAAGTAATTTGAGTTGATTGATAGAGGTCTCAGAAGCAATTTTACATCTCTTAACAGAGATTTTTTCTATTTTCAAAACTTAAAGACGAGACACCTATTTAAGGAAATGAAACATTTTTGTATAAATATTTTATTTTTTTTATTTTTTAAAAATAATTTTTATTTTCAGATTTCCTGAATTTGGGAAATATGTTTGATTTGTCTATTTTTAAAATACATTTTCAAAATCAAATTTGACATAATAAAATTATATTTATTATTAAATAATAATTGGTGTTTTTTTTTTGCACATTTAAATGAACTTTAAGGTGCATTTGATTTATGAAAATATTTTCTATTTTTATTTTTTATTTTTATTTTCAAATTTTTGAACTTTAAAAAATACGTTTAATTTATAAAAGGTAGATTCTATTTTCAAATAGAAAAAATAGTGAAAATACATTTGATTTGTCCATTTCCATAATGCAATTTTCAAAATCAATTTTAAAATAATAAAATTATATTTGTTATTAAAATTAACAAATATATATATATATATATATATATATATATGTTTGCACATTTATTTTATCCACCAAAAATATTTATTAAAATAATAAATATTTAAATAAAATAAGATATTCTTTTAATAAATTTTTAATGTCAAAATCTGTTTGGAATATATTTGATTTTTAAATAGATATAGTCATAATAAAAGAAAGACATAATTGAATCAAATAACTAGCATTATTTTTAACTATAATCACCACAAAGGAGATAATATAATTTCATATTTGATTGATAATTATCTCTCTAACTTATTACCCGTATTTACTACAAACAATAGTTAATTAAATAATTAAACATCTTGTGTCATCTTTTATATGAAAAATTGGATCTACATTTCTTTACGTGTGTCAGTGGCTAGTAAGTGACACCTAAGATAATACTTAAAAATATTTTTAAAAGGTATTTTTTTTAAGATATTTTTTAGAAGTTTAATCTAAATAATTTATACAAATTTAAGAATATTTATTTATTTTTAATAAAAAAATACATACTTTTTGATAATTCATACTTCACTTATAAAATAGTCAACGTGTTTGGATGAGATTTTTTTATTAAAAAAATTATTTTTTATTAAAAAACAATTTTTAATATATTTAAATAAAATTTTCAAAAATAATTACAACATTGAAAAAACTTATTTTTAATTTTTTTAATTATATAAAAAATTTTAATTTTATAACCTTTTGAAAAATTGAAACAAAGTCACCTTAAACACGTTTAGGTCTTTTTTATTTTGTTGAATGAGATAAAAGCATCAAACCGAAGATAAACAAAAGATAGCAAACGGGAAGGGAAGGGAAGGGAAGGGAGGCAGATGAAGATGGTGCAGCTGCGCTCTCCTTCAGTAGCGCCAACAACACAACGCTCCATTACTACTACCACCATTAAGCTATGCCCAGTCCCAAGCCACAGTTTCACTCCAAATTCTATTCCTCTGACTCTGAGGCGTAAACCTTCTTCTTCTTCTTCTGTTTCCTTCTCCCCCCTCACTCTCCCTTCTTCGCTCTCTGTCAAATGCACCCACGCCGACCTCTTCGACCCCAAACCATTCAACTCACCACCACGACGCCCGCCACCACCACCAGCAGGTACCTTTTTTTTTGTTAATTTTTTTCTCATCCTTCCAATTCTTTTTCCTCTTTTTTTTTCCCCCGAAAAATGGAGACGTGCCCTGTTTGGTTGCTGAAAATATAAGCTTAGTTTTGTAGTTGAAAAGAAAATAAGAAGAATGAAATGGATGTTTTTTTAGCTATTGCTTTTGTTAACTGCCGCTATAGAATAATGGGTATGTTAAGAAATTGCTTAAGGTTGGTGTTTCGTGATGACACTCATTTCTTCTTCTTCTTCTTCTTTTCTTTTTTTGGTGTATGTTGTTTGAATGTGTGTTCAGTTGGAGCTTCGCCGCCTAGGGTTTATGTGGGTCACTCGATTTACAAAGGGAAGGCTGCACTTACTGTGTCTCCTAGACCTCCGGAATTTGCATCACTGGATGTATGTTATTTTTATTTTTATTTTTTATTTTTTTTGGTTAATTGAGGGAAAGTTATCATTGGATTTTGTATGTTTTGTTATTGATAGATTGTTTAATTATGGAATTTTATTTTATTGTTTTTTTGGTTGTGAATTTTGCAGTCTGGGGCATTCAAAGTATCGAGGGAAGGTTATGTCCTGCTTCAGTTTGCTCCTGCTGTTGGTATGCGCACATATGATTGGAACAGGAAGCAGGTGACTCATGGTTCTTCTGTAGAGTCTAGATTCTATGCCAATTTTGTGTGGAAAGACCTGAGTTTGGTGCATCGGTCTACAATCCTAATCCTGAAACTCAGGAAGTTTTGATTAGTGGATAGTTATAACCCTTTTGTTCTCTCTTCACTCTCTAAATAATTAAAAATGGATTGGCATGTATGTTACCGTGTGTTAAGACTTAGGAGGCTACTCTGGTATGCCAGCAACGTACCTTTCTGTTGGGTGTAACTTAATTTTGATTACTTGGAAAATATGCTAGTTTAATGGATATTAATGATGGTCGGTTTATTATATGGTAAGAACTTAGTGGAGCCATTAAGCAAAAAAAAAAAAAAAAAATGAATGTTTCACAAGACATCCATGTAGTGCACCCACGTAGTTTTGAGTAAGCTTGATTCAAGGGAGTTGAGGACAAGGTCTGGCTGTATAACTGAAATTTTATCCATGCAGGCCAAGTCTATGTGTTGATATTTATGTTTATATATGATGAAATGTGGGTACTTGTAGTTATGTTTTTGAATGAGCCTTGGATTAGCTAGGGTTAAGAGCTAAGTTAAGACATTGTTAATTAATTTGCATAATAAATTTTATAAATAGTCATTTCATTTATCCAGTATCAGTTATGCTCCAGCCTACAGGTAACAAGTAGCAAATGATGTCATTGCTCATTATTATGCTTTTCAGAAGGCATTTTAATAGAACCCGTCTTTTGAGTCTGGAAAACTCCAATTTTCATCTTTTTCACTTTCTACTACTGACATTACAATGCTATTGTTCCTTTATTTATACACACACTAACTAGTATAGTTTGTATCAATATCCCTCCCCTTCAAATCATAAGTTTGTATCACATTTTTAATTTGTATGCTTTC
The DNA here is from genome assembly GCA_031439595.1 of Pterocarpus santalinus. Classification (NCBI taxonomy): domain Eukaryota; kingdom Viridiplantae; phylum Streptophyta; class Magnoliopsida; order Fabales; family Fabaceae; genus Pterocarpus; species Pterocarpus santalinus. Next base: position 18,898,784 of record CM062531.1, read on the forward strand.
ATCAGGACTGTCTTAATTATTCTAGTTTTGTGGCTTATGTTGCCTTCATGGTTCTGTAGGGCTGCCTACCCATCCAAGTGAAATATAATCCCTTCCTCATGAAAAATTGACATGATATCATTGAAATTTATGATTCAGTTGAACTCAGTCTTGTTTAAAACGTAAGTTCATTGTCCAATTTACTTGAATGCAGATTTTCTCACTATCAGTGAGTGAAATGGGAACTCTAATTAGCCTTGGCGCAAAGGAGTCTTGTGAATTTTTTCATGATCCTTTTAAGGGCAAAAGGTAGTTTCTACGCTATATCTTCTAATTATTGTAATGGATGATCTAACATAGCATATTAAAATATTAAAAAAAAAATTATCATTGCTTGCTTTTACCATGTGATAAAATATTTTCTTTTTGCATAGGAAAGGGGGATCTGATGATGCCTTGAAACCATGGAGCAAATGAAAAATATGCAATATCAAATATGACAATGCATGTGTATTCATATATACTTACTAAATCATTGTACATTTTTTTTTTTGGGCACATTAAATCATTGTATATTGTTCAATACATTTTATACTTCTCTTATATTATTATTATTATTATTGGTTGTTGTGGAAAGGGGAGGAGGGGGGGGGGTGTTCAATGTCATACATTGAGGCTGCTGCGATTTTACCCTTTTGAAGCATCTTGAAATTGTTATGCAGTGATGAAGGTAAAGTCAGAAAAGTTTTGAAGGTGGAGCCTCTTATGGATGGTTCTGGCCACTTATTTAACCTCAGTAATCCCCTTTCCTCATGAACTTTTGAAACTGTTATTTTATCCGTTTTATTTTACTTCCCTCCTATTTCCAAGTTGCTGGAATACTATGAAATCTTTGATTGATTCAGTCTACTGTATTTTGTGTGAACTGTAGAGAGCTTACATAGTGAGCAATATTTTACAGTTGATCAGTCCTGATTTAATCACTTAAAAGAATAATCTATCTGATCCATTAGCCTGCAATATAGGGAAAGAAGTTAAATTCCTTAAACATTCACTCCAGATCTGACTTTGTTATGCCAATTTTTGAAGGTGTTCAAAACAGGCTTGATAACATTGATGAAAGCATGTTTATCCCTATTACCAAAGCAGAGTTAGCAGTTTTCAGCTCAATTTTCAATGTATGATCTCTCTCTCTCTCTCTCTCTTTTTCTTTCTCCATGTTCCCCTCATCACCCCCCCCCCCCCGGGCGCCGCCAACACACGCACACACGCACGCACACACATTTCACACATGCCCTTCTATTGCCAATGGTCTCATCTTAGTTGCTAATAAAAAGAAATGGTGCATTGGTGGTAACTTACTGAACATTGTTGATTAAATAGTTATATAACACAATGGTTAGGATCTTCAACTGGTGACCTATTAAGTAAAATAGTGAAGAGGTTTTATATATTTACATTGTTAGTCCCTAAATAGGTTATCAAGTCAGGTATATATGAAATAATTTATACCTATACAAGGACTAACATTGTAAATATGTAAAACTTCTTCACCGTGTTACTTAATAGGTTACGGGTAAACGATCCTAACCTTTGTATTTAATCAATGGTATTGATTAAGTTACCACCTTGTAGGACAAAACTTGGTTGTTGCTGTTATTGTTGTTCACTAAGTTACCACCAATGCACCATTTTTCTTATGTGCATTTATGACAAGCCTGATTCACTGATGGTGAAAGGAAGATGTAGGAGCAGAAATGGCTGGTCACTAGACCAGAGAAGTATCTAGCTCACTTAACTAACTTCTTAGTCATGGTAATTCCTTGTCTGGTCAAATTGGGAGCATGCCTTTTGCGGCTAGAAGTCATGAAAAATATTTAATTTTTATAGACTTCCTTCTTTTTCGTTCGATCAGAAAGAGAATTTAGAATCTGAAGTAGCTGACTCCGTTTAGTGGGAGAAGATGTAGTTGTTGTTGTTGAATAGCTCAACAGGTCATGGCGAAAGTGCCTGGTTATGTTTATTCACCATAGTGATATAACACTTAAAAAAGGGTCATTCTTCAATACGTTTCTTGCTTGAGTAGATGTAACCTCTCTGTCCTTTATGCAAAAAACCTGATTAATATTATTATGCTCATTCTTATTGTGCTTTTGTGGCTTTTCTACACAGTTTATCATGCCGTACCTTCTAGGTTGGAATGCATTTGCCAACTCCATAAAGCCTGAGGATTTCAGCCGAGTGAATGATGCCAACCCAAGATACGGAAGAGACTATGAGTGGAACAGATAGTGATCACTTCTGCCATATCTATAAGACTCTAGGAGGTCACACCCCCTGTGGTAGCTTCTTAACTTTGTAGATGTGTTAAATCATTTCATTCTGTTAGCTGAGAGTTGGTTTAGAAATTTTGAAATAGCATTAGTAGTATCATTATGTAGAATACTCATGTTTAATTAACACTCATTTACTTTCATAATAAAATATATAATCCTTTCCTTTTTGTGTGTGTGCTATGATTAATTATAAATTTTAATGAATAATAGAAAACAAAATAACAAGAGATTAAGCTTCTATGAAAAGGCAGAAACTTATAGTGTTTAGAAGAATTGAAATTATCATTGATTGAAAGAGAGTAAGAGTAAAACAAAATTACATGACTGATCAATCCCACTGTAGTGGTGACAGATTCCACATAGGAGGTGGCATCCGCTTGAAAGGAGGATTGGAAGGGTGATGTTTACCGAAGGTTCCATCCTTCATATTATAGATTCCCAAATCAAATGGGCCATAATGGTAAGGCCTTATTGGTTCATCATTAAAATCATCGGTGTAGTAAATTGAATCTTTTTGTAGATGACTAGAGAAATATGAAGCTGAGACAAATATTGAATCATTGTCAACCACAAACAGAACATCATCTCCCGAACTTTCAAGTTTCAACTTGTGCAAAAGTTTTCCACTCTGGGCATTTAACTCCAACTTATATACTTCGAAACTTTTTAGTAGCACCGTTCCGTGCATAGCCATCCTCAAGCTGATAACCCGAAAATCTTCTAACCATCCACAGTTCTCCCTCCAATGATTTCACAAGGTATGCTCGACGGGTATAAGAACCACTAAAGCCTTGTGGGGAAAGAATGTTGGGAGCTATGGTCTCCCTGCTAGAAGGGTCATTTGAATACCGAAGGTCAGAGGACACAAGGCCTTCCCATCGCCTCACTGCATATACTATATAAACCTTTGTAGAATGTAATATCACTAAGGCATTTTACGCTATAGTCAACGTAAGTCCAAAACTCTTGGGCCTGCTTTTATGAAAGCGATATGGCAACTTTGGCTGTGGACTGGTGCAACCACATAGTCATCTGGCGTTGTTGTGGGGTTCACAGACAAAGTAACCTTATGAATGTTGCGTTCATAGAAGTTCACATATGAAAAAGATCCCCGGTTGGTTGGTGGCAAAACAATGGGAGCTACATTCTTGAAAGGATTCAATAATGTTATGACATTAGAACGATCCATAGTTGCTGTCCAGCCATAGCTAGAGCCACAACACCTACTATAATGTCAAGGCAATTTAGAGGGGTAAACTTTCTTTGCTGAAATGCCATACAGGCTCCTATGTGTTCTGCTCTTCGTTTTGGTGGGGATCATTAGCATAGGCAGTACTTTACTTGAGGATAGGTGGCTTTGATGGTTAAGCTTTGCAACTGACCTCCAGTTCTTGCACACGGCACCGAACCAAATTTGATCTACTTGTTCTACCAACTTGTCCAGAATCAAATTGAGAGCAGGCGCTGGTAAATATCGCCAGTCTGGCTCCATGAGGGTGAATTAAACAGAGAGAAGATGAAGAATTAAAGATGAACCAAGGATTCGGAAAAACTATGTTAAGCCAAGGCTTATGTAGACTCGTTGGGATACACGATTATTTGAATTAGGTATGCCATCCAATTTTTATCTACAGATTTAGTTCACGGAAGATTAGAATTGTAATCCAAGTAGATAAGGCACGCACATCAACATGGATTTTACTTATATTTGGATATAATTTTTATCTTTCCTTATTTTTAAGATTTAATATTATCTACACTTATTTTTAGTATTTAATGTTATCTTCAATTGATTCTTGATCTTTGTTTATTGTCGAATAATATTTATCTATTTTAAGACTAGTATTTTGGATCCATGCAATACACAAGGCAATAAAATTATTTTTAAAATTAAGTTGAAAATAACAAATATTGAGTGCAAAAGCAATGATCATAATTAAAATTAATTTAGAGAAAATAGATAAGTGGTTTATAATCAAAATCAAAATTTATTTCACATAAAATTTACTTGTAGATCAATAATGAGGTGACAAAAGCATTTTGATGAACTATAGGCATAGTTAATTACACTTAAAATGGAGAATGCATACCTCAAAAAAGAATCTTTTAAGTTTGCCTTAATGATTTATGAATTCCCTCCCCCTTCCCGCATATTGTGTAATAATTGGTTTAATGTCAAGAAAAATAATGTAGATTGTAATAAATTATATATCTCACTTGTGATCTTAATGTTTGCAACAAACTGAATTATTTCAAAAAAAAAAAAAATTGAATTACTCGCAACACATACAAATTTAATAAAGTAAAACATATATAACTTTATTAAAAAAGACAAATCAAAAAGATAAATATACCTTTTTAGGAGTACTGTAACTAACATAGGCCCTGATAGTAATTCTCAATATTTTACTTTATGATGCTTATGAATAAAGAAAAAAGAAACATATTTATTAATATGAAGTTGATCAAGGTAGTAGGTGTTATCTCCTTAACTAGAGGTTTTAGGTTTGATCCCTAAGAGTGAAAAAAATTCTCGTTGAAAGACCTCTACTTCCTTTAAGGATCTCCAATCGGTTGGGTCGAATTAATCGAGTTTTCAGTAATAGAATCCAGATACTATGGTTCCGAGACCAAGAAAAAGAAATATGTTTACCAAAAGCAAAAAACCAATGTTCACATCCCCAACTTCCGCGCCTTCAATAGATACTAGTAAGGCATTTCCAGAAATATCCTCATGATTTTGTTGACAATATCAAGACTATTAGAATAATGATGTAAATAGTTCTGCTGCGAAACTCTAAAGGTGTAGCAATATTAAACATTAAAATGAGGTAGAAGTGCGACAGCAAGTGGATTAGGATAAATGGGAAAGGAAACCTTGTTTATCTAAATGAAGAAGCTAAATCAAAGATAGATATAACCATATACAGATAGAGAGTTGATATTTATGATGGTAGATGAGAAAGAAATGCACAGATAATGATAGAAGAACCAAAGATTCAAGGCCAATTGAAATGTCATAAAGGGCTACTGATATAAAGAGAAGGAAAAGGAAAAAATGAAGGGACAAATGATCTAGTATTAAGGACAGTAGGGAAGCACTTATAATGTATTTTGAATTTTGAATTCCAATTAAATGAGAATAACCATTAATTAACAATTTGACTGTTATTAAAAAATATTTAAATTTTATCTGCCAAAAAATATTAAGAGTTTGAAACGGAAATAAGCAATATGGAAGATCATGAAACATGTTTGGTTGATCTGCTAACGTAATAGTAATTGCCTTTTAACAATTGAAAAGTAATTATGACCCATAATCTATTTACCAATTATCTATTTATAAATAAAATAAATGCATTAGTGTTGATATAAATCTATTTAAAAATAAATATATTTTTGTTGAAATAAATGAAATTTGAGTCATGTTTTTTCAATCTGGAAATTTGAACAGTGCTTTAAATATAAATAAATCTAATTGATTAATTTAAATTATCAGCAATGATTATATCTACTACCTTCGTTTTGAAATAATTATCCACTTTTTAATTTTATTTTTTCATAAATAATTATCTTTTTAGAAAATTTAGGTTATATTAATTATTTTTTTAGTCATTCCCTTATTAAATAGAGAAGAGATCAGAATAAGTGAAAAGAGATAATTAAAGAAAAGAGATGATTAAGTAAGGGTAATTTTATAAAATATACTTAAATTTATTTAATATTAATATTTTTTTAATTTATGCACGCATATAAACCTAGACAATTATTTACCGACGAAAGTATTAGTATTTAAGAAAAAGAAAAAGTAGCCATAAATGGGGAATACAAATAAATATTAGGAAAGAACATTTAAAAACCTTGGTTATGGTGATATTTTAGTGTAGGGGGGAAAAGAAAAGGTTGCCATAAGTGCATTACAAAATTAGAGATAGTGGGAAAAAAATGCTTTTAATTATTGTATAGTTATTATTATAATATAAGTTTCTATAAGTAGAAAGATAATAATTTTAGAGGGAAAATTTTTTATGAGAATGTGACACTTGGCAAAGAGTTTCCATATCTAAGGTTCTATATATATATATATATATATATATATATATATATATATATATATATATGTTAAGCATTGCATTAGGGGTAGATTACGCTTCCAAATCCCATACATATGTTAACATATGCGTTTCAATTCCATGCTACAGTTTCCTCTCTCTATGGTGCCTTTCTTCTGTAGAAAAAAAAATTAATGCTAGCTCAAATATAATTGAAACGGATTATTAAATTGGTTAACTTGCGGATCGAACTGATTAAATATAATATTACTACTAATAATAAACGTAATGTCAGTTCAAGCATAAATTTGAACGGAAAGTTTAATATTGAATATTAATATACATAAGTAAATCAAAGTGATTTACACAATTTTATTGACTATAGATAAAGCATCACTAAAGCTAGTAATAGTAATTACAATTTATTTAAACATTAGTCTATATATGTTTATAATTAGTTGGAGGAGTCTACTTTCTCTAAAACGTTATCTACTTACCAAGTTAATATGAAATGATCACGAATAAAATGAGAATTCAAAATTTTTGCTAAAAAATAAAAAATTCAAGAAAAGTTTAATAATAATAAGAAAAATTTTGAAAAAGAATATGGTAAGCGGAGTCTCATCTCTCTTTTTTTTTTTTTTAATTTAATTGGCAAAAATTTAGGTTGAGAGGAAGTGTTGTCCCAATCTAGAGTTAAAATATGCTTTTAAACTTATCGAACATTTATATAGATTATTTATTAATGGAAAAATTTGAGAATCAAATCTAAGTCATAATTTTAAGTTTATAGAAGGCTAATCAAACAAGTCAATCATGCTGTAAATGTAAATTATGCAATTAGTGTACAGTTGATCAGCTGAAAAAGTTGATTAGATGACCCAACTTGTTGACAAATTTCATTCTTGCGTTTGGATTGTGATAAGAATAATGTTAGACATATTTGTTCATGTGAGGATATGTAAAATATAGGTACCTGAAAAATAAGATAAACCTAATTACAACTAAAATTTAATTTTGATATACACACACACACACACACACACACACACATTAATGTAAGAGTCTTCTACATAATCTCTTAATTATATATTATCATATCCGTAATTAAAAGTATTTGATTTCTACAACAATTTTGACAAAAGTAATGCATATAATAAGATATAATTGTTGACAGTGTAAAATATTTTATACAATAATATATCAAAATTGACATTTTATAATGTGTTTAGTATAGAAATAAAAAATGATGCGAAAAATTTTATAAATTAACTTTATACGAAGTTAATTCATAAAATTTTCCACTCTATATATAAATTTAATCTATAAAACTTTTCATCTTATTTTTAGCGTTGTAGGAAACGCTCCGTTATAATTAAAAGATAAACATAAAAATATGAGGCAGTGTGAATAAACTTTTTTTTTTTTTGGGGGTCATGTAGTGTGAATATAAGGGTATTTACCATTATTAAGATTTTCTCTGGACTTCCCATTCTTGAAATGACCTTTTGGACCAACCCGTAACACTTTCGGGGGCACGTTTCTGGTCTTTGGCCATCGCTTGCCAGCACATGACGCTATTGAAGTCAAGACTTCTTTTGGGTCAAAAAGTATGCAACTCCAATCTCCATTGTTACCTATCGTTACAAAGACAAAGCGACACTCTTCTGAGTTCTGACGAAAAACAAAAAAGCGATACTGTAACGCCATTGTGTTATGCTCCTAATCTTAATAAGAAAACCAGCCACTGTTTAAAAAAGCTTATATATGGTAGGCACAGCTGAGAAACTAAAGTCTCTAAATAGTATCACTCGTGGAGGAAATTCAAAATTGATGAAAGTCAATTATATGTATGTCCATGTTTATTATAATTGCTGTACTAATGGGGAGAAAAATGAATCGTTATCACAATATAATAGTTTTGCAAGGTATATAATTGTTATTATAAAAGCCTGTGTAGCATACTATCACTACGTATAGAGCCATTGACATTCCATGAAAGTTACGTTATGCGCTGCTTCTTTCATATCTAAGAATTTTGTGGAATAGATTGTTACGTGAATCGTTGAATTTATTTTTAGCTTTAATCTAATAAACGCTGAGGTCAACCTAATTTAAAGTTTTGTGCAAATGACCTCAAATTAGTAATTTAAAATAGAAACTACTTGACCAAGATCAGTTGAAGACTGACCCACTTGGCCTTTCCGTAGAGATTAATATCTTTAATAATGCATCAAATTAATTCAAGCTGTTTGAGTATTAGCAATCCTGCTTAGTAGCCTGCTGCTGTGAGCTGTCCATAGCATCTTGCATTTTAATTAATTTATGATCAGTTGAAATCTTATATTTCTATATATACATAGTATATTGTTGATTAATGCTAAACATTATTGACGAAGTAAACTTGCATGTACAAACTCCACCCCTTGACCTTATTAAACCAGTTCTGTTATTCTTATACGCGAGATTCCACGAATCCATGCATAACCCAGCAACATTGCCTAAATTATTGGGGAAATATTGTTAATACATAACATTTAGTCATATATATTGACATATAATGGCGGGTGTATAAGTGTTGAACATGATCTTAATCAATAATACATGTACATTATTCTTACGCCAGTATATCAATTTCTACATTTACATAGTTGAAATCTACATTTTTTAAAATTACGATTGTCACATATTTTTTACTAAAGGTAATATATCAATTCAATACTTACATAAGTAAAATCAACATTCATTTATTTAAACAGTGATCTCCAGATATCGATATGAGTGTCAAAATCATTATGTTTAAATTATATATATAACTTAATTGCAACAAAAATAATAATAATAATTAGTGTATGTTTGATTCTATTTTTATAGGATTGATTTTGTTAAAAATAATTTTAGTTGAAATTAATTTTGAGATAAAATAATTTGTGTTTAGTAATGTGATCTCAAAAGTGATTATAACAAAATTTTTTGGAGTTACACAGCAACCAACCATGATTTTTTTTTCTTTGATAGAATTGATTCTAGAGCCAATCATTTTTGAGAGTTGATTCAAAGACAAAACCAAACAAGTTGAAAAATTCACAAAATTAATTTTGATGGGTCAAAATTGATTCTAACCCCCAAAATATAAATCCAAACACCCTATTAGTAATCCATTCCCCACATGTCAGTAATAAATATACGAATTCGGTAACTAATCCATATACGCATTGACCAATAATAAGTAGTTTAAAAACTAGACAGACTTATTAACCAGGCCATGAAATTAATTCCTTTTTTTATCAATAATAATTCATTTCTAATATTACGAGGTATGAATTGATACCAATGTAAAATGAAATTTATTTTATACTATCAAAAAACCTTTTTTGTCATAAGAGATCTTCGCACAAAATCTATGGTTAAATTAAAAGTTTCTAATGAATAAATGAATATCCTTAATTTCACTTATTGATCCAACCTACATTTATATATGAATTGAAAATATTTTTAATCTGAATGATTCATATATAATTTATTGGTCAAGATTTCCTCATTTTAAAAATTTGATATGAAATACTCAGTATCATGAATAAATGCAATGATTGTGAATCATACTCCCTCCATTTGAAAATAGCTATCAAATTTTAAATATACACATAAATTAAGAAAATGATTGACAAAGTCTTAACATTAAAGAAATTTAAATATATTTTACAAAATCATCCTTACTATTTACCTTTCTCTATTCCTTTATTTTTTTTCCGCTTACTCTCTCTCATCCATTTAATAGGGTACATCTAAAAAAGAATAATTAATATTATCTAAACTTTTAAAATAAATAATTATTTATAAAAAAGTAAAATTTTAAAAGTAAACAATTATATTATTTTCAAATGCAGGGAGTATTATAGTATAAAAAGTTGTTCGGTTTTGTCAACCCAGGCATCAAGGGAAGAGATAAAATAGAATTTAGAATATTGTGTATATTCCTAACGACGAAGCTTTTGAGATTATTGAAAGTCATTAATTGGAGTTTGCAATGGAATCTTTGCAAAAGTAGAAGGCATCTATGATAACTTGTATTATTTGAAGGAGATCTCATCATAGTCCTGATTGATTAAGAAGACATGTCAACACATTTCAATCCCATATATGGTGTTTCACGTCGTTGGATAACGTTAAATTTTTCATGTGATCATAATCTATACGTTTAATGGATTAGATTAATGCGTGAGTTCTGTTTCTGTTTGTTTTTTTTTTTTTTATAAGAACATATTTTTATAAAAAAAATATTTTTTTAAGTTCGTATAAAAACTATTTGAACAAATTTTAAAAAATAAAAAATTAGGAAATATTCAATTTTTTACTTTTCTGAAAAAGTAAATAGAGAATTATTTTTATTCTTATTTATACCCTTTTTTTCTTAAAATTATTTTTAGAAGTTTATCCCACTCATCCAATATCTTTGTATATTACATTGATAGAAAATTGCTATACAAATATCAAAATAGAAGATCAAATTAACAGAGTGGCTAATTGTGAGAGTGAAAGAAATAAATCTTAATTATTGGATCATAATAAATGATCAAAATTAAAATATAAAATTATATAAATTTTTTAACTGATCATATAATTTTTAAATAATTTTTAATTTTAACTATTCATATATAATTATATGACCAAAATTTACTCTTCTTATTTTTCATATAAAAACACTCCTCTTATTTAATCAAAAAATATGTATATTTATATAACTATTGTTGCCATGATCAACTAGTTAAAATCGTGTCAAACAAGGAAGGAAAACAAAAAGTATATTATAGCATGGAAGAAAATTATAATATATATATATATATATATATATATATATATATATATATATTTCATATAATCCTATTATATTAATTAGATTCTCCCATGACATTAATAAAAATTTATTCATAAATTTTTTTTTTTAACATATTTCGCAAGGATCAGAGCCATAGAGAGCTGTCAGGGTATTGAAATAATGAAACTAGGCTATAGGGTGGCCGGCTGAGATAACTAACTCCAGGGTCGTTTGCACTGATGCCACAAGGCAATAATACGCGGCTTCCTGCGCATTACATATGTAGTGGTTCAACAAACACGACGCCTAGCTACCGCACTACGGTCCATAGGCATGGTTTTTGCTTGAGCAGCATACATTCCCTCGTGTCAAACAACAATTAATTATTACTGGCTTTGACGACCCATCGTTCATTTGCATAAATATATATAATAGAGAGATTTAATCACTTGCTTCATCTAGATCCTTAGCTAAAGGTGTTAAGTTGAAGCATGACAATATTATACTATAAAATGATCAAATCTTGTTGTGTTTTCCTTTCGGAATTATAAAGATTATCATCAATAGTATTTTAGTTGCCGGCCATATGTAATCTATTTCAGGGTTCAACTTTGTGTTTGCACATAGGCCAAGCCTAGACTTTGTTTTGATATTTGTAGGACTGGAGTCTATATATAGGCTATACATATATGAAAACATTATTAGTATATATGGAATCCATCCTCTCTTTCTTTTTCATATGATTATATCTTATGAAAGAGAAATAAGTGTAGATGTTTAAACTAGACTTAACAAATTCTATGAATGTTCGACCTATTCAAAATATTTGTCTCGATATATCTCTTTTTATCATAATTATATGATAAAAAATATGTATAAGACCTATAGTAGAGAATATCAATATGTGCAAAGAGAAATCTTTATTGTATATACAAGACTATAGCCAACATCAAACTCGACATCCTGTAGTGAAATGACAAAATATTCCAATAAAAAAAGTTATGAATATTTTTAACGTGAATCCCATAAATACGTTTAAGGTGTTGAATTATTATGTTCAAATAGCATAGACATCAGACCAATGCTCTTTCCTTGTTATCAATCACTAGACATGAGACATGGGTGGATTGGTTTCGTGTTTAAATGACGAAATCAGTAAATTAATTCAAAAAATAATCAATCAAAGCTCAGCCCTAGCAATGCGTAAGTTTCAAAGGAAAGTGAAAAAATTGGCACTTGAGTATCCTAAGCTATCAAGTATCAACATATATATCTTGTATTCTATTTCTTCTACCATATATTAAATACCTTTCTTTTCTTTGCTAGTCCGGGCTTGTTCTGTGCCTGCTACTGCCTTCAGAAAAGACTTACAAGAAATCATTTTGCATGTGGGTTTGACCAAATACACACTAACGAAAAAGGTGCATCAATACTTCATATATAGACTAACGCTAAACTGATTTCATAAAACCACAACAATAATTTGTAGAAAGGAGAAAAAGTAATAAAAGCTCAAAGACTGCTGGTGTACATTATCTAATAAGTTTAAATCGAGAAGAGCCAAACCTATGTATTACCAAAATGGCCTGTGCGTCTATATATTTACTAGCTACTATTCAAAATACACTACATATATCAAGTATCTAATTAACTACACTGTTGGACTAATGTTGGAGATCACACACTTAAACATAATTAAGTAATAAAATTAACAGCATCAAGCAACCCTCGTGTATTTGAAAAATTAACTTAGCGTATATGTTTATGTCCAGGCACTGCCGGCCCTTGAAGCTCCCATAGGTGGTACTGAAATTGATCCTTGAAACCTGGATTAATTGTTTTTCTTCCATACAGCTGCGGCTTGCAGCAGGAATGGCTCTTTAAGGTTGGAATGGCTTTGAAAACTATGCACTTATTCTAGATACCAAGTACCAATAGTTGTAATAAAGTATTAATGCTAATCGTGCCTTGAGGAGCTGGATATTCCTTGACCACTCAACTAGTAGCAATTTTGTTTTTCACAAATATAGGAGTCAATTACTCCTACCAGCTCTTTTGACTAGTAAAACATATATAACTTTTAAGGAGGGATTTCTGCAATTTTCATTCTATTTTTCTTCTCTTTTGCTTTAAAAAGCTTGATTACTTCTTAAACAATCTAAGTTTGTTTGATTAGATAATGAAAATGTTGATCATTAGCCAAAACTTCAAATAAGGAGACAAAACAATCAAAAAAATATACACACTAAATTTCGCTAAATTGCAAGTTGGATTCTTAGAGCATCTCCAAAGTACCCTTTCTACGTCCCAATTTCTAACAGCTTTTCAGTAAGTGGGACGTCTCACTTTTAATGTTGTGCTGGAAGAATTGATGGAAGTGGGATGCGTCCTACTAAAATGACATTGAGACCATTTCTTCCATTGCCATTGGATATGTGACAAGTGGCATGGTTATATCATTATAGCAAATTTTGTTATCGTTAGCAGCGTTAAAAATACAACAGCTATATTTTATTTTTTTAATCTTTTTACTCTACAAATATCAATCTTCTCTAACATTTTTTTAACACTTTCTTTCCAATCCTTCTCAACACCTTGTCATTCTTTCCATTCCAAATTTGCTCATCTCTTCTTCCACAAAGAATGGTTCCAAATCAATTTAATTTAAATTCTTTTCTCAACTACTTGCAAAATTCTAACTTCCCTCAAAATCAAATATCCAAAATTCTCAACCTTCAAATCCTCAAAATCCAAATCTAAATTCTAATTTTCAAATTCCAAACTTCTTCCTAAATCTAAATATTCAAAATTCTAATACTCAAGTTCCTTCAAATTTTCAAGTCCCCCTATTTTTTTCAAACAATCAAAACCCACAAACATTTCAATTTTCATTTCCTCCTGTCTTTAATCCACTAGCTGAAAATACAAATACACTGTTTTTCTTGTTTCAAACCCAATTTGGGGATTTGATATCAGCATCTGTCAGTGTTTGGGGTCGGGGGGGATCATCCAACCCATCTCCCTAGACGCCCATAAATTTGACTCCGGCTTCATAATATTCACAATTTTGTAGCTATGATGGGTTAGATGCTATCAACCTCAATAATGAGGAAATTGAATATGGTGGACAAAATAGTGGTCATTGGCAATGGGAAGAGGATAAGCTGCTAATAAGTACATAGTTAAATATATCAATAGATCTTATAGTTGGTACAAATAAAAAAATGTGATGCATTTTGGAGCCGGATTGGTGAGTATTGTGAGGAAAGCAACCATGACTTGATCAAAGGAGGGACAGTTGTGATGAAGAAACGGTGGCATATGATTAATGCCGACTCTTAAAGATTCGGTGCTTGCCACGATCAAGCATCTCAAAGAATAGGAGTGGTTCGAATGATAATGATATAATAGAGTTGGCTCATAAACTCTTTAAAGCCACGAAAAAGAAGAAATGCAATTTTGTGAGGCATTAGAACAAGTTTTGGAGAGAACAGAAATAGAGATCTCAATTAATTCAGAGTCGAGGTTCCAAGAGAACAAAGTAAGTGCTTATGGAGCATACTCATCTTTGTCAAATCCAGAAACCCCAGTAGGTGAAAAAGTTGGTGTAGAGTCTCTAGTTCGTTCCCGAGGCACCAAGGCATCCAAGGGGAAGGGTAACGGGAAATCAAAAGTGTGCAGGGGGAAATCACTTTGGAAGAAGAGATTAGTACACTCAAATATACTACAACCAGGAATTTCATAGAAAATTTTTAAACTATAGAGGAAAGGAAATTGACGCTAGAGAAAAATGTGGTAGCCATAAAAGGAAATGGACATAGGAATGCAAATCCTTAATGCGGACACCTCTTCGATGACTGAAGAACAACGATCCATTCATGCTAAGATTGTAGAGAAAATTAAGGCAAAATATTTTTAATTTAAGTGTTCATTATACTTTTTATTTATTTAATATTTCAATTATGTAACATTGGTGGTCATGTACTATATTTTGTAATATAATTTTTAGAATTATGCAAGGTTATTTAAATTTAAACTATCAACAAATAAATGTAGGAAATACTAGCCACTACAAAGCATAGTTGTTACAAAACTAACCATTACAAAACTAGCTGTTATAAAACTAGTTGTTACAAAAACTAGCTATTATAAAATTAGTAGTTATAAAATTAGACATTAAAAAACTAGCTTATAAATATGAAGCACCACTTTTTTTACATTTACTCACAATATCTTTCCCCTTTTCTCCATTAAATCTTATCTACACTAACTATCTTCTTTCAAAACACCTTTTCACTCGCAACCACCACTAAAATCTCTATCATTACATATTGTTGGAAACTATAATAATCCTAATAACATGTCTTTGGATAACTTTGAGGATATTGTATTTATTGATTTAGACAAATTCAACATCATGTCTTAAAGCACCTGGATTGAGGATTTCCTATTCGATGAGTCAGACGAGTGCCAACTTGAACTCATTCTACAGTTAAATAGGGAAAGCTCTTCATCCAAATCTTGTAGAAGAATAGACAAAGATCATAAAAGCAAGACATGAATGTCTTTTTAGGGACTACTTTACCCCTAATCCAATATGCCCTCCTGATACATTTCGGCGAAGATTTCGAATAGGAAGATATGTCTTTCTTCGCATTATCGAAGTCCTTTCATATATTGATCCATATTTCCAGCAAAGGGTTGATGCTATAGACAAGATAGGCTTATCCCACTGCAAAAATGTACAGCTGCCATGCATATATTAGCGTGTGGACTACTAGTAGATGTTGTTGATGATTATAGGCGGATAGGCTAAAGCATTGCCATTAGATGAAATTTTGATATTCGAGTCTAAATAGTTACAAAAGCTGAACTCAAATTATATCCAATGCCTTTAAAGATGGGGGAGGACCATGGCTTCCCAAGAGTAATGGGCAGCATTGATTGCATGTGTTGGCAGTGGAAAAACTGCCTGACAGCATGGAAAGGTATAGAGGTGACAATACGGGAGGTTAGGGGGGTTTTAACTCAACTCGAACCCGCCTCTTACCTCATTAAACAAGTCTTAACCTGCCCCTACCCTACCTGCGGGTTTTGACTTTCAAAACCCAAATCTTACCCGCAAACAATTCATCCCAACCCGTATTCTACCCGCCCCTACCCACTACTCCTTTTAAATATTTAAAAAATTATTTTAAATTTTTTTATATGAAAATTACTTTAAAATTTAGTTTGTATTTAGGATGTATTTGATATGAGAGTTAAAAATAGAGTGAAAATTTTCATATATTAGTTTCATATAAAAAATCACACATTTAAAAAATTTTATATCTATCTTTACTTCCAACCAAATACAACCCTAGAATGATAGAAATATTTAGAAAAATAATCTCATACGTATATAAATTAAATATAGATATGGGGTGCGGGTAGGGTAGGGGCGGGTTTGCCTTGAACCCGAAATTAGCCCTACCCGCATCCAAACCAGCCCCGGTGCCTACCCTCCCCATTGCAGGGTGGGTTTTAAACCCAACCCGACCAGGTTGGGGCGGGGTGGATATCCGCGGGTAAAATACTAATTGTCACCCTAGAAAGGTATGTTCTTAAGTGGTTATCGTGGGGTTCGAACTATAGTACTTAAAGCCGTGGCTTCTATCTGACCTTTGGATATGACATGTATTTTTTAGAGTTGCGGCTTCGAACAACGACATCAACATCTTAAACCGTTCACTGGTGTTTGATGAAGTTTTGGAAGGTCGAGCTCCAGAGGTAAATTACACTATAAATGGTACCAATTACACTATGGGGTACTATTTAACAAATGATATATATCCTGAATTGGCAATATTTGTCAAAATAATATCCCAACTATAGGGAGATAAACGAAAATTATTTGCAAAATATCAAGAAGGGCACAAAAAGATGTGGAGCAAGCGTTCAGAGTGCTGCAAACTTGCTTCACAATTATATGTGACCTAGCACGATTATGAGATAGCAAGAAGCTTGGGAGAATAATGAGAACCTACATCATATTGCATAATATGATTGTCGAAGATGAAAAGACACATATGTGGGAAACTTTGATGAGCTCCCTTTTTACGACGATATGGACAACGACATATCATAATTGAAATTGGAGGAGGAAACTTTTGTTCTGTATAAGAGGTATATCTAAAATAATATCAAACTTTGTGATAGACAAAAGCATCAGCAACTACAAACAGACTTGGTGGAACCTATATGGCAATTTCATAATGCCTGTTAAGTAGCATTTTTAGTTATTTAATATTTAATTAGATAATGTTGTTGGGTTTGTAATGTATTTTATAATGTAATTTTTAAAATTATGCAAATGTGTTATTATTGATAATGTGATATTTTTTGATATTTTTAAGACTTTTTTTAGTTCATTAATAATTTTATTTTGAATTTTTATAGTTTAATATTCAAATTATAGCAATGATTCACCGTAATTATATTATCTTGATATTTTGAAGACTTGTTTTAGTTTCTAAATAAATTTTATTGAAATTTTTATATTTTAAATTTGAAAAATGAAACGAATGAAATTTTTATTTGTAACTTAATTTTTAAAAATTAATTGTTAACTAACATTATTCAAAAAATTTTAATTTTATATTTCTGTTCAATCAAAAAATAAAATTGTATATTAAATGATATTTATAATAAAAAATTTGATAATTATGTTGATATTTATTTTTAATTTAAAAACTATATGGGGACTAAAATTAGGACTTTGCTAGTGGAGAGAGGAGTCAATTTTTTGAGACACTTTTGCTTTTTATGACGCGTCAGCCTACAAGTGTTGATGTGGCATGTAGTGGGGTTAAAAATGGAACTCCCCGACTAGAGATGATCTTAGACCAACATTTATGGCCAGAGATATTGTAGAGGTAGTACTTTTTCTTTGAATACAATGAGTATGGCAAGGGAAAAAAAAAAGAAAAAAGAAAAATACTATTTGAACGTGACTTTTTATGTGTTATATATATAATATTATCATTTATTATTGTACTTATCTGATTCTCCAATTTCACATGTGACTTTCCTAGCTACTTTTTTACGTATGAATCATCAATTGTCTATTGATGTACAAAAAGTTACATCCAAATAGCAGGACTAGGAAAAGGTAAAATGGAGTCTCCAAACTAGTTAAGCCCTAACTTTGGTTGCAACCAATCTTACCTTAGATTATGATTGAAACGAGGGAATGACATAAAATAGAAATTAAATTTAAATAAAAAATATTTAGGAATAATTTAAAAAGAGGAAGTGAAATAACAAAGGAGGGTCAAAGCATTTCTGATTTTGTCACTCAATTCGCATTTTTTATCCTGCTAAATTAGGAATCTAAGAAAGGATTGACATAACATTTGATGAATGTGTATTCCTTTCATTCAATAAACAACCAAACAAAAAGATGACACGTATTTTTTTTCTTTCATATTCATTCCTTACCTCTTCATCTCATTCTATTGTTTACTAGCCATTTCCTTCTATATGTATTACCAAACACATCCTTCGCAAATCTTCTTTCCTTTGCAAGCGTAAACACAAATTGCCGAACATCAAAGCCATAAGTCCAGTACACATACACTTTTCATCTTGTTGATTGTAATAAGTACATGCATGCAGCATGCTTTTTTATAGTAAAAATATATCTTAAAAAAAGACTCTTGTGATCGGAAGTTTTCCAAAATTTACGATCATCAACGTTGGATTACAGCGGTAAAAGGAAGGAAGGTCTAAATAAACAAATATTAAAATTTGCGGATTTGAGGGTCCACAAATCGCACACCTTTGTAATAAGGTCGCGATGAATGCATCATGCACGTGATGAACTTTGACCGGGCGAGCCATATGGTGACATTTTTCACTGACGAATCTTCAATTCTACAGTAATATTGAGTTCTATATAATTATTAAATTTCTCAGCAGTCTCGCTAATAAACATTGAATCCAGTATTATAAGATCATTTCTATCTTTATATAAGAAGCCAACTAATATATAAAAAAGATAATATGGAATCCCTGATTACTTCTTAAAAATCCATATGGGCCGTTGACATTTCAATGATTAACATACCGAAGCAAACCGCTCTCTTTGAATTTTTGCTTATATAATTGATGTCAAAATCTGAGGCTTTAGTATATAAGAATCCATACTCGTAGAGAAAAGCTATCGCGACCTAAAAGCTGTATAGGAAGCACTTTTCCGAAAGATACAAACATGGAAGATCATAATATCATCTTCGAGTCTAACGGTGATGAGGAGATTGATAACATTAAGGTGATTTTCTTTTCTCTATATCTTTTGAGTAAATGAGCTACTTCTCCTAGGAGCTTTTTGGCCTTTTGGCTCTTTGAAATTTTATGCATATTTCAGTCTGTGTAATAAGCAGTTTCATCTTTCTCGAAAGAAGGTAGTTTCTCTTTTAACACATACACGTGTGGTAGGACTGAATGATATATACAATTTTAGGAATGGTGCATGCATGTTTGCTTTCGTTAATATATCATCGTTTAATTTTACCTATATTATCACTTAAAATTTCAAAAGTGAAGATTGATAATGTTTGGAAAATGATGGATTCTCCTTTTTCAACCCCTTGTGTGGATTGGTCTTATTTCCCATTATGGTGTCAAATATCTCATACTTCTGCGAACGTGTTAATGAAAGGCCATCTAAGTTCCCATTATAAGAATAAAAAATTGAAAGGTAGCTAAAGGAGCTAGTCGAATTTGACTCTTAAAGTGCCTTGGTTTGGCGAGGAAATATATTCAGTCATCTCCATTGTCTTAGTGCTTTTTATGAAGTTCAAGCTGTCACAAAACTCACTTTCTTAGGCTAGAATCACAGCTACACAAGAAGCAATTTAACTAGTTCTTCTTCTTCTTCTTATTATTATTTTTTTAATTTTTGCAAAACCTAATGGGTTGCTACGATTACCTTCCCCAGAGAAAACTATATATATATATATATATTCCAATATGAAAAAAATGGTTTAGGTTAAAACTATTTTGAATTTTAAAATACTCCCTCTATTTCATATATTAATTGTTGTTTTACGGTTTTGTTTTGTTTCAAATTAATTGTTATTTAAGTTAATTCATTTAAGCCATTAGAAGTCGATTAGTGGTGATTGAATAGTTTGCATAAAATTCTAAATTTTAAAGTTAGTGCTACCGTTGTATTAAAGCATTTAATTGTTGATCATTTTAAAATTTCAATAAAATAGTAATTAATTTATACCAATTTTATTTCCCCCCCCCTCCCACGCCCTCCTTTTTAATCAATCATAATTTTATCTTTAAAGAGGTAATTCAATCTTTTAATTTAACTTTTTAAAAGATCAAGATCATTCAGTGATTTCTTTAATCACATGCAGTAGCTTATTTAAGTAATAAACTAGTGAATGATATTCAAAGAATAGTTAATGAGTAACCATTTGAGTAATTAATTTTTTCTTAAATTAAAATATTTTTATAATTTTTTTTCCTTTTGTAATTACACTTCTTTTAATTTTTGGTTCAATTGGAAGCTGTGCTACTGCATGGTCAAACAGGAAGACAAAAAAAAAAATTTGAAAAATGTTGTAATATTATGGTATGAACAGAAATGGTTTTTGGTCGATTTCACATGAAAGCACCAAATGTTCGCTTCTTGTCCCTATATATATATAATCGACAATGCCTATAATAAAAGTCGTGGCTTTGCTCAAAATCATGTGGCATAGCTGACTATATTCTATATATACCTGCACATTACCATATGGCTTAGCATGAATTCCAGCTGAGAAGTTTACAGAGCCAACGTATTTGGACACCTAATAATGGCGACCCAGCTTGAGAAAAGAAAGATTCCTAACCTTTTACAACTTTAATGTTTCACTATTACAATTACTTCTGTTTATATATTGTAAATAAATATTTTCTTTTGAGAGTGTAGTTTTTTAAATTTATTTTTCTTATAACATTAATTTCCATGTGTATTTTTATTAATTATAAGGGATTTTTCCCTCAAAACAGATTTCTTGATTTTCTAACTTCCTTATTTTAATATATCTTTGATATTTTTAATTATTTTTTCAATTCATCATCAATCTAGAAAAACTTATATCTTCGTAATTTTTTCTCAATCACATCATATTTTTTTGTAGCAAGTGAAAAATATTCGTAAGTTAATAATTATATTCAAATTTAAATAATTTATTATTGAAAATCAACAATGAATATATATTAATTCATAGTGTGAATAATAAAAGAATTATTTTTTGTTGTTTTATTATTTTAAAATGAAACGATATCAGTTTAGAAGTTTAAACTTATAATATTAAGTTTTAGTCTCTAAAATATATTCTAAATACTTATTTAGACTTTGAAAAGCCCCGTGTAATGTACGGACTACTAACTAGTTTCTTCTATATATTATCCATAGTTTTCTTCCATCGAAAAAAATTCACACTAAAATGGTTATTTTTAGACACACTATGTCAAATTTTTCTGTTCCTTTTCTATTATTTATATTAACAAACCGATTTTTTTGCTAAAAAAGAAAAATATAGGACAAGGAACCGATTTTATTTAAGCAGACACAAAAGAAAATCTCCTTTTGTTTTTTGGTCGGTAAGAGAAAATCTTGTTTAAAACTGGTGTATTGTAAACCTGCAAGCTGAAAGCTTGTTGGCACATGTTTCAGCCCATTTCTTCTAGGGTTTAATGTTTGAAACCAGCACACACGAAAGATTTGGTCGTAGTTGGCGTCGATAGGTACAATAATAATTTTTTCCACATCACTTTCATTACACTATTTTTTAATAAAATAAAGAACATATTTTTCAATACTCTTTTTAAAAATTACTAAATGTAACAAAGTAAATTTCATTTTCTTTTTCTTTTTTTTTTTCATGTAAGAGTATGATGGTCATAGAGATTAGAGTCCGTGGTAATAATGATTAACTCTTGAAATTTTTTCATGAAAGAGAGTATGGTGTGTCAACTCGAGTTACTGTTAAGAAAAGAAGAATATTATTTTTACATCTTTTGTATTATGTTATTTCAATATTTTTATTTTTAAATAATAAAATAAAAAATCAAATTTCAATGCATCATTTTAACTTTTTTTTTAACTTTATGAAAATATAATAATTTAAATTATAAATAACATTATCTATTAACCAAAAAAAACAAAAAAAACTCAAAGTATACCAATACTTGATTAATTTAAATAATTTCATAATTATTACCCTTAAGCAGGATCTCAAATTTGAACTTTATGAATTAAAAAAAAATAATACTAAGAAAGCTTTACCCTTTATAATAAATTGATTTGATTCAAGTTAAAATAATTAAAATTTAATAAATTTTAAATATTAATGATTAAAAAAACATAAAAAACTCAAAGATTGAAAACTGGAAAGCATATCTATGGTCACGTACACCAATATAATCAAGTTTTTAGGCGCGAAAGTATAAGGCAATCAATTGCATCTCTGGCATTAGAGAAAAGATATTTGTACTTAAAAAAGGTTGCAACACCCTCAACACCCCTATGTACTCCCCTACCCCCCATGTGTTTTTTCATTTTTTTTTTCTTTCTTTTTTAATTATTTTCTCCCCTCTCTTTTTGGGGGTTGGTGAATGTATCGGAGTCGTGCGTACACATATCACGGCTCTTTACATTATTATGTGTTTGAATTCAAAGCAATTCATGCGAAGTTCTCCCAGCATTCATCATTGGCGAATACTCAACTTCTCATTTCCTCTTTCTGATCACACACACACACACACACACACGAAAGAGTGTAAGACACTCACTAATTAGTAATCATACACGGTCGGGTGATCTCTCTGATCTCTTTATTATCACAAGATGCAGGATCAAAATCTTGAATTAACTAGGGGGAAAATGGGAGAGGTTAGAGAAGAAAACGAGAGGTTGAAGTTCTTATTGGCAAGCCTTGTAAAGGATTACCAATCACTCCAAACAACCGTTTTTGACACCCTTCAACAAGATAAACCAACTCAAGAGGCTAACAAAGTTACAGGTACAACAACTACTATGCATGAAGAAAGTGATGAACTTGTCTCCCTTTCTCTTGGGGTGTCATCATCATCATCAAAAGGCCAACCTATGGATGAGAAAAAGATCAATAGCAATAGAATTGATGAAGAGAAGAGAGAAGATGATGAGGATTTGGATAAAGGGCTTGCACTTGGGTTAGATATCAGATTTGACCCTTCACCTCAAACTGAAGGTACAAACAATCCAAGCCCAGAAAGTAGCTTTGTGGTGGGAGGGAAGGAAGAGGAACCAACTGAGATGTGGCCACCCAGTAAAGTTCTCAAGACAATGAAAGCTGTGGATAAAAGCGGAGATTCTCATCAACAAACTCGGCACAAGAAGGCTAGGGTTTCTATTAGAGCCAGATGTGATACCCAAACGGTTAGTGACATGTTATACAGAAGATAATGCTTGCTCTTAATTTGACTATAGAGGATTCATTTGTATGCCAATGACACTTTATAATATCCTAAAGTAAAAGAAACCAAACCCTAAGGAGAAGCAATATTGGAAGAATAAAGTCAAGAAACCGCAAAGCATAAGTTATAAAGGTGCAACTTTGTGGAAATTTTTTGAAAGAAAAAACATGGAATTGCAATCAGATTATTTTATTATCCCCTTATATATATTGCAATGTTGTTCTTTGACTTCCATCCAAGCTTAAGTTATAACTTTATTGAATTTTTGCACAGATGAATGATGGGTGCCAATGGCGAAAATATGGGCAGAAAATAGCAAAAGGAAATCCGTGCCCCCGAGGCTACTATAGATGCACCGTCTCTCCATCTTGTCCTGTGAGAAAACAGGTATTATGAGTTATCCAATGGTTTGTTTTGGATAATAAAAAGAAGCAATGATACTAAATGAAAACAATGGAAATGACAATGAATTTTCATACATTACTAATTTTGATTTTTGTCATTAATTTTCTTTACTCTTTCAATTTGTTTCTCAAACAAATGTTTGCATGAATTTTCAATATAATTAAGGCAGTGAAACTCTCTGTGCATTTTCATGTCTCCTTTTATGTCGATTTTGATAAAAAAAAAAATTGACACATAAAATGATAACATCATTCATGTTTATTTTTAAACTAAGAGTAGTATTATATGAATATATACAGGATGTTAGACATCTTATCCGATACATACTCAAAAAATCATGAGATCAATCTCAGATAGTATGTTATACCATTCTTTACTCTCTGATCTTAATTTTTTGGGCAATGTGTTGTGTAGGAGGGTGTGCCAAAATATTATTTCTCTTAAACTAATTTTTAAATCCATCTATGATTTCTACACACGGCAAAATTTAATTGGGGGGACAGATATTAGGATATATATAGAGTCTAGACAAAACATTTTTATCCTATAATTAAGGTACTGATATTAACTTTTATTAATTGGCCGATTGGAAACAATAGACTTGTATAAAGTCAATTAATTTCTAAACAGTGCAATGGGGAAGGTTAATTGTAAAGTGTACTTTACATCCGACAAATTAACTTCACTAGCTTAACTATTTTGATTGCTTGTTTTAAAATTATCACACTTCATCACATCGTTAACTCTTAGCGCTTCGTACTTGGGCTTACACTCAAGTAATGAGTGAGTAGACGTTAAGGAAGAAGTGTCAGGTTTGATTCTTTTGAATTTATGACTTGTAAATTGAATAGGAGAGACCCCATAGATTATAACTAATGCTAGTATTTAACTTCATTTGCTTTCTCAATTTTCAGGTGCAAAGATGTGCTGAGGATATGTCCATCTTGATTACCACCTATGAAGGAACCCACAATCACCCACTTCCTATTTCAGCCACTGCTATGGCCTCTACAACTTCTGCAGCTGCTTCCATGCTTCAATCTCCCTCATTGAGTTCACAACGAGGACTAATAGCCAATTCAGATATAGCACCCATTATCAATTCTATAACTTCTTACAACACTAATGCTGTAAACTTCTCCGCATACCAAATTTCAAGTCCACACCAATTCCATTTCCCCAACTCACCTATTTCAACCTCAAATAATTCTCACCCTACAATCACTCTTGACCTTACTGCACCACCAAATTCCTCTCATTCAGGAAATTTTACCTCAGGCTTCTCTTACACACCAAGATATTCAACAAACCTCAGTTTTTCCTCAACTTTCTCTCCTTTACAATCTAGCTTGCCACAATATTCACCCTGGAGCACTTATAGTGGTTACTTCGACTCTGGAACACTGACCCAAAATAGGAACCACGGTGCTTACGTTACTAACAGTGGCTCACAACCATTTCAGGGGCATCTCCATCAACCTATCTACATGAGCAGGCACACCAATATTTCTCAACAGCCTTCGCCGGATTCCATTGCTGCTACAACCAAGGCAATCACAGCCAACCCAAAATTTCACTCAGCATTAGCAACTGCTCTAACAACATACGTTGGAAATGGAGGAGGAGCTAGTGGTGGTGGTAGTGTACGAGAAAACCATGTTGCTGAGAGTGCAGCATTGAATTTGAAGCTAAGTAGTGGAGATGTTTCCTACACTTCTGGCCAAAATGGCATAGGATGTGCATCATCAAGGTACCTATTTAATGCTCAGCAAGGAAACTCAATCCTATTTCCACCACCGCCACCAGCAGTAGCTACAGGTTCCCCGGGGTCTTCTTCTAATAGAAGCAACCAGTTCTTGGAGCAAGGGAAGTAAAACAACTTGAACCATTATTTGAAAGGATTTATCAAGCCTCTCTGAATGGGATATTGTCATAATCTACAAAGGGCATGCATGAGTTTTTGTTTTAGCTTGTGCTGCAACGAAAGAGGGTCATGGATGAGCAGCTTTGGTAGTTGTTTGATTCACAATACTCCATAGAGATTATAGCAGGGTGTAATTCCTATCCCCATTTGTATAATCATGAGTTTGATGTTTTGCCCATACCCTTGTTTTTTAATGGTGATTATTATTTTGGCTTGGGTTAGATAATGGGAAGCATACCCTCCCTTTCCATTGGGTTTGAATGTTGGTTAAGCTCCCCTTCAGTTTTGAGGGCAGTCTCTAAATGATAGCATCTAGCAACTAGCAGCGTACCACGATATTATGATCAAGGGAAGAAAATGAAATATTATTGCATGCTCCGAGAGCAAGTCATTATTCTTGCTCTGATCCATTAGTTGTATGCTATGTCAACCTTTAATTTATCAACCACCTACTTTTGTAGATTATGTTTATCTTCTTAACCCTAAACCTTGCTCTCAGTCCGCATAAAAATTTCTCCAACAAAACTTGTGTCAAAATTGTGAGAAAATCAGAAAAAAAGAACCAAAGAAAAAGAACGATTCTTCTGAATTGATTGAAATAAATCACTTAAGTTACACTATGTTGTTAGTATGTTATATATGCACAATCGTCTAACTATCTATGTTAATGAGATGCTACCACGTGTGAGAAGCAGCAGCTACTCTAACTAACATGCATAACTAACTATGACAACTAACTAACTTTTATTTACAGAATTTACAGATATGTTAACAAGAAGTGATAGAAACATGAAGGTGTAAGCATTTGGTAATGAGGTGAAAAGTAGCTTGAGTAATGAAAGATTGAATTACATTTCGTTTCGATTTGAAAGATTGAATATGGTGTCAAATTGCTAATTGATAACTGGCTTTTTGAACTTAAAAAGGATAACATTTTTTATCAATTATTCTATAAAAACTTTCTGATAATTATGTAACTTAAGAAATGTTTTTTCTTTCACGTGAGAAGGGACTAAGTAGGCATGATTTCAGCATTTGTCGCAATGAAAGTGGTGAGCGCTGGGCCGACAAGGAAAACGCTTAAGACACAAAACATTTTATTTCATATGTCATTATGTGATAAAATAAGCGCATGCATAAAATGAGATTGGCTCAACTATAATCAGATAATTATTATGGCAAAACTATAGAGATGTAAGGAAGCACGTGTCTAAGTACGTATGATTAACACTGATATGTGGACAAGATTTAACCCAGCTAATATTGTGTTAATAATGTAAAACTTCTTATAGAACCTAAGTTATGTTCTCGTTTATAAAGACACTTACAGAAACCTATGTTATGTTTTCCGAAGTAGAGTCCGTTGTTTTCTTTTTTTCTTGGCTGTCATAATAGGACCAAGAACCTAGAATCAAAATATAATGCACCTGCTTTGATGTAAAGTGAATATTTATGACAATATTGCCCTTAGTCCTTGTCAATGTACAATTTTATTTCATTTATTTCATTTTTTTTAATTGCCTTGATCTGCAAGTACATCTCAGTCCATAAAAATGGGCCATCAAGCTTTGTTGAGAATTTTGGGCTAAACCAGTTGGAAGTGTATGGTTTTGTCATGATCTAACCCACAATCAAAACAGTACCCCACCATGACCCAAAAAAATTAAAATAGCATACCACTCAACGGGTGGAAGGCATTAGCTAGCAAATGGTTCCATCACCCTGTGACACATGTCCTATAACAACACCTGGCATTACTAGTAACACTTAGCAGCGACTCAAAAACCAGACATAACCGCTTTTCCAATTTAGATCACACAAACAATAGCACTCCAACGGAAGTCTGGATCCTTTGGCATTGACAGACTGATAGGTACGCCAGGGCGGTTCAAATCTGTCTACCATTTAGTTGATCTCTTTCTGCTTTCAAATCATTTACCCTGTTGTTTGTGCATTACAATTTAGGAGCGTCATTTGAAAAGGTTTAGAACTGCACTATGTTAATTGATTTTTTGCGGTTGACATTAATCAGTTTCATGTTTATTTTATCCAAGGAAAACAATTCCTTCACCAAATATTGTAGTTTTAATTCATAAACCGCTATAATTCACAATTATTTTGATTTGGCCATAGCAGTTAAACATCAGATCAGGAGGAAAGGACAGTTAAGCTCAAATTGTCATGGCCAATCATAATATATAATACAGCAATGCTACACAATCAGAATAATATAATCAAAGTTTTTGACAGAATACATGGTGGTGATTAGATTAAATGTAGTGATAGGATTTAGTTACTCATCCAGAAGTTACCAATGATACCATATCATTTTGGCACATAATTTCAAACAAAAATTTTAGTTGTCTAGCATTTATACAATATAGGAGGTAGAAATAATGCTGATTACTAGTGCACCTAGATGAAAAAATTCACCATGGGATCACACATAAAATTAGAAAAACAAATAAAAGAAATAACCAAGGGGTCAAGCCTTTAGGACTTTTACTCAGCGTTATTTCATCCTCATGTGAGAAATACAAAAATTGGGTGGTGATTAATATTTCATAGTTGAGTGACCCATAATATTAAATGTTTTATCCTCACAGTTCAGAAGAAGCGTTTGATTGTATGTAGTCCCAAGTCATGTGCATTTATATCCTCGTACGGGGGAGCTGAATATATATCATATATACCATGCTTTTGAAAGAGTGTAAAGAAAATCCCATTGCTCTTGCTAACTTGTGAAAAACAAAAGGGATAGCAATATTTTTTTCAATAAACGTGAGGTAAAACCAAGAAGTAGACAAGGGTCTAGAAATTCCTACAGTTACAATTCTGCAAATTCATGCAAATTATTGAAACTTGAATTAATACCAATATGTGCCTTTAGTTAAAAAGATGGCGCAAGAACAGGAGGTCAGGCCAAGCACCAAAGGTTCAAAGTTTGATACATACTTTGAAACCATCCAATCCAGAAAGAAATTACCACAGACATTGCAGGAGACATTGACAGATGCATTTGCAAAGATTCCTGTTTCTTCTTTTCCAGGAGTTCCCAGAGGAAAAGGTAAGGGCTATAACTATGTAAACTCATTCCATTTCCATCACTATCACCTTATGCATTTAATGTGCGTCAAATATCTCCATGGCCGAAAGCAGTAACCTTTAAAATACTTTGGCAGTGATCGAGATTCTAGCAGACACACCAATTGGCGAAGCGGTTAAGATTCTATCTGAAGGCAACATATTAGCAGCTCCAGTTAAAGACCCAGATGCAGGAACCACTTCAGATTGGAGGGACAGGTACCTTGGCATCATAGACTATTCAGCTATCATTCTCTGGGTGATGGAGAGTGCAGAACTTGCCGTGGTTGCCATATCAGCTGGTACAGCAACAGCTGCTGGAGTCGGTGCAGGAACTATTGGTGCTCTCGGAGCACTGGCGTTGGGAGTGACGGGTCCTGCTGCGATTGCTGGGCTAACTGCTGCTGCAGTGGGTGCTGCAGTGGCAGGTGGTGTAGCTGCAGATAAAGGGATAGGTAAAGATGCTCCTCAAGCTGCTGCCGATCTGGGTGAGGACTTTTACAAAGTAATACTGCAAGAAGAACCATTCAAGTCAACAACGGTAAGCATGATAATGGCATGTGGTGATTCCAGTGTTAACTGCAAGTTCTTGTCTTACATTTTCTTCCTTGGTTGGTAAGAAATCTTTTAGGTTGGGATACATCCCTAATAGAGGAGGCCAGTACCAGCTGAGAGGGGCTGGTTTGGCCTTGTTTGCGCCATTTCTTGTCAATCATACCTGTTCATGTAAAAATGGCGGCTGTGTTCCTGCATAATCCATTTGGGATATTTTATTTGTCTGTGTGCATAAACTACGGGAATTATAGGACATTAAGTCCTTTTCTTAGCCCCATGTTAATAAAGAAGATACATTATATGGATTTTTGGTTTCAGGTGCGATCAATACTTAAATCATATCGATGGGCTCCTTTCGTTCCAGTTGCAACAAATAGTGCTATGTTGACTGTCCTGCTGCTTCTTTCAAAGCATAGGCTGAGGAATGTACCTGTCATAGAACCAGGCAAACCTGACATTGCAAACTTCATCACTCAGTCTGCAGTTGTTCAAGGTCTTGAGGGATGCAAAGGAAGAGATTGGTTTGACTGCATTGCAGAAAGGCCGATATCTTTTCTGGGACTTCCATTTATGTCTCCTGATGACGTAAGAATAGGTGTTTTAAATTTTTCAGCTCCCCTCAGTTTAGAGAGTTAAAAATAATTTATATTTCTTCCTGGCCAGGTTATTAGCATTCAGAGCAATGAATTGATTCTTGAAGCTTTCAAGCTTATGAGGGATAATCAAATTGGCGGTCTTCCTGTAGTGGAGGGGCCAAAGAAGAGAATTGTTGGAAACTTAAGCATAAGAGACATCAGATTCTTGCTGCTGAGGACTGAGCTTTTCTCCAATTTTAGGTAAGACAAAGTAGAAAATCATGAACCAGCAGGGTAAGCACCTTTGAGTCGTTAGGAAGACATATATGCTGATCTGTAAACAGCTCCAAAATAATATAAATGGCTTTAACAGTTTCAGTAATAAAACTCTCTTGGGGAAAAAATAAAGAATTAGGTATTGGAGGGAAGACATATTTAAGATACTTGCATATTTGGTAACCCAAAAAAAAGGGATTATCAAACATTAAAAAGTTTGATTAATGATAACAAGTTTCAAAAGAATTGTAATCCAACTAGCGCTCATATGATTGTACACCTAATATACATGTGAGAGAGAGTTTGTGCACAGTGCAAGAGAAGATTGTCTTCTTCTTTATGGAAAATAAACAAAGGGTACAAGCCTGGCCATCACATAAGCTTGTAAGAGAACTTATTACTCAACTGAAGTGTCCTCCTTCACTATTCCTCTATTTTGACTTTCAGGAAGCTCACAGTGATGGATTTCATGAACAAAATTGTTGCGGAAACCCAGGAAACTGGACGAGTTACACGGCCAATAACATGCAAGCCTGACTCGACACTGGAGAGCGTAATCCATACGCTTGCTTCTCAGTCTATTCACAGGATTTATGCAGTGAATGGACAGGATGAAGTAGTTGGAGTCATTACACTGAGAGATGTAATCTCTTGTTTCATCACCGAACCTGCTTACCATTTTGACGATTACTATGGATTTGCAGTGAACGAGATGTTGAATCAGTGATTTAGTATGAAAGTTTAAATAGATGGAACACTCCAAATGTAGCAAACTTTTATGTTACCAGAGAAAACATTTCGTTTAAAGTTTTCATGTATAAGCAATTCTCATGCAACAACTATCATACTGAAGCCAGAGAGTTTGTCCAATCCTTTATTGTTAATCATCCCTCTTATCCTTTCTACTTCACCCCATCTTCCCAGCCCAGCATATATGTTAGACAACTCCACCAGAGGAGCTGGATTTTCTGGTTCTATATCTAGAAGCTTCAAGGCCATTTCTTCCCCAAGATTAGAATTTAAGTAGCACCTACATGCACCAAGCAAAGAAGCATAAACAGAAGCAGGTGGCTCTACCAGTTCTTTCACCAGGTCTCGAGCTTCATCCAACCTACCAGATCGACCTAAAAGGTCAACCATGCATCCAAAATGCTCAGGCTTTGGCATCAAATCATACTCTCTCTTCATCATTCTGAAAATTTGCAACCCTCTATCAACCTGACCCGTGTAGCTGCAAGCAGAAAGGACACTAACAAATGTTGCACTGTTTGGTTGAACCATTTCTGCCAGCATTTCATCAAAGATTTCAAAGGCAGACTCATAGTTTCCATTTCTTCCATACCCCCCAACCATTGCATTCCAAAATGCCGGGTCATCTGGCTTTGTATCAAACTGGTCAAAAACTCCTCGTGCCCAAGAAGCATGCCCACATTTCATGTACATGTCAACTAAAGCAGTTGCTAAAAAATCATCCCTATTAACATCACCTCTTATAGCATACCCATGTATGCCTTTTCCATGTCTCAATGCAGACGAATCTGCACACGCTGACAAAAGACTAGTGAGTGTTTTCAAACATGGAGCCACCGCACTAGACTGCATTTCCCTGAAGTACTTAAAAGCTTCCACACACACCCCTTGTTGTGTAAACCCACTTATCATGGTGTTCCAAGTTGCTGAATCAGGTTGCAACCCTTCAGATTCCAACCTTTGAAACAAACCAATGGCATTCTCACACTGTGCATTCAACATCATCCCAGAAATCATGGAGTTCCAAGTGACCAAGTTCCTCTTGTTCCCTTCCACTGCATCGAAGACATCAAAAGCAGAATGCCAACAACCACACTTGGAATACATGTCAACAAGTGCAGTCACAACCATGAGCTCATCACATGCTTCAAATTTCACAAGATGCCCATGAACCTGCCTACCGAAACAAACATACGACAAGCTAGCACACGCAGAAAGAACAGACACAAAAGTCACCAAATTGGGTTTAATATCCGAAAACCCCTTCATCATCATGTCCTTGAACACATCCAAAACCAAACGAGTAAACCCATTTTGCAAGAACCCAGATATATACGCGTTATAACTCACCACACTCTTCACACGCAATTCATCAAACACCTTACTCGCAGAAACCACATCTCCGCAATTTGAATGCGCAGTAACAAGGGAAGTGGCAACATACACATCAAATTCAACCCCTGTCTTCAATGCCAAGCAATGCACCTGCATAACGTGCTTTTCCACATGACAATCAGCGAGCAAACTTGCAATGGTGACGGAGTTGGGCCTCAAGGCCAACGACCCAATTCGCCGGAACACCCTCAGGGCCTCTCCTTGAGGCCCATTTCGCGAGAGCCCAGAAAGCGCGGCGTTGAAAGACGCCACGTTTGGTTGCGGCATTTCGTCGAACACCTTGAGCGCGTCGGCGAAAGAGCGAGGTTTCGACGCGTAAGCGGCGGTGAGAGCGCTTGAGGCGTAAGGGCATGATTGGAAACCGGTTTTGAGGAGATGGGCATGCAGGATTTGGGACTGGGAAGGCGAACGGAGCTTGGCGCATGCTTTCAAGAGTGATGGGAAGATGAACGAGGAGAGTAGTGGGGTGTTGGAACAAGAGTGGAGCTTAGAGAAGAGATAAAGAGCTTCTCTGTATAAACCATCCGATACCAGTTTTCTTAGTAGTATTGTATCTCGCGTCATGGAATGGTAGCCAAGGGCCTGTTTTGGTCATGTGGTTATTGTTTTATACTTGTATGTAATGTAATGTAACCTAAGGGGTCCATTTTCAAGGGAATAATGATATGGTGTCAAGTTGGCATAGACATGCAATTTTCAATTCTAACCATTCTGGTTGGTATAGATTTACAATTTTCAACTTTCAGTTCTAATTATATTAGTTACTGCATATTGGGTTATTAAAAAAAATTATAAACTTCTTGTTCTAACTATATTAATTACTTCTTATTTTTATTTAAAAAAAAACCCCTAAACTGCAAACTTCTTATTCTTGTTGTGATAAAGTGCTTTGTCGATATAAGAAAATGCGAGTGTGTTTACAGCCCGGTCTATCCTGATAATTTGTCCCACCTAAAATTTATTGGATCTGAGCCAAGTTTTGAAAATTTGACATTGTATAATTGTTAGTTGGGTTTAGGTCATACCTCAAATTATATGGGCTCAATCCAAAGTCACAATATTATTTGAAAGTTATATTTTTAAATGATTAATGATAAAAGAATAAGACTTTTACTTCAATTAATGCATTGTACATAACATAACATTATTTTTGCATTGGTATAACTTTTTTAAAAATATATATTATAAAATATCTCTTGAATTTGGTTTAATTAAACCCCTTTTTACGTTCCCTATATTTTACACAAGTTATGATTTAGTCCCAAAATGTTTGTGTGTGTGTGTGTGTGTGTGCGCATTCTATTTACATCCAGAAAGCTTTCAAATCATACCAATGTTATCCTTTCACTAACCGCATGTAAATTGTTAATGAAAATAACTTACGTAAAGCATAGAGTGACAATGTTGGTGCTAATGGATTGCAGTTTTTGTGTGAGATTCCTACACAATAAATTGAGGAAGAAGTTTCCTAGTGTTCAGCTCAAGCAAAGGATGTGGAAGGCAACAAAGCCAACCTATCCATTAATAATTTGGACGTTATATGTCTAGTGAAAGGGTGACATATATATAATTTGGAAACATTTAAGATGTAAATAGAACGAAAAAAAAAACTTTTAAAATTAAATCGAAACTTGTGTAAAATGTGAAGGACATAAAATGAATTTTACCCATTTTATTTTTTACTTAAAAAATTTTATGATATTATTATGCAAGATATCCAAATACATGTTATCCAAATATTGAGTTTACCCGATTTGACTCGGTCATTAGTCAGATCATTATCAAGTGGAGTTTGAGATCAAAGAAATGATCTGATTAAAAAATTGGATCGCGTTCGAATCTAGTTAAACCAACTCAATCTATCTTCTATACATACCCTGTTTTTGTGAGCATATGATGTATAAATATTATATGAAATGCTATGTAGGGCTGTGAGAGTAGTTAAGATGTCTGTATATCAATATGAGATAGATGTATGTGTACTATAATAGAGACTATTATGTTTAATGTGCAATCTTAGTGTATAAATAACACAACGACGATGTTAAATGATACCAAAGTATTTTGTATGAAATCGTTTGCGGAAGATTTTGGTCATTAGCTTTGCATAATGGCTATGTATGTTAACATAATAAAACTGGAACTAATATCATGCAGTTTGCATAATGGAGTTAAGGCTTTGTGTATCTTTTATAAATGATGTACACCTTTGATAATAATAATAAAGAATTACTCATCTATAATACTAACGAAAAATTACAATTTTTGTGTCTTTGACACAAAAGTCATGCCATGAGAGTTCCTTCTTTTGTTCCAAGTGGAGACATTTATAAGTATACTTACAACTATCGTCTCTCTAAGAGTATTCCTTAACTGCCAGTACGTTAATTCATTTCATTTCATTTAATCATTTTTGACCTTGTGGTTAGCCAATGTCAGTCACCATCCTCTCTAACTTGAATAGAGTCTACCTTCAATACTGTTACAAAATTGCTCATTTGTATGCTAAACAAGAGAGATTGATTGTACAGCATGTTATGTGCCTGTTAGAGTTCTATATCGCTTAAAAATATGTTTAAAATTGTTTTTATAAACTTGGGCAATCCTCCCCCTATAAACTAGATTTTGGAGTTGAGTTTGATCTACTTAATTCTTAAGATGATATTTGAACCTATCCTATGATTTTTATTGGGCCACTCATTCCTTAGTGTGCAAAGATACTTATAGGCACCATTCAAAAATTCATGCTTCATAACAACTTTAACATCAAGAATCAACTCTAACTTCCTCCTTGTCTAGATAATGGCCTTTTTTATCTCATCTCCCAGAAAAAAAAACTTCTACCTTTACCCATGGACCTTTTGTGGCAATGTTGTAAGTCTAAACAAACAGTTCACAAGGTTATATGCTCCTATTAAGCATTTACTATTAGTATAGATAGAATCCAGAGGGATAAAAGACTAGAAATCTTTTGCGAAAATCAGACAGCAGTAATATAATTGAACAAGTTAGACAAGTTAGTGCCACATTTCTCAATGCATGCAAACATATGTTTGCAGGCATTCGTTAAGTATAGAGAACATAGCCTCATTTCAACATACTTACTTGGACAAGGTCAACGGGTGACCAAGGAGGTCCATGGCTAGGCTAGTAACCTTCATTGTACTTGGGAGGGGTGCTAACCTAAGGTCTCCTCAAATGAGAGAGTATACGTCATAATTTGTGGCTTGGGTGCCTGTGTTTGCACAGCCCCCTATCCAATTATAGTTTGAAAATATTTTCTATTTATGGTTTACAATAAATAAAATGTGATAGGTGGATTGTTACTCCAATTCTTAACAGAAAAAATAAATGTTCACAATAAAATTAGTTAATAATAGAAAATTAGTTAACGTTAGTTCGCAGTCAATGTATAAAGTTAAAAGAAATCAATATACAAATTAAAAAATAAATATTTTATAGATAAAAAACTAATGTTCTATAATAATGTAAAATTGTAACTTGATATAAACAGTTGTTGAAGTTTTAATACATTTTTAATGTTCTTTTTTGTCTCCACTTTTCATGAGTTTTGTTATCGGTTAAGAAACCAAAAGTGGAAAGCCTTCAACGAGGCTAAGCAATTCATCAGAACACCCTTAGAGCCTCTTCACAAGGCTCATTTTGTGAGAGCCCAAAAAGCACAACATTGAAAAAAGGCCATATTCAGGGAAGCCGATGGAGGCCTAAAGGTCAAATTGGAAACCAAGTTTGAGGAGATTTGGGCATGGAAGATTTTGGACTAGGAAGGTGAATGGAGCATGGCACATGCTTTGAAGCATGGATGAGTGTGGGGAAGAGTTAACAAGAAGTGTGGAGTATGCAAACAAGAGTGAAACTTGGAGAATAGGTGGAAAGCTTCTTTTTAAGAGTGTTTTATTAGTGTTGTATTTCACGTCATGGAATTCGTGGTAGCCACGGACTTGGTTTGGGTCATTTACGTTATTATTGTATTTTGAGAAATGTTATTGGTACTCATAAAATGGAATTATTAAGACATATAAGAAGAGAGAAAGACACAAAGGTAGTTGGTGTTGAAAAAGAAAAAATAATGGACCCATCATCTTTATATTTTTCTCTCTTTTTATATTTTCACAGTGAGTCTATTTTATAAATACAAATAACAATATTCTTCTATTACACTTGCACTTCTATGTGAACCCAAGGGGGTCACTTCAAGTGAATAAGGATATGATGTTTAATTAGGTAACGTTTACAAATTATAATTCTAACTATATATTAATTACTTCATATTAGGATATAAAAATTATCTTTATAAACTTCTTATTCTTGTTATTATTAATTGATTAGTTAAGATGAAAAAATGCTTTTGTGTATGAGTGTTTAAGACTCGATCCAACCTAAGAACTTGTCCCAACCCCAAAGTTTATCGGGCCAATTTACATTTTGAAAATATGACCCTGAATATTTTCAAATTGGGTTTAGTTTATACTTTCAATTGGTCTAATTTAACCCAAAGTAATAATATTCTTTAAAATTTGCTTTTTTAAAATAGTTAGTGAGAAATTATAAGACTTTAATTTTAATTAATATATTATATATAACATGATATTATTTTTGTCAAAATCCAACCCGAGCCGTGACCAGTGCATAGGGACAAGTCCCTACGCAAGCCTTCCACTATAGAATTTTCTTAAAAATTTAGGCAGAGTCTCCTCTGTATTTAGGACTATTCCCCAAATACAAAGCCTCTCCCTGCACCAAGAAACACAAACACACAATCCACTGGGGATCCAGGCATTCTCAGAATGCATCCCACAGCATGCAATATAAAAATAAAATACAAAATTACAATTACTCATTCAAAATACATAGCTTTAATTCTTTAGAAAAACCAAATCCATTAGAAAATCTAACAATCTTAATGTACATAAATAAATACAACAACACCAACAACAATAACAACAATCAGGATAAGGTCGGACCCTACCTGTAATACTATAGAGCTACAACAATCTAAGAATTTTTCAAACTTAAGCAATTTACAAAAATGGCCCTTGAATAGAAAAGGGCTCACCAAGATTACAGAAATACATTACCGAGGATCAAATACTCAGATCAATTGAACACCTGCAACTGAAAAAGAAAAGGAAATAGCAGAGTGAGTTTATGAAACTCAATGAGAGATTGAATGTCCTAACCCACGTAAGACAATGTACAAACTTATAGATACTAAGGTAATACAATAATATGTATAATAAAACCAAAATAGAAATCTTAATCAAATATTATCCAAATTTCTTTTTTCAAAAATATAGAGTCCATCTATTTCAGGATAACCAGACATGAATCACACTTAGATAGCCCTTCCTTCGTGTGAATCCCGAAATCAGGCACACACCACTATTAGAGTGGCTGTGAATATCAAGCACGCATCACACTATATATATGGTTGTGAATATCAGGCACGCACCATTCCCTTGAATGACTGTGAAATCCATAATCCAAGATGTACCAAGGCTAACGTCTACTGCCGTTAGCAGACAGATCCTGGTCTAGACTTCCCAAGTCTTTCCTTTTTCATTATACATAACATATACTAATGATTCTCATAAAACATAGCAATATATCATAAATAAAACATAAAATCATATCATTAGAGAAAATAAAGATTTATTCAAAAAACCTTTCATTTCATCTCTTACTCAGTTATTCACAATTCAAATGCGAAGCAAATCCATACCAAGCTATAGACCATTAAGTATATCAAATCCTTTCAAGATAAGATTCATTTTCCAAAGTTTAATAGGAAACCAATATAACAACAATTACTATACTTTTTGAAAATCCAGTCATTGACTCATGTGGTAAATTTTGAATGAATAGGTTACCAAGTTTAAATAGTAATTCTAAGATATGCCAAATCATTTGTATACACACACACACACACATATATTTATATGAACATATACAAAATATGTTGAAAACTAAGATAGAGATAAACTATCTACTCACAGTTCACCAGCCCAAAGGTGGAATTCGATCCTACGAAGCTCTGGGGCTCATAGAGCAACCATTGAAGTAATCTAGCACCACATTCATGGCAATCTAATTGAATATTAGTCACTAATACAAAGAATTATCACCAAATACCCTTAGACTCCAAAATTCCTAATTTTATAACCTAGGGTTCATGAGGAACACCCCCAACTATGCAAGATTTAGAAATCTTAGGAAAAGAAAAGGGAAGAGTGTTAAGAATTACTTTTAGGAAGCAAATGAGGATGAAGGTGGGGGAAGGTTTCGCAATTTCTCCTCCTCCAAGCTCCAAGCTCAACAATGGAGGAGGTAAAGAGAGAAGGGGTAGATTTGAGGATGATTTGAGGTAGATTGAAGTGTTTGATCGATGTTTATGATTGGTTTATGTGAAAGAAGTTGATGGGGAAGAATTAGGATAAAGTTTGGGTGAGTTTAGAGGGAGAGAGAGAATAGTTTGGGGGAGAGGAGAGAGAAAATATCAAAGAAATGAGAAAGAGAGAGAGCATCCCAAAACGTTATATAGGCGTTTGGTAATCAATTACAACTCCTTGTAATCGATTACCTAGCATCCAGAAGTTGTAATCGATTACAACACTATGTAATCGATTACTAGGGAGCATTAGGAACCTTAGAAACCCATTCAGGCATATGTAATCGATTATTTGATCGATTACTTAAAAAAAAAACTTGATCTTCGTATATCATGGGTCTCTGGTAATCGATTACAAGACCTTGTAATCGATTACAACAGGGAAAAACACAACATTAGCACAACTCATAACAGACTCATAGCTTGGAGACATGGGTATCATATACTTATTTACATTTCTTAACCCTAAGTTAATAACTTTAAAACGTAAATATAAATAAGGAAATGCCCTCCATTTGGATTTAATAAAAATATCCAAAAATTCAAAATCCTTAAGATTCAGAATCCAACTTTTGGATTTTAGTTCAAACATCCGAAAACTCGCATTTTTATAAACCGGTGGGTTAAAATTGAGGGGTTTATCCATTCTCTAAAATTCATTAAAAATCTTTCTTCAACTTATTGATGCCCAGGGAACCATTACAGGGACTTTTGATCTTAAGAAAATGTCTCAGTCCTATAGCCCTCCAAGGAGGCATAAGGTTCAGATTCAGAATTTTCCAGATTCGATATTGACAGATCACTGCCCTCATCTGGGGTATTACAATTTTTATATTGATATATTTTGTTTGAAATATATATGGTAAAATACCTCTTGAATTTTGTTCTTCTAAAATTTTATGAATTTATTATGTATCTTGTCCAAATTTATATATGTTATCCAAACATTGAGTTGACCTAATGTAACTTAGTCATTGGTTTAGGTCATTATCAACTTGAGTTTAGGATCAAAGAAATGGTCTGGCCAAAATTTCGATCATGTTTGAATTTGGTTAAAGCCGACTCAACATTGCCTTTATACACCCCTAGTTTTGTGAACATATAATGTATAAATGTTATATGAAACACCGTGTATCGATGTGAGAGTAGTTAAGTACTAAGATATTTATATATCAATATGAGATACTCGTATATAAGAGAGATATAAAGATTAAATTTGATACATTGTCAATGTAATGTGTTTTATATTGTCAATCAATCATATAACACCACATGTATAAATTTTGAGGTAGTTATTATAAAAATTAAACTCTTTTCATGACATGACAATATATGATTAAATATTTATGTAAAAAAAATTCTAATGATAACGTATCAAAATTAAATCCTATGTTAGATGAGCAATCTTAGTGTATAAACAACATAAAGAAAATTGCACGAAACCATTTGCAAAAGATTATGGCAGCTATCTTTACATAATGGATATGTTTACATAATTACATGATAAAACTAAAACCAATACCATGTCACTTTATTATTATCATGTCATTCATCAATGGATCTTATTGTATAGAACTATTGTTCAGAAAATCGATCCAAATCGGCCAATTCGACCTAGTGGACTAGGAATCGGTCCCTAGGTTGGTCCAGTCACAATACAAAAATCACATTTCCAAAAACTAGTCAAAACTAGTATGAACCGATCAAAAACTAATGAACTAGCCAAAAATTGGCTGATTCATTGGTTGGTCATCCCAATCATTTTTATTTTCAAATTCAATTTTTTGAAACTTTAATTATCAATAGTAATGTTAATAACCCTACTATGGTAAAAAAAAGGGCCAAAAATTTACTTTGGTTGATCAAGTCAATGACTACCAAACCTCTTATTCTTTTAAAAAGAGCCTAAAGTTAAACATAAAGTAATGTGACATATGTATTTATATCTATCTTAAGAGTAAAAAGCTCATTGTCTAAGCAATGTAGGACTAGGTCCTTATAGTAGTCTTAATAGTAAAATGGTTATGGCCTAAATACTATGGGACTTAAGTACTCCATATTTTAACTTTTCATATATATATATATATATATATATATATATATATATATATATATATATATATTGTTGCATATAATTAATCATATTTATATAGGAGATTGCTAATCTCCACACCTTAATATGAAGGTTAGCATCCTTCACGTTTTAATTTGGACACAAAACCCAACTCTTTTTATTTAAACTAGTTTTATGATATGGGTAAGTTTGTAATTGTATCCTATCTTAATTAATTGCTAACCTAACTTTTGTTGCACACACTCTTTCTTCCTACTCACTCATGCGCTGCATAGCCTACACCTCACTCACGTACTGCACTCTCTTTTCCTTTCTTGGTCTGTTTTTGTTTTTGCACCTATTTACCTTCATGAAACAGCGACTCATCTTCTCGTCCTTTATTATAGTCTATGCATCAAATTTAAGCCTCCAAAGTTCAACTTGTTTCACAAGGTCAGTATAAGACTATTCCTCTTTCTCTTTACATTGCCTTTTTTAAACATAGGAATTTTCAAAATAGGAACATTATAGTGCACCTCTGCTCTGTCCCTTTAACATAACACCCTATTCATGATGGACACTATTGTGTTCATGAGTTTTTGTTTAATTTTATTTGGGTTTTCATCTCTTTCTAGGTCATGAATTGGCAACTTCTTATGGTGCTTGTAGTTTGTAAAATTATGGATAGGGAAAGTTGTTGAGCATGAATATCAATTTATAGAAACACATAGAAAAATTGATAAGTATGATTAAAAAAATAAGAAAGGAATAATATAAATATGATTAGCTCATTGAAATCTTTGAATCATACAAACTAGCCCACTTGGCTTCATATCAAAGTTTTTTATTCTTCTCTTAATACTGTCTTGTTAGCCCTAGTAAAAAAAAAAGGAGATATTTCCAACCATGTCTTCCAACCACCACTACTTTTTTGGGATATCTGCCCTGGTTGAGGTTTTGTCTTTAATGGACACACCTGCTTTTTGCACATATCAAAATTCCTTACTCCAAAAGATTTTATGGATTCCAATGGATTTATTGTTATCAAATTATTTGCACCAAACAGGATATAGCTTTAGCATAAAAATCACATGAAATCAAATTTTTGTAATATGTTGGCTATTTCTATCAACATATGTAGTTATTCAGTCACTAAATCTTTGCTTTGTTATACTAAATTTTTTTTCTTTCTTTATTTGAACTACTCAAATTTTGGTAAGTCATGATGATTTCAGAAGTCTTAGATGATACATGTGATTGGCCCTTAGAGCTTAGTTTTGGTGAAGATAGAGATTTTATTAGAGCTCAACATGAAGAGTACGATATACGATAAAATGCCCTTGACCTTCCTTTTGATGGTCAAATATTTGATAGTGATGATGATGCTTATAATTTTTATTCTATGTTTGCCACAAAGAATGGTTTTTCAATTAGACATGAGCATGTTGTTATCGTAGTGCCATTGCTAGGTCTTAAAAGATCCAAGAACTAGATTAGTAGACGAAAAGAAAATCTTCAAGGTGTAACTGTGTAATTCAAAAATATGGATTTCTAAGAAGAAAATTGAGGGTAATAATACATGAGTAGTCACACATTTTAATAATTTACACAATCATGAGTTATTAGATGACAAAGAAGCTCAGTTTCTTTCGACTTATCGTGATATCCATCCTATAGACCAAAAGAGTATTTTATTGTTGTCAAAAGTTGGTTGTTCAGTGAATCTTATGATGAAAGTGCTTGAGTTAGAAAAAGGTGTTGATCCTAGCCATTTACCATATCTAGAGAAGGACATTAGAAATTTTCTTTAGTCCCAAAATTGTATTGGCTAAGAGAATAATGCAGCAGAAGCTTTTAAACTATGCAAGACTTTGAAGGATATGGATAGTGATTTTGAGTATCATTTTGAATTGGATGACAAAAACAAACTTGGTGCATATCATTTG
The DNA here is from genome assembly GCA_031439595.1 of Pterocarpus santalinus. Taxonomy (NCBI): domain Eukaryota; kingdom Viridiplantae; phylum Streptophyta; class Magnoliopsida; order Fabales; family Fabaceae; genus Pterocarpus; species Pterocarpus santalinus. The sequence continues at coordinate 18,941,843 of CM062531.1, forward strand.
GGCATTTGGAGATTCAATTTGAACATATGAAATTTTTGGAGATGTGGTTATTTTTTATACAACTTATTGTATAAATCATTATGATATGCCTCTTGGACTATGGATTAAGTTTGGATAAGCATATAGATTTGCTTTATTCTAATTGTAAACATTGGGCATTAGCTTACCTGAAAGATTTCTTTTTGGTTGGCATGACAACTACTAGGCGATCGAAGTCCATAAACTCATATGTAAAAAGATTCCTAGATACAAAGACCAGTTTAAAAGATTTTTTTGAGCAAGCAAGAAATTATTTCACTTTAGTTTTATTATTGTGATTAAGTTAATTAACTTGAGCTATCTATTTATTAAAATATCTTTACTTACAAGTCAATATTGCTGTTAGCATAAGAAATCAACCTGGGGAAGAGACTACAATGCATCCAAAGTATCTCAATACTCAAGTAAGGATGTACATGCCTATTGAGGAACATGCTGCAAAAATCCTTACACCCTATGCCTTTAAATTATTGCAGCATGAGATAAAGTATTCTCTTAGGTATGCATTAATGGAAAATAGTAATGGCTCATGCACAATGAGACATTCTAGAAAATTAAGTGGGGGTCGTATTATGAGTTGGGTAGAGGAAGACAAATTTATAGATGTTTATGTGAAGAATTTGAATTTTTCGACATATTATGCAGACATGGCATCTGAGACTAACAACGAAAAATTATTTTAGTATTGCTAAGAAATATCTTTTGGTTAGGTAGAGTCGAGAAAGCTCATTGACTTTTAAATTCAGTCATGTGCTTAGCAGGAACAACTACTTCTCTCAAAGATTTTAGTCGCTATTTCAAAATCTAGAACTTGAATCGTTGAAGATAAGAAACCAACTTGATTATGCTACAAAGGAGTTATAGAGACTTATTTGTGCTATCAAGGATATGTCTGAAATTCAAGAGGAAGTCGCCTCTAAACAACTGTCAAACAACTATGAGATTAATAGTGCTTTGGATGGTGATGGGTGCAATGCTATTGAAAATCCTTCTAAGTCTATAACAAAAGGCAGACCAAGAGAATCAAGGAACAAAGGAGGGGTTGAAGTGCAAACAAGGTTCGTTATTGCCAAGTTCCTAATTGTGGTGGAATAGATCATGATACTCGAAATTGTCCAATTAAAAAGAGAGCTATTAAGGTGTTTCCTACTCAATCTCCAAATAAGTGAGTTAAATTTTAATTATTATTGTTATTTTCATTTCTTTTAATTTCATAAATTATTGGATACTAATGGGACTTTTTTTTTTAAATGATTTGGAAGGATGCCAAGAGGTTGAAGAAAGATTTCTTGAATTTTATGGTAAACTAAAGCTCTGGTGTACAGTTTATTTACTAATTCTCGTAGGTGTTTTAGGTTTCGAAAAGATTGGTGAAGGATATTTTGTTCATAATGATAAAATGCTTTTGTTGACTTGCTTGTAATATGATACAAGTGAAGAACTACTTTTTGTTAGTGACCAGCTACATATTTAAAGTGCTACAAGGAAAGTGTATTAATTAGACACAATGGTCAAGACTTATAAATCTTGTCCAGTTTAATGAATGTTTGGTTCCTATGTGATTTGTAATGGTTGGATTTTTTCCTTTATTGTTGTTTAATGAATATTTTATTACCAATAAAAAAAATCAGATCAAATTTATTTAAAGTGTTTCCAAAAAATCAAATTAATATGCCTAATTTATATGAATAGAGAAAAAGGCTTATTGTGACTTATAACTTCTAGATAATAATTTCAAAAACTAAATTGAAAGAATATAATATACACAATATTCATACAATAGCAAAAGCCATAATAAAGGCATAAATATTGCAGCCAATATGTTTGTGTGAGATGATTGCCAATATAACTTGCACAATGTCAATATACTAGTATTCAAGCCTAATTTCAAAAAAAAAAAAAAAGACTAATATAATCAATTTGATCATAGCACATGAGAGATGCAACAATGGTGCAGGCTATGCAATGCATGATTGAGAGCGTGAGCGAGTAAGCACAAAGTAGGGATATTCATCATCAAAACAAATCGAAAAAAATTGAGAAAATTGATTCATAAAAATGAAACCAATTAAAAATAAAAAAAATTGGTTTATTTTAGTTTGTTTTTGCAAAACCGATCAGTTTGGTCCAGCTTTCGATTCTAAAATTGAAAATTGAACTAAACCATACCGAATTGTATTAATTCTTCTTATATACCTATTATACCATTACCAATCCCCATATTTACAAAATTACCCATGGTCCTCTTCAGAATCCCTAGCCCTTTTCATTTCCTGCACTTTCTTTTCCATTCACATACAGGGCTGCCCCCTTTCTTTCTTTTTTTTTTGGTCTGTGATTGAGGAATCTATTTTAGGTAATTAAAAACTGAAAATTGATTGAACTAAATTAATCTAGTGTCGATTTGATTTGCCTAAAAGAACAAAAACAATTGGTTGATATTTTGTATCAACCGATTGGCTTGGTTTGGTTGGTTTTTTATCCAAAATTGAATTGAAACTAACTGTGAACACCCCTAGTGGCAAGAAAGAAAGTGTGCAACAAAAGTTAGGTTAGCAATGAATTAGGATATGATAGAATTACAAACTTACCCATATCATAAATAGTTTAAATAAAAAGAGTTGGGTTTTGTATCCAAATTAAAATGTGGAGGATGCTAACCTCCATATGAAGATGCAAAAGGTAGCAATCCCTATTTATATATATTTATATATAAATATATATTTTATTACACTCTGGATGAATCTTTGGTTAAATCAATTGAAGCAATAAACCATTGAACGAAAGTTTTTTCCGGTTTGATACTCGTCTAATTTTCCAAACCTTGATAGCAACACTCATAATGTAACTCTTCTAGATACACACAAATAGATGCAAACACACCATTCATGACAAGTAATATTATTTATGCATCAAAATTGAATATCAATAATAGATTCATATTATAAAGAGAGGAACACAAAGTATATAGTAATGGCAGATGGATTTAAGATTTTCTATATCTCTCTATATGATTTTTTTATATATAAATAACATTATTCATCTATAATATTAATATAAGATTTCAAATTTTGTGCATTTGACACATAAGCTGTGCCATGAGAACTCCTTCTTTTGTCACAAGGGAAGATGTTTATAATTGAAAAGTATACTTACAACTATCATCTCCCTAACTGTAGCCTTTAATTGCCAATACATAAATTCATTTCATTTCATTTCATTTGGACTTCAAACAAATTGTTTTACCTTGCAGTAAGCCAACGTCAATCACCATCCTCTATAACTTAAGAGAGTCTAACTTCAATACTATTGCAAAAAAGAGTGATGAAGAAGAAGAGGAATAAATATGAAGGGTAAAAAAGAAATTTAACAGTTGAGAATTAATTTTAACCATAAATGCATCTCAACTAACTCTAGAAGTGTCTATTTTTCACTTCTCTTCACAATTGATTTTGGACTGAGAATCAATTTTGAAATCTTTGTCAACGGAGAACCAAAAAAATTGGAAAAATTGCAAAATTGATTGTTGGGTCTCACAATCAATTCTGGCAATATGAAACATGCATAACACTAAACTAGAGAGATTGATTGCGCAGCACGTGATCCATCCAAAGATACTAATAAGCAATAAGCATTATTCAAATTTCATGCTTCATAAGAGCTTTAGCACCAAGTATCAACTCTAATTAACTTCCTCCTCATCCAGACAAAAGTTTTTGGATCTCCTAGAAAAACTTCTGGTTTTACTTATGAACCTTTCACAGCAATGTTGTAGCTTTAAACATGATGGTTCATGGGATTATATGCCCACATTAATAAGCATTTATTGTTAGTATAGACAAATTTCAATAATTGAGACAAATATAAAAGAACATAAACTTTTTTTTTTTTTTTTTTGCAAAAACCAAACAAAACCAAGTTTCATAAGTTAGTCCCACATTGCTCAATATTTGGACACACATGTTCACAGGCATTCATTAAATATGGAGAACATAGCTGCTTTGCAGCGTACTTACCTGGACGGGGTCAATGGGTGATCATGCATGGCCTAGGTTGGTGGCCTCCATTGCACTTGGGAGGGGTACCCATCTAAGGTCTCTTCCAGTGAAAGATCCTATGTCATAATTTGTGGTAGTGGGGCTTGTGTTCACATGGCCTCTATCCAATTGTAGTTTTAAAATATTTTTTACTTGTGTTTACAATAAATTTAAAGTGATTGGTATATTGCGACCTCAATATTCAATAATCTCTCCAATAAGAAATGCTTATTACATATTCCTCCTCTCTATTTTTTAAAATATATATTTTCCTTCCTTAAAAGATGAAAATGCACTATACTTTAATTCATTTTAAGCTTTTGTTAAATCTCTATTATTTTGTGTTTGTTATTTTTTGACTAAAATACCCTTTATTAATAGTTATATATATTGAAATCTTTTTTACAAATTAAAAAATATGTGACTGGCAATAATATAATTAATGACATTGATGTGCATGTGTGTTTAAGTTTTCCTATTAAATCTCCATTATTTTATGTTTGTTATCATTTTTTTTATCAAAGTATTCTTTATTAATAGTTATACATATTGAATCATTTTCACAAAGTAAAAGATATGTAATTGGTAATGACATATATAATATATATATATATATATATATATATATATATATATATATATATATATATATATATATATATGAGATCGGTTGCAACGGTTTCCCATGAATGTGAATCAAGAGATTGGCTTGAATTGAAAGGCTTTCCAACTAGCCATTGTACTTGACATTGCGAGAAGTCCTTTGTTGGTGCAATTTTTTTACAAAATTCATCATTGAATTATAAGTTTATATCCTATAGATTATATCTATAAAATTTCACATTAATCTAAAATCATTTGATATACTTTTTATATACATCAAAATCAACGTAATTTATATATTTAAAATATACATAAAAAAGAGCTATTTGATTATATTCTTATTGATGTTCAATTTTTATAAAATTTGGCATAAATGATCTTTATGATAAACAATTATAATTCAACGGTTAGATTGATGAAAAATACATTTTATAAAGAGTTATAAATAGTGTAACTATGCTTAAAATTATATCAGTATAACTTAATCCTGACTTATTTATAGAGGTTAGCAAACTCTACATTTCCTTTTGGACCAAAAATCTCCCTCTCTTTTTTTCTTAATTAATTAATAATGATGGATACCTTTATAATTTTATCTAATTCATATTAATTACTATCTTTAACTGTTTCTCTCCACTACTTTTCTCTTTCCACATGATGACAACTAATTAAAAAAGGAAATAAATATTAACTTTTGTTCATTTTTTTCTTTTTTGGGAAACACTTATAATCTAATATTGATAAAATGTTCAAAACCTTTTTATCTCATCTTCACCACAACAATCATATACTTGTAGAATATTTCAGTATAATATTTGATTCATGAAAACTCACATTATATATTTAAAAAGACACCGAGTAATATTAAAATAATAAAAATTCAGGTAATATAATTAACGTAATTCTTTATAATTCAACTATGTCAAAACGTGTGATTTTAATAATATTTTATGAGAGACATTCAAGAAACATATAATATAAAAACCAGTATAAATTCAAGTAATATTTAAAATATGAATTCCTCTCCTAAAAAAAAAACACGTGAATTAGCGCTAAATATATTACGTGAAATCTTTAATATTAATTAAATTTTAATGTTAATATTTTATTATGAATTATTATTAAATATATTATATTTAACAAATAATATTATTTCAATTTTTAATTACTTATATATATATTGAAAAAAGTAAAAATTATTATTTAAGTAGATTAAAATGGTTGATAGACAATATTAACTAAGAGAGATCAGTAAAAGTAAAAAGAAGTAATTAATATACACATTATAAAATTACAAATTTAGCCAAAGGTATAAGTTAATACATGAGAAAATAGTAGGTTTTGTATCCAAAAGGCTTGCTAACCTTCACATGAAGGGGTGGAGGTTAGCGATCCCTATATATATATATATATATATATATATATATATATATATATATATATATATATATAAAAGAGAACAAATTATTAACAATAAAATAATTTATGATGGGCGTGGCCCAGTCAATTAATAAAAAAATAATAATTTATGATAATTACTTTTAAAAAATATAAATATCACATATTTTTAAAATTTTTCAAATATTTTTAGGCTGCAAGATGTAATAATTAATATTAAAATATGAATGTTAATAAAATATTTTTTGTATTGATTTATTAATGTTAGTATATTAATTTTCAAGAATTTAGAAATATGAAATAATTTTAATAATTTCAAATAGTGAATAATTAAAATGATAATAATGAACTTAAAGAAAATATTAACACTAATTAATTAAATACTTTGTATAATGGGTGATTTAGTAAATTTACATGTATATTTCAATTAATAAAGTATATTGGACTAAAGTGCGCAGTTTGAAAATAGAGAGGAGGATTGTGTAAAAAGATGTCTCTCAAGGAAGGGAGTTGTAATTTATTCAATTATTTAACATTAGTTAGATGCGAATGTATATAGTTAAAAGAAATCAATATATTTAAAAAAATAAATATTTCATAGATAGAAAATTAATGTTTTATATAATAGATTTAATTTGTATATATTAATAGTGTAAGTCATCCAATCATATTTTCTTATTTGCATAACTTTTGGAGTAGTAAGAGTGAAGATCATGCATATTTGATTATGTGATAGCATATAAGTGGATGACAGTTTAAAAAAGTTTTACACTGTCAGTGCATACAAATTAAACCCTAATATAAAACTATAACTTGATACAAAGAGTCTTGTAAGTTTCAAAACATTTTTCATGTTTTTACAATATATAAAATAGAGATTAATTAAATACATTACAAATATTTTACAGCATTAGCCAATCATGAAGAAGAAAAAGAAATTCTACAAAGATGTAACCTTGTTAAGAAGCTGGATATTTCTATTATTAAAATTTTAAAATTTTTTATTTTTAATAAATAAATTATTCAATACTTTTTTAATTATGAAAATTACTACTTAATTTTTTAAGAAATTCACCTTTCTATAAAATAAAATTAAGAATGGAAGCCATGTTAAGATTTCGAATATTGTATTACTTATATTAATATTCTCATAGAATTATAACCTTTCTTAATAGATTTGGATCAGTCACATATTCGCTTGTTCATCTATATGCTCTCTCCCATTTTTCCCAATTCATAAAAGATATGTACCTAGTAGTTTGTTGTCATGGATTTTCCTGTGATATTAATATTCTCATAGAATTATAACCTTTCTTAATAGATTTGGATCAATCACATATTCACTTGTTCGTCTATATGCTCTCTCCCATTTTTCCCAATTCATAAAAGACATGTACCTAATAGTTTGTTGTCATGGATTTTCCCGTGCAGTGCCGAAAGCATTTTTGTTCTGCACCAGTGTAATTGGCCAAAAAGTAGATTCCCACAACCATGATAAGTATCAAAAATATATTCTTGTATTCTTCTATTGTATCAAAGAGGAATAGAAGACAAATGTATAGATTGTTGGATGTTCTTCTATTATATCCTTCATTGCTATCCCAAGTATAAGCGATTCTCTCCATGATTTTGATTTACTTATGTCTACTACCGTGCAACGTCGTCAACTCAGCAATGCGAATCTTCAATTTGAACAGTCTTCCAATGGAGACAACTATTCATCTTGTTAATTTTTACCACCGTAAACTTCAACTCCGCTATTGAAGAGTGTGATGCTTAAACATACATGCAGCAAGGGGAAATTTTGCATAGTAATTTGACTGTTGTCCAACCTAACCATGTGTCAATGAGGAGAAGCGGAGTGACCCGACTAAACCTTATTTTTGTTCTTTGAATTTTCTCATCTAGTAGGTAAGAAACTAATTTTTTGAGGTATAGTCAACCCCTAAATAAGAACCTCTCCTAATAGTATTTTTTTTTCTATACACAAATCCTTGGACCGAATTCAAGACTATATACTTAAGAGACCCGGATCCCTTCTATTCAGACCAACAACTTATTGATGTTATTTAAAACATTTTGTTATTGACTTTATTGAGATTTGGAGTTTTAAACAAGAAAGGAAGTTAGGAGAGAATAAAAACTCTCAATAATATAACAATATGTTGATATGACATGTTATATGATGATGTGATTAAGAAGATAAAGAAAGAATGGCACGACTTAACCCGGGCCATGACTAGCGTATAAAGAAAATCCTTCCTTTAGCAAGCCTAGCACTCCACTCTTGGAATCCCATACTACCTCCAACGTGAAGTAACAACTCGATTGGCAGAAGCTAGACCCTGCCTGTAGGTAATGGAGCACTATATCACTAGCGTAGGAGTCATCAATAGGCTTAAGAGACATTGTACAACACCTGCAACTGAAGGAAAGGTGAGGGATGAGTCCAATTGACTCAGTGAGGGATAATGAGTTTATAACAATATGGATCAAACTCAATAAAATGATTAGTAGAATTTAAATAATAGTATAATTATATAAATTCAAATGATAAATTTACTTTTCAAATAACGGACGTTCACAGAAAATGCAAACTAGAAAACCTTTTCATTTTCTTTCCGATTATCACCACTTTATCAAAATCATTATGTAAAATGTATAATCAGGAAATTCATAACTATATATGGATGGTCAAGATTTAAAATTGTTTAAAGGTTATATGATCATTGAAAAAAGTCATGTGACTTTATGTTTTAATCTTGACCATTCACATAATATCCAATGGTCAAGATTTGCTTCTCTCACTCTCATAATAAACCACTCCTCTCATGTGATATGCTCTTTATATATATATAATCTAGGATGGTTTGTCAGGATCACACTTAGGCGGCCCTTCATTCGTGTGATCTTGTGTTTTGTCGCACACCACATTGTTATGTGGCTATGTAATTAACAACTCAAGGTACACCAAAACTAACATTTACTACCATTAGCTGTAGATCATGGCACAAACTTTCCCAAAGCCTTTCCAAGGTTTAAACTGAATCTCATTAAATCCTCTTTCCCAAAATAATTCTTGTTTAATATTTCATTAAACATAATATTCAAGAAAACAATTTTTCTAAAACCATCTGTGGCAATCAAAAATACTTTTACTTAAATCCATAACCTACTTAATTACATTCATTAAACCTTAGGAGCTTAGCCCATGGGTTTTTTCAAGAATATATATATATATGTTATAGACAAATAATTTAGCCGCTGCACATCCAAGAGGTGACAGAACAACATCTCAGAGCACTCAAATCAACAGGGGGATTCCACAAAACTCCTTTGTACAACAACCTGACATACGGTCATAAATTAGGCACAAATACAGCAAAAACCCCTAATGTAACCCTAGGTTCTAACGTCAAACCACTCAAATACAACACCTATGGTGAGATTTATATAGATTCACAAAATAGAGAGAGATTGGAGACTTAAGAATACCTTTTGGAGCCAAAAGAAGAAGAAAAATGGAATGGGTGTGAGTTGTCAATCCCAAAATCGAGCCCTATTCCCAATTTGCCACAAACGCATTGGTGGAGGAAAGACCACCGCAACAGTGACTATGCACAGTGAGGATGTCAAGGAGGTGGCTATATGGCGACAAGGCAGGGAGGAGAAAGGAGGTGGAAGAAGAAGAAGATTGGAAAGGGTAGGGAAGAGGATGATGAGCAAGAAGTTTCTAGAGGGAGAGGAGAGTGTTTCAAATGCAAGAGAAAGGAAAGAAGTGAGAAAAATGAAGTTTCAGGCTCTAATTTTGTTATTTAAAGTGTGCAACATAGCACTACAAAATAGTGCGGGCGCTACGGGACAAGCTTCCGAGATCACTGATACTGCTTGGGGTGGTCGCAATCTTGGAACCTAGAAAACATCTCATCGAGTTAAATCACTTTACTCGGAACCTAGAAGACATCTCATTGATTTAGATCACTCTAACTCGGAACCCAAAACTCAACATCCTGTTGCTCATGGTGATCCACGATCAACATTGGAGATGAATGGAGAGGTCGTGATCGACTACAGAACCTGGAATTTGAACCTAGAACTAGGTCCCTAGACCTCTCCTCAACACTTCGCTATCCCACCTAAATCACTGCATCTCTGATGCATAACTTTGACCCCGGACCATCTACCTCGGATAGTGAACCTCAATCCAGGATCCTGGAACTCGATCACAACAGGTAAAAGCAATGAACAGTCAACACTCATTCAAATCGTCTCTTTCTCTGAACTTGGAATTCGGAACTTGGAACCCAGGAGGGTTTACATGAGGTATCACATTCTCCCCCCATAAGAAATTTGGTTCCTGAATTTCAAAACCTACATATCAAAACTGCACTCCTAACTTGACTTTCAGTGCAGCTTTAAAATGTTAGCAGATCAAACATGCTTTCAAATATCCAAACTCAGGATGCATGAGAAAAGTTTTGATCCTTTTAATTCACTAATCAAAACCTTAAGTCATTCCATTTTTATATTCTTAACAAAACATGCTCACCAAATAGTAGCAACCTACTCCTATCTATGCAATTTATGGATTATACCCAAGATCATCCCATGAATTACATCTACCTTACATGTCCATTGCAACCAATAGAAACAAAACCAGAAATTTATTTAGTCAAGACCCCAGCCATTAAAATAGCAACAGATGAGAACAAATAACAATGGTATCTTACCCCAATGCAAGTTGTCATGCAATGTACAATAATCATTTACTCCCCTATGCAAAATTGGACTCTTCAATAATCGGTTTCATAAATATGTAATACATGATACAAATGGAGGTATAGCAGCATCAACTATGCATAAAAAGTTGTCAACACCATGCTAATGGCCATATATAAAGCACTTAAGAGATTGTATATTCTCTTTTATTTGAATATTGATGCGAGATGATATTTATAGACTTTAGTTCATGTATTCCACAAGGAAAGTAATTATAAACTCATGATAGTGATCAGACATGTATTCCACTTTGTCATCATTACGACAAGAACTTCCCAAGTCATATAATTGCTAAACAATAAGCAAAAAGAATAACAATGCAATAGCATCTTCAACCTGTAAAAGAATTTCATTGGAAAAATAATAATAAATGAACAAAATTATGTATGACCTTATATTGGTTGTTGTGATATCAAGTCCCACACAAGTAGAAGTAAATAACCCACATTTTTTGGTACACTAACAAATTACAAATCCCAACTCATTATTCTTGTATTACTCCCTCCTATCAACCGAAATAAGCCTTCACATTTTGTAACAATATACCATCCTTAAGTTAGTAACATCACTTAAAATTTCATGAATATCCAGATGACAATGTTAGAGATGCATACAACGTATGCAAGAGTTATGATTTCAAACTTAGACAAGGTACGCTAAAATTGAGTTATAGAACTCCCAATTAATATAAGACCAATTTTTTTAGAAAGCTAAGAGAGAAGACTAGTTTGAAAGGGGAAGTTCAGATTTTTCTGCATAATTTCTGCACAAAATCATCATTTTTGCTCATTAAAAAATCAATTTTAGGTTCACATTTTTTTTGGCACAAACACTGCATAGAACAACCATCCTTACTAGTGTTACTTTAACTCATCAAATGTTCGTATCTAGTGCTAATTTCACTGCAAAAATTCTGCAATAAGAACCAGCTGCATAAAGTCCTAAATCCCTAAGATATTCAGTCATTCGACTCATCATAAAGTCCTACTTCAACTAAAGATGGTTTATGAAAGTTTAATTAAGATCACAGTCTTGTGAGTCCAATCTTACACATCCTTCACCATTCTGTGTCAAGCATTAACTGTGATTCAAAACTCTTAAGAAAACCATTTCTCACTCAATGTGCCCCTTAATCAGCACTTAGTTCTAGAACATTTGGTTTGGAATCCCTTTTCTAACTTATAGTAGCTGCTGTCCATATTTTGCATTCTATTGAAGTCATTCTCACCACTACAAAATCAATCATTATGCCATTTATTGGTATCAAGGATTAGCCCATTACTATATTTGCACGTAAATTCACATGTTGTAGGAAATAATATTGAACTCTGCGACTGTAGTGCACTTCGATTTGAGAGTATTAAACCAAATTTATAACATCAATGTAAAAGTTCATGAAATACCATGATTATAACTTACTCAAATGTAATGCTATTATGCTATCGATTTAAGAACTATATATATTGCATCCAGCAAATAGACCTACTCAAAGAAACAAATGGACCGAAAGCGAAAGATAAGGCAGTGTAACAGTAAGGTGTTTGAAGCCAAAACAGGACATTGTAAGTTATGAGATCAACTAAAATTTGGGGAAATAAACCAAAAACAAAAATTTGTAAATCCAAGTCAAAACTAGACTTTGTGCTAAAGAGAAAATAGGATCAAACCAAATGTAGAGGCAAACCATATTTCAGCTTGAGACCAAGAATCAGAGTTATAAATTATGTTTCGAACCAGAAAATTTTAGCATTAAGCCAAAAATAAAATGAAAACTTGTTAGTTAATATGAAATGGAGTCAGAATTTAGGAGTATAGACGCTAGAGCTGGAGCCATGTGTATATTCAGTTTGAAGGCAAAACTAGAATTTGTTAGATAAGGTTAAACATAGAGTAAATTCATAAACTTTATATTAACATTAGAATTGGATTATGAAACCAACAACATACCTGTGAACCAAGACTAGAAAACAAAGTAACAAATGAAACTAATTCAAAATTTGAAAACTTGTACTTGAACTTTGTAACATCCTCCCGAAATACAGTATTATGCTTAAGTCATAATACCACACTCAGGACTTGTTACTATTACCTGAGCGGACCTCTTCTGACAATAACTTCAGCCATCTTCAAAACTTCTTGAGTTATCTGGAGATAACACGGAGATAGGAGTGAGAATTTTAAATTCTTAGTATGACTCATTAAGAAATTTCATACCATATCATCGTTATTATCTCCAGCCATTTCGATTTATTAAAAAAAAATATAAACTTATTATAGGAACTGCTCCATTTTATAGTTTGAAAACATATGGTCCAAAGCAGAGTTCATTTTATTTCACACACTTGAGTTACATTAGCAATATTTTATATTTAGAATAATAATCACCACACAAGTAGATAGAATAGTCTCAGCATCAGTAAAATATGGGATCTAATTATGCAAATACTCATATTTGAATTCATGGAAATGCCCTTGTGTTTTCCTTTAACTTTCTTTGCTTTCTTTCCTTGGCATACCTAGGCATTATGTATCGTCACCCCTAGCGTGTTTGCATACATATATCCTTGCCTTTAATCTTTGCTGCCTTTGGGTAGCCTAATCTAGGAATGAGCTCAACTCGTGACTGTTGTCACACAGTACTGACCCGCAAGGGGACCCACATGCCTTTAAGTCGGAGGGATTTAGTTGGCCAACTGCCTCCAATATAGATGGACCCAAAAGTTTTAGCTGTCTTCACAGGTAGGAACTCAATGTGCAACTGTCTCCAAGTGAAGGGACTCACATCTTTATCTTTTAACTGTCTTCCCCAAGAGGGACCCAAATAACTGCCTCTAAAAGAAGGGATCTCATATATTTTTCCTTCATTTATATGCAAATATGCATACTCTTATCAGAATAATTCATGTTCATATCACCATAACATATTCATAATTGTACAGCTGTTCATATCATAAGTTTCTCGTAAAATAAACACTCATAGTTTCGTAGACTTCTGCCAAAAATTCGGCAGCATAACGGATCGAGTCCTTTCTCCATGAATAGTACCAGTACTTAGAAAACCAATTTTTTAGAGAAATCATAAAACTTCATTCACCATTCAATCATCAATTTCCTAAGAACATTAGTTGCATTTAAAACATGGTTGTTGTCTTAGCACATTCATTCAACCTGATTTTTGTAAATCAGGTCATAATTTCTATTTAACTTATCTGGATCTAAATTTTGGATATGTTAAAGTGTTATGTGTCTATTTTCTAACCTCTTTAGTCCCATCTAATTTTTATAAATATAGCTCAAGTTATTTAAGTTTTATTTTGGCCTGCCCTGTAGTTGGCCAGAATTACACACTTAAAAGTACAAATTCACTAAAAATCGAAAGCTTGTTCAAATCATACAAAATTGGTATCATATTAAAGCTAACAGGACAACCTTTCATTTGCAACAAGTTCCATTTCATTTGCTTTGTTACACCTTGAGTTATAAGCTCCGAAATTTGACCTTCCTGAACTGCCCTGTTTTGGCCCGGTTTGGACATAGGGCAAATTTCTCAAGCCACTAAGAGCAAACGAGACTGTATCTAACTCTAAAATTTTTATGGAATATTCTTCTATGTGTAAGATTTCTAAAAAAGCTAGTTTCATTCAATTCCAAGTTGTATAGCGCAAGTTTTGCCCTGAACAACCTAGCCTGCCTAGAATCAAACTCAAAAACTAAGGTCAAATTTCCAAAATTCATATCTCTCTCAATACTAATCCAATGGCCTTATATCATATATGTATGAAAAGCCTTGAATGTCTACTTTCATATAAAAATAGTTTCATTGAATTTAAATAGCTATAGGCGGAGCCATACACTCTGTTGTATAGACTACCGAAGGGTTTTAATCTCTTAGCCCCTTACTTCTTCCTACTTTCATCCTTTCTTACTTCTTAATTGATTTTAACCTCAAAAATAGCCAACAAACTAGGTAAAGATCATCATATTCATTCAATCATCACATCAAAAAGTAGAAAATAAAGTCCCAAATTAGCCATCCATAACCAAAATCACAAGAACATAATTGAATCTCTACCTCCTTTAAGTGTGGTTTGCTAAGTTTGAGCTCAAGTTAATGGAACCTTATCAAAGCTTGAAGGTTTGATGGAGTTGGTTAAGAGGAGAAGAGAAGAAGAAGGCTAAAACAAGGAGAGAAGGTGACGCAAATTTTGCTGAAGGGAAAAGGAAGGAATATGTTATTAAAGCTTAATGAGGTAGTTGGAAACTTGGAGTTTGATTGGTCGCTATTTTGTGGCCAATCTTCAGCCATGCTTCCTTCCCTTTGTGGCCTTGGTGGCGCCACCCATGTAGGGTTAAATGGCTAAGTATTCAGCCTAGACACAATAGAATTTGGGTATATAATTCTATTGATTCGGTTCCGACAATTTAAAATAATGAAATCTTACCGATTTCCTTTAAATCGGTAAATCGGTTTTAAGAAAATTTCTATGCGTCTAATCTAATTCTCTTATATCTAAACTCAATTAATTGCTAGTTAATTGATCTTAAATAAATATTTAGTCAAATTTTAATTAATCTCAATTATTGGATAAAAACCGAATAACTAGGCGAAAAATAATAAGAAAAATCCGATGGATGTTACAAACTTGGTTTATGAAACAGGCATTATCAATTCGCGGTTTGTAAACAATTTTAGAACCCAAATCAAAAAAGGAGTTACATGTAAGTACAATCAAGAACATATCATAAGGAGCCAAAACGTGATATAGTAACAGAATTTGGAACTAGAAGCTATTTAAGGTTGAAACCAAAACCAGAAAACATTATCAAGGCTAGAAAATAATGTTGGGACCAAGTCTACAAGGCAGGATATCAATCAAATATGGAAGCCAAGTATAAGACTATAGTTTTAGGGAACAACCCAAAACAAGAAGTAGAGTAGAAAACAAGAAGAACAGCAAAATATCAGGACATTGTGTATAATTCTTAAAACAATAGCCTAGTTTTGTTTGAAAAAAAAACAATGAGCAAGCTTCTACCAATATTTAAAATCAAGCATGAAAATAAACATTGTGCAAGCTCAAAATAGAGGGTCCTCACTTAACCAACATCACATTACAAGCAATGGCTTCATGATTAGCCATAATCAAGGTCCCTGTTCTAAAAAGGCAGATATATGTGTTAAACCAAATGAAGCAAGTTTCTTTAAATCATCCTACCAAATCAGGAATCACTCCTATTAGGGGGTTGGAGAATATGCCCATTGATTCTTGCATTTTATGCTGATCCAAAATCATTAATATGCAAACATAAGTCATTGCTACTAAAAAGGCATCATTGAGCAATAAGAAACCATGTAGACCTGGATATGCAAGAAAATGGCTAGCCACTAAAGGAATCATAAAAATTCACTCATACACTTATCAACTTCTGATTTTTATACTAATCCAATTAGCTACATCAATGAAGAATTATCTAGCTTATATAGCTCATGAAATCGAAACACATACAATACACAACCAAGGGATTTCTACACATTTACACATTCCACTAGAAGACTTCAAGGACCAAATAGCAAATCGAGAAAGAAAGAAAAACTTGAAGCTGAGGCATGAATTCGAAAGGGGAAACATGGATTCCCAGAATGAGACAAGCAAAGTGCTTGTCATTAAGGATTAGAGAGGAACTGAAATACGAAGGGCAAAGATGACATAGGCCTCTGGTAGTGCTACAATATGTGAAAATGGGCGTGTTTCCAGTCACATAGTTGTGACCTGATACCACTTTGTCATGACCCAACCCAAGCCATGACTGGCATATAAGGGAAATCCTTCCCTTAGCAAGCCTAGCACACGACTTTTGGAATCCCATACTACCTCCAATGTGATGTAACAACTTGATTGGTGGAAGCTAGACCCTACCTGTGGGTAATTGAGCACTATATCACTAGCGTAGGAGTCATCAGCAGGCTCAAGAGATACTGAACAATACCTATAACTAAAGGAAAGGTGAGGGGTGAGTCTAACTGACTCAATGAAGGATAATAAGTCGATAACAACATGGATCAAACTCAATAAAATGATTAGTAGAATTTAAATAAATAGTATAATTATATAAATTCAAATAATAAATTTACTTTTCAAATAATAGACATTCATAGAAAATGCAAACTAGAGAAGTGAGAAAACTTTTTCATTCTCTTTCTGATTATCACCACTTTAACAAAATCATTATGTAAAATGTATAATTAAGAAATCCATATGTTCACTTTTGTCTACACACACACACACATATATATAGGATAGTTCGTCAAGATTACACTTTGGCGGCCTTCTTTCGTGTGATCCTGTGTTTCGTCACGCACCATTCCTTGAGTAGCTGTGTAATTTGTCACACACCACAATGTTATGTGACTGTGTAATTAATAACTCAAGTTGCACTAGGGCTAACGGCTACTGCCCTTAGCTACAGATCCTATCATAGATTTTCCCAAAGCTTTTCCAAAGTTCAAACTGAATCTCATTAAATCCTCTTTCCCAAAGCAACTCTTGTTTTTATCTTTCATTAAACATAATATTCAAGAAAACAATTTTCCTAAAACTGCCAATGGTAATCAAAAATACTTTTACTTAAATCCATAAACATATTAAATTACGTTCATTAAACTTTAAGAGCTTAGCCTATGGGTTTTTCAAGAATAAAACATATGTACATACATACATACATATAAAATACAAGTTATAGACAAATAATCCACTCACTGCACATCTAAGAGGTGACACAACAACTTCTCAAAGCACTCAAATCAACAGGGGGATCCATGAAGCTCCCTTGTACAACAACTTGACATTATGGTCATAGATTAAGCACAAACACACAAAAACACCCAATGTAACCCTAGGTTCTAACATCAAACCACTCAAATGCAACACCCATTGTGAGATTTAGATAGATTCACAAAATAGAGAGAGATTGGAGACTTAACAATATCTTTTGGAGCCAAAAGAAAAAGAAAAATGGAATGGCTGTGAGTGGTCAGTCCCAAAACCGAGCCCCACACCCAATCTCCCACCAAAATGCATTGATGGAGGAAAGACCACCGCAATAACGACAATGCGCAATGGGGGCGTTGGGAAGGCAGCTGGACGGCAATGAGCCAGGGAGGAAGAAGGAGGTGGAACAAGAAGAAGATTGGAAAGGGTAAGGAAGAGAACGATGAGCAAGAAGTTTCTAGAGAGAGAGGAGAGTGTTTCAAAAGAAAGAGAAAGGAAAGAAGTAGGAAAAATGAAGTTTCAGGCTTTGGTTCGGTTATTTAAATGTGCAACATAGTGCTGCTCTTGTGCTATAGTGTAGTGCAGGTGCTATGGCACAAGCTCCCTAGATTGCTGATGCTATTTGGGGGTGGCCGTGATCTCGAGACTTGGAAGACATCTCATTGAGTTAGATCACTCTAACTCGAAACTCGGATCGTAGTATCCTACTACTTATGGTGATCCACGATCAACATTGGAGATGAATGGAGAAGTTGTGATCAACTACGGAACCTGGTATCCGGAATCCAAAACTCGGAACCAGGTCCCAGATCTCTCCTTAACACTCTGCCATCACTCCTAAACCACCATGCCTCCAACATACAACCTTGACCCTAGACCATCTACCTCGAATCTTGGACCTTAATCCAGGATCCTGGAACTTGATCATGACAAGTAAAAGCGGTGAACATTCAACACTCATTCAAACCGTCTCTTTCTCTAAGCCCGGAATTTGAAACTCGAATCCCAGGGGGGTTTACATGGGGTATCACAAAGAATTAATAGTAACGACTATTAATAAAGGTTAATTAAAAAGAAGAATTAAATATATTAAAATTATTAAAAATGATGTAATAAAAAAAAATATTTAAGAATAATTATCAAATAATTTTCATTAGTAGACAATAATTACTACTTTAATGAAATGATGATTGTGAATGCCTCTATCATTTCTTAATAGATTTGGATCAATCACATATTCACTTGTTCGTCTATATGCTCTCTCCCATTTTTCCCAATTCATAAAAGATATGTCCCTAATAGTTTGTTGTCATGGATTTTCCTGTCCAGTGCTGAAAGCATTTTTCTTCTGCACCAATGTAATTGACCTAAAAGTAGATTCCCACAACCATGATAAGTATCGAAGATATATTCTTATATTCTTCTACTGTATCAAACAGGAGTAGAAGACAAATATATAGATTGTTGGATGTTCTTCTATATCTTTCGTTGCTATCCCAAGTATAAGCCATTCTTTCTATGATTTTGATTTACTTGTGTGTACTAGCGTGTAACGTCATCAACTCAACAACGCGAATCTTCAATTCAAACAATCTTCCAACGGAGACAACTATTCATCTTGTTAATTTTTATCACCGTAAACTTCAACTCAGCTACTGAAGAGTGTGATGCTTAAACATACATGCAGCAAGGGAAAATTTTGCATAGTAATTTGACTGTTGTTCAACCTAACCTTGAGTGAATGAGGAAAAGTAGAGTAACCTGGCTAATCCCTATTTTTGTTCTTTAAATTCCCTCACATGATAGGTAATAAACTAATTTTTTAAAATATAGTTAGTGCCTAAATAGGAACCTTTCTTAACGATATTTTTTTTTAATTCACAAAAAAGACTATATACTTATAGATTTGAATCTCTTCCATTCAGACCAACAACTTGTTGATGTTATTAACAATTTTTTGTCATTGATTTTATTGAGATTTTGAATTTTAAACAAGAAAGGAAGTTAAGAGAGCATAAAAACTTCTAATAATATAACGATATGTTGATATGACATGTATGATGATGTGATACACAAGATAAAGAAAGAATTAATAGTAAGGCCTATTAATAAAGATTATTTAAAAAGAATAATTAAATATATCAAAATTATTAAAAATGATGTAATAAAAAATTATTTAAGAATAATTATCAAATAATTTTAACTAGTGGACAATAATTAATACTTTAATAAAATTAGGAACACATTTGCAAATGCCTCTATCATTTTGACGCTCAACTGATATAGGCCTTTGAAAAATGAACTCAAAGAGCCGGTAATAAGTAGGAATTGGTCTTCTGATAAGGAAGATCATGTTGAGAAGGCTGAATTTATTAAAGAAATATTTTAAGTGAAAGTTAGTGACAAAAGATTGATTACATTCTTACTTTCACTAATCTTGTTTATGATGTTCTAAGAAGCATAGATACAGATACACCTACTGTTCATTTGGTGTATGAGATGTGTGGTTCAATGATTGAGAAGTTGAAAAAGGTCATATATCACTATGAAAGAAAAGATGAACGTGAGCGTCAATCTTTTTCAATGTTGTACACTCAATATTAATTGAGTGTTGAATAAAAAGAAGATAAATTCTTCATTGTTCAGCACATTCATTAAACCCAAAGTAACTCTTCAAATTTATAGTACTTTTTCTTAACAATCACTACCTCTGTCTACTTTTATTTGTCTTTTAAGGTTTTGATACATTGATTAAGAAATCATTAAAATAATTCAGATAAAGAAAAAAATTTATCATAGTTGGACTAAATTGTTCATTCATCACTTTTTTCTCTCTCTTAAATCTTCTTTGCTATCAATGCATTAAAGGAAAACTTGGAAAAATAATAATGGTTAAAATTAGCTTTTAGTCCCTGTATGTATTCCAGATTTTGGTTTTAGTCTCTATACTAAAATTTTTTTCATTTAGGTCCCTATGCTAAAATTCCATTAAGGAGTTAGTCCTTAACATTAGAAAATTATTAGTCAGTATTAATTTTGCTTGACATGGTTAACAAGGTTTGGCATGGATATAATATGTTATTAATATAGTCTCAAAATGACCTATTTTGGGACTTTTCTACGCCAGAAACAATATTTTTTCAAAAATAGAAAAATAACTAAAATAGTATTAAAATACCTTTTTTGGGGGCCAAAATGACTTCAACTAAGTTTTACCATATTTTATGTCAATTCCTGTTCGTTACATCAACAAAAAGTAACACTATCTTGTAATTTTCTAATAGGAGGGACTAATTTAGTACCACTCTAGAGACTTGAACCAAAAATTTTTTAAGGTATAAATACTTAAACCAAAATTTTTTTAGTGTATGGTTTAAAACCAAAATCCAAAACATATATAGGGATCAAAATCTAGTTTTGACCAATAATAATTAATGCATCATTAAAACTCTCAAATGACAAATAATATTGGACAAACATTTTTTGCTAATTAGACACTTTAAGTGGATGGAGATATGTATACATGTATTATAGCCATCAATGGCTAAGACAGGACTCCAAGGAAGTTCCCTTGCATCAAGTGGAGCTCACAAATGAGAGTGCAAAATGCTTAAAGAGGTACCTTTTTAGTGAAGCAGATAGGAGAAAAGTGGACCTTGAGTTTGCTAACTAAATTTTTGGATGGTAGAGATGAGTTTGATAATTGTGCCAAAAGCATGCTTAATGTAAAATTTTGATGGCTAGTTAATAGTGTTTATGCTCCAATTTTTTAAAAGATTGCTCTTAAGCTACTTGGGCAAACATCTTCATCTTCTTATTGTGGAAATAATAATAAATAAACTTATAATAATTAATTTATAAGAGCAAGTAGCTACTTGGGGACACAAGAATGTATTTATCTAATATAAAATGATATTACATGAATTTATAATAATTATATAATATTAAAGTAAGAGAAAATAATAAAAAAATAATATTCATGGAGAGAGAAATAGTATAGAGTGAATATTAATTAGGTGAGAGAGAAAAGTTATAATAATAATTAATGTAAGTAAGATAAAATTACAAAATTATCCAAAAATATAAGAGTAAAATACAACTCTTTCACTTGAGAGATAATATTATTACGCTTCCTTCCTGTAACACCCTACTAATTTAATGTTATGCTTAAGTCATAGCATGAAATTAAGTAGCTCGTGTTACCGTGTTAATATCCTCCTTACGTTTCGCTTATCCGAATCATTTGGGGGAAATGGGATGCCATACAACGAACGTGATAGAGTGTATTTCGTTACAACAATAAGGTAAGCATAAATAACACACATGCTATCAACTGTATATATATATATATATATATATATATATATATATATATATATACAGGAACCACTGTTTTGATTTACATACAAGTTTCAAAATAGGATACATAAGTGGGGTCGTGTACCAAAAGACATAAGACCCATGTCAGTCGATCCGATCCTACGTGATCCTCAGTGGACATTTCAAAATCTATCACTGCATGTATGACCCAAAGCCGCATACTACCAAAAGAGGGTTATGCTGTACAATACGGCCTGTGGCTGACCTACTCGCCGGGATAGCCATTGGCCACACCGCCATACCAGAGTAGTCGTGAACTGATCCGCAGGAGGAGGAAGATGAGCTGTGGCCCTCGAGGGTCGCTCTCGAGCTGAGCGGATGTCAGTACCACCGCGGAGGTGACTCGGCAGTGGTCAGCTAGGGCTACAGTCTTTGCCGGTGTAGGAGGCGCTGGCGGAAGGATGTGCGCGGGCAATGGGACCTCCAAAGTATGGGGTAATCAGGATCAAAAGCAAGATGATGTAAGGGGACAAGAAATCCCTATCACTAAAAAGATACAGAATCGGCAAAGAGTCGGTTATATACAACAAGCCTCTTTGCACGGATCATGGTGGAGCTGCAAGTCTGGAATCTCAACGAAGAGTAGCCGCCGTGTCCATTATCCACGCCCCGAGAATGAGGCGGAAATGCGGGACGAGGTAAGAATTCTGAGAAATTTAGGGTTTGCATATAGTGTATAACGACTTCAGTTCATTCTCGCTGCCTCGGTTTTATTAAATTTTCTTAAAACATGAGATTAAACTTAACTACACGTACTTAGTAAGGTTGAGAAAAATGTCTAGTCCGAGGCAAGGTTCAGTTTTACTTAAAATGACATAAGAAACAGAATAAACCACCACATTATAAACCACCAACATTAAAACATAGAATAAAGGGCAAGATAAGTGAATATACAACAACAAGTAAACACAACGGACAAGCCACAAATATCTATTGATGACATGTTAAATGCAATCATGCACTTGATGTAATTATGCAAATCTCATTCTTGAACCATTCTTCGTAAACTTTTCCTTTTACTTTTCATCATTTTCCATCACTTGGTCCCCTAGGAGTTCTTGGCCATTTTAGACTCCTGGGTAATAGCTGCCAGGAGATCGAAGCCGTTCCTCATCACAGAATGCCGAAGTTTACTTTCCCGACCTTCCCACCGATCTATTCCCTCTTAACTTTTTATCCTGGCTGCCTAAGTAGCATGGAAATTTCATCATAACATATTCTTTGGATTCATCATAACATAGCTTTCATAGCTTTCTTGAAAATGCACATGCCTCTACATGTCTCTCATAATTCCTGCATATACTTTACTGCAATTTTGGCGGCATAACGGAACGTGTCCGCTTCCCCATGAATAGTGCCAGTATTTAGCATATTAATTTATCAAGAGAAACACTTCATTCCATGCATAATTCAACATATTTCATTCAGGTTTCAATCCTCAAATTCAAGACACAAGTATTGCACTTTAGAATATGCTTACTGCTTCACTGCTTGTATTCAACCCAGTTCTTGTAAATTATGCCATAATTTCTATTTAGCTCGTTTGGACCTCAATTTCGGATATGTTGAAGTGTTATGTGTGTATTTTCTAACCTCTTTGGTCCCATCTGATTTGGATAACCATAACTCAAGTTATTTGGGTTTTATCCCAGCCTACCCTGTGGGTGGCCAGAATTGCACACTTAAAAGTAAAAATCTACTAAAAATAGAAAACTGGCTCAAATCACATGAAATTGACCTCATATTAAAGCTAACAGGACAACCTTTCATATACAAAAAGTTCCATTTCATTTGCCTCAGTAGGGCTTGAGTTACAAGCCCCGAAACTTAGCCTTCCTGAACTGCCCTGTGTTGGCCTGGTTTGGACATAGGGTAACTTCTTCAAATCACGGGGAACAATTGAGATGATAACAAACTCGGAATTCCTTTGGATATTGTTCTCCTAGGTGTAAGCTTTCCAACAAAATTAGTTTCACTCGATTTGGAGTTGTATAGGGTGAGTTACACCCTTCTCAACCCATACTGCCCGGGCGGATGTTCTGATTCCTAGGTCGAACTTCAAAAATTCATATCTCTCACAATATTACTCCAATGGTCTTATATGATATATGTGTGGAAAGCCCTAGATGTCTAGTTTCACATAAAAATGGTTTCATTAAGTTTGAATAGCGGGAGGAGGAGCCGTACACTCCGCCGTATGGACTGCCGAGGGTTTTTGAGTTTCCCAGCCTCTCAACTTCTCCATATCTGCATCCTTTCTTGTTTCCAATTCAACTTTAATTTCACAAACAGTCAATAAACCAGCCACAATTCATTATGAATCACTCAGTCAATATATCAAAATTGAAGAATTAAACCACTAGTAATTATTCAAAATCAGAAAAATCAATACAGGAATTAAAACCTCTACCTCTTATGATCAGGTTAAACTTGAGTTGGTAGCTGAAATGAAAGTTGGATGGAGTGGGTGAGTGAAGAAGAGAAAAGAGGGTTGAACTGAGGAAGAGAAAACAACGTAGAAAAAATGGGGCTGAAGAGGCAGGAGGAGGATATATATACACACAAGGCTCTGGAGTGGTAGTTAGGATGGGTGGCTTTGATTGGGTGAAATTCTTGTGGGTAAAATTCAGCCATGTCTCCCTCAATGCTCTCCACGTCGCTTAAGAAGTGAAACTCGCTTCCAGCGCATCTGAACACGACATCGGAACTCGTGAACTTCTTAAAGTCGGGATTCATGCATAGCTATTCGGATGAAGTCGGAACTCGTAATTATCTTCTCATTTATTCAAAATTTAAGTGTAAAGTCATAATCCGGAAATCGCAAGGCACAGCTACCTTAAAAGCGAAAGTCAGGGCCAGAACGTGAAACCAAAACACTCAAACCCGAAAGTCGGGGTCATCATGTAAACTTGAATCGATTTTTAAGCATAGCACCGGATATCATGATTCAAAACATAAATTTTGTGTACCCGAAACTCGGAATTTATAGAACCTGGCACTCCAACTCGATATCGGAACTCGTGAAAAGAAGAGATCTTGGTAATGAACTCAAGATCGTAACTCGTGAAGTTTTTACTCGAACTCGTAGACCAATTCAGAGATCTGATCTCGCGTTCACCCCGCTTGAAACAAACTCGAATATTGGATTTCTTATCCATTCGAAGACTAAGGTCGAAAATCGGAAAATCCTGTCAGCCCACAAGTCCTTGAGTTGAAGTCGGAAATCGTAAGATACAGCCATTCCTTTGTAAGCCTTGGAACGAAGTCGGAAATCGAAACTAATAATGAGGTCGGAAACGGAATTATAAGACAAAATCGAAAATTGGAAGTTTCAACATTAAATGGGATCGGAAGTCGGAAATCGGACGTCACACTTCCCCTCTATTCTTAAAACATTTCACTTATCTCCCCTCTATTCCTAAAATAAACACTTTCCTTCCCTAAAAATTTAAGATAAGGAGTACAATATAATCTCCTCTCTTGAGAGATGCATTATTACACCCCCTTTTTCCCTATTTCTAAAGTATGTATATATTTCTCTCTCTTAAAAGATTAAAATAAACTACATTTTAATCTATTTTTAAGTTCTTTATTAATTCTCGATTATATCATTATTTTATTTTTGACTAAAATGCCCTTTATTGATAGTTATATGTATTACCTTTTTTTACCAAATAAAATATATATGGTTGATAATATATATATATGTATATGTATGTATGCGTTCTGACCTATTTCCGAGGATAATATTCACAGTAGGTCCAAGCTCTTCAAATGCTCCTCCGGGGGACTTGCAAGGAACTCCGACGCCGAAGTCAAAACTCTGTTATACTCAAGTGTAAGTAAAAGGATTAGTCACTTACCCTCAACTTGCCCTAAGCGCCCATTTTTATGGGTGCCTTTGTTTGTGCTTCTAGTACAAAAAAAAAAACTTTTCTTTTAATTTTTTTAAAAAAAGTACTTATAGAATTTTTAATATTGTTTGTTTGTGCTTCTAAAAAAAAGCGTAAGTAGAAAATAATCAGTTTTTTTATTTTTTTGAGAAGTAGATAGAAAGTTGTTTCTCCCATAAGCAAAAATAGTAAAAGAGAGAGAATATTATTCTTTAAAATTAGCAATCACTTTCTTCTCACTCAATTATGATTTTATCCTTAAAATTTTTAAAAACTACCATTCTTTTTTCACTCTCATCCTCTCTCTCTTTCTCTCTTTCTCTCTTTCTCTATATCCATATCCTTAATTATAATTTTATTAAATAAAGCACTTTGTATTTATCACATTCAAATAATTTAATAACTTCTAATTTTGATAAAAAACACTTATACAATTATATCCAAATGTAAAATAATTTTCTATTTTTGCTTCTACTTCTGTTTTTTAAGAAATACTTCTCCTACAATCTTAACCAAATGAGCCCTATATTCGACTTTATGTGTCTATTCTCCCAATTTCATGGTAGTTAATTATCCTCCGATTGTCATGGAATCCCTCCATGCTTGGTAACTACCCTTAATAGGTTAGCTACTTTTATGCACTAATTCGGTTTTAGTTTATCCGCAAGGAGTTCCTTCTAGAAAAGCTGTCTTCGTGCTCATCTGGGCCGAGCTCTAAAGCTCAATGAATTTGTTCAATCCAATATGTATTTAATTTAAATTTTAAATTATTATGATATTACAACAACAAATTATTAATAGAGATAATAATTTGTAATGATTATTTTTTAAAAATAAAAGTTATATATTTCCTCAACTATTAATTTTGGAATATTAATGTATATAAAATGAAAATTATTTATTAATATCATATATAAAGATGAATCACAAAGAAGATAACAATTTTTTTATTTTGCTATAAAAAAATATGCATTAATATTCTAAAATTAATATCTAAGAATATATGTACTTTTTATTTTAAAACAAAATGATTATTACAAATTATTGTTACTATTAATAATTTGTTCTCCTAATATAGTAATAATTCAACTTTTAAATTAGAAAAAGTCTATATTTTAGAAATAGAGGGAAAGAGCATGTAATAATGTCTTCTTTCAAAAGAGCGTATAGTATTTTACTCAAAATATAAATTGATTGAGGAAAGACCTAAATGATTTTTATGTCAAGAGCAAAATGTGGAGGTTGTTAATCTCACATAAAGGTGTAAAGGTTGTATATATATATATGAGGTGTCGCCATGTCAGGTGTTTGTGTCAGTATCTATGCTCATAGCTCACAAATAATTTGTTGAGGTGAAAAATAACTTTGACTTGCGTTAACGAGGATTAACTTTATGAGCTATTTAAATGAGTCAAATATGTAAAGTTATTTCTTGGTTAAAAATTAAAATGTTGTACATAGGGGTGGAGCTAGAAATTTAATCGAATGGAGGCTAAGCTAAACATATATTACGTAAAATGAAAAAAATAATAATAATTACCATGTAAAGGTATATTTTATAAAATAATTAATACAATATAAATTACTTAAACACATTTGTGATATATATATATATATATATATATATATATATATATATATATATACATATACATATACATATGCATACACACACACACACACACACACACACACACACACATAAGATTAAATATATGGCTTGGTCGATCTACCCCAATTCGTTCTCCAAACCTTTTCGCCTTCTCAATTTCGAGGTTGAGGGGCTTGTGACTCAGTCGATCTATCCCAAATTGCCTTGGCCAAGCCAACCTATCCCAACCACTACTAGAATCGCTCTTGCCAACCATTCTACGCAGGATCCGCTGTCTTAGTCCCTAAGCTCTAGGTTGCCTAGTCGACCAGCCTACAAGGCCTCAATCCTGAAGGCCAGTTCACTAACATAAATTAGGTGTGATCTTAGCAGTCCCAAAATATTCATATCCAATGGGATCCTCTCCTTAATCCACACCCAAAACAAGATCTCTTGTCATAATAACACTCCCTATATATACCCCTCCCCTCTATGAGTGCAAGAGTCAAGATATTTCTAGACTAAACACTAACCTAACCTACCTCAGAGCTAAGATAGCAACAATATATATCTATAACTTTTAATTTTACTCACTTTTATTTATTTTTTCATAGGAATCAATATAGTATTATATAAGTATGTTTTAAGACAACTTGACTAAGCTGGGGCAGGGCATTTAGAGTTTAGGTTTTAGAAATAGAGGAAAATAGAGTATAATAATGCCTTTTCTCAAGGAAGGAGATTGCATTTTACTCAAAATATAAGGGTGCGTTTATTTTAGATTTTGAAAAAAGTGATTTTGAAATTAAAATTTTATACATAACTAAAAAAGCTGAAAACTGATTTTTCTCATAAGCTACTCTTTTCAGCTTCTACAAAAAAACTGAAAACAAATTTTTTTGAGATTCTGTTTATTTTTAATTATTTATTCGAACATGTCAAAAGTGATTTTTTTTAGTGAAAAAAGTGATTTTTTAAGCAAAAAAATCTTGTCCAAATGCACCCTAAATTGATTAAGAAAAGAGATAAATGATTTTTATGTCCAAAGGAAAGTATGCAGGCTGCTAACCTCTACATGAAGGTGTGAAGGTTAGCAGTTCTATATCGTGTCTTGCAATTTTATAAGTGTGAGGTATCTCCATGTTTGTGGCATGTCAGGTGTTTGTGTTAGCGTCTATGCTTCATAGCTCACAAATAATTTATTGAGGTGAAAAACAACTTTGACTCTTCGATTCAAGTTACACACTTAACTTGCAAATAACTTTGACTTGCACTTCATGAAGATTAACTTTATGAGCTATTTAAATGAGTCAAATATGTAAAGCTATCACTTGGTTAAAAATTAAAATATTGTACATAGGGGTGGAGCTAGAAATTTAATCGAAGGGAGGCTGAACTAAACATATATAACATAAAATAAAAAAATAATTACCATATAAAGGTATATTATATAAAATAACTAACACAATATAAATTACTTAAACATATTTGTGATCAATATAAATTATACATGTCAAATATAAACACACACATACACACACATAAGATTAAATATATATCTATAATTTTTAATTTTACTCACTTTTTTTATTTTTTTATAGGAGCCAATACGCTATTATATAAGTAGGTTTTAACACAACTTGACTAAGTTGGGGGGACCATGGCATCCCCTGCTCCATAATCCCCCTTCCTTTTGCCCTTGGTTGTAAATATATCTTTAAGGTGGCATCTAATTTGGTATGCCCATTCTTCTGGACCATTAGATGGTCTGTCTTTATAAACCATTAGATTTGATTTAATAAAATCCGATGGCTGAGATAAAATAAATGTATATATGGACTCTAAATGATATAAAGCATGTAAATGTTAGTCCATGAGGCTACATCACCTCACCGTCGTTGCTTCATCCTTCCAATCCATCGTCTCTTTTCTTCTTCACCTTCCTTCTCCCACATATCGCCACCGCCATGTCTAGCCTCTGCTAGCTCTACTGCCATCACTAATGTATTTTCTATTTCACCCACTTTTCTATCATTAACATTAGATTTCCAACTTTGACACCACCACTGCCATGGCCTTCATCCTGTGGTGCAAATTTTGCAGCAGGTGAGTTTTGGGTGTTTTGGACAGATCCAGTGACGGCGACTATGTTGTTGGCAAAGGATGGAAGGCATAGCCGCAAAACAACAATTGCACTAGATGAGCTTTCTTTTGAAACCCCATATTCAATTTTTTTTTTGTTTTAAAAAGAGTTAATTTAGTTCAAAGTTGAAATTTTTATTATGTAGGTTGCATTTGTTCTTGATTATTAATGTTAAATTTTGGTTATCCTTAATGAAGGTTTTTTATTTTGGTTTTCCTCCTCAAATAGCAGAGGAAGAATATGGGGTGGCAGTGCTAAGGAGGAATAAGGCTTTCGCGAATAAGGATGATAAAAAGAGGTAATACTTGATGTGATTTATAGCAATTAAGGTTCATGTATGCACCTATTTTATTTCGGCCATTGGATCAAATAAAAAGATTTATAAATGTGGACTATATAATGATCTAAAATTATAGGGGAACCAAATTAGATGCCATCTATTTTTACACATTATTTTATGTTATACAATTTGTTTATGTGGTAATAATTAATTTCATACATTTTTGCCACATTTATGTAAACAAATATGAGAGATATTGCTAGCAATGGACTTTCCCCTTTTACTGACAGTAATAACTACGCATGAAAATTCCAACCACGTCCTAAGTACTAAAGATATACATCGAGGAGTCATATGCGGGAATAAATTGATGTTGAACAACTCTTTTGAGATTTATTGAAGATTATAATCTAATTTTTTATATTTTTCTATAAATACAATTACTAGTAATATAACTAAAATTTTTAATTATTGATACATTATTCTCTACATATCCTAAAGATGTCTAAAAGTTTAGATACAATCTTCAACCGGAGGAGTTATAGCAATAGCAGAGAGCGAGCGAGCGAGCGAGCGTGCGTGACTTGACTCTCTGAGTGCGACATCACACCTTTGGGAATGGGACCGCGAAGCTCCGGAGTCTTAGAGCTTCTCATATATATAAATATAAAATAAAATAAATAAAATAATAATCATGTAATAATAACAAGAGAATCTCTTTCTCTTTCTTTGTCTCTCTGACACATTAGTAATAGCGTGTGTCCGCTTGCCGTGAAAGCACTTCGCGTCTGGCCAAAGCAACTTCTTTCTTCACATAATTAAACCATTCGAAGCTTCCATCTTTCCTCTCTCTCTCTCTCTCTCTCATCACACTCGTTCCCGGGACGGCACTCTTTCACTCACAAGTCAGACATCTCACTCTTTATATCAGCTTCTTATTGCTCTTTATTTTCACTTCATTTGCTTAACGTATTGTTTTTGATCATCTAGGAAAGGTTTTTCATGCAACTAAGTGATACCCTTTTGATTTGGAGTTTTGTTTGTAATCTATTATGGAAGAAATGGAAGAGTTGATCTGGGCTATCTGCTTAGGATTTGTGCTTTTGATTCTGAGAATGAAAGTCAATGGGTATTTTGGAAAACCTTCATGAGTCTTTGGTGTTTTTTGTGTGCTGTTTAAGCATGAATTAGCTTGCCCCACTTTTTTTGGTTTTGAGTTTGTGAATGAAAAAAATCCAGCTTTTTACTCACTGATGGATACATATGGAGGACCCTTTGTCTCCATTGTGCATAATTCTAGAAAATTACGAAGTTTGATAATTATGTGTTGCCTTGATGGTTGTGAATCACTGTATAATCAAATTTTGACTGTGTCTCTTGTTGTCTATGTATTTGCATTTATCTGAACTTTTGATGTGCTGTATAATATTTTGTTATGGATTGCTACTTTCTTCAATCAATTGCTTTCTGCTGCTGCTCTTTCTCTTTTCCTCTCTGTGCTCTTTCTTGAATCAATTGCTTGCTTGCTAGCTGTTTCTCTGTGGACAATGACTAGTTTATGTTGGACTTGTTCAAAATATAGGTGGTGAGGATGTGGACTCCTGCGAGGAAGAGACTCATGAGAGATTTTAAAAGATTGCAACAAGATCCTCCTGCTGGCATTAGTGGGGCGCCCCAAGACAATAATATTATGCTTTGGAATGCAGTTATCTTTGGGTATGTTAATAAGCAGCACAATTTATAAATCCTGAGATATTTTTTTCTTCTCAAGTTTGTGTTCCCTTTTGAGGTTTTGGATTAATTATGCTTTTTTGGTTCTTCTAGGCCGGATGACACCCCTTGGGATGGAGGTATGTTCTGTGTTGCTTAACTCAAGACTTCATACTTCATATGTTGTTTCAATGTTCATATGAAAATTTCTTTGCACGTGCTAAGATACCATTTTGTTTCTGTTTCCTTCCCTGTTTTGACTCTCAATGGCGTGTGATATGAATGATTTAACTTTTATATGATGCTGACATTTCTTTTTATTTTACCTATCATGCCTTGATTCCTGACTACTTAATGAAGTATACTTCATGTTATGTTATTGGATGAGAAAGAGGGATGGAGAATAATAAGCCTCCCACATGTTGTGCAACCTTTTTCTAAAATGAACTTCAGCATTTCAAACTACATCATGCAACACTGAGATTCCCTGGTGCACATTTAACTGAAGTTTTGTATATTATAGTAATCAATTGTGACTTTCTTGTTTGTAATTAAAGCCTGGAACATGGTATCTTTCAATTGAGATTTGATATTAATCATATGATAGCACAACCTTGATCCCTATTGGATGGTCAGAGACTCGGGTAATCAGGTTTATTTGCATTCACAAATAATTGAGAAGACAAAAGCTGAACTTTATATCAATACTTGCTTTTTTAACATTTTGAGTGCTAGAAATCTCCAAGAATTTCTCAAGTTCGTCTGTCTTGTGTCCAAATGTGTTATCGAATCCAAGGTGTGTTTGGATCTGGAAGCGTTTTGATTTTTGAATGATATTATTCTTTTATTTGATTAATGCCGACATTATTTCAACATCTAGTATTGTCACACGTGTAACTTGTTGGTATTGGATTGGTGTTCCACATACAACTTGACCCTTCTTTAGGTGATTGATTTTGTTGTGTGATAGATTCTTCGTGTGAGAGCATTTATTTTATGTGATTACCGTGTCTTCTAATCTCAGTATGTGCATCTGTCTTATATCTGCACCTTTCAGGTACGTTTAAGTTAACACTTCAGTTCACTGAGGATTATCCTAACAAACCACCTATGGTGCGCTTTGTTTCTCAAATGTTTCATCCAAACAGTAAGCAGGACCGTAAAACTTTCCCTTTCTGTTTCTGAGCCAACATATTTGGTACTCTGCCATGATATTATGGAACTTAAATGGTAATACATTAAAATATTTTGAAGTGCCTAAGTGTTACTATCATATTTAGACAGAAAACTCCAAATAGAACTGAAAATCATTAGTTGAATCTGCAGAATGAAGGCTTTCGGAAGTTATTGTGTAAACAGTTTTTGAACTTCTTTGGCTTGTTTTGGTCCTGCAACCTTTGTTTGAGAATTTATTCAGAAAATGAAAATTTTTCCCTGAGGCTCTGTCTAGGTTTGGCACTTTAGTTCTAGAGTACCGGCAGTTTGTATATTTTCCCCATAATTTAGTTAGTCTTTTGGCGATGGCATGCTGAAATGAGATTAAATTTTATTTATATTTCTTACATAAATTAATTATGATTAATGTTTTATAAATGTATATTCTATTAAATGCATACTAAACTTTTACATGTGAAAATAAGAATAGAGGGTGAAGTGGTTCTTTTGTCTATATATCTGTCTGGTCTTGTCTCCATGGGCAAGTAGTTTTAGTGGATTTTTATGTAGAGTTCCTGAAATTTCATATGTATACCTGAACTTGCTCTATTATTATGTTTTTGTCTCCTAGCTTCTGTGCCATGATGCCCTGCTCATAAAAACATTTTTGTGAAAAATTCAAATGAGGAGCTTCTATGAAAATATTTTCCATGAGGGTAAAGTAACCACTTGAAATGGTTATTATTTATAATATGGTGGCTTAAATTGGCTTAAATAATCATTTCGAGTGGTCAAAATCATTTTTTGTTCTTTTTTTAATATTTCCCAATTCAGTAGATCTGCTTATCTGTGTGGAAATAAGTTGTGTTTGTTATCTTCAATTCCAACAATTTCTAGTTTTAAGCCCTTTTTTCTTGGCAATTTTAGTTTATGCTGATGGAAGTATATGTTTGGACATTTTACAAAATCAGTGGAGCCCAATTTATGATGTAGCTGCGATACTTACCTCAATCCAGGTAATTATGATTCACTAGATTTTGGATTCGGTTTAAGACTATTAATGTTGAAATTGATTACATAGCGCCCCATTGATAAATATGTCTACTTTTGATAGCAATGACTTACTCGGGTCATTGTTAAGTTAAGATACCTTGTATTGCATATAGCTTACAACTTAAGCGGTGGTGTTCTGTAGTGGTTGTAGTTGTGTTGTGCGAGCTGTTACCTGCATTGACTTCTCAATTATGAAATACTTCCTTTCAAATGGTGTCACATTCACAATAGATCAAGTGTGTCATATAGATTCATGAGTAAGCGCCACATGCCTCTGTCATAATTACAATTATCGATCAGTTTTGTTTTTATGTTCCTTTATCCTTTCATTTTCTCTTTTACTTCAAGTAGTTAAGCATCTGGGAAAACTGAAACTTACATAGCAACGACTCGCATATCGTAAATTTAATAGCGCCACTTGCATTGGAATCTCAGATAAAAACTGTTGCACATGGCTTCTAGAGAACAAATCTTCATCCTTTATTAAAAATACTCCATCCTCTCTCTCTCTAATGTTTGAAAATTTGTATTTATCTGTAGTTCTTTCTCTTTTTGGTTTTTTGATAAGAGAAGGAAAAGCGAAAAGTTGAAGATAAGGGGATAAAATATCCTCCAAAAACAAAAGTAAACAAGAAACTCACTTCCAAATTTTGCAAACATCTTGATAAATTATAATGTGTTGCTTGTGCTTTGCTCTGGATTTTTCCAGTTAACATGGAACTGGCTTTCTTGTTGCAGTCATTGCTCTGTGACCCAAACCCAAACTCTCCAGCAAATTCGGAAGCTGCTCGGATGTTTAGTGAAAACAAGCGTGAATACAATAGAAGAGTATGCGAGATTGTTGAGCAGAGTTGGACTGCTGATTAATCATCATGGGGCCTCCATTGCAGTTAAAAGGTTGTCAAAGGATCTTATTGAATGACCATAAGACCTAAAAGAACAATTGTGTTTTGTAGCCCTTTACATTGTGTTTGTTCAAACTTAAATGAATTGATGTCCTACTATAATCTCCATGCTGTGCAGAATCATATTTTGTTCAACACCTTCTCATTAGTTTCATCAGTATAACATAGGATGACTTCGTTAATTGGTTGAGCTATGGCATAAACAAAGAGGTCCCCATATAGGTAGAAAGGTTATAGAATGGTTACTTAAACAGTAACAATGAAAAATGCAGGGCTTATTGAAGAAACTATATGTTAACAAGACCGTTAGTACTTTAGGATAACATAACTTATGAACTGCTAGCATACAATTTTATTGACAGCAAGTTTACAATTTTGGACTGTTTCCACTGCTGCTCCTGGCCTCTTGAACTTGCATTGAGTACTGCAAATTCCAGAGAACATCCTCTATTGAAGGGCGATTGCTTGAAACCTTGCTGAGGCAATTGATGGTAATCTGAAATGCAGTCCTCAGTGATTCATGTACACAACTTCCCCGGAGGGAAGGATCAATTGGGAGCCTTGGTGTTGATGATGCAGCTTCTGATAAACTTCTCTCCAGCTGAACATGATAAAAGAGGAAATTAAAGAAAGGATAAACAAAACCAAGCTACCATTTTCTGTGGTGGCTATAGTACGTGTATATGGTTCTTCGGGGTTCCGAAATTTTAATTATGTAACATTTGGAAATTTTCTGATTTTTTAGCATTTAATCTGAGATTTCTGACTAAGAAGAAAATCTGTCATGGTACCTCATTCTTTAACTCCTCTACTTCACTCGA
The DNA here is from genome assembly GCA_031439595.1 of Pterocarpus santalinus. NCBI lineage: Eukaryota > Viridiplantae > Streptophyta > Magnoliopsida > Fabales > Fabaceae > Pterocarpus > Pterocarpus santalinus. Next base: position 18,977,400 of record CM062531.1, read on the forward strand.
AGATGTAATTAGTTTGCCAGTAATAACTTGAAGTAGTATAACACCCAACTGATATATGTCTTCCTTTTCTTCATTATTGGTGCTGCATATGGAATAACACCATATTATACATTGATGCATCAGTGGAAGAGAAGAACGGAAGAAAGATATATATTGCAAAAATGTTATTTGAATATAACTTTGTGTCGATTCAACTGGGGAGCCATGTACGAAAGAGTGAGGAATTTAGGTACATGATTGGGAAATCGAGTGAAAGCATTGTTACTTACTACTATTTTTATTCGATTTCCCAATTATGTACCTAAATTCCCCATGCTTCTGTGCATGACCCTAGAGTTGCATCGACAAACAAAATGTTATGTCCAAATAACAGCTTTGTATATGTTAAACAAAGAAATACCTGGCAATATGATTGGGGCCACTTTGTTCATTACGTTTCCTATCAAGACCTTTCTGAAGATTGGCAAAGAAGCATTTAACTGAAGGTTAGAGTGAGGTACTGGATGCAGATATCACTGACAGAATCATTAAAATTATGCGTAATGTGTTCTAACCTTGGATGGCAATGGAATACTGTATCCACTAACTTTTGCGTTGAGACTATCATCCAACAAAATGTTATCAATCTTTAAATTGTTGCCAAATATGCCAGGAGCAACTCCTGTGTGTAAGAACTGGATTCCTCTTGTAACGCCTATGCTAATTGCCATCCTTTGTGGCCATTTCAGCATCTCCTTTTTTCTCCTTTCTGTTAAATGAAATTTCATGTTACATTTTTTTGGCCATTCAAATCTTTGCTTTTACAATGATTCTGCGCGAATGCTTTTACCTGTAAGATGATCCTTTAATGTCACGTTTGTGATGTGTTCAAAGACAATGAAGATTGTGCTTGCTGTTTGGGGATGGTCCTCATCAGTAATGACTGTGTGTCCTAAAACACTCACCAAATGCCTATGCCTTAAATTGGGTAACATCTTCTTCAAGTTCTGCATACTGTTTGTGTGCAAACTCTTCTGCTTTAGTTTTACACGATTAACCAGGACCATTGAACCATCTATGAGCCGGCCTTTATATAGCTGTGAAAAATACAAGAGTAAATGCAATTACAGCTTGGTCTTGAGGGTTCAATCTCTTTACACAGCACCCATTATGAACCTATAAGCACTTCATATGAAAATTCTTCTACCTGTCCCTGTGATCCTTCTCCTATTAGATTTGATGGGTGAAAGTCATTTGTTGCAACTTCAATTTCTTCTGATGTGAAAGTGCAATATGGTGGGAGTCCAAGTGCAGCTAGATTCATTGTCTGAGGAGCACATCCTATTTCCACACAGAAGCAAAAAAAAAAAAAAATGCTTGGCTTGAAGGAAGGACTAAGAATTTTAAGGAACATGTAAACCACCTCTTGAGGAATGAAAACTATAATAAAAAATTAAGATGTGCACCATTCATCATATCATCATATCAAAAAAAATAAACCATAATTGTGGACATACTTGCAACAATGTTTGGTCTCGGAAATGGACTGATAGAAAATTTGTCAGCAACAGATCTGTCTATGATATTATCTGCTCTTTCTGCTTTGTACTTCCTCAAGATGAACAGAATGAGTACAGCCACAAGCCCTGTAATTCCTACAGCAACTCCAATAACACCAAGTACTAGGCCTAGATGCATCTCTGACTCCTCCTTCTGGCTTCTAACCGGTGGCTTAACCGCCAAGGCATCGACTCTCTTGCAATATGAAGAAGGATATTGATCATTTGAGCTTCTGGTTGACAAACAATTCCAAGAATACAGTGTTGTTCGATTCGAGGACTTTGAACCAATGCAAGATGGCAACTTTCCTACTAGGAGGTTGTGTGAGATATCCACAAATGTTAGAACAGAACTACAGGTTGTATTCATAGAGAGGGAACCACTTAGTTGGTTTGCAGCCAAGTTTAGATACTGGAGAAAAGGAAGAGAGAACAAAAAGGATGGGATGTTTCCAAATATTCCATTGGAAGAGATGTCAAACTGCCGAAGTTTATGAACCTGCATAAGTTGGGGAGGAATCTGACATATCAGAGAGTTGTTTCTCAAGACAATCCTCACAAGATTCTTGCTTATTGAAGGGAATTCAGGACCCAAATTGTTGCCACCCAAGTTGAGCTCTTCAAGAGAGGCTAGCCTTCTAAGATCAGGCACACTCCCATTGAGCAGATTATCAGCCAAAACAAGACTCCTGAGGCTCCTCATAGAGGATATTGATGATGGGATTTTCCCATAAATGAAGTTTGAGCTCATATTCAGCACTTCAAGTGACTGGAACCGGCTAATCTTGGATGGCAAAGGACCCCACAAGCCAATGGACACCAATGACAGCACCTTCAAATTTGAAAGCTTTGAGAGGACAGTGAAGAAAGTATCAATGGAGAATCTTTCTGAAAGAGTTTCAGCCGAATTCCAAGAAGCTGGTTTGATTCTGTTTCCAGTGATGGTTAGTTCTGTTACATGACCATTTGAGCACACAATCTTGAGAGAAGGTGAGGGAGGGAGGAAGCAGAAGTTGGTGAAGGTGTTCCATCCTTGAAGAGCTTGAGGGTATTCAAGAAGCTTCTGAACTTGAAGGAGGATTCTATTCTCACTTGTCGTTAGCTGTGCACTGGGAATTGGAGTGAGCAGCACAAGAATGATTGCAATGATTGCAGGAAACAAGAAATACAAAGAAACCAAGAAGTTCTTCATGTTCTGAGGCTACAAGAACTTCTATAGTAAGACAAAGAAAAAATGGTAAGCCACAAAATGCATGCTAATATGCTATACATATATATTGCAGAGTTGAAGGTACAGAATTGACAAAAGATAGCATGATTTCCATCCTTGGGTTATTATATTATATACTTTTTTCTTGTTTTAGCAATCACAGAACCTAATCTAATAGCAAACAAATAAAGGCTAATATATAGGCAGAAAAGTTCTTTTTCATTTTGTAATGATGATTGCAAGAAAAGATCTTGTTTGCTGGGAAAATATGTGAATAAAAAGCTTCACTAATGTGGAGCAGGTAGGAAACCTTGTGAAGAGAATCTGGGATTCTAAAAAGAGTGAGATTTCATGATTACACTAATCAGTGAAGCTACCATGATGATATAAAAAGTTGTTGATAGAACATGTTCTGTTAGGCACATGACATAGGAAGAGCTCACAGGTAACAGAAAAGTCAATCTTGATCAGGTGCTATGCATGACCATCATCTTAAAATGCAACCGGATCTTCTACATTGCCACGTTGCTCCGTGAATCCAAGGTTTGCTTGAGGCGAGAGTCAACATAGCTTTCATATCAACTTTGCATGGTGCAGGAGTTCCGGGGTTGTTGACTATTTTATTGTGGACCTGCCTGTATGTTAATATTAACCCGAAACAAATCAATTTTAAAGAAATTATTCATGCCACGAGTGTCACACTAGCATAGAGTCATGCGCCATGGGACGTGATTTATAATAATACTATAATAGTTTATAATTGGGAAATTATAGTTTTATATGCCATAATAATTTACCATTTCATTGTAAATAATAATACCATATACCATAACTGTACATTAATGATGGGGCGTAATTAATGGATCATTCGATGATCTATTTGTGGGGTAATTTTAGGTAGGATAATGAAATCATTATTTGATAGTATGTATAAAGCTATTTTACCGTCAAAAAAAGGAAGCTATTTTTAAAAATAGGCGTATTTTATCCATCATCTTATTAATGTCAAATGATAACTTTTTTTTTAATATTAAATGGCATAAAGAAAAAAAAAAACTAAACAATTTTACAAGAACGCGTAACATCTATATAGTCTTGTTTTAAAAGATTAACCATAGGTTAGGGAGGGGAGAAGGAGTATCAAAAGTGGTACAAGAAAAAGATCTTGAGCACTCAAGTTTAATAAGAAAAATCAGCACACGACACTAAATTAAAAAAAAAATCGACACACACGTTGTTCTTCCATCTTTTTTCCTTTTTTTCTAATTGTTCCTACAGTTTTTGGCTTTTCTTTCTTTCTTTTTTTTTTTTTTTGGTGGTGGGGGAGAGGGGAGATTTTGAAGAAGTAAGGAGGGGATAGGATGGGAACCAATCCGCAGTCTTGTACTAACGGGACTATACCACTCACCACTATGCCTTGGCCTCAACTACTTACAATTTTGGGCTGGAGTGATAATTAAATAAAACCCTTTCTAAATTGATAATCTTTAAGATTTGAACATCTAGTGATTGAGGCTAGTGCCTCAGTGGTATATCTCCTAGCCTCAAGGGAGCTGCACCATCAAAGGGTTATGAGTTCAACTCCTGGGAGAGCTCTAGCTAGCCCTAACCCTGCATAGGACCCAAAAAAAAAAAAAATTGAACAACTAATCTATATATATAGTAAAATTCACTTGAAGGTTGCATTAATTACGATGTGTAATTAAAAATTTATATTATATGAAAATAAGTATAACAAGTATTAGTCATATCTCATATGTATTATAATAGTTAAAACTTATGATAAGTATTTGGCTATTCAAGTTCTCTAACAATAATGATATTTAATTATAAAATTGAAAATAAATTATTTAATAACCTATATTACTAAAATAAATTTTGTAAATACAATAAATATTACACTGTATAATATTGTTTGATATGAATAAAATCATATATATTGATTTTAATTAATATATAATAAAGATGATGAAAACAAAAATATTGTATTATTAAATTTAATTCTATTTGATGTTTAATTAAATAATAAATTTTATTAATACTATTCTTTTATTATTCTATTTTTATTTTTAATATTATTTAAAAATATTTTTGTTATGATTTTATTTTACTATATATAATTCTTTGTTAATAACCATTTAATAAAATAAATTATATATATATATATGCACTAATATTTGCAATTAGACAATATATTAGAGTAACAATAAGCATTCCAACATGGGTTAAAATACTAAGATAATATCTACTTAAGCCAATTGATAATATAGTGAAACAAATTGTTAATAACACATATCCAAAATTTACAATAATGAATGCTGGATGAAGAATATCTTAAAAAATAGTAATATCCACTCCTTAAATGATATTGTTGAAGAAATAAATTATTACATATTTTAAATTATTAAAGATCCAATAAAATATTACACAAACTCATATGAGATTGACAAAGCAACTAATAGCATAATTAAATGAGTTTATATATCAAATAAAATGTTTAATACTTTGGATTGAATTCCCAAATCTTTGTTTGCAACGAGAGAAAATAATGTCAATTATATCCTCCTTAGGAATTAAGTTTGGCATTAGGAATTTATGCACCTAGAAAAGTAAATAATAGAAGGAAAAATAATTATATGAAGCAATGTTGGTGTAAAAGTTCTTATCACATGAATAGTTTTGCCAAAAAATAACTCAAAATGAATTTTTACTTTGAGAATAAAATAATTCCCAATAAACTGTGTTATGTAATGACAATAAACAAATATCAATGTCAATTATTGAATTATATGAAGTCATATTTTCCAAAATAAATATTTTATCATAAAAAAGTATATATTGCATTGTTAAAATGACCTCAACCAAAAGGTTGAAAGTTATTTTAGTTGAGAAGATGAAAAATATAAAAATTACATAAAAAATATTGTCTACAATAAAATATTCAATAAAATCTTTAATTTTGATATATTTCATTGTTTAAAATAATTTAAACTTTTTTTATCATGTCTAACTTTCAATTTTTATCATAACTTCTTTTTATTATTATTATAATGGGTTATCATAACTTTTTTTAAAAGCATTCTTGTTGAAAGAATTTATAAAAGATATTAATAAACCCAGACAATGCACCGAAATTACAACTAGTATTATAAGTATAGCTCACATGGGGTCAAGATTTACTTCTACTATAAATAATGACTTTTGGCTACATTTTTCTTCCTACCCGAGTGAGATATGTAGGCAACTCAATTGTCCTGCCGCAGAACTTTCGTTTCTTAAATGATTTATTTTTTTTTATATGTTTATAAAATGTTTGATGCATAATAGTAAATTGAGATATGCGGACAACCCAATTATGCTGCAGCAGAACTTTCATTTCTTAAATGATAGGCGCACAATGGTAAATAGCAAATGCCAATCTTTAAGGAAAAGTTTTATCACAACTAAAAAATATACATACATAATCACCGATCGAACCTCAAATTGTTGCACAATCTTTAGGTCATCAAGAGCAACTCCATAATTTGCCAAACAAACACCTAGGTCGCAAAAAAATTTCATTACGAAATTCTCACTTAAAATTTGATACTTCATTGCAGTTTCCCAGTCTTTTCATTTTATGAATAACATATACCTAAGATTGCCATTAAAGTTTGAGTTTTGGAATTTAATGATTGGGAGATTGTGTCGGCGAGGGCATCAACAGGCCCAGGGTTGTCACCTGCCACAGACAATACTGGTAAAATTCGTGACACATTCTTTAATGTTCTCTGAATTAGTTACACCTAATCCAGTTCGTGTTTATGATCATTAGAAATTAAACTCATAGGTCAAACTGCTATAAAGATTTGAAGTTCAGTATGGCAATTCCTGTCTAGCCATCTAGGTCATTACTCATTAATATGGATAGGAAATCTTGTCATCTTTCTATGATTAATTGATTTGACGGCTAGTTCTAAAATAGTTTTTGACGAGTTATGGACCAAAATGGTTCTTAAATTTTGTTCATAAAAAAATTTAATCAATAATTATTTTATTATATAAAAAAGGACCATTTTAAAAAGATCCTTGATATGACTTCCATCTCAATGTTTTTTTCTCTTTTACAAAATATCACCAGCATCCACACTTTCCTGCAGCTTGCACACAAGTAGTGATAAAATGGTGGCATTAATTATCTTCATATTTTTCATTTGTTTGTTTCTATCGGACATCCTTCAATGTGGACATATACTGTTGAGGCTGCCTCAATCCAGGCTACCAGTTAATTACTATGATACGAACTCAAAACATAACATGTGACAGAAGTTAAAAGTTAAATCATTACTGCTACAAAATTATATAAAAATTTCCCGTTATGCTGGTTGTAGTTTGGCACTAACGTAGTGCAGTTTTGTGCTAGCTTATAATAATCTCTCTTATGTTGTAATGATCCATTTTGAACCTCATCTTGCCATATTTTCTATCGTTGTTTCTCACTTGAGGAGCATTAAAGAAAAAAAAAAAAAAACTGGGCATTCAAAATTTTAGTGCTATAATGATATGGTATTATTACTAATTTTTGGATAAGTAGATGGGTCCCATTACTTTATATCATTCAATTACCACCATGATTTCAACCAAAAATTCTGATTATATTCTTCTGGTTACATAGCATTGCTAAAAAAAAAAAAAAAAAAAAGAGGAAATATGTGATTTTCCATTCTTTTTTATGTTGTCATTGCACTATTGTAGGTAACGAATTATCATTTTTTTTTTTGGTCTGAACGAATCATCTTTCTGTGGGTTAAGATTTCCCAAATGGACATATTGTGTGACTTCTATCTCGTCTCCCTTTGGGCTTCAAGATTATAATATCTCATTTCCCCTGTTTTTTTTTGGTCTGAATCTGACTTCCCTTCTTGAAGGCTTTGTTGTTGGCTATTAGGCCTTGGGCCTACATTAGAAATAAGATATTTTGGGCCTTTACTCGGCTCTCATTTCGATCCTCGATTGCTATCGTAGAAATAAAATGGGTATCTTACGACAATAAAGAAGAAAAAGAAAAAATCATATCTGACCCAAAAAAATTAAAAAAAGAATTAGTAACATGTGAGGCTTAGCTCAGAAGCTCCGTTATTTAAATATGGTAATAGTGTAACAATATAACTGATATTTCGCCACTGAGTCAAACAAATTCCTACGTACTGTATGGTGAAATTTGACACATAGAAATTGCAAAAATTTTGCCTCCCTTCATATAAAATTGTATAATTCTACCTATAGTGGAGCGAATTTTGAAAGAAAAAAAATTTGTTAGAGATTTCGCGTCACTCTATGTAGAAATAGGTTGGGATTAAATATTGTATAGGGTGAGCCGCTTATTATTTTTGTTTTTTTCTTAAGACATAAATGCCAGCACTCTGAAGAGAATGGTGAGAGTGAAAATTAGATATAGGTGTTTAATATCAAATCTTAACAATAATAAATTAGATAAATTTACAAAAAATGCTGCTATAATATGTTACACCAAAAAAATTATAAACAATTATATATATATATATATAACAATTAGCAAATCATTTTTAACCCCAAAAAAATAAATAAGATTAAAGTTTACTATATTAGATTCAATTAGATTATATTAGATCAAATTTCAATTCTAATTTTCAACACTATTCTCATCCAATTTAAATTGATTAATACTATACAATAACAAAATTGATTATAAAATAGTGATAATTTATTAAAATAACCTCTCAACAGTCGCTATCTTCCTAAAACAAATGCCATTTACTATAAAATTGTTAAGCACTTTAAATTTTGTGGTTTTAATCTTTTTATATATATGTTTGTCTGTTAATGATGTGCGCTTCAAGCATGGTTTGGCTGTGTCGAATCTGTGTCCCCGGTGTAATTTGAGGCCTAAAACCGCTCTACACTATCTTCATGACTGCATATCCACTCCAAGAAAGCTTGGTTACTGGTTGACGCATCCTTTTCTCTGGATTTTTTCATGCTGAACATCCATGTGGAGTTATGTTTGTAGTGGATCTTTGGAATATTTGGTGCTCAAGGAATGAATACGTTTTCTCTGGTTCTCTCACTCATGTGAGTGTCTTTCAACGTAGGTTGATCTTTATGCATGATGCGTGCATGGTGGGATATCATTCTACTAGCATATTGTGGGGAGCCCATTGGTGTTTCTTGGTGCTCACCTCAATCTTCCTTTATTATAGTAAACACAAACAGTAGCTCTTGCTTGGGAACCCAAGGGCTACTGGGTTTGGTGCGTGATGAGTTTGGCATATGGTTTTTGGGCTTTGCTAGCTTTATTCCTTGGGCTGATAATTTATGCATGGAGCTTCTTGCTTTGCGGAGAAGTTTGCAATTGGCTTGGGAACGTGGCTATAGGAGAGTTATTTGTGAAGCTATTTGTTCTGAAGTATTTAGCTTGTTTTGTACAACAATTCTTCCTTTCATAGACATGCAGCAGTCATCAATGATATTCACAAGTTGCTGACCCAAGATTGGATGTGTAGCATTCAGCATGTTTACGGGGAAGGAAATCAAGTAGCGGAATTCCTTGCAAAATTGGGTGCTCCTTCGAGACTAGCTCCCTGCGTTTGAAAGGCCCCTCCTAGGGGATTGGAGCTCGGCCTGCTTGCTAATTCAACAGGAACAGTTCACCTGAGATAATTCCTTTTTAACTTTTTTCTTTTATTGGCCCATGTACCCAAAAAAACAAAAAAAAAAATAGAACTGTTGGTTTTAATTTATGCATATTGTTGGTTTGAATTTATTATATTTGGATTATGACGCTTAACATATTAATTTTTATTCAAAAGATTTTTCACACATAATAAGTAGGTAAAGTAAGCAATATTTTCACTTATATTTCACATACTCACGTGATATCAATATAAATGAAAATGCAAAGATAGTTGCAGTTTTTATGAACTATAGCACTGCAATATTTTACAATTTTATGAAATTAGAATTTGCCTTCATTAATTTTATTATGTAGAATTTTTTTAAATTTGTAATGATGTATTGGATATCCATGAATATCTAGGGACACCTATTTATCCGTAGGAAAATTTAAAAACAGATACTCGTACGAGTATGGGATTGGGTTGGGGGCGGATTTTCATTCATAGGGCTGAGGGAACGAGGCTATCCCTTGCCTTTGCCTCGCCTCATTGACATCCTTACCCTTCCCCACTGACTAAAAAAAATAGAATTAAAAAATAGAATTAGTATTTTATAAAATTTATCATTTATAGTGCAAAAAAAAATTTGATGCACTTTCAATGTAAAATATGTATTGTTATATTAATAAAAATATTTGACTCAACTATCCATTATTTTAAAAATCTTACAAATTAAAACATATAGTTATATGATAGTATAAAACTAAGTAACACATTAAAATTAATCTAAGAAAATGTTAAAATTTAAAACATATTTTAGATTTTTTTTCATTTTTAACATTAAATTTAATAATATATATCAAAAGTAACATATAATTTATTATAAGAAATTAATTATTCTTGTGATTTATTATATATTTATATACTATTTTATTTTATGAAATTTGATAAAAAAATCAACATGATAAAAATAATCAAGTATAATTTTATAATCAAATTAATTATTTCATTTGTCTTAGCATGAAGGTGTTTAAATTTAACGCCTATAACTATGAGCCTTTTATTAATAGAAAATATATAATATATTATTGAATTATTTTGTTTTACTTTTAAAAAAGCATATAATTAAAATATTCCAAAATAAATATTAAGCTAATTTCTTTTAAGTATAAAATAAAATAAATCAATTCAAACAACTTTTTTAAAATTAACTACAGGGCTAAAACTGCCCCAAAAATAGTCACAAAGCTATAATTGTAGGAAATCAAATACCCATGAAGTCAACCATGAAGGCTGTAGAAACAAAGGAAGGTAATGAAAAATAAAAATGGACTCCTAAAGGACAAACATAACCATTCGGTTTGACAAGGCCATCAACACACCAACTAGCTTCTCCAAAAGTGTGCATGATCTTTATTGAACAACTTCTTAGCCACCTTCATGTGAGTAATACAAGGGTGATACTTGCTTAAGTTCCCCTTAAATATATGAACTAGACATTTGTAATGAAAATATTGTTAAATTACAATTTTTTTCAATTTATTTTAAATATTTCTTTTCTTGATATCTAATTTTTTATAAAATAAGTTCAATTCTAGAAATTATTTTGTTCTTAATTTTAGCTCAAAAACTGAGATAAAGGGAGGAGGTCAAGTTTAAATGGTCATATAACTGAAAATTTGAAAGATTGAGTAGGATAAAACAGTAATTTCCAAGACAAAATAGCAACTACTCTATTAGAAAACAACAAGAACTTGAATTCACTCATGTAATTAAATTCTTTGATTTGAATGGAAGTCTAAATCTTTCCTAGCAACTAGTTTTAGTCAATTACTCATACTTTGTGAAAAAGCTAGAGGATTAGAGAAGAAAGAACATCAAAAAAGATAAGAAGAAATATTGAGATTCTCCTTCTCCATATCCTGATTATCATACCTCATAAGTTTTGCACCTAAATTAATTTGCTTTGGTGATAGGTAACCAAATTTTACGAATGAGGATAAAAAAAAAAAGGATCAAACTAGGTAGTCATTGAAGGTAGCAAGCAAGTTGCAAGTCATTGCAAGTAAGGGTATTCGCGGTGTGGTTTTGATCGATTTTGAGTAAAAAATTTATCCAATCCAAACAATAAAATATATAGTAGTTTAGATTTGATCGGTTTAGTTTAGATTTTGAATTCGATCCAATCCTTTTGTAGTTTGGATTGAATTGATTTAATTGGTTTTTAATAAAAAAAAATTTTAAGTATAGAATATTATAAATAAAAAGTAACTTGAATCAATAAAATAAATCAATAAAAATAAAAATAAAAATGACTCATGTAATATGCATAATTGATATTTAAATGAAAATGACATACAAATCTAGAAAATTATGTGATAAATTAAAATTATTATAAGTAAAAGTATAAAATTAATAATAAAAAATTATATTAGATGGTATTATTCAATTTGGATTTAATTGGATCGATTTTAAAAATTATATCTGAAATCTGATCCGATCCAAGTGGTTTGTGAAAAATAAGATTCAATTCAAATTTTCGCTATTTTGATCGGTTTTGGGTTTGGATTTGATTGGATTTGAACACCTCTAATTGCAAGTGACAACCATCACTCAACTAGGGGTGAATTGAGCAAACAAAAATTTCATTCAAATGTTTGCAAATACATAATTTGTAGTATCTAAAATGGGTTGCATTAAACTACTCACAATTATTAAAAAAATAAAGCCTAATGTAAAAAGTTGAATTCTGCGAAAATGATTTAAAAATAAAAAGTTAAGGATGATTTCTATGGTACCCTCTCTAAAACAAGGAGTTTGAAACCCATCCTAGTTGGTCTAATACAATTTTCCCATTTGTTTAATTTTTGTTTACTTAAGCATTGAGTTGTCATTACTCTTAAATTTATATTCGGACCCGTTTAATACTTTTTTCTTACAATTTCACCCAATAGCCTGTTTACAAAATTGATTTTTTTTCTTATTCCCAAACCTCAAACAAATTAATTATCCTACTTGCAAACATTCGAAAACTTCTTAACCCAAATCTAAAAAATTAAGAAAACTAATCCCTAATCCCATTGGATAAAAGAACCATGATTGTAAAAGAAAATGCAATTGGGATTAAAAGACATTGAACCTAATTATAGTTGTCTTTGCATACTCCAGGAATTCTATTTTGGAGTGGTATCCTTATGATTGATTATTCAAACTGCAATGGGTCAATGGAGATTGTTATTCCACAAGTAGAATCATCAGCATTCTTTTCCTATGGTCTGTTTTATAGTAACCAGTACATTTAGTGACCTAAAGGTTACCAACATCATGCTACTAAAGGGTGGTAATCCTCCTAAATATTTTGAGAATGTAATTGATCACAAAAAACTACCAAATTGGGTAATTGATTTTATCTCGACTCTGGGATTCAATAACAGTTTTGTTTTTACAATATCGTGGTTTTCAAAAAAGGGATTAAGGATTAGTATTCTTATTTTTTAGATTTGGAGGGAAAGCGTGTCTTTAGATGTTTGGAATTAGGATAATTAATTTATTTGATGCTTGAAAATAAGAAAATTTTAATTTTGTAAATAGGCTATAGGATAGAATTATAAGAGAAAAGTATTAAGTGGATCTAAATGTAAATTTAAGAGTAATGGAAATTCAATGTTTAAATGGACAAAAATTAAACAAATAGTAAAATTTTATTGGACCAATCCGGATGGGCTTCAAATCCCTTATTTTAAAGAGGGTTCCATAAAAACTACCAAAATTAAGCAGGCCAAAATACTAGACAAAGGGAAACTTAAAAAATCAAAAACAAAATATATAAACTGAAACTAACTCAAACTAAAGATATGTTAGAGTACTAATGCATTTTGCAAGAACCAACACTGAAAAACATAAGAAGTTTCACCACCTATGATATTCTAACATTGCTCATCACAATCAACCAAATGTAATTAGTTTCAACCTTTAGGTTTTGCATAAAAGGAGTATGAACACTTATGATATATCAAAAGATGCAATGAAAACCTCTAAAGAGCGCCACTAATCAAATGATTTTGGAAGTTTAGCAGCCTTTGCTCAAAATATTGAAGTTATGCAAGAAACTACTTTGGTTATACACATTTTGGGTTGGAAAGATAAGCAAGCATTGTTAAGAATAATGTCTTTAGAAAGAATTTAGGATCTTTGACTCAAAGTAAATACAAAATAAAAAATCGCTTGATACTATAATAGAATATAAAATAGATAAAAAAGCACAATAAGAACATCATCGTCACATATGTTTCTACCTTATAACATCATAGAGCATCATCAACACTAGCAAATATAACTAGAAAAACTGAAAACTACATCACAAGGTTGATTACTCTTCAAATAAAACTCACACAAGTCATTTAATTTAGATATGAAAATGGCCAAAGTGAAATGGGAATAACCTATGCCTAAGAAAGGGGAGAACTAAGGTTGCATTGCAGAAAAATACACGAAAGGAAAAACTTATTGATTCATTCATCCATTGCTATAGCATGCATTGCATAGTTAGCCCCATTACTTCTACAGCTAAATGCAGACTCTCCACACTAGGTAAAAGAGCAGTAGTTTTGTGACAATAGTGCCAATCACCCAAATTGCTGATAGAACACCACTATTGTCGGCACCAATCACACATGCTAGTGTCGGAATGATATGATTGTTGTAAATTGGGCGATCCATATGGGATTTAGGGGCTCTCTGATGTGGTAGTGCGTGGAGGAGTTGCTATTGAATTTCTCTCTCTCTCTCTCTCTCTCTCTCTAGAGAGGTGCTTACTCAATCATTATGACACCAATAGTGAGATACACTTTCTTTTCTCACTTGCTTCTTAGTGGTGGCGATAACTTAAAAAGTAGGAAATGGGGGAAAAGGAGGTTGTGGGCATGGTGGTAATCTTGAATAGAAGGAGGAAGAAAAAGTAAAGCAGGTAGCTGTGCGCTAGACTTTGTCAGCCTCTAATGTTTCATTTTCAATGCTTATGATTCAACTTAATTCACATTATTGTGTTTTTGTCTAGTTTGGCTTCTTTTTATTAATCTTATTCTATTTATTCTTTTGGTCTGGGTAAATTGCATCGACTAATTCCACCTATAATGTGCATGCAGTATAATGATCTAATCGTTTACAGTTAGAAGAATGAGGACTTGGGTTGAGTGAAGAAATAGGTTGTAGGTGTAGTAAGATTGTGAATGGTGCATTTTAAGTCACTTATTAATTTTGTCAAATCTGCCATAAAACTTCTAAAGCATGGGTATTTATAATTGGCTGCTGTACACGTACTGGGTACTTCTTCGGTACCGGTATGTATTGGTCAAGTATTACACTAATAAATATTACATAAATACAAATTAATCCCCATAAAACATCAAATTTTACAACTAAGCTATTTGATTTGCTTTTACATTAAACAAACTACTATTTCATACTTCAAATTTTGTGTTTCTTTAGATATTTTCATTTGAGCATTATAAAATTTTATTTATTTTATGATATAATTACTTTATTGTTTGTAATTTTATATTTTATATAATATATTCTTACAAACCGATACCTTGATTTTTATAAAATTTTCATATCACATACCTGTATTTATGCCCGATATAGATACTACATCTGTATCTATGCAATATGGATAAAACATTTATATATTCATAAACTTAAATGGAGTCCACTCAAAGAAGAACCGTGGATTCCAAATTTTTGGAGTTTGGTAACTTAAAGGAGTTTCCTGAATTCTCAGTTGCCAAGTTTAAAATGTATCCATATTTCATAAACTGCTATGTCATTACTTTCGAAACTCCCTCAGATTTGTCCCCATGCAAAGCAAATCCTCTATACATAAGAGGACGAACTTCAAGCTTCCCAAGCACAAAAAATCCAACTAGAATCAAGACTTCTTCTAGTGGGAGTGGAAATCGATAATAAAAAAAACGCATAATAGGTTGTTGGCAACATCTTATATTTATTCATTATCTTTGATTAGTGTAGTGCAATCTATAGGAAGTTAATTTCTATTAGTTATAATAAATCTTTTCTAACTACTAATTTAATCCAATTATGCTTTATAAAAAGACTTGAGAATTGGAGAAGAAAGAAGGTTTAATTAATCTGTAAATTCTTATAATTTCACTTAATTTTCAATTAGGTCCATGCCTGCATCCATCATTACAAAAATGTTAATGAAAATAGAATATTTTGTAAATATTCCTTGTCAAAAGTTGTCATGCTCCTTGCAAAGAACGAAGCATCACACACTACTTAAATCCTAGCCATTTGGTTTCTATACAATAAATACCATTGGCTAAATTATATTGGGGCACTGATATAACTAGTGGTAGGTGATGCACCCTAAAAGCACAAACATGAGCTCTCCACCAGCTCTCCTCCTTCCTCGTCAACTCACAATGCAAGCCATTTATGCTTTCGTTGAACATGAGCTCCCGCCCAAGCTCATCCTTGATTAAATACAAAGCTTCACAAAAATAAACCTCCTACACAAGATCCTGCCACAATAACAACTCCATAAGGTTAAAACACAGAGAACATAGCTAGCACCGCAAATAACAATAGTTCCAAACTTTGATCTCATCATCCAAACGCACCAAATGGGCACCACCTAAAATGAAAAAAAATAAAAATAAGCTTTTGATGTTCAACACAACTTCACTTTAGAGATTATGTCATTGGATGTTTAAACTTTTGATGTTCCCTCTATTATGTTATGCCTTGAGAGAAGATGAGGCTTCTCAACAACCTGTGAACCAAGACTCTTTTGTTCATTTTCTCATCCACTGCCAAAGCCTCACAACCTTTGGTCTCCACTTTCCACCAAACCTCACATTGCATCAAAAGATTCTCCTCCTAGGCCCATAAAGCTTCAATTTTGATCCTACCCATGAAGACCCATCTCTATGCTTCATTCTTCTGCACCTTCACTTACCTCTACTTAGCCTGTGGTAGATTCTGCAAAGCCTTTGATGCGTTCTTTTCAATGCATGGACTTGGTCTCGTTCCTGTGTTGTCTTTGTGGGAGAGGCTTTTGTATTAAATCAATTCCTTTGGTTTGGTTTCTCAAGTAAAAGTGTTGTATTCTGGGATGATCTTTTATATAGTTGTGCCTAATGTGCACCCACATCAAATAGAGTCAAGAATATTCATGGAGTATTCTATCTAATATCATGTTTTTGTAACAATAGCTAATAGTAAATATCTTATTGAAAAAATTTATATAATACAAGTATCTAATTATAAATTTTTTAACTATAGAAAGAAAATTGAGTGAATTATGAGGATCAACAAATTAATTAAACTAAGAAAGAACAATAAGAAAGATAAGAAAAAATAATGAGATTCCCTTACTCTCTATCTTGCTCATTATAGCTCATAAACTATACACCTAACTTTACTTTGATAATAAGTAAATCCAATTTCATTAATGACGAATTAAAAAATAGATCAAACTAAGTAGTTGTCAAAGACAAAAGGCAAGTTGCATGTCATTGCAAGTGGCAACCTTCACTTAATTGGGGCGAATTTAGCAAACACAAATAATATATTATTCAAAATATGAATTGAAGCGACATATAATAATTAGTAAAATTTTTTTTGTATTTGAACATCTTATTATCATGATGATGATGATGATGATTGTAAGAAATTCAAAGTTAATAATTAGCTAACCTATTTTTAGGTTCATCATGATGATGATTGTAAGAAATTCAAAGTTAATAATTAGCTCACCTAATTTTAGGTTGATCATGGAAGCAAAAGAACATTTTTATTGAACGCAAAAGAACATTTTTATTGAACAAAATATAAATTTCAAAGTAAAAAAAAAAAAATATAGATCCTTAGTTTATATATATATATATATGTGGCTTTTAATTTTTAATTATATTTTATATTCATTTTTTAATTTCATCAAATATAATATAAGTTTTTAGTATTATAAAAAAGGATATATTTTATTGAAATAATTATTTAAATAATATTTAATATAAAAGTTTAATTTCATAACAATAATTATAGATAAATTGATTATGTTAACTTTTAATTTGAATTTTATTCTGTGTATGTAAATATAAATATTTTTTAATATAAAATAGCACGATTTTTCTATTTTGTACTTTAAAATATTATAATTTTTCTTCTTAGTCCTCAAAATATTATAATTTTCTTGTTTGATCCCCTTTTTTATGTTTTAGTTCACGTCAACATTTATATAAAATGTCATGTTGGTACTTAACAAAAAAAAATTAATAAAAGGAACAAATAGAAATAAAACAATTTTTAAGAGACTAAATACAAACTTTTTGAAAAAGAATAACCAAACGAGAAAAAAAAAATATTTTAAGGGATCAAAACCTTAATATCTTTGGTTATTCTAAACCTAAGCCCAACCTCACCCATAGTTTTGCAAATTATCTCCCAATTCAACAAAGTTTGTTTTCCTTACCACATATACCTAATGAAGCTTAGCTGTTTGCATAAGATACGGTGGAATAGTGGACAACGCCAATTGAACCAAATTTGAATAATAAATGGATTTATTATCAAATTCCAACAAATATATCAACTAATTTAATTTAATTCTTCAAATAATATTTACATATAGTGCTTACATGTAAGTTGTGTAAATGTTGATTAATTTTTATGATGTGAAAACTCATTTAATTCTTAATATCTTTTTGTCTTTTAATTTTATTAATTATATATATATATATATATATATATATAAATATATATATATATATATATATATATATATATATATGAATATATAATTAAGATTCTTTTCAGAGAGTTATTAAACAATTTTTGTTTAATGCTTACACCTATATCAATTTATCAACAAATGCTGACATATATACAGACAAACTTATTACAATTATAATTAACTGTCATTATTATTTTGTGCCCCCTATCTATTTTTATGTCATTTTGGAAAACAAAAATTGTCCAAAATTATTTGTCATTTGATAAGATTGAGGAAATATTAATTATTTTTTCCCCAAGTCTGCCCTTATCTCTAATTTTCTCCGTTGCACCTGATAATTATAGTATTAATTATAACCAAAGATTAATTTTGTACAAATAATTTTTATTTTTCTAGATTTATACTAATTTAATGCTTAGTTTGCGCGCAAAACCTTAAACGACAAATGAAAATAGAAAGAGGGAGTAAGACAGTCACATTATGCTAAAAAAAATTAGACAGTCAAAATTTTCTTTGATAATATAACAATTTTAACCATCCACAAACTTCTTGTGAAAACATTTTCCTTTGCGGTTTCATTATTGATCCATAGGTAAACAGTCAATCCCAGTGATAAGATTGGGCCACAGCCACTGATGAAAATAACAATTGTTCTCTTGGGCAAAAATATTATATTTTTAGCATTATAACTTCCATCAGTGATTAATGACTAATTAATGAGTAAAATTTTTACCTTAATTAATGACTAATTAATATGTGAGTTTATCCCTTAAAAAAAAAAAAAAAGAGAAAGAAAAAGAGAGGGGCACGTTCTACTTAGTTGAAACATCGTTAGCGGAATCTATGACGCTGCTTTTGAGCCACTGTGCCACCCTCTCTTTCTCTTCGTTCCATATACACTTCACTGCCTCTGCATCCAAAAACTGTAACTTTTTGCTCCAAAAAACACTTACCCTTCGCATTTCACAAACCTCATTTCAAATCTCTTCGTCCTCCTCACCCTTCTTCAAATTCCTATGCATTCAACCATTTCCTCACTTGATTCTGCTGTTTGATATCTTCACTTCTACAAGGCTTAGGGTTCCTGCTCCTGCTTTTTCAGGAACTGGGTTTGATCCTCTTTTTCCTTTCTTTCCCTCTGTTGTTAGCTTGAATCGTTTGTATTCCACCTTAGCTTCAATGGGTTTGAGCCTTTTTTTTTTTTGAATTTTTTTTTTGGGGTGGGTTTTGCTGATTTTAGTGTTACTTTTAAGGAAAGTGTGAAGTTGACCCTTGGTTGGTGATGTGTAGAATTAATTGAAGTTTAAGTTGAACTTCTGTTTTTGTTTGCTTGTGATTTCTAGTTCTAGCTTTTGTCCCTATCGAAAAATAAATTGGCAGTAGGTGAAAAATAAATTGACTTGCATTTTGGTTTTGGATTTTTCAATTCCTTTATGGTATTTTTATTTCTTTTGTTCATAACTGCTAGCAGGTGTAATTTAATGGCCTTGAGTTCGTGTTTCCATTATTATACTTTATATTCAAGGTGGATATATGTTAGGCTATCCGTTGAAAGAAGTTAGTCTTTATTTTATTTTTTGGAGAAAATCCCCGATTTGGTGCGGAAAAGATTTTATGAGCACCGAGTTGCTTTTTGAAAGATTAATAGCATTAAATTGGTTTTCAATTGATGATTTGTAGACATTAATTTGTTTCCAGTGAACACTAGCTTTTGGACTATTTTGGACAATAAATGATGACTGGATTGTTTTTTTTTTTTTTTTAAATAAAAAAATCCCCTACTTATTTTATGTCTGGTAATTTGATTTGTTTTATCCTTTCCTACTTAACATGTGATTGAGGCTCAGTTGTATATGCTTCTTGCAGATTTTGATGCTTGAGTTCTGTGTTTTGTAAAGCATTGATCTTTGCTGTGATGGGGAAAGGAAGAAGTCCTGGGAAATGGTTCAAGAATTTACTCTTGGGGAGGAAATCATCGTCAAAGTCTAATTCCTCAAAGAAGAATGATATTTTTGTAAGTTTTTTGTGGCTGACATCCATTTTTTGTGTTTATGTTATGATATACTATAATCATTGTCTTTGTTAGAAAAGAGAGTATGTAAGGCAGAATTTTTCACTGTTGCTGCCTGTGGTCTGTGAGTGCTTATACTTTTGAAATATGCATTTATGCAAGTTGTAATTATTTTTCTGATTTTTGTGTAAAGAAACTTTCAAGTAACAAGGATGTGCTGGGGTCTTCTGAGGTAACTGTATCTGATCCAACTGTGGATGCTTTGGTGATATCAGCACCAATTTCTGGAGCTAATGCTACTAATGGAGTACTTTCAGAGAAGAATAGGTCATCACATGATAGGGATATTCCTTCAACTGGAGGTGAAGAGGCTTGCACACAAGCTGTTGGTGATTTTGGATCTCAGGAGGATCCTGAGAACCTCAAGCTTGCAGAAGCTGCTATAAAAGTTCAGGCTGCTTGCAGAGGCTATCAGGTAATTACTGCCTTATGCTCTTACAATTCTGTTACTCTAACTGATGTGACATGTCACATTTATAATTATTTGAAAGACATCATGGGCATTCCATATATGAATTCTTAAAAATGTTGACACATACCAATGCAACCACAATTGCTGTACCCTCTAATTCTCAATTTATAAGCTGTCACATGAAAGTTTCATAAGCATTGATTCCTCATCTGAAAGTTTCTTAATACATTGGTTAATGAATGCTTAAAGTGACTCTTGCATAACTTCATTGAAGGCTCGTCGGACATTTCAAATGCTCAGAAGTGTCACACAACTGCAAGCTTTTATACGTGGTCACTTGGTTAGAAGACAAGCTGTTTCTTCTTTATACTGTGTGAAGGGAATAGTTAAGTTTCAAGCGTTGGCTCGTGGTTACATTGTTAGGCGTTCTGATATTGGGCTTGCAGTCCTGAAAATTCGTAAGGTAAAAGTTTTTGAAAAAATTTTGTTAACACAATGATCTATGGGTTATTCTCGCTAACTTTTTGGGTAGAAATTATGGAGGTTTCTCCTTTAATCAGGAATTCAGGATCAAACAATGTTTTCTATCATAAAATTTGGCATGCTTTAGTGATTTGTAGAACATATTCCATGGCATAGATGAAAAGGTGAATCAATGAATTGCATTCTTTCTGCTGTTCTATTACCTCGCTTACTGCCTTTTCAATATACTTTTGTCAGGATACTCAATGTTCGAATTCTATTCAACTGGCTACATTGACACAGGCAGAGAAACTGTCAGAAAGTGTCTTTGTTCTCAAGGTTGGGACTGCTAATTCAATGCCTTATAACTTGCTCCTGAATCCTGATACAAAGCTATTTTTTAGGGTACCTGTACTAGTGCTTATTGCCTTAAACTAGACAAAATTGGCTCTACTTTTGGGATCCTATATTTTTCTCATGCTATATGTGCTGAGATTGATGTTTACATCCTGTTCCGTTCGTGTTTCTAGGTTCATGATCTTGTTTTAAACCACATTTTATATTCAGTGTATGCTTCAACTCAAGCTTCTTCATTTAACACCCAGTATCCTCAAACTGCCCGACTTTTCCTGCATTGTAGACAATGACATTGGTGTGCAGCACTGCACCGATAGTTCCAATATTTGTTAATGTATGTTTGACAAGTTTTCTCGTAAATGAACCAGTGAACCTTATCAGTGTTGATTGTAAGTTCATAACTCTTAGCATTTTATAGGTCAATGACCAAGTTTACTTTAAAGACCCTATAATCCTTTATACATATGATTTATGAATATGAATGGTATAACAAAGGTTGTTCCCTTTTTAGTTGCTATTGTTTCGAAACTAAGTTGTCTCCTAATATAATTTTGGTTTTGATAGAGACTGGTTACTTATCTTATCCATTTCAGCTTCTGGCTTCATCAAGCTCTATGGTTCCTCTATCCCTCAATTGTGATCCTAGAGAACCTAACTTGGCTTGGAAATGGCTTGACCGTTGGACAAGGTCACACTTTTGGGCACCTCTTCCAGAACTGAAGAAGAAACTTGACTCAGTGTCTGATGAGAAAAATGGGAGCAGTCAAGCAGTTAAAAGGAGGCAAGTCAAAAGAACTACGCAGAAATCCCCTAATGTGAAACCTGACGAAGGTTCAATTTCAGGTTCTAACAAATATAAACAGCGTCCAAAAAGGGATTCAAACAGCCCATTGCTTTCTGCTCAGGAACATCCACAAAAGGAAATAGAGAAAAATAGTTCTAAAAAAACTCGCTTGCAGAATGTTTCAGATAGATCTGAGGTTGTTACTGAGAAAAGAAAACACAGTACTAGAAAAAGTTCAGATCATACTGTCACTGATGTTTCAGAGCAGGGCCCAAGTGCCTCTTCTGAGAAATGGAAAGATGTGGCAGTGTCAAAGTCTAAAGAGTCTGATCCTGAGAAAAGTCTTGGACAGCGAGAAGAAGACAAGCATGATACTGAGCCGAATAGTCTTAAGAAAACTCGCTTGCAGAATGTTGCAGAGAGATTTGAGGGTGTTAATGAGAAAAGAAAACAGAGCACTAGAAAAATTTCAGATCATACTGTCACTGATGTTTCAGAGCAGGGCAGAAGTGCCTCTTCAGAGAAAAAGAAAGATTTGGCGGTGTCGAAGTCTAAAGAATCAGATCATACTGTCACTGATGTTTCAGAGCAGGGCACAAGATCCTCATCAGAGAAAAAGAAAGATTTGGCAGCGTCAAAGTCTGAAGAATCTGGTCCTGAGAAAAGTCTTGGACAGCGAGAAGACGACAAGCATGATAATGAGCGAAGTATTCCTGAAAAAACTCACCTTCAGAATGTTGCAGATAGATCTGAGGTTGTTAATGAGAAAAGAAGTGCTAGAAAAACTTCGGATCATACTGTTGCTGATGTTTCAGAGCAGGGAACAAGTGCCTCTTCAGAGAAAAAGAAAGATATGGCAGTGTCGGAGTCTGAGGAATCTGAGCCTGACAAACGTCTTGGACAGCAAGAAGAAGACAAGCACAATAATGATCCAAGTAGTCTTAAAAATACTTGCCTTCAGAATGTTGCAGAGAGATCTCACGGTGTTAATGAGAAAAGAAAACACAGTGCTAGAAAAATTTCAGATCATACTATCACTGATATCTTGGAGCAGGGCCCAAATGCCCCTTCAGAGAAAAAGGAAGAGTTAGCAGTGTCCAAGTCTAAAGAGTCTGATCCTGAGAAAAGTCTTGGACAGAAAGCAGAAAACAAGCATGATAATGAGCCACATAATGATCCTATTGCTGTCTTTCAGAATAGCACGACAAATGGTATAAATGAAGGAATTCAAGGAGTCGGTGAGGACTTGAATGGTGGTGACAGTTATGTCAGCAGCAATTGCCAGAGAAGAGCTTCACTACCTGCTAATTTCAATGATCAAGATAATGAGTTACATAGCACTCCAAGACTGCCCAGTTATATGGCTCCTACTGAATCTGCAAAAGCTAAGCTTAGAGCACAAGGCTCCCCAAGGTTTGCTACTGATTTTGTCGACAAAAACGGTATAACCAGGCGGCACTCACTTTCAACTTCATTTAATGGAAAGTCAGGTTCATTTTCCCCAAGAGCAGAAAGGTTGGTAGCCTTGAGCGGCAGAGGAGCGATAAGGGGTGATAGATCTCTGTCATCTTCAAGGGATGGGACAGGTAATCATATAGGATTTTGCACTTTTCTCTTTGTTCTCTTTAATTTATTGATTGGTTAAAGCTCTTGTCTGAGGGGCCCCAAACAACACTTTGACTATGATCTGTTCATTGATGCCACTGACATGCACAGAGACAAACATCCATCTATAGAAATACGTGCTTATAAGGGCTTTTGAGGTGGGGAAAATTTTGCCCTTGTCATGAATGCTTATTTCTAGTCTATTACTTGCTCGTTTGAAGACAATAACTTTCCCATTTCAAAGTTTGTGTTTTGTGTCATTTATAGTGAATAATGTACTGTGTATATTGATTTCCCACTCTACAAAGCTTGATTCCCATTCTCTTGTATTTAAAGGCGTTTTTCCTCACTGTGTTTCTATGGTTTTATCAATTTCAGATAAGTTGGTCCAACCTCAGTGGAGAAGGTGATTTTTCATAATCTTTCAGATCAAAGATACTTCAAGAAGGTAAAAACTAATAGTGTGAAAAAATATGCTTATTTAAATTACAGCCTTTCTTCTACTCATCGGTATTTTTTGTGATCATATATACAGAAGAGGGATATATTTTGTGATCAGAGTCTGGTGTCAAATTTACTTTAGGAGTACTTTGGTGGGTATATATTTACAGATCTACTTATGGACCGGTTTTTCTGGCCTTTGTGATGTATTGCTCAAACTATTGTTTCAATGGGTGTCACATTTTCCATTTTCGAAATTTGAGAAAGCTTTTTAGGTCAAACTTATATTCGGTAATGTTAAGTATGATTACTTTTGTGATGGATGTAAGGCTTTCTTACCAAAGGTAGAATCTTAATATGGAATTAGACCAAGCTCATGGCTGAAGAGTTTGATTCCACACCTGCAAGAAACTTCCAGGAGGCCTAATGCAATTCTTATGAACATTTGAAAACAATTGAAAGTGAATTTGTATTGTTCATTGACTAAATATAGCTGCGTCTCTTGCGCAAGTGTAGTCATATAAGCAAGTAGCATCCACGGAAAATTTTGGTGTTAAAATGAACTTCAAAAAGAACTTATGTATAGTGCTTGGACCTTAATCATAGAGCATATATATGCTTGCTCATAATATGCTCCTCTTTAATGAACAGGACAGGACTATTTGGCACCATGCATAGAGCTTAGGTTGAAGTTCTAGTAGGCTCTCAGGTACTAAGTACCTAACAAAAAATAACTGGCACGATCGGAACTTGACCAAGTTTTGATTTTTTTTTTTTATTTTAAATATGAAAGTTAAGGTGGGTTTAGTATTGGTTATTCCACCAAAATGAGTATTTTTTGGCTATTGGAGTTTGATTATGACGTAGAATTAGGTGTAGGATGAAATTTAGGTAAATTCTTGTAGTATTATTTTCTTAATAAAAACATGTGTTTTATTTGCCCCAAAAAAAGAAAAGTACCATATAGTTTTTTAATCACTTTATTCTTTTATGAAAAATAGCGCACATATTATTCTTTTAATAAGGAACAACACTGCAAGTACGCTGAATTTTATTTTTGTCCGTTCAAATGTACGTCCGGATGTACTTATGCATCCGCGACCCGCTCTAATCTCATAATCTGATAAACATATATTGGACCTTAACGCATTGAAGCTCGCGGATAAAATTAAAAATGTATCTAGATGTGGTAAATCTTATATTAGAAGACAACTAATCTACACTTTCTTGTATTAAAATATACTATATTGGTTTTGCTTATTTGAAACACTCTTGCCTATCCCCGTAATTGAGCTACTGCATTTTCATTGGGCGATCCCGCAATGTACGAGATCCCACTTACGTTATTCACTTGATGTGTTAAATAGTAATTAGAAAAGGACATGGACTGCATGGCACCATATAAACAAGAAGATGAAGGAAACCCAAGTTGACACTTAATATTGGAAGTGCCTGCGTGAGGTGAATGCTCTGGTATGCCACTAAACACTGCCTTGTATGTCACTACACTGGGTCGTGATCGATCGGCGATCTAGATTCAAATACATGGTTTTTTTTTGTTTTTCATCTTTGTAGAGTATTTGTGTGTATTTCATTTTGAAGGGGAGATTTTTTTTTTTTTTTTTGGTGTTTTCTTGTTTTTTTTCGGCGCTCGAGCTTCGGGTAACTGTTAAGCACTACTTCCCCTTACCAATAGTACTATAACTTAGTTTGATAGTGCTCTTTTTCATGAAAAATATAAATCAGTTTTTTCTATTTATTAAATCAAAAAGTTGAGATGTTTTTGCTTCTGAATTTTAAAAGTTAGAGGGTGCTATTGAAAACTTTTATGTGATATTTTTTAGAGTTTACTTATATTCTCTAAAATTTAAATGATTAATATAACTTTAAATTTTAATAAAAATCAAATTTTAATCTTTTGATGGACTCTACTTAAATTTTAAGATTTTATGTTCATTTTAATTATTTTAGATTTTAAAAGCAGTTTTATTAAATACTATTTTTGTAATTTTTACTAATTGAGAGTAGCTTTTACTTTTACCAAATTATGATTTTTTAAAAGCTCAGAGATTTTAACTGCTCTGAAAAAGTTATGATATTATCAAACTAAACCATACAATTCAAATGGGATTTCCATTTGAACATACTATAACATATCGATAGTCTCATTCGATTTCTTCAACCGGTTGGCAAAAACGAATTGCTTTGCTGAAAATGAATTGTCAAATTATAAGACTATAACCCCTGTTTATAAAGGGAAATATTTTTTTTAACTCGTATTCTATAAACATCATATACTATCGTAAATATACATGAATATCGAGGTATGCATGGATGCAAAACAGATATATTTTCTATTTATACGAGAGAAGTATTATATTTAGTGCTATGTGCAAGCTTGTTAGAACTTATAGCTTGTAATTCGTAATGAATCGGATCTTGATTTTCAATCAAAATACTACGTAATTTTGATGGATGAAGGTGGTCATCATTGTAATGGACGTTTCCCCTTTGCGTCGGCATATCGGATAACTTTCTACCACTCATGCATGGCTTGCAGAGATTAATAAAAACAAAGGGTAACCAAGAATCCATGTGCATAGCTTTGATTGAAGGAAAGGATAACAAGAGCAAAAAATGGCTAATGGTGCAAAATGAAACATATGACATGTAATTGAGAGAGTACATTGTAAACATTGAAAGCAGATCATAACTACTAATGAACACCAGTCCTGCTAAATAGCAGCATCAGATGGCTCCAAGTGTTCCCCCAAACATTTCAATAGGGCTAATTATAGCCTCACTGAGAGTGAAATCTAAGGTTCCTAATGAAGTGGTCAGGGGGAATTCCAGGGAACAACTGATCTTCCCTTCATTCAATGCTACTTCTTTGCATGGCAATGGACTGTTAATAGCCTACACATATTTATAGTGATGTTAATTCATTGCTTTGCCTTGTACTTGTAGTCACAATTGGCCTTTGGGTTTGGGAGCGGTTACAGATTGAGCAAAATCCTATATACTTCATAAAGTAACAAAAATAAAAGAGAAATTCGTTCTAGCACAAGTAAAAGGGGTTGTTCTATACTCAATTTGTGACGCTTTAACCATGTTGGCCAGTTTTGTCTCATACTTTTAACAACATTTTTAGTGCTACAGCTGAGATGTCACGCATTGAATGAAACAAAGCAACACTTTTGAATTAAGATCATCTCATGTTTGTTTTGAATATGACCATATCATGTTCATAGGGAAATAGATACAAGCACTCAAATTAGGTCACACAAATTTTAAAAAGGCTCTACCTATTTAAGTGTTTGTATCTATCTTGCCCTGGCTAACTTGGGGAAGATTTTTTAGTGGCCCCAGCAATTCTTCTGAACCTTTTTCTTTGTGTGTATACATACCAAATTCCGTTGAAAAGGGAGTTATTCTTTTTTACTGAAAAAAGAAGCTGATAATGATAGGCAGCAAAAGAGAATGCAAAACCTGTTGACTTTAGCCATCCATCTTTGTCATCCATATAGTCTACCTTCTAGTCCGGGTTCACTATTTAGAATTATATTCCTTTTAAATGCAACCAGAGCAGGAAAGAACTGATTTAATTAAGAAGTCACTTAGTACATATGATGTGTGAAGCTTTTTTCATAGCACCAACAATCAAGCAAAAATTGAAATATGTGCATCTGGTGTTTCCTAGAGTTCCCCTGACCATTTCACTAAGGACCCCATTTCTCTTCATCCTTTCCTTATTGAAGTGTTTGGGGGAACTCCCGGAATCACTGGTGAACAAGGTATGGAAAGTTCATATTGCTGCGGAAGTTATTAGCTAAATTCATTCATGTTTCTTTTTCTGATGTAATTTTGGTTTCTGCTGATTAAAATCCTTCCGCTGATTATGAGATGAAGCTGAAATCAAGGTCAGTTTGAGACCCTGCACTATAGAAAGATTAATGTTTATTTTGGCTTATGGTGCAATATAATTTTGCTAATGAAATAAAATGATTTTTTTTTAGTTCCCTTCTGGTTTATGTTGCCATATTTTGAGAAATCTTAGTAGTTTTGACCAAGATAAATGATGGAAAGTAAAAATCTCCGAGATTAACCAAGAAAGGAGGCTCAGATAGGCTGCATATGTTTAAAATTGGCTGTTTTGCTAGCCAAGTAATCCATTAAATGCAGTTAAATGAAAAATAGGGTGAATAAAAAATGAGGAAGTAGAAACCTTTTGCTCCCATCTCCTGTTTCATATAAATGGGGGGGTAAAAATTAGGCAAAAATCTTCTCGTAACATTTTAAGATGCCATTTCCAAATGGATAATTGTGCAATTTGGAAATGCTATTGTCTTGACTTGTTATTTCTCTTCATCAGACCTCTGTTTTTGGCGAGTTTTTTTTTTCCCCCTCTTTTTTAATTGTTGATAAAATTAACGTTATTTATTTATTTATAAAAAAACCATTCCTTGCGCCCTTTGTCCAACTCATTGAGTGCCATATTGAAACCGGTATTAGATGAAGAAATTTCAAAGAAAAATGCTAAGGAAGACATAATAGTATTTGGTTGACGTCATAGCTCAAGAGTTTTGTTAAGCAAAGAAAATGGTCACGATGCCAAAAAAAAAAAAAAAAAAATACTCTAGAAGATTTAGGTAGTGTTGGATGGATGGCATGGAATGGCAAATTTTACAAAATTTGTGTTTGGGAGCTATTAGGGAAAATGGAATGGTTAAAGAGAGACGACATTTCTTGTCATCAAAAAAGCTAAATTTGTTGTATCTCAAATTGGAGGATTTGGGAGGGATAATCATTTTTTGTTGAGAAAATAGGATTATTGTAATATTTTATTCCATTACTAGCCATTGAACTATCAAATAAGAGTACCAAAACTCTCCTCACCTCCTCTATCAAACTCCAAAACAAGAATGTGACATATATATATCCATGCCATTCTCTTTTTTTCTATTTCATTCCATTATTGACCATTACTTACCATCATAAATAAATCTTCCAAACAGACTCTTAGTTAATCCCTTTGGCACTTTGTTCATTGAAACATTAGGGTTGGTAACGCTGAGAAGGTAAAAAATAGGGGGTTTGAATAACCTTTCGGCTTTTCAAGCATTCATTGTTGTTGGAACAAGATAAAATTTGGATTCAGATTCGAATTTGTGTATGCAGTGAAAAGGTATCAACAATATTAGAGTTGAAATTAACAATCTTCGATCAGGAATGCAAGAAAGATAATAAGCACATGTACAAGCTATTCAAACCTCTCAGGCTTATTTTCAAACTTCTATCGCATCAATTGAACTTTTAACAATGCATGCATTGGTCATGTGTTTTTGACATTCAATGAATAGCATTAACAATCAATCCTTCAAACGTGGATCATGTCTGTTTGTCCGTCATTCTTTCTTTTTTGATAAACACATGGATCACGTCTCTAGCACTAAATCATTGCATATTGACAAAGTTGTCACAGCCTTAATATTTAATAACTATCATAGCAGATTTGGTCAACAAGAACTATGACTACATTGGTTGAAGAACAACATCATTCTATAGTGTATTAATGAATTAATGATCCTAATGCTACATGGACAAATAATTCGAGCAAATACATGTCAGCATTGCAATCTATTGTACGAATGATCATTCCATCTCTGAAGTTTTCTTCTAGCGATAGTGATTTTAGTGCTAGTCAACTTTATCTGCAGCCTTAGTACATACTCTTCCCGAGCCAAGTTTGACAAAGTGTGAATTTGAAGTTGCGAACATGGACAGCGGAAGTCTGAACATACTTCATACAAAGAAATGGAAAGAAAGTTGGTGGCAACATGGAAGTTCACATTTACACATTTATCAATATAGTTTTTGTGGTTTTAGATTCTATGCACAATATGTCAGTTGTTCTAGATATTCGGTACGTTTGTTCAACCTTTTTTATTTTTATTTTTTTTTAATAAAAAGTAATTTTTTAACTATTAAAAAAAATCACTTTTTCTAAAAACTACTTATTTTAGCTTTTATTCAAAAGTTAAAAATAAATTTATGTTAACTTTTGGGTAGAAGTTGAGACAACTAATTTTTATAAAAAGTGATTTTTTAATTAAAAAAGTGACATTTGTTTCTCAAAAAAATCTTAATCAAACACACTCATTATGTCCCAAAAAAACAATGTAATTCAATATTTGAAATTGAATCTACAGCTTGGGGCAGGAACTATCAACATCAACTATACATGAATGGCTCGTTTTACATTTTGTTTTGACATTTTTGATAGACACTTCAATCAATCATCTAAGTCTTTCAAATTTAGCTCTTCGAAGAGCTTTAGTGAGTACATCTGCAACTTGAAGATCAAAACAATAATGATATAGCTTAATCTCATGATTTTTCACAGCCTCACATATAGCATGATACTTCACTTAAATATGTTTGGTCTTTCCATGTTGAACTGGATTTTTCAGCAATATCGCACTTAATCTTGGTAGTTTCCTTTTTGTACTCCCTATTCTTTTACAATTTTCCTCAACCAAATAGTTGGGTTTGTTGTTGCAGCTGTTGCTACAAATTCAGCTTCAATAATGGATGAAACTACAATTCCTTTTTTTTTGGTTCCAAGAAAATATGTCAAAACCCAAAGAAGATGCATAACTAGTAGTACTCTTCGTCTCTTAATGTCTTCAAGGTTTCTAGCTAGCCCAATCATTCTCAACATAGCCCAATAAGCCTCCATTTTGATTAGGTTTATACTAAATATCCCAAACTGAATTATGCCTCAAGTTCCTAAACACTCTCTTTGTTGCTGCAAAGTATGTCTTATTAGGGCTTTGCTGCCTTTGCATAAATCTTGAGAGCAAACTAGCAACATGCATAACGTGAAGTTTTGATGCAGAAAGATAAAGAAGACTTCTATCCAAGCTACCATAAAAAGAAGCATTAATCTTTTCAGCTCCATCTTCCTTTGAGAGTTTAACATTCTGCACTAAAGGAGTAGGAGTAGATTTTCAATTTTCCATTTTTGAACTTCTTCAAACTTCATGAGCATTTTTCTTTGTTCAGAAAAATCCCAGCTCAAATTGATACTCCTCCAAGCCAAGGAAGTAGTTCGTTTCTCCTAAGTCAGAAATTTCAAACGAATTTTTCATTTCCTCCATGAACTTTTGAACTTCTTGTTAATTATTGCTTATTAGTAGCAAGTCGTCAACAATGGAGAAACAGCTAAAGACCCACCATCTAACAAACTTTTTACATAAAGAATTGCATAACTTTCACTCCTCCAAAGACCTTG
The DNA here is from genome assembly GCA_031439595.1 of Pterocarpus santalinus. Lineage (NCBI taxonomy): Eukaryota > Viridiplantae > Streptophyta > Magnoliopsida > Fabales > Fabaceae > Pterocarpus > Pterocarpus santalinus. Next base: position 19,008,961 of record CM062531.1, read on the forward strand.
ATTGCAAAAATAGTTGTCAATTCTGTTGTACCAAACTCTAGGTGCTTGTTTTAATTATGAAGATCGTACACCTTATCTTCACTATGTTCCACAACAAATTCTTCAGGTTGTGCTACATAAATCTCTTTAGCTAGGCTTCCATTTAGGAATGTTGAATTGAAATCTAAATGCAAATTTCCCAATTCATTTGTGTAGCCAAAGCTACAAGAACATGGATTGTGTCCATTCTTGCAACTGGAGGCTTCTGTATAGCAATTCCAAATTGTTGAATGTAGCATTTGACAACAAGTACAGTCTTGTATTTGTTGATGGATCCCTTGGGACTTATTTTTACCCTATAGACATTCAACTCCAATGACATTCTTATCTTTTGGTTTGTCAACCAGTTGCCAAGTCTTGTTGCTTTCAATGGTGACAATCTCTTCCTTCATGGCTTGATTCCATTCCTCCACTTCAATAGCATCTTCAAAGCTTGTAGGTTCAAGCACAACATTATTTCTCTTTGATAAATTTCAGAAAGAGGTTTGCTACATCTTGCAACAAATTCATTGTCAACATCTTAATTTTGATCTTTATATGTATCCTTAGGAGAAGGCACATCTCAATGCCTTTGAACTTGAGAAGTCTCCAAGTTCCAACAAGTATCTTCATCCACCTTAACTTTTCCTAAATCAATGCCATAAACTTTATAGCTCTTCGGTAAAGAGCTATAGCCTATTAAAATTCCTTTTTTGCCTTTTCATCTAGCTTACTTCTTTTCACATATGGTACATGAGTATATTGAACCAAACACCCTTAAGTGCCTAAGAGATGGCTTGGAGACTCCCCAATCCTTAACAGGAGTCATCCTCTATATTGTTCTTGTAGGAAGCCTATTTTGAAGATATAACATTGTATACTACTGCTGCCTAAAAGAACTTTGGCATTATCTTAAAGAACTAATTTGTTCCACTACCATAAATGTGCCAATTACCAACGAAATTATTGATGGAAAAATCGCAAAATTTCGTCGGTAATTATTTTACTGATAGAATTATCGTCGAATATGATTCATGTGTAGGTCATAAAAAGAATTGAATATTGTCAATAGATAAGCGTTTTCGTTGGTAATTTTGCTAATTATATCGTATTACTTTGTGAAGTGTGCTGTAGTGGATGGGGAAAAAGTGAAAAGAAGAGTGTAGAAGAAGAAGAAGAAGAAAGGGCTAGTGGGGGACAGCTGCATTTCATTTCATTTTTTTTTAAATTTTTTTCCTTTAAAGTGTAGTGTAGTGGGATGCTGGTTCCTTTTTTTGGGGTGGGGGATTTGAGTTTTTGATTTAAAAATTGGGTTTTTTAAGTGGGTGTGAATATTTTTTTTTTATTTTTTTCAATTTTAGTAGACGTTTAAGTTCTTTTTTTTGGGGGGGGGGTTTAAGGTTATATGTGTGTAGAATTATGTTGTGATTAAAATTATTTTTTCAAAAAATTGAAATAATGCAAATTTAAAAACACATGTATAATAATTTTTATTTAAAAAATATAATTAAATTATTTTGCTTTATTTTTTAGCCTTAAGTGATATTTTTAGTTAATTATATTTATATATAAAGAAAAATATTGATTCTTTCATAATCTTAAGGTGCCAATTATGATTTATTTTCACATTTTTTTTTTGTAGTAAAGTCATATCTCTAAATTGGTGATTTGTTTAATGGATTGACAATTAGTAACTTGATCACAATTATAATAAGTTGTATTCTTCCTATAAATTCTAACTTTTATTGTATCATTCTAAAAATATGAGAATTTTGTATTTGAATATATTAGAGACATAAATTTGTACCAAATATATTGGGGACTTTTTTTTTTGGTGCTACAATTATCATACTTCTTCTATTTTTGCATTTTGTGCAACAAAGAAAAAAAAAAAAAACACCGCAACGGCCGCAATCCGCATCACAGTAGCCGCAATGCCTGTAATTGCAGTGACCGCAACCACAACTGCGACCGTAACCGCAATTTAGAGCACTAGTAATATCAAATTATTTTTTTTCTTGGTTTACATTATTAAAATTTGAAATTAATATTTAAATATTTCAAATTATTATTTTAATTATTCATAGATCTATCTAATTGAAAATATAATAAAATGTAAGAAATATAGGCTATCAATTAAAATAAAAACTATCAATAAAAGAACCATGCATATATAAACTGACAATGTACAACTCTAAAAAAAGAAAAAATACTAAAAATTATGAATACTCAATTAGTATCCGAAATGCCCTCCAAGTCTTAGGACTTGTGGTCGTGTGGAGAATGTGGAGGTGGTGGAGGATGCGCATCGGACAATCAACCACCACTTCGCATATGTTCGATGTAGTTGTACACTGTAATCATGCTCAACTCTATAGACTGCATATGCTACATCCACTGCTCCTTCTCCTTTTGGTGTCACTCATGCAACTCCATGTACCTCCTATCTGTTTCCTCGAGCTGCTTATAAACTAATTCATTTAATACATGCACCTGATTGCAGATATCCTCCACATCAGTCCTAACAAGCCCAACTCCAAACATAGAGGCTAGATAATATAACTTGTTGTAAGTAGTCCCCATACCATAAATCTGACCCATGTAGTGACTGCCAATCATCTGGGTCCATATCTCGTCATTATTAATAGGTAGGCTAACAAGAGTGCTTTCATCCTCCTGTTGCGACTATTACAATTGAGCCTCAGTCAGTTGCTGGATGAACTTACACTACAATTGGAAGAAACAAAGAAAATTAAATTAGATTTAAATAATAATAAATATAATAAATTAAAAGTATTGGAAACTAAAATTATAAGCACTTACGTATATAGTCTCAAATCGAGTGTCAATCCACTGGGGCTTGTCCTGCTTGTAGGTGTGGGTATCCTAGAATAGCTTCCCTTGAGTAGGCGTCCTACTCATCATCCTATTCATCATTTTCTCCTATATTTCAAACAATTTTCATATGATCATACAATATTTAATATAGAAATTGAATAGCTAAATGATCATGATGATTTTTCCATCCTAAGCTATATGCCCTCAATGTTGGTAGAGCTTCTAGTGTGCAGCGAGCTATCTTCGGCCAATCTTCTACTCACTTAAGCTTTCATTTGCTTTACCTTGAACTCCCATGAGTCCTAGTAGGCCTTTAGTGCTTGAAGAATGTCGTCAATAAGCTAATAGTGTTAGCTCCATTTTCACGAATGTCATGAAACATATCGTAAAGCTGCTTGCCAACCCTGGTCCTCCACGCCTTGTGGATCACAGCCTCCTCACATAGATCAATAATGAACTGACACTACACATAAGTACCACAATAGTCAAATCAATATTAATAAATAAGCATGCATAAAAATAAAACGTCAAAATTAATAATAAAAAAAAAATTATCAATTTACACTTGACTTTCTTCACCACAACTCCTATGTAGCTTCAAGAGCCTACACAAAGCTGGTATATGAGCCATGAAAGTTTTCCTCGAATACCTCGGTAATCTTGTGTAGGCCTGGAGTAGGTGGAGTCTAATTGTGTCATAAAAATAAGCTAAGTCAGGTCTCCGTTAATTAAATATTCTATCACAATTAAAAATTCATAATAAATTTAAATTTGAAATTACTTATTAGGATTTATCATCATATTTGATTTTCATACATTGATTCGTGGAGCCTTATGAGAGGTGGACGATGAGGCTTGGGTATCTTAAGACCCAAGTTGGCTGGGGGTAAGGGAAAGAGTGGAAATAAGTATAGGTGAGGTGTGGGCCTTACCTCCTAGAAGTGAGGTGGAGATGGAGAAGGCTAGGGGGAATGAGGGTCGAGACCCTAGCTCCACATACTTAGGGTTAGGCATCATAATGAACTGTTAAGTATATAAAGGATGACCAAGAGGGGTAAAGGTAGTAGCAAAGGTGATAGCAATAGTGGTAGGAGTGGTGGACACAAGTATAGTGGATGTGCTGGGTGAAGCGCGAGTGTGAGGATGTAGATCATGCTTCTTTAGTCTATCTCTGCCTTTGTCCAAAACCAGATGATCCTTGCTCTACCATAAGTGACCTATATAACATTTGTATAAATCAATAAATGTATACAACAAACATAATATGTATATAACTATAAATATAAAGAACAAACAATAACATCAAAATAAATATGCACAAAATTAAAAACGTAAGACATATATTAACTAAATAAAGGCATAACACACTTAGCACCTCATTAATATAAAAGCTAAGGACTATCTCTATCACTCTTGATTTCAACATCATCATTGAATTCCTCTTCCTCATCCTCATTGCTGCCCCCTCTCATCAGACCAACTTATTGAATGTTGCCTTAGGAGTTTAATTATGTCAACTTCCCTTGAGATAGAACACAGATTGGACAGGATGTTAGTATCAACAACAACTCTGGAAGGACTTCAATTATCAGTTTGGCAAACTTGCTTGGATATTTCTTTAACCTCTACTCAACTTCTTGGTTTGCATTTTATTACCATTCTTCATTTAGATTTGCATTTTCTAGGGTATGACAAGTAATAAACTTGTCTTGCATTTTAGGTGATAATAAATGTATCAAAATTTTCATATCTTCTAGGATGGTGAATCTCAATTATTTTGTCATGATTGTGTTTACGTGTTCCCTCAAGACGTGCTGGATCATACTATTCATAATTAAATAGCACAATTATTTTAAGAGGTTCACCAGGTTACTCCAACTCAAGTATTTCATTAACCACTTCATGCCAGTCACATTCTCCATCTCTAGTATCTCCTCTAATACAAACTGCAGTGTTGTCAGTTTTTTCCCCCTTCCCCATTTAGTTGTATGAAATTTATAACTATTAATATGGTACATTGGCCAACTCGTAGCTCTAGTTTTTGGACCCCAAGCTAAATTATACAAGTAAGGATTGGTTACACCATTCCTCTGATCATGCACTTAAGTATAAAAATTGGAATATCAATCGCATAATAATACAAAAACAAACACATGAATAGTAAATAAAATCACTGTATCACATACAAATGATTTGAACCATTGGGGAAATTATTCAAGGGATTGTTGACTATATAGTTATTCAAAATATCTGTAAACATTGAACAATATACAAGAGAAAACACTTTGTCACAATTTACGATTATAAAAGACTTGGGAAAATAGAGAACAAAACATATAACAAAATAGTTTATCAGTTACCTTCTGAATGACCTCACTTCATCACAATTTGGCAATATATGTAAATATGCAGAATTCCATTCAGTCCTAGTTAACCATCGATCTTTACATCGTTGAGCAACACGGCTAGGTTGGTTGAATACTGATCAGGTTAGTTTGATTGAGCGTTCACTAGCATCATCATTCCAACCAACTCTGGTTCTCTTAGATCGGATATGCGGCTCAAAGTAATAGGAGCAAAAGTTAGATGTCTCCTTTGAGATGTATACCTAACATATCGATCCCTTTACTTTAGCTCTATTATTTACCATTCTTTTGAACTCGCCTATTATCTATTTGAATGGGTACATCCACCTATATTGGACTGGCTTACATGCCCATATTTCATATGCCAAATGTATAGGCAAGTGTTCCATAAAGTCAAAAATCTTGGAGGAAATATCCTTTCTAACTTACAAAGAATAATGGGAATGTTTGTTAGCTTCGATGCCTCTCAGAAGCTACTCTGAGGCTATGAACCAAATTGATTTTTTAAGGTTTTGATGAATACCAAATCAGAATATAAGTAAATCTTTTTTAACATGAAAAAGTTGATTCGAATAACAAATTCTTCTATGAGAATGAATTTAAACAAATGGCTTAAGCGCTTAAATAGTCATCAAAGCATCATTGTCCATACCTTTATACTAGAATATGCTTTATATGGAATATATGCTTTGTGTGTCTCGACCTATTTTGTTTAGAAACAAAAAACGAGAATTCCAAAAGGTTGAAGCTACACTTCAGAAAAGAAAGATGAGCCTAGAAAGCTAAATTCTACCAATTCAGAAAGATGACTTTGTCTAGAAGGATGACCCTATCCAAAAGGAATGTTACTAGAAACATACTTCTCATATGTGTCATATCTTCAAAGCTTCCTTAGCACGCTTCATAAACAAATTCAAAAAGTCAAAAAAGGTGATTTGACAAGACGTAGAAGAAGCACTAACAAGTCTGCACAGTTTGTGTACCAACAAACAACTACTTTTCTATCTCTGCACAAGCTTCGAAAAATGAAAAAAAGGAAAACTATTACTTCTCTGTCTAGTCTTAGACCAACAGTCCAAAAAGAACTTCAAAAATTAAGAACTGCAAGCTTCAATAGATATATATCAATGTCTATAAAAGGCTAGATGTCGAAGAAAGAATGGTTAGAACAACTGAATATCTTCTTCACTTGTACAGTTTCATTGTCAACTTTCTTAACCTTCTGAATCTCCAGAAAGTTACTCATTATAACTTTTGTTTAATAGAAAATCTTTTCTTCTACTTTGTATTTGATAAGATTCTCTCTTTGAGAATTTAGAGAAATCACACACATTTAGAAAATATTGTTTATCTTCTGTAAAGAGAGTTAGTGTGAGTGTTCACAAATTATTTTCAAATCCCAAAACTTGTACACAGACCCAGTAGTGGTCAGGTAGAGCTTGGAGAGGGTAGAATAAAGAATACTCGAATTAAAGCTTGAAGAGGCTTGAGAAAAGACTAATCTATTGTAAGAAGTTTGGAGAAGCTTGAGCAAAGAATGCTCAAGTTTTATAAAATCTCAACAAAGAGTTAGGGACTGGAAGTAGGCAAGTGGTTGACCGAACTAGTATAAAAATCTCTTGTGTGTTTCTTCCATAGCTACTTAGCCTAATTTCTTGATAACATAAGTTATATTATCTTCATTTTTAACTTCAATTTGTTCATTACCTTCGATAATTTAAACAAATAAGTCTTTATTAACAAACACAAAGCTTTCGCAATCCAACTCTAGGACTTGAGATATATTTTCAATTTTAACTTTTGAGGTTATTGTTTAAATTTAAAACAACACGATTCAACCTCCTTTCTCGTGTTATCTCTTCCAACAATGTTCTACTCCATCACTAAAAGATCATCAACTCTGAGAGTGGATGAACACAAATATCTAAAATACTCACTCAACTTAGTTAATGGCTCCAAATATCACTAGGCAGTTCTCTTGATGCAACAGGTAGCAAACACTTCATAAATATGTGATAGTTGTGACTTTTCATGCTAAAAACTTCCTTTCTGCAATATTTACACACCTTCTCAAGTTTGAGGTATAACCATAAGACATTTTTAACTCTTGCATTTACCTACACATATCTTGTTTCTGCACAAAGATGAACATATAATTAGCCTTAGATTTAGACTAACGAATATCTCTTAAGGGTTGTAAATTTAACTCAAGATATCTACAATACTTCTTTAATCCATCATTACTTTCTCATTGTCTTTAGTTCGATCACTATTCATCATAGTGTGCATAATAATATCAAATACGTTCTGCTCAACATGCATCATATTTAAACAATATCAAACTAAGTGATCTTTCCAATAGAGTAGTTCTAAAAATATACTTTGTTTGATCCAATTATTTTTTACCCTACAGTTAGGTAATCTAATGGATTTCATAACTTTTGTAATCTTGGAAAATCGCCTAATCCTACCTCAAATTTGCTAATTGGTAAGTCTAACAGTAGCATCCTCACCCTCTATGATATTCTTTCTAAATCTATACCTACTGTGTCTATAAGTATGATCCATATCTAAAGACCATTTATGATAGTCAAACCAAGAATTCTTTCCGTTTTACTTCAAAGTAAATGCTTTTGTATTCTCCATACATATGGGACATGCCAATTTCCCTTGCATCATCTATCCAAATAACATCCCATAAGTTGGAAAATTATTGATGGTCCACATCAATGCTGCCCTTAACATAAAATCATGCTTGATTGAGATATCATAAGTCAAAATATGATCACAACATAACTCACTCAATTTATTAATTAAAGGTTGGAAATAGATATCAATCTTGGCCTTCGAATTATAGGGACCATGGATTATATAAGTTAAGAACCAATAAGGATCTTTCTTGCACATTTCAGGTGGAAGATTATAAGGAGTAACAACTATAGGACAACAAGAATATGGTTTAATAAATTGATTGTTATGAGTAAAACCATTAGCACAAAGACTTAACCTAATATTACGGGAATTAGATGCAAAATCAGGATAGATTCGATCCACATGTTGCCAGACTTTACCATGAGAAGGATGTGTCATTATCCTATCACTCATTTGATTCTTAAAGTGTCACCTAATGTAAGGTGCTAAACTCATTGATGCATATAACCTTTTAAGTCTAGGAATTAGGGGCAAATAATACATTTTCTTGTGTGGAACATCCTTGTACACTACACGTCCCTCTATCTTTGGCTTAAACCTAGGCTATTTACAAAATTTGCAATGAATCAGGGTAGCATTATCTTTGTAATAAAGCATGTAGCATTTCAAACAACAATCAATATTCACTTCATTCAACCTAAGCTTAGAAACTAACATTTTGGCTTGGTAAAAGTCTTTTGAGATAAATTCTGTTTGTGGACTAATCTCACCGATTAATGACTCACTCATTAATGAAGCCCACTGATCAAAGGAACTTTGGTTTTGGCTCACCTTTGACTTATTACTTAACATTCTTACCACCAAAGATAACTGCGAATGCACACACCCTTCCCATAAAAGCCTATTCATTATCTCTAATAGATATAATATCTCTCAACATCTAGATTGGAAATCTCTACCAAAGGTTTGGAATACATTTCAAATTCATGGCCAGCAGCATCAAAAGTCATTCGGTGATAATGACTAAGGTTACCCTCCCAAGTCACATTACCACCCTCTTCTTACTTACTAGATGGACCCCATTGGAACTACTTCCAATATAACTCACGCCGAATTGATTTTCCAGAGAAAGGATTTCCCCATATTCAGTCTAAGCTAATTAGGCTTAAAGCCCTCGTTGTATAGGTGATATTTAATGCACTCAATGTCTAAAAATCTCCTATATATACATTTAGCATAAGGACACCTAACTGTCCTTTCATGTATAAATTGCTCTATTTGACCACAAGCTATTATGAATTCTTTAATCCCTTTATAAAATTATGGTTTACTCCCCTGACCTGGGTGCAGTCTCACATACATTCACGCTCGATTTGGAGCAAACATTGTCTCTCAATAATATGACACACCTAACAATTACACAGTAATTAGAAAAATTAGGGAGAATCTCCCCTTAAATTAGGAGTCTGTATTAATTCTTATTACAATACTTTTTTAGTCCACAACATTCTACATTACCAAAATGACAAAGGCCCCCTTAAAATAGGAGCCTCTGATTATTACATTATAAGAATTATTTAATTTATACAACATTCCAAACAACCCAAAAACTAGGCAAAAGGCTTTCTTGAATAACGAGCTAGCTGCCACTAATTATTTAATTATAAAAATTATTTAATTCAAATGTCAACATTCTAAACTGTAAAAAGAAAAAAAAAACTAGGTAGAATCTCCCCAGCCTCCACAAAAATTAATTCATCAACCAAATACAAATAATAAACATATACAGTCATGCAAATCAATAAGTCAATCCCAAAACCTGTTTTAAAGCGCACCCTCTTAATTCATATCATGCAAGCACACAACCCTATAGCATACAATTCAAACAATGGGAAGGAACTCTAAGCCCTTACCCAGTCATGCAATCTCATCATCCTTCTTATTCCATCCTATGACTCTATCCTAGAAATTTTAAGTTTCTAATACTCCAGAAAATATAAAGTATCAAAATGGGTTACAATGTGTGTGCCTAATGCACCAAAACACTCCAACAACTCAATGCACCAATCAACAAGTGCTCTAAGTGCTCCAAATGATATCTTTAACAATCAACACAACAAAATAGGTTACCAACTTAGAAACTAAAAATTGAGTAAAGAAATGGAATAAAAAAATAGGCTAAACAAAAATGCTAAACTGATTAGAATACTAAATAACATACCACAAACATAATGACCGCCTCCGATGGTGAAGTGGAAGCTTTAGCAGTAGTGAAATGGCCAATAGTTGTGTGGGGGAATGAAAGAAAGAGAGAGTGTGTGTGTTGCGAATGAGAAAGAAAAAGGGGGTGTTTCGCTTTTTAATATTTTGGTTTATTATTATCGATAGATTTTTCATCGATAATGAATTATATATTATCGACAGATTTACATCGGTAATGAGTTAATGAAACAAATCGCTTCATTAATCACTCATTACCGATGAAATTTCTATTGATAATATGGAAAATGAATTGTTTTAGGCGTCAAAGCCCAAATTTCAAATACCAACGGATTTTTCGTCAATAATGTTTAATAAATTTAAATTAAAAAAATAAAATACAAAATGTTACTAACATCATATTTGCCGATAACTTAAAGAGGTAATAATTAATTATTTTAATTACTGACAAATTTTCTATCATTCACTATTTATGTTAAAAAAATAATTTTATACCGACCGTCATTCCGTAGGTAATTTAATTTATTTACCGGCGAAATATTCATTGGTAATTTTTTAAATTTAAAAGATTAAAATTAAAATAGAAAATGTTATTGATGACGCATCCGTCATTAATCTTAGGCATGAACATTTATCATCGGGTTTATCGACGATTGTTTGCTCCGTTGGTAAATTTGGATGTCAATTTTTTTTTATCAACAGTAAATCTGTTGGAAATACCAACGGATTTGTATCGTCAGTAAAATCTGTCGATTATCTACTAATTTCTAATAGTGTTCTTTCTATTTGCCACTTCATCATTTATCTAAGAAGTAACTCACTATAAGGCAATGCTTAATTCTTAAGTCATCACAAAACATATTGGATTTAACTGAAGTATACTTATTTTTATTATCAATTTTGAGCTTCTGCAATAAACAACCACATTGATCTTCAAAAAAGGCTTTGAACCTCTTAAAAGTAAGGAAAAAAATACTTCAAATTTTTGCTGAAGGCAAATTGAAATCATCTTGTTACATCATATATAAAGAGAATATAATAAAATACTTGCTTTCATTAAGTGAGATGGTTTTCATAGGTCCACAATAATTCGAACGAACAAAATAAAGTTTTTCCCCTTTTGTTCTTTATGTAGTTGAATTAGGAAAAGACAATATATGTTGCTTATCAAGTTGACAACAGTCACAATATGGTTAAATATTAGGTGAATCTTTGATTAATATTAGGTGAATCTTTGATTAACTCTTCCCTTTGATCAAATTAAATGGATTTCAAATTACAATCACCTAATTTCTTATATCAAAACTTAGAATCAAGCTCAATCTTATTGAGCTTACACTCCTGTTTAGAAACTAAATTCTAGTTTGCAAGAAAAGCATTTTTACTCTCGTTCCTACCACAAATGACTCATCACTATCAACATTAGTAACCACACAACTTCTTTCTTTAAATAGCAAAGAGTAAGCAAAAAAGGGAAATCGGTCACTAAAACAATTTGCGACCAAAATAGTTAGGTGCATAACCCTTGGTTTCAAAAAAAATTTGCGACTAAAAAAATTGGTTGCAAAATTTTGTCATCGATTTTGCAATTGATTTTTGACAACAATTGCAACCCTGATATTGGTGGCATGGTTGAATTTTATTGACAGAAAATCAGTCACTAATTTGGTTAAGTAATACCAAAGCATTTATAAGTTTATCAATTGCTAAATCGATCGCAAGTTTAGGTCAGATTATTTAGTTGCTAAATCAATCGCTAAATTTGTAATTGAAATAATTAGTCATAAAGTCAGTTTCTAAATTGATGACAAAACTAGTCAGCAATCACAAAATCGTTCACTAAATTTGTGACTTATGTCTATTTTTAGTTGCAAAATCAGTCACAAATTCTGATTAGTCATTAAATTGGTTGCTAAAATGTAATTTCTTTTAGATTTCAATTTTTGAAATCCTGATATCAACAATAGACCAAAAGGCAATATCTATTTTTCCATTATCTAATAAGTTCAAATTATATGTAAGAACCACTCCTAATAATGTTCAATAGTAGTAATGCATCTTTTAGTTTAAATAATGTTTAATAAGAACATGTTATTTGACATACACAATATATATAAAACCACCATCAACTACATAGTGCATGTTTGGGACACATGAAAAATAGCTTTTTTTTAAGAAAAAATGTTGTTTTTCAAAAATCAAACATGTTTGGTAAATTTGTAAAAATAGATTATAATCTAAAACTGATAATTTTAAGCTGAAAAATAGTTTATAAGCATAAGTAATTTTTTGGAGCTTATAATTATAAGCCGAAGCTGATTATTTCGGAATTGTTATATTTTTACCAAATTGACCCTAAATAACAAATATTATATAATATAAATAATCATTTCATATCTTTTTAAGTAATTTTATCATATAAAAACAATTTTTTCATACAACCCAAACAAAACAGATTATCTTAAAACTAGTTTTCAACTAAACTATCCAAACATAAATTAATTCTTATAAAAGCGATTATATAAAAAAGTGATTATACATAAGTGATTATTGAAATAATTTTAATTTTTCAGTTTTTCCAAACACATAATAAACCCTAAACAACATAAAACTACAACAATATATATTGTTGACCAAACTACAAGGTTCTTCTAAATAAAACTATGAAAAATAAACTTTTAGCATACTTCTAACTTGTTCTTATTTCAATGGTTCTTCAATTCTCTCTATTGAGTTTTCAATCTTCATTGATTCTTCATCAACTTCTATTGTGTCTTCAACCTTCTCTATTAAGTCTTCAACAATTTCTATTGAGCCTTCAACTTTATTTATTGAGTCTTTCACTAACTCTATTGAGTCTTCCATTATCACTATTATCTCTTCAAGTCTATCTGTCAAGTCTTGAGTAGAGAAATACTCAATAATCATCAATTTTACATTCATTTAATATAAATCAACATTACTTAGTACACATCTAAATTTTTTTCTCAATTATACTATATTAAGCAAAAATAATAACATTGGCTAGTAGACTAGCTCCATGGCAAGTTCTATTATAGAAAACAATTTGAAAACATCCTTAAGCAAGATAAAAAATAACTCACTATTGAACAATTAAAAAGTCCAATTGCTCAACATCATACTTAATCTTTCTTCTAAACCCAACAAAACTTTTTACTTTGTTCAATTCAATTAAAAACTCATATTTTGATCAATTCCATCATACTCATATCCAATAATATAGGCCAAAAAAAAAATCACAAGAAAGAATACACTAAATATTTTTTTTATGTTAGAATATACTCTTAAGTATGGTACCTACAAACAACCACCACTTCAACAAGAAGCATTCAACAACAAAGGCATATGCACAGACAAGAAACAATATAGCAAGAAAGGGCATATGCACAACATTGAGAAAGCACATGACTAACCAATAAAAAAAAAAAACCAAGAATAAAATTTTCTTTCCCACTTAACACAAATAGCGTTGACACCTTTTTTTCCACTAGACCTAGTTCTCAAGCAACCACAACAATAATACAAGAAAACCTAATAACAATGTAAAGCTTTTTAGTTCTTAAATGAAAATAAGATACAAGATAAGAACAATCTTCTTAACAATTACACCAAAAATAACACTATCACCTCTTTCCACTAGATCTAATTCTCAAGCAATCAAAACAACAATCTTCTTAACATATAAACAAACATAAGATGAAAGAAGACTCAACAACAACTCAACATTCCAACATTCTCGAGCAAGCACAACCGCAATTCCCTTAACATTTGAACCAAAATAAGATGTAATAAATGCAACAATAAACTAAGTCAAAAAACAAATTAATTCAAGCCTTACTGCACCAAAACTAAGTAAAAAATAAAATCATAAAATGCTAACAACATAACCACATAATCAATGTCTTGATTCACTAACACTAAACCAAAAATAAAATCACAAAATGCTAGCAATATAATCACATAATCAAAGCCTTGCTTCACCAAAACTAAGCCAAAAAATAAACACTCCTTCCAAACACAAAGTCACAAAACTTATCCTTTTTCTACTAAGCTCCAAAAGATTGTTAGTTTCATCACATAACACACAAAAAAAAAAAAAATTGGAGTCAAACTCGTATGCTAAAAAGAGAAGAAAATGAAGTAGAAAGACTCACTCTTGCCTCCTAACCAGCCACCTAGCAATTGGAGCTACCTTCTTCTTCCTCACGATCACTAGTGATAGATGGAGCGGCTAACCGTGGTGGCACAATGAACTAATGGTTGGATAGATGACCTCTCGCTGCAAGGGGTGGCCCGTATTTATGACAGTGTAGTTTTCCAGTGCAGGAGATGGCTCACACGGACCAACACATGATCGGCGGCATGGCGGATGGCGATTGTAGGCTTGCAGCACAATGGAAGGGAGTTGGTGAGGTAGGGGTTGATAGTTCCAGCAAGAAAGGTGGGAAAAGAGAAATGAGTGGGAGAAGATAGCTCTTCGATAAAAATTAAGGCTTAAATGTTGTAAGAAAGGGGCTAAACTTTGCCATTGATTTTGCAATCGTAAAATTTGTCGTAAATTAGTGATACTAGCAGTAAAAAAAATTCAGATTATTTTGATAAATTAAATTTTTATATTTCTTTAAAGTGAAAAAACAAAAAAAAAATCATACAATATAATTTTTCTCTCATATAAAAATTCATAGCTCCAATAAAATATATTTTAATGTATTTATATAATTATATATCAAATTGAAATTTAATAAGTCCAAACAAAAAATTATCATTTAAATTAAAAAAATAAATAACTTAACTTCACATTACATTTGTAACTCCAAATTGACAGTTAAAGTTTTAAAGTTTTTCAGTATTTAAAGGCAATTAAAATTTTCAGTTAGCATTCAATTTTGCGATTGATATTTATATTAAAAAGTCACGTTTATTGGTTTCAACATTCAATTTTGCGATTGATATTTATATTAAAAAGTCACGTTTATTGGTTTCAACTTTGGTCGCTAATTGCGACCAATTTAGCGGCTGATTCTTCAAGAAACACAATTTTGTTATGGTGCTCAAATCAGTCGCTAAAGATTTGTGATCGATTCTTCAAGCCACACAAGCCACAGAATGTTATTATGCTTGCTAAAATCGGTTGCTAATTTGGTTGTAAATCCTCTATTTGCGATCGAATTAGCGGCCGATTCTTCAAACCACACAATTTGTTTTTCATGCTTCGATTGTTTGCTAATTTGATCGCAAATCTCATATTTGCCACCAATTCAACAACCGATTCTTCAAGCCACACAATTTTGTTATGGTGCTCAAATTGATCGTCAAATCAATTGTTATTATGATAATTTCTAGTAGTGAATTGCTTTGCATCAATTGACCTACATAAACTTAACAAGTTTTTGATAAAGTTTAGGTACTAAAATAACATCAGAAATATATTTGATTACCAATATATCAATTTGCATATTAACCATGCTAATAATAGCAACATTGCTTTCATTTTCAGCTTTCATTAATCCTGTAGTTGGTTCTGACATGGAGAAAAATTATGGTTTACTTGTCATATAGTGAATGCATCCTGATGGTTTCAAAGAGAACTTGAAAAAAGGGGTTTGAGTCAAGTTCTTGAGCTTTTAAAAACTTTTCTGCACCAAATAAATGATTATTACTAAAATTGCCTAAATCTCTTACTTCGACCTAGTTTAATTAATCCAATCTTGAAATAAGACATGCATGTCTTTCTGAGTTGCGAACTTGTGATGCCCAAGTTAATTTTTTTTCCTCTCTTAGCATCGTCTACCATGATTTTCTTATTATTAACCTAGACCACATTTTCAACCCTCTAATTATTTCTTACTTGAATTTGCTCAAATCCCAAAATTTGAGGTCGCAAATACTACAATAAATGTAACGTAAATGCATCATATATGTAGGTCATTTTGCGACATTGTAGAATGTAATTTATCATGTACAATGAGATAAAATTACACCACATAATATTAAATTTAAAATTGGTTGACTTGCAATGTGAAAGGTACCAGATCGAGAGAAGAAAAAGATAGCTTGAGCTCAGAGAGAAAGGAAATAAAATTGTAAACTGAATTATGCATTAATCGATTATTGTGTTTATGCTATACAGAGATGAGTATCTACAGCTAATCTAAGAGATCACAATTGTCATAACTACAACTAACAGAAAGCGAACAGAATAACAAGCTTGTAACCACCACTAACGATTAATAACTGACACTAGCACTGTGTACACTTATAGAATGAATACGTTTAATTTAACTGTCTCAGACGAATTTTGGTAATGGCCAAGATTTAAAAATTAAAACATAATTGCGTTTAGAAATTGATATTGTCTGCTCTTTCATTTTACAAAAGGTAATTACAACAATATATTAATTAATTATATAATAATATTAATTATAAATAATAATTATTAATGATAACTAACTATTATTATAATAATAATAATTATTTTTAATAATAATATGATCACATAGGTGGTAATCCGATTGACTATCCCCTTAAGGATAATGTAGATTGCCACTTTAGGTACAATCTAGATTAACCAAGTAATCCATATTGCTGGATAGTATGTCATATCAAACATGGCAATAGAGTGGATCTAGATAATGTAATTGAAGATTGTCACTAATCCAACCTCATACCATACGGCACGTTAGACCTCTTCCAATAATTGTTTGTATTTTGGCGTGCAAACCAAATCCTCCACTAATAACTTAAGCCTAATTGCATGAAGTGCTTAATTTCTGAGGCTCAATTTTTTCTATATGAGTTTCAAAAATCCATAATTCCAATGGCTGGTTCAGAAAATATTAAAAAAAATAAAAGTACCAAACCAGCCAATTCGAGTGGCTAGTTCAGTGGGGGTAGGGGAATCTTAATTTTCAGGGTGATGGGAATCATGGAACAAGGAAATTTTGCAGATGGCAGGGTTCAAAAATAAATAAATAAATAAATAGAAAATAAACCAACCAATGACATTAGCTGGTTCAATTAAAAATCCCATATTCATGTAAATAATCATAATTGTGGTATATGTTAAACAAAACACCACATATAAAATAGCAGTTGCAGCTTAATTTGGCTTGTTCAAAGACCAAACTCACAGTGGAGAAAAGGAAATAAATGAAGGTTATGATATCCTCAAGAGTTACATGCATAGAGAGAATGTCAGGTGGCACCCGGAGTTCCCCCAAACACTTCAGTGTTGCATTCCATTTGAGAGCTCTGAAGTACCAAAACACAATGAAGTGATCAGAGGAACTCTAGGTGATAGCTAACGTTCAACATTTATATGCTTTTTCGTGCCGCAATGACAACGAGGCTGCGAAGAATGAATCCTGCTATTTATAGAAAAACATGAAAGCTTTTTCATATTATGGTGGTACCGCATGAAGGAGGAGCACTAGCTAGCTAAAGCTTAAAATAATGATGTTGATATGGCAAATAGCTGAACCTGGTCAGTGTCTAGGGTCAGATGAAGAATGAAGAATAATTTATTACGAGGCGATTTGCCGAAAGCTTTCCAACCTTTCCATCATCAAATATTCTAGATGTGCATATGTAGGTGTAACAAAATTTAGAAGGTAGTTGCTTCATGCAAATTGCCTTGACTTTGAAATTTGGTTCACATCAGAATATTGTATGTGTAATTGACATCTCATATGAGCAAAATATTTATTTTCTTTTAGGGCCATTTTTATGCTGCATGCAAAACATGTATATATATATATATATATATATATATATATATATATATATATATATATATATATATATATATATATATATATCACTTATAAAAGAATACATTTTAATAAACTGAGAAGTTATAATGAAGACATTATGCATTTATTATATATTTTAAATTTAGTGCAATAAGTTATTCATTATCATAAATATGTTAGTTTTCTAATAATTTATGTTCTTGTAGCGCTGCTTGTTAATTTGTACATGAATTACTAACAACAAGTGATAAGATTTCAATTCCAGGATATACAGTCAACAAAAAGGGGAATATATGCCTAGATTGCACTATCTCTTCAACTTGGCAAAACTTCATCTAGCAACAGAAATTATTTCGGTGCTTGCCAAAATCTAGATGGTCCTTGAATGGCATCAATTCTAAAAGCTAGGAACAATAGCTCCATGGATAATATGAAATGGAAAGTGGAAACGAAAAAAGAGACCGAATAGAAGAAAGAAAAAGAGGGAGAGGGGTATCAATAGAGCATAAACAAAAACGAATGTTAACTAAGAAACCGCACTTTGTGGCATGAGCAATGATAACATACTCTTCGATTTTGTGGTTCGCGCGTGTGGTAATATATTTATCAATTAAAATATAATTTAAAATCATATGTGTAAATGTAGATAAATATTTAAACATTAATAATAGATATGTTAGCGTAGTAATTAAGTTCTTAGTCTAACAGTTATCTCTTACATGCTTTACTAAGTCTAAAATGTTCTATGTTCGACTCCTATTTCCTGGTCTACAAATGACAATCAACTCAAAAGTATATGATTTCATTTGGCAAAAAGGATAGAGAGAAAAAGGTATCAATATAGCTTTATGCCGTTTCGAAATTAACATCCTCTACGGCGGCCATTATTTCGTCTAGGTTCATGGTTGAATGTGGTTCCCACAGAATCTGAAACCATTTGTAAAGCTAGAGGCAAGTTACTTATCGACTTAAGGAAAGGCCAGCACTGCAGCTAGTTCCTTCCCAGGTAATATTAGCAATTGCAAAACAGCACCTACGCGTTTCTGAAAGCAGTGTGACAGAGAAAATAAGAAGGGAAAAAAAAAAAATGGAGAAAGATAGAAATTATAGAGATGTATTTAGAATAATATTGTCTAATAATTTTTTTTTCAGTGTTTGCTTTTCTATTTTCATATCTATGAAACACCCTCAGTTCCTATTAAGATCATTTAATTTTGAGCTAGTAGATACTGTGCTCTACATTTTAGTGTGTGTTTGGATTAGTATTTGCAAACTTAAGTCAGAGTGAACTTGATTTTATAAAATGTATTTTGGATAGAATTGATTTTGTAATAACGTAATTTTTGTTTGGAAACTTTTATATAAAATTGATTTTGGCATTAAATGTTATTCAGATAGTGTTGTTCAAATATTATAAAATAAATAACCTTTACTTTTAATATTATTACCAAATTAAGTATAAATAATAAAATTTGTTTTATTTATTAAATTTATTATGGTTTTCACAAAATATTTTAAATAATATTATTAAATAAAATGCCAAACATGTAATAAACACTTGAATAATTATAGTTATTATAATAGAAATACTAATTGATTTAAAATATAAAATATTTAATAAATGAAATATTGTTGAAAAGCGCCCATCCACGTATTCAGGTTGTAATGCACCAAGATTCTACAATCATCTATAGTGATTTGATAATACATGCAGTTGTCACTAACGTGCTAATTGATAAAAGTGGAAAGTTAATTGGTTTATATGGGTGAACGTGAAATATTTAATGCAGAAGCAACTCCCGGTTGCTTTCACTTTAACAGGGGTTGGGGGGGCGCAAAATCGATTTTAAAGCTGAGAGCCAAACATAAATTTTTCTCTTAAAATCATGGTGGATGTATGTTAAACGGGATTATTTCAAACGCCGATCCAAACACGCTCACTGTCTCTTGTTTATGTTACCGAAACTTATTTATCCAAATACCGGACGTGGTTTTTCATTCGCCACTTGACCCTCCTGACAATACACATTCATTGTCTTCTACTATTTCAAATTATAACACATGCATTATAATTTGGATTATTAGTTCATTAAACTGCTTTCGTGTGATTTAGTATTTTCGTGTTTGGTTGAAGTATTTTAATTTTTGTGGAAATTTTGTCCTCATTTCAGGTTAGATAATAACGAATTCAGGTAGGTTGCGGGTGTAGCTTCTCTTAGGAGCTAGTTGTTTGTTCTTTTCTTGTGCTTTGTATTTAGACAAATGAAAAACAAAAATTCAGTTAGTTTATTTTAGACGAAATAGACTTTTTGCTCCCTCATCTTTTATATTATTATTATTTACATATTTTACACATCTTATGCTGATATTAAAAATGAGTACATTGTAATTGTTATTTCTAAAATATTTAAAATATAAATAATTGAATTATTATAGAGGATATAAGTTATGAAAGATACAAATGAGACAAATGAAAGTTCAAAAGAAAATAAATTAAGATAACTTGGGAGAAATATCACATTATAATTGTAACGGAAGACCATGTGTGAAAGAAATGATAAATTAAACATTAGTTATAATTTAAAATATTTTAAAAAATTCAGAATTGAGAAATGCCACATGACAATAATAATGAGATTGCTAACCTCCACACTTTCACGTTAGGATTAGCAAGTTTCATATTTTATTTTGGACATAAAAATTCATTCATCTCTTTTCTTATTCAATTTATAATTATCGGTAAATCTGTAATTTTTTCTTATCTAAAAAATATATAAGTGATTAAAAACTTAAGTAATATTATCATATATTTGGTAAATATATCTAATATAATTTAATAAAATATTTTTATAAAGTTTGTAAAATATTAAAGAATATTTTTTTTATTATGCATTTCTCGAATATCTATCCAAGATATTATTAAATACTAATTTGCGTGAATTATAAAAAAATATAATTATATTACTTAAATTTATATTATTTTAATATTACTTGAATATTGTAACTTCCAAAATTTTTTAGAATGTTAATTTACCTTGTTTGATCAATTTGTTTGGTTTTATCGGATAAGTAAAATTAAGTTGAAAGCTAATTAAGGTTAATTAGATGTCAATTAGAGAGAGATTAGACTTGAGAAATTTAAATAGGTGGATAGGACATTTTTTCAAAGCTATTTAATAACCATTTACCGTTTTGAGAGAAATCGGTAAATATTCGATATTTCAAACTATCAGAACCTAATCAATAAAATTATACAAATAAAAACCCTAGAATAAATTGACACAAATCCAGCCACCTAACCCCCTTAAGTGACACTATCTAAGCCCTTAAAATGGGCAAGTTCAGCCAAGTTTAAACAAGAAAAGGAATCCACCAATGATGCTTCAAAGGTCACCTTCATTAGTTAAAACATCAAACTCTAAAATCTCATTCTTCTCCCCTTCAATTTCGGTTGAGCAAGGAGTAGAACTCTCTCTTCCTCCTCTTCATTTTCTCATCCTATCCACTTTCCCTCATCATCCCACCAAGCCTTCCTCATTCAAAACTTGCTTTATTTGGCTTAAAGCTTGATATCTAGGTAGGATTCCACTTTCTTTGACCGATTTATTGTGATTGGTGGCTGATCATTCCTTCAAACATATGCATGTATTTTATGTTTAATTGAGATTTTAAAAGTGTTCTTGGCTGATTTAGCAAGTATTTAATTGGATTGAAATTAAATATTGCATTAAAAACAAGAAATATAGCAAAATAGGATATGGAAACCTAGGAGATCCTACGGCGTCCATACGTTTGAAGTGTATGACTCTTTTTATGACCACCCAAACTTGATGAACCTATTTTTATGTGAAACGAGATATCTAATCTTTCCAATATATAAATTATAAGACCATTGGATTAGTATTGAGGGAAATATAATTTTTTGAAGTTTGCCCTAGGTTTTTGTCTTTGAATCTGACCAGAGTGAGATGAGCAAGGCATAACTCGCCTATACTCCTTCAAATTGAGTGCAACTAACTTTTTTAAAAAGCTGAGATATAGAGTAACATACCATAAAAATTTCAGAACCCAATTTAGTTTCTGTTGTTCTCGGTAATTCATGAAAATTGTCCTAAGTTCTAACTGGGTTAAAATAGAGCAGTTCAAGTTAGTTAATTTTGAGAGCTCATAACTTGAGTTTTACTTATTCAAAAGGGATGCAAATTGTTGAAAATGAAAATATGTCTAGTTAGCTTTACAACCATATAGGTTTCATATAGTTTCAATTAGTTTTCCATTTTGAATAATTTTTACCTTTTTAGAGCTTAAATCTATCTAGTACAGGACAAGCCTAGTTAAATCTTATATATATATATATATATCAAAACTTAATAGGACCAAAAAGGTTAGAAACGAGACACGTAACAATTTAATATATCCAAATTCAAACCTAAATGAGTTAAAATAAATTTATAACTTAATTTACAAAAACTAGGCAGAATTGGAAGGAACGGCACAAACCCAATTCAAGACCAAGATTATGAAATTTTGGTTTGATAATTGAAATATATACACCTTGCATTGATTTTTCTATGTGAATGACTACCTGGCTGATTGATACTATTCACAAGGAAATGGACTCAATCCGTCATGCCGTCGAAAGTTTGGCAAAAGCTATTCATAACTTATAATGTACTTGCACATGCATGTAATGTTCAAGTCAAGTTATCATTTATTATGAAACTTATAAGTATTATGAGGAATTCCATATCACTTGGGCCAGCCTTGGAATAAAGTTAAGGGGAATAGATCGATGACAGGTTGGGTAAAGTAAACATGATATTTCTATATAGGAGCAAGATCAATTCTGAAAAATAGACTATTACCTATAAGTTATATGGTCAAAGACTCTGAGAAGACTAAGTATGGATTAGAGATAAAAGCAAAACACCCTAGGGACAATGATACGTAATGCCTAGATGTGTTGAGTAAAGTAGAAAAGACTATGATATATAAGCAAGTAAAGACTCAGTGAAACATAGTGCATTCCATTTTCATGTAGTAATGTATTTATGAATACATGTTGATTGATTGTGATTTGAAGGTGCTATATATATATATGAACTCTTTGAATGTGCTATTTATATTCATGCTCTTGAATGATTATCACCGTCAACTATTGCCGCATCTCATTCTATATGATATTATACCTAACATGGTGACTGATATTCATTCGGTTCCTTATTGTCATTAGTAAAATTGGACTTTTGCTCGAGCTATATTTTCTTAAATCCAAATGAATAGGGCTATTAGATTTGTTAATCATAATTTTTTATTAAGTAAAACCGAAGCAACTAGGGATGAACACCGTGACAGTGTAGTATAGCTAATGGAAACTCTACTGAGAGTTTTGAATTCTCATCTTTTATATCCATGTCATCTCCAGATGGCGGGGATAACAGCAACCGTCATCTTCTACATTGAAGTTCCAGAATGGCATGGCATTATGATCTTGCATTGGACTTGTTGTACCTAATGGCCACTGCCCGATATTGTCTTTATGTCTTCTTCCACCGAGCTTTAGCTATTCCTATGTTTAGCCCGCTATTTAACCTTACCATCCCTTACTTAGCAGTCCCTGTGTATATGGCACATCTATCTACACCACCATCATCTCAGTTTCTCCACCAAGGATCCTCTGAGAGCTATCCTTCAGAGCCTATGGATTCGTTTTCTTCCTCTTTCGGTGCCCCTAATGACAACTAGGCCCTTGTCAATTCCGGCATGGCAAACGAATTCCTCTCATCGGAGTCTATTTAGTGGAGTAGCTTGCCCCTGCAGACCACAGTTATACAAGATGGCCCTCTTTTGACATCTTTGCCATAGACACTACTTTCTCTTTTTGTATTCTCATGTATCCTTGACAATGAAATGTCCTCTGAGGACGTTTGTATAGATGCTTACAGTGACATGGGCCTATGTCTTTTTGTTTAGGCCCAACTTGATGTACTCGCCACTATAAGTATATGAATGCATGAGATGGTGATATTTGTACGTATCAGGTCTCTTCGTTTGTTTTTTTCACATGTCTATTTCCTTTTTTTTGTTTAATTTTTCGTGTACATTGTGATACGCTTCGGAAATATAGACTTACCCCATAATTGGATTTTAGAACCGATCAAATTCACTAGATTACCATTTGTTGCAACTAAATTAATTAAACGAAAAGTAAGACAATTAGTATTGTAGTCAAGTAATAATCTATAGAATACAATACAATGACTTAAGCATAGTATTATTTTTCGTAGGGTGTTACAAATATTTCTCTAAACTATATTTGAACAATTCACGTGTTTATTTATTTACCTTTTTAATTATATATTTTATTATCTAAAATACAAATTGAGCTTTTATTAATCAAATCTTGTACTAAAATTTCGTACTAGTATTATCTTGAAGTTAATGTTGCTTTTATCATGTGTGAAGTTTGAGTTTATTTGAATATTAATTTAATTATATATAAATTTTATAGGAAAATATTTTGTTACATTGGTAAAATATACTTACTTATCTACAGTATAATAATATTAGTTAAATTTTTAATCACTTATATATTACAAGAGAAAAATGAAAAAAAAAATAAAGAAAAATAGTGGAGAGATAAAATTAAATAAGATAAAGAAAAATTAAAAAAATAATTAATATAGATGAGATAAAATTACGGATTTATCCAAAGTTGTAAATTGACTAAAATGAAAGGAGTAAAGTTTATGTTTAAAACCAACCTCCACGTCAAGATGCGGAGGTTAGCAATAATATATAGCGCATACTAAGTTTTTAACCTCCTCAATACGGTGTCTTAATTAATTATATGATAAAACTGAAAATGGTAATGAATGATAAATAGCCTTGATGTTTGCGGTACTGTGGATTGCAAGATCCCCTCTGATCAATTCTTCATTTGAGAATTCACAAGCTTTTTTTGACGCACAAAAATTAGATTACTGAATTAACATTGAACTATAACACTTTGCCGTTTAAAACACTAACCATTAGCGAAACCACGTAAATGCATGCTACTAGGTTAACATTAGCCGTTTGGCAACTTAGACTTTCAGGTATTCCGTTTTTTAGGGTATTTTTTTTCCCCTATAATAAGCCCGTTAGTCACAATTCACAAACATATTTAAAAGCACAGCTTGAGAGGATTTTAACACCTTCAAATGCGTTTTATGAAAAACAAAGATGTAACAAGACATTTCAGAGAAATGTTCAAATTATAGGGTAAGGAAGGTTGAAGGAATGTGTTGTATCTTGCGACGAGTAGAAGATTAACCCTACAAGATCTAAAAATACATGAAGTTAATTGATTATCTAAACATGCATCTCAAATTTCCCAGTACTGTATATTAATCTTACAACCCCGTCCAAATAGAATAAAAAAATCATAGCAAGCCAAATCACAAGCACTAAAAAATTAGAGCAATACCCGTGTTGTATTAGTGTACGCATACAATTACTTCATTTTAGACACGTTAAAAAGCAGAGTGTATTTTTCTTTGTGATGTTCTTTGATATCATAAACTCATAAATCGCACATTAAGATGTGCGACACTTCACACACAGGAGGAGTAGAATTTTCTTTCGATCAAATTCATTCATACAAACTAACCATGAAAATCGGCAGAGTGTTTGAATCAGGTTCAAAATTTCAGAATGGAGTTATTGAAGTTGTGCTTCCGTTTGAAGAAGAACTAGTGGAAGTGCAAAATTCGTGGAACATAGGAAAAGTCATGGGACTTAAAGTAAGTAATGGACTGGCCATGATTGATGCTTTATCTTCTAAAGTTAAAGAATGTCAAGACTTCACAATTCTAAGGAGAAAGGGATGTCCAAGGAAGAACAAAGGCGATACCAAAGCTTGAGGGATTTTTGACTCGGATTTGCTTGGTTCGGGGTGTGGCTTTGCCGGTAGTATGTTCTTTTGCTCTGTGTGTTGGTTTCCTTGGTGGTTTTTGGTTCTTGTTTGGTGTCCTGTTCCTCTCCTTTTTGTTTTGTAGCATGCTTTGTTGGTGGTGCTGCTGGTGGTTTGGTGTGTTGTTGGTTGGTCTTTTGGCTTGTTTTTGTGTGCTCCCGCGCTGTTCCTGTTCGAGTGTGGGTCTCTCTTGTTTGTAGCTGGGGTCTTTGTGCTATTTTCTGGTGCTGCTTTGGTGTGATTTGAGGGGTTGGTGGCTTTCCAGGCCTGGGTTGCGGGTTTGGCATTGGGCTTTTTGAGTTTTTCTTTTGTCTTTCTCTCATATTCAACTGTCTATGGCTCCTCACCTCTAGTGAGTCCGAGCACTTTGTCCTTATCAAAAAAAAAAAAAAAAAAAAAAAAAAAAAAGAAAAAGAAAATCGGCAGATGTTGCTGCCTTTCGCTGAACAAAATACAAATAAGAAAAGCTGCTGCAAGAGGGAAAATTTAATGTTGAGCGTGGGTGATCATGAGCTAGTTGAGTTATATAGGATATGTGGTGAAGAAGTTGTTGAAAAGCTTGAAGAGGTGCAAGTAGTGGCCATAAATGAAAGGCTTGATTCACTTTGCTGAGATTACCCTCCTTAAACCAAGTTCATTAAGTTAGTCAGTTCAGACATTTTCTTCAACTTGCAGAATAACTCAACATTCAATGATTCTGTCAAAATATCTGCAACTTATTTTTTAATGTGACATTAGTAACAGCAATCAAAAAATTTTTCTTTCTTAGCTGCTGAGTGGGCTTTCATTGACCTAACTACAAAGTGAATTTTTTCATAGTGTGGATTACAAGAAACTAGTGCATCTTTTATGGCAGCAACTGGATCACTTGAATGCATATAAAATTGCCACCAATTGAAAGTAATAGAACTCAATAATACCACTGATCAAGAATTGAGAACGCAAAAGGTGCATGATTGAATTTGTTTTGAGATGCAACCAAAACGTAAACTAAATGATTAGAGCAGCATAAGTTTCTCACGTAACTTTAAGCTAAATTATTTTATTTTATTTTATTTTCGCCTAACTGCAAAGTGGATTTTATAAAGTAATTACACTGGAAAACAAGCCAGTTTTTCGCACAAATGTCTCAGGAGTTTTGAGATCTTTAATCCTGATGTAACAACCTAAGCTTACAACGAATTTAGCTGTCATAAAGTAACTATACTTTCAAAAGGCTAATATAATTGTACTATACTATATCCAAATTGTGCTATCAGCATTTGAGAACCATCTGAACGAAATCAAATGGCCCTAGGGAGCCGCTTAAAAAAAAAAGTGGAATATATGCATGAGTCTTCATCATTGGCTGGAAATTATGCACATACATATGGTGGGGGAGCATAGGTATTGAATGTTAACAACTTAACATTGCTGCATCTCTTCACCTTAAACAAAGGGGAATCAAATTATGCACGCGTATCAGAAAACTTACAACTTTATTAGTCTGATCGAGTTGCAGCGAAGGAGGCGCTACCTTATTGAAGAGCTCAGGAACCAGATATTTATCTCAAGGAAGTACTGACAACTGGCATGTGTGTTAAAGTGACATTGAAGTTCCAAAGTATCTTCCGAAAAATTTAGCTGCAGTGATTTACATGATAAATGGACCCATGCCATATGGTTTTACCGTTTTATACTAATCCATGAAGTTTCTCCATCAGTTCATGAATTACATACAATCAATTGCCAGACAACACAGAATCAGAGAGAAATAAGAAAGTGGAGTGAGAAATAGAAGGTAGTTGTAACGTAAATTTGCGTGCTTCCCTATTGTGCACTAAAGATAATCAATTGTGAAATGAAAAGTGAGACAAACCCCCGAGTTCAGTTGAATAGCAGGACTTCGCACAAAAACACACATATCAAAATCAAATAGTAAATTGCCATGTTTGGGAATGAAATGAATTAGGTTCATTATTGCCATGCAGTGTTAGTTGCACCCAGGAGTTCCCCCAAACACTTCATTTAAAGAAGGACTATCCTTTCTAAAGGTTATTGGACACAGGACTAGCTAGCCCTTAATCCCATGAAGCGTTCAGAGGAACTCCAAGGGACACCCAACAAACAATCTCATACACATGCATCACTAGTTCTCATGGCTAGACAAATGCAGAGCAACAATTCTATTTATGGTGGATGATTATGTTCAGAGAACAAAACAAAGGTGTGAATTGATGTGGTCATAGAGAAATCTACGTCATGGAGTTTCTTTCTTCCTATGAACCTGGTCAGGATGTTTGGAAAGAAGGGAAGATTAAAGAGAGATCCCATTTGCAATGAGTGATGAGGTGGGCTCGTTGCTGGTAAAGTGATTCAAAATATATGTCGAAAGCTAACATTAGATACCTTCTCAGCCCTTTTCAGTCATTTCACATTGACGAACTTTATTGCTAGGGCAAATATAAGACGTGATATAGTATGTGTAGTTAGAACAAAAAGAAATTTACACTCTTCTTCCTTTGTATTTGGTGAATCAATCCTCTTATTGGGCCAACCACCAACCTGATACTCATCCCAATATGCTCAAAACCTTTTGTTTTCCAGATTGTCTGTTTTAACGTATCTGACTACCTTAATGGCATAACACTATTAGTAACTGCTCGAATCACTAACCATTTCAACCATTTTGTTATTTGACATAACTAACCACTCACCCATTTATGATTGTACCATCTATAGAAACTTTTTTCACAAATTACAAGGGGCATCTCCCATTTTGCTTACCTTATATTCTTTATCTAGAGAATTCATAGATCGATCAGATCTTGACGCCGATTGCCGACTTAATTTATCAAAGGTAGGAACATTTATAAAATTGATGTGCTCAAATATGAAATATCTAAAAAGATAATTGTGCTTTTGATATTATTGCTCAACTTTGATCTTTTAGATAATAAGTCTCAGGAGATATGCATAATATTTCTTCGTCAATTCACTATCTTGTTAAAAATTATCCTTCAGCCAATGGAAATTAAATTGGACATGGTTGTTTTTTTTTTTATTTTGTTGTTTATAGCTTGTTTCACCAGTCATTTAATGAAGGACACACCACTCTTTTGCAATTGCATAGGTTAAAGTTAAATACAGAGAGAGGAGAATCAAAATTATACATATATCGTAGAATTCAAGAGTTTACGGTAAAGGAAGCTTTGAAGGGAATGGATAATGCCAAGACAATGGGTGGGAACTAATAATATATCTGTTGTAGCATGAAAATGTCTAGGAAAAAAGGGCATTAGTTGACTCACAAAGTTGTTCAATGGCATCATGAGGTCCAAGAAAATACCAAATGAGTAGAGAAGAAACACTTTAGATAATATCTATAAAAAAAAGAACCATCATTAGCATTGCTTAGTGATTGTGGGAAAACTCATGTTTCCCATCCACATGATTCTTAGCATCAATTCAAAAATAAAATAAAATAAAATAATCTGTAGCTACTATGTGGCTAGGTGCATGATTTCAAAAATAAAAAAGTAACGAAAACCTAACATAAAATGGACTAAAAAAAAGGGGAAGGTTAAAATGACAGTAGCAGCATGTATTCAGATCCATTTCATGGAAACATCAATAGGTCTTGTAACTCCAGGAACCGCAGTAAAGGTAAAAGTATCACCTTTCTTCAGGGAGTTCAACCAAAAAAATTGCCTACACCCACTATAAAATTTTGCCTTTGGTTTCTCATTTGTGAGTACTTGCACTTGACTGGAACGCGATTTGGACCTACCAATGTCCATCTTGCACATGAGGTCTTGTAAATGTAGGCCGCCATGTTTGGGTAAGTGAATTGCAAGATAAAAGAACAATGCATGACAGCAAGTATATGACATAATTATCAATACATGTTCAAAAAATTGAGAACAAATATCATTGTGATAACTCTTTGACAAATGTACTAAATCGTCCAAGTAGTAAAAAAATCCGAGTGATCTCATGAGAATTGAATTTATCAAACAACAAAATTAATTTTGATTTAGACTACTACTACCTTTTTGAATTGAAGGAAGTTCTAAATTAACAATAAAAGAAAACAAATCAAATGTTTAATATTTTTTTTTCTTTTCTAGGAAAAGAGAATGCTAAATCAGCAGAAGAAAACAAGTGCTAATAAAAGCTAGCGATCCGACTTTACTTGACTTTCTAATGAACCTATGAATTTTTACTTAATCAAGCTATAATTCCACAATTAATGGTTAAATTTCCAACTTGACTAACAACTAATTCCTTAGCATATTAGTCCTCCTTTAAATAAATGAAATCCTTTTATTCTAGACAAATCCCATTTAGAAAATGACTTTACAAGGTGTAAGAAAATTTTAACCAAACCACACAATCAATAACATCTATTCTTGAATAAAGTTAGATTATAATGTTTACCATATAAGCAAGCTGAACATATATAAATTTCCCAATTCAATACATGAATGTAATCCTAGATCAATTCATGAGTGGCCACATCATAAAAGGCATAAATTAAAGAACTATGACAAACACTCAATTGTGGAAATAGAAACTTGTATTAAGCAAGAGGAGACAAGGACTATATCATCTAAGCAAGCTACATCATCTCCCTAAATAGAGAGTTTAGTTACACATGATTGACAAAGAATAAAAATAGAAAATAGAGGAAGAAATCATGATAAACCCAAAATTAGGAGTGATTAATCCTTGAATCTCCATTCCTCTGGTTGTCTTTAGCCTTTTTCCTAAAGCCCCTGCATTTCTTTTCTGTATTCTGATCTCCCCCGATCTCTCTCTCTCTTCGTATTTAAATGTTACAAACCCGAGCAAACTCGCCACTAGCACCTAAGCAGTGAGTACTGAGCGCATGGGCGCCAGAATGCTTAAAAGCACCTTCTTTGTTCTAATACACTGCCTAGGCGCTAAGACGCTGGCGCCTGGGAGCCAAATGTCTTGAGAGCACACTTTGACATTTCTCAATGACCATAGTTGCCAGAACCTGGAAATATAACCAAAACATATGCTTAAACCACATTCGATCCTCAAACAAGCTAAAAAAGATGCAAAATATGAACCACAAAAAATAATTTTTTTCTTAAAAAAAGACACCCATCCAAGGTTCAATTTAATGGACTTTTTAATGACCTTGAGTTCTTAAATTTGTACTTATAGATGGAACATCACATAGAACAAATTATTTACCAATTGGCTTCCGACTGCTAGACATGCCTAGAACTAAGCATATTGCATACTAAGTTTTCAACATCCTCTGTGTCTTAATTATATATATGATATTGATAAAGCAAAGATAACACAAAATGTTAGTTAGGATTCAGATCTAGTTTGTTTTATCTTATGATTAGTTTTAGGTTTATCTTTATCTTTTTATTACCATTGTAATTATTATCTCTGTATAATATAATCTCCGGTATGACTTACACTCAAGTTCAACCTGTCTTCCATTTAAAATGTTTTCATGGTATAGAGCATTTTCATGGTTGATACTAAACTTAACACTAGAATAATTGGTGTATTTTTCAATGAAGAAACTCGAATGCTTCTTAACCTTTGCGACTTTAACAGAGAAACTCCAACACTCCTCCTAATGGTCCTTTCCCTAGCATGTACATATTACTTGGCAAAAGTTTTGATCATCTCAACAGTGGCTTTTGACATTGGGGCATCTATCATCATTTTGTTTGAGTATATCTCACAAATTGCTTTTATTGAAAACCCTCTATTATCTAGCATCAATGTGAAAATTTTTCAAAAGATTCGATTGATACACTAATGTGTTTTTCATGTCTATATCTAGTGTTCTGAGACCATCTATGATGATTTTGTACTTATTAGCAAGATGTCGTCCAGTTAAGATTGATTTTTTTCACCTTAATTCACCCCAATTTGGGCTCACCATTTATTTTTGTTGTTGTCATAATCTAAACATGGCCTTGCATGGCAATGTCTAGTTTGAAGAAAGTAATAAAACAAAGAAAATACAAAATATATTAGTTAGGATTTTGATTTTGTTTGTTTTATCTTATTATTAATTTTAGATTTATCTTTATCTTTTTGTTATCCAATAAGTTATTCTTATAACAACTGTGATCTCTGTATAATAAACTCTTTATTAGACTCACTTGAATTCAACGACTCTTTCATTCAAAATGTCTTCAGGTATAGGGGAAAATGGTAATGAATGATAGAGAGCACTGATGTTTGCGGAGCTGTGGATCGAAAGATGACCTCTGATCAATTCTCCATTTGAGATTTCACAAGCTGTCTTTGACGCACAAAAATTAGATTAACATTAAACTATAATTCTTTGCCGTTTAAAATACTAACCACTAGCTCTATTAATAAACCACATAAATGCATACAAGTAGCTTATATTATTAAGTGCAAGTAACTTATACCCGCTCGACTACTTTAGACTTCAGGTATTCCTTTTTTTTTTTAATTAATTTACTGTATTTTGTTTTTTAAATAATAAGCACGTCACTCACAAATATATTTATCAAAGAGAAAAGATGTTTAGTACGAGAGAAAGGCTTAACTAATGGCGTGGAACAGTGTTTTACAAAAACATGCATGGCTCCATATGATTTCTGTTGTTGGAATCGTGTTGGGGTTGGTCTTTGGCTTCCTGGTGTGCCGTCTTCTGGTGCTGTGGTGTGGCTCTTTTTGTTCCTATGGTGTGTTTTTGGTGAAGGGGTTCTCTTTTTGGAGCATCTTTATGCATTGTTTCCTGGTGTTTTTTTAGGTTTGCTTTGTAGGAGTGGTAGCTAGCCTTGCTTATCTTGCAGGTTTGGTGTTGGTATTTTTTTTAATCCGTTTCTTGGATTCCTATTCTCTTAT
This sequence comes from Pterocarpus santalinus, assembly GCA_031439595.1. Classification (NCBI taxonomy): domain Eukaryota; kingdom Viridiplantae; phylum Streptophyta; class Magnoliopsida; order Fabales; family Fabaceae; genus Pterocarpus; species Pterocarpus santalinus. The sequence goes on from CM062531.1 coordinate 19,041,642, forward strand.
TTTGGCTCCTCACTTCTAGTGAGTTGGAGCTCTTTTCCTATAAAAAAAAAATGATTTATATCAAAGCCCATGATTGGTGCGAATTCATACTATAATTCTTTCGTACTATTTAGCAATATCTTAATTAAAAGCATGGCTTGGTAGGTTTTTAACAACTTCAAACATGTTTTATAAAAAACCAAAGATGTAATAATAAATTTCAGAGAATGATCAAATTCTAGGGTAAGGAAGGTTCAAGGAAAATGTATCTTGCGACAAGTAGAAGATCAACCCTATAAGAACTAACATGTTCAATACATGAAGTCATATGATTATCTAAACATGCATCTCAAAATTGCCCAGTATTTTATATTAATCTTACAAGCCCGCAAGTCCGGATAGATTAAGAAATCTAAGCAAGCCAGATGACAAGCACTAAAAAATTATAGTACCCGTAATTGTATTAGCTTGCGTATACACCTCAATTTCGACAAGTACGTTCAAAAGCACAGTGTTTTTTTTTTTTTTTTTTGGTTATCTTCTTTGATATTGTAAGCTTTTAACTCGCACATTAAGTTGTGCAACACTTCACAAACAACAAGAGAATTTTCTTTCAATCCAATTCATTCATACAAAATATAAAAATCGGCACATGCGGCTGCCTTTTACAGGGCAAAATTGCTGGGGGAAAAAAAAACCTATTGCAGGAGCCAAAATTTAATGTTGAGCGTAGGTGATCGTGAGCTATATAAGCCATATAGGATGTGGTGCAGATATTGTTGGAAAGCTTGAAGAGGTGCAAGTAGTGGCCATCAATGATAGGCTTGATTCACTTTGCTTAGATTACCTTTAAATCATGTTCGTAAAATTAATCAATTCAAGCATCTTCTTCAACTTGGAGAATAACTCAACATTCAATAATTTTTTCAAAATATCTGCAACTTGGTATTATTTAATGTAACAGTGGATGTTCTTTGACCTAGCTACAAAGTTAATTTTTTCATAATGTGGATTACTCGAAAATAGTGCATCCTTAATGGCAGCAACTGAATTACTTGAATGCATATAAAATTGCCAACAACAGAAACAATAGAGCTCAATAACACCAGTATTCGAGAATTGAGAACACAAAGGGTGCATGATTGAATTTTTGTTTTGGAGACGCAACGAAAACTTAAACTAAATGATTAGAGCTGCATAAGTTTCTCATGTATCATTCTCTTTAAATTATCATTTTTTTTTTTTTACCTAACTACAAAGTGGATTTTATAAAGTTATTACACTGGAAAACGAGCCAGTTCTTCGCAGAAATGTCAGGAGGCTTGAGATCTTAATCCTGATGTAACAACCTAGGCCTACAACGAATTTAGCTGTCAAAAAATAACTATTTTCAAAAGGGCTAATATAATTATACGATATTATAGCCAAATTGTGCTATCAGCATTTGAGAACCATCATAAGAATATCAGATGGCCCTAGCGAGCCGCTAGTTATTACAAAATAATAATAATAATAATAATAATAAAACAAGTTTCATATTTAATCTTACTCATTCTACTTAAGGAATATATACATGCACCTTCGAAATTAGCTGGAAATAATGCACATATGGCCAAGCACAGCCATTGAATATTAAAATTGTTGCATCTCTTTGCCTTAAGCAAAAGGAAATCAAATTATACGCATGAATCTTAAAAACTTGACAAACTTTATTGATCTGAGTTACAGCTAAGGAATAGCTGCCTTATTGAAGAGCCAGGAACCAGATATTTATCTCAAGGAAGTTGTAGTAACTGCTATGCGTGTTGAAGTTCCAAAGTATCTTCCGAAAAATTTAGCTGCAGTGATTGACATGATAAATGGACCCGCGTCCATATGGTTTTACTGATCCACGAAGTTTCTCCATCAGCTCATGAATTACAACAAATCTTGTTTATATTATGCTAACAAATTCTCATCAGTCAATTGTCAGACATCACAGAATCAGAGAAATAAGAAAGTAGAGAGAGAAATAGAAAGTAGTTGCAATGTAAATTTGCGTGCTTCCTTATTGTGCACTAAAGGTAATCAATTGTGAAATGAAAAGTGAGACAAACCCCGGAGTTGAGTTGAACGCAGTGCTTCACAGTTCACACAAAAACGCACATATAAAATTGCCATGTTTGGGAATGAAATGAATTAGGTTCATTCTTGCCACGCAGTGTTAGTTGCACCCAGGAGTTCCCCCAAACACTTCATTTAAAGAAGGACTATCCTTTCTAAAGGGTATTGGACACAGGACTAGCTAGCCCTTAATCCCATGAAGCGTTCAAGGGAACCCCAAGGGACCCCCAACAAACAATCTCATACACATGCTTCACTAGTTCTCTTGGTTAGACCAATGCAGAGCAACTCTTCTCTTTATATATGGTGGATGATTATGCTCAGAGAACAAAATAAAGTGAGAATTTATGCGGCCATGGAGAAATCTACGTAATGGAGTTTCTTTCTACCTATGAACCTGGTCAGGATGTTTGGAAAGAAGGGAAGATTAAAGAGAGATCCGATTTGCAGTGAGTGATGAGGTGGGCTCGTTGCTGGTAAAGTGATTCAAAACATATATCGCAAGCTAACATAAGATGCTTTCTCAACCCTTTTCAGTCATTTCACCGTGACGAACTTTATTGCTAGGGCAAATATAAGATGTGATATATCATGTGTAGTTAGAACAAAAAGAAATTTATACTCTTCTTCCTTTGTATTTGGTGAATCAGTCGAACGCCCGATACTCACCCCACCCCGATACGCTCAAAGCATTTTATCTTCCAGATTGTTTGCGTTAATGTATTCTACTACCTTAATGGCATAACATTCTTAGTAGCAGATCGAATCACTAACCATTTCAGCCATTTTGTTATTTGGCATAACTAGCTGTTCACCCATTTATGACGTTACCATCTATAGAAACTTTTCTCGTGAAATACAAGAGGCATCTTCCATTTTGCTTACCTTATATCTTTCATTTAAAGACTTCATAGATCGGTTAGAGACCTTGAGTACCGACTGCCCACTTAATTTATCAAAGCTAGGAAAACTTACATAATTGACATGTTCAAATATGAAATATCTTAAAAGATTGTGCTTTTGATATTATTGCTCAACTTTGATTTTTTACCTGATAAGTCTTAGGAGATATGCATAATATTTCTTCGTCACTTCACTATCTTCTTGTTAAAATTATCCATCAGCCAATGGAAATTAAATTGGACATGATTTTTTTTTTTCTTTTGTTGTTTATAGGTTGTTTCACAAGTTATTTAATGAATAATAACACACCACTCTTTTGCAATTGGATAGGCTAAAGCTAAATACAGATAAGAGAATCAAAATTATACATTTTATCATAGAATTTAAGAGTTTAAGGTAATGGAAGTTTTGAAGCGGATGGACAATGACAAGGCAATGGGACCGGATAATATATCTATTATATTATGGAAAAATCTAGAATAAGGTTTTTAAATTGTAATTGCGACCGTAAATATGGTCACGGTTGTGGTTGTTGGGATTGTAAGCATTGTAACTATCATGATGCATATTATAGTTGTTGTAATGTGAAATTTTTGCGGGTTTCCAATTTGAAAATGAGTTTGTCGTGGTCTAATGTAATTATGGTAAGGTCAATTTATGTGAATAGGAGTCGCACCACAATTTAAATCCTTGATCTAGGAGGAAAGAGCATAAGTTGGCTCACAAAGTTGTTCAATGACATCATGAGATCCAAGAAAATACAAATGAGTAAAGAAGAAATAATTTAGATCATATCTAACAAAAAAGAACCATCATTAGCATTGCTCAATGATTGCGGGCAAAACTCAAGTTTCCCTTCCACATGATAGCAGCAATTCAAAAATGAAAAAAAAAATCTGTAGCCACTATGGGGCTAAGTACATGATTTTAAAAATCAAAAAGCAACAAAAACCTAACATGTAATAGACTTAAAAAAAAAAAAAAAAAAAAAAAAAGAAGAAGCTTGAAACAACAGTAGCAGCATGTACTCAGATCCATTTCACCGAAACGTCAATACGTCTTGTAACTCCAGGAGCCACAGTAAAGGTAAAAATATCACCTTTCTTCATAGAGTTCAACCAACAAAATTGCATCCACCCACTATCAAATTTTGCCCTTGGCTTCTCGTTTGTGAGTATTTGTACTTAACTGGAAAGCGATTTGGACCTACCAATGGCCATCTTGCACATGAGGTCTTGTACATATAGGCCTCTATGTTTAGGTAAGTATATTGCAGGATAAAAGAACAATAAGTGACAGCAAACATATGACATAATTATGAAGGGAAATACGTGTTCGAAAAACTGAGAACAAATATCACAGTGATAACTTTTCAACGACTGCATTGAATTATTTAAGTAGCAAAAAAAATTCCAAGTGAGTGTCATTTCACAAGAACCGAAATTATCAAATAACAATTCACTAAATCAATTTAGATTTAAACTATTACAGCCTTTTTGAATTGAAGAAAGTTCTAAATTAACAATAAAAGAAATAGAGCAAATATTTAAGATTTTGTTTATTATTTTTTTAATAAAAGAGAATGCTAAAACAGTGGAAGAAAACAATTGCTAATTAAGGTTAGGGATTCGACTTTATTTGACTTTCTGATGAACCCGTAAATTCTTACTTAATCAAGCTTTAATTCCACAATTGATGGTTAAACTTTCAACTCAACTATATAATAACCAATTTCTTGGTACATTAGTCCTCCTTTAACCAAATGAAATCTTCTAATCCCTTAGATAAATCCCAATTAGAAAAGGGCTTTACAAGGTATAATAAAATTTAAGCAAACCACATCTAATCCAAGATAAAGTTAGATTATAATGTTTATCACATGAGCAAGAACATATATGAATTTCCCAGCAAATACATGAATGTAACTCAAAATGATATTGATAAATACATGAATTTCCCAAAATTAGATTATGGTGTTTACCTTCTCAATGTCTTAATTACATATATGACATTGGTAAAGCAAGGATAACACAATATATATTAGTTAGGATTGTTTTATCTTATTATTAATTTTAGGTTTACTTTTATCTTTTTGTTATTATTGTAATTGGCATCTATATATAATAAAATCTCTAGTATAACTCACACTTGAGTTCAACCCCTCTTCCATTCAAAATATTTTCATGATATAGAGTCTTTTTATTGTTGTTAATGCCAAGCTTAACGCCAAAATAATTGATATTTTTTCGATAGCAAAACTCCATCGCTTCTCAGCATTGGTGACTTTAATAGAAAAACTCCAACACCCCTCTTATTGATATCTCCCATTATATGTGCGTATCACTTGGCAAAAGTTTTGATGATGATCTCAACTTTGAGTGGTGCATCTATCATCATTTTATTCGAGTATAGCTCATAAGTCATTTTACTGAAAACCCTTCACCATCCAGCCATCGATGTGAAAAAATTTTAAAAGATTTGATTGATACTTTAATGTGTTTTTCATGTCTATATATAGTGTTTTGAAACCATCTATGATGATTTTGTACTTATTGACAAGATGTCTTCTAAGTCAAAATCAATTATTTCACCTTAATTCACCACAAGTGGCCTCACTATTCATTTTTGTTGCTGTTATGATCTAAACTTAGTCTATGTATGACAATGTCTAGTTTGAAGAGAGTGATAAAACAATGATAATACCAAATATATTAGTTAGGATTTAGATTTAGTTTGTTAAGATTTAGATTTTTTTTTTCATCTTATTATTAGTTTTAGATTTATCTTTATCTTTTTATTATCTAATAAATTATTCTTATAACTATTATCTCCATATAATAAACTCTTTATTATGACTCACTTGAATTCAACGAATCCTTCATTAGAACGTCTTCAGATATAAATGAAAATGGTAATGAATGATAGAGAGCACTGATGTTTGTAGAACTGTGGATCGAAAGATGACCTCTGCTCAATTCTCCATTTGAGATTTCACAAGCAGTTTTTGACGCACGAAAATTAGATTAATTAACATTAAACTACAATACTTTGCCGTTTAAAATACTAGCCAGTAACCATTAACTATATTAGTAAACCAACTTATACCTGTTCGGCTACTTTAACTTCAGGTATTCCTTTTTTTTTTTTTCAATTTACTGTACTTTTTTTTTTTTAACAAGCACGTCAGTCACAAACATGTTTATTAAAGCGAGAAGATGTTTAGTACGAGACGAAGGCTTAACAAATGATGTGGAACAGTGTTTTACAAAAATAGGGTTTCATGATTTCCACCAAAGCCCATGATTTGTGCAAATTCGTACAGTAATTCTTTTGCCCAATTTAGCAATTCTCTTAATTTAAAGCATGTCTTGGTAGGTTTTTAACACCTTCAAATATGTTTTATAAAATCCCAAAGATGTAATAAGAAAATTCAGAGAATGTTCAAATTCTAGGGCAAGGAAGGTTCGAGGAAAATGTTGTATATTGCCAGGAGTAGAAGATCAACCCTATAAGAACTAACATGTTCAATACATGAAGTTAATTGATTATCTAAACATGCATCTCAAAATTGCCCAGTACTGTATGTTAATCTTACAAGCCCGCAAGTCCGGATAGATTAAGAAATCTAAGCAAGCCAAATCACAGGCACTAAAAAATTATAGTGCCCTTAATTGTACCCGTAATTGTATTAGCGTGCTTATACACCTCACTTCTTGCCAATTGCCATACAATGTAGGTTGCACCCAAGAGTTCCCCCAAACACTTCATTTAAAGAAGGACTATCCTTTCTAAAGGATATTGGACAGGAATAGCTAGCCCCTAATCCCATGAAGCGTTCAGGGGAACTCCAAGGGACAGCCAACAAACAATCTCATACACATGCTTCACTAGTTCTCTTGGCTAGACAAATGCACGGCAACTATTCTATTTATATATGGTGGATGATTATGTTCAGAGAACAAAATAAAAGTGTGAATTTATGTGGTCATGGAGAAATCTACGTAATGGAGTTTCTTTCTACCTATGAACCTGGTCAGGATGTTTGGAAAGAAGGGAAGATTAAAAGAGAGATCCCATTTGCAGCGAGTGATGAGATGGGCTCGTTGCTGGTAAAGTGATTCAAAACATATATCGAAAGCGAACATTAGATACTTTCTCAACCCTTTTCAGTCATTTTACAGTGACAAACTTTATTGTTAGGGCAAATATAAGACGTGATATATCATGTGTAGTTAGAACACAAAGAAATTTATACTCTTCTTCCTTTGAATTTGAGTGAATCAATCTTTATTGTACGTACTCAATACTCAACCTAATACGCTGAGATCTTTTTATCTCTCGAGTCGTCTGTTTTAATGTATTCGCTTGCCTTTATGATATGACGTTATTATTGCTGACCAATTATTTCAACCATTTTGTTGTTTGACATAACTCACTACTCATCCATTTATGATTGGAATTTCTATAAAAACCTTTCCATGAACCAGAGGAGGCATCTGCCATCTTGCCTACCTCATATCCTTCATCTAGAGACTAGTCAGACCTGAGTGCCAATCGCCCATTTTATCACAAGTAAGAACACTTATAAAATTGACATGCTCAAATATGAAATATCTCAAAAGATTGTGCTTTTGATATTATTGCTCAACTTTGAATTTTCACCTGTAAGTCGTAGGAGATATGCATAACATTTCTTTTTCACTTCACTATCTTGTTAAAATTCTCCATGAACCAATGGAAATTAAATTGGAATTATTATTTATTTATTTATTTATCACTTTTGTTGTTTATATAGCTTTTCAAGACGCAAACCTTGAGTTTTCTTAAAAGCGAACTTGTGTTGGCGAAAGCAAGTTTACTTTGTAGAAACGATTGTCATCAAAAACACACCTTGAATGCGCTTCTTAATAAGTTTTTGACATCAACTCGTTCAGCTTGTTGCAATTAAATAAAAATATAACAATGTATCTAAAAGTTGTTGAGATATTAGAAGTATAATTTAACTATTTTTAGACTAGAACTCGAATTTTAATTGGTCGCAGATCCCATTATTAAAAATGTCATTTTAAAAACACAATCATCCATTAAAAATCCACAATATCTGCATGTAATATTGCTTATCATCATCGTCAGGTGGGAAATACCATGATACTAGTAAGAATATTTGAAGACAAGCACATCAAATATGTGAATTAAGGTTGGCTTAAATTGTAGAATTTAACTGCGATGTTGAGAACGTTTTGCGAGTGATAATAAATATTCACTGAGCCTTTGTTTGGTTCAAGTGAAAATGAGAGGAGAGAAAATTGAATGATTTCAGAATTTTACTTTATTTGGTACACATGAAAAAAAAAAAGAAGAGAAAAAAAGATATACTTTTTTCTATCTACTTTTTCATAATTATTTTTTATTTTATCTTTACTCATTTTCTTTGCTCGTCCAAACAAAATGCAAGGCTGGTGGAATATCTTGAACTTAGAATTAATGAGTTGCTCAGTTTCTCTATTCATAAAGTTGGAAATCGTAACTACATAAACAGCTATGCTCACTACTTAGGGTTGTCACCTGATGCATAGAGTAGTGATACATTTAAGATTAGTAGAGCTTATAGCTTGTAATGTGCAATGAAATCCATCTTGATTTTCCATTAAAATATGTATTGAAAGGTCGAAAAGGTGCTAATCATCAAGAGTTTTTATTTTTTTTTTCTATTGGTGGGGCTGGAGTCAGATTGAACAATGACACTTGTTAATGGATTTAAGTAAAAAAAAAGTTATTGTGACTAATAGTTATAGCTTAATTTTGACCTAATGATAAGTGTTTAATTCAACAAGTGGTATCAATATCAAGGTTGCTCTAGTTCTATTCCTAGAAAGGCACATAGTACTAGCAGGCGCTGGGAGGTGATATTTATTGTAGGCCAACATTTTACCTTAGTAAGATCAAGTGCGTCGGAGTTAGATTGGGTTAAATGCTTGACTCTTAAAAAGGCATGTATTGTGATGGCAGGTGCTAGAAGGAGGATTGTTGGTTGTGGGCCAACATCTTATCTTAGCAAGTGTTTGATCCAACACTTTCGATGCTTTCCTTTTCCCAAAACCATTGACCATCTCCATATACATTGATTGGTAAAACAGGTACGGTACTAACATTTCATTTTTAACACCAGGTAACATTTACCATTTCCATATGAATTAAACATAAAGTTCATAGTTTAAACAAAAAAAAAAAGAATTAAAATTTTTTAAATAATTTAAATTTTAATGTTGCAAGATTTTTATAACATTTCTTACAAATTTTTATATATTTTGGGTAAGAAAATTGTGTCGGCCCTTCTAACATAGCCAAACGGTTGTATATAAGTTAGGTGTGCTTGTTATGCTAGTAGCATACGGGCATGTATTTCCTCGGTTCAATATGGCTAATGTATAGTGGTGCGAAAGACAAGGTGTTATTGTTTAATGTTAATTAATCTTATTTTTTTCCATCATTATCACAACTGGTTGTGAAATTCCAAATGGATAATTCGTATGAGAAATTAATCAGACGCCATCTTTCAATCCACGGTTTCGCAAACATCAAAGTTCTTCCTTAGCCATCAGCATTTTCAGTTTAGCTCCTCTAGTTGCTAGTCCAACAAGGGCCTTAATCTATTATCTATTACTAACTTAACTACCTCTAACTGCCACTTGTCACCCTCTAATCAAAGTAAAACTAAAATTATTTTCGCTAAAAAATTGTAAAGTCGTCGCTAAAAATTGATCCAATTGAGCTTTATTCGCGCATGGAGTCTTGTCTTCACCGCCCATCATGCTTCTGCATATGACATACATACCTTATCGCTTCTTTTTGACTCGTGCATGCTCCACGTTGTTGCTTCAACGTGTAGCATTCAGTTTTTTAACTTTCTGGTTTTTATATAAAACAAAAATTTTGGTGTTTTAATTTAAATACTTTTTTACTTCTTAATTTAAAAATATATGATAAAACATACTATTTCAAGTAAATTTATCATCCGTCATCAATAACAAGATATATAAGTATGAAAATTTATAAGTATCAATTAATGAAAAATAATTAACTATTTTTAATAATATTTAGACTAGCTTACTTGAATTTAATAAAAAATAAAATAAGGTGATATTATTGAAAGAATAGGTATAATTTTAAAATTCTATTGAGATTAAAATTTTTTTTGAGCTCATCAAATAAATGAAGAATGTTTATAATTCAAAAATAAATTTAATTTTGATACATTCTTAGTATAAAGAAGTTTTATATAAATATACAATTATATATTGCACATCAGTAAAAGTATTTGACTCAATCATTAACTACATTAAAAGTCTTATAAATAAAAGTATATGATTGGATGATACTATAAAATCTTTTTACACTGACAATATATCAAAATTAATCTCGAAAAAAATAGATATTAGAAAAACTTTTAAATCTTGAGAACTCTTTTGATCAAGCTATAAGTAAATAATATATAATTCCATTATATAAGTAATATGTGATAAGGTTAGTAAAAAATTAACACTTTTTTATGTGATTATGATAAATGTATTTTTGATAATTCAAACTTTGAATTGAAAAAAAAAATCTTAATTAAAGGTTAAATATTTCTATTAATTCATAAATGTTCATGGAAATATTTATGAATAACTCATCAATAAAAAAATTAAATTGAATTAAAGTGATAATCTATTACAATTAAAGAAAAATTATTACTACTAAAATATCTTGAAAATTTTAACTCTCTTCATCTCTTTTTAGAACCTTCATCTCTTCTACCATTCAACCTAACCTCACTACCAATCTCTTGCTTCTCCTTCCTGCCATTGCCTACTCCCTTTGCTTCTCCTTCGCTGCCCTTTGGAGCCACTATGTGTCTCCCCTCAACCTCCGTTCTAAAATAAGAGTCGTTACGTGTTAAGTAAGTGAAGGGGAATATGACTGGTGCTAATGGGATCAAGAACATGATGTTTTATCTCATTGCATCTTGCAGAAGGGCCTCTCTTGAGATGATTGAAGAGTTTATTTTAGTTGTTGACTTATATACATAGGTAGGAACTAACCATACTATCTCTATCTAGTAAGGTTTTTGCTTTTGCTGTATTTTATGACTTTTTAACTTTTGACAACAACGCTTTACTAAAATGTTGTCGGATTTATGAGCCTCCTTATGAAACTATTTCCATTTTTTTTTTGAAAAAACAAATAATCAATTTATTTTTTTTCAATAAGTACTACTTTAACTCCAAGACATTGATAGTTATTATTGTTGCTATAGGCTAGCCTTTTTTTTTATTTTTTTGGTTTACATTAAGAGTGATTTATATTCAAGTGAATAAGCTATACAAAGTAATTATTTCTCAATTTCCCAGTTTGTCCTCTCTTTCTCTTGTCATCCCATCTCTTCTCTATAGCTTAGCGCCGCCATCTTGCTTATTGCTATCGCTGCCTCCTGCCGTCTCTTAGTTCTCACTCTTCTCACCCTTTAGGTAAGATATTGAATGCTTTTATTGCTAAATGCTTGCTATTCCTGCTTCTTGCTTCCTTTTAATTTGAATTATTGCATAAAGAATCTTTAATTAAAGGAACAATGAATAACTCGAAAGCTAAACTCTTGTTGTTTCATGATGTCAAATAATGTTTCTCTTGTTTAGATTTTATGAATAACTTTATTACCTTTGTATTTATTGGTGCTATAGCAACATTCTATATAGGTCATTTTCTTTGTTGTTGCTTCACTTTTATTGATACATATGTTAATTCTATTCTATGAATTATTATTTGTTAACTTTATAATTTTTGGAATTGATAGACAAAGTTATGTTTTTATAAGATTCACATGATAACAACTGAAACTTTACGACGGGTTACTTTTTCTTGCTTTCACCTAATTAGTTTGCTTATGGTAGATTATTAGTCTACTGTATCACTCACAAACTCAAGTTAGTTTCTAAAAGTGTATTGTAGTTTCCCTTTCTAAAGATATTGTGCTAGAACTGCACATTTTTTGCTTAGCATGATGATTAATATAAGAGTTGTGATTACAATTTCAAGTTTCTTATTGGAACCTTTAGAAATATTTGTTGATCTAACATGTTTCAAGTTTTTAGTTTGATTGTTTAAATGTTTAATAAGATTGACTCGTTTTGAAAAATGTTTCCGGCCATAATTGTGACTCGAGAAGATCTCCTTCGATCACTTTAATTTGTGCAATTAGATGTCTGAAATTTCTTATATCAAAATTCTTTTTTTACTCCATATACAATTCCACTACTTTTCAATCATCTTCAACAAATCAGTTAATGGTTCATTTAAATTTCGAAATTGCCCTCAAAAGGCCGTGATACATCTCAGTGCAAGAAACTTATTTTGGTTTCGTAATGAATAAAATAACATGTGCTTTATTTTAAAAAAAAAGAAAAAATAATAAAAAGTATGAAATAAAAAGTAAGGAGGTCAAAATCAACCCGTGAAATCACATGGATAAATACTAGTTTGTACTAATTAGTCTCCTTTATGAAAAGGAAAGGGGAAAAAAAAATTCCATCATAACTTGACTACGACTATTCATTGAATATCATGTTGCATATACAACCAGTTGGTGGCTACTGGCTATATACAACTGTTTAGCGCTATGTTAGACTTCTCTTGCTGAGCACGTTCAGATTCTGTTGCCAGCCACAGTCTTGAATATTTGAGTTTCTCTGAATGTCACAATATGGATTACCCGAAAATAGAGCATCCTTTATGGCAGCAACTGAATTCCCTGGATTTATATATGCCGCTGCACCAACCAATAGTGGTATAGCAAAAGAGCATCAGTCTTCCAAAAATTCTGGATCACAAAGGGAGCGTGATTGAATTTTGTTTTGAGATGCACTAAAACTTAATGATTAGAGCTGCATATATTTTTCAGCTAACATTCTTTTTAAACTAAATGATTTTCCTTGACCTAACTACAAAAGTAGAATTTAGCAGTCAACTACACTCAAATAAAAACAAGCACCAAATTAAAACTAATCTTTTTTAAATCGGGTCGGTTCATTATAGGATATTATTTAAGGAGAATAAATATCAACTTACTTAAATCAATCAAACATGTGAAATAATTACTTTCAAAAGGTTAATTATGCCATATCCAAAATTATGGTTGTTGCATATGATCACCGTGTGAATGAATGTAAAATGGCGCCAGCAAGCCACTAATTATTCCTAAAATTTCATACACAACCTTGAACATTCTATTTAAGAGAATTCTTAGATAGGCCTTGTGCATGTTTGGGAATTGAGATTATAAGCTAAAATCAGCCTTTCTTTGGAATAAAAGTTGTTTTGAAATAAGTTATTATGTGTGGGTAAAAGAAAACAAATGTATTATAAACAAAAATTATAATTTTATACTGAAAAATATCTTATTATTATATGCAACATTTTAAAATTTTTTTATTAGTAGTAGAACACATTATTTTAAAATTACTTATAACTTAACACATCCAAACATAAATTATTTTTAAGTTAATACATCTAAATATAAATTGATTTTCATATAATTAACAATTAAAAAACATAAATTACTTTTAAATTAATATATTCAAACATAAATTGATTTTTACACAATCAATTATTAAAAAAAAGTGATTATATTTATAATCGATTATTGAAATAATTTTAATCTAAACTTTCGCAAACACACACATCATCTTTTAAGCATTCAAATCATTAATTTTATAACAAGTGTAATAATATTTTTAATGAAATGTACACTGCTATTATGGTCCTTGCTACATTACACATATGTCAAACAATAATTTGCATGCCTATGATAAACCACATATGTATGCATGCACCTTCAAAATTAGGTTGAGATTATGTTCATGCACCTGGCTCACATATTGAATGCTAACGTAGTTACATCTCTTCACCTTAAACCAAGGGAAAAAAAATTATACGTATTTTGAAAATTTATAAACTTTTGGGTGTCATTAATAATATTGATCCGAGTTGTAGCTGATCAGGAGGAGCTGCCTACCTTATCGCTGGTGAAGTGTTCAGGAAAATTACAATTAAAATTCCCAGATAATCATCTTTAGGAAGCACTAGTAGCTGGCATTCGTGGCTACTCAAGTGACATTGAAGTTCCAAAATATCTTCTGAAAAATTAAGCTGCGGTTAACATGCATGATAAATGGACCAATTTCCATGGTTTCACTAATCCAAGAATTTCTCCACAAGTCGATGAATAAAAATTATTTACGTCAACAGATTCTCATCAATCAACGGGCGACAATACGGAATGAAAGAAAGCAAAATGTGGAGAGAAATTAAATGTACTACAATAGCTAGCAAATTTTCATGCAATAATGATAATCGACTGTTCGAAATATTTAAAAGTAAGATGAACCCCGAGTTGTGTTGAACATGGGAGTTACCCCAGAAACTAATCAAATGATAAATAGCAATGTTGGGGAATGATGAAGTGAATTTGGTTCATTCTTACTATGCAATGTTGGTTGCACCCAAGAGTTCCCCCAAACACTTCATTTGAAGAAGGACTATCTTTTCTAACGGGTATTAGATTGGACTAGCCCCTCACATGAAGCGTTCAGAGGAACTCCAAGAGAAAGCCAACAAATAATCCCTTACACATGCTTCACTAGTTGTCATGGCTGGACAAATGCACAGCAACTATTCTATTTATAGTGGAGAATTAGGTTACGAGAATTAAATAAAGTTGCGAATTTATGTGGGCATGGAGAAATCCACGTAATGGAGTTTCTTTCTACCTATGAACCTAGTCATGATGTTAGCCAAGATGGGATGACGGAAGAGAGAACCCAGCTGTTGTAAGGGAGTGGGCTCGCTGCTCGTAAAGTGATTCAAAACTTACGCTAAAAGCTAACATGAGATCCTTCCTCAAACGCTTTCAGTCATTTTCATAGTCATGAACTTTATATCTAGGGCAAATATAAGAGGTGAACAAGTGTAGCTAGAAAAAAAAAAAAAAAAGGAAAAATGTATACTCTTTTCTTTTCAATTGAAGTGAATCAATCCTTATGAAATCGACGTTCTCGAATATCAAATATCTTAAAAGATTGTGTCTTTGATATTATATTGCTCAACTTTAAATTTTGACACAATAATAATGTTGGATCTACAGTGATCTTATTATTAATGATGATGCAAACTATGTATTAAAGGTCCCTAGCATTTGATTTTGGAAGGGTTATTTTTTTGTGAGTACAGGAACTGGAAATCCAGCAGCTAGAAATGAATGACCTAAAGCAAATTCTACTAAAAAAGAAGAATGTACAATGTCCAAAGTGTTGACCCAAGAATGCAGTTTTTCAACGGTTATAATATCATAAGCTGCAACACCTGTTGTATTCTCCTAGATTGTTTAATACTAGGATAGGAATGCAAAATGTATAAGTCAAAAAGTAACTTGAACTATGAGAGAGAGAAAGTCAAGGCACAATGAACAACATATAACAGCATGAAATAATAGCATATTGGACTCTTGAAAAGCTCCCCAACATTCAAAACTCTTGGGTGGAGCCCAAGTCACGTGCATGGGCTGAAGCTTCTATAAATACTTGTTTTCTAAACCTCATTTAGTGTCTTTGTGACATTGTCTACATGACTTAAGTTTTTTGTAAACTCTATTGAGAGCTTAGTGCTTCTTATACTCAATCTTTCTCATTCACATTTCATATTTTGAAATTATTGTAACTCAAATGAGTGAAACTTGAGAAAAAAGAAAATCTTGTGAGGTACATAAGTGAGAAAAATACCATTAAGAGATGTCTCTTAGTTGATGAGAAAAAAAGTAATTCAAGATTGAGTGAAAGTATAATAGATCTTAGAGAAGCTTGCTGTAACAAGGAATACTCATGGTGAAAAATCTCACAAGGTTATGGAAACTGGACAAATACTTCAAATTGTAGAGATCGAATCAGATATAAATCTTTAGTGCAAGCTCGTCTATCCATTATCTTTTAAATCTGAACTCATATTATTATAATATTTTGAAATATGTATTCTACTTATATTTCGAGTTATTTGATAACAAAATCTAATTGGCATTTAATAGATTTCTATTAGCTGTCTATTAAAAAAATCTAGTTATGTAAACTTTTTGAATTGTATGTTAAGTGTGCAAAAAAATGTTTTCAACCCCCTTTTCAAGTCCTCTAGTACCATCAAATAATAATAATAATAATAATAATAATAAGTACAGAAATGTTTTTGGTATATTGTGTTTAGACATAGTTATCGATATATGTGGATCACAATTCACAAAAGTGTGTGATTTTGTTATGTGCATGAATGTGATGATCAACTGAAATAACAGATATATACTCTTGTGTCGATTCGAATTTGCACAACTGAAGTCTAGAATTATTTGAATTACGGTCCCCACATATATATTATTGAATACAACATATTGATTTAATACATACATAACTAAAATTACTCCACATTTATTTAAACTATAATTACCGAATGTCAATTGAGGTATATAAATAACTACTGAGAGATATTGAGTTTAACATGTAATTCCACATTATCATTGAGTAATTCACTGACCGTCTCCTTGTTGAAAATTTTGCATATATCAATGAGTGGAGATAATTTTTTTCTTTTTTTGCCTTTGGCGTTTATTTTTCTTGAAAAAGAAAATTGAATTTCTTCCACATTTTGGATTTGACTTCTCCTTGACACTCATGCTTTACGTCTTCTTCTGAAGGTTCTTAAACAAGAGATTCTACTTGCATAGAGTTGAAAAGAGAAAGCTCTAATGGTCTTGGAACTTGGAATCTCTCAACTTTTGATCTTCACTACACAAGTTTCTCCCATTTATTGCATAACTTTTTCCCTAAATTCAGCTAGAATATAAAATTCTAGCAAGATTAGCATAGGCAAAATATCTGAAATCGGAGGTGAAGAGATTCACGAGAACAAAATTTAGGGTATGTTTGGTTCGTCTTATTTTGACAAAAAAAAGTGATTTTTTAACTAAAAAAAATCATTTTTATAGAAGTTATTAATTTAGCTTCTACCCAAAAGTTTAAAAAAATAATACTTTTAGGTTTTGAGTAAAAGTTAAAATGAGTAATTTCTATAAAAAGTAAATTTTTTTTAGCAATTGAAAATTATCTTTTGTCCAAAAAAAGCTAAAACAAATGCACCCTTTAAATAAGTTGCTTAAGTGCTTCTCAAGTTGTTCTTTAAACAAAATATGTACAACCATCAAAGTAGGTCATAGCTAGTGAATCAACGGCTTGAGCCACCAGCAAACCCACCATACATTTTAT
Source organism: Pterocarpus santalinus (assembly GCA_031439595.1). Lineage (NCBI taxonomy): Eukaryota > Viridiplantae > Streptophyta > Magnoliopsida > Fabales > Fabaceae > Pterocarpus > Pterocarpus santalinus. The sequence goes on from CM062531.1 coordinate 19,058,960, forward strand.
TGTAGATTTTTCTAGTCCAACAGCCATCAACCATCAACCATAATCATACCTAAAAGCATGGCTTAATTATTGGGCGTTTAGTGGATCCTAGGACTAAATGAGAAAACAAAATAAGCTTTACCTACATGTTGACATTAAAAACCTTAAATTATTTCTCACATAACTCATTCTTCACCAATATGGAATTTCATCACTCTCACTTGAATTTCCAACAGCCCCTTTAAGTGTGAGTCTCTACATTAGTTTACTCTCCCTTAGTGGAAACCTTTTTGAATATTCACAAGAAACTAAAACCAAATCTTGGCCAATGCTTCAACATAGGTTAAGCACAAACCCAAGCATTAGCCACTGTCTCCAAGTACTCAGCCCAAGCAAATAATCAACTTCGAAATAGCAATTGTATATATGCAATCATGGGGAGCCCAAAACTTGATGAGATTTCTATCAATGAGTTAAGTGAGAAACCATTATAATGGTTTTGACATTATTTGTTGTCCCAAGACATGAGTGTATGTGTCTTTCCATTTATATATGGTCTTCATAACTCTTATTTTTTATTTTCTAGTAAATAGCATTTTGGTCCTAAGATTTTATATGTTTATATTTGATATCAATCTAATCCTAAAAAATTTTTTGACATCAATTTGGTGATGACATTTTAAAATCTGATATCAATTTAATTTTACCATCAAATCTTACTAACACTGCTAACCATCATCCTACATGGCTTACTTATGAATATTTCATAAACTCCACATCATCAAAATTTAAAAATAAATAAGCCATCTCTGGAGCCCTAAACTACGGCCCACATGCAGCCCCTTCCTTTCCTTCACCACCACCATTCTCCTCCAAGCTACCCAGCTATGAACCGGCATTTGAACAGGTGCCATGACAAAGTCACCTTACACCAGCGACACTCCAACCTAGCCACAACTGCATCACCCCCGTCTCTGGCGACCCACACCCTCCCCAACTTACCGGTAAATGGGGAGCTATATGTATAAACGCATTTATGTGTCGTTGATTTGACAGAAACAGGAAGTCAAGACACCATAAGAGGGCTGCAACTTTGAACATTCATATCTATGACCCCAAAAAGAAGACATGGATGCTTCTTGTCACATAGTCGCCTTTCAATTACCCTATAGATATTAATAGTGCTTTATTGAGCTCAACTTCTATGAGCTACACTGCATCATATTTGTATAGTATAGTTTATGAATCTCCACCAAACTACCTGTGGACCGCGTCATTTGATCCACCTGGTTGCATTGCAGGTAAGGGAATGGGAGAGGCTGAATGCTGGTCGTGAGGGAGAGGCATAGGGGCTGCCGGCGGACTGCAGTTTAAGGTTCCAGGGTCGATGAAATTTTGTGGGGATGGGTAGTTTATTTTCTTAATTTTCAGCTTTATTTTTAAATTTTCATGATATTTATGAAAAATATATAAGTATGACATGTACGATGATAGTTAACGGTGTTAAGTGAGATTTAACAGTCAAATTAATTAATGTTAAAAAATTTTTTTGAAATAAATTGATGTCAAATGTAAAATCTTAGAATCAAAAATATTATTTACTCTTTTTCTTTTTTTGATAATTCATAATAACATTAGACGACTCTATATACTCTTCAGATGGAAGAGGAGATGAACAGAGCAAAACAAAAAATAGGAAGTCCAATCAGTACAGCATTATCCTACACCTACATCTACATACACCAATTTTTCTTTTTTAAAATATTGCTAGCAGTCTTGTGCTGCCCGCCCATGTTCAAGAGCTCTAACACCATTTAACTAACTTGACAAATGACAATTCTGTGATTCCTCTCGAATCTGGTCCAAATTGCTGCAAGATGCTTTGCTTAGGATTACACTTCACAAACCATAAATTGCTGAACCAACTTTATTCGCAAATTTGCATGCAATAATGATAAATGATAATCAACTGCGAAATGTAAAAGTATGACGAACCCCGAGTTGTGTTGAACATACATAGGAGTTCTCCCAGATACTTATCAAATAAAAAATAGCAATGTTTGGGAATGAAAGGATTAGTTGCTATGCAGTGTTGGTTGCATCCAAGAGTTCCCCCAAACACTTCGTTTGAAGAGTGACTATCCTTTCCAATATTGGGTATTAGATTGGACTAGCCTATTCCAATCTAACTAGCTAGCCCCTCACATGAAGCGTTCAGAGGAACTCCAAGAGACAACCAACAAATAATCCCTTACACAAGCTCACCAACTAGTTGTGTCTTGGCGCGACGAATGCACAGCAAAAGTTCTATTTATAGTGGAGAATTATGTTGCGAGAACAAAATAAAGGTGTGAATTTATGTGGGCATGGAGAAATCTACATAATGGAGTTTCTTTCTACCTATGAACCTAGTCATGATGTTAGCCAAGAAGGGGAGGGTAGAGATATCCCAATTATTGTGAGGGAGTGGGCTCGCTTCTTGTGAAAGGATTCGGCAAATATCAAAAGCTAATATAAGATTCTTCCTCAAACCCCTTCAGTCATTTTCATAGTCATGAACTTTATAGCTAGGGCAAATATAAGAGGTGATAATTGTAGTTAGAAAATTGAAAAGAAATGTATACTAATTTTCCTCTTCTTGGCTTGCGAGACCTTAGTGGAATGTGAGTATGCTAGAAAACTATTTTAACAATTGGTTAAATAATCGTCAATTGAATAGTTGGGGTTTGGCTATTTCGCGAAACAGTTGATGTCAAAAGCTTGAGCAATTAAGGAATGGAATCTTTTTCTCAGCTGTAACATCTCAAAACTACTTAAAAAAGTAGCTAGTAGATAAATCACGGAAATAGGATTCGGCAAACGGCTAGAGATTGACTGCAAATCAGGTAACCAAAAAGAATTAATGGGTTGTTGAACCTCATAAGGAGCAAGGCTTAATAGGAGGTCTGTTCTCTTGGCTATCAGCTATAGTCATTTTTCAACTGTCACTTATTGTCCTTTTTTGACTAATTATTCTTGATTATCGGCTGCCCGTCCTTACCTATTAGGTATTTTTTTTTATATGGTATTTAAAAATAATTTATACCAAAATATGGGATTTTGGAGTGAATTACGGAAATATGGGAATTGAAGAAAAACCACCAATGACTATTTTTCAGAATGCAACAATTTTTTTTAAAAGTAAAAACCGCTACTGGCGGTTTTTGAAAAACCAAAAAATAAATCATGTATCTTCGTGCACCGTACCAGAAAAAAAGCAAAAACCGCTAGTGGCATTTTTTGAAAAAGTAAAAACCGCCGGTGACAATTTTTGAGTCCCATATTCATGTATTTTAACCCATAAACCCATATTCTTATATATATTACACCCATCCACCATATTAAAAATAAAAAACCACCTATTTGCAATATTGCAATTTTTAGTGTTAACGATACTCTTCTCTTCCTTTCGACGAAAGTGAATCAATCCTTATGAATGAACACGCTCAGATATTGAATATCTCAAAAAATTGTCTTTGATATTATATTGCTCGACTTTAAATTTTGATGTAAGAATAATAAGTCTAGGGAGATAATGATGATTATAACACATAATTTTATGTTATCATTTCATCTCACCTTCTTCTTGTTGAAATTTCTCCATATATCAATCAATTGAAATGATCTTTTCTTTCTCCTTTGGTTTAGAGATCTTTAAGAAGCAAACCCCAATTGTTCTTGAAAAACTTGAATTTCTTGCACAATTTGCTTTTGACTCCTCCTTATCGCTCATGCTTTGTGTCCCCTGAAGGTTCTTAATTAATCAAGAAATTCTAATCGAGTAGAGTTGAAAACAAAAAGCTGCAAATCGTCTCAGAATTTGGAATCTCTCAACTTTTGATTTTTGCTACACAATTTTCTCCCAATTATTGCATACCTTTATTCGAAAAAACTAAATTCAGCTAGAATATAAAGATTAAAACAGATAAAATTTTTGAAATTGAGAATGAAGATATTCATAAGGACAATATTTAAATAAGTTGCTTAAGTTCTTCTTAACTTGTGCTCAACTTAAAATATATCTTTAGGGAATTTTTTCAGTGCTCCTATAAAATTTAAGAGTACTGATACTCTTCAGTTATTTTTTGCTAAGAATTTGCCACATATTCCATTAACTTAAATTTTTAAAATTATTTTTAATTATATTTAAGATCCATAAAACTTGTGATTAAATCATAGCTATTGCATAGAAAAAAATACTGACACCCTTAAAAATTTAAGGGTACAAAAAAAAGTCCCATATTTTTACGGTTGTTCGAATGAACTTTAAAAAATATATTTTTAAAATAATTTTTTAATAGATCTTTTAATAAAATAAAAAATGTTTTATGTTTGAATATTTCATTTTAAAGTATTTTTTTAATAGTAAAATTACTTAAAAAAAGATAATATTATTGAAGACGTATAAATAACTCATCAAAATTTGAGACATACAAGTAACTTTCATGACCATATTTTTTATAGATCATAAAAAAGTTGTTTCAAATTCTTTCCTTCTTTTAAGTAACAAGATAAGTAATTTCATGACCATTTAAATGTGGGCTCCGGGTTAGGTCCGTTCAATCTATGGGTTAAACGAGTATTCTACAGGTTAGTGAGCCAATCTGCTAAGGATGGCAATGGGTATCCATGAGGGTGGGGATATGCTCCCGCCTCTCATCCCAGTCCCCATTCCCATCACGGGTCCCTGTTCCCCGTTCTTCGCGGGTTTCGATAAAAAAATAAAAAAGATCTAATATCCACTTATATGTAATTTTACAAATTAAAAAATATTTTTAAGCTTAATAAAATATCCATAAATATTCATTATTCATATTATTATCCAATATAACACAACACAATATAATTTAAATAAAAAAATAAAATATATAATTGCAAATCCATTACAAGACAATAAAAATACCCAAATCATAAATTACAAATATTCAAATTATAAACTCAATTAGTAAATTTCCTAATAAACGTACAAGTCAAAGAAAAATATAGGTAGTAAAATCATACATACATATATATATATATATATATATATATATATATATGGATATTTATGTAATTTTATATTTAAGTGGGGACTTCGCAGGTCTCCATGGGGTGGAGACCTCATCCCCCGCCCCCATTAGCTAAACGGGGATATCCCCCGTCCCGTGAAGACCAAATCTGTTCTCGTCCTTGTCTCCATTATAGGTAATTCCCACGAATATCTGCTTTAACGGGTATTTTTGCCATCCCTACAATTTGCTAACTTGCCTGTATTTTTCTTAAAAGGAAAAAAAAAAAAAAAGAAGAAGATAGATTTATATATAGAATAAAGATTAACCGAAAAAAAAAATAGTAGAGAAATGATGCATACTTGATTTAGCCATTTAGATCTACTTGATACATTTAGTATATGAATATGATTCATTTTAATTGTTGCATTAGTATTGCATAAATTAATTATTCAAAAATACCATTTTAGATTTAAAATTGGATATTTGCAGGTTGCGGGCCTGGCAAACCGACGTGGATGCGAGCTAGCTAAAAATGTTCATTTATTTAAGTTGTAGGTCAATATGACCCAATCCATTTATCTTTAATCTGTGCTGATCCAACTATCTGTATAAACATCTCTAAGCACATGTAACTTGTATACGACCGTTTAATTATTTAGATTTATTTAATCTAACGAATGTCAATCTATTCATATCTAAAATCATGGCTTAATTGTTGGGCGATTAGGAGAGCCTAGAAGTCGTAGAGATTTATATCAATGTATTAAGTGAGAATACAATACTGGACCTTGCACTACAAGTTGACACAAAGCATTGAGGTAATAAGTGTATGAGTCTTTCTATTTATATTGTCCTCACTCATCTCATTCTTCACCAATGTTTGATTTCATTACTCTCATTTGAATTTTAAATACTCTCAGTCAAGTGTGTGAGTAGCATAGTATATATACTTTTCATAATGATGTGTTTGGTATAGGAGTAAAAATAGAAGATAAAATTTTATGAATGAGATTTATTTGTAAAATTACACATAAATTCAATTCATAAAATTTTATCCCCATTTTTATCCTTATATCGAATACACCCTAAGTGGAAGCCATTTCGAATATTTATAGGAAACTGAGTTGAAGTCTTAGTCAATGATTCAATAAAGGTTAAGCACAAACTCGAGCATCAACCACCATCTCCAATAAATATACTCAACCCAACCTAACCACCAGCTTTAATATACCACTTGTATGCGATCAAGGGGAACCCAAAATTTGAAGAGATCTCTATCAATGAGTTAAAGTGACAAACCATGATAATGGGTTTAATAAGGTATTTTGACCAAATACTTTAAGATAATAAGTGTATGAGTCTTTTCATTTAGACAGTCCTCAATTAACTTATTCTTCATTAGTAGAAGACTTTATCACTCACACTTGAATTCTAAAATTGAAAATCTTTTAGCATGCTTCTATAGAAACAAAGTGTAAGAAAAATTTTTCATAGAAACGTTCAAATTATAGAGTAAGGATAGCTAGCAACAGGAAGGCCAACTTTATGAAGCTTACATGATCAATAACTGTTGAAAGTGATTCATACAAATATAACACATGCTTACATAAGTTAATAAATACAATAATTAGTAACTTATTTCCGAGTCACTTAACTAACTCATCTAACTTATGATTAACTCAACAAGCACCAATAATTATCCTAACTGTACAGTTACAATACATGAAGAATGTTACATATCCCACATTGGGGTACCACCCCCATTTAAACGTCGATGACCACGGCAGCCCACTCTAAGCTGCTTACTATAAACAGCTTCACTCTAGCCTTACCAAGTAGCCTTTTCCGAGATTGCTCATTTCCTAAGTCGCCCTCTCCGTATGTCGGCTTCTCAACAAAAGCACAAATGTTACGGACTCAAGTCTAAGAGAAAGCCCAATCTAAAAGAACTGGTCTATTGGATGAGAGAGCCCTTAAGTTATGTTTGAATTAGTGGGAAGTAATGGACTGAAGAGGAATTGAGCTTAAGAGAGAGGAATAGAATAGAATAGAATAGCATAGAGTAAATAGGAGTAATTATTCCACTTTATTGTTTGTATAAAATGGGATTTCATCCCAATCCCCTATACTGGGAGTAAGAGTGTGCATGGGTATGTTCAATATTCGGTTCGAGTAACGGATATTGAGTCTAATTGGATAAAATCCGATTGACCCGTCCAATATTCGGTTCGAGTAACGGGTTTAAAAATTAAGTTGTTACCCAACCCAAACCCTAACTTTTTTTTTATACATAATGACTCATTTACTTATATATTGATATATGAAAATATAATTATACATATTAACTCCTAGACTCTGTTAATATATTAGTGTATAGTTAGATTTATTTATGATTGATATTGTATAATGTATGATGTATAATATATTTTATAGTTATGATTATAGAATTATCAATTATGTATGTAATTTTTTTAAAAATATATTTGATTATATTCAGATTTCAAAAACATAATTTAAAAATTTAAAAATGTCACAAAATAAGGTGTTTCAATACATTTTTCACCCACAAAAAAAAAAAAAGAATTTTGACTGCCTACCCAACCCGACCCAACTCGAAAGTGTTCGGGTTGGGGGTAAAAAAAGCCAAAAACCTGATCTGACCCAACCGACCTAACTCTATTTGATTGGTTTGGGTATTTTTTTCCCCCTAAACCTGACCCAACCCGACCCGTGCACACCCCTAATTGGGAGGAACAAAAAATGAGGGTTTTGGTGAAATAAAATAGAATCTATTCCATCACTAACCACTCCATTTCATCATAAATTTATCAATCCAAACAATGGAAGCCTATTACAATTTTTTGAGCTCCATTCCACTCCACCCCAAACCACCAATCCAAATATAGTCTTAGACTAAAATACCGTATTTGATTGGCACGACACTCTAGTAGGACTATCAAACAAGCTGGGCTGCCCATTTAAGCTTGCAAAATAAATGAGCTAAACGGGCCATGGACCACATTATGGCAATTGGACCCACTAGCCAATTTATTTTTATTTATTTATTATTATTATTATTATTATTATTTACTATTTAGGCATCCAAAAATTTGATTATACATAATACACATTGATTTTGATTAAAAAAAGATAAAAATTCCAATTTTTTATAAAAAGTGAGAATATCTTAAATTTAATTACTAAATCGTGTTTGTATATCTTAAGTTTATACCATTTTCTAAAAAATAAAATGAAAAAAAGAAAAAAAAAAGGAAATGTAGGTAAATGGGCAACCTGTTAATTAGTGCAAGTCAACCCATTTAAGCTGCGATTAAATAGGGTGGGTTGAAAATGGATTAGTTTAAATAGGTCGTTATTTTTTAAAGCCCAACTTACCTTATTTCAGCAAGTAAACGGCTTGAATCGATAGGTTTAACCTATTTTAATAGCCCTACTCTTCAATGCGGGACTTAACATCCATAGTTTTTTCTTTCCATACATATTCCTCAGGTTCACATAGTCATAAAGAAGTCTAAGCAAGCCAAATCACAAGCCCCAAAATGGTGAGTAGAGCCCGAAAGTTGTCTTATCTTCCACATAGCCAAATGTGATTGGCGAGATAAGAAAAGGGACAAGATTTGACGACATGAGATTTTCATCCTTCAATAGCAGAGTGTACATCCCGTTGTATGTTATTTCAATAACGGGAATGGAGTTGGCTAGTGGCTATTAGTCATCTTTGAAGTGCCAGCAATTAGTATATTGTTTAGCCCTAGTTTGATAGTGCTCTCTGAAGAGGTATTCTAACTTATGAAAAGTATAATGCAACTTTTTTCGTTTGGTAAATCAAAAAGCTGGGGTGCTTTTGCTGATGGCTTTTGAGAGCCAGGGGATGTGCTTGGGAGCCCTCATGAGGTGCTTTTTGGAGCTGATTTGTACCCTTCAAAATTTAAAAGGCTAATATAACCTTAATCTATTTAACAACATTAAAAATAGAAATTATTTTCTTTAGTATTTATAATTACTGTAGTCATTTTAGCACTTTTACCAACACATCATTTTTGTGGTTTCTATTTATTGACAATTTTTACATTATTTTACTAAATGATAATACTATGACTTTTTCAAAGTAGCTTTTAGAGAACCGAGAAAGCTCAACAGCTTTTAAAAAGCCACAACAATATCAAATCAAGTCTTAATCTCCTGAAAAATGTTCAATTTTTTAGGTTTCGGCACATTCACAAGCATAATTCTAAATCTTTCAATGTTGAATAGTTGTGTTTATCCGAATGTCATAATATCTATGAAGCATGGGTATGGCAATTTTGCCAAAGTAGCCATATTGGGTATGCCAGAGGTACGACTAAATTTTCCAAAAAAAAAAAAAAAAAATGGATACGATGAGGTATGGCTGCTGGTACGCCCCTAAGTTAAAATGGTGCTGTTTTAATTTTAAAAAAAAAAAAAAAATTGGTCCAAAGGCAAAGGCAAAGGCAAGCAAACTGTAGTCCCTACTTTCTTTTTTATCTTATTTGCACCCACCCTTCTGTTCTCCTTCGCACAGACCAAACCACCCACCACCACGCTTCTCCCACTTCTCCTCATTAGACAACATCGACGGCATGACCCAACCCAATAGCAATGGCGCGACGCAACAACAGCAACTATGACCAACCAACAGCAACGGCAGCAACCCAAGCAATGACAATGGACGGCGACTTTGCAGGCGACAGCGGTGAATCTCTCCTTCGGCGATGACCTGCAACAGATTCTTCTCTTTGGCCTCCACTCTTATCAATTTGACAACATGCCCTTTGAGTTATTTATTTTTGCCTAATGCCTATTGGATTTAAGCATTTGAGTGAGGTTACGACATTCTTAATTTTTTTTTTTTGGCTGCATTTGTTTTTAGCTTTGAGTAATTTGTCTTTTATTGATTTTTTCATATGAAATTTGTGATATATATATATATATATAAAAATTTTGACCTACCTGTATCTCAAGTTTTGCAAAATTTTTATATCTAGTACTTGGTACAAGTACCGTACTCATACCTATGCAACATAGCTTAATATGGATTAACCGAAGATAGAGCATCCTTTGTGGTAGCAACTGAATTATCTGAATGTATAGCACAAGAGCATCAGTCATTCGAGAATTTTGGAACACAAAGGGATGCATAATTGAATTTTGTTTTGAGATGCACCAAGACCTGAACTAAATGACTAGAACTGCGTACGTTTTTCATGTAACATTCTCTTTAAACTAAATGTTTTCCTTTGAACAACTAGTAATCACAACGTAGATTTTATCGATCAGGTAATTACACTGGAACAGCCGGAAACCAATTTCAGGAATTTTCATATCCTTACACCAAATTGTAACAACCTAAACGTGCAACAAATTTGGCTATAATAAAATATTTACTTTCAAAAGGTTAATTATGTTATATTAAAAATTGTGCTAGTTCCATTACAACCGTCTGAGTGAATGTGAAATGGCGCTAGCAAGCCCCTAATTGTTCCAAAAAGTTCACACTTTACTGGAGATTATGGGCATATGATAAAGCAAAGATACGTATCTTAACAATTTTTAAACTTTTGGGTGTAAAGTGTGATCAATAAAATTGATCTAAGTTGTAGCCAAGGATGAGCTACCTTATAGCCAGTGAAGAGATCATGGAAATGAACTATAAAATTCCTAGATAATCATCTTAAGGATGTATTTAGCTGCAGTTGACGTGTTCATAAATAAACCCATGTCTATGGGTTTACTAATCCAAAAGTTTCTCAGCCAGTTCATGAATCACAGAAAAATTTTGCTTACTTCGATTAATTGACTGACAATACGGAATCAAAGAAAGCAGAATGTGAAGAGAAATTGAAGGGACTACAATATAGCTACAAAATAGAGGAAGTGTGTGCTTCGGTTTTCTTGCAGAATGCAAATTTGAATGCTTCCCAACTGTAAAATAGTGATAATCAATTATGAAATATATGAAAAAGTGAGACAAACCCCGGAGTTGAGTTGAACATGGGAATTGCATCAAACTCTATCATGTAATAGGGCCAGCCATGTTTGGGAATCAAACGAATTTGGTTCATTCTTATATATTACGCTATGCCGTGTTGGTTGCACCCAAGAGTTCCCCCAAACACTTCACTTGAAAGAATGACTATCTTTTCCAATGGGTATTGGATTGGAATAGCTAGCCCCTCACATGAAGCGCTCAGAGGAACTCCAAGAGACAACCAACAAATAATCCCATAGACATGTGCATTAACTAGTTGTGCCTTGGGCTCTTGGCTAGACTTTGCACAGCAACTATTCTAATTTATAGTGGAGAATTATGTTATGAGAACAAAATAAAGGTGTGAATTTATGTGGGCAAGGAGAAATCCACGTAATGGAGTTTTTTTCTACCTATGAACCTAGTCATGATGTTAGCCAAGAAGGGGTGATTAAAGAGAGATACCAGTTGTTGTGAGTGAAGAAGTGGGATCTCGCGGCTTGTAAAGTGATTCAAACCATATATCAAAAGCTAACATAAGATCCTTCCTCAAACCCTTTCACTCACTTTCATTGTCGTGAATTTTCTTCCTAGGACTAATTCAAGTGTAGTTAGAAAAAAGAAATGTCCGCTCTTTTCTTCCTTTCGATTGGAGTGAATCAATCTTTATTGAATGGATGTGCTCGGATTTTTTTTTTTTTTTTTTGGTGCACTACGTGCTCAGATATTAAACATCTCAAAAGATTATGTCATTGATATTACACTGCTCAATTTTAGATTTTGACATAATAATGACAAGTCTTGGGAGATATCATATCATCATAACAAGTAATTATATATTATAGCGTTAATTCACCTCTCCATCATTTTGCTAAAATTTCTCAGTCAGTTAATGGAAATAATACAAAGTATCATTTGCAGAAGAATTGTAAATCAAGTACTAGTTTATTTAGAAGTCAGTTACTATTTGGGCAATGAAAAATAAGAAGATAAGAATAAAATAAAAAATAAAAAAATCAAATAAAATAAAATCTACAGAGATTAGAAAGATAATTACTAAAAGAGATAGGTATTAGGGTATAATTTTACTTGGTTTTTCAAATTATATGTTATCTAATTATAATATAATTCCTAATTCAATTAAATTGATAGTAGAATTACTGCTCAATTCCTTAAGGCCGTGGTCCTCTTAAGACAAATTTAATAAATTGATTCCTTAATCTTATTCTAAATCTATCGTAAGGTAGGAATTTCTATATCCATACAAACGAGTACTTCTACTCCAGTTTATGGCAATTATTAGAGTGGCTTATTCTATAAAGTGAATTTTCATTCAATAATATAAAATTATATATCAATTAATAGGTGATTAAGTTAAAAACAATATTAAAAATACTAATAATCACTCAATTAATTGAAAAAGTAATTTAAATTAAGACTTAAATATATTTTTGATTCCTACAAAAATAGTAAATTTTGGTTTTAGTCTTTGCTTATAGAAGACTTTTGTTAAGTGTTTATAAGGCTGATGGAAATCTAACTCAGACATGCTACATCTGTAACATCCTACTAATTTAATGTTATGTTTAAGTGAAACGAATTCAACTGAATATCATAAAGATGGGAATAGTACAATAACATTACTGAATACGTGCTTATATATATTTGTACATAGATTTGTATACATATCAAAAGCCTCTACTTTAGTTCATATACAACACATCAGAATGAGAGGGGCCGTGTACCAAAAGACATAAGGCCCATGTAAGTCAACCTGATCCTATGTGGTCCTCAGAGGACATTTCAAAAAGCCTACCACTAGGTCTATGACCCAAGGTCGCATTAATCGCCAAAAGAGGGTCATGCTATGCAATACTGCCAATGGCTGATCTACTCAGTCAGGTAGCCATTGGCCATACCTGGCCCGGCTGGTGAGTAGTCACTACTGGGTCCTGATGAGGAGGAGGACGAGCTGGTGGCTTCTGACGGGTCGCTCTCGGAGCTAAGGGGGATGTCGGGTACTACTTGCGGAGGTGAGTCTGGCATAGGATCGGCGTGAGCTATTGGCGTTGCCGGTGCAGGGGGTGCTGGCGGAGGGTGTGCCATATGTAGTGGAACCTCAATGTAAGGGGTGGCAGGATCAAAAGCGGGATGGTGCAAAGGGACGGCAAAGTCCCTATCACTAAAAAGATAAAGGCGGAACTGGCAAGAGCCGGCTATGTACAGTGAGCCTACCGCTGGGTCATGGTGAAGCTGCAGGTCGGGCACCTCAACAAAGAGGGTAGCTGTCGTGTCCATCGTCCACGTCTGAGAATGAGGCGGAAATGCAAAGCGAGGTGAGAATTTAAGAAAATTCTCAGTAGGGTCGTGAGTGACGTTTAACTGACGTCGCGTTCATTCTCAGCTGCCTCGGGTTTTATTTAATTATAAAATATGAGATTAAATTTAACCATTCATTTCTGTAAAGTTGAGAAAATGTCTGGTCCGAGACAGGGTCCAGTTTTACTTTAAACAGCGTAAGAATCCGACTAAACTACTAACAATAATACACAGTATAATGAGCAGAATAAGTGGACATATGCTACAAGTAAACATAATAGTTAAACTATAAACAACTTGTAATCATGCAACTAATGCATTCATGCGAAGCTTGCTTTTTAACCCTCTTTCTTAAACTTTTCCTTTACTCATAAACTTTTTCCATTACTTGGTCCCCTGGGAGTTCTTGGCCATTTTAGACTCCTAGGTAATAGTCTGCTTATCAGGATCGAGCTCGTTCCTATACAGGAATGCCGGGTTTACTTTCCCCGACCTTCCCACCGATCTATTCCCCTTAACTTCTTATCCGGGGCTGGCCCAAGTATCATGAAACTTTCATCATAACATATTCTTTGGGGTTCATCATAACATAACTTTCATAGCATGCTTGAAAATGCACATGCATCTACATGTATCTCATACTTGTGCATATACTTTGCCACAATTTTGGCGGCATAACGGAACGTGTCTGCTTTCTCATGAATAGTGCCAATACATTAGAATGCCAATTTCTCATAGAAATCACAATACTGCATGCACAATTTATCATGGAACTCATAGAAGCATCAGTCTCCTGAAGGCAAAGTTATAGCCTCAATATAATCATTCGACCTGGTTTTTATAAATTATGCCATAATTTCCATTCAACTAATTTGGACCTCAATTTTGGATATGTTATAGTGTTATGTGTCTATTTTCTAACCTCTTTGGTCCTGTTTGATTCTGATAATCATAACTTATGTTATTCAGGTTTTATCCTGGCCTGCCCTGTGACTGATCAGAACTGCTCACTCAAAAGTAAAAATCTCTTAAAAATCGAAAACTGGGTCAATTGATATGAAATCAGTCTCATATTAAAGCTGATAGAACCATCTTTCAGTTGCAAAAAGTCTCATTCCATTTGACTTAGTAGGGCTCGAGTTATAAGCCCCGAAACTCAACCTTCCTGAACTACTCTGTTTTGGCTTGGTTTGGGCATGGGTTAGCTTCTTCAAATCACTGGGAACAAATAGGATAGTAACAAACTCGGAATTTCTGGATAGGATGTTCTCCTATGTGTAAGCTTTCCAACAAAATTAGTTTCACTCAAAATGGAGTTGTATAGGGTGAGTTACACCCTTCTCAACCCATACTGCCTGGGTGGATGTCCTGATTCTTAGGTTGAACTTCAAAAATTCATATCTCTCTCAATATTACTCCAATGGTCTTATATGATATATGTGTAGAAAGCCCTAGATGTCTAGTTTCACATAAAAATAGTTTCATTAAGTTTGAACGGCGAGAGGCGGAGCTGTACACTCCGTCGTACGGACTGCCGAGGGTTTTGAGTTTTCCAGCCTCTCAACTTCTTCTTATCATCATTCGTTCTTGTTTCCAGTTCAATTTTGAATCTCACAAACAGCCAATAAACTAGCAACAATTTCATCATGATCGCTCAGTCAATATATCAGGATTGAAGAACTAAATTACCAATAATCATTCAGAATCATAAAAACCAAGACAAGAAATCAAAACCTCTACCTCTTGCTTTGAGTTTGAAAATAGAGCTGTGCTGAACTTGAAGGCTAGACAGAGTGGGAAAGTTGAGAAGAGAAAAGGGAATTGAAGTGAGAAAGGGGAGGCAACATAAGAAATATGAGTTGAATAGGCAGGAGGAGGATATATATAGACAAAGCTTCGAAGTGGTAGTTAGAATAAGTGGCTTTAATTGGATGAAATTTTATGGGTCAGGTTCAGCCATGTCTCCCTCTTTTGTGACAAAAATGCCCTCCACGTCGCTTAAGAAGTGAAACTCGCTTCCAGCGCATCTGAACATGACATCGGAACTCGTGAACTTCTTAAAGTCGGGATTCGTGCATATCTATTCGGATGAAGTCGAAACTCGTAATTTATAGGACCTGGCACTCTAACTTGATATCGGAACTCGGGAACGAGAAGAAAAGATCTTGGTAATGAACTCGGAATCCAATTCAGCTAAAACTCGGAAGTCGCATTTCGTGTCCATTTTGAATCACCTAATGTTGGAACTCGGATATCACGCTCGTTCCTACTCGAGCATAAGGTCAGAAATCGTAAGCTTCGTGCATGAGGTCGGAAATCGGAAGATACGGTTATCCCTTTGTAAGCCTTGGAACGAAGTCGGAAATCGAAACTAATATTGAGGTCGGAAGCGGAATTATAAGACAAACTCGGAAATCGGAAATTTCAACATTGAATGGGATCGGAAGTCGGAAATCGGACGTTACAACATCACTTATTTTTACACATCATCCTTCCTAACATTTGCGACATCACTCATTTTTACACTATCACCCTTCCTTACTTCTTCTTCCCTGTCCCTTCCTCTTCCTCCCCACCTCTTTTCTTCCCTCCACCATAATCACCCATTCTAGAACAAACATGTACAACTCAGAGCACACTAGAACATACACATACTCATCAGGCTTGGTTTGGTAGTACTTTTTGAAAGGGTGTTCTAATTTCTAAAAAGTATAAGCCAATTTTTTCTATTTGATAAATCAAAAAGTTGAGGGGTTTTTGCTTGTGACTTTTAGTGATGACAAACAGGCTCAACTCGTCGGGTTGGTCCGCCAAACCCGCTAAAAATAATCTGTAGGATTAACATATTTGGCCCGCCAAAACTTTTAATCCACGTAACTAGCCCCGCCTAACTCGCGGGTTTTAACGGGCCAGGGCAGGTTAGCCCGCCGGGCTAAAAGTGGCTCTTTTTTCTTTTTTAAGTACAATAGTATTTTAAAAAAAATTACGTTTTTATTATAGATTATATTATTATTATGCTTTATTAATTTATGAACTTTATACTATAAATTTTATGTTATAAATTTATAATTAATTATTATTTATAAACTTATTTATATATCCTAATTAATTTAGTATATTTGTATTTGAGTTAAATTTAGATATAAATTATGTAGTTTAATTATTTTATTCTATTTTATTTAAGTAGATTTTTTATTTAATATATTTTTCTAACTTTAAAAATTTTTTAAGATAATTTAATTTATAAAAAATATTAAAATAAATTTATTTATATTTTTTTAATTTTTTGGTGAGCTAACCTGCCATTTTGCTCTTAAACGGGGTGGGTTAGAATGTTGAGTTCGTCTTCCTAATTCGGCTCTCCCCACCCCACCCCACCCTGCTTTTGGCTAGTTGGGGCGAGCCGACCCGCTTTGTCAACACTATTAACTTTCAAAAGCCAGTGGATACTTTTGGGAGCCTTCATGATTTGCTTTTCAAAATTGACTTGTATTCTTTAAAATTTAAAAAAATAATATAACTTTACTCTTCTTAATGACATTAAAAGTAGAAATTATTCTATTTAATATTTATATCTATTATAGTTATTTTAGATTTTAAGTGCAACTTTATCAAATACTACTTTGTGGCTTCTATTTATTATATCGAGCAGTACTATTATGACTTTTCAAGAGCAGTTTTTAGATAGCGCAGAAAACTTAGCAGCTCTCAGAAAGTCAGAGTAATACCAAACAAACCCTCAATGTACAAGAGGACAAGACTTAAAATTCTAAACAATCACAAAAAATAAAACCCAAAAGAATTTGTAATTCAACCTACTTGAACCTAATACAAGATCAAAAATTACCCCAATCAAATTTTTCTTTGAATTAAACTAACCCAGAAGCAATGAAAGACAAAAATCAACAAAATTTAAAATACAAACTTGTTGTCTCAGATGCTTGCTATTTGCCAAATCAAAATAAAAAAGGAAGCCACCGAAAAAAAATTACAAACAAAAATCATTTCTATCCATGAGAGACAAAACAACAATCTCAACCCTTATGAATTTAAAGATTTCATATGCTTGCTATTTGGCAAGAACTTCATCGATCTTCATTATCCCAAAAAGAATGACCCCCTCCCCTCCCTATTTATTGGCTTCACATTCGGCGTTTTGCCAAAAGAAGAACGTGACAAGTAAAAGCATTGGCAAGGTAACAAAAGCCTACTTATAGTTAAGATATACTTCAAATTGCAAATCATGGCTTAAAGAAGATTGAGTCCCACCTTGGTTCAATTGATAGTGCTCAAAAGTCTTAAGCTTTTCCAAGATGGTTAGGTCTCAACCCATGGTCGTGCAACCACCTCCACCTCCACACCACAATGGAGCTTTCATATTAAAGATCGAGTCTTGAAAAGCCTCAAAAACAAATTTTTTTAATTATTATATATAAACCACAGTATTGGACTATTGGAGCCAACAAAAAAGAGAGCTTCCAGGTTAAAGGTAGAGTCTTTAAGACACAACACAACATCGAGAGGTTTTTTATGAAATAATGGTGGTGAAGGGAGAGGTTGGAGAGAGAATGGGGTGGTGATGGTGGAGGGAGGGAAGGAGGGATAGGGAAGAAGAAGAAGGGAAGGGTGATGTGTAAAAAATGATTGATGTGGCAAGTATTGGAAAGGATGACATGGAAAAATAGATGACTTGGCATGCCTGAGTTGGATTTCCATTAGCCACATAAGCACTTAATGGCAAGTATTGGAAAGGATGACATGGAAAAATAGATGATGTGGCATGTTTGAGTTGAATTTCAATCAGCCACATAAGCACTTAATGGAAATCTTGGACTAAAATAGAGACATTTTTGAAAAGCTTGGACTTAAACCAAAAAAAAAAAAAAAAGAGGGATCAAAACCAAAATTTGATATATTTATAGGTATCAAAAACATATTTAAGCCTTAAATTAAAAATAAAAAATATATAATTTATTCTATCAAATTACATCACCCTAACACCTAAAAAATATATATTAAGAAAACATATAAAAATAAAAGAACATAAACAATAAAGAAACCATACTTCTTGATAGATTCTCTTTCTCTCGCTCTGCTCTCCACATCCTGTAAAAGAATTACAACAAATTTATAATTGAGCTATGACACCGGCCCTATAGCACTGGCTCTGCGCCATTGCTTTGGGAAGCTAGTAGAATCTTTCTGTTGCTCTTCTTTCAAATTTGTTCCAAATCCTTTTGAATCTTTTTTTCAAATTTTTATCACAATCTTTTCCCTTTAACTTCTCTTTATTTCCCAATTTATTGGCGCTAAATTTATCCTGTATCAAAGTATATCAAATAAGAATATTTATCCATTGAATTAAAAATTATATTTCTCATTAATAACACTTATAAATTCAATTTATTAAAATTAGTTAGAGAGATTGGCTATTTAAAAATAAAACTTGAACAATTAAAGCACAAATATGGGATGAAAATATATTATTTTTCACAAATTATCAAATTCTTAGGGGTAGGCAGCTTACAGTGCGATTTTCAACTCTAATGGTTGGAGGTTGGTCATCATGGAATCAGATTGTCAAAGACTGATAAAGAAACTACGAAAGGGCATTACAATTAGCTTGAAGTTAGGGACTATATATGAAAATATCAGAAGCCTCTCAAGAAAATTTGTGGAATATTCTTTTTTCTTTTTTTTTTTTTGTACAGGAATGCAAATGAAGCTACCCATTTCCTTGTGAAGAGGGTGCAGTGGAGCTCTAAAAGTGTGGTTTGGTTGTCTGAACCTCCACCTTTCCTATTGAATTTCCTATCTTGATGTAATCTTTGTTTTTTGGGTTAACAAAAGTTGATTCCCCCCCCCCCCCAAAAAAAAGAGAAAAAAGAAAGCTTTATTATGATAATAAGTATTTATAAAGATTAATTCTTTTAATGAGGTGCCAATTGAATGATCATGCAAACACTTCTGCTCCTAAATAGATTGAATTTAAATGATAAATTTAATAATTTAAATTTGATATAGATTGAATGTAATTCTTGTTTAACCGCAGGAGCAAAAGAGACATGCGATCTTCGTACAAGAGTTCCTTCAATAGAATTTGAACTTTTATCTTCATCTAAGAGGTTAAATTGTTTTTCACCTTGCATCTTCCTTCTGAGATGATGACAGATCTCGAAAGATATGTTACTAGTATTTTCTTGTTGCATAAAGCAAGACTACATGTAATTCAGATGATTTAAGTAATTAGCAAGATTAATAATTCGGCCTAATTTTTCAGGCTTTCCATTGTTGTTTTCCATCTTGAAACTTTTGTCCCATGGTGCAGATGTTACATGCTACGCGGGTTTCAATGTGGTAATACTTTTCACACACTTCGACGATTATTAATTTTTTACAAATGCTTCATATACTTTTTCTTTTTGTGGGTTATTGTTTTTCGGTTTGGTAACATAGTGATTGATGACAAACAGATTTCCCACATGCATTTCCTAATTTAGCATCTGATACTTCCGATTCCGAACATAAAATGCATTTAAGAACAGCTCGAATGTCAATAGGGTTAGTTACATAAGAACACAGTTGATCGTATTAATCTTACAGGGAGTCACCTCTCTCTTGCTACATGAACCAGCTTTCACATATATACTACTATAGGTGTTTGAAATTGCAGTTGTGCATGCCGATTTGGTCGCAATTGCAATTGTTATTATTATAAGTATTGCAGTCATTGCGATGTGCTGTTGCGGTGTAAATTTTTTTTATGTTTGCCAATTGAAATAAAGTTCATTGTGGCCCGTTGTAGTTATATTGCGGTCAATTTATGTGAATAGATGTAGCACCGTAATTGTGATAGCCGCAACCGCAATATTGCAGCTGCATCACATGATCCGTTCCACAATTTAAACCTTGAGTATTATGGGGATTATAGGCTGTACCACTGTAGTTATCCAAGGACACTGGCCGTCTGTAATCTTAACTGATGGCTAAATATATGAGACCTCTTCAAGTTCAACTAAAACCATGAAGAGAAAAATAATAATCCCAAATTTTATTTGTCATTATAGTTATATCTATCTTTGTGGCAGCTAACCATCCTTTATATATTGACGAAGAGTTAGGGAAGACAATACGGTATCCAGGATGCCCACATAATCATCTCTAGGAAATAGTAATAACCAGCATTTCTGGTCACTCCGCCAGTGAAATAAAAAATGCAGTTTATCTCCAAAGAATGCAAATGCACCTGACATAGGAGTGTGGTAAATGGTGTCATTGAGAAGCCTGTGAGAGTTGGAACGGGCATCTAATCAAAGAAGCTAAATCGTCCACCAGTTGAATTTTTTATCTTGTAAATACAAGTAGTGAAAGAATCTTGTTTAATACATTGTAAATTGAAGGCAGTGTAAGTAGTAATAAATAGAGAAGAGGGATGTTATTTGAAGACTTTTTGTAGACATATTATCGGACACCCTCACTTTTATATGTAGAAAATATTTCAAAATTTTACAAATTCTTTTCCCTTGATTTCCCACCTTCTGCTCACATAGTGTCACTCAAAGTATGTCTAAGATGAATGTACAAATAACATTTGTCAATAGAGAAGATAACGAACATCATAAAATTGTGTCATTGTGTGTTTCAATGTTGTGCAATAATATTCAATTGTGAAGTGAAAGAAGAAGAACCCCAAAGTTCAGTTGAACTTGGGAGTTCCCAAACACTTTAATGAAGAAAATTCGGTTCACTTTTGATCTATGCAGTGTTGGTTGAACCAGGAGTTCCCCCAAACACTTCATTGAAGAAGGACTATCCTTTCTAATATGTATTAGACTAGCTAGCCCCTCATATGAAGCGTACAGAGGAACTCCAAGAGACAGCCAACAAAAAATCCCGTACATGTGCTAGCTTCACAAGTTAGTTGCATGTCTTGGCTAGACAAATGCACAGCATATATTCTATATATAGTAGTGAAATTATGCTCACAGTACAAAATAAAGGTGAAAATTTATGTGGCCATGGAAAATCAAAAGTAATTGAAGTTTCTTTCTAGTTCCTACCACTGAACCTGGTCAGAATTCTCGCGAAGAAGAATAGGGCATAACAGATTGGTCTTGTTGGTGGTAAAGTGAGTCACATAATCAAAATCTAACATTAGGTCCTTCCTCCATATCCCTTTCGGTCTTTTTCACGGTCATGAATATTGTAGTTCACGCAAACGAAAGAGGTTATCTTTAGTTAGGAAATGGAAAATTAAAGTAAATTACATTCTTCTCTTTTCAGTCTTTAGATATATTGCGGCTTACATTTTTTTTTCTTCCGGGGAATAATACACAACTCGTAAGTTTAACCCCCCCTTTTTTACTAAATGGATTAAACAATCACCCTTATTTTATCTATGAGTTATTTGGTTTTTAATAGAATACATTAAGTGATTAAGTTTGGCAGGTATTCAATTCCAACTCATTCTTTCACGTTTCTATTTTCATGACTTCTTTTGAAATTTTGATAACCTCACAAAAATACCTCTTTTAGTATTTAAGATATTATACTAACCTCTTTTATTTTGAATTTCATAATACATATATACCTTTTTTTTTTTTCCAAATAAAATAATTCCAGTGCAAATTTCCATACAAGTAAGATAACACTGATGGAAGAGTTAAGTGTAATACATGTAGTTAGAAAGAATATTTATGTAGGTTCTTACATGTAAATGATGCTATAGTAGCTATTATAGTGTAATTCCAGAGGTAGAATTTATTAACCACAATAAGGAAAAAAAATTTGCTTTTTTATTATAATGATACTCCAACAACCACTAAACATTGTCCCACTAAGTGAGGTGAGCCACATAGATCAAATACTGCCATAATTTCTTGTTATATATATATATATATATGTATGAAAATTATTAATATCTAAATCTCTTTTAATAATTTCATATATAGTTTTTAAATTAAATTCTGACAAATTTCTTGCTCTCAAACATTTTCCTTTTTATTATGATTGGAATAATTATCTTCATTTCTATTGTTATTTTTGAAGTTATTAATTACCTAAATGAAATATTAGTGAATACTGCATTAATGAGAGTTGGCTCAACTAATAGGATCAACAACATTAATAAAAAAATTTTATTCTTGTTGATAGTGCGAATGAGATAACTTTTCCTTCATCTAAAACATATTTATCTTATAAATGAATATAAATAACCATTAAAAAATAAGACATGAACTAATATGAAATCATAAAAGAGTAAGCGATGCTTTTGTGCGTAGTTAATTTGTAAATTGCAGAAAACAGGTTAAGGGTCGGAGAGTTGTCTACTTAGCTTCTGCTTTAGCCAAAAACATTCTAGTTGCATGAGCATCACATCTCGAAGACCCATATTGTAATTTCAAAGTTGAGTTCACAAAACCTTCACGCGTACTAGAATATTCCATAACACCTTGTCCCTTTGCATCAGAAAAGCTTAATAAGAAGACATTGCAAAAACATGGACTATATCGGCTGTCCTGATATTATTCTCATTCTATTTCAAATCCCTATAGTCCATTGTTGCGTCTAGGTTCACTTGCATGCATCTTTACCATTTACCACTCCACTCTCCAATGTAACAAAACCAAAATTTCTGCTTAGTGTTAGGAGCATAACTCATTATAAATAGTTTGGTTGGAGACACCTGCAGCACATAAAATGCAAAAACCAATAATGTAGAGTGCACCAGATGTCACCTAGAGTTCCCTCGAACACTTCAACAAGTAAGGCCTTTGGAGGTATTCTCACTGAAGTGTTTGGGGGAACCCCCGGTGGTATTTGGTAATGATTGATTGGTAGGAGGACTAAAAGACAGTTAATATAATGTCCATTTTGTTTCCGCTATCTAATTCGTTTGTTTCCTTACTGTCTTCGTGTACCTTTCAAGAATATTTATGTTCCTATAATTATATATGGTTACATTTTTCTGCTTTAAGTCATTTGGATTTTGGAAATACCAAAGCTTATATATACACAATATTACTTTGCTTTTGTGATACGTTACATACACAGTATTACTAACTAAAGGATTTTGGTGAGTTCCTCCTTCTGAGTCGACTGCTGTTTCAGCGCTGTAGTCCGTTAATTTAATGAATAATGCTATTTGTGTACACCATTTTCATTATAATAAAATAAAAGTATATGCATTCTAGCATTTTTTTTTTATCAAATAAAAAGGTGTAAGGAATAGTTTGGAACAAATTACATGCAAGAAAGATTAATCTTCTTTTGGACAGTCACTTGAGATTTTTGTTTCATGCTTTCCTTTTATTTCTTTGAGAATTGAGATTGGTATGCAATTCTTTATGTGATCGAGCACCCGAAATGCTTGCACACACCGCTTACATTATAGATTATGCTTGCACATAATCTAGTGTATATATATATAGCATGTTTACAGTAAAGTATCTCAATTATTCATTTCTCTTCTCTTTGTCATTCTCTCTCCTATTTTATTTTGTAAAATGTTTCAAATAATTAAAATTAAAATTTAATTTTAATGTATTATCAGTGTATTATACAATTATACAGAAACATAATTATATATTATCATACCAATAAAAATGTTTAACTTACACCTACTATATGCCTTAAAAATCTCACATATAATATAAAATTATTTTACTATAACAATATATTAAAATCAATCTCTTAAAATTATAACAAATAAAATAGATGACATTAAGTTTAAAATTACCAAAAAAATAAAACAATTGAAAAAAAAACAATAAAAATCTAGAGCATATAACTATGAATTCAGGTGATTTTGGTAGTGCGTTTCATTAAAAATAATGTGGGTTTTACTAAAGGTGGTGGTTGAGAAATTAAAAGTAGTGAGTTTTTCATTGAAGAATGAAATTTTTACATTCCCAATGTGTCGGGCGAATTAAAAAGTTTAAAAGCCTGCAGCTTGTGATAAGGGCACTAGTTAGAAAAAATAAATAAATAATATTAACATAAGTTTTATATGATCTACAGTATCATATTGTTTGTAGTCATTATGATATCAAATGGACAACTTCGGTGCATTTGGTATATAAAATAGTATCTTTGATAGTATAAGATCCAATAGTATAAACCTATTAAAATTCTAAAACTATATTGTGTCAAGTAAAGTGTTATCCTTTCTTTATCACAAATAGTTGTAATCAAAAGTAAAAATTTAACAAAAATAAAAACACAACAAAATAATAATTTTATTATAAACAAATTTTGATGAAATAATATTTCTTAATTTTTAATATATAAAATTTAACATATATCTAATGTTATTTATTATTTATTTTAATATTTATTTGACAATTTTTATTAGAATAAAATATAAAAAATTAAAAATATACAATACTCTTTTCTGTTATACATTTTAATATTTTTTAATTGTACTTTTCATAATAATATAAGAAAATCGTATTAAAATAATTATTTTTATTTATTATTTAAACTTATATTTGAAAATAAATATTATAATTAAAATATGTATTTATTAGATATAATCATTCTAAATATATCTTATTTTTATTATATATAATTATAATTTATTTTAAGTACTATTTATTAATAAATATTTATTTATTATAAAATATTTTTTATAATAATTATTTTTACCTATTTATATAAAAATATTATTTTTATTATTTATTTATTTAATAATTATTTTTGTTAAAATACAAAAAAGTAACCCAGAGAATTAAAATAGAAAAAACAAATAGAAATGAATATTGATATTGTTCCAAAAAAAAAATAATCACAATACCTTTAATCTAATAACTCCTACTTCAATAAAATAAAGTCAAGGTCAATAAAATAAAGTAAAAAAAAATGATAATAGGTGTTAAAATTATGAAACAAAATAGTCGCAAACATCCTTAATCTAATGGGTCTTACCCCATCAAAAGAATAAAGCCACAGTCAATAAAATAAAACAGAAAATAATACATGCAAATTAACAAAAAATTTGTTGTTTAAAATTACAAATTCACCATAAAAAATGGGCGGGAAAATATTTTGCTTTTAAATAGCAAATACATAACTTTTAGATAATTAGATTAGATTAGATTATACCCAGCTATATTAATCATTCTTTTGGTACATTGATGAATTTGGACCTACAACCTCGTATAAATCACCTAAAACCCTTACCTGCTCTTAATAACTTTCAGCTATAACAATCTTTCGATACTGAAACTCCGATGTACTTGGGGGTTGATGCATATCATCATTATTACATTATATTACAAGATTTTTACACATTAACAGAGGAGCATGCAAAGCTTTACACTCAAATTTCACAACAACGATAAATGAAAATTCCCAAGACTAAGCGTTAGACAGAATTAGAACAAATATTATGACCATGAGCTCTTTCTCTCAAGGAGCAACATGGGGAGGACGAAAATACATTTACTCCCTGCTCGAATTCTCTCTTTCGTAGTCCTAGGCATGGAACGGAAAATGAAGTTGTCAGTTTATACTTGGATCAGAAAAATGAGCAAATACAATTCAATTAGAAGTGAATCTCATAATTATCAGAAAAAGTTTTTCAAGTCCAGAAAGTTTTTATTTATTTTTTTCTTTAACTTCTTTGAACTTTTGGCTGATGAGCTGCCTGAGCACATAAAAGTTACATGAAGAAAAATAAGGAAAATTGGACATTATTGTTACAGTGAAGCTCTAAATTCAGTTCATGGGAGGGGCATTAACAAAATGATATAGCTAGCTAGTGCAAACTAGTGCAAGAAAATAATTTGGAGAATGAAATATCCCGAATTTAAGATTGATTACTAATATAACATCTAAATATTAGCTAATTAATTGTCATATAGACTATGTTAGATGGCGTCCAGAGCATGGTTTTGAATTGTAGCCACAATATATCTGTTTGTTATACCCTTTGCAACTGCATCATAATGACAATTACACTGCATAAGCTACATGTTTCCCTAATTTTCCGCATCACAACGTAATAGTAACCGCGACGACAACTGCAATTTAAAACCATGATCTAGAGTTCCCCAAACACTTCAGTAGGTTGGTATAGCATATATAATACCAAGAATTCATGCCTTTCCATGGTAGAACTAGAAGAAAGTTAAGTTTTCTGAGGAACTCTAGGAAACAGCTGACCTAACTCAATGTTCCTTGCTTAGTTTGCTACCATGGTGGTCAAATGAACAGCAAGACACAATCTTTATGTCAAATTCTCCGTTTTCTTGAAGAATTTGGACCATTGAAAATCCTTTTTGAGATGTCCATGCATAGAGCTTTTCCAGGTTGAATCTAGCCACAATTGTGGGAAAGATTATGGTAAGAGAATAATAACATACATGGAAAGTGCTTGATCATGATATCTCCGAACCTTATCTGATAATCTATGCTGACCCAATATCCCCTTCTTTCTTTTCCAAATGAACCCAATGTTCCAATTGTTGTATGATAGAATCAAACATATACCACAGTCGAATTCATTAATTAGCTTAAGCTCATTCCTCTAAGATGACTTCTAGGATTAATCGGAACTATTTATAGCATAACTAGCATCTTGAGCATTTGCGGTTCAAATTTCACCAAATTTTGATGAATAATGACAAAAATAAGGAAGTGTGGCTCGGATAGTTGAATTATATTATCAATCTTCAACTTGTTCTAATATATATCGCGGGTGTACGTTTATGCTGGACCTTCTGTGCAAGGTCGAGTAATGAACTTGTTACTTTTCACCATTAGATAGAAAAAGATTTTAATCATAATTTTGTTTATGAGAAAAAAATCATTCATGAAGAATTCTAATGGAACTTACAAATCACAAAACATATTTTAGATCCAAATATAATAAGATACAAATACATTCTACTTTTTGAATTAACCAACAATCTATAGCTCTATTCCTTATCCAAAGACTATCAATATTTAATCATTGCATGAAGACTGATATGAAAAGTGTTACAACTTGAAGAATATATTTTGCATCCTTTCAAAATAGATTTAAATATTTCTGTCATCTATAAAACCATCAAAATAGAAATACTCACAAGAAAAAACAGAAACACCTACAAAGGGAATAACAAAACACCCATATTAGGAATAATGAAAACACCCATAAAAAGGACAAGCAAAAGCACCACAAAGATATAATAAAAATAAAATGAGACACAAACCCCAAGCAATAAAAAAATAAGGAAACCATGGGGCTATCTCCAAAGAAGAAAGATAGCAACTCCTCTCAATGACACTCACACAAGGAAATAATAGAGAAAAGGAGGAAAGAGAAAAGAAAGATTAGAGGACAATGAGAAAATATCTTTATTTCCAATTCAAAGGTGAAAAAAAACAGTGACATTTTACATTACATAGGATACCACCACATTATTTGCAAGCCAGATTCTAAAATATGAATTTTTTTTTTTTTATTTTGCTTATGTCAAAGAATAACTGAAAGTGAAATGGTGGAACAAATTGACAGATGGAGAATAAGGAAAACTGGGATACTGCTTTGACAGAAAGATTCTCTTATGCCACTTAGCTTTTTAATTTAGGCTGTTGGACTGTCTTGGTTCACAACAAACTTTCTGATTTATGATGATATTTTCTTTGCTGAAACAACATTGTTGTAACAAGAGAACATCACTATAAATAGGGCAGCTTAGAACAAAATTTTCTATACACCAACAAGGCAAAGAAGAACATAAAGTTGAGGAGTGCATATATTTCAGGTGTCCCCTAGAGTTTCCCTGGACACTTCATTAAGGGCTCTATTAGTATATATACCCAAAGCTGCTCCATCCTGAAGTGTTTGGGGGAACTCCAGGTGGCACTTGATGCTTGGAAAGAAGTTCATTGGGGAACTCAGGTTTCTGAGACATATATTATATTGATTTTCTACCAGAAAAAAGGTAAGTGAGTAATATTATTGTTTTGTCTGACCTTGCTTGTGATTTTAATTAGTTTGGATTTATCCAAGGAAATCTCCCGAGTTTAAAAGGTAAATTTAAATCAAATTTATAAAAGTTTAATTATTTTGAAAATAATAACATTAAACAGAATTATAATATCTAACCACAAAATACTAAATTCATAATAAAACCTATATAAGCCAAGATGTTATTTGCATCCCATGCTAAAGCAAACAAGTTATAAAATAAGAAATACAAATTAAAATCATAGCAAAGTTAATGGATAATTAAGAGTTTCATGATGCTAAAAGTTAAAATAACTTTAATCAAGACATCAAGAGTTTCAATTTTTGAAGTTCTAATTAAGAATGCTACCTGAAACACTATATTTCGATGCTTAAGAAACCAAAATTTGACTAAAATAATAAGTTCGTGATATTACTCAAATATCCAAATTCACCCAAGTTTACACCAGTCCACACGAATTCATCTAAGTCCAAATTTCAAGTTTTTGACTGCATTTAGAAACCTATGCTTGTAAACTCAAGTTCACGAGTTAATTTGGAAGTTATTTTTGTCTACACTACCAATATTTAAAATTTACGTGACTCTAGCTAATTTGACTCAAGTCAAATTAGCCCACTATAAAATAAAGCTTTTTTAGTGTTAATTATTTCTATTTATAAAACTTAAATCTAAGATCTTATTTGAAGAAAACAAATATCAAACCACTTAAAGCTACCAAAAGTTGTTAGTTAATTTAAGAATTTAACAACTATCATTGCTAATTCAATGTTTACAGAGCATTTTGAACCGACCACAAAATTATGATCTAGTTTTCAAAATGTTCAAATTATGATATTTAGGTGACTGACTGAATCATTTACGCTATTATCTGTTATTAATTCACTTCTTAAAACATTTTTATAATTTATCATTGGATGTTTTGGTTAGACTATTTCGATTTAGAAAATTAGTCAATTATCTTGTTACAAAAATGATTCTATTTCTACTTGAATAGGTTAAAATCGTTATACGCATAGCACCCGCTATATAATAATATCAATAATGAAGTGAAGTTATGAGTTCTTATGCAATCAACTCTAATAGAGTATAAAGTGTACAAGAAATCCTTGCATAGACAATGCGTATCATCAGGTTAACATTTAGGCACTCAATTTAATTACTATAATGTCCAGAAAAACCCACACAGTTATTATTAACGTCATGTTACATATTAGTAAATTTGGAAACAAGAAAGAGATGGTTATATAATTTTTTTTGTCTAAACTATTAACATATCGAGTCTAGTGATTCTAATTAATTTGATTCGAATTAGATCGATACATTGTGAAAGTAATACTCTTTCATGGCTAGTTTTAATAGTTTTGTCATACTATTGGGAGATTATGTAATTAATAATATTTTTTCCAAAAAAAGGTTGAAAGTTCATATCTTTAGATAAAGTATGGTAACGTACTATTTTCTTATTCGGCGTTGCGTTGTGTTCAACATACTATTGTCATACGCTCTTAATGTAGAGGGTATAGACTGCTTTATTAAAGTTTACTTGTACAGTCTTGTTTCAAAAAAATATGAAGAAAAACTTATACATAGTCTTGTTTATAATATTATATTTGGAAAGTTAACTTATATAGGTCAGGACAGCTCTAGAATGAACCACATGAATCGTGATAATAATCGAGAAAAGAAAAAATAATAATAACCAAATTCATTTTATTCAAAAGAGTGAATTTTGAAAACTGCTTTCCTATTGTTAATTATTGGTTTATTGGACTAATACGGATTTAGATTTAATTATGCTCAAATATTAATAATCATCAATAAACAAAACAAATCAATCCATACTGAAAGAAAAAAGAACTAAATAAGATTGTGAAGTACAATAGGTCAAGCTAATAATTAAGGACAAAGGAGCACTTAAATATTCTTGAGAAGATTGACTAGATAAAAAAGCCTTAAAAGAAAGTTATTCAAGGATCCTAAGCATTTAATAAATATTTTTTAAAGTCTGCCCATCATGAACCTAGAAAGTGATATATTTTGGTAATCTAATCATCCACACTTTATTTTCTAATTATAGCAGCCCAACGGCTAAGGTAATAGAAAAGGCTAAGTTGATGCCACTATTTATTTTATACTACCATATCACAGCTTGATACAAGGTAACCTAAATAATAGAAGTACATAATTCTCCAAAACTCTAAAACTTCTTCCCTATCTAAATAGACTTAAGTTTTTAAAAAGAAAGTTGAAATTTCCATTTGTCAACTTGACAAAACATACGTAATATAGCCCATATGATAATTTAAGCACTACGTTAATTATGCTTAACAGCCGATTTATCCTATTTAAACGTGGGCCCCACCATGCATTTGTCAAAGGAATTTGCTTATATTAGTTAAGTGAACAAAATGAATTATGTATAAAAAAAAAAAAAAAATTCCAAACCTCAAGAGATGGAGCAACACAACTTAGGGTCCCACTGGATAATACTATTTATGATTTTTTTTTAATTTTTTAAAAGTCAAAATTTGCATTTTTAACTTTTTGTCTCGCTTAATTATATAATTTATTATGTTTTAAAAAGTTACTTTTAGTTTATTTTGAGAAATTAAAATATTAAACTTCTCAAAGTATTTCTATTATTACATATCTAAATATAAAATAATTTATTCATAAATTAATTTTTAAAAACTTCTTTTATATAAGAATTTAAATAAGTTATTTACTTAAACAAACCTTAATGAACAATATGAGAGGGCCAAATAAGGTTTTTAAGCTTTAATGGCAGAGTGAGATGTGGTCATAGGTCCGTTGGACGTGAAGTGGCCATATGACAACGTTCCGACAACATTCTTATTCCGGCTATGACTAGTACAGGCGTAGGCTTGTTCAAATTGTTAAAGAGGTCAAGGAAAGTTCAAATTCGATAAGATCTCCTTCAATAGACTATAGCAATTAATAAGCCATTAGAGGTGAACTAATGGAGTGGATTTGCATCAAATTGAAATCTCATTATGTCGATACTACAAATGTACTAAGAGAACAGTTAAGGAAGACTAAAATCTGAGATGATTTTCATAATTGGGCTAAGCAAGAAAAAAATATGGGCCTACAAAAGCAATGCTTCGTATTAAGTTGTATGATCTTCACTCATTTCATTTCTAATTAGTGTCAGACGTCATTTTTCCCACTAAAAATGCAAACACCAGTTGCCAACTAGGTCCAAGATCCTTAGCTATATGGGAAGTTAAAAAATTAAAATTATTTCAATAATTACTTATTTATATAATTATCATTTTATATAATCATTTACATAAGAATCAATTTATATTTGGATACTTTACTTGAAAAATAGTTTTAAAATAATCTATTTTATTTGAATTGTATGAAAAAAAATTATTTTTGTATGATAAAATTACTAAAAATAGTATGAAATGATTATTTATATTATATAACATTTATTATTTGGGATCAATTTGATAAAAATATAACAATTCTGAAATAATCAGCTTCTGCTTATAATTATAAGTTTCAAAATATTATTTATGATTATAAGTTATTTTTCAGCTTAAAATTATCATCTTTTGATTATAATCTATTTCTAACTTTTTACTAAACAAGATTTAAAGTGTATTTGTTTGTGCTTTTTTGGGGTAAAAAATCACTTTTTTCACTGAAAAAATCAGTTTTCATATACTTGGATAATTTTTTAGAAATATTTAAATTCTCAAAAAAATCTGTTTTCAACTTTTTTGGAGAACCTGAAAAGAGTAGCTTCTAAAAAAAAATAATTTTCAACTTTTTCAGTTATATATAAAATTTAAAATTCAAAATCACTTTTTTAAAAATCTGAAATAAACGCACCCTTATTTTTTAGAAACAGCTTTTTTTTCTACAAAAAGCTGTTAAAAGCATGTTCCCAAACATGCACTAGATGGTTAGATTTTCTATTTATTATTAGTATTTTTTTAATGAAAACATGTTCATGATAAATTGTTCATCACTCCTAGTTACAAAAAGTCAATTCCGACTTTGTGCTTCGTATTCAACGACTAAGAGGATCCATTTTCTAATCGCACCACATGCATCACTAAGTCATATCTCATTCTTCAGCTAATGCTTCTCAATTGCAAGAATTTCGTTTGGTTGTCTTGGCATGAACTGTAGACAATGCAAAGGTAAATTGGACCGGAAGGATCACAACACTTCTGGAATACCACTCATTCATGGTCATATTGAATTCTTCCTATGTCCGGGTACATGCAGTATGGTACTTACGTCAGTTTCAATTAGTAAGTGCTACCGTTAGGGATTGTATCGGCTTAACATCTAAATTGATAAGTTGATTTCGGATTCAACTAGCTCAACATCTAAATTGATGACACTTACAATAAATACAGTCTCTTAGGCGATTCTAAATGCCTTTTAAGAAAATAAAATTACACCCACCACCATCAATTGCAAATATAAAATTAATGCTACAGGAATAAACAATTAATCCAACAATTCATGCTCCTGATTCTAATAGTAGCATCATTTTTACTCTGTTTAAGCCATCATAAGTAATGGGGTTCATCGTTTGGAACCAGCTAGTTTACTCCTTGCGTTAATGTTGATAGCAGAACAAGGATGTAGCTCCCGGAAGTGTAGTTAATTTAGCTATCTACTCCTAAGAGGGCCATAACTTTCACTATAGAGACAAAAATAGCAGGGAAGAAGTATGTTAATGTCTTGGGATCATCTGTCCTACGCAAAAACAAACAAAAAGCGGACAGTTTCAATGTCAGCATAGTTGGAGGCAAGCAATGTGTCTCATCAGTTATTGTCAACAAGACATTCAGCAATAAAAAGGGTAAAGAAAAGAACATGCAGATTAGTGCTGTGGATAACTTCTACAGCTTGTTGATAAATGGTGCTATCTATTCTATTGAACATAACCCAAAATTGCATTTTAAGTACATTCCTCAACACATCCTTACATCCTTTCAAAAAAAAAAAAAAAAAAACACAACCTAATTAAAAATAAGGAATTTACATACAGATGTTGCATGGCTTAGTGCACTCGAGGAGATTGCCGGTGAGACGGCAGCGGGGATGCGGTTGGAGTCAAATTTAATGGGGACCGGTTTCGTGCGGGAGACCTTCTTACAGGAGTGTGGACTCTCTGATGTTCTAAACGGGAATTTCGGCCTGCCGTTTTGGGAGCATCTATCTGTTCCAGAGTTGCTAAAACCTCCGTCATTGCAGGCCTTGTCTTGGCTTCGGGATTAAGGCATTGTAGAGCAAGTGTAGCGGCCGTGAAGGCCGCTTTCTGTGGGTATTGGCCCTCCATCTTGGTATCCATAATCCGGAACAGCCTTCGCTTATCGCCCAAATATGGTCTTGCCCAGTCTACCAGATTCTGCTCCATACCAGATATTGTTTTATCAACAGCACGTCTTCCGGACAAAAGTTCGAGCAACACAACCCCAAAGCTGTATACATCACTTTTTGCTGTTAGCCGACCTGTCAATCAATTAGAGCTCGGCATTATGTTTAACATATAATGAAACATGTGAAATGAGTTTTCTGATCTATCATATGAAACATTTAAGCAGAAAAAACATAACGAACCTATAAGCTACACACAATAGCCTGCTTTAAAAAGAAAATATGGATCAGAATTCTGAAGGAAAATCATTAAGCCCACTGACCCCAACTATAAGTGTGATGAGCAATGTCTGTCACCATTTATCATTTATTCTATGGTGAGTAAACTGAACCAAAGATCAGTGTAACAGTAATACCTAGACTCTCGTAGGATTGATTAGAGCTATAGCATGCCAAAATGGACATTAAATGATTGAAGATTACTAACCATAAAACTTCATATTTAATAACAATGTAAGACACCAATAATGGTTTAGGTAAAGCTAAAGCCTACCGGTTGCAACATATTCAGGTGCTGCATATCCTTGAGTTCCCATGACTTGAGTAGACACATGAGTTCTATCGCCAGTAGGACCCGCCTTAGCTAAGCCAAAATCAGAGAGTTTAGCATTGAACTCCTGCAATCCCAATGCATGATAAGTAGTTTACACAAAAAATAAAAATGAAGAAATTATAACATCATTTATATTCCCATCGATCTTACAGCATCCAGCAGGATGTTAGAAGCTTTAAAATCACGGTATATGACTTGTGATTTGGCATTATGAAGAAAAGAGAGTCCTCTGGCAGCACCAATGGCCACTTTCATCCTCACTGACCAAGAGAGTGGTTGCGGTCCTCCTGTCAAATACAAAAAACCCGTTAATTGGAAACTATTGTAATTTTCCTGACTGCAGTAAGCAAATCTTAATCAAATATCTGTTTTTTGGACATCAACAAACTGAAACTTGAATTTTGACACATTTTAGTTACGAACAAAAGAGATCACTCTTAAGGAAGCAGTTATTTATCCTTGCTGATTTCTTTCTTCTGAGTTTCATTGGTAACATAATGATTAAGGCAATAGCTAAATAGATGCAAATTAATGAAAATATGAATGGACAGAGTAATGGTTATGGTAACTTACTTCTAAATAGATGATTCTCTAAGCTCCCTTTCGGCATAAACTCATAGACCAATAGCCGGTTCTCTCCCTCCAAGCAGTACCCAATTAATTTAACCAGGTTAGGATGATGCAGTTGCCCAAGGTAGTTAACCTCAGTCTGGAAATTGTTTTCAAGTTTCATTATCATCATGTTTTAAGAAAAAACAGAATAATATAGTTTTCATTTGGGGCAGGAATTGGGTGTGAATATGAGCAAACCACCCCTATGGGCTAGGAAAGCAAACACATACCAACCACTCCCTATGTCCTTGAAAACTTTCAGGCTTAAGCTTCTTTACAGCAACAACCATTCCCGATCCCGGTTTTGAAGCCATAAATGTGTGTTCATCAATCCATCCTTTATAAACATAGCCAAATCCACCTTCACCAAGAAGACTGTCGGGACGAAAATTTCTGGTGGCATTCCTCAGCTCATTGAATGTGAAGGCCTTAAGATTTGGAGAAGACAAGATTTCACCCTCAGACCTTGGCGTGGGAAGGGTTGAAGCATTGCTTTTTTCACTGTATGATGGAATAGATAAGCTGGAGGGAGTAGCTTTTGAGGTTGCTGACACCAAAGAAGAAAAATAGTTAGTCCATATATGATGCCACTACACAAAGAAAAGCAGGCAGTTTCAAGTAACCTTTCAAATTCAACCATCAACAATCCAATAACCCATTTAAGGAAATTTTGAACGAGTATTATATACTTTATGCATTACAAAATCACTTTGCTTATGTTATAGTCCAAATCTTTACTTAATTTAACTATTGCCTGAACTCTCCCATTTCATAAATTTCAAACTAACTTCAGTTGAATTAAAACTTAGATTCACCATTTGATGCAATACATATTTTCAATTTTAAAAAATATATGAAGCAGAAGTTTGTGAATCTTTATATATAGAGATGATACTGTAAATCAAACCCTTCTTTCACACTAGATACTAAAACAACTTGTGAAGGGAGAGGGGAAAAAAAGCAATCAGAATTCACTTCACAAAACAATCCATATCTAAATCACTGGGAATGGGTCATCAAAGTATCAAAGAAACTCATATCATAGGGACAAGTTCAGTACCCACAGAGGTGGTGAAAATCGAAGAAGGAGAAACAGACTAAAAATCAAAATTATTGAAGTCGGAGACAATGATATTTTGAAGAATCTGAATACTTATATTCAAGCTGAAATGCACAAACACTAAACATCAACGAATAACCCAAAAAAAAAATAAAAAATCTTACTGTAAGCAAATTATCAAAACTTATCCAACCCCTATGACCAATATTTGCAATGAGTTCACAGATTCAATTCCAGCTACAAAAAAATAAAAAACAAAACAAAACAAAACAAACAAAACTTGGACAAAAAAAGGAGACAGCAAAAGCAACACAACCCACCAAGAAAGAATAGAATCGACCAAAAAACCTTAAAACCAAGTCCCCAGAAAGTCTTGAAAAGCAAAATTGAGAAAGCAAATAAACATGGGAGGGGCATAATGATCACAACCCTCCAAAGAAAACAACACAAAGAGGGTAATCTATAACAAAAGAGCTAGATGGGGGTTATACCAGAAGTGGTTCTCGAGCTCTGAGCTGCATCAACTTTTGCAGAGGAATCTAAACAGTTACCCATTGAGACCCCTCCCACCCAAAAAACCTCAATTCAAAACCAAACTCGCTGAGCTTCTTCTGCAAGTGGCAGAACCACAAGAGAAGAAAAAAAATAAAAAAGCAGTGAATTTTCTGATATGGGTATGTTGCAATTTCCAAGAAAGTGAGGGAGAGAAAAAAGGGTCGTTGAAATATAAAGGAAGGAACTTTGAGTTGATAAGAGAGAAGGAAGAAGCAGAAGAACTTGTGGGTCGGGAACAGACAGAGGAAGAAAGAGAAAGCAAAACACAACACACATAGATTTAATAAGAACAGTTGCTTTCTGTTTTGGTGTTGTTTTGTTTGGATTCGCCTATGAAAATGAGGACACACGAACACTGCAAGCGCGTGGTGCGTTCAGACACGTGGGAACTCGTTGCCTCGTAAAAGATGGTTTCGTGTTCGTCAACTTCGGTTGATGATGCCACACTTGAATTTACCATGGTGCCCTTATGTTGTCTCCAAATTTATGTCACGAACGTTGCTAGTTCTGATCCCTCAATTAATTTTCTTGCCAAACAATGGTGATTTCCATGAATGAATATTAATGAAGGAATAAAGGCAGTGTGAACCATTTCTAGGCTCCATTAATAACTACATCAATTAAAGTTTGCATCATAGTTAACTTCTTTGTTCTTTTCATATTTATGCTTAGAAAATATAATATCTTTTTCATTTTATTTTAGTTATATATACAAGATTTAAAAAATTTGAGATCAAGAATTAATTATGACACATATTTATTAAAATATTTTTATTTAATTTATAATATATAATTAATTCATTCTATTAATCTTATTCTATATTTTTCAATCAGTGGTATGTTTAAAATTATGTGAAGAGTAGAATTAAAAAATTGATATGTGAAGATAAAAAGATGAAATAGACCAATTTTTTTTTTTCTAAAGTAACAGATAAAATAAATCAAAAATTAATATATAAATGCATTTGTATACTTTTATCCATTCTTTGCAAATGTATGTTCTATTAATTAAAAGCTTACTTAGTAAGTCAATTTAAAAAAATTTCTTATTGTGGATATATCTCAAATTCTTTAATACTAGAATAACTTTTAGAAAGGAAGAAAAATTTAATAATATGAACACAAAGTAAAACCACATTTCCCATCCAAAGTTAATTTTTATATTTTTTTTTTATAGTTTTGGCTTATTTTCACATTCTTTGAATGTGGGATAATTGTTGTTTGGGATGTTGAAATTATTTTTCGTTTCAAAGATTGCTTCTTAAACTTAATCATTAATCTCATAAATACTCTCAAAAGCCAATTCAATTTTGTTTATTGTTTGAATTTTTCCTTTAAATCCTTTTATAGTGAATTTCGATTAGATGAAAATTTATTAAAACATAATAAAATTAATTAAAAAATCTTAATATACTTGTCTCCCAATATAATGAATGTCGGTTATATTTTTTTGAAAAAACAAAAGACAGAAAAAAGAACGTAAGCAGGAAAAGTTGAAAAGGGTGCTATGGAACCACTGACAAGTTGTTGGTCGTCATGATTAGCTAAGCGAGAGCGTCAACACCGGCCGCTGGAAACAAATGAAGAGATGAGGCTACGATAAGGCACCATCTTCCCTTTAAAAAATTAAATAATTGATTTAATTAAAAATATCTAAAAGCTAACAAAGTGGATGCTTTGAGGCCCTTGACAGTTCTTTTCAATCCACATTTCAAGTTCACACTAGGACATGGCCCACCATTTTCAATGGAGTAACTAGGTTGCAATATTATTTTAGTTTATACAAACTATCTTAATTTAAATTTAAAATAATAATATAAATGACAACAATATATCCGCATTTCATATGCCAATCAGGCAGGCGGTGGCACTTTGAATACATGTGATGTGAGCTTATTAAATTTTTATTGTATGAAGTATCCTTCTTTATGATAAGTATAACTGATCATTAACACTCTTGCTCTAACTCTAAGGCTGCTGTACCAAACTTAAATTCAGAAAAGAATGTCAAACTTTATTTAAAATTACTAATCATTCATGTTTTATTTGTTTTAATCATAACTTGTCTTTGTACATGAGAAAATTGAAACGTGTTATATAGCGTACTTTCATTTTTTTTGATAGAGAAATTATGATAGTAAAAATGAAGAGCAATAAGGCTGCACCGGCGACACGCCATCTTGACTTTGTAGTACTAAAATATAACTATTTCAGGACAATGAAATTACTTAATAAATAATAATAAAAGGAATTGACCGTCTTGCACGTCGACTCTATTTTTTTTTAAAAAAAAAAATTATTTTTAATTTTGCCATTGAAAATGTTTTCTGCACGATAAAGCAAATGCAATTACATAATCTTATGCGTAAGCAAAAAGTGGATAATAATTAATTGATTGATTTTGGCAATCCTTGAAAAGGATGGATGAGATGAGAGGAATCACAGGCTTCACACCTAGAAATAAGCATGCGGCCATGCAAGGCCCCATCTACCCCTGGTAATATTTTCAACCAAATTTCATCTCATGACTTTGAGTAAATAAGATGTATATTTTTCAACAATATTTATTTAAGCAAAAAGAAGTAAAAGCAAGTTTTGACTTTTGGAATAGAACTTGAATATATATAGATCTAAGTTTAATCAATAGTGATGTAAAAAATTTTAAACCGCCACATCTTTACACGTTGAAACTAATCAACCGAAAAGATGTTACACCATTAATTTTGACAATATATATTAGTTCAATATTTTCATAAAAAAAAATGATTCATGAAAATAAAAGAACATTTGAACAATCGTATGTATCAATTTTGTCGTTAAAATTATTCAGAAGAATATTAATGGCCAAAGGCCTAAAAATAACCATCCAGTGAACATTAATATAAATATTTTTTAGAAAAAGAAGTCTTCTGCTTCACTACCCTCTCTTCGTTGAGGAATATGACGTATGAGCCAACTAGGTATCGTTGACCGATGAAAAAGGTCTTGCCACGTACGTCTGAACCACTCCCGCATCTGGATGCCGAAAACAAAGGCATACAAATATCAGCATATGAAAAGGAAATAAGTTTATTGCAAATAACTTTTTCCTTTTTTTTTGGGCCTTGATTGCAAATAAACTCAACAGCACACCATTGCAGCATAAAGTCAGACATATAGTCGTAGAGCAGAAATGCTTTGTCACATATAGTATTGAAAAAGCTTGCTTTTAGATTCGGGTAATGAAAAAATAGTAGGATAATTTTTAATATATAGTCCGAAGTAACTCCTTAATCCAGTAAAAAACATAATATATGGCACTGATCATGGACATATCCTTAAATGCATGTGATGGCGGAGGCAAAATCTTTGCTATAATTTATTTGTTATAATGATGTCATATGTTTGTTGACTTTTGAAAAAATGTGGTTTATGTAATAATTATTCCTAATTATTTTTTGTCAAAAATGTTGATATTCTTCATAGATAAAAGTTATGATTAGTAAAATTCAAAAAATTTAAAACATTAAGAGTACTCAATAAGTTTTGCAAAAGAGCATTTAGATTTGGATAAATAAAGTGAACTCCTTTTTTGAACTTGTGATAACAGAAAATTACAATGTAATTTTTGTGGAGCACAATACAAAACTCGATTGCATACAACCCATAATCTCTTATCGAGATGAATATCAGCCTCGGCCATCATTCTCCACCGATCTATCCAACACTCCAAAGCTTATCCAAACGGCAAATGGTAAACCCCAATTAATATAATCTATTGGTAATTCGGTACTAATTGACTTACTAAATAAGAAACATATTGGGGTGCTGCCGAATGCACAGAAGTAGAACTACATCTGCATGAGATACATGCTGTTGTGAAGATGAACTATAATTAATAAGCTGGAAAATAAACGATACCTAGTATATGGGTGCATGTACTTAACGTGATAAGACAATAGTACTATATAGCATGTTGGAATACACATTGGGAGGTTTTAGAATTAATTTTGGGACGCCAGAATTGATTTTACCCATTTTTGTTGATATTTGGTTTTTCATAGTTAAAATCAATTATAGTATCAAAACTGATTTTAGGTAGAAGTAAAAATTTTTCCTTTTCAATTTTAACAAAATTAATTTTGGGCATTTCTTTGTAAATTATATATTTAAAAATGATTTTGACCAATATTATCTAAACAAAAATTACTTCTCAAATCAAATTACCAAACATAAATCAATTTACCTCAAAATCAATTTTAACAGAATTGATTCTATCTAAAATCAATTTTACAAAAGTAAATCCAAACACTATATATATACAGAATTCGTGGCAGCGTGTTTTGCACTTGGCATTGTCCGCTGGCCATTAAACAATTTATAGGTCAATATGTGTGTAGATTACTTGTGGAAGACCCCGCGAGTCTTTTGGTGAAATGCCGTTTCATTGAGGTCTCTTTTTGTTCCTTAACGCAAAAAGTCTATCCAATAATTGGCATCAGCACATGGTACAGTTGTAAGCAACGGGTAGAGTTTCCCATCTTAATCAACTTCGAAGATGTTACATTCATAATGCCATGCAAGTTGAGACATTAAACAATGTCTGCTAGTAAACTCGAAGTTATATATCATCCAAATTTAATTTGAAAATCATTAGCCACAGAGCTGTTGAAATTTCTTATTTCTGAAATAGAAAATAGAAAAAAAGAAATACTAATTGAAAGTTTTCCTTTGTCTTAAAATTTAGGTTGAGGTTGAGGAGAAATTTACTCCAATTCAAGGTTAAGATATACCTTCGAGGTTAATAATAGCTTATAAAGATACATAATTATATATAACCAACTAATATAAGAAAAATTAAAAATCAATTTTAAATCATGATAATACATGAACGGAATGCCATCTAAATGAATCAAATTGGCAAAGTCTTTTTAATTAGAATAAGATACACTTGTCATAAAATTTGATTATATATTAGGAAGTTTGCATAACAATAAATACTAATAATTTTCTAGAGATAGTTAATGTTCTATTATAAGTTGCAAAATCCACAAATTATCAAAATCATAAGATTAATATCAATGAATTAATAATTCACATAATAATAATTAATTTTTTAATAAAATATATTAAATGCCATTAATTTGAGAGTAAGAGGAACAAATGATAACCATAAGATCTCAAATAAGTGATCAAGATTAGTAGGTATTTAAAATAGTCATATGATATTATATTCTAATCTTAACCATACATGGATGATCCAATGGTTAGGACTTATTTTTCTCACTATCATAATAAGATAACTTGATATGTTTCATAAATATTATGGGAGGAATCAATTGACACCAATATAAAACTTAACAAACTCTTATGTCACTCAATACTTTTTACGGAATTTAATTATCTACTATGTTGATCATTGGTGCCAATTCTTTTTTTTTTTCAAAAAGATGTCAAAAGAATATTCTAATTTTTTTATATATTTAACGAGTATTTATTACATTGATTTTTATGTATATAAAAAGTGTATTAAACTATTCCAAATTAATATAAAATTTTATAAATATGATTTATGATATATGAATTTGAAATTCAATGGTGGATTTTGTCAAAAATTTTATTAATAAAAAATTATTTAATGATGTAAGATTTATTTTAACTTACATTGGTGTAAACCCTTCCATGTATAGAGGGGATCAAATGACACCAAT
The DNA here is from genome assembly GCA_031439595.1 of Pterocarpus santalinus. Classification (NCBI taxonomy): domain Eukaryota; kingdom Viridiplantae; phylum Streptophyta; class Magnoliopsida; order Fabales; family Fabaceae; genus Pterocarpus; species Pterocarpus santalinus. The sequence continues at coordinate 19,101,155 of CM062531.1, forward strand.
GTACGAATAAAACTCCTACTCTAAATTTCTAGCTATTAATTTCATTTTAATCTAACGTCTTAAAATGATAGAATTCAATTAAGAAATAAAATAATATAATATATTTTTAAAGAAAAAATAATAGTTAAGTTGAATAATTAATGAAGAAAGAGAATTAGATGATATTTATATTAAAATGAATATAGTAAATAAATAACAGAAGTTTTCAATAAAATAAAAATTAGAAATTTCAATAACAAATGTTTATGTATCTAATAAATTATTATAAAAAATGTAAATATCTTCACATTGAAATTTCTATTAAATGATTTTAAAAATATAAATGACATATAATTATATTTTTATATTTTTATATTTTAAAATATTAATAAAAATAATTATATTTTTATAATTATTTATTAAAAATTCCAATGTGAAGATATATAATTTTTTTACAATTATTCATTAATAAACATAAATATCTTCGTTGAATTTTCTAATTTTTTAATTTTTTTTATCATAAATACACTCAAATTCTATTTCATATTAAAATTCTATTCAATTATTATCTTTCTTCATTAAATTCTGCCATCTTAAACCATTAGATTAAATAAAATTAATGGCTTGAGATTTGTATAGGAGTTCTATTCTTAAACTGGTATAATTTCATCCTATCTCATATATGTATATATGGGAATATATTAAATAAAAAGAGTGAATTTTGATCATTAGATTTTATATGGATGACCAAAATTAAAATACAAAATTATATAACTTATTTTAAGTAATCATATAATTTTTAAATAATTTTTAGTCTTTACCATCCATGTATATAGTTTAACAACCAAATATATGAATGTCATTACATTTTTTTCGTATAAACTACCGGTGTCTGAAATCTACTAAACTTCAATTTATTTGCTTTAGTCAGACTGGCCCATTATTAAAATAAAACTCTCCTAATATTAGTTTTATCAATCCACAAAACTCAAATATAAATTCTCATTTAAGGAAAACAAATATCAAACTACTTAAACCAAGTAAATGTTGGTTGAATGTCGTTACTTTGATTTCTAAAATATTTTGAATTTAATTTAATCATTTAATTATAAAAGACAACAATATTTCTTCTTTTTAACAATTAAAGTAATGTAATTTATCAATCATAAAAAAATCTCTTAATTATATAAAATTAATATTCAGTGTTTAACTATAAAAAAAATATTAATTTAGTTATTCTTTAACCTCGATGTCTATGTATATAAGAATTTTACACATTTTTATAATTAAAGATATAAATTAATGAAAAAATTGTTTAAAGCATCAAAGTTAAGACTCCGATATATAACATGCCTCACGACGGCATTAATAAAATCACCATAGAAGTCAAGATACATGCATGTCTACATCATTCCCAGTTCCAAGCCTGAAAGGTAACGGTAATTGTGGGGTTGTTTTGTCTGGGTCCAGATGACTCTAGTTGATGGTTACAGCAGTGCGTGATGAGTGACAAGTGACAAAAAAACTCCCCCACCGTGACGGAGGGTTTAGACTTTATAAGGTTGAGATGTGAGGTATGGACCAGGTTCATGGCACTTGCTAGCTACTTGATTAGATGCGTGTTGCCTATACCTTAATACCATCTTCCTTTTAATTTCCAGAACAAAATTTGACTCAAATTTTGGTTACAAAGAATCACCCCAATTAGCACGGAACAAGAATTATAAATAAGAATATACATGGTTGATGAGAATTAATAGCATGGAATGGTTTATGCTTCACAGCAAGTTATTTTATATAGATAACCTAAGTCATTGGCAGTCTACTTGTGATCATGAGTCATGACCTTTTAAATCTATGAATGTGCATCTTCAAGTTAGCCGTCATGGAAAACTTGTTGCGTATATGGAATAAACTACTGTGTGGTAGAACAATTATTTGAGGGGATAAAATAATTGGTGTTACGTAAGAAGGAATGTTGGACTGGCGAAGGTACTCTTCTTAGTTCAATCAAGCTCTTGCAACTTTCAGAGGAAAGAAAGCGTTTCTAAATTTGCAAATGATAGGTTAAAATAAACGCTCTGACCGAAAAAAAAAGGTTAAAATAAACGCAACAGAGAACTTGTCTGCAAATCATGTTTAGCGTGAGAATTTTGTTACACAGATGAAAATGCTATTCGTTCATATATGATATAGTAATGTTATTTACAAGAAGAAGATTACCTCACACACAAGTTAGAGAAAACAGAGTCAGTTTTTTCATTTTACTTTTTTTAGCATAAAAAGATGTGGCCGGTATTGATGGTCAAATTTGTCCATATTTCAAATTTAGCTCTTGATATTTTTTCTTCTTTTTTTTTTTTGTAATGTTCAATATTTCAAACACTCCAATACTATAAAAATTTGCTAGTTTATTGTGATCGCTTTTTTATTGTACATTTGCATATTTATTTTACAAGGAAACTAAAAATCACACAAAAAAATGTTTTAAAAAAATATTCTGCCAAGTGTTTTTTATTGATTTAGTAGCATGACAAAATTAAAATAAAAAAAATGAAAGAAATAAAGAAAAAACACAAAAATGTTCCAACGAAAAAAAGGAAAAAAAAAAAAAGTCTTTACGGCCCCAAACAATCCTATTCCTTCTAAACAAAATGATGAATATTGTCTTGTTACAAACAGAAATACAAGAACCAAAAAAAAAAAAAAAAAAAAAAAAAAAAAAGAGGTCAACCCAGCTATCAGGAATAGTGAAACTCAAAAAAATATTCACAAAGCATTATGATGCCTCATACTGTTCACCAAACCAATCTTACTCAATTTTCAGTCAGTCATGCACAATTGGTCCCACAATATGGCCTCCCTTTTGGTTCTGTGCCACCAATTGTCCAGCCACAAGGTTCTCAATCAAGCACAAACCGGACCTCAATTAACCTACAATTAATCCACATTTTAAAACTGCAACTTTTCTTATGCATGGATACTGGCAAATCTTCATTGATAGAGGATCCTCAATCCATAGAGAAACTGAAGAATATAGAAGGAAGATTACAAGCGATAGAAGGACTAAACAGTAATGTTCTCGTAGATGCATATGAGCTTTGCCTAGTGCCTGATGTGGTAATTCCGCCAAAGTTTAAAGTTTCGGTTTTCGACAAATACGATGGAACTACTTGTCCAAAGAATCATTTAAATATGTATTGTTGAAAGATGGCTTCTTGCTTCCATGATGACAAACTTCTTATCCATTTCCTTCAAGATAGCTTAACTGGGGCAGTTCTACATTGGTATTCTCGCCTCAATCAAGCACGTGTTCGATGTTGGAAAGACCTCGCTGATGCTTTCTTATTGCAATACAAATACAACATTGACATTGCTCCAGATAGAATGCAATTGAAAAACATGGAGAAAAAGGCTTCAGAAGCTTTTAGAGAGTATACTCAACAATGGAGAGACGTAGCTGCTCAGGTGGAACCACCATTATCTGATAAATAAATGATTGCTATTTTCATTGATACTCTCAAACCCCCTTTTTATGACTTAATAATTGGGAGCACTTCCTCAAATTTCTCATGTATCATTATCATAGGAGAAAAGATGGAGGCTGCCATGGGAACTGGAAAGATTGTTGATAATCCCATCACAGTTAATAATGCAAGAAAGTCATTGTTAAAGGAAGAAGAAGGTGAGATACAAGACCAACCTGAGTAAAATCCATCCATTAACCCACTATTCTTCAATTCTCATTCCAAACACCCTACACATCTTACCCATATATCACTGTCATTCATTAATCCGTACCCTCAACCCTGTCTCTTATCTTCTAAGCATCAAGCATGTCTAGTTCCCTCTCACATACCACAATTTGAGTCTCAAATGTCATTTCAAGAAAGAACTGGAACAACCAGAAAAGAAAAAAGGAGAGGTGCCCATCATGGACGAAGTGCCAGCAGTTGAAGATGATTCAGACACAACCTTCAGTCTTGCTGGGTATCTGGTTGTTACTCCCAACAATGAGGAAATCAATGAGTCCCCTTTGACTTTAGTGTTTTCATGGTAATTCTTACTACTAATTATATGGCTCTGCCCAAGGCCGTAGGATGACTTTTGTAAAGTGGGCATGCATGTTTCCTTTTTTAGTATTGTTACCAAGAAATAAATGCATTTTTATTCCTTGAATGCGACCTTTTACTTTCGTTCCTCAAGTGTGATCTTTTACTTTCATTCCTCAAATGCGGCTTTTCACTTCCATTCCTCAAATGTGAGTTTTCTCAAATAAATTGAAGTTCTTGAATGATTGGCCACCCCATCCTCTACAATTCCACTTTATTTCTTTTGACCATTACCTACACTAATTCAAATAATTATGTCTTCGTAAGTGATATTCATTAAAAAAAAAGTAAAAGAAAAAGAGATGACAATGTTACAACCCCAATTTATCATATTGATCACCCCATTAACTAAACTCATAAGAAAAGTTAATGAGTATCAAGAAGCATCTATCAAGACAACTAATTTAAGCTTGATGATCTATGTCTCTACCAAGAAGGATGTGGAGAAAAGGGTAGCCATGTGGCTCACTTCTGATATGCATTATGCCATGTTGTGATTTCCAAAAGGATGAGTTGTGAAGACTTAGCACCTAAGTGCAACTAAGAGGTGTGATTTCAAGAAAACCCAAAAAAAAAAATGCCAAAACAAAAAAAAAAAGAAAAAATTGAAAAGAAAAGGAAAAAGAAATGACTTACTAGGCTATTAAAAGCAGAAAAAAAGGAAAAGAGAAATGACCTGATAGGTTGAAAACTTAAGACAGAGCAGCCTAACAAAAAGTGAAGAAAGCCCACCACTCCCTCCCCTAACAAAATAAGCAAACTGAAACATGGGCAAATCAAACTCATGGAAGCCTCACTGAAAGAAAACATTGAATCTAAGCTAAAGATTGGGACATCTCATGAACCTAGTTAGGGGATAGACCAAATTTATTGAGACCTCATTGAAAAAGAAAACATCAAATCTGAGCCAACGATGGAAAAATCAAGCGAGAATTGGAACACTGATCAAATAAACTCTTTCTGAAATTCTTAAGGCTATATATCAAGTCTTACTAGGAGCGTTGGTGAGATTTGACTTCAATAATAAAATAAAATAAAATAAAATATTTTCATAAGTTTGTGTGAATCAATCTATATAATCTTGACAATATAATTTATTTATTTATTTTTGCCCACATAAATTAAATGATAGTTTCTTTTAGTTTATTATTCCATTTAGGATTTCATATTAATAAAACTAATTTGAAACTGGTTGATGATAGAAAAATTAAAAGAGGATCAAAGCATCGATCAAATAAACTCATTCTGAAATTTTATATCAGGCTTTGTTAGGAGCACTAGCAAAATTTGAGTTTTGTATCAAAATACTAAATTTTTTTTTTCATATTTATTCAAAAATAAAAACGATGAACAAATAGCCACAATTATAATCATGGTGAGTTAGAATTTTCTTTTTGCTCAAAAAAAAAAAAGAGAAAAAAGAGAACAAATCAATAAAAATAAAAATAATTACTACAATAAAAAAATTAGTTTCTAAATTTTAATTTTATTTCTCTCTAAAAAAAGGTTTTCTAATAAATAAACAAATTTTTGTAAAAATCATTTTAAAAATTTTGTATTCTCAATTCACCATTTTTATACAATATATTGTGTGCCTAAATTTTGTTCCACAAAAATGGCTATTTTGCCACGTATTCTCTGTCTTAATCATTTATCATCCTTGATAATATGTTGACAAAATGAGACGTTTAAAAAATAAATAAATAATTTTTTAATTAAAAAAAGGACCAATGTAATCAAATATTTAAATAACATTAGATTAACAGATAACCGTTCTTGAAACGGATATTATAGGGTACTAATACCTTCCCTACTTGTAATCAACCCCCAAACTTAAACTTTGGTATTGCAAACCTTTTTTTTTTTTTTTTGGCATCCAATCTGCCTTTTCATGTTTAATGAAAAAATTGATTGGTGGTGACACTAAATCTCAACACACCGTCTCTCATCCTCACAATTCTTAAACTAAATCAAGAAGAAATCTTTATTCATTTTTTTCGATCACCTTCGTGCCGCGCTGTGCCGTGTCGTGCCGGACGGGCACATTGCGATAGCAGGGGGGAGAACATGTTGCTATATTTCAAGATCAAGCACTACAAGTCTTAATAAAAGTAAAAGGCATAAATATAATTTCTCAAAGAAAATGAGTATATGAAATATTTTAATAGGAATGATATATCCTCCTAAAATATCCTTCTAATCATCCTTCTAATTTCTAAACAAGAAAAATAATAAATACATTTTGTGTTTTTAAAATCTAAAAGTTAAGTAATCTGGATTCATATACCCATGTTTAAATAAATATATGAAATATCTAGTTTAAATTTGTGCGGATTGCATTTTAAACGCTTGCAAAAAAATAAAAATAAAAATAAAAATAAAAGCAGATATGGACTGAATACCGAACTTGGTTGTACATATGGGGTTTGTTTCAGCCAGCCTGTTTACGTAGCTCTTGTGCATGGAAACAGATAGCATTGAGCATACTACAATTGTCAAGCTCAGGAACTCCTTCAACCATTGTGGCTTGCCTCGGACCAACAGAAAAGCGAATGGAGCGGCTTACTGGGTAGCTCAGTCAGTTTTTGTCAGTAAGACTCACTTTTCATTGGTGCCTTAGATTCCCTTTTGATCTAAATGCAATCTTAGCTTGAGATGTTAATGGTTGCTAACCTTTTTAGGCCTCTGTAGCCGGCTTGTTCTGTCTTGTATTGATGGTTAGCCTACGGCTGAGTGGGCCGTTTGTTGTTTGAATGAATCACATCTTCTGACAAAAGCAAAAGACCATACTACAATTGTTCGCTTCATTTGTCTCAACATAGACTGAGTGCTTATAGCATGCGGCATATTTTTATTTTTTTTTCCCATCTGTCTAATTTGCTTTTGCACCATTTTCTCTTTAATACACGTAAGGTAGTTCTTGGCAACGTGTGGCTGATGTAGATTCTTAGTTGTGAGAGTGAGACACCTAAGATGACATTTGTCCTCATGCATGCATGCCATCCCACTCCCTCACCTAAACCCTAAACCCTAAGGGATTCTCTTTTAAGTTAAAAGAAACTCAACAATCTTTATTGAGATTAAATTTTAGTTTGAAAAAAATGGACAAAAAAAAAAAAAACAATTAACATAGTTTAAAAGAGCTAATTGAATCCAAAGAAATTGTGGTGATGTAGGCATGTTACGAATTTGCAGGTAGAGACCCAGAATCATTTCTCACAGTATTCAGCGTTGAAGAACCCTTCTTGTACTCACAGCATTCAGTTCTGAAGGACTCTTGCTGCACTCAAGACTCAGTGCAAGTGTTGGACCCTTCTATTAGGAAGATAAAAACAAAAAGTTTCAATCTTGAACCAGGAGTCATCAAGAAGGTACAAGCAAGGTACCTTTGTTCACGTGATTACCAGACATGAGAATGGTGGCCTTAATTATGCGGTTAACACAGAAAAGAAAAAATGAGATTTTCCTTTTATTATCAGGGTTTTATGAGAATCAAAAGCTTCTTTGCCAGGATATACCTATCTCTTCACCTGGAAAATTTGATGTTACCTTATATTCTATTTTTTTTCCCGGAAAATTTGAGCTAATTGTACTATGCCAACTAAAAAGTTGTGGCGATGTAGGCATTTTGTGGGCTTGGAGTAGAGACCCAGAAATTTTCTCGCAGGATTCATCTCGGAAGGATCCCTGCTGTGCACTAAAGGCCAAAAAAAAAAAAAAAAAGATCAACTGCTAGACTCTTGCTGCACTAAAGGTATTATTGGAAGACAAAAACAAAAAGTTCCAATCTTGAACCTACATCGGTACCAAACATGTACCCTTGTTTATGTGGTCAATAGAGATGAGAATGAGAAGTTTTTCCTTTTAGGATTTTGCTGCACTCAAGGTTAGACCCATTTATTCGGAAGACAAAATAAAAAGGTTCAATCTTGAACCTTCATGACTTTTATGTGGTTAACTCATGATGATAATGAGAAGTAGATGATAATAAGAAGTTTTTTATGTGGTTAACTGAAGAAAATGCATAATGAGAAGTCTTTCCATTTATGAGAATTTTTTTTTTCTTGTGGTGAACTAACGATAATGAGAAGTCATTCCATTTATGAGAAGTATTTTATATGGTCAATTGACATGACAATGTTGTCTTGGATTTTATGTGGTCAATTGATATGACAATGGGGTTTGGGGTTTGGTTCCCTTTTGGGGGGTTTTTAATTTACGGGTTTTTCTTTTATAAGATTAAAATAAAGCAAAATGCTTCTTTTTTTCTTTGTTAAGTAGAAGAATTGTACAGTAAATAAAACCAAGTCGAAACTGAGGATGAATAAAATCAACTAGTATTCGATCAAGAATAGTCGCAAACAAAACGAATGTGTGGCAAATATTCAGAGACAGAGGCAAACTAAGAGAAGGGAAGGTTTCCTTACCTGATAGCAAAGACAAGCACGAAGGAAGAGAACCAAGTGCACGACACTCAGAGAGAGGGAGAGGGATGAAGAGGTAATGATGGAGAATTGGATGCGAAGTCGAGTTTCACGGTTGAGGAACCAACACACTGAATAAGAAAGTTACGATTTGCATCCACACTTCCAAAGTCAGAGGCCTGGCCAATTTGCCAATTGTATGAGAGGAATTATATATATATATATATAACAGATGGCCAAGTTAGAACTTGATTTTATATGGGGTCTGCGGACCAAGATTCAATCTTCTTCTTCTTCTTTTTTTTTTTCATAATAATATGAGTTTTTATTGGTAAAAAATATAATTTGATTACCGGTAAAGAATTATTGTTGATAGTAGTAGTAAATTCCTAAACAAAAAGAGGAGTAGTAGTAAATGTTTTTCTCACATCTATTAATATTTTTAAGTGTAAGATATCATAATTTGTTAACATTTGAGAAGAAAAATAACTCTACATATGTGTGAGATCAATGATTACTATGCACCGCACATCAAGCAGAGTATCCGAAAATTGAAAAATTCTGCATCAAGAAGACTATGGAGGACAAGGACAATAATATATAAGTACTGCAATTAGCTTAATCAAAAGATGGTTTGGTATTCCTAAAGAATGTTTTGAAAACCAACAATAATTCATAGAAAAAATACATTATCCATATCAGTGCCATAATCCATTGAAAACAAAAATGCAAACAGTTACAACTCATTGACAATCTAAAATGCCTTTAGTACCAAAAAAATACATGTATAATGCCCAGCAGGTTTGAAATAATCATGGATCGCATATAAGTTTCTGCAATGAAAAGAAATGAATTTGCAATGTAAACAACAGAGATATATAAAGTGTCAGAGGACATACCATGAGAAGCCTATACAATATAGTATTTAATCCACGACAGTGTCTTTGCAAGCAATGTCTTGCCTATATAGTGAACAAAAGTGGCGGTTCAGTACGATGATCAATTCGTGCAACTACAAATATCATCAATTTTTTACTGTCGAAATTCGTTAGTTAAAACACAAATTGTGGCTCAAACAGAGGTTCAGCAAGTTTAACACATTCTGAATTTGAGATGTACATATCCTTCTCAAATTCAAAACAGAAACGAAATACTTCAACATGAATTAAAAGGGGGGCAAAGTAAAGCAACAAAGCCGATGGCACTGTTTCCACTTCCAAATATGCCCAAAATAATTTTATTTTATTTTTTTAAAAAAAAGGGACAAAGTATCAAGCTTAAAAAAATGAGTTGAGTTATAATAAGTGAACTTATCTTTTCTAGGATACTCTGTCCATATCTAATCCAATGATAGATGGAGTCAACATCACTAAGAGTGTTCAAATTCAATCCAATCTAATCAAAATCGTTAAATTAATTTAATTCAAACCGAAACTGATCAAAACCGCAAAAGTTCGAATTGGATTGGATCTTGTTTTTCACAAACTGTTTGGATCGGATCAAATTTTAGATTTAATTTTCAAAATCGATTCAATCCAACCCAAGTCAAATAATACCATTTAATATAATTTTTTATTTTTAATTTTGTACTTTTACTTATAATAACTTTAATTTATCATATAATTTTGTATATTTGTATGTCATTTTCATTTACATATCATGTTATGTATGAGTCATTTTTATTTTTATTGATTTATTTTATTAATTTAAGTTATTTTTTATTTATAATACTCTATACTTAAGATTTTCTTTTATAAAAAACCGATTAAATCGATCCAATCTAAAACGCAAAAGATTGGTTTAGATTTAAAATCTAAACTAAACCGATCCAATTCAAATCGCTATATATTTTATTGTTTGGAACTCAAAACCGATCTAAATCGTATCACAAACACCCTTAAATATGACGTTCTAGAAAAGATGAGTTCTCCAAACATTTCTTTGAAAAAATAGAAAAAACTTACTGAGAGCAAGAACCCTAGTCATGAATCCGTAGTCATGATTTCTTCTGCACCAATTGCAATGATGACCGAACTGAAAGCCTAGGTGCTTGTTCCGCTATTCGAAGCTGAAAGAGAGAAGATCAATATCGCTGTTTTGTGTACCAGAAAACTGCCTTGCCGAGAAACCAAGAAAGAGCGTCGAAAAGGAAGGGGAAAAATATTACCCCTGTACCCTGTTGGGATTAAATATATTTGATTTGAAAAAAAAAAAAAAAACACAAAGAAATGAATTTTACTGCAGCGTGTGAAAATGTTGGTAGTCTAGAGGCTTGGAGTAATTAACAATTAGATATGTATAATTCTTTAACATTAGAAGCGCAGGATATTAATTTAAAGCTTCTTGGAGTGAAAAAAAAAAATTTGGTTCAAATTCAATAGTGGATTCAATGCGTATGGCTCAATATTAAGAAAGTAACATATTTTTTTTTCTGACCAGATATTAATTAAGAAAGTAACTTATTAGCCAATAAGGGAAGGCACAATTGATAAGGAATAGGCACGTATCTTACAAGGACCCGAAGTTGATTCCCACTGCCAATGTGAGGACTTAATTGATAGACGATCTCGTAAGTCTCCCATAAATACTCTTTGAGCCCAAGGGCTGTGCCCTGATTTTGGTGGGATAATTGGTGTCGAACCCATCTAAACTTCTAACCACCAATAAAAAACAGTAATTTATTTGTTGTATGAAGAACTTACACAATAGAATATGGGATGCAGTTGCATTTCATTGATAATGTTATAGATATATGAATTTTGATTTCATTAAAGTGGTCAGAGTGCACTTTTGAAAAATCAGAAAATAAAATAGAACATTGATAATCTTTGATGAGCAAATCAACTTGCACACAAGTCCTGTATGTATAGGGATCTCTATTTCTTTGATTTTCTAATTAGTTATTACCGATGGCATTTTCTTTTTCCCATTTAGGTACCATTTGACATATTGTCTACAAAATTGCTAATAGTATAAATTATCACGTAGAAATATTATCATTTTTTAAATTAGTAATAATGTTACAATGTAGTGTTTGGTACGTCAAAAATACTACTAGATAATATATGTCCTTTATCAATAATAATAATAATAATAATAATAATAAATAGTTAGTTATTATTATTAATTATTAGTTATAATAATATTAATTTTTTTATAACAATTAAGATTATTTTAATTATTATTACTTAATAATAATAATAATCATAATAATAATGAGACGATTGTCATATTGGTGATAATCCACATAGCCACTCCCATAAGGACAATCTATATTGCCACATTAGTGGTAATCTACATTATCTTGGAAAAATGGATTGTCAATAATGTAACCCAACCAAACAAGATAATGATATAGGTTCAGGCAATTTAATCAAATATTATCAGTAATTTAGATGGATTACCTCATACCAAATACTAACTAAGTACATCTCACTCTTTAGATAATCAAATTCCAAATTCACATATAAAGTTTGACTATTGATAGATTAGTTACTTAAAATGCATGCATAGCAAATCACAATTCGAATCTCAGCTGAGCGAGTCACCTATATTTAAGTATCTTACAATACTTGAATAAGATTATTTCCAATGGGAAGATATCTATGGGAAAAAAAAAAATGTTTGCATGACCAAAAGTGTACAAGAACTCAAATTCTTAGACAGTAGTAATTAAGAAAGCAAAAAAAGAAAAAAAAAAAAAGAATTCACCACCATGAGCCAACTAAGTAAAATGCAACAATGATATTTTGTTAAGAGTAATGATATGTTGATGCACCAAAAGCGACATATACCACGACTCATACAATGAAAAGAAGCAAGAAGACAAAATAGTTGTAGGAGTGGTGGATTAAGAATATATTTGTGACTTTGGATTAGTTTTAGTAAGGTTGACATGGCAATGTACAAAGATAATTCTTTTTTCCCTTTCTTATAGAAACAAATTGATTTTGGATACATGATTGTAACTTTGATTACTATTGATTATATATTAATTTGCAAAGGATGTGCAGTTTCAAGGTGAAATTTTTTATCATCCGTTATTAAAGTTGCTGTTGGAATATTATGAATGCTTAACTATAGCTTGTTATTCTAAACGAGTCTTATGATATTACAATTAGAGTCGGGTATACGAGCCGCAATCCGCACTGCTTTACCTGCACGTTAAGTGATCCCTTTTTTTTTTTTTGCAAGTTTTTTAACCTGCACTATTTAGCTCGCAGGCTAAATGGGCTAAGTCATTGGGCTCATGGACTAACTCGTTCGCCTGCATGATTATTTTTTTTTCTCCTTGTTGAATGCACAGGGCCACAACCCACACTCACCCACTCCAATCCTCACTCTCACATCTCTCACCCGTGGCCCACTCACTCACTCACTCCTCACTTAAGTTTCTCACCCACAACCCACATTCACAAACCACTTCTCATTTCAGTTTTAGACTTTAGTCCAATTTCACAAACTCTCTTCAAACTTTTGAACCAAAAAACAAAAACCAAAAAAACTCTCTTTTGACCATGTTTATTTTTGGTCAATTATCTAACCATGTTTATCCTAGTGGGCCAATGGTGAGTTGCATAGTAGCTATTCAAGTCCAAGCCCTCTTTAACCCTTAGCATTAGGAGTTAGGATTAAAAAAAAAAAAAAACATGGGGCAAGTGCAAATAAAGCCCAAAAACTGTAAGCAAAAACAAAAAAAAAAAAGTTGCAGTGCGGATGCGGGCCAGCCATTTTGAAGTCCATTTATTACATGGACCAGCTTGGTCCAACCCATTAAAAATTAGTCCGCTGTGGACCGAGTTAAACGGGCCTGGCTGACCCGCTTATTGTAACGTCCGATTTCAGACTTCCGATCCCATTTAATGTTGAAACTTCCAATTTCCGAGTTTGTCTTATAATTCCGCTTCCGACCTCAATATTAGTTTCGATTTCCGACTTCGTTCCAAGGCTTACAAAGGGATGGCTGTATCTTCCGACTTCCGACTTCAACTCAAGGTCTTGTGGGCTGACCGGATTTTCCGATTTCCGACCTTAGTCTCCGAATGGACAAGAAATCCGATATCCGATTTTGTTTCAAGCGAGGGAACGAGGGATCAGATCTCTAAATTGGTCTACAAGTTCAAGTCATTCGAATAGAGATGCATGAATCCTGACTTCCGACTTGGACCTCTCATCCGGACACATGAACGTAATTCCATGAGATCCGACTTCATGTCTCAAGGAAAATATAACCGGCTTCCGATGTCACCAAGCACACTGTATATAAGTCGCGACTTCCGAGTTTAAGTACTTGGTTTGGAAATGTGATTCGAATCACACGAGTTCCGACATTTCAAGAAGTCCCGACTTTGAACTAGGAGTTCTGAGATCAGTTGATTGTCAGCTGCATTTCTTACGACCTCCGACCTTGATTCCAAGTCTCAACATAAACCGGATTTCCCCAAGTCACAAACAAGATGTTACGAGTTCCGATATCATGCTTCAGCTCCAAACTCGAGTAAAAATGGCACGAGTTCCGACCTCAAGCATAAGAGGGACGAGTTCCGACTTAAAGCAGAATAGGGGCGAGTTCCGATTTTAAATAGTATGGCGGTGAGTTCCTCTAAAAGGGAGACGTAGCTAAACTTTGTCCACAAGAAATTCAGCCAATCAGAACCCTCCAAGTTAACTACCACTCATGCCTATATAACACCTTCTTCTCTATTCATTCAGACCCCTTTTCTGCGCCCTCTCTTCTCCCTCACTGCAGCTCTCTTTCCCCTTCTCCACTCACCCAACCCCATCACTCCTCCAAGCTTAGCCAGGTCCTAATAATTCAAGTTTCAACACTTAACTCAAGATCACACTCCAAAGAGGTAGGATTCAATCTCTAATCTTAATTTCTCTAAACTAAGGATGAATGAAAGATTACTTTTTATGATTACTTGATGATATATTGGATGTGTATGATTGGATTAATATGGGATTAATATGAAATCTTGAGTGGCAATTGGAATTAGAAGAAGAAACTAAGAGAAATGGATGGATGAGGGTGCTGTCTTGGTGGAGATTCCACGGCAGTCCATACGGCGGAGATTACGGCTCTGCCTACAACCAATTAAATCCGATGAGACCATTTTTAGATGAAAATAGACATTTATGGCTTTCCATAGATATATCATATAAGGTTATTGGATTAGTATTGAGGGAGATACGAATTTTTGAAGTTTGACCTAGGATTCAGGATCTTCATCCGAGCAGGGTGACTTGAGGAGGGTATAACTCACCCTATACAACTCCAAATTGAGTGAAACCCGTTTTGTTAGAAAGCTTACACACAGGGGAACACCCTAGTATAAGATTCCGAGTTTGTTATGGTCCCAATTGTTCCTAGTGATTCGAGGAAGTTGTCCTATGTCCAATCTAGGCCAAAACGGAGTAGTTCAGGAAGGTAGACTTTCAGGACTTATAACTCGAGGTATACTTAAGCAAATGGAGTGAAACTGGTGGCAAATGAAAGTTTATCCTGTTAGCTTTGATATGAGACCAATTTCGTAAGAATTGAGCTTAGTCTCGATTTTTATTGAATTTATATTCCCAGGAGTGTAACTCGGGCTAGTGACTGAACAGGCTGAAGTAAAAGTTGAATATCTTGATTTATATAAATCGGAATGACATGGGACCAAAGAGGTTAGAAAGTAGACATATAGGGCTATGACATATCCAAATTTCAGATTTAAATGAGTTGAATAGAGATAAAGGTGGATTATACAAAATTCGGGCAGAACCAAATAGAATTGGCAGGATGGCCTAAATGATAATTTTACCAGTGTCAGTGAAACATATAAAGTTTGAGTTGAGGATTGCCAGCTTGACATTGATATATATGTGTTAAGTTGATTATGTTGCTATGACTGATTTGTCCGTGAGAGCTGGCACTATTCATGGGGAAACGGATGCGATCCGTTATGCTGCCAAATTTACTTACGTAAATCTATGAATGTTATGTTCATAAGGTTTAGATATGCAAGTATGAATTTAAGTATAATATGAATTATGAGAGATTATACCTTGAATATATTACATCCACATGTTATGTTTCTGTATGCCATGCATGCAAGCATAGTTAGAATATGATATGCAAAATAAGATATGAGGCATATTCATGTATGCACAAAGCATTTGCACACATGACAAGATATGGAAAGGAAAGATGATGAGAACTTTCAAGAGGGACGTACTAGCTACCGCGCGAGACATGGCATAGACCCAGCTAGCGTGGGCCAAAGCGGTACTGTCTAAGACTTGGGCCAGCCCTCGACCAGATTAGTGGGAATAGACCGGTGTGAGGGGCGGGGAAAGTAAACCCGTCACTCATGTATAGGTACGAGCTCGGACTAAAAGAGCTATTGCCCAGGGGTGAGAAAGGCCATTCACCTCCGAGGGACCAAGCACAGAAAAGTAAGACTAAGTATAGGAAAGAGCAAGATCAGGTTGCAAGTTAAAGAGAGATACAGATTAAGTCGAGTGCACTTGTATACAGATGAGCACAAGCATTGTTATGTGCATCTTCAGTTATCCCATTAAGTGGTAAGGTCATTAAGATTCTAGTTGAAGCATATTGCACTAATTGTATTCCTATGTTTGTAATATATTACCACAAGTGATTGTTAAAACATAACCCGCTTCGAGAAAGATGTTTTCCACTTAAAATTGAATCACTGTTTATGTATATGTGTTCATATTTTCATAATAAACTGAAGCGGCTGGAATATTTATGATGACATTATAAGGTTTGTTTAAATTTACCTACTGAGAACCTCAGGTTTTTACTGCCTACTTGTATGCTTTTCTTTTCCGTAAACATTCTAGTACCCAAGTGGAAGTCAAGCACGAGGCGGAGTACAGGGCCACCCATTGAGCAAGTGTTGGGCGCTAGCCAAATCATAAGACTATCGAAGCTAGTTATCTCAATCACAATTCCTTTTAAAGTGTAATTATTTTATTATCCATGTATCCAAGACTATTAGTCTGAAACGAAGGGAGTAGTAAAAAGGGTCATGTATTGTATTTTTCACATTTTAAAGCTTACTTAGCATCGTGACAACCTTATCATGTAACTTCATGACTCGAGCATAGCTTATATGATAGGGGATGTTACACTTATCCACTACTAATTACAATATAGTTGGAGCTATTCATCTCAGAACTCTCATCTAAAATCTAGACAAAGATAGAATTAGTGCTACAATGGCTAAGTAACTTCTAATTTGTTTTTGCACTAGGTTGGTAACTCGCTATCAAATATTGGTAATTTTAACCTAAAATGTTGGTAACTTGTTAAGAATATTGGTAACTTTTCAAGTTTTCAAGATTTTGAGAGTGTTAGAATTTTAATGTAAATTTGTGATAGGAAACAAGTGGATTGAACTCCTTTGTACTATAAATTGATGAAGTAGGGCCCAATATAACATGGAAATAATGCCACAATAGCTAGTTAACTTAAGTAACTTCTAATTTATTTCTACATTAGGTTGGTAACTCATTATCAAATATTGATAACTTTAACTCAAGATGTTGGTAATTGGCTAAGGATTTTCGTAATTTTTCAAGTTTTCAAAGTTTTGAGAGTATAAGGATTCTTATATAAATTTGTGTCAGGAAACAAGTGGAGAAAACTACTTGGTACTATAAATTGATCAAGTGGGCCTCAATATAATATGGAATTAGTGCTGTAATGGCTACGTAACCTCTAGTTTGTTTCTACATTAAGTTGGTAACTCGCTATCAAACATTTGTAACTTTGGTTTAAGATATTGGTAACTAGTTAAGAATGTTGGTAACTTTAGTTTAAGATGTTGGTAACTAGTTAAGAATGTTGGTAACTTTCTTAGTTTTTAAAATTTTGAGAGCATTACATAAGAATATTGGTAACTCACTTCCATATGTTGTATCAAGGCACACTTCATCAATTTATAGTGCCAAGAAATTCTCTTCATTTGTTCCCTAATACGAATTTACATATGAATCCTAATACACTCAAAATTACCACAACATGAAAAGGTACCAACATCCTTAATTAGTTACCAACATCTTGAACTAAAGTTATTAACATTTGATAATGAGCTACCAATTAGTATAGTAACAAATTAGAAGTTACTTGCTCTAATTTCATATTATATTGAGACCTACTTTATTAATTTATAGTGCAAAGGAGTTCTCTCTATTTATTCCCTAACACAAATTTATTTAGGAATCCTAATATTTTCAAATTTTTGAAAATCTAAAAAGTTACCAATATTCTTAACCAGTTACTAACATTTTGAATTAAAGTTACCAATATTTGATAGCGAGTTACGAACCTAGTGCAGCAATGAATTAGATGCTACTTAGCTATTATAGCACTAATTCTATATTGTATTGAGACCCACTTGATTAATTTGTAGAACCAAGAAGTTCACTCCACTTTTTCCCTAACATATTTATATAAGAATCCTAATACTCCAAAAGTTTTGAAAACCTAAAAAATTACCAATATTCTTAACCAATTACCAATATTTGATAGTGAGTTACTAACTTAGCGTAGAAACAATTAGAAGATACTTAGCCATTATAGCATTAATTACATGTTGTATTGAGTCCCACTTCATCAATTTATAGTATCAAGGAGTTCTCTTTACTTATTCCTCAATACAAATTTACATAAAAATTATAGTATTCTCATAATTTTGAAAACCCGGAAAGTTACCAACATTCTTAACCAGTTACCGACATCTTGAACTAAAGTACTAACATTTGATTATTAGTGACCAATCTAGTCTAGAAATAAATTAGAAGTTACTTAGCCATTGTAGCAATAATTCCATATTGTATTGAGGACTACTTCATCAATTTATAGTGCCAATTAGTTTTCTCCACTTGTTTCTTAATACAAATTTACATAAAAATCCTCATACTCTCAAAATTTTGAAAACTTGAAAAGTTACCAACATTTTTAACAAGTTACTAATATCTTGAACTAAAGTTACCAACATTTGATAGCAAGTTACTAACTTAGTGCAAAAACAAAGTAGAAGTTACTTAGTCATTGTAGCATTAATTCCATGTTGTATTGAGGCTCACTTCATCAATTTATATTGCCAAGTAGCTTTCTCCACTTGTTCCTTGACACAAATTTATATAAGAATCCTCATATTCTCAAAATTTTGAAAATTTGAAAATTTATTAATATTCTTAGCCAGTTAACAACATCTTGAATTAAAGTTACGAATATTTGATAATGAGTTATCAACCTAGTGCAGAAACAAATTAGAAGTTACTTAAGTTGTCTAGCCATTATGGCATTATTTTCATGTTATATTGGGGCCTATTTCATCAATTTTATAGTACTAAAGAGTTTAATCCACTTGTTCCCTAACACAAATTTAGATAAGAATCCTAATACTTGAAACCTTGAATACCTTAAAAGTTACCAACATTCTTAATAAGTTACCAACATCTTGAACTAAAGTTTCCAACGGTTGATAGTGACTTACCAACCTAGTGCAAAAACAAATTAGATGTTATTTAGTCATTAAAGCACTAATTCTATCTTTATCTAAATATGAGATGAGCATTTTGTGATGAACAGCTCAAACTATGTTGTAATATAATACAACTCATTTAGAGTAACAAACCATAGTTAAGCATTCATAATATTCCAACGAGAACTCTCACAATGAATGATAAAAATTTTGCCTTGGAACTGCATATCCTTCACAAACAGATATACAATCAATAGTAATCAGAGTTTCAATTATTCACCTAAAATCAATTTGTTTCTATAAGAAAGGAGAAAAAGAATTATCTTTGTACATTGCCATTCAACCTTACTAAAACTGATCCAAAGTCACAAATATATTCTTAATGCTAGCTATCCTACGAACTATTTCCAAAATCTGCTTAAAAGAGTGCTTGGGCTCTATTGACCAACCAGCTTTGCATAGATGACTTTTTAAAGGCTAGTTTGGATTGCTTTTTCTTAAGTCACTTGCATTAGGTCCTAGCCAATTGATAAAAAATTTTGTGATAGGATCCAACCATGTCTCTACAACCTACATGCAAAAAAAATAGCAAATCACTTATGGCCTTTTCATTTATGCAGTAGCTTTTGCATCTACAAAGGATGCATATAGCTCTTGTAGTTGCTCATTCCTCTGCAAGCCTCTTTGCTCAGAGCTGTGTTCTACCACTTAGGTTGTCTTTCTAGTCTTAATATCTCCATTCTAATATCCTTCCCCAGAGCTTGAGACCCTACAAATTTTGGAGAAAAATATAATTATTTTGAACAGTATGGCTTCTATGCAACAATAAAAGAGTAATATTAGAAATTATAATAGTCTTATAAAGCTACATTGAGTGAAAATGTTAGCAATACCAGGGTTAGGCAGTTAAGCCAAACCAAAATATTGCGTAGCTCCGCTAAATGCTTCCCACAGGTAACGCAAGTTGTTTATTTAAGTTCTGTGGCACCATTTCCTAGTTCTAGAAGCTATAGGGCTGATTAAAACTTCAAAGTTAACACACCATGCACTCTGTTTGATCAGATGGGAAAAGCTAGTTTTACATGCCAAGATCTTTATTTCTTTGATTTTAAAATGTATACCTGCCTTTCCAATCCAATGCAACACCTGATATAAGAGGCTAAGTGTACACATGAAAGCAATCAATATAAAAATTAGCGAAGTAAGAAACAGATTTTCCTTTAAATCATTTATATACATATGCATAAAAAAATTGAAAATATGAACCCCAAAAAATATTTAGAACTCAACGAAATATTAGAAAGCCATCTAATTGTAACTTTTGAAATTCATAATGAATTCTAAAATTTTATGCATAGTAGAAGCAATTGTATAGAGATCTTAAAGGTAGCAAATTTAAGATACTACCAATCTTATATAAGAAAATACTTTAAATTAAAAATGGCATATTTAATTCATTAAAATGATTCTGCAATTCACATTAGATAATGGATAAATCATGATTCAAAGTTTGAAACGCCCTTCTGTTAGCACCTGCAACAAAACATGAATATTTTTCAGAACTTAAGTTTGCAAAGCAAATCTAAATTACAACTTGAGTTAAAATTTACAAACCTAATGCATGAGCTAATAAAAGTTATGCAACCCATTAGTTCCTCGTTCACCTACGTCATTGTTGATCTAGTATTAACAAGGCCAATTCCTTCTTCCTGTTGTACAATTGAACACAATGCAAAATTTGCTAATCAATTTGACATACAATTGAATGGATAATACAATAATAATTGTCATGGCACAAAAGTTATCCTTCTCCCTTTTACGTACTCACACATTTCTGCTAATAACTACCATACATAATGCTACAACTAGAATAAATCAGTACACAACTGTTCACATTTCCTAAATTCTCCTTAGCACCAATGTATCCCTAAGAAATCATAAACAAGAGGAGTCAAAATCAACTAAGCAAACAAATCAGATTAAAAAGATACATTTCAATGTAACAGTAGATGCCATGAATGAAAAACCTTAATTGACTTGGAATTTCATATTAATATTCTATCCATTGCTTACTGAATATAAAAATCTATAGCCCAAAACTATCCCTCCAACCTTTTCAAATAACACTAACTGGATATTATTGTGTACTCATCAACCTTCAATACATAATTAAACACATAAAATTCAACAAAAGAAAAAAAATACATATCCTAAACCTGCAGTATTTCTATGACAAGAAATTCACACTTAACCCTTTCTATGGATTAGTACATCACAATGCACTAATGTGCTAGCAAAATGAAATGAAGAAATCCATAAAATAGAAGAAGAATGAGGAGAAAATCATATATTAACAAATATGAAAAATATTGAAACCATAAGCTTAACAAATTAGGAGAAACTCGACAATTAACAAAGATGAAAATCATTGAAACTCAAGCAAAATCAACAAAGAAAGAAAACATGGAAACTTACCGATTCAATCTCAATGATGGAAAAGTGTAGGGACATTCTCTAATCTTCAGCCATAAAGAAGAGCACAGAAGCGAGAATGAGAGATATAAACCTTAGAAAAAAGGAGAAAAAATCAAGATCTCTTGAAAAAGGCTGAAAAATTGAAAAACAGTTGAAGAACTAAGCTATAGATTTCGGAGATAAATCTGAGATTGAAAGTTGAGAAAGAGCTTCATGATTGAAATATGAGAACCAAATATTCGAGAGCTGAGAGAGAATTAGAAGTGTTAAAGGTGATAAAGAAGTGAGAAAGAAGAGACTGAGGAACGATCACCCCTGGCTTGTAGCTACCAGCAATGATAAAACCCCTATCATGCGAGATAGTAGGAGACAACATGTTTGCTTTTGGAGGGTGATAAAGGCATGAGATAAGAAATGAGGACTTCCTTTTATTTTTTGAAAGTATTTTTATTTTGTGAAATTCAATTTAAATTTTTTTTTACGCTATCAATATGAGATACACCACGCCTACAACTATTTTGTCTTCTCGCTTCTTTTCATCATATGAGTTGTGGTATGCATTGCTTTTAATGCATTGTTATTTTGTTAATCCAATCGAGCGGAAGCTCAACTTTTATAGCATTGATGCACAAACAAAATCTAGAGTAAAGCAGATTGCATTAATGTGCTTTTTTTTTTCGGACCTGGGCATGAACGTGCATTGAAAGGCTGCATAGTTCACAAAAAGAAAAGAAAAGAAAAGAAAAGGCTGCATAATGATGAAAAAATGGCTGCAAAGTAATGAGATAAGTACATAGTGAATTGTATGATTCTAAGATCCTAAAAAGGCACTGATACCTCCAATTAACATGACATACAAAGTATGATTAATTCAATCAAGTAAATGGTTAATATGGTTGTTCATTTGTTTCTAACGTAAGAAAGTTGGAAAGTATATATCTATCGTTATATACAAGCATAATATATGATTTAAGGACCGATATCAATTCAAGTTTTTCACTTTTGAATCCTCTTATTTGCAACAAATCATGTGTATGATATTTACAAGTGTTTAAATTTAATTCAACCTAATCAAAATTGCCAAACTGATAAAGAAAATTGAAAATTGATCAATAATAATAATAGTTTTATTTATGTGATGACTTTTCTATTTATATGTAATTCTTACTTAAATACATTTTATACATATTAAATGAGTTACTTTTACTTTTATTTTTACTTATTTATTTTACTGACTTAAGTTATTTTTAGTTTATAACTAGTAAGGTACTCATGTGACTACGCAGGACTTTTTTTGATTTATTGTATTAACAATTATTTGTATATTGAAGAAAGTTTGCCTTATTTATTTTTTATTTTTCTAATATATTATTAATTTCTAATTAAAAATTTAATTCAAATTAATTTTAATTAAAATTATTTTAAAATTAATATTATTCTAATCAATATATACAAATTAAAGATACCATGACTAAATATGGCCTTTAGAAGATACAATCTCATAACTTTGATTTAAAGGTTCGTATGCAACAATGAAGCTAATATTATAAAACGACAGAAATATATGACACACATAAACATAGTAAAATTCCAAATCAAATATGCATAAAATGAAAGAAAAACATATCTATTGTTGGTCACCTTGGTCTTATTGCCCTATTTGCCCTAAAAAAAAATTAATAGAAAAGGAATGCAAAATAGAATAAAGAAAATAAAAATTGAGATTAATTTTGATGCATTGTTAGTATAAAAAAATTTTATATAGACGTTCAATTACTTACTTCTATTTATAAGATTTTTAATATGGTGGATAGTTGAGTCAAACACTTTTAAATACATAATTGGATATCTATGTAAAAAATTTTTTACACTAATATTGTATCAAAATTAAATTCATAAAAATTAATCTAGTATATTGTAGTATCATAGTAATGATGATTTCATTAACTAAAACTATTTATATACAAGAGTCCAGTTGGTGGAGTCAGCTAGAGTAACTAACTACATTTACCTGATCTAACTAACTTAGTGTACACAAATTAATCACATGTGAGAATAACAGTCAAGTCTAATACCCCTCTCAAGTTGGCAGGTAAAGATCCAACACACCCAACTTGGATAAGAGAAGTTGAAAATGAGAAAAGGGCAGTGGCTTGGTAAGAAGATCAGCAAGTTGATGTTGGGTCTTTACATGCACCAACTTGATAATTCCATTATTGATGTTCTCACGGATGAAGTGGCAATCGATTTCGATGTGTTTGGACCTCTTATGAAAGGTTGGATTGGATGAGAGGTGTATGGCTGCTTGATTGTCACAAAATACCATGGCCGGTCCAATATCAGCCTGAAATTCTTTAAGAAGAGCAACCAACCAAGTTAATTCACTTGCAATTGTGGAGAGTGCCCTGTACTCAGCTTCAGCAGAAGATTTGCTAACTGTAGGTTGCATCTTTGCCTTTGAAGACAACAAAAGATCACTTAGGAAGACCATAAACTCAGATGTGGATCTTTTAGTATCTCAACATCCACCCCAATTAGCATCAGCAAATGCCTTCAGGCTCAACGGGGATGCAACTGAGAAAAATAAACCTTGGCCAGGTGCTAATTTGATATACCGCACAAGCTGATGTTGTGCTTGCTCATGGGGCACTCTAGGATTGGACATATATTGACTTAACTTGCAAACAACAAAGTTGATGTCTGGTCTAGAGATGGTTAGACATATAAGGCAACCGATCATGCGCCTATATAGCGAAGGATAAGCCACAGGATCCTTATCAAATGCAAATAAATTGAGGCCTGGCTCCATGGTCACAGCAACAAGTTTGGCATCCAAGAAACTAGTGTCATCAATAATGTGAGAGCATATTTCTGTTCAGACAAGCAAATTCCTTGAGTGGTGCGGGCAATCTCAAGCCCAAGGAAAAACTTGAGGTCTCCTAGCATTTTCAACTTGAAGAAGGATTCAAGGTTCTACTAAACAAGAGAAATCTACTCTTTATTTGGATCAGAGAGGAAAATGGCATCGATATAAACAGCAGGAAGATGATAGAGGAGCCCTTGCCACAGTGGAAAAGAGAATAGTCATTTTGGACTGATTAAAACTAGAAGCAAGTAAGGCACCAGAGAACTTCTAGAACCATTGGCAGAAGCAAGTAAGGCACCAGAGAACTTCTAGAACTATTGGCATAAGGCTTGCCTTAGACCGTAGATTGACTTATTTAGTTTACAAACTTGGTTAAGAGCTTGTTTAGGATAACTAAGGGGAAGATCCATAAACACTTCCTCAAACAAGTCACCATTAAGAAGGCTTTGTTGACATCTAATTAAAGAAAATGCCAACTTCTAATTGTAGCTAAAGAATAGAGGACACATACTATGGTTATCTTAGCCACTGGTGAAAAAATGTCCATGAAATCTATGCCAACCTATAAGGTATAAAATTTGGCCACCAAACGGGCCTTATATTTATCAACTTGCCCATTTGCCTTGTATTTAATTTTGTATATTCATCTACATCCAATGCTATGCTTGCCTACGAGGAGTTCCGCAACAGACCAAATGTTATTAGCTTCCATGGCTTACCTTCATTTAGGGTATTTAATAGCTCGATGATAAAAAGAAGGCTCAAAGGTGGAAGACATTTGCAGTACAAAGTGTTTGTATAAGGGGACAGCTTGCCAACCTAGGTAGAAATGGGATATAGGAGGAAATGGAATTACACTCATATTAGCTAAGGTAAGAGGGTGGTCTAGGTTGGTGAGAAGACTTTCTTAATAGAACAATAACAACAGGTTCTAGTGTAGGAAAGGCAGAATCTTGGGTGTTTTGGCTATTAAGGTTAGGAGGGTCACTAGGAACGTTGAGGACAAAAGGTGCTAGTGCAGTATGAAGGTTCAATAAGACAAAATCTGGCTAAGGGTGGTGCTTAGATCTGAGAAATATTAAAGTTAAAGCCAGAGAATATTTTGAAGAGCTCTTACTTTGAATGGTTTTCAGGACCCCTCTAACCTCTTTGCAAGGTGGCGCAGGAAAGTAATAGCAAGCATAAATAGGTCTCTTCCAAGGCTAGTTTTAGACTTATAAATCAAGAGAGCTGTTTTCTCTAGTGATCCTTATAGTGCCCTCAAGGACAATGGTTTTACAACAAAGTTTTTCCAATGTTTTAGGAAACAATCAAAGGAGATGTCAGTTTAGCCATAAGAAGTTTTTCCAAAGGTGATAAGATGTTGAAAGGCTTCAACCATACACAAATTTGCCTAATCCCTAGCATAAATAATGCAACATCAATGAGCCAAACAGGACCAATTAGCTTATGAACTATTTTTTGTAAAATTATTTCAAAGCTACTAGTGCATAAATTACAAAAATTCATGAATAAGTTAATCAGTGCCAACCAGAGTGCATTTATAAAGGGGACAATTATCAGTGTTAATATATTAGTTGCTCATGAAGGTATGCATTTCTGAAAAACAAGAGGCATGGTAGCAATGATCTAGCTCTTAAACTTGATATGAGTAAAGCATATGATAAAGTAGAGTAGAGCTTTGTATGGTTTATCATGAAGAAATTAGGTTTTTGTGACAAATGGATAAATTGGATGAAAAAACATGTTTCTACTGTCTCATTTTCAGTTATTGCGGATGGTTAACTTGTTTTTTTTTTCAAACCAAAAAGAGGGCTCTGCCAAGGAGACCCTCTTTCTCCCTATCTTTTTTTATTTTGTGCAGAAGGTCTATCCCAACTGCTCCATAATGCTGAACAAAATCAACTTGTGCAGGGATTGAAAATCAATAATAGAAGTCCATCTATCACCCATTTGCTATTTGCAGATGACTTAATATTATTTGGTAGGGCTACTAAATAGCACTGTGAAAATTTGATTTCAATGTTGAACACTTACAAGGAAGTGAGTGGCCAAGTGGTGAACTTCAACAAATCATCAATGTATCAGCTATAACACCCCTCAACAGACCAGAGAACATTTAGTAGCTTTGCTCCAAATGCTTCATATTAGCACCCAGATTACTTGCAGTGATTCAAAGGTCAAAAAAGATGACTTTAAGTTATATTAAAGACAAGGTGGCCAAGAAATTAGCTCATTGGAAGAGATCATTCCTTTTGGCAAGTGGCAAGGAAGTGCTTATAAAGTTGTTGGAACAACAATCCTCATTTACTCTCTTGGTTGTTTCAGGCTACTTGACTCCCTATTAGATGAAATACATAAGATAATGATCAATTTTTGGTGGGAACAAAAGGAGAATGAAAGGAAACAAGTTGGATAGGATGAAAAACACTTTGCAGACCAAAAATAGAAGGGGGCTTAAGTTTCAAGGACCTAAAGCTTTTAACTTAGCTATGTTGGGGAAGTAGTGCTAGAGATTGTTAATGAAAGAATATTCTCTGTTCCACAAAGTATTTAAAAGCAAGTATTTTCGATATGGCTCTCTTTTGAATTC
Organism: Pterocarpus santalinus; assembly: GCA_031439595.1. Taxonomy (NCBI): domain Eukaryota; kingdom Viridiplantae; phylum Streptophyta; class Magnoliopsida; order Fabales; family Fabaceae; genus Pterocarpus; species Pterocarpus santalinus. The sequence goes on from CM062531.1 coordinate 19,128,106, forward strand.
TAAGGTTGGAACTTATCCTTCTTGGGCCTAGAGGACCTTGCTAGAATAGAGGAAAGTCCATTGACAAAGGTGTTCAATGGAAGATTGGCAATGGTGAATCTATTTCAATAACAACATATCCTTGGGGTCTCATTAATTACCCTGTCAGATTAGTGATGAAAGGTGTTATAATCCAAATCTAGCTCTAGTTAGACAACTCATTGATGGGTCAAGCAATTGGAATGAAGATTTGGTCTGTAACAATTTTGATAATCAAGTGGCTAACCCAATTCTACAAACAAAGATTACTCATGAACAAGACATTCTAATTTGGTAGTTTGATCAAAGAGGACTATACTCAGTGTCATCAAAATACTTAATTACATTCAAATTTTTCTGCCCTCCTAGTGAAGTATATCCTGGCCGTTTATCCAACGAAGAGATCTGGAAATCTGTTTGGGCACTAAGGACACACCTAAAGTGAAAATTTTGGTTTGGAAATTGATCAATGATGGAGTTCCTAGAAGGCAAAAGCTTCATGCTTGATTTATTATAGTAGATGAGAGCTATCTGTGGTGTTCAAGTGGCCCAGAATTAGTTTATCATTGCTTTGTGTCATGCCTTCACACCATGGGAGTTTGGAGACTACTTGGCCTAGCTAACTCAGATTGGAGCCAAGTTACAATTTCATTTTGGCTTAGGTCACGTGGTAGCAACTGATCAAATCTATGAAAAATGAAGTGGATTGGAAAGATATTCTTGCAAGAGTAGCCTTCACCATTTAGAAGATCTAGATAGCTCAAAACAAGAATGTTTTGAAGGCAAAGATTCTTCCCCTAAAGAAATTCATGTCTCTGCCTCTTCTCTAAGCAAGGAGTTCAAGATACATCACCTTCCCATTTCTTTTCTTTAGTTGTCTTTACTCATTTTTTTTTTTTATTGTTTGGGAATCTTGCGTTGTTATTTTGCTGTTGTCCATTTGGACCGACATTTTTTTTGCCCGCTATTGGAATAAAAGTCATCTATCTATCTTTGTTAAAAAAAATATAGCCATGATTTTATTTCACAAATGATTTCATTATGTACCTTAAAATAATGTGTGTGTGCTCAACTCTTTTACTCATGTTACCTCCTACCCTCTCTCTTTCTTTTACTTTCTTAACTCACTTTTCTTCACCTCTTCTTTCTTCTTTTTGTTCTATCCTAGCTACTCCTTTTCTTTTTCTTTGTTTTTCCTTCCTGACTATGAGACCTCTTTCTCTGTCTCTCTCAATTTTCATATTCTTACTTTTCTATCTTTTGCTTACAATGAGAAATGAAACCCCTAACCCCCATCCTATTTATAGACTCTCAAATACTATATTTTATGTCACTAATTACGTTTTTCTTTTCTTAATATATTATATTATTACTGTTACTAGTCTTATTGTGTTTATTGTTACCGCTAGCAGTTTTTGACTTTAAACCATGTTACTTAGTCTTTTTTTTTTTCCTATTATATTCTTATTTTGTAATTTTTAGAAGTTTAGTAGGACTTATTAGTATTATTATTTCATATCTTCTAAAAATACCTAATTAGTTCTTAGTATTATAAATATTATTATTGTTATTATTTTAAATGGAGTAACATATTTTGAAATTATCGTTACTAATTTATAGTCTTACTTTAAAAAGTTAATCTCTATAATTTAATTTTTGATCAATCAATTGTTATTACAAAATTAACTTAAACAAATTAAATAAATTAAATTACTCTACATAAAATATTTTATGATAAAATTTAAGAGGATGGTACACATTTAAAATAAATCAACAGATAAAACGAATAGAACATATTAAATTTAATGATTTATAAGACTAAACATACTAACCTTTGTTTCTCTTTAAACTCCAAATATTTTTAATGTAGACCAAGTTTTTACTTTATTTTTACTACTTTTCTTCTCTCTTCATTATTATAAAATATATAAATTTTTATTCTTAAAAATAAATTACATATAAAGTAATATAAATAAAACTAAAAAAAGAAACAAATAAAGTTAATTACTCTAACATTAAAAATAAATAATCATACTTTTCACGTTTTCCTTTTTACTCTAATAATGGCATAAACCACGCTCCTCTAAGTATCAATAGGTGAAAAAACAATATATAAATATAAATATAAATATATATATATATATAGAGAGAGAGAGAGAGAGAGAGAGAGAGAGAGAGAGAGACCGAGGCCAAAGCCCCTACTTGCCCCCTTGTAAATCCGTCCTTGTTGATGGCCTTTCTTATTCTCATTATCAACAACCTCTTTTTCATTTTTCCTAGACCCTTACAACTAAGTAAATGTTTAGGAAAATATAAATAGCAACGTCAACTTTTCATGGACCACAACCATCATCTCTCAGTGTAAAGAATACCATGCAACAGGGACCACTACCAAAATATTATACACATGATAGGGACAGGGGAGACAAGGAAGAAACCGTAGACACTAAAAAATAAAAAAAATGGGCAAAAAGGAGAAAGGGGAGAAAGGACCACAATATAGTAGCATGGCATTTTTGGGGCTTAAGGTTATCTTTGAATGATAATATGCATCAAGATCATTGCTAATGGAGCATGCCAGCAATGTGATAATATAATGGAGGGAAAAATTGAAAGGCATTTGCTGATGATTTGGAGGGGACTTTGGGACTGTGAGAAGGGGCTAAGGTTTGTCTCTCTGTTTCCATTGGAGATTTGGTAAAAAATGGAGAAATTATTTAATTAGGTTAAGGATGTGTATAATTAAGAAAAATTGTGTTTAGTTAGTGAAATATTATTGTTTTATTTGAAATTAGGGAGATCATTAACTTTTGTGCAAAACACACCATTTTGATGCAGGCGTCATATAGGATAACACTTTGTCACTTCATGTGACGTATCATCATTTTCGTTAACATTCACTAACAGACGAGAAGCCAAGGGTTAACGTGAATCACAATTTACAACTTTAACGTATTAAAAAAATTTAAATTCTTAATTTCAAGAATTAAAGTAAAGTATGGATTCAGATATTAAAATGGATACTTAATCTAATAATAATAATGAAAATAATAAAATATTAAAAAAATGCAAATAATAAGATACAATAACAAGTTGTATTCCGGAGGTTTTAGCTTAGGAGATTGCGTTTGAATAAATTCGTAATTCACATTAAAAAAAGCAGCAAATATCATTTTAAATAGATTTAATTATTTTGAAAGTCCTTATAGTTTTACTCAATTTTTAATTTAATTTCTATATTTTAAAAATTTTTAATTAAGTCCCTACATTAGATAAATTGTTTAAATTAGGTCTTCAGAGCAACTTAAAATTACAAAATTTTTTAAAATTTTATATAATTTAATAAGTCCTAACCCAATTTTGTAAGTTCAAACGTAAAAATTTATTCAATTTAACCAGTAATTTTATAATGATAGATTACTCTAGGGATTCGATTGTAAAAATTTATTTAATGTAGGGATCTGATTAAAAATTTTTAAATTATAGGGACTTAATTAAAAATTATATCAAAATACAGAGATTTACAGATTAATTAAATCTTTTAAACATTAATATTTTAAAGTTGACATCAATTTAATCAAAAAAAATTTGATATCAATTTATCCTTAACACTCTGAATTTGACATCAATTTTATCTTCCCATCATATCATTAGTAATTTCTATTGCAATTTATCTTAATTGTCGTGTTAATACAATGTTATATTACTTATTTATCTTTCTTAATTGATAAGAAAGAAACAATTTGACGACATCAACTTAAAAATTTTAGAAGATAAATAAATTTAAAATTAAAATTTTATTATCTAAATCTCTAAATATCAATGTAAATAAATCTTCATCCTTCATTCATCTACACTCAAATTAGCATAAATAAAATTGAGAAATTACACATGATGTTAAAGATGGAAAGTTAGTGATCATTTGATAGAGTGATGAATTGATATCGAAATTAAAAATATTAAAATTAAATTAATATCAAAATTTCTTTTATAATCAATCTATTACCAACAACAAAATATTAGCACTAAAAATAATATTTACTCAAAAAAAGGACAAAAAAAAATGAGAATTGCTTCTTGTACCCGTTTTTGTCAACCACCATTTAGACATCCCACCTGATCTGTTAAAAAAGATGAAATGAAAAATCAAAAATTAAAAATCAAGTCAGGGACACAATGTCGAAAAGTGAGTCGCCATATTACGTTCAAATAAATAACACAACCCGTTAACCCACATTTAACAAATATAACCACTGCCATATGAAAAATGAAAAACAGAAAAAGGAAAAAGACAAATATAACCACCTAAAACCGCAACACAGGTACACGTTCGCGCGTCCAATAAGGACTGCGAGAGCATATATCCCATCCACTAAAAACCCTCCACGTGGCAAAATAACGTCACTTAACTCCTCCCTCGCTCTTCGCCCTTCTCTTTCTTCCTTCCCTCCGCTTTCTCCCCTTTTCCCACGAAGCTTTTTCTTCCTCCGATCTCTATTCTTCCCATCCCATTCCGGGTCGGGAAAAAAAAAAAAAAAAAAACCGATCCCACGCAAAAAAAAAATAAAAATAAAAATCGAATCGGTGGCTCTCGTTTGGTTCCGCGGCAGCAATCGATGGAGGATCACGGCGCCGGCCTCCGCCGCGTCCTCGTCCTCGCCTTCTGCGTCGCTGGAATCTGGTCCGCATACATCTACCAAGGCGTTCTTCAGGAAACCCTGTAAGCTTCATCTTCGTTCCTTCGATCTCGTTCTGCAAAATCGAACTGATTTATTATTATTATTATTATTGGGGGTAAAAATGCAGCTAACTGATCACTGTGGTTTTTTGCGTGTGACCGGTTTTTTTTTTCGGCTTTTGATTTCGGTTCAGGTCGACGAAGCGGTTCGGTCCAGACGGCGAGCGGTTCGAGCACCTTGCGTTTCTTAACTTGGCTCAGAATGTGGTGTGTTTAATCTGGTCATATATAAGTGAGATTCTCATTCTATGACAACAACTGTCACCTTTTTTAATGTTTAATTTGATTATTATCTCAATGCTCAAGAACAATGTAGAGTTGGTGTGTGTGTGTGTATATATATTGGATTTTTTATTTTATTGGATTGTTGTGTGTGTACAGTGATTAAGATGTGGTCTAGTGGCAGTACTGGTGGTGCACCCTGGTGGTCTTACTGGAGTGCTGGTATTACCAATACCATTGGTCCTGCAATGGGAATTGAAGCATTGAAGTATATTAGTTACCCTGCTCAGGCATGTTTTGTTTAAACACTTTCTTTCTATAGCTTCCTTTGAAATTATATTCATTTATTTAATCTGGTATAGATAGTTAAATGTGATGGTTATGTTTAGGAACTGATTAGAATTTAATTGGCAAACATCGTCTATGCAAAGAATTTTGTGCTATCATCTAATGCTGTGTTGCCATGTCTTTTAAAGAGTCTGACATCTCATGTGGTGTAAACTGTGTTAATTTACATGGCCACACACCATGGAATGTTAGTGTAAAAAAATTATCCTGATAATGCATACCAATTAAACTCAAATTATTATTATATTTATTCATAACTTGAAGTTTATGACTTTTTGTTCAAATGTTGATGCCTATGGTATGCGGTTTTTAAGGGTTGGTGTTGTTTTTGCTACTTGTAGGTGCTGGCTAAGTCCTCGAAGATGATTCCAGGTCAGTACACTGTGCTTGATGCCCAAGAAAAGTTTGCATTTTTAGTAAGAGGAAATGGAATTTAGTTGAGATTTTATCTTTATTTTCTTACTCCTTGCATCTTATGATTGAATTATCTAGTTAGGTTCTGTAGTTATGTGCTTCATTGTGTTCTTTTCCTATCCTTTTAATTAAGGGAGATTAAGGATAAGTACAAATAGTACTAGATGAATTCCAGTTTACTAGGTTGTTAAGCCAATCGAAGTTAATGTTTAGGGTTAAAAAAGAGAGAAAAAACACCACCACAAATAATGGATAGTATTGTGGTTTTGTAGCCTATGAGACTTTCGTGGTTCTTGTTCTTATGCCTGTGCTCAAATGTGATACTGATTTTGAACTGATAACCCATCTTGATTTGTGTCTGAAACTTTTGCTTAGTATGATGCCTTTCCTTCCTTTTCATGCAAGGGTAGGTTTAAAATAATTTCATTTCTTATACTTTACCATCTTATGGGTATGTTTAATGGAGGTTATTCTGACTGGTTCTGATATATCAGCAGACAGTGGAAAAACCTTGTAAATTGTAATAAAAGTTTTTTTGTTACTTTTCTGAAAATTCAAAATTATCCTTAGATATGTAAAGTACTCGTAAAATATCTAATAAATGATTCAATTTACCTTACTGCAGTTATGCTAATGGGTACTCTAGTATATGGTATAAGATACAATTTCTCAGAATACCTCTGTACATTCCTTGTTGCTGGAGGGGTATCAACATTTGCACTTGTAAAGGTTAGGAACTTCTCACAATAACAGAGGTTTCACACCTTGTCTGGTAATTTTTGTGGTCTTTGCAGCTAAGCTTTCTTTGCTTATGCTGATTACAGACTAGCTCAAAGACTATCAGCAAGCTGGCACATCCAAATGCTCCCCTTGGATATGGGCTATGTTTCCTGAACCTTGCTTTTGATGGATTTACAAATGCAACTCAGGATTCCTTAAAAGCAAGGTAATATAAGAGAAGCTTTTATCTCTTTTTATTTGGCATGTAGCAATTCCAGTCCATCTGATAGCATGTAAACTATAAAATTTACGCACATGCACTTCCTTGGTATCCTTTCCTTATATCAGCCCCTTCTGCACCTTGTTGTGCACCTTTTGATCACTGGACTGACATGAAACTGCATTTTGTATTACAATGTGTATTTTGCTTTAACCTTTATGATCGGTTGGCTTATTTGGATTGTTCACTTGAAACATACATTGGTGTTTGAAAAATACTTCAACATTTAGGATAATGTGTTTAGATCTATCTTAGGCAACCCTGCAAGAGCTGTTGTCAACTTTCATACTCTCTCTCTCTGTTTTTTTTGTGCTTTTTTTGTTGTTGTTGGGGGGGGGGGGGCGGGGGAACCAAACCTATTCTGTAGTGTGTAGCATTAGAGATATGAAGCAATATTTTTCTAGGAAGCTGTAATAATCTATTGGAAATAGAAATCACGAGCACTCTATAAAAACGATTTCTGAATGGGCAGTTCCTGGAATTGTTTCTCTTTGGTTCAGTAGTTATCTTTTAATCCAGCCATGAACTTGACTGCTGGTTAATTCTGTTAGGTTCATTTGTCAGATATAAATTCAATGTTGATAGCTGAAGAAGGGAATCAAAATGGATTGGCTTAGAATCTGAGGCTATCTTAATTAGCTTACTGGCTGGAAATATTAGTCCTTATAAGTGTCTGCCTGGTTAATCGTTTAATACATCTAGTCGTAAACAAATTTGTGCATGACTTGTCATGTTTGTCTCCTGTTTGATGCTGCTTGTCGGAAAAACTATGTTTCCATTTGTTGCTTTCACATGTCAAATGTTTGAGCTTCCATTTCATGGGTGTTTGTATGTTAACTTCTCAAATCTCAAAATTGGTTGGCTTTCCAAATGGCAAGTGTCTCTTCAATTAGAAAATCTCTAATAAAATTCATTGATCTTAATATTATTTAATATTATTTTTCTAAACTATTGCTTGTCTTATCAGGTACCCAAAAACAAGTGCTTGGGATATAATGTTGGGCATGAATTTATGGGGAACCATATACAATATTATTTACATGTTCGGATGGCCACATGGCATTGGATTTGAGGCAGTTCATTTTTGCAAACAGCATCCAGAGGTAGCATGGGATATTTTTCTCTATTGCTGCTGTGGTGCTGTGGGCCAAAATTTCATCTTCTTGACTATAAGCCGATTTGGATCTTTGGCTAACACTACCATCACTACCACACGCAAATTTGTTAGCATTGTGGTATCTTCACTATTGAGTGGGAATCCCCTTTCAACAAAGCAATGGGGGTGTGTTTTTATGGTATTCTCTGGATTGTCATACCAGATCTACCTCAAGTGGCAGAAGTTGCAAAGATTGCAGAAGAAGAGAAAAGCCACGTGAAACCCTCTAGCAATTTTGAATTCGAATGTTAATGTTATCACTAAAACCTTGAAGTTTCAGTGTATCAGATTTAGATTTATATAGAGGAATATTGGTAATTGTAATTGAATAGCTCCTTTTTGAGAAGTACAAAGTTAGAATTTTAAACCCAATTTCATATTCATTGTGCTAATATTTAGTCGCCTGTGTATTGTAATGAAGATCAATTTTGTTTTACAGCAGGGATAAAGCTGTACTCTCCATAAACATGAGCACTAAAAGTAGGCTTTGTAGTGGGGAGAGCATTGAAAGTAACTTTACTAATTTTCTTTTAGTCAAGACCATAGGTACCCGTTTAACTTAGGCAATTTTGATTGAGTTGGGTAGAACTTCCTTCCCAGTTTTAATAAAGCTGTATACCCGGGCTCGATCATAAGAGCTCTGATTAAGTTAAGATAGCTACTGTCAGTTGAACTATGAGATCGTTGATAGTAGATTTACCAATTTGTTTGCACTAGTTTATTTTGATTTTATTTTTAGTGAAATTTGTGTTGATTGCTTGGCTTAGTCTGTTTTGCCTTAAGGAAAACTTATAACCAAAATAATAAACTATTTAAGTGCAAAATAAGCGAAGTGAAACTTTTTTTTAGCATAAAGTAAACTGATCCAAAACAATTTTATGTCTGAGTCTTCTTGATGTGAGAGAGCTAGGGTAGTGGGTTATAGGCCCTTTTTGGGTGTACTATTCGCACCCTCTTTTTTACGGTTTTTTCTAATAAATTCTAAAGATATTTGATCTTGAACTTTTCTTTTTTTTTTTTTTTTACGGATATTTGATCTTGAATTTGATTTTTCAAATCAGATTATCTTGATGGCAGATCTTGTATTTTTGTTGTCTTTTTCATTTGTTTTAGTCTTAATAATTGCTTGCACAATTTTGGGTTAGGGTGATGGTTGGATAAAACTAGTTTCAAAGCAAATTTCAAGATTCGAATTTCTCACATTACAAAAAATAAAAATGTTAATACAGAAGTTATTATTATTAATTTTTTTTGTGAGTGTTCTGTTTTTTCGATTTTCTATCTGTCCCATGGCAATAGTTTTTGTATTAAAGATCTTGTAATTAGATAAAATTTTGTATCTACTTTTAAAAGAAGCATAATATTATTCTTCAAATTGAACACTTTTCATATTTGTATTCACTGGAATTGAAATACACCACTAATCATTCATCAAGAGTATGAATTGTTTGTAACCCTAAGGAGTTAGTCGAATGGAGCAAGATAGGGTCTCGTATATGACAAGTCGCAAGTTTAAACCTCTACTCATCTCTTTTAGGTGACGTAAATATAAGTTTCCTTGTAAGTGATTTCTGAATTCAGAGGCTTTCCCTACCTTACATTGGAGTGCCATCCCCTCACCCGAAATTTTTGTATTAAAAAAAAGTATAAACTGTTTGTTTACTTTTTTAAGATTTGATGTATCTTTAGGGATATATAACTATTGTTAGATTTTATTCAGAATGAATTTTTTTTCTCGTAATATGAAAAAAGAGAAAAAAAACTGATTGATGACCTCTTATTGAACCAATTGATACTGTTTGGGATTGATGTAATTCATTTGATTACGTGGTTTGAATGGTATTAATTAACTTCTCGGATATCTCAAGCTCAAATTCCACTCCTTTGCAATGATCGATAATGATTTAGTGAAAATAAATGACAAAGAAAAGAGGAAAGAAAACTCTGGTTAAACCTAAGTGGTTGGATCTCTAAGAACAAACTGACTTTAGGACAGGTGGGGGCCGTCTCCGATCTTTAAAAGAATACTGCTTGTTTCAAAGTCAGAATTGTGCTTAAAAAAGTTGTTGGGTCGGTCACTTGAACTTGGATAGAAGTATATACTTATGAACCCCCCCCCCCCCAACAAAAACAAAAAAAACAACAAAAAAAACTCTATAGTTGTGAATAATTTAACTACATAATTGCACCCAAAAACAAAGACATACAATGATACAAATAGCATTACTCATTTTAAAATAAATTATGCATTACAAAAATAAATAAATAAATAATTGTGGTATTGGCCAGCTATCAGTAAGGTAATATATATTTTCAGCAAGTGGAAATTGGGAGGTCAAACGAGTCAAAGTTTAAGTGTACCTTCCCACGAGAAAGTTAACAGCTAACCAATGTGCTTTTTAATTTGTAAAGAGTTCCCTCCTTCCTTTCACCAGTTGCTTTTGCCATAGTCATTATTATCTGTCTCCTGTCATCCACCACCCAATGAACTAATCATCCCAACTAAATAAGAATAAACTTCCCTCAGAATTGTTCTTCTGCACAGCACAGTTCACACACCATGCACTCACAAAGTGCCTAAGAGCTGACAGAGGGAAAGAGTGAGAGAAATGTCTGCACTACTATGTCAGACCACAGTACAACGTTTACTGTGTAATCCGTAAGTACACAGTTTTTTTGGCATTCTTCATATTTCTGTTTATGTTTTGATCTATGGAGAGGAAATGGAGCTCATATTGCTGAAAGCTGTGTCTTTTGCAATAATAAATGTCAACAATTTGGATAAATTTCCTAGCATTTGGCTACCAACAGTTCTTAGTGTTATAGAAGTCAATCTGGAACTTCAACTTTCATGCTCTGAAAGAGACTTGGTGCATGTTTAAATTTCCGTTTGCACAGCTCCAAAACCATGCGTGGAGCTGTGCAAACGGAAAACCAAACATGATTATATGCCCTTTTCGTTTCCTGCTGAGGAGTTCTTGCTTTTCTTTTACTTTGTTTGAAGAATTATCTACATTTGGTTATGTGTTAAATGGCTAAATCCGGGTTCGACAGAAAAGAAACAGCATCTGCACACCAAAGCCAAAATGCATTTCCACTCCAATCTATATGTTTCAGTACATCAGAATCATAAAGGAAAAAAAGGAATATTTATTCTATGGCCTATGCACACCAAAAAACAAATAGGAATCCAATTTGCTACTGGTTAATCCTTTTACTCTCTTTTTTTTTTTCCACTTTTTTTCATCTTTCTCTCTTTTATCTGTCTCTGTTCATTATATGTAGTAGGACAGGCGAATTGCCGATGTATACATACACTCCGGATGACTAGTATCACACAACAGGCTCTGTACAAAAAAAAAAAAACAAACCAAGACCAAAAGCTGGATTGGAGAAAAAACAAACCCAGAACAATATCAAAGAAGACAAACCAAAAGAATGACACACTAAGCACGTAATTTTGGCGCGAGTATCATGAAAGGTAACACTGAGTGGATGAGATGAGGAAGAGGATACTGTTAGATATGTTTGTAGATCCTCAGAATGTGCCATAACATTCTGGGGGGAGGGTATGGCTTTCAAAATTTTAGGCTGACCAAAATTGCAATTTTTCTCAAACCAGCTAGAGAAGAACTCAACAAGCCAGATTGGGGAGAAGGGATTCAGAAAGGGGAGAGGAGATATAGATATTGGCATTTTGGACGAACTGGAGATTCAGATTATAAACTCTGTAGTAGGGCTCTTTTGCATAGTGGCGGTTGTGAGGGGTTGGCACTTGTGTTTAGGGATGGAGATTCCATTCCAAGTGTTTTCATAAGGAAGTTCCTTTCCTGCAAAAAACAATAAAAATGGTGTCAAAGAAAGAAGAAAAAATGGTTATCCTTGTGTCAAACTTTGATATAGACTAATGGTTAACACTAATAATAATAATAATAATAATAATAACAACAATAATAAAGGTTAGTCTAAATAACATGCTGTCCACATAATCCAGCAGCAATAGACAACGCAAAAACTTAGTTAAAGTGTGATTCACGATGGTAGATGTCTATTTTGTGTTCTACAGATATACCAAATGACAAATGGAGATGTTGATGACACCTAACAGCTTGCACTCTAAACCCTGTCACAAAATGATGTCTTGTTTGCTAAGAGGTTTCTTGCTTCAATAGTTTTAAGCATGAAGATACTATAATAATGTGCTTCACCAATATGTGTACCGTAACTGTCTGTTTTGTCAATAGCTCAATATTATATCACTATATTTTCTACCAAAGCTTAGTTTGTTTAAGTGATTCGCATTTGTTTCTCTTAAGTAAGGTCTTGAGTTCCAGTCTTGGATATGAAAAAAACTAATGCTAGAAAAGTTTTACCCTATAATGTGTTGATCTAGCTTGAACCAAATTATACTAGTTGCTAGATCAAAAATAAAAAATCACTATATTTTCTTAGCAAATAGACCTGTGGTGACTGAAATATCTGTCATGGAAACAAATACTATATCCACCATTTTTTAGTAGTTGAGTTGGGAGTAAAAGCAACACAAGAGAACAAACCATATTTTTTAACTTGATATATGTATATTTTTATTTGCATTAATTTGATTACATTAGTCCAACATCCTAATTATGTTAGCTACAACATTTTTTAACATAAAATATTACATTCAGTACATAATTTAATTAATCATTAATAATTTATCCTATTACTACCATTTCCAGCACTAACTACTGCTAAAAAATGCCACTGCTGCCACTCAAGTAGATCCAATAAGATACAGCATTTTGAAAGTTATGCTGCTGTTTGAGGTTGATCTTAAAAAAGTTAAGAACTGCTAGTACTACTGCTGGTACCACTTTTATTATAAATGGGTGCAGTGTTATTTCCGCAATTTTTCATATTATTATTAGTATAATCAAACTTTTTGCCTAGTACTGCTATAATCTTGCTGTTGACTTTTAATTATTTGATCTCCAAGAGCTTGAGCAACTTACACTTTCTGAAAATTGTGGGCTAGGAATTCCTGCAGCCAAGGATCTGAACAGAGGGGTAACTTGAAGAGGGGAACTGAACTCTGTCATTGATGAGGCAGAAACAATGCCATCATTGTTTATCTGCTCGTCACATGATGGGAATATATCTGCTACAGAAAGATATACATGTAATTAGCTATTCTGTTTCATTAAAATGTTAGGATATATATATAGAGGAAATTATTAAAAAAAAAAAAAACAAAAGAACTTCTAGTTCAAAATATTTCCAGTTGGAAAAATTACCATCTATATTAGGTCAATAAGTCGTTACAAATTGACCACTCTTTGAACATCATTAACCAGCTGAGTGGTTAATCATTCCTAAACTAGAAATATTTTTACCAAAATTTCCTACCTTGTAATCTTCCCTTTATTTCTCTTTTAACATGGGAGTTGATTTAGCTTACCTTGATCCAAAGTTGCAGTAGAAAGAACCCCTTGCTCACATCCTCCAACTCCTTGATCTCCGATTTGTATAGACTTCAGTTCAGTTTCAACATCCTGATGCAGTGAGTGTCCCAAATTATCACCAGCTGAATGGGGGAGGAGAGTTGATCCTGTGCTGTAATCAGAACTGCCAGGAGAGTCTTCATATAGTTCCATTTGCCTAAGGCACAATCAGAAACTATTAGAAATTCTATAGTCCCCATGAAGTCATATTTTGAATGAGCTTAAAGTACCTCCAACATGGCTGAATTCCGTCACTGTTACTCTTTAAGTTCTCCAACAGATCTCTAAGATCTACAAGGTGTAGATCTGGAACTTTATATCTCGGAACATCAGATTCTTTGGTTCTGTTCAGAAACTCTTGAAGAACCTGGCATCAATACCACAAGCATTAGAAGATATTTGAAGAAGTCTATGAACAATGACATGTTTCTTTTATATGCTCAAGAACCAAACCCTGCAGATATCAGGCTGTGATGGGCTTATCAGAATCAAGTTAAGCATTTATAACTGATTATAAACTAGCAAGCTAATCTGTGAAATTATTTGAAAGTTTTCAAAGCCAAGATTACTAAAATGTATGGCTCCTGATTATTTCCATCATCTTATTAGAGCCTCTATGACTAAGAGGTTAGAAGTTCAATCCTATCCACCCTATCACTCATAATTAAATTTAGTTTTAGCATAAAGTAAAGTGGGCCTATGCATTTTCCATGCTTTAAGTTGCTCCTGCATGACAGGTATATCGAAGATACAAAAACCACTCCTTGTGTTGGTCTTTGACATGTATAAAGGCTTCAGATTCATAGCTAGAAATGTTGCATTTGTCAATAAATTATATGATCATACAATGCCTGATACTTTGTGATTAGCTTATAATGATACCAAGGTGCTTAAGGAGTAAGGACTAGGCACTGCAGAATCAGCTAGTACAAAATACATTCAGGCCTTTGCAGATCAAATCAACTAATCACTCTAATAATAAATACATCCTAGCTAGCTGACAATGAAGCTATGTTATATTTAAAAGGCCAGTTCCAAATTTACTAAATGACTTCATGATTCTCTTATAGATAAGTTTGACACAGAAAAAATGATTCATTTCTTTTGGTGTTCAACTTCTTGAAATATAATCTCTATTTAGTCTTTGCTTTTGATGAAACCAACAGGGCAGTTCATTTTTAAAGAAGCACATAAGACGGTTCAAAACCCAAAACAAGAGCAAGTTCGGAAACTATCAAGCCTCACCTTCCAAGCATTTTCTAGACTTTGGTCCATGTTCTCTGTATCAACTTTTAGAGCTAATGAACTTAGTAATTCTGCTTGCTGCATCAATGCACTTATCTTTGGATCATCCTTTTTTAGGAATGTTCCTTGTATCTTGTTGTTTTGGGCTGTAAAAACAAGATATAACAAGAGTCACATTAGAAATATAGTTGGTTTAAATATAAATATGATTTATGACAGGACACTATAGCATCCTTTGATCCATGTAGCCAACCCCACCTAGTGGGACAGGGCTTTGCTGCTGTTGTATATTAATGTTCTCATGTTTTCTTATTTTGGGTTTCACAATGGCAAGAGTTGAGTCTTATAACTAAAAATCTTCAGTCTAAAGACATTACCATAACCACTAAACTTCACACTGCAGATATGATGCTGGTCTGGCAAGTTATTGACATTATGAGAGTTCTGAGGTAATACTGCAAATGGCGCTCGTGGCTGCTGACTTATTGGAATCCCATTTTGTTTATGTGATCTGTCTCCATAGTTGATCCTTTCTGCAACATCTGGGATATGGGACCTCCTATATTGCAATAGGATGGCATGTTAGCAACACTCTTCTGTGTAGAATTTGTCTATTTTGATACTTAGTTTTACCATACCTCATCTTCTTAATAGCTACAGCAGATTCTGATGCTGCATCTGTACTATACCCATGTTGGAAAATAATCCTCTTATTATTTGAATTGATGTATGAAGTGTTGTTCTCTTTTGCTAATGCTTCATATTTTGCTCTCTTTTTGCACAAGGTGGAGAACCGGTTTTTAACGGCATTATCCGTTCTGCATACAAAGCAATGAAGCATTGCAATAAGAATAACTGTTGACAAAATGTCTATTTCGTAATTTGGTGTAGTAAAGAATGAACTTTTGGTTACCTGCCTGAAACCACCTTTGCTATTTCTGTCCACCTGTTACCAAATATTTTTTGAGCCTACAGAGATAATAGCAGGAAATTAGCTCACAAACTACACTGAGGCAAAAAAAGATAATTTTAAGTGAAATACAGTTGGTGTCATCCGCAGAACCGTACAAACAGCAAGCCTTGGTTGGTTTTGGCTGTAACCTACTCTTAGTAGGCTGCACTTTGATTCAAAACAAATAACTTTGCCATGGTAACTAGCACTTAATATCCTCGGTGCATCAATGGATTGCGGTCTAACTCACAGAGGGAAAAGATAGAAAGAACAGAAAGGAAAAGATGAAAGTCCAAATTTTCAAAGTCCTAATGATTATTTTAAAAATGAGGTTGTTAGGCTCTCTTCCGATGGCAACTACTGTAGTTGAAAAAGTGTAGTTATGGAATACAGGAAGCAGCGATTTACCTCACATAAGAGCATGTCTTCTTCTGGCGACCATCCTCCTTTCTTGAAATCAGAATTCAAGTAAGTGTACCATCTGGTAAATTCATGGGTCACTTAAGCATCAGATTGAGAAAAAAAATTTAAAATAAATAAATAAAGCGAGAGCCATGAAAGTCTTCAAGAGATAAGGGATAAAACACATGATGACCAAATAAAACTTCTTGAATGAACCATGATCAAAAAATTCAAACAACACGCACTCATCAATTCAAAAAACCTCACCTTCTTCTGCACTGTCTTGTCGTTTTATCCTTGAACTTGGAAGCAATAATTGCCCAACTACATAATAGTTATTGCAATTAAAATCCCTTAGTCTCACATATCCATATGAAATATTAAAAAAGCACTATTCACTAGTGAGTGACACAACAGAAGAATAATGAAAAGGGGTGTGTGAGTACTTTTCAGTTCCATGGATGCCAATCTGCTCCCTCAGTATATCATCCTCCTGCAACTCACATAACACACATAAGAGATGAGACACCAGTCCCCATAGAAGAAGGAATGCTATAGAACAATAATAAGAAATAAGTAAATAGAAGAATATATAAACCAAAATAAAAAATAAAAAAAATAATAATAAAAACAATAGAACAAGTTGTAGTGGGAAGAAGGAAGGTACCTCTTGAGTCCACGTCACAATGTGACGCTCCTTCTTCTTAGATTCTTCATTGGCCACCACCTGCTTCTGCTTCTGCTGCTTCTTCATATTATCTTGCATGATCCTTGTGTCTTTGTTCCACGTTTTGTTTATTCTATATTGGTGTGGCTCTCTCTCTGAGACGCTCCCTCTTTTTACCGGAGCCAAGTTGCATGCTAAAGCCAACGCTCTCCCTTTATAATATGAAAGAAAGCTTTTCGTGATTTTATTGAAAAACAAAATTGAAAAAAAAAAAAGAAAAAAGAAAAAAGAGAGAACACAAAAAGGGGAAACCCTTCTTCCTTCTCTTTCATTCACCTTTACACCATCCACTGTTCCAAAACGGGAACCGTAATAAGCATAAATTCCATTCTCTCAAAAGCCACCTTAACACAAAAGCTAATTCTCCCAAGTGAAACAAAACGACTATTAGTACCCTCCAAAGAACTGGCCTCGGATCCTAACTTTTCAGAACTTTGATCTCACTGGCTTATCTTATTATTCTCTGTAACCAAAGCAGAACAGAACAGAACAGAGCACTCAAGTTAGGGAGAGCCAAAAGCCACATGAAAGGAGAGAGACAGAAAAATGGGCAATGGAGAATACATAAACGGGTGTCAAAAGGGTACATGGGTTTCGATCAAAATCGTATTTTTTCCGAAACCCGAGAGAGAAGCTGTGTATTTGGTGGTGTAATGCAATTGATGAAATGATGGCCCAGAAAAGGTGGTAGATCTCAAAAAATTGAGAAACTTTGGGAATACACAAAATGAGAATAAACAAAATAAAAAAAGAAAAGCAAAAAAAAAAAAGTGGTGTTCAAAGTTGTCAAGCAGACAAATACCTCGACTATGAATGTTGTGTTTGAGATTCTGCTATATTCTGGGTTAGACTGAAAAAACTGAGGAGAGAAAACAAGGGCATCATCATAGGACAGTAGGGAGAGACATTGAATTGAATGAAAGACTTTTTAGTTTGGTTAGAGCAATGTACACAATTGTACCAGGGAGTGAAGTGTCACACTTGCTATTTTTGGGTTTTTATATTTCATATTTTTTTTTATTTTTCACTTCTATTTTTCTCTCTCTTACTTTCCTATAAATAAAAATATAAAACGGTCACACACGTAGAAAATGTTACAGAAAAAGGAAATGGGGTGAACAAAAAATAATTTTAAAAGCCGATGTATGGTGAGGGATAGTGCGCGGGTATGAAGGGAAGTTTGAATATAACGCTGAATTTCATGAGCTGCGTGCAGTGCAGTGTGCAACAAGTATATTATGGTGGCGTAGACTAGTGTCTCCACTACGCAGTTAGCTGCACTAAAGAAAGGGCACGGGCTACCATATATGATGATGGTGATGATGATGATACTGCAGTAGAAAAAGTAAACACTTGAGATCAAATATCACATGCAGATGATACAGGTAATAGGTTTGTGTGTGTGTATATATATACACGTACGTTTTCATGAGTATATGTTGTGTAGAGAACTAGATAGAGAGGTAAGTCTCTTATTTGAATTTTGTGATGTTTAAGGAGCCATGAGAAGGTACGTGACCTAACCATACGTGAGCGTTCCACCCCCCAACTTTTTTTGCATTGGAATTAAATGGTTCGTGACTTCATGTGCTTCATTTATCTTTTCATCTTTGGTCATGCTAAATGTACGACTTCAAGATTTTTTTTCCTTTTGTTTTGTAGTTGATACAAAATAAAATGGGTTGGAATGTGCAGATTACTGGCTGGACTCACAATGTGGTGTAAATGTGTGTCCCATAGTCGGCAATCTGTGTTTTTGAATTTTTTTCCTCAAAGGACTGAAACTTCTTTCCTCATATGTATTTGAGCTTCTTTTATTATCCAACCGCTCACATACCCTTTCCTCACCTGTTGGTGCGTGAAAATTTAAATGCTGTCATTTTCTTTAACCTTGAGGAAAATTTTAATTAGTATAGTATAGAAATGACGATTGGTAGGCCTGGGTAGGGTTTTCGAATCCAACTCCAGTTCTGCATTTTTCTAAACAAGTCTCAACTTGTTCTTACACTATTCTGCTCGTCTTAAAAACAAAAACCTGCACCCTATCAGAGAAAAAAATTAGAACCGGCATCTTACTTGCTATTTTTTTTAAATGCCTTCATGAACATTTTTAATTCAATTTACACAACAATTAAAAGACATGTTAATAGTAATTTTTCATAAATTAAACAATTAATTTAGCACTATAATAAAGATGGAGGTGAAGTAAAGACAAACATATGAAAAGATAGAGGTTTGGATTAAGACGAAAAGCATGAAGGTAGAGTGAACTAGAGACAAGAGCATGATGAGATCGAAGTAAAGGCATGAAGGATAGGAATAAGAGATGAAATTGGTTTAGAATTAGTAGAAAATAAGTTCTTATTTTTTTCGAAAAAAACCTTATATGTGAGGTGCAAAGCAGGTAGGGTTGGGTATATATTGAACCCGAATCCACCCCAGCCCGCACTAATTTTTTCACCTTACCCTATCTATCCCATTGTGGGACAAGGTAGGCTAAAAAACTATACCCAAGCATGTTGGGACAAAATGGATACCCACATATCTAGTATGAAATGTTATCCCTACTATCGTATTTTATTTATATTCAATTATAATGGCTAACAATTATCATGTCTCCCTCGAAAAAAATTACATTGTGGATGAGGATTTGAAATTCTCAAGAGAAGTTGATATAATTATTAAATCAGCTAAATTTACTTGCTTTGTATTGCTTAAATTCATTCAATATTTGCTCTATCTTGTTGACTCACAAACATTTTGTTATGAGTTTCTCATTGAACAAATAAATAAGCTCATCGTGATAATTAAGCCATAAAATTCTCTCATCTAATAAGCTAATTTATTTGGTTAGACTCTCTTTATATTATATCACATTCTTAGTTCAAAATTCCTTATGTAAGCATAGAAAGAATTTTTTGGATTAATTTTAATATTCTATTTTTCATTTTTAAGGTATCTCTCTATCCTCGGGCAGTGTCGCAAGTAAAACTAAGCAGCTCTTTCAATAATTTTAATATATTGTTAAAGTAAAGTGTTTTATATTATATTAATGTATCAAAAAAGTGTTTTATTTTGTCAAATCACATATACAACATATGAGATATGGCTATAATAAGAGTCAATACTTTTAATGATATATGCACTTAAAAACAAATTTCTTCTAATGATATAACAATATATGAATGATGAAGATGTAAAAATTTTTGACACTAATAGTATATCAAAATTATTATTTTTTTCATATGCTCATTTAAAACAAGATAGAAAACACCCAATAGAATAATCAAACAAAGGCAAGTTCTAGCTACCATTAATGGCAGACTTGCGATTTCTAGCTACCATTGATGGCAGACTTGACGTCGACGATCTCGTTGGTGGTAGAGCAAGGTCGATGACTTTGGTAGGGCAGCATGACACCTATAGGGAGATGATGGGGCAACAGGATGGCAATGTTGCGGTAGTATACTATTGCTGGCAATGAAACTGGGTGGGGTTGCAAGTGCAGTGTTCCCTACCAATACGTTTAGCCACATCCTTAAATGCATTTACCTGTATTTATCGAATATGGCTAAAAATTCATTTACCACATACCATATAGTTTATCTAGTGCAAAGCCGAATGCACCTCAAACAAAACCTTGTATAGATTAAAAACATGGTAAAGAAGAAAATGGAGAGAAGAGTGATGAGAGGAAAATAAATTTACTAAATGGAAAAGTAATTAAAATGGAATCACAAAGTTACTTTATACTAGTACAAATTAAAGGTGTGCTTATTTCAACTTTAAAAAAAAAATGATTTTAAAACTTAAATTTTATATATAGCTGCAAAGCTGAAAGCTATTTTTTTTTTTCAAAAACTACTCTTTTCTGTTTCTACAAAAAGGTAGAAAATAAAATTTTTTGAAAATCTGATTATTTTTTAAAAAATTATCTAAATATATAAAAATAGATTTTTTCCATAAAAAAAATAATTTTTTGCCAAAAAAATTCCAAACAAACAAACGCTAATTTTTTTAAAAAAGTTATTAGCTGTTATTCTAATAAAACTCCACGTATAGAAAGATAGTGATAACAAATTTTGAAAAATAAATTTGATATTTAATTTTCATTTAATATATCATCTGTTATTAAAAAGTTAGATTGCAAAATATTTATTTTTTAATATTAGACAATTAGAATTATTTATCAAAATAATGTGATACGCTTGTTTGCTTTTGAATGGACAAAATGATTTATACCATTTCATTTCATCAACAAATTATCTTTATTTTTGTTAAAAAAATTGATTATTTTTGCAATTGTGTAACATCACTTTGGTTTAAATATATTTTTAGTCTCTATAAATATGGGTTATTTTGATTGTCATCCCTCTAAAATTTTTACTTTAGTTTTGGTCCATTTTTTTTTATTATTATTAGGTTTTTGGTCTCTGCTATTTATTAGACCCAGTATTATTATGTGATGATATCTATAAGAATTAAAAGAATATTCAAAAAAATATATTTATTTGGACCAAAAACTAAATTTCCAATATTTATAAGGACTAATATATATTCTAAAATACTAATAAGGACCAAAATTTTGAATGAGGAAGACTAAAAACAAAAAAAAAAAAAGCACTATATCTCAAAACAAAAAAGTTTAGAATATCAGGTTATATGTTATTTTTTAGTTTAGGGATTAAAGTATATATGATCTAAAGTTTAGACAGCATAGTATACTTGCTTTCTATTAACGATAGATAGAAAAGTTAATTGAATGATCAATTTGCACATTAATTTGGAAAAGTTCAGAAGTCATTTGTACCTTTTCAAAATGCTGAGGGTAAAGTGTACATAGTCTATAGTTTAATAGGGTAAAGTGTTTTTTCCCATAAGATAATTAATTATTTTTTCAGCAATTAAATACATAATTTTATGCATCTTGAGTATTAAAATCATTACAGATTCTTGTGGTGTTTTGTATGTTAGTTCCTTTTTTTTTCTTTAGGGTATATTCCTTGACATTATCATGATTAAAAGGTTTTTTCAACAATTGCATTCTCTAGGGTTTGAACCTTGATCATTTTCTTAAAAGTGAATCTCACTTATCACTATACTCAACTCTTGTTGGTTATTAGTATGTTTTTTTCAATTCAAAGGCATAAACATATTTTTGTGTAATATATTTACATAAGTTTATGTGCATATATAATACACTTGACTAAGATTAAAACCACCAATGCTTATTTGGTTCAAATAGTTCAATACTTGTTTTTGTTAAGCAATGTCTTGAGTTCGAGTAATTTTGGATGGAAAAAAAATAGCGCTAGAAAATTTTATCAAATTAGTATTAATGATTATTATCATTTACTTTCTTCATTTCTCATTTTCAGTTCATTTATGCATTATCATTTAAAAATATACATAGAAAGTAATTTTGATATATTATTTGTGTAAAGAGTTTTATAATATTATCCAATGATATGATATTATATATGTGACTTTTGAGATAATAGTTATAAAGAGTTAAATATTTTTACTGATATAATAATATATGTTTAAATTGTGTAAAAAAAACTTTAAATTTAATTTTGATTCACTGTGGGTAAAAATATTTTTTATATAAATATTTAATCATATATTATTATATTATTAAAAATATTTGACTTTTATAATAATTACCTCAAAAGTTATACATATGATACAATATAATTGGTTGACCATATAAAAGATTTTACATTGACAATATATCAAAATTAATATAAAAAACTTTTATAACCAATGTAACCAATACACTTTCTTTTCAACAAGAAAAGGGTTCCACTTTGATTTCATATTAAGAACAAGATAGTGATAAGGTATAACATAAGAAAAGGCATATTCAAGCCAATCTTTTAGTTAACATTCTTTAGATAAAAGTTCCTGTATTAAGGTTTCTTTAATCACAATTTCCCCAATCAATTTTTTTTTCTAGTTTCCTTTTTCTCTAAGGAAATGCTACCATTTTTTCCAATACGTTGCAAACTATTGTTCTTTTCTTTGGTGAACTGAAAACTACTGTTAAGCGGTCTCTATTGCCATATTTTTCAACGTTAAGGTGTGTGATTAAATTCTATGGGCCGTTCCTCTTGCTTATTTAGAAGTTAATCACCTTTTTGGCCGATTCTAAGCCTTGCGTCAAAAAAGTACAATGCCTGATTGGAAATTCAAATTCGACCGTTCCTAATAAATTAAAGTCAACTTTCTGTCAAACATAATTTGGAAAAAGAAAATTACATCCAATAATTAATATTCCACAGCAATAGATAACACAAGGAAAGCTCTTTTTTGCAAAGCCCTCGGGTTTACCCGGCTCTATTGCCGGGAGCCCAACCAATCTGATTCGACCCGTAAAGGTCCCAGGAAAGCTTAATTACCATCAATTAGATTATTGATATCCCAAAGCGGAATAAACCCTACTGCTTCAAAATTGAAAATAATCTAACAGCCTGACGGAAAGAGCAGCATTGTGATGAGCCCACAGCGAAGTGACCTAAACCTAACAATGCTGGAATTTAGTATAAACTTGCACTTTCTTTAATCAAATTTGAAACAATATGTGACATAGTGGGCCTCAAACGAGCCTATGGATTTGATAAAATCTGAATTTAAAGATATTAAATAGGTGCTGACAAAAAAAAAAAAAAAAAAGATATTAAATAGTTATTAGTAAGGTATTTCTATCCTAGTCTTTGTTAGTATATGATAGGTGTAGACAAAGTTAGTAAAGCAAATATATTTGGAAGAAAAGAAAAAAAGCTAACCCACTAAACCCTTCAAAGTAGTTAAAGCAGCCCAAACACTTAAAAAAGGGGTGTTTAACCATAATTTTGTGGTTATGATCTTAATTAACTTTCTCGTGTTGCTTCCTAAACAAACGGTTTTACCTACCAGATCCACCATTTCTTACGTGGACAAGACGCCGGCGTGCCACTTGGAGAGTTCAAAAGCGGGTTTGCATGAGTGAGAGCCACCTTATCAAGTCTAGCTTTTTAAATCTTGAAATGGTGGAGCCCTACGGATGGCATAAAACTACAAGATGGCCACCTCATTGTTCCCTGTCTTGACGCCCAAATCTCCCGCCAAAAGAGACCTATTGATTTAAGTCCCAAAACCCATGTCTCTACTCATGGAAATTGGACCAATGAAAGAATTTTGGGAGGAAAAAAAATAAATTTTTTTTTTTGGTGATGCCACAAAGTATTTTTATGAGTTTGGTCTATTTGAATCATTCATAAAATTAATTTTCTTCATGTGCAAGACCACAAGAATTATGTAGCGTTCGTATAAGAGTTATCTTCCTAAAATTTGAATTGATGATCTTCTTTTAAAAGGTCAAAGTTACTTATTATCTCAACTAATTATCTACAGAAATAAATGAGGTCTTTTCATCTTAATCTTCTACGTAAGAATGATGCATATTCAAAGGAAAGAGGGGAAATAGTATGAAAAAGTGCAAAGAATAATGATATATAAAGGAGGTATAAGTGAGAATGTGAATGACACATAGGAATAGATGCTTTTAGGAGAGGGAATCTGAAGCTGAGGCTGAAGCTCAAGCAAATGAAGAAAAATGAAAAAAAGAAAATAAATATTGGGTGTAAAAGGTTATTAGTCATAGGAATGAAAAACACTATCAAGGGGTCGGTGATATTTGTCCCACAAGCAGCCATCAAAGAGCAAGATGACATAGAAAAAGACCGACCTTGTGTGGAACCCTACAGAAAAGCTTTGCTTATTATACATGGCCCTCTATTTTCCCTTTTTCATAAATTTTATTATCATATATAGCTTTTAATTTTAAAAGTTTTCAAATACAATACACAAACTCAGACATGTATGTACATGTTTTCAAAAAGGAGAAAACCTCGTTCTCTCTCCTCCCATCATGCCATGAATTTGTCATTTTTTCGGCTATTAATTGAATGAGATAAGCATTTAGTCCTTGGTCATCTCTCCTTGTCCTGGCTTGACCCTATTAGTACTAGCCCCCTCTTTTCTCTATTCTATTTGTTATCCTTGTGTTAGTGGGTTTATAGAGAAATGATAAAGTTGATTTTAAACGCGTTGATATTGATCTTAATCTTTGACAAAATCCCACGCGGTGTTAATTGGACCCATTACTTTGTATTTGAATTTGATTAGTTATATACATAATTTGATGCACAACATATATAAAAACAAATAATAAGTCCCCATGTGTACAACAGAATAATTTCAAAAACGTTAAATCACCAGGGCCAAAATTGTTTCATAGTAGCATTGCATATGGTCCTAGCAATTCTAGTTTTTGTACCATCTACAGTTAGAGATCGTTCATGAGACATGCATAACAGCATAATCTGGAGAGAAAAGGGGTGGTCTGTGATCAGGTGAGGGTCATTGTTTTGGACATTGCAATGAGCACTTGGGAGCGGAGTGGCATTATCTGAAAATCTCTGAGCTCCCACCAGATATTGTTTTGTGAGGATCATAATAGTCATGGCCATGGTATGTACAGGAAAGTTTGGCAGAATTGCATATCCTAAGGTATTAAGGGTCCCTTGCAAAAATTGACAGATTACAACCTTTCAATACTATGGCCAGCTAGGTAGACTTTAGAGGGATTTTTGCCACTAGTCTATTTATATTGATATTTCCTATACCCCTCCACAATGAAATATAAAATCAGATAACGATAATTGATAAACTAAGTGGGGAAATTGATATAATTTCACTGGCTTTTTCTTGCTAATTAAAGGATTATTAAGGACCCATCAATGATGTTTGATGTTTAAGGTCTTTCACCTATTAATGCTTATCTGTTAACATCTTGAAACTTTTTCCTGAATGTTTTAGATGCTTGTCACGACTTAGTTGACACATTAAATTGTTAGTCTTATATGGTTATTATCATTCTTGTGATCTGTCCAACACTGGTACAATTTGAGCATAAAGTATACTTATTTCAATGCCAAGTGACACAGAAATGGCCAATATTGAAGCCAAGAAAATGCCCTAGTTTTGTAATGCCACCACTGCAGACAGATAAACAAACCGTGTCATTGAGCCTAATGAATCCAAAATTAATTAAATCAATATTATGATGGCAAAGACTAGGAGCTTGGTAGAGTGGCCCAAGTTCCCAAAGAGATTGGTATTTGATTGGATGGGAGGGTCTTATGCATCTTCTTTTCATAAGCCATTCATCATGCCAAGCTGAGCGGCCACCTTATCAATTGCATTGTGCCAATTGTTTCCATTATGTGGACCCTTTCTTTTGCCCAAAATTAGGAAAGCAAATATAAAATTAAAGAATAAGACAGAAATTAAAAAAAAAAAAAAAAAACGTGGGTACTTTTGTTTAGTAGGCTCTCCAGACTGTATTCTTAACAAAAAGGGAAAATTGGGAATCATTAGCTACTAAATATTCAATGAGCTTATGATAACTTGCATTTTATTTGATCTAATGGCGAATTGGATAGACATCTGTCACCAATTTACTTTTTACAAAATTTACTCCGTTTGTCCTTTGGTTTTATTCACTAGCTCATCACTTTACACTTATTTGTGGCGACCATAGGTCATAGCAAAGGGGTCCCTTTTTTTTATATAATGGATTTGGTTAATCTAAATTGTACCTTTCAGTTTTCAATATGGCTTGCTTTTATCACATTATAAATAAATGGCCTATGTGTATTGTCATCAATCTGAAATAGTGCAACCGCAGAAAAACTAAAGTAAACTCCATCTTTGAACTTATGCTATAGCAATATATTTTATGGGAGCCTAAAGTTTGCTTTTCCTTGGCCATATTTGTTTTTACTGTGTCCAAATGCAGGTCCCTTACTCTTCTTTAGCCGTTTTTGCTAGCGGAAAAGACTTGTATTTTAACAATAAGACCTCTATATTCTTCACACAAATGGCTAAGCAATCATTCCCTTTCTCCAATTCTCTGAGAAATGAGAATACAACAAAACCAAAAAGCTTGTGGAAAAGCAGGAAAAACAAAAATAAAGCTTGCCAAAGGGGATGAGATATCAAGAAAATTAAATCAAAAGAGTTTTTCAAAGCAGCTTTAATTTACAGGATACATGGTCCGAGTATACATGAAGTAACAAACATATAATATATAATTTCAGGCGCTTTGTTTCTTAAGCATGTTTCGTGATCCCTTGTTATTCTTACATAATAAAAGCAATGTGTCTGGGGACAACTTTATGTGGTAAACTGCCTTTTCATCAATTAGGGATACTATGTGAACTCAGTTAAATTTTTGGCTAAGTACATATTAATTTGTCTTGTTGTTTGTGCTCTCTTTTGACACTCAATTGATAGGCTATTTAGTATTTACTTCAAGATAATCCTTACCTTTTCTTTCTAAAAGACGCTGTTCTAAGATTTGCTTAGCGCTCCTTCATCATGCACTTTTAGCTAAATCAAGTTGGACTTAACCGAAAAAGAGGACAAGAAGGTCCAAAAAGAAGACTGGAAAAGCGAGTATGTTTTACCCTACATATAAAGTTTTTTTTTAAGACAACACATCAACAACATAAAAGAAATTAAAAAATAAAAAGAGAGATAGAGAGTACAAGCATTTAAACTTTATACATATCCTCCTCAGTGATTTAATTGCTTCCTATCCCTCCCCAAAGTACTACTATAAAGTATAAACTGCCTTGTTATGTCACATGGTTCCCTTTCTGTTAACAGTGTTCTTCCTGTTGAACATGGATGGGGGATAAGGATAACTATTTTGCAGCACTTTTGCTTGCTGAGGGAAGGCCAAATGCTTGGTTCAAAAGTGTCTAATCTAACTGACCAAATCATATGAAAAGCAGAACCACTTAGGCCAATTTTGATAATTAGTATTTTTATCTATTTTTCAAATGTAAAATATATTTTGGGGAGTTGTTAAAAGAAGGGAGAAGGTAATGTCAATTTTAATTTTTGTATTCTGGAAAGTTAAGAGAGTGAATGTGAACTTCACTGATCTAGGTGGCTAATATCGACATGACATGAGGAACACACCAAAATGAAACTTGGCATAACATGAAACTTATGTCCCTACTAAAATCCCCCCTTTTCTTTATTTATGTCCATTTTTAATGCAATAAGGAAAGGAAAAAAAAAATTTCTTTGATTGATCCCATATGGAAAAGAAACAGGGAACAAAGGCCCCACGTGTGGAACAGAATTTGAAGCTCATGCCATTATATTTTATCTATTTTTAGCTTTATGTAGATGTTGGGGTTCGTCTACTTGGGATTCCTACATCCTTGTGGGAACCATCCTTTTGATATTAGAGCCACCTTTTCAAGTGACTGTGGATTTTCACTTCACTCACTTTCTCTCCCTATCTTTTCTATTTAGCACGCTCTTGCTAAAGAAAAAGGTTTAGGAATCCTATGCCCCCCTCCTTATATTCCCATAGTTTGGTTCTTTTTGCTGTGTCCCTTTTGAGATAATAATAATATTCCTCATGTTATTATCACTCTCATGTATTTTGCTTTCAATATATCAGTGCTCCAAAATTGTGTTACTGTTTTTACGTGATAACTGAGAGATGCAGAAGGTTCTGTGCAGAAAACTATTATTGCAAATGATACAGTTATCTTGTCACTGTTCCTTTCTACTTATAGTTATTGGGGGTGGGGGGTCATATATGTAGCAGATGTTAATCAAAGACAGATTGCCTTTTGGAAACGAAAATTTCACGGTTCACTCATTTCATATCCTTTTATGCTATGCTGTTCTTTCAAACAAAACTTGTTTATTGAACATTTGAACAGTCTTTCCAAATTTCTAGAGCCTTAATTTCTTGTGATGATATTGGTGACTCCAGCCTAGGGTACCCCATTGATGTGTTTGAATTCAAAAATAAAGATCATGACTACTTAATTGATTTTATTGAAATTTGCAGGCCTATAGAGACCGCTATGTGTTAATTAGGGAATCCAATAATAATCAAGAAAGCATGTCTTGGTCATGTCCTCGAAAGTGACATTTCTCCACTGCCTCAAATTCCCGCCACCATAATAAGTATTTAGTATACAACCTATAATATGGTGCAGTTTCTTAGTGTCCACGAAATAGCCACTTAAGTAGGGGAATTATAACCATATCTGATTAATAAATCCAAAGTGAGAGCTAGCTAATGTGTTAAGTGGGTGGTGAAAGGTATGGAAATGGTCTAGGATAAACTATGAGCTGATCAAGAAATTGGTGTGTGATATTAGATTAGTACTGTTACATTTGTTGAATGATATTTCATATTTGATTTTGACATAAGCTTTAAAAGTGGGGAAGGCTTGCATTGGATAGGGAAAGAGTAGGGGCCTAATAGCAGAATCTGCAAAGTGGCAAAGAGAAAACTCAAGGATGAAAAATATTCTGTCATATTCCAAATGGGTCTATCTCTTTAGCACATTTCAATAAAGATGGCACTTATAGAACAGCTCACCTGGCTGTTCAGGCAATCCTCTGGTTATCCCATGACTTGACATCACCTCTTCTTTCTTTCTCATTACACCTCAAAGCCACACACTGCCTCATAGTTTTTCTTTTGTCATAGGAATAAAAATGAAAAAAATAGAATTATTGTTATTTTTATATGTATATATAGGAAATACTTGAGACTAAGACTGCTTGGAACATGGTCAAAAGTCCCAAGGAACCAGCAACCCCAGTTTGACAGTTTCAGTTCCTTTTGTGGCTTGAGGTTGGTCCATTTTGCTAGCTTTTCTTTTGCACTGACAGAGTGCATCAGGATGATAGCCATTGATGAGGAAAGTATGGGAATGACCAAGTGTGGGACTTGGCTGATGGCTCTATTTTTGTCAGTCCAAACATTTGAAGGAGATAGATAATTGTTCCAACCACTTGTATAAAAAAAATATCCTCTCCTAGCACTGACCAGTTAATCATCACTGCTTTGGAGATGAGGGACCTAGAAGCGATAAGCATTGAATTTTAATAGTACTGGTGAAAGTGATTAAGAAGATGTGTTAATTTGCAATAAAAGTTTCCTCTATTAATTGGTAGATTGATGGCAAGAGAGTCTTGAAAACGAAACTTTAACATCATCTCATCACTCTAAGATTCACTCTCATGGAATTTATAGGGTTAAAAGTTTAAAATGGCTTAAAAAATGTGTTTAGCAAGAGATGCAAAAGGGAAGGAGGGAACTAGATTAGAGTCTAGAGAATGGAAATCAATGTGCTCCAAATTGCATCTCTTATGGGAATGAATTTTCTCATATGAAAATTTTATATGACTTGATTGTATGTATATTTTTATTATTAATTAATTAATTAATTAGATTTTGCTATGAGATATAAGCTAAGGCCCACCTCCTTGATCAATGATAAAAATTTACACAAAATGAAGTTATGCGAAAATTTTATCTAAGAGAATGTATTTTCACCTGTGTATATATATATATATATAAAGTAGTTTATCACATACTATTGGTATTACGTTAAAGTATTATATTAGTACTAATTTTTTTAACATATACTAGTTCCACTGTAGATAAATAAAAAAATAAATTTTTTTCATCTTATCTAATCACACATTAGATAAGCAAAGAAGAAGAGCTTCAGCTGCTCATTATATATTTAAAATTAAAGTCATCTTATGTTTTAAGCTTTTATTTATCCTGCATTAGACAAATTGTTAAAAGTAAAGATGAGTTTTGGTATCAATATTGGATTGGTTCAAGTGGTTGTGTATTTTTTTTTTTTAAATAAGGTTTTGAGTTTGAATTTTATGAATAAAAAAACTTATTCTAGACAAGTTTAGTGTATAGTGTATTCCAAATACCAGTAGTCTAGACAAAAAAAAAAAAAAAACAAAAAAGATGAGTTTTGGTTATAAATTTTGAAATGAAATAATTAGTTTAATAAAAAAAAGTTCAAAAAATTACTAATTTTATTTTATTTAAGTTATATTAAGGGGTCTAACTTCATGAATCGTGACTAATTCACATCCATTTAATACCGATTTTTTCAATCCAAAGACTGATTCTTAAATAGCTAGTTTTTTCTTTTAAAGTTATTTAGACTGATCGAAAAATCAATTTCTGATTTTTCTAATCTAATATGTTGGTTCAATTCTGAGAACTATGCTAAAATTGAAAAGAGCTAGGTGCAAAAGTCTTTATTTCTTACTTGTTAGTGCTTTCTAGAGAAATAAAACAAAAATGAAATAATTAAAAATTGTTTTGTTTAGACTCGTGATATTGTACTTTTATCTCATTTTCATCCCAATTACCAAATGCATTTTCTTTCCGCCATCCTTTTTCTTTTGCTAAGTAAGCCATTCCATGATCTTCATTCCTTTTAAGCTTTTGTAATTCCCATCCCTACCGAGCACACCTCTTCAAGTATTTGTATTAACAATCACACATTGAGACAAAAATAAACTAGGAAAAAAAAAGTAAACAAAAGGGTATTATTTATATGTCTATTTATTTGTGATGGGTTCATCCAGCTTGAATAGAAGTGTCTCTGGTAAGAATATATTTATAATTTTGATTAAAAAAAAAAAGTCTCTTGGGATGCAGGCTTATAGGATCCCTAGAAAAAAAATAATAAAAATACCAAGTAGGTTTCAAACAAACCACTAAAAAATGCATATTCAACTCTCTACCTCTACACCTTACCTAACATGTCCTTTCAATTCGATCTCCTAACTAAAATAATGATGCATGCCATATACTTATTGTAATCAAAATAAAAGGACTAAAGGAGGAATAAACAAGGTAACTTAAAAGATAATTTGAGAATCGTATGAGTGGCCAAATTTAGTGCTAGATGGAATAAGTCATATTGATGAAGGTGAAATGAACTAGTGCCAATGTGCCACCAATGGCATCAAGCAGCCCTCAAACGTATTCAGAAATTTCCAGGAAGGTGTCTCCAAACAGGATGGCACAACCAATTCCAACCCCTTTGTTCAAAGGTGCATGTCTTCTCTTGCCAACCCCACCTAGTTGTGGTGCACACATATTTTGTAACTGCTTTAGTGGGATTTTAATTATATGTGTGAAGCAGAGGATGCAAGTACACTTGAAGTTGCTGGTGCAATCGCTACACTACATGCAATCTCAAACAAAAAAACAATGTCCCCATTGTAGGACTAACCGAGGCAAGAGTATTAGCTGGATCTGATGATTGCTCCCTTTTACAGGCATGAAATTTGTCAGAACTTAGCTGAATAGGGAGATCATGTAAGTATATGATTGAATTGAGTAGGTGGTCTTGATTGATTTTTTTTAAAGCCTATTTTAGCTGAAGTCCATGTCTGCCAAATAAATGATTCCCTTCCACATCCTCATGGGACCCCAATGTAAAGAAGCACTCTTTTCATTTTTTTCTTCCAAGAAAAAAAAGAAAAGAAAAAGGAACTGTATTGAAGTTGTTATAGATTTGGAAAAAGGAAGAGCATGTTTGAAATCACATATTATGGGCATTCATTCTATTTATAAATAGAGTTATTTACTTACAAAGATATATAATGATTGAATTGATTTAACTTTAAAGCCCCTTTGATTTATTGTGTGCAGATTTTTTTTTAAAAAAAAAACACTCGAATCTGATTAGATTTTAGTTTTGATCATTTGAATTGACAGTTTTGTTCTTAATTACTTTTTTCATTTTATCCGATTTTAATAAAGGCAATAAAAATTATTAAAATAACTTTTTTATTATTTCAGCTTCACTCAGATTAGTCATAAATGATTTGACATAAGTAACCTAGTACATCAAGCACATTATAATAAAACTTCAGCAGACATATCAAGTGAACTGTTAGTGAAACAGGCAACTAATACAGCAGCTAAAATTGCTGCAGTTCTTACTTTAACTTTTACTGCCAACTA
Organism: Pterocarpus santalinus; assembly: GCA_031439595.1. NCBI lineage: Eukaryota > Viridiplantae > Streptophyta > Magnoliopsida > Fabales > Fabaceae > Pterocarpus > Pterocarpus santalinus. The sequence continues at coordinate 19,160,697 of CM062531.1, forward strand.
TTGTGAAAGATTTGAGGGTGGGACTTCATGTGGGATTTTAAATTATAATAATATCAAATTAAAAATCATAATAATAAGAATAATAATAATAATAACTTCACAGGGGCCAAGGCTTCAGTTCTGATGCAATTATGGTGTCCTTGCATGCATACCCTTTTACCAGAGAAGATCATTGGTAATTCTTTGCATAATCAATATCATTAGCAACTTATAACAAAGAAATTAGAGATAATAAAATAAAGAAGATCTACAATTGAGTAAAGAAGTGGGCAAGGTTGTGTTTGACAAAATGACAAATTCTAATTCGAAAATCAAACAATACAGTGACGTACTTGTCATGGCCACTGGGCAAGGCCACTTTCAAAGAATGAGACCATTTTGAAACTCAATCCTGCCCTACATATTGAAAAATGAAAAATCTTTTAACAGGGACAACCGTAATAAATGGCACCGACGATAAAACAAGTCAAAAAAGTGTTACGATTTTAAAATTTCTACAAACACACATACATGTTTATGTTAATTATCTTTGCGTCCGGGTTAATGTCAAATTCGGTTATCCTCTTCCATACGAAAGGGAAAGTAGAATAACAAAAACGAAGCAGAGCTTTATATAGCTACTGATTATATCCGAGTGAGGAATATTTATTTGTTGATGTATAGTACGTATATGTTGTTTGCTTCTTTTTTCTTCGCGATGTAGCATTGAGGTTTGAAGTTTGAATTCTAGAGACTTTACACCATAAGGCATATCTTCATCAGGCGATAATGATCATGTAATGTAGTAACAAATAGTTTTTAAAATTTTTTAAAACAATTTTAATATGTTAATAATGTAAAACATTTTTACAATATCATTTAATGTTATGCATTATTTCATTAAAAGAATTTAAATATGCTAACAACTATATAACTTTTTATTTTTTTTATCGCGACCTATATTAACATTTCAAACTTCTTAAATTATGAGAGGGAGGGAAAAATCAAACTCGGTATGCGGCGTAAGAAGCTATACCTACACAATATCCCAACAAATCTAACAACTAAAAGGGGCCATTTCCTCAATCTTCTTTTTTTCTTGGGCTCGTCAGGAATAGACAGTGTAGAGCCCAATCGAACAACCTAGCTCGATGTTTCCATTAGATCTGTATCAAACGCTGACCATATAAAAACAGATCTGTGTACCTACATGGGATTGGTCAAGATAATAGATATATTAAATTTCATTGGATTAGATTGGATTAGTCAGATTTTGGTAATAAGATTCAAATACTGATAGTTCCATTGAGATAAAAAAAAAAAAAAGATCTGCATCATGACCAATTTCTTTTTTTTTTTTTTTAACAAAAAACCATATCTACATCAAATTTCATGAATTTTTTCTTTTTGGGATGAAAAACACATCAATTTTTTTTTTGGTGTACAACTTATCGCATTTTTATTTGGATCCAAATGAACTTCCCATACCCATTTAAAAATATACAAATAAGAAAATTAACAACAGAGCATTACCCTTTCAATACTCTATAGCTTTGAACTTTCATCCCTGGTGTCAGGACATCTTCTAGGTTGCATATTGAGCATTGGTATTTCATGCCGGAGATCTAAGATTGAAACTTCTGTAGGATAAACTTCTGTTAGAAAAAATTGGGGCTCCATGTCAAATTTTTTGTGTTACTTTTTTGAGTTTGGAATCTCATTCACAATTTAATGGCCTAGGAAAAACTCGGGCATGGTATTTTCTGTCTCTGATGTGTATTTTATTTTAATATCCTGTAAATTAGATCAAATTGTCCAGCTGAATTGATTAGGCTGTTTTCAGTTTAAACACTTTTAAGTTCATTTCCGATTATTCATAAATAAAAAAAAAAAAATTTGATCAGTTGAAGCCTTGCTGGTTTATTCTTATTTGTTAAATATAAAAATTAGTTATATACCTTCACCTAGTAGCGTAACCTTGCAGGAGAGTTATTTAATGACATGGTATCATATTTTTCATACTTAAATGGTTTAGAGTAAAAAAAGTGTTGAATTTTAGCATATGGTAAGAGGGACATGTGTACTAACCACATTTGAAATCCAGTGAGCTCATGAATAAGAGAGCCCATTGATGCATTTGTTTGTTATTTTTTTAATAAAAAATTACTTTTTCATTAAAAAAATTTTCGTATATTTAGATAATTTTTTAAAAGTAATTAGAATTTCAAAAAAAAGTTGTTTCCACTTTTGTTATAAAAACTGAAAAAAAATAACTTATGAAAAAAAATTTAATTTTTAACTTTTTTTATCTATATATAAAATTTAAATTTTAAAATTACTTTTTTCAAAAGTTGAAATAAATGCACCCTAAGTATAAAAATTATTCATATACCTATTAAAATTTGAGAAGAGTTGATTCATCATTCATAACACAATTTAATATTGCATGAAAATGGATTGTCTTATGTGAAAATTTCACATAACATTGTGAAATTTTTATCATTGATTATGTTGCTGTCTAAATTCTTGGTAAAGGGCGGGGGTACAATGATTAGCGTTAAGCTACCTACCCCCCCCCCCCCCCCCCCAAAAATAAAAAGCTCCTGATATTTACAAGGTCAAGGGAAAATCTAATCATTAACAGCAAAATCTGTTAGGTTCCCTCGATTAAGTAATCAAAGGGAATTTAGGCAACAACAAGGATACCCTATTAATAGCATGGCATATATCAAGGGGGTGATGAATCCTTGATGTGGGCTAAAAGGGCGTCCCAGCTAGATGGCCCTAGGAGGGCACCTTGGCAAGGAGTCCTCAGAGATTGCTTAGCTTGGTCGTTCGACCAGTCCACAAGCCCTCCTGACTCAGGCTCAGGAGAGTGAGGAGTCACAAAGCAGGAGACATTACTTAGTCATATGGCCAGTTTAGATTAGAATCTCCCATGGATCCTATACTTATTCTCACTTTCTTGATCAATGACAAAAATCTACATATAATAGGATCATGGAAAATTTTTACATGAAAGAATCTGCTCTCTCAAAACACATTTATTGGTCTAGCATTTTCCCGACAAGAAATAAAATTTGCTAATCCTCACAATAGGTGCAAGTAACATTGTATGCTCACAAAGCTTACAAAATATATTTTCGCACCAAGATATTAATAGGGATGCTAGTGTAAATTTATAGGAATTTCAGCAGGTTAGCAGAAGAGAGAGAGAGAAATGTTATTTGAATATTCCATCAATATAGTAGAAAGAGACAAACACAATTTTTTTACGGTGATTGATGTTAGGAGAGAGAAAAAAGCTTGTGTCTTTCTCTCTTTGCTATGTTTATAAAATGTCTACTTTTAAATATACAAATAACATTTCTCAGGAAAAAAATTGCCTCTCTACCATTTTTATGTTTCATACTCTTTTTAATTGAAGACCCAAATGTTAAATCTTTGAAGATTTTAGTATATCAATTGGGGACATAAAACTCTCTCTTTGAAAAAAAAAAAAAAAGAAAGAAAAAGAAGAAGAAGAAGAAGAAGAAGTTCGGCTCCTCTCAATAACGTTCATCAACTCAGTAATATTCCTATCAATTTCCTTGCCGAATTGATGAGTAAAATTACTGAAGCTCTTTCATACTCACATGACGGTAAGATATTTTGAACTAAATTGCTTCTATTTTATGGCAACTTTGAAAGTATCGGAATGATTTGAACTTCCAATCAATGAGGCTGGCAAACATAACATTAACAAATAAGTCAAAAAGGCGTATTAACCAAAAGGAATTTGCACAAACTGCAAGAGTATTATGTAGGTGATGTTGGTCTATACAGAGTTAACAAGTTAATTCACGAAGCTTAAATGTGGTTGATGACAGAAACTACTCTTTTCTTTTCCAAGAATATCTACTATGGCTAAGACTGCTTATCTTGCTTTTCCTATCTCCATAATTTGATAAGCCTCAGGAATCTTGCTGTATGAGAATTTTTGAGGCATCAGAATTTCATCCATTCGTACTCTGCATTGTGCTCAAACTTTTGAACTTGCTCAGTTTGCCTGACCAATAAACACTACTTCATGTATAGATTTTAAAATCAAAGTACATACCAAATTGAACCAAAAGTAAACCAATCACTAAATTCCATGGGACAGTCATTCTAATGCAAACTCATACTAGATGGGGGTTATGGCAAAAATCCAGTAATACAGCTAAACTACTAAATTCACTGTCAACTATTTTCATTTATCAAGGCAAAAGGATGTTGTAGTGACACTAATGGCATACTGTGTACCATTCCTTCTATTTTAATATAATGAATCACATAGGTCAACAAAAAGGGGAACTGATTTACCGAGTAAACCTTGCCTTTGTTATCTTATGCTGAAAAGAAAACTATGCATCATATTGAATACGAAAACTTGTGTACTACCACTGAGGTTTGCACTGTTCCTAAGGTCTCTTGTTTGAAGACATGAATTGATTGGCCTTCGTAAAATACTAACATGTCATATTCCCGTTTGCCTATTTGAAGAAGCCTAAATATACACAGGAGCTCTTTGATGCCAGGCCAAACAATTCTTAATTTCCTGAGTAACATTCCTTAAGAAAATTTCGGTTACTTTCTATTGTCAGCTATTTCATTTCAAGCAACATATATTCGGGTAATTCTACTCAGTCACCCATGAGTCCATGACATACAAGTTGAAAAATTTTCTCCGAAGTAAACAATTCAGTACCATTTATCTAATCGAGTTATGTTAGATGAATACATTATATATGGGATACATGCTAACTTACATCCCATCCACTATTGGATGAGGTGTAGGACCAATCCAAATGGGGTTGACACCCCATCCACTGGTGGATGCGGTGTAAGTTAGCACAGTGTCCCATGCATAATATGTTCACAAAACATTTCTCTATCTAATCACATTAGCATTATCCACCACAAACAGTAGATTAGATATAATAACAGTTCTACGATACTATGATTGTTTTTCCTCCCCAACAAATTTTCATTACTACCGTCGTCCCATGAACCAGTTCATATCACATGCGAATTGCAATGAATTCAAACCTTCAAAACCAGATCACATTTAAATTGACAGAACACGAAAAGAGATACACAACATAATTCAATACAGTGTGTTAACACCACAAGCTTGTTATAGTATGGACCAATTCTGAGAGTTGAAATAGTTATTGGAAAAGTTAAATACTTTTAAGATAACAATCATACATAATTGAATGACTATCATTGTTAATAACATAGAAAAAAAAAATTTACATTATGCACGTAAAAAACATTACATACCTGTACGAGAAAAGAAATTTGGAACAGCAGCAAAGTTAGTTAAAATCTCAAAACCCTTTAGACCCAGGCTCTTTCAAGACGAGGGGCTTCTCAGCCATGGCGAGGCAATACTTGGCGATCTCTCTGAACTTAGGGACGCTCCTGAGGTCAACCTTGGTGCCATCCTTCAAGGTGATGATAACGTCACCCCACTCACCAATGAACCTGGGCACGACCTGCACGTCCTTGACGGCGCTGTAGGGGAAGTCGCTGCGGTCCTGGCCCGTCAGGCCCGAGATAACCGTGACCCTCAGGCTGGTGAACCTGTACCTGAGGTAGAAGGCCCGAGATACAGCAGCCAGGGTCAGGGGAAGCCATAAGAGGGTGAACCCCAGGAGGAGGTTGGCCACCAGGTCGCCGTAGTGGGCCCCACCGTCGAAGAACACGGTTTCCGCCGTGGGTTTTTGGGTGCTGGTGCTGGTGGTGGTGGGCTTGTTGGTGGGAGAGGAGGACACGTGGAGCCTTGTGGTTGGTCGGCGGTGCCGAGTGGAGTACTTGCTCGGGAAGAGAGATGTGGAGGAGTGGTGGTGGGTGACGGCGGCGCCGGTGGTGGTGGGTGGTGAGAGCAGAGTCGTGGAAGCCATGCGCGTGTTGCGTTACACGATTAACTACATTATCCGCCTGAATTTGAGTGGCAAAAAATAGAATCAGGAATGAGCTTTTTTTTTTTTTAATTTAAAAAAAAAATTGAGTTTTCTGTGATGATATGAGCTGAACGAGGGACTGGGGACCACCACCTGAGAGGTCGATGATCTAGCCACGTGGCTGATCCTAAACTACTAAGTATTCTTTTCAAGGGGCTTAATCATTTTGTTTTTCGGTCAATAGGGGCTTAATGATTTTGGAGTTGCTGATCGTTTGTCATGAATCAATGGTTGAAAGGCCCAATGCCTTTAATGGGTTAAAATTTCAGAAGCAGGTAATGTCAAGCCCGAGATTCCAACGCATTCTGGTCTTGGCTGTCGTGAATTGTGATTGGAATTGGGACCTGCTTTTGGGGAAAAAAAAAACAAAAATGAGACCCACCTTAATCTTATTTTGATGAAAAATTTTATTAAGAGGGAAGGTTGGTTTTCTCATTTTATGGTTATTAATGCTATAAGTTTCACTGTTTCACCAAAGCTTATAATAATACTGACAAGTGATTTACATGGAGAGAACAAATGTCTGGGCTCCGACGCTTCAATTAAAATTTATAGTTGGAATTTGGAAAGTATAAAGTAGAAGAGTTAGAACAATATACCTAAGCCATTAGAAGTAAGTTAATAATAAAAAAGTTTGGATAATTAGCATAAAATCATAAGTTTAAACCTCATTACTATTATTATGACAGCAAGTGTATTGACTTAAATCTATATTTAATATTTTTTAATAGTTTCACTTGTAATTTTTTTAAATTTATTTTTCTCTCTAATTATTGAACTGCATTCTATTTGTTCTATTCTCCTTATTCGGATTTCTATAGGTCTTCCATATGCTCAAACCATCTAATGTAAGATTTTAGTATCTTTTTTGCAATAGGCACTACACCAACTTTCTTTTTAATGCATTCATTGTTTTTAATCATATCTTATCTAGTATGTCCATTCCTCTAATACAACATATCATTATAATATTAAACTTATTTTCTAGTTTTAACATTTAGTCTTATATAATATCGGTCACATAGTTCTAAGGTAAAATTTTTCTTTAAACTTTAGTGATTTTTTTTATCACAAATAATATATGAAGAACTCTTCATTTCATTGACCTAGCTTAAATTTTATGATTTACATTTCCTTGTAATCTCTATGGCCAATAATTAATAAATGATTTACATAAGTTGTGCTACCATAGATGGGCTTCATGGTGATTCTTTGGGCCCATAATCTTCCTGCACTATTTTCTCTGGTTAATGGGCTCTCTCGGCCAGAATCCCCAGAACGTCACCAGAACAAAAATATCAGGAGAAAGAATTGAACCTAAACCTAAAATTATCAGAACAAACTTGCCTTGTATTTCTCCCACTCCAGCTGGGCTTTCTTCTATTATTTGAATTTCAGTTCTTTGACCCACAAAAGCAAAAATATTGAACTTAAACCTGAGAAACCTCTGACCCAAAAAAAAAAAAAAAAACCCTAAGAAACCGTGCCAATCCCAATGGCTGAGAGTCACTTCATCTTTGTGTCAGTATTCGGTCAATGTTGGTAACGTAATAAACGCAACCAATGCTACTGTACTGATAGATGGTAATCATTTTGTTTATGCAGAATTTGGATATATTTTGGAATTTGGTGGTAAAAGGATAAATTGAACTGGACCTTGCTTTGAGAACAGAACATAGCTGAACTTATAAGTGATTTAGAGTGCACTATTTGCACTTAAGATTGCTGAGCGTGCCAGTGTTGATTGTGTATGACTATTTAGCCCTTGGGCCTCTTGTGTATGCATGGTCTTGCAAAGGGCATAAACCTTGCTCTTTTGTTTTTTTGGTAACCTGGGTAGTGAAAGCATACCTGTTGATATAGGAGAAAAATAGGTGGCTGATAAAGTACAGAGCATTGCAGATCATACTGCTGAGAATCTGCAAATGGGGAGTCATGTGTTCGAGACTCCATCTGCCCCCTCCCTTCCCCCTCCTTGGGTGTGTGAGTTTGACCGAAAAAAAAAAAAAGTTCAAAGTATTTGACATTATCATTATATTCGTCCTAAAGGCTTCAGTTGGTACTAAATTACAAAACGCGTTTGAATTAATACACGTAGTCTTGTTAAGGTTGTGACTTGTGATGATCCTTACTTTTGTCACTCTATATGTATTCATTTTAGTACTTTCTTTCGAAATTTATTCATTGTAATCCCTTAATTTATCAAGTGTATTCAATGTTGCCTTTACAGTCATCTTTCATTTAATTGGTGAGGTATGAAACAAAAGTTATTAATGTAATAATCTTAAATAGAATAAAAATCTACACGAAGTCGTAAATTTATATATAAACCTTCGTGACATAGGAAAAAGTAATTTACAACGCAACACATCACTGTTTAGCCATTAATTAGCAAGATAATTATTAAATGGATATTTACGATACATAAAATGCAAGTTGCAAATTCAAAAAGCAAAATGAATAAAGTTGAAAATGTGGACTAAAATATGCACACATAACAAAAATGATAAAGACATTCAAATTTAATGAGAGTGATCGAAAACTAGCCAATAGAATAGACAGGATCCACAAGAGCAGACTGGAACCCACTTAACTCACATGGGGAAGCACTAGGTGGCTTAAAAACTTGCTACCATTTTTAGTGAACCCTAAAGAATCCTATGTCTTCTGCACCTACCATGTATAAGTGTATGACATAGACTAAGTATTCTTCCAACTGTTTTCCATCTCATATAACAAAGTGATCGTATTACATATGAATATAATATTAAGGTTTCTCCTCTTCAAAAATTATGCATAATATTCAAGTTTACTCATATGAATAGATGCCATACAACTTATTGTATAGCGGCAGCACATGTATAAACAACTCACTCACAGCATCAACCTTGAAATTAGATGAAATTAAAATAGCACTTGAAAATGTGGATAAGTTAGCTATATAGAGCTTCCTTCGAAACCTAGTATAGTTGCCTTAACCAACTAAAAGGCTACTTAGAATTTTGTTTTAAGTAGCCGTCGATAGAATCCACACATTATAATATTTATTTTTCTATACTTATGCAAGGACACATTACATTAAAATATATAAAGAACAAACCAATAATTACAAAATTATTGCATATTGACATTTCAATTGTCACATGTTCTCCACAGTCTTTATGGGCACTATAATCCCAAACATGCTGGGAATGCTCACATTCTGCAACTCTTACAAAAACCCTAACCACCCTATGCTACATGTCGAATTAGGAATCGTCAAGCACGTGGCCACTAAACGATCTTTTCTGATTCTACCATTTGTCAAATAATAATTATGTCCATTAACAATAAACTTTGCTTAAAATCATAGTTGGCTTCTGAAACTTTCATCAAAATGCCAAAATTTTTCGCCATTTACTAAGTATTTTTTAAGCTAAGTTCACATGATCCCATAAGTATAACAGCGCAATAATTTAATATAGAAATATGTATGATCGAAGCAAGGAAGATTTTATCACATGCATTGTTTAATACACAGAAATTATGGATTCTTGAGTATATTATGTATTTACAATGAAGCCGTGCATAAGACTAATTAGGGTGTTACCCGGGTTCCATATCGCAATATCATATTCCAAACATGATAATAGAAATTATGTATCATATATAACTTTCCCAAATTACAAAGAGTTGCTTGCCTTCTTCAGGCGAAGCAATTGCTTGCAATAAGCAAATATTATTTTTGATTAGAAAACGTGTCTTGTGTTACCACTTAGTCATTATCATTACATTTAAACCAATATTATTGTTCACTGATACAAACAAGTTATTGAACCTAACATCCTTTTTGTAGGTTATATATTATAACTACAAGAACTTATCCATTTTGTTTGAAAATGAAATATAAGTGTGTGACCACTACATCTTCCCCCTTTTTCCTTTTTTGGGTCCTATTCTATTATTAAGCATAATTCTTTAAATCCCCTGTCTTCTGCGTATTCAGTCACTTATTTTGAGCACAGTAGTGAACTATTGATTTCACTTCACAGTTTCATGCAGTTATATATTACCGTGGAAACAGTTTAAGAGCAGATTCGTCATATCCAAATAATTGAGTCTTTTTCATTAACAAACTTATCTAAAACATATATCTCTCTTAGAATATTATTATTATTATTATTATTATTATTATTATTATTGGTGCTAAAGGCGCCAGAAATGAATTCAGAAGAGATGATAGAGGAAGAGAACGATCGTTGCATGAAATATATATGGCAATCTTGGGAACAACTCATTCATTCTAGAAAAGAGATAGTGACTTATTAGGGGTAGGTGGAGTAGCGGCTATCGATTTGAAAACGAGTGTATAGAAAAAATGATGCAAGCAAAGCGTGGTAGAATGGGAGGAAATAGACACCGACAGTGACAAGATTCATTTGTGGTAGCCCCTACTTTGGTGATATGATATGATCCATACTTTCCAAGCAACACTTTGAAAACAACAGATAACATTAATAAAGAAAAGTAGGCTCAAGTACACTAACGTGTAAACCAACATTAGAATCAGTGAGATTTTTTATTGTATATCACTGTGTTCATATTATTCACCTAAGCTGAAGTTTCTACTACTATTACTTTGCATGGCATTGAAGTATTGAACAGTCTTTTTTATGACGTGTGGAGGTCTCGGTGAACTAATAGATTGTGACAATTTAACCACTGTGATCATGATTGTCGCATTATCCATATATAGGGGAAGAGAAAGTGTACAAGAGGGGGGAGAGAGAGAGAGAGAGAGAGAGAGAGAGAGGTGAATTGAAAGTGAGGCTGAAAATTGAGTTAGTTGGATGCTAAAGAGTGGGTGACAATGATATCAGTCACATGAAATCCTCCATCAAATACTATAAAGGGTGCAGTAGTGACTGAATACCCTGCTGATCAGTGCCCAAAAGTGGGTACGACCAAAGTTGTTTGATATGCCGTACCCCAGAAATTATAAACTATTTACTTTTCATTGCATGAATTATATATAACAGTTAACATCTATATAGTTATACTTTATTAAAGATAAATATATTATTAATATGGCTTACAAAATTATATGTATGTTTAATATCATATGATGTATTTACATGCAATGCGCCCAAAAATTTCATATGATACCCCCCCCCCCTTTTTTCTACTCTGTCATGAACAACCAAATCGACAACGTCTCAATCACGAGAATGACCATTTCCAACTCTCTTTGTTTTCTTCCACTCTTCCATCTGTTTGTCTTCTTCCCCTCTTGAAATGTGTGTTTGATTCTCTCTCTTTATTTTATTTATTTATTTATGTATACTTTGTCAAGGTCGAGTTGGATTTTGTTCACGGCTGGTACAGATTAACGAAATCAGCATGAATCATTGAAGGGTCTTTCTTCACAGCACTGCCAAACACTTTTGCTCAACAGTACAAAAGGTATGATTCCAAAGCAAGCAAAAATAATTGGGTTTAAAGAATAGTTAAAATGTAAGGAGAGAATCCGCTTTATTTTAATGGGCCATGCTAGTACCTGCAAATCAGACACTAGCAAGCATGGTGTCACTTGGATATTTTCTCATAGCCCGATGATTCAACCAGAGAATCAATTTTACTAAAATTTTCAAGAAAACTTGTTACACTAATAAACTTCAAAAAAAAAAAAAAGGAAAAAGTGCACAGCCGTTTATTCATTGATATAAAAATTTTCAAGCCCCACCATAAAATTTCTACTTGATATATCCTATTTTATACATCGAGTTTCCAAAACATGGGTTTTAATTTAAGAAACTCATAAAGTATGGTAATAATAATTAATTGACAACCTCTTGATCATTTCACAGGGAAAAAACTACACATTCAACTGAAATGTTGCTGCTCCAACCATGGCCAGAACCCAGATTGATCATCCATGCCACAAAACATGTTGCTTAGGCTCTCTTCTTTGGCCATTTGATCAATCTTCTGGCACTGAATGTCTGGCCTTGAGGAAGTTTGGAAAAGCTGAGCCACTCCTGTAGTAGGCCTACTAGCAGTGGATGATGCAAAGAGGGGTCTGCTGGTCCGGTGTGTGGATAGAGGACTGTCAATAGTTGCTGGTGTCCTTGAGATATCCAACTTGATGTCTGAGCTGTTCTCACTCCTATTGCTGCAGGATCCTTCTGTTTCCTTGTTGAGGTTGATGGACTCAGTTGGCTCTCTATTTTTCAGTGCCAATATCTGCAGCAGTCACAGCAGCAGAATTATTATTTTAGCTAATCCTAGAAGGGCACAACAAACAACATATGCAGAAAAAAGCAAGGATCACAACACACACCACACCCTGGCCCCCCCTAAAACCAAAGTGCTAATGTAATTAGAATTTGAGAAAAAATATCTAGAATATGGTTAGATGAAAACGATTGTGCACACACAAAGCCAGTGCATGAGGAACATGGAATTGAGTGGAAAAGGATCTTGATGAAGTTGCTGTAGAAGATGATAGGAAAAAGCAGCTTTACAGAAAGTTATTACTTGGAGAAGTGGGTGAAAGGAACGGTTCTGAAAACTATGCAAAAGTCAAAAAAAAAAAAAAAAAAGCATAGATACTTAGAAATTTTTTAAAAATAAAAGATCATCATTACCATGCCTTTATTCTATAGAATCAAAGCAATCCATCAGAACTTGAACTTCTCCAGTTCTTCATCATTTCTATCTTTTCCATAAGAAAGAAAAAAAATATAAAAAATAAAGCACCACATAATTGGATTATGGGGTAGAAGAAAACCACAAACCTCAGCCTGAAGTTTTTGGTTTTGAGCCTGAAGTGCATCATTATCTGACTTGATAGCTTCATACTGTCTTTTGAGAACATCATAGTCTTTCTCCAGCTGCTTGGTCTTCCATCTAGCCCTTCTGTTTTGGAACCATATAGCAATCTGTCTAGGCTGCAACCCAAGAGCCCTTGCAAGCTGCATTTTCCTCTCAGGTTCAAGCTTGTTCCCCAACTCAAAGCTCTTCTCAAGTGTCTTCACCTGTTCCATGTTAAGCCTCCTCTTCTTCTCCCCTACCTGTGATCCATCATCAGACAAATCTTCCTCAGCATTAGTCTCTTCTCCAAGTTCAATTCCTGAGAATGACATAGATCTCTTCCCTAGAAAGGAAGCTGCTCCCCCTGCATCAATTAACATTTGAAACTTGGGCTACTAGGCACAATAGCATATATATTTGAGTGTGTGCTTGTGTTTGTTTTCTATGTTCTAGAGAGGTAGTACCATGATAATCTTGAGGTGCACATGCGGGTAAGATTGAATTGAGAGAAGGTGGGGGTTGGTGATCATCATGGTGAGGGGTTTGTATCATGAAATTTGCTGGGAAGAAAGCCATCTCATTCGGCTGGTCTAGGCTGCACACAAATCTTCAAGATCAGCTGAATGATGATATTGTAACAGCCCCTTTGAATGAATATATGAGAGTAGATTGCAGATGCTCAAAAGTTGATGTTGAACCGAGCTATTGTTAAAGAACCAATGAGAAGGACTAGAGTTTGCTGCACAGCATCCTTTGATAGGAATAAAACTTGTTCTTCAATTGGAGATGATGCACAAATTGTTCTGAAGGATGGCTTATATACCTTATCAGTTTTTAGGGAGAGTTTGTGTTCTCTTATGTGAATATTTGGAAAGGAAAAGGAAGTCGGGGAAGAGAGAGAGAGAGAGAGAGAGAGAGAGAGAGAGAGAGAGAGAGGAGATGGGGAGCGTGTTTGAATCTATAGTTCTACACATCAACTTCCATATATATCACTGCTTTTTTTTTTCTTCTTATTGTGTGTGAGCTATTAAGTGTCAAATAAATAAATAGAAGAATTTTTTTCTTCTTGTTTTATGTAGATGAAAAGGAGAAACAGTTGGTTAAGCAATTGTAGGAAAGAAAAATGCAGGTAATTAGATGTTAAAAATGACGTGTAGTGTATAGGAAAAGAATAAAGGGAATTGTGTTGAGAAAGGAGAGAAGAGAAAGGAGAGAAGGAAAGCTTGCTTCTCTGCCTCAACTTGTCCAATATTCCAATGAAGTGTTTGCATGTGTAAGCTCATGACTCGTAATTATTTTCCAAATGATGAACTAGTTTCTCACTTGGGAGACAAGTAGAGAGGTTTTGCTTTCCAAAAGACAGTTGTCTTTAAATATAATGATGGGATTGGAACTGCAGCCAGGCGCTTTCGATGTCTTTGATTCCGTTGTTAAGGGCCAGCAGCAGGAAAATGAAGATTCAGATATATTATAGTTCTTTAAATGTGAAGTGGGTGATTTTAGAGGTAATGCTCATGATGATTTTTCATAAAAGCATAAACAGACGATATTTAGATGGGGGCAAGTGTTCTCATTGAGAAGGAAAGACGGGCATAAGAGGTTTTCCTAGGAAAAGAAAGTTACATGATCGGTTGGTTCTAAAAATTGCAGTTTACAATGTAATTGTGATTGCAAAATTGTTATTTCAGTCTCTTTTATAATCGCATTACTATATTAATTGTTATCGTATTAGCCGCATTTTCTTTTATAATTTTTTGTAATTACAATAATCATAATATAATTGCAATTGCAACTATATCCGTAACTGTCAACTGCAATTTAAAACCATTCACAATAGTTATTTCTATGCTGTGTTAATTTTGTGAAGGATGAGGTTACTTAAGAAAAAAGAGAGAAGAGTTGGCTATAACTTCTAGTCCAAATTGGATTGTCTTTTCTCTTGGGGGAAGGAGAGAGAGAGAGAGAGGGAAAGAGAGAAGGAGCAGGAATCAAGGGGATGGGTCCAATGAAGAGGGGCAGGGTTTGCCACCTAACCCACCAACATGTATCATGCATTAGGATGAAGCTCTTTCCCATCAACCATTATCCCTTATTGCATCAGTTTCAGTCCCTAACCCCTTACAATCTGATGGCTGTGTGTGCATTGCGTGTGTGATGAGGTGCTGAAAACTCATGCTGAGCCCTGTTGCTATTACCCTACCAGCGCTGGTCTTGTTTGTCCTTTTCCCCACCATATATTTGTCCATCTACATGCCACATTGCCACTGCTCCTCTCACCTTATACCTACTGCCAACTCCCTTCCAAAATAGCCTGCAGCAGTACATGATCCCTGTATACGTTATAAATATTCTCCTCCAACCCTCTCCATCATCTCTCTCTTCCCTACTTTGCTCAAGTTTCAACACAAATTAAATACAGAAAAAAAATTTGAATAGGAAAATACTTAAATCAAATTTTTCATGTCCATTCTATCAAATTTTTAAATTAAAAAATGGCAATTGAATATTTTTCTTGAGAAGAGTATATAATTTTAATTTTTAAGTCATTTATTTTAAAAAATATATCCATATATCATCATTTAATTTGAGAATTAGTTAAAATAAATATAAAAATTTGATACAAATCTTATCTTTTTTTAGGTAAAAATAATTAATTCATCCCTTAACTTATTTTTTATTTTTAAATTCGTTCTATAAGTAATAAATATTTTAAATTCATCTCTAAGTAATAAACCTTTTAAATTCGTCATTTAACTTTTAAAAATTGAATATATTTGTTCTCTTCGCAATCTCTTCGAAAATGTTGTTTGTTATATTGGAGAGTAGATTTGAAAATATAACTTATCATATAGGATGCTATGTATATTATTTTATTAACTCAGACGTTAAATAGAATTTTTTTATCAATGTTAGTAAAATCATTTATAAAAAAGATAAACATGTTCAATTTTTAAAAATTAGAGGACAAATTTGAAATATTTATGACATAGAGAATAAATTTGAAAACAAAAAATATGTTAGAAGCCGAATTAATTATTTTTGCCTTCTTTTTTATACAGCACTTACAAACCCAAATTCATATGTGATGATTAAGTTTACAAATAAGTATACATTTTAGATATGTAAATGTTGAATGTAATATTAACTAATAATGAATATACAAGGTTATTGAAGATAATATATTAATTTGATATTTACATAATTAAAATTCATACTTATTTAAATTACAATTACCACATATCAATTTTGGTGTCTAAATCCCTATATTCTTAACAATGGAATTTAATTAAATATGCATCATACAATAGAATAAACGATTGCAATATCTTAAGCCAATGACCAAACATTTTGGTATGCATTTTGCAACTCATAGGACTAGACTATGGCTCAATTAGCTTTGACGTGTCAATTGTGCTTAACCCTTTCACCATACATAGTGAAGTAGCCAAGCGTGGTTTTCTTGTGTAACGCTACATTAAACATGGCAAAGGACAAAGCGTTCAAGTTTTGGATACCCTTTAGCTCAGGGTCTAGTTTGGCTTATATTACAAGTTCACAAATGCAATGCAAGACTTTGGCTATGTGAGAAAGAGACAGAGAAATAAAGGCAGCACGAAATTACTCCCCTCTTTCAAACTGCAGTATCTTCCACTAGAAGTTGCCAGAAAGGGCCAGTTTGGGGTGCATGGTACGGTCTGAATTTAATTTTGGAATTGAGGCTTCCACATCAAGGAGTAAAAATGGACAAGTACGATATTGCTACCGGGGATTAATATTGTATTTGCTAATTAACATATGCATGAAATTTATAACACAACAAAGCAATACTTGACCACAGATGGTGTCAATGTGGGGAAATGTACCTTCATTTACACATAAAGTTTTATGTGCTTTTTTTTTTTAAATTAAGTAAAAAGTACAATCTACTATTAATTTTCCGTTATGGTGCTTTCATCAATCACTTTCTTATATTTCAAATACGGAGTTAGCAGACATATAGGACCCAACTAAGGGAATTAAATTTCCATCATGTGGTCCCAGAGAGAGCTGTTATTTGGCCCATTATTTGGGACATCCAAATACAACACCCTCTCATATAAATATACAATATATTACTTTATCTCGATATATGTGTACCTCGATATTCACCCACACTCACATAAATATACTATGTCCCATACTATGTCTATACATAATATGTTCAAAAAATATTTCTCGGTCCCAAATTAGCTGAATCAGCCATAAACATGGACGACCACTAGTTCCTCCCTTGATTTAACGGCGTTGAGACTTTCAGCCGAGTCTATCAAATTGATTCAACATTTTGATGGTTTGATTTTGACATTGATAAAATCGAGAGAAATTCGATTATATATATAATTTTTTTGGCATAAATTCACAAATTAAACGCTTAATTGGGGGTTACATATACAGTAATTTTTTCAGTGAATAAGAACTGGACCAATCCATATAAAGAAATAACGTGATATAAAAACTAAATTTCAAAAATGATTCACAAACATAAAAATTTAACTTTAATGCATATAAAAAGATTTTAAACTTATATTGAATAATGTGTTGCCATATCATTTAATAAATTTGACACCTCTCATGATTGTTAACTCATCAAATAATGTTAACACATGCATAATATAAAAAAAGTTTGACAATGTAATTTTTTTTAACATTAACAGTATAATAAAATAAAGTCAGTCTAAGAACCCACAGCTTTATTCATTGACATGGTTTTTTTTTTTTTTTTGGTTTGTGCTGGAGAATTTTAACTTAACCAAGCCTTAAATAATGGTCCACTTTAATAATTCAACTCGCATCTTGTCTCCTGTACTTCCTTTGTGCATGAAAAATAGATGCCCATCAGTTTTCACTTTGCAATTTATCGAAAGTATATACAGTAAAAATGAAAAGTGGGAAAATGTAATTAAGTCAGTAAATTAATGCTAGCTAGAGATAGCAGAATGTGTCAACTTATCATATCAATCACAAATGGAGTTGACCCACTTTACTTAATGGATTAACTTTCCGATTAAAATTAAAAAAAAGAAAAGAAATAATGTGCTAATAAGTTAGATAGGTCAATCAGCCAAAATTTCTAAAATTAAAAAAAAAGTTAAAAAAGGGGAAAATTGACATGCCTGCACCCGCTTAACCCAAGCTTAATATATTAACTCATCGCTTAACTTAGATGAAAAGAAAAACCTTACACGTGATGGGCCAATCTGCCCCATTATCTAGGGCAATTTAAATATCTCAACCCTGGAAAATAAGTTGCAACATGATATATCGTTAACTTATCAATATTTAATTAATTTAAATAGTTTGATATTTATTCTCTTTAATTAAGATTTATGAAAAAAATTAATATCAAGAGAATTTTGGTCCAATAATAAATTACCTTGACTCAAATTAATAATTAATGAAAGTATAATAGACTTCAAATACAGATGAATTAATAAAAAAAACTATGTAGTATATTTTGTCTATTAAGCAAGTAGAAGTCAAACACATTTTTCAATATATTTAACGTATTGGCAAATTCTGCCAACTGTGCAGCAGTTTAGATTATGAGCACATTTTAATTTGTAGTTATGGCTAAGCTACTGTTAAATAAAAATTAGCTATACATATAGTGATATTGAAGAATACGTGGCTTGATACATGCTGATCAAAAGGAAACTTTCCAATAACAAAAAAAAAAAAAAAAAAAAAACCTTCCACAATAGTTATATGAAGCTATTTGAATGAACTAAAGAGAAGTTCAAGGATAAAAGGGGGTTTGTGTTTGGATTACATGTTGCTATTGCTTCTTCCCAGTGGTATATATATAGGGAGAGGATCAAGTGAGAGTAGTAGTTAATTGTAAGAGTGAGAGAGACAAATCTTAACCATTAGATTTTATATGAATAGTTAATATTAAAATATAAAGTCATGTAATATTTTTAAGTAATCATGTGACCTTTAAACAACTTTAAATCTTGACCATCCATATATGGTTATACAGTTCAAATTTATTCCTTTCACTCTCATAATAAACCACTCTTCTCATATTATATATATATATATATATATATAATATATATATATATATATAACATAAGAGGAGTGGTTTATTATGAGAATGAGAGGAGCAAATCTTGACCATTCATATACAGTTAAACAGTCTAGATTTGCTCTTTTTAGTCTCATAATAAGTCACGCCTCTTATGTGTTACGCCTCATTTGTGTGTGTGTGTGCATATATATATATATAGGAAGGAATTAAGAGGATAAAGTTGTGAATGGGTATATGACCACTCAAAGTATGGCAGCTGAGTTTTGATAGAGGAAAAGATCATCCTTATTCACAAAAAATGGGGATGATTCTGGTATTAAGAACAGGAAGAGAAGATTAGGACCCAGTAATCTATGTATTGGTGATGATAAGACATGATTAGGTCCCATGGAAATACTGCTTTAATACTTAGCCAAACACAAGCAACTCTTACTACTTCACATGCCTTTATATTTGTCGGAAGTTGAAACAGTGCCAAATTGGCGGTGGGCGGATCCATGTTCTTCAGACCCTTTTCTTTTCTTCTTTTTTTATCCTTCCGTTTTCCCCTTCAATTAAATAATTAAAAAAATAGGAAATATCAATGAAAGAGAATTTTCAAGTGGAAAAAAGAATAGCTAATGAATCTTCTCATCCACATGCTCTTATGCTTCTGGTGTATTCAGCTTACTCGAATTCCATGTGCTATCTTTGCTTCCCATCTTTCTCTTTCTAGAGGGTGTTTCCCATTTTTTTATTAATTGTTCCCTTCCCAAATTTTCAAAGGTTTTGATTTTGGAGATTTTTCTAGGACGAGGAGGTATGCATTGATGGTGATTCGCCAACAACTGGTCCAGTAATGTTCCTTTTTTTTTTTAAAAAAATATTTCCTCTTGGCCATAAATTTTTTTTTCTTTTTTACTTTCTGAGGGGAACAGATGGACCAAGCATCAGAACCGTCCATTGCGGAGGACATTTCCCGGATTGACTACATATTGAAAATGCCATTTATTTGACAGATAAAGAAGCTAGAGGGCTTTACCAAAAGGAGATAAAAGAAAAATAATAGAAGCAGAAAGAAAGAAAGAAGGAAGGAAGGAAGAGGTGCATATCAGAATATTTATTTCCTGGTATTTATATTTTTTTTCCTTAATGAATACAAACATCTTAGATCTAATTACTTAACTGCTCCTTATCATTAAGTCATCTTTGAAAGTTTTTTTTAAAAAAAAAGAGTCATATTTCCAAGATTTTTCTTTTTATTTCTTTTTTCTGGAAGAATGCAATTTAATTTATTTTAAGAAAGAAATATTAGCTACTTATTTTAGTTCTACCCTTTTTTTTTTCAAAAACAATGCTGCAACGTTTTTTAAAAGTGACTGGGATAGAAAAATTTCTTTGACGTCGAGAGTATTTATTGTCGTTGTCGTATAGATTAAAAGCCCGGTGATAGGACAGATTTTTTCAAAAAGCACGTGGTGTTTTTCGACTTACCTCTCGTAACAAAATATCCTAATATCATAATTTTTTTATTTTAAATAATAAATTTTCTATCTCATATTATAAATTTTAAAAAATATTACAATACATTCCAAAAAAGGTACTGCCAAAATTGGCCCCGAATTATTATTATTATAATTATTATTATTATTATTATGAGGACTTGTGATATGAATCTTTTTCAAAAAATGCATTTATTTTAGAGTAAAACTTTAAATTAGTCCTCAAAAAAGTTTTGGGATATTAATTTAGTTCCCAAAAAATTTATGACATCAATTTAATTCTTGAAAGATTTGCAGTAGGTCAATTTAGTTTTCGAAAGATTTGTAATATCAATTTAATTCTCAAAAGATTAAAATTTGTTTCAAATTAATCCAAATTTTTTTAATCTTTTGGATTAATTTCAAATGAATTTTAATCTTTCGAAAACTAAATTAATGTCACAAATTTTTTGATGATTAAAATTGATGTTACAACTTTTTCAAGGATTGAATTGATGTCCAACAACTCTTTGGAAGACTAATTTGCGGTTTTAGTCTTTGTTTTATAACTCAACAAACAACTATAGAATGATTCTATCTATGTTTTTGGAATTTGAATGCCACATATATGAATAGCAAGTGAATGTGGATTTTGAAGCATCTTGATTAATTTTGTTTATGTAATGTTGTATAAACAAAAATCGGGATTGGGTTGGTCAAATCTATGACTATTTTAAAAAGTTTTTTCTTAGTTAAATAAACAAAGGGAAAAAATGTGAAAGATAAATTATATAAATGATTCACAAATTATTTTACTAAGAGTAAAGTCTTATTTATGTTCATCGCATCTATCGAAAATTTCAATTTTATCCTTGAATTTTTTTTTGTTTTATTTATGTCTCTAACGTTTAACAAATGTTCCAATGTTGTTATTCCCATAGACACCATCTAAATTATTGACAGAATATGATGATATATCCATTTGTGAAATGTTAGGGACATAAACAAGACATTAAGGTTTTTTTTTTCATTAGAGATATAAATAGAATATTAAGATTTTTCTTCTATTAGGGACATAAATAGAATATTTAGGGTTCCCCTCCCCCCAAAACTCTATTCTTTCCCACCTCCCATCTTTTCCTCCTCCTCCTCCTCCTCCTCCTCCTGCTCTTCCTCCTCCTCCGCCTCCTCTTCTACTACCACCATGCCTCTTCTACTCTCAACTACACAACCTCCCTTATCCCTATCAACCCCACACCACCACTACCATAACATCAACAAAACTCTTATCACACCCTCTCCTTCTTACAAGTGCTTCCTTTTTTCAACCTTTCTCTTTGTTCCCGTTCTCCGTTCCAAGCGCATTCTCCCTAAATCCACCTCCTTCACCATCAACAGCGTCTTACTTCATAACAATCCAGAACCTATCCTCCTCTTGATTTCCTCCTCTTAGGCACACTTCAAAGATAGGTCTACTTCCTCTCTTTGATTCTCCTCTAGCTTTTGATTGAAAGGACATGGATATGGAGGATTAAATAGTGAGGGCTGTGAATGAAGACAAAGTTGAAGTGAAGAATAGGGGTGGGAGGATGAGAATGGTGAGGATATAAAAATATCATATAGTTAAGGAAGAAGAGAGTTGGGAAAGAAAATAGTTGGGGGAAGCAAAAACCCTAATGTTCTTTTTATGTCCCTAATGGAATAAAATCTTAATATTTTATTTATATCTCTAATATTTCACAAATGGATATGTCATCATTTTCTGTTTGCAAGTTGGATGATGTCGACAGGAATGGCAACATTGGAATATTTGTTAAACATTAGAGGCATAAATAAAAAAAAATTAGGGACAAAATTGAGATCTTTACTAAATGTAAGAGATAGAAATGAGCCTTTACCTTTTTACTAAAAAAGAACATAATTATGCCTACTTAGGAAACAAATTGTATTCATCTAACCATTAAATCAAATCTACTTGTCATATATCAACCCAAGTTGGGTGCAGTGTTAAGCAAGCTGCACTTCTAAGGAGATGACCAAAGTTCAAATTCTGGAACAAATAATTGTTAGGAGGACCTCATAGTCATAACAGTATCTAAGTACTTAGTCTCACTACAATATTTATAGAGATAATCAAGAGACAAAAAAAAAATCTAGTTATCCTATCAATTTTACATACTAGCATTCTTAAATTCATAAAAATTGAGTAACCACAACCCTATAACATAGTTGAAATTTAGTAGCATTTTTAAATGTTATTAAATTATGAAAAAGTGCTGTTGACACAACACTAGTGAAAAAGTTGCTAAAGAGTTTAAAAGTCATATCCTACCAAATATATATTGCTAAAAACTACATATGTAGTAGTACAAGTTGAGCCATGTAATTTTATAGAACCCACTATTATTTTTTTTTCTTACATAATAGTTTAGGTTAAAGAGAAGATTCACCCCAAAAGTTAAGCCGGACTCATTGAGATTAAAATTAACATATAGTTTTGAAGCAAATGGGAATATTCACTATTCAGCACATTCTTGCGTTCCTTAAGATTTATGAAATTTTGTGCACAAAATTAACATGATAACCATATGTAATTCAACAATTTAATTGATTAAAATCATGTCCTACAAAGTATTAGATAATAACAACATAGAGATAGAATTAGGTTATTCAAACGGAGATAAAAGTTGACAAACGTATACAATCGAATAATTCTTTATAGACTAATTTAATTGATAATTTAATTTAACCATTTAGTTATTTGTCTAATTAACATATTGATCATGTACACTAAATTTCAAAACGTTTTAAAAAAAATTAGAAGTATGTGATTAAATTATTAATATTTTATTTGATTTTTTAAGATAATTTTATGAGATTAATTTTAATTTCATACGTGTAAGTGTAAAATATTTTATATTATTAACCAATCATACATTATTATAAATATGACTTTTAAAATGATTACTTGTAATGTTGTATTATTACATGATTGGACAACTATATAAAATTTCAACATTTATAATATATCAACATTAAATACAAATTTATTTATATATTAATTTAATACGAATTGATGGGAGTAAGTAATTTCAAATCAATGTGAAGTTTAATGAAATCGACATTGAAAGCAACTAGGAGTGGGTGACTGGTGAGGGGCTTTGACAGTGTTACAACTTAAAGGACTAAAGAGAGAACCCTGAGAGTTAGGAAGGCATCTTGGCGGCTAGGAGATTATGTTTGATAGAAAAGTTGGTTAAAGTTAGTTGTAAGGTGGGAAAGCATAAGGAGTGAAAATGTTTTGAATGAAAGACTAATTGAACTTAATTATGAGTTATCCAAGGAAGTTTATTATATAGATAAAATAGTTATAAAAATAAATTATAAGATAACAATAAAATATAAGATAAATCTACAGATAATAAAAGGAGAAAGATAAACTACAACTGAAGATAAGATAAAACAAACTAAATCTAAATTATAACAAACTAAATATGTAAATCCTAACTAACATCTTGTTATCCTTGCCCTATACTCCCTTCAAACTGGACAGCATCATACAAAGGCCATATTTGGATTATGGCATCAACGAAAATGAATATTGAACCTAGATCACGGTGAAAGTAAATAGGTCAATTGTGCTTGTAAGATGTATCATCAAATCAAGATGATCTTAAAAAGCCAGTGGTAGAGATGAAAAGCATATTGTAATATCAACCAAACCTTTGGAGGAATTTTCTCATCGATGGTTTAGATAGTGAAGAGTTTTTAATAAGACGACTTATGAGCCATGTTCGAACAAGATAATGACAGATGTGCCAATGGCAAAAGCCAAGAGTGATATGATGAAACCTCACATTGAGCAAATTGCACGTGCCAAGGGAGCAATTATTCGGAGGGGCACTAGAGTTTCTCTATTGGAAAAGACACTAATTATTTTGGTGTTAAATTTTCCATTAGCCATGAAAAGGCTCTATACTATGAAGATATTTTGAATGAAATGTTAGTTGAACTCAAGTATAAGTCGTATTAGTAAGTTTATTATATAGATAAAGGGTTATAAGGATAATTTATTGGATAATAATAAAATAAAAAATAAACACACAGATAACAAAAAGATAAAGATAAACTATAATTAAATATAAGATAGAACAAACTGAATCTAAATCCTAGCTACCATCCTATTATCCTTGCTCTAGCAAATAGCTGGTTAAAAACAATTAGAAGTGATTGACTTGTACTTGTACTATAAATAAATGACACTAAATTGTAAACATTCATTCTTCATTGATCAAATAAGAGAATTGTTCTGTAGTGGAGTTTGACCTTTACTTGACAAAGGTTAACAAGTGGTATACATGAGATCATAGGTTTAAATCTTAGTACTACTAATGTGTCAAAAAAAAAAAATGAATTTGACATGTGCAACGCATACTTTTAGTAACTATATATATTTGGAAACATTCATTTGATAAAATAGTTAGTTTGTAGAAATACTATTGGTTTGTTGTCGCTAACTGATTCTATTAGAGTATGTAGAGTTTGCTACAAGTTGTTAATTGGGATTAGTTAGGAGGTTATGAAAATTAGCTATATTCCTCCCACTATATTAATCATATTGTAGATTTAGTGTAATCACCTTTCTCATTTTTCATTCTAATTAAAAACTTTAAGCTTCTGTCTATTTTCCCTGCTTTGCCATGGATTTCAACATGGTATTAGAGCCATGACACTCACCTTAAAGCCTTTTTTGCTGCTCCAACTATAAGTTCTTATTGAACTCATATTTTTCTTTAACTTTCTTTTTCTCTTCCACGGCCTTCAATCTTCCCATGGATGATTTCAAAAATCCATACGTTCTTCGATATAACACTTCAGGATTGATCCTGGTTTCGCATCCTCCAGTTTGCGGGGGTGTTAGAGTACATGGAATTTGTTACAAGTTGTTAATTGGAATTAGTAAGAACCTTATGGTAATTAGTTTATTTTAACCACAAATAATTAATAGATATCAGTACCCTTGAATTTTGTAGAGGTATAAGAGAGATCCCCCTTTATTTTATTTTAATGTAGTAGTAGTCTAATTTTTTTACATTATAGCAACTACTTTAATATCGAAACAATATTTGATTGTGTGATACTTGTAAAAATACTTATCACTAATAATATATTAAAATTTATATCACATTTTAATTTATTGCAGTTAAACTCTAAAAAACTTTGAGACATTAGCTTTTATCGTAAATGCTACTTCACAATCATTGCCCATAAAGTATTTGGGAATCCCTTTTGGTGTTAACACAAATAATAAGAAATTGTCCATATCGAAAGCTAATGTATTATCAGGGCCTGGAAGATTGGTTCTGATAAAACCTTTTCTTAATAGCTTACCATTATATTATATGGGTCAGTTTAAAATTCCAAAAAATGTTGTTAAGAGACTGACTACTAATTTTCAAAGTAAATTTTTCTAGCCAGGTGATGATATTATAAAGGGGGATGGTTTTAGTAAATTGGAAAATTATACAAAAACCAAAAATTTAAGAGGGTTGTGTGTAGGGTGATGTAATTATATGTTATTTTACTCTTTAGATGGTGGTGGAGATTTTTAACTGAAGGGTGTCCCTTGTGCAATAACTGGTGATTTGCTCTACTGAGAAGCAAATGATAAAAAAGAGTAATAATATATGGCTTGGAATTTATTATATACCTGAAATAAAGAAGGAAGTGGCCTGGATTATTATAAAGAGTTTCTTAAAAAAGGTTGGCGATGGTGAGGAAATTGTTTGATATTTGGATGGGTTTTGGCTTACATGTTTCCAAAAGAAGATGTGTATTTCAATTTGGTATTTCAAAAGTTGAAAGGTATTTCAAGATGTGTATTTAAATCGAATTAGCTACCAAAATTTTTCGGTAGCTAAATTAAGGAATTAGTGACTAAAATGAGAAACTAGAGGGATGATTTTCGTAGGAACAAATAGGTCGCTAAATCGGACACTAAATTTCGTAGTGACATATTTAGCGACCAATTTTTGAACAAAAGATTTGGTGCAAAAATCGGTTGCTAAATTAGTGACTGATTTGGTGAAAGTAGTCAAGCATGTATATTAACCATAATTGATCATTAAATCGGTCTCTAATTTTTTTATTAGTGATCAATTTTGAGTTACACGGGTTAATCCTGCACAAAATAAATCAGTTACTAAATCGATCTCTAATCGAAAAATTAGAGACCAATTTCATAAATCAAGAATTTTCCATTGATAAATCATTCTCTAACTGAAATTTTAGAGACCAATTTCTTAAAACAATAGTTTTCTTCTCCTTGATAAATCGGTTACTGAACGGGTCTTTAATTTTTTTATTAGAGATTGATTTGATGACTAATTTTGAGCTATAAGGCTTTACTGCTCCACAAAATAAATCAGTCTCTAATTTCAAAAATTAGAGATCAATTTAGTGACCGATTTTGAGTTACAAGAGCTTCTGAGTTACAAGAGCTTCATTCTCCATTGATAAATCGGTCACTAAATCGATTGCTAATTATTTAATTACAGACCGATTTTCCTGTCACTAAATTTTAAATTTTCCCAAAATTTAACCTAAGTATCTTTTGTCCCCTCCCCCAAAGACATTTCATCTTCCCTTTGCACTTTTTCATCTTCCTCTCCCTCTAACATTTCCCCTTCCCTCCAGCCACCATAGCACACCGTCCAGCCACCGCATGCCATCCAGCTATCTCCACACGTCATCCAATAGTCGCCATTGCATGCCGTTTGTCACTCATGTCCCCACCCCCTGTTATAGCGCTGCGGTTTTCGGCGAGAGCAATCCGTGCTGCTGCATCATCGAAGCTCCACCGTCCTGTTGCTGCCGCATTGTCCAAGGTCCGCCATCCTGCTCCTGCTTCAGATTTGCGTTGCTGTCGCGTGTACAGAGGAGGCAAGCCGTTGCACCTCCTTGCTCCTTTGTAGGTGAGTTTTCTTCTTAATTTTGGCTTTTGTTTAATGCTAGTTTCTAATGTTTGCTTTTAAATATCGTAATCAAGGGGCTTTTGCGAAAAAAAGGTCTAATTTCCTAGGAAACCAATTTCCTGTTGCAGTTGAGATTGCATGAAAAGCTGTTAATGCTCCTCTGCGCAATACAAATTCTAATCGTAATAGGGTAGCTAGCTGGAATAAAGCAAGATATTATATTTTGTTTAATTATTACATGCACCTATGCTAACTGTTCGAAATTAGAACAGGAGATATAATTGAATGATGAGCATTTGACTATGAATGATGTGCTTGTGAAAGACAATAATGGTAAATTGTTTTTTGCATTATTGCAGGTAAAACATGGCCCAACTCAACGTGCCTTCCGTTTATAAGTTTTTTTACTCTACAAAACAAGCCAATTTGACACCATTAGTGAAGGCCAGCCACATGTTTATGGAATTCCAAATTGAATACTTGCTTTAGAATCTCATAACTCTATTGTACAAATTATCAATGTTTACAACTTCTTCTTGTGCTTGCTTTACTCTTAATTAATTTGCTGATATTTCTTTTTTGTTTTGTAATTTATTGGGTGGAACAGCTTTGGTCTCTCTTAAATTTTAGACATAATGATGCCATACATACAAAGTTAAAAATGGTGTATCTAATGCCATAAGTAGCAATCTATAGTTAGAGGTTTCTATTTAAAGTGTTAGTGGGGTTTATGGTTGTGACCTTTGAGTGTGTTTGTATTTGTCACGTATATATCTGTGCTTAGTCCACATATCCTCCTAATTAGTGCTTATTATAGCCTAGACCAATTTATAACACACCCACGTCTCTCCAATGAATATTAATATAATTTTCAAAAGGACTTGATTTTATATTATTGGAGGGGGTTTCTTTAATGTTTCATGTTTCTTTAATTAATATAGTCTTGCTTTATGGAGCCCATTAATTAAATTAAATATCCTCAAAGAATGGTTTGTTTGCTATAAAACAGCCACCCCATCCTCGAACGCAGAACATGAATAGAAAGTGGAGGATATTGTTTAAATTTCTTAAACTTGTGTTTTGAGTAGTACTCAACTTACGCAGCAATTTTCTGAATCCTGAAAGAAAAATTTGAACAAAATGATGTGTTAAATAATATATACACTCATTAGAAAAAAGTTTTGATTTACCGTAAATAGAAAAATAGTTAACACAAATAGAAAAAAATGTAAGTTTGGATGATTTATAATTTTTCTGTTAATGCTATATGGAAGTTAGCTCTAATTATGCTTGTGAGAATATTTAACTAAATTTTGCTTCAAGTATCAAAAAAATGTGACGGACCTATTAAGCAAGTACAATTTTCATTTTATTGGGTTTTATCTTTCTGATTATTGAAATGAGAGGTTGATTATGGGTTAGATTTAAGTTTTGTTGTGGTAATTTGGTTTTGATTTGATAAAATTGAATTGTATGGTTGCAAAATATGTGCAAGTATAAGTGTTGAGTTTAGTAGTAATTACAATGTTTTAAAATTTTTTTGTGTATTTGAAATTGCAAATTGGATTTTTTTTAATTTGTTCCATCTATGTTAACAAAGTTTTCTTTGGGCCTTTTGAAACATGTATATGATGTTCTCACTAGGAATATGGTTTACTAATGTAGTTTTTAGATTTCTTGTGTTAGTCTGATGTATTATTATTCTTGATTATGACTACTAATTATTTGCCAATTGATGTTAAGCTTTGACTCTCGACTTTTGTGTTATTGTACAATAATTTGAGTGAAACCTTAGATTTCCATTTGAGATCCAAGATTTGTGAGCTTGTGTACATCTTTGAATCGCTCATTGTATTGAATCTTGAATTGTCCAAATTGGACAGTTTGGGAATAAACTATTTCTTCATTTGTTTAATACTTGTTACTTAAATCTCAAGACCTTATACTTGTCAAAATTTCATTTGCTACACTTCCTTTTGCTCCCCTAGAGAACCTACACAAGGATTGATTTCTTCCCATGGTCACAAATATTCAGACAAACAATGGCAAGAAAGTTTTACATCTTGACAAAGCTGAGTATGTGAAAGTCTTTGAATAATTCAAATATATTTAAGAAGAATATGTGTGGGATAGAATTTGTGAGCACTATGCAAGTGACACCTTCAAGAAGAAGAGTACTCAGGCAAAATTAAATCAAGCATCTGATCATGGGGGATTTGGAGTTTTTCTTTATACCGGTAGCTTAATTACCACTTCCCAGCATAGAGCAAATCTGGTTAAGTTTTTAAATAACTTACTTTTTTTTCATTTTTCTAATCAATAGTGCATTATTGTGTTGACATATTGCTTTCATATTAAGTTAGTACATAATTAATTTATATTATTATTGCATTTGTAGATGAAATTGCATGATCAAGTTCCTAGGCCATCAGAGTTGTTTCGCCACACATATAGACATAAGGATCCTACCTGGGTAGAAAAGAGTCTAATTGGTTTAATTTCTATTGCATGTGTATCTATTATGTTAGAATATAATATATAGCTACATATTGTGTTAAATTATAATGTATACTCTAATAATATGTCATGAGTATGATTAAGTTGTTTAATATGTATGTTGATGTCATATTGGTGTTGATAGGCTGAATATACATGTGCTATGGATGAGGCAACTCAAAAAGCATCTGAGGAAGGAAGTTCTAAGCTGGTGAGTTAGATGTGTGGCATGACATTGCTGGAATTAAAAATAGAAGAATTTATGGTTTTGGCTTGGAGTATACTGTGGTTGATAGAAGACCTTATTACTGTGGCTCTAGCTCTCAATCAACTGAGTGGGTGCGTAGAGCAGAGCCTAAAGATTTGCTGAAAAAAATGCAAGATGAAAACAATACACTTATGGCAAGGTTGGAGAGTGCAAAGAGTCAAGTTCAATTCAATAACAAGCTGCTACAAGAAGTGATAAAGCGGATGATTTTTCAGCTTCTTGAGTTTCAACCACCGGTAGGAGACACAAATAAGAGGGAATAGGAGCATGATGAGGAGGAAGATGGAGATAATGAGGAGGACTTGAGTTACTAAGAACTGGAGAGAGACTAAGAATAGGACTAATTATTTAGACTTAAGTGGCACTACTTATTATGACTTGAATGGAATTAGTTATTAAGACTTGAATAGGATTAGATATTGTCTAGCTTTTAGTTTTGTAATTTAATGAATATTAGTTGTTTGTATGATATTTAATACTTGTTTAGTATTAGGAGTTTATTTGGTTGGATTGATATATAAATTTATGTCTCTTTGGTGGTTAAATTATCTGAATTTCATATGCTTAAAATTGGGAATTCAAAAAATGCAAAATCTTTCACGTTAACATTATCAGGCATTAGCGACCAATTTTTGTAATTAGCAATCGATTTAGTGACCGAAATCTAAGTTAGTCACCGAAATTGAGTCCAACATAGTGTTAGAAAAGCTCGATCATGACATTAGAGACCGCTTTAATGACTGATTTAGCGACCGATATTGTGACCGATAAATCAGTTGCTAACTAGAAATTAATTTTGTGACAAAAAAATTTTCAATTACAAATTAGAGATTGATTTAGTAACCGATTTTGCAATTGAAATATCAGTCTCAAAACTAGAGACCGAATTAGTGACGACAGGTTCGGTTACAAACTAGCGACCAATTTAGAGATCGAAAAATCAGTCTCTAATTTGTGACCGATTTTTCGATCGCTAATTGTTCACCGGGCCATTGATCAAAATTGGTTATTGGTGCTTCAAATCGGTTGCTAAATCGGCCTCTAATTTAAGCGACCAAAAAATCGGTCACTAAAAAATTTAGCTACCAGCATTTTAGAGATTGAATTTTCAGCCACTAAATCGGAAGCTACTAGATTTAGCGACCAATGTAGTGTAAATTTCTTATTAAGTTGCACTTAGAATGTTGGATAAGGGAATGGTGTCCTAAATTTCCCTATTTTCTTGACTTGGTGGTTTATAATTTGAATGGTGTCAGATCTTGGACGAAGAGGAAGCTGAGATGACGTCCTGTGTTAACATTGAAGCTTGGAGTGATTTTTGATACTGTTTTTTATGCTCTATTAGATCCTTGGTGTTTATATTCTGTGTCTTGAGATGGTCTTAAATTGTCTTTCTTGCTTTATTTCTTTTTGAGCTGCATAGATTTACCACTCTACTTGGTTCAACTCCTATTTGAGACAGCAATTTGGTTTTGTAATAATCAATATATATAATATAGTGCAATTAAAAAGTTACATTAGTTAAAGTATTTTGAATAAATCTACACTTTACTCCTTGAAATTTTTTTGATTTAACGCTGTAATTCTTAAAAGATTAAATACATACATGTTAATATTAAATCATTTATACATCTTAAACACTTTAATTTTAATATCATAATTATTTTTATCTTAAATAATAAAATTCTATGTTTTTCAACTTACCTCTCATAACAAAATCTCCTAATATCATAATTATTTTTATCTTAAATAATAAATTTTCTATCTCATATTGTTACTTTTAAAAATATTGCAACATATTTTTAAAAAGTTAATACTAAAATTAGTGCCAAATTATTATTATTATTATTATTATTATTATTATTAAGACTTGTGATATGAATCTTTTTCAAAAACATATTTATTTTAGAGTAAAACTCTAAATTAGTCCTCGAAAAAGTTGCGGGACATCAATTTGATCCTAGAAAGATTTGTGATATCAATTTAATCTTCAAAAGATTTGTGATCATAGTTATTAAACTCTCAAGTTAACTCTTAAACTCTTACGAGTTTACAATCATACCATACAAAAACGAGTTAACTCATACATAAATTCTTTTTTTGTCAAACTCGTATGATTTTAAGTAAACTCAAACAAAATCGATAAACTCTCGATTTTACAAACTAGTTTACTAGTCTAAAATTATACTTGATTTTGCTCTCTAAATATAAAATATTGGTCATTTTTATTATATACTTTGGTTTACTTATTTATTTTATGCAACATTTATTAGTTTTATTCAATTAATTTTATCTATTTTTTATTATTTAATTATGTTTTGTCAAACTATAGAATAATATATGTATGAAATAAAATATGGTATAAAAATGAAATCATCTATTGAGCTATATTTTATATTTTTTCATTTATGTTGTTATAAAGTTATAATTGTTCAATATTAATCATAAAAATAGCATTTAATTACTAAAATATATTTTTTGAGTAATATTTTTTAAATGTGTAAACTCTTATGAGCCAAGTTTATAATTCTAGTTTGCTAAGATTTCAAGAGTTTATCTTGAGTTTGATAACCTTGTTTGTGATACATCAATTTGTTTCTTAAAAGATTAAAATTCATATAAAAGATTAAACACACGTTAAACACATTAATTTCCTAACAAAAAAACATATATATATATATATATATATATATATATATATATCCTTAAAAGATTAATATAATAAAAAATAATTTTTTTAGCGGCTAAAGATTAATATGTTAAAAGCCGATATTTTCAAGAACTAATATATTAAAAATCGATATTTTAGGAAGTAATGTGTATATGATTTTCTTATTATAGGCAGTAATATGTTTAATGTGAAATCTTGAGGACCAAAATGTATATATTTAATCTTTTAAAATTAAAGTATTAAAACGAAAATCTTTTAAAAATTAAAGTGTAGATTTACTCGAGCATTTTTTAATTAAAAGTATTTGAAACGAATGTTTTATACAGGTTATATTTAAGAATCCCTCTTATATACATGGCCTGATTCAGCTAAAATTCTATGTAAAAGGAACAACCATCTTTATGCTTGTACTACAAAAAGAAAAACAAGAACCAAAGCAAACCCATCTATACTTTTTTTTTTTTTTTCACTCAAGGACCTTAAACTATTTTCTGTTCACTAGAAACATCTTATGTGATAACTCTAAAGATGGGTTCTTGAAAATGACTGTCGTACCTGTATCAAATACGAACAAGTATTAGTATTTGTTGGGTACTAATGGATACATATAGGTCAAGTATTACAATAAGTAAATATTCCCTAAATACAAGTTAGTCCTCACAAAACATTAAATTTTGTTACCAAACCATTTAGCTTGCTTTTGAATCAAACCAACCACTACTACATTCTTTCAAATCTTGTGTTGCTTTAGATATTTTTGCTTGTTCGATATATGCTATAGCATTTTTTATGAAAAGTTGAAATTAGAACATTATAAAAATTACGTTTATCTTATGATAAATTGCCTTATTGTTTATAATTTTACATTTTTATGTAATATATCCTCTAGCATTTATATCATAATTTTTACAAAATTTCCGTACCTCGTACTCGTATTTGTATCCGGCATTGTACCTGTACCACATAGTGCGCCAATAACTTATAAGCCGAGCATAAGCCTTAACTATGCAGTTTTTTTATGGTTTTCACTGCTATCACTTTAATATATTCATCAGCGGTCAAAATAATGGTTACATAAAAGCGCCAATAAATAATTCGCCTCACTTTAATTATGGTGGATTTAAAATTTTTGATATATTCATGAATGAAGGTTAAAAGCCAACGACGGTTGGCGTAATTGATGAGAAGCAGTCTCGTTTGGTACAGTCTCATATTCTATAAGGACGTAAGTTTGATTCATACAGTTGATATAAAGACCCATTTGATAGGCAATTTCATAAGTTTTCTGTAAATATTCTTTGAGCCATAGTGCTTTTCCTTGCCTCTGGTAGAACGACTAATACCGAACCCATCTAAACTTTTAATTAAAAAAAAAAAAGAGAATGAAGATTAAGGGTGTTTTTGTTTGTGTTTCTCGTTTGAAAAAAAGTACTTCTTTTTAAAATTTTTCAAAAAAAAGTACATATAAAATTTTTAGTGTTATTTGTTTATGCTTATAAAAAAAATAGAAATAAAAAATAATCAATTTTTCTGCTTTTTTAAGAAGCAAATAGAGAGTTGCTCCTCCCAAAAGTAGAAATAGTAGAAGAGAGATAATGGTGCTCTTTAAAATTAGCAACCACTTTCTTCCAACTTAATTACGATTTTATCCTTAAAATTTTGAAAAACTACCATTCTCTTCCCACTCTCATGCCTTCTTTCTCTTTCCATATTTTTAATTATAATTTTATTAAATAAAGTACTTCTATATTTATTTTGGATAAAAAACACTTATATAATTATATACAAATATAAAATAATTTTCTACTTTTGCTTCTATTTCTACTGCTGCTTCTTAAAAAATACTTCTTCTAGAATCTTAACTAAACGAGTCCTAAATCACCACTAAACAACATACAGCCACTAATACACTTTTTGGCGTAGTGCCTTTCTTTTTCCCTCTTTATTCGTCCATCCAAATATATAGTAACATACCTTAAGAGTTATCAAGTGTTAAAATATTTGGATATCCTACGTTAGCGAGCATTGTGTTGTTGGCTTGATTGGCTTAGTCGTTTAGTATGTCGTCAGTGACATTGGGTTGAACTCGTGCTAATCACGCTACATCTGCACTTGACCTATAAATAAAAGTAAAACTAGAGTGTGATTGGCGCATTGAGCAGATAGACAAAGTGATCGTAATGAATATATTTTTTGTTGTTAAAAAAGAGAGATTAATAATGATTATTATATTAATATGCAAATGATTTAGTAAATGTTATTAGAATAATTTGAAGTGAAATAACTATGTAATAGAAGAAATACATTTATTTATAATTAATTGATAGTTGGATAATACAAGTAAAATATACAAAAAAAAAAAGTGTCCTTAATGACTTAGAATGTGTAAAAGTCATATAAATGTATGATATTTCATTGAACTTCATCTTTTTGATGTTATATTTGTGTTCTTTTTTTTTTTTTTTAAATTTTTGCACCTATCTATTTTGAAAGTACGTAAGTAGTGATTAAGAAAAATTATTAATATTCATTTAGTTGTATATCCACAAATGTACCTTAATACTCCAAGTAATCATTGGTGTCAATAAATTTAAAGGGTAATAATAGACTACATAAAACCACATAAATGGATACATGACTATAAAATCAAAATTAGTAGGTCATTAATGAGGAAGAGAATAAGAGACTCTTAAAAGGCATACTTTGCTTTTGGAGAGTCTCTCAAGACTTGAAATTGACAAATTGGTTATTATGTTGATGTGGCAATGTAGCAAATTATGATACCACTAAAGTGTCAATATCATATCCTGTGTTTTAGATTTAACATCTTATAAATAGATAAATAGATAGCTATATGTCAATGTTTTGTGTCACAATCATTCAAAGTCTTATTAGTAAAATATATTCTCTCTGTTCCATTTTCCATTTAACCCCCCCCCCCCCCAACCCCACAAAAAAAATTCAATAGCAAGAATCTTCTTTCTGCCACAAGTGAAAAGAAAAATTTGATGTGAGATGCTGGCAGCCTGGCAGCATACTTGAAGCCCTAGAAAAATGTATGGAAAGGCCAATTGTTCTCCAAAGTATTGGTTTGAATACCTATCTAGGGATAGGAATCCCCGCTAGGCATTAGAAATTCAACCGATTAATGTTTCAGATATCGTTTATTTTATTTTATTTTTTTTGGTATATCGATGGCAATTGATTTGTATCTATGACATTGTATAAATTATCTAAGTCCCAGACCACTAACACATTCTTAGTAGCTTATGTTTTAAATATTGCTGATGACATTACAGAGAGATCTGATTCGGGATATTTTTGAAATTTTCGTGCCACTGGTGAGAGGCTGTAACAACTTAAGGTCTTTAAAATGCCTTGATGACCATTGATAGGCCCAAATCTTTTCCTATATAGGGTTGCGATGCTTCTTATTTTGCCTAAAAAGAAAATCAAAGGGTGATCAGTTTGTACGTGAGGTCCGAACGCAGAAGCCTAGGCTAATTATTCTCCTCTTCTGCCTCTATTACCAATCTATAATCTATAATATACATTATTGTACGGTCTTACACTTATTCAATCTTCAATTCTTCATCTCCCGTTAGTTTAAATGATTAAGTGCTTGTTCCTTTTAAATAAAATTTTGGATTGAAGTCTTATTAAGGGGGAAAAAAAAAAAAACTAATGTTAGGTGAACTTTACCCTTATAGTAGGCTGATCTGGATTGAATTAAATTAATCAGAGTCCGGCGAACTTTCGAATACTAGTAGTCCGTACCAAAACAAGAAAAGAAAAGAAAAAGATTTTAAAAAGCAAAATGCTATTTCCGAGACACTGAAAGTAGCATGTGAATGAGGTGATCCATCGGAAAATGACAGTGGTGCATTTGCCGTTGTCAGTCAGGAGATCAAGAACTCGGAAAGATGATTAGATGGAAAACCACAAATAGTTGTACATGAGTTAACACTACACATTTCAATGCTCTGATACCATTTTCTATAATCTAAATATCACAATCCATATCTAAATTGGGCCACTTTAAAAGTCAAAGTTAGCTGCATGAATCAGTCATCTGTGCATAGTCTGTGAAAACTGAAAAGAAGAAAGGATATTGCAGGTGTTATTGCTACAATCATCACACTTATAATAATCACATTTTGGTAATAGTACACTAAGCTGTGGTGTAGTACAAAATTTCTGTCGTGTTATCTTAAGAAATATGCCAAACCATGATATACATGCATGAACTAGGTACTACAAATGTACCATTGCTTTAGTTACAAAAGCTATTCAGCAGAGGCACACAGGTATATAAGAATATAGAGCTGAATCATTACCATGCCTCACTGCTTACCACCACTGCGAGTACCCAAATCAGAAGCAACTTGAGCGGCTTGGGTTAGAGCACCTGACAGCCACAAGGCTCCCTTTGAAAAATAGCTACTATTCACCACAGAATTTGCAGCCGCTGCTACTGATCTTCCGGTTGCAGATGCAGCTGCCTTGGCCGTTTCAGAGACATTATACTTCTGATCCACAGTTTTAACAGCTTCAACGCCTGCAGATATCTTATCGGCAAGGCCAATTCTCTGGCTCAGTTCAGAAACTTTCGCTGTTGCGGTGGCAGAAACCTGATGAGACTCATCAAAGTCTTTAGCCTTAGCTAATGCATCTTTACTGAGAACATATCCCTTTGCTAGCATGGTCTTGACGACTTCTTGAGCCACAGCGACTGCTTCTCCAGCGGAGGAAACAAATTGACTGCTATGTGGCGTCTGAAAGAGAACATGAGAAAATATGATGTCAGACCACGAGCAAAAGCCATAATCATTAGCACAAGCACAAGAAATACAGATACATACAGTTGAAGCAGTCTCCTCCTCGTGACTGTAGGAAGGCTGGTTCCAAAAACCATATCCATTGTCACAGCGCCCCCAGCGCGTTACGCATACACGTTCATCTAAAATAGTGGCTCCCTAACAGAACAGATTATGAAGAAAGGCACAAATTAAGCATCACAGATTGCTCAGTCAGACATTTTTTTTAGTAGTGGAAAATTATGGAACTAGTCAATGAGGCAACTTACCTGTGTACTTTCAGAAAATGATTCTTTTTTCATTTTCTGGTTTCAATTTTAATTACAAAACTATCACCTTATTTTGATTTTGTTTCCTATTTCCAAGATTTTGTGAAGGAAACAGCAAAAACAGAAATAATCTTGTTTTCAGTTTTTCTTTATTAAATCCTCTGCAACGAAAAAATAGGTTGAAAACAAGGTGGCAGTTTGTAATTAATATTGAAAAATGGAAAATGAAAACAGGAAATGTTTCTGAAACCAAACACAAAGGACCAGTAACTGCAAGATCATTCCAGCTAGAATATTATAAGTGCTCCAGACACGAGGTTCAGAAATGCTCACACTGAGCAAGCAAGCAGTTTCTTGAGAATATGCATCTTTGAATGTCACATAAGCAGTACAAGCACAATCACCGGACCTGTCTTCAGCAATAACCAAGTATCATATCAAGTTCTAACACGCCAACAATCAATAATATCTCAAACAAATATATGGTAAATCTAACACTGAACATAATTTTAGTTCAACTACCATGCCAACGATATCAAATATCAATGACCAAAGACCAGTCCTCTTCTTCTACCAGCAGGAAAATAAAAATAATCCCTTTCAGAAGGCTTGATAGGCTTCACAAGTGATTCAAATACACAAAGCGAATAATTACAGTCTTGTCCAAAATGTTTTACAGTATATGTTTCCGGGCAAAAATTATGCACCAAGTTATGCTAGGCTAAGCAACCAAAAGAAGTTACAAAGACAGAAATTAAGTTAAATAGATTTTTCAACAACAAAGCAAGGAACCAAGTCTTCCCTTTTGTGACGATGACATCAAGGATACACACAAAGCAATGTGGAAGAGTAGACTCAATTTAGGAATAATCAATATAAAATATGCCGTCAGCAATAAGTTCGGTTTAATTCCATATATTACTATTAGAGTGTAATACGGCATTGGCAACTAGTTGGTTGGTAGATGCCACGTCACTAACTGAATCAGTTAATTAGTTAGAAGATAAGTTGATTCATTTCACAGCTAATTATCCATCTGCGCATACATAATAAACTCATCCCTCACGATTCATGAAGTGCGATCAATAACTAAAATCAAAGAGTGCATGAGCATGAATTAGCGCTATGCTGTGAACAACAAACTGCAGCTTCAATAGAATCATCGAGTGAAACCCCAAGAAAACACACGAATAGTAGCAACGACAAAAACATCAACCATTAATTATTAATAATTCATAGTCCATACAGAAATAATTGTTTGAATATTACCTAACGATTTCAACATGCTCAATGGCGCCAGAGAAAGCGAAGAAGTCGTGGACATCTCTCTCGGTGGCTTTGGGTGACAGGCCCGTAACTTCTACGGAGTATCCACCAGAACTCATGGTCTCTTCAGGGGTATTCTGATTCGGTTTCTAAACAAGAACTAAAAAAAAAAAAAAGGTTGAAGTCAGAAAGGAAACGAGTAAACGGAATAAAAAAGAAATTGAACATTTGAAGATAATTAATTGTCATACTATTATGACCTAAATCGATATCTAAGTGAAGTAGGTTTTGAATCAGAAGCACGTAACAGTGTTCAGATCGAAGAAAGCGATGCAACTGAAACAGAGCGAGAAATGATCTCATTCAGAGCTGTACTGTCGACTGCCGTTATTTATTTCTTTATTTATTTTTTTTTATTAATGCCGTTATTTATTTATTGGGCCAATATTTGCCTGTTTGAGTGTTGTTGTGAAGCAGAGTGGCGGACCCGTTGAAACTACCGTGTGGCTTGTGTCAGAGAAGTCTTCTCGGTCAAGTTGGATCATGGGCCTGGGCCTAAGCACGCCCAAAAGGCAGCCTGATAATTAGCTTAAACTGTTTCAGCTTTTGAAAAACAAAAAATTTGTTTCAGCTTTTGTTTAGTTCCCGAAATATTTTTTTAACGACCGAAAAAATTTTAAAAAAAAATAGAGGTAAGTTTTTTCTTGAGGTGTGTTTAGGCATACGGCATTTTGACCCGAAGAAAAAAGACTATAATATGTTTGGATGCTCCTTCATTTACTGAACGACTCAGAACGTATAAGAAGGGATTAGATAATGAAGGCAAGGAAGGAACAAAGTTATCTTGTTGCTTGTTTGAAAGATTAATAAGAGAACAGAGAGGAAATTCGTTAATTAAATTTGGAAGTTATATTATAAAGGAACAGAACAGAATATTTATAATTATTAACTTTCCAAATAACTCTTTTAATAACTCTATGTTATTATTGTATGTTTGTAAAACTAAATATTCAACTAATAAGTAAAAAATTATTTAAAGCCGTTAACTGAATCTCAAATTACCCATAATATAATTCTTTTCATATAATTACTTAATATTTATAATAGGTTTCAAATAAAAAAGGTCTAGAAGAACAAATAAATCCATAAGGAAAAACAATGTAATTTATGAAAAAAAAATTGCAAATCTTTTATTCAAGACACCAAAGGCTCTTTCAATTGATATGTGACTTAATTGTTATACGTCACTTTATTA
This sequence comes from Pterocarpus santalinus, assembly GCA_031439595.1. Classification (NCBI taxonomy): domain Eukaryota; kingdom Viridiplantae; phylum Streptophyta; class Magnoliopsida; order Fabales; family Fabaceae; genus Pterocarpus; species Pterocarpus santalinus. Next base: position 19,201,004 of record CM062531.1, read on the forward strand.
TGTATGTATATTATTGTGTAGTTCAACAAAACATAACTCAGTAATAATAAATATATAATATTAGCTTAATAAACCTAATAAATTTTGCATAACATAAACAAGTCAACTTAGGTGCTCAACAAAAGTGATCACAATTGTACATTTTGAGAACAACACAAAGTATAAATTTAGACTTGTAAACTTATTAGTAAAATCAAGAGTTTCTTGATTTTGTTAGAATTTACTTAAACCTATATGAGTTTGACCAAAAGAGAAGGCTTTCTAAAATAAGAGGGAAAGAGTAAAAATTTTAGGTGGAAATAAATTTTCCTTAATTATAATTAGGAGTTGTTATATAACACTTGCAAAGTTATAGATAATAGAGAATATAGGAAGGTTTTTAGAAAGAGAGAAAAAAAAGCGAAAATTTTAAGTGGGAACAATTGTTCTTTAACTTTCATAAAGAGTTGCCACGAATATTTAGAAGTAGTCCATTTAGTTATAGATAATAGAGGAGTGAGAAAGGTTTCTTTCTTTTTTTTTTTTTTTTTTATCTCTATAGAACCACTGGTGTCCATAATTTATTATAAAAAACTTAACTAATTTGACCTGATCTGATAGAGGTCTCTGAAGGGATAGGGTTTTTTCAGCAAGGATTTTTTTTTCATTCTCAAGACTCAAACTCGAGATCCTTGGTTAAGAGACTAAGGCACCTACCATCTTGACCAACCCCACGTTGGTTAGAAAGGAAGTTTTCTAGAAAGGGAGGAAGCTAGAGAGTGAAAATTTTAGGTAGAAATAATTTTGCTCTAATTGTAATTAGAAGTTGTTATGTAGCACTTAGAAGTAGTCAATTTAGTTATAAATAATAGATAACCGACGTTTAGTTATAGATAATAGATAATAGAGAAGAGGGAAAATTTTCTAGAAAAAAAAGGAAGCAAGTGAAAAATTTAAATGAAAATAATTTTTCTTTAATTGTAGTTAGTAGTTGACATGTGGCACTTAGATGTAGTATATTTATTTATAAATAATAGATAAGAGAGAAGAGAGGAAGTTTTCTAGAAACAGAGGAAGAGATTGAAAATTTTAAGCAGAAATAATTTTTCTTTAATTATAATTAAGAGTTGCTATTTGACACTCAAAGATAATCAATTTAGTTATAGATAATAAATAATTGATATTTGGTTATAGATAATAGAGGAGAGAGGGAATTTTCCAAAAAGAAAGGAAGAAAGTAAAAATTTTATATGAGAATAATTTTTCTTTAATTGTAGCTAGTAATTACCATGTGACACTTAGAGGTAATATATTTAGTTATGGATAATAGATAATAGAGGAGAGAGGAAAATTTTTAGAAAGAGAGGAAAAGAGTGAAAATTTTAGGTGTGAAATTACAATTAAAAGTTGCTATGTTGCACTTCCTGCTACTCTCCTTTTCAAGAGATTCTGAGCCTTCTTTCAATACAGTTATCCAAAAAAATGAGTTGTCATGCGGCACTTAACATTTCTCAACTAAAAACCAAAATCACCTAGCTAGACACAAAATCACTATCTAATATATATAAGAAAAATGCAACATCATAAATGGGCTATAAAATGGCTAAAATAGGTTGTGGCGGTTTGTTTTATTGCATATGAATAAAAAACAATTTGGCTTATAAATGGAATGAGTTGGACAGTTTAACTTTATGAATAATTTCTCCAAAACTTTTACATGAATGAATCAATTATGAAATTTGCAAAAGAGTTTTATATAACTGAAATTGGATTTAAAATTTTATACTTCGATTTACCTTGTACAAAGGATAATGTTAGTTAAAAACAATTGCAAAAAACAATTAAAAATAAAAATTTTGTGTGTGGCTTATTTTTACTCATGACTTTGGAGTTGTGTATATATATATATATATATATATATATATATATATATATATATATATATATATATATATATATATATATATATATATATATGTATATATCACTCTTTTAAACATTATTCAATTTATTATATCGTAGGCACATTAAGTGGCTAGAATTCGCTAGGTTGAGAACTCTAATTAAGTAATTAGAAAAACTTAAAGCAACAAATATCGATTCTACCTTTAGATGTATATTTATCTTATCTTTTTTTCTTTTTTCTTCTTCTTCTTCTTCTTCTTTTTTGACGGGTTTATCTTATCTTTTTAGACTGCTAGGTACTTTCTTAACTTTGATAACCGAATTCAAGTAAGGAAAGATGGACATATAGAGCTGAAATCAATTTAGTGGTAGTTACTTACACGTAACAGAAGTGGAGACAGCAACTTATTTACATCAAAGATTTAACAATATATAGTCTGATTGGCGCCAAAACTTATAATGCTTTTCTTCTTTAATTTTCAAAACTAGACATTATTAGCGGAGAGAGTTCAAAGGTAACGACATGCAACATATCTATATTTACAAAACTGAAGAAGTTACGAAATTTAAAACCCTTAGTCCGCAAGTCGCCAGGAAAAGAAGTATACCATAACGAAAATGCGAAATTGATGCCATTACCATTAGCTTATTCGAAAGCTGTAATACAAACTCCTAAAATAAATGCCTTAACCTAATTGAAGCAATAACCAAACTGAAACTCTAAAAACAGAATGTAAACAAAGAGATGAGAACCTAACCTAGAAACAAATGGACACACATAACACTAACTTTGATTATGTGGGTCCATTGTTTCTAGTTTTGTGGACACACATAGTAATGGTAACTCTGATTTTGATCTCATCATGAGACACTAAACTAGAAACAATGGAACACTAATTCAACATGATGAAAGGCATGAACTATGATTATGAATAGTAGTATGACCTAGGGATCGAAGGGTCCCTGTGGTTGCAATTGTTTGCATAAGCCCAAATAAGTCAAATAAACTAATCGATCTTTGGCAGCAGTACTATGATTCATTGTGTGCTTGCAGAAATACTTCAAATGTGAGAGCTTGCAGCACCCTATCATTTGCCCCAATAGCAAGAAAAGCCAATTGGTGTTTCTTTTCTTTGTGATCACTGGCCTCAAGCTATTTTCTTGACCACAGCGAGAGCAAGTTGGAAGCACGGGATTCGTCCAAGAATCCGGTGCACGATCATGCATGTTGCACTTGTTCCTCGTAACGAACCGAGCAACCTCATTGAACTTCTCTTCCAAATCAAACTCGATATCATACTGTTCCTGGCACCCTTTGCATTTAACTGTTCCATTGATTGACTTAATGTTATGTGCCAACAAGTGTTCAAGACTATGAACGGTGGCACGTGTTGTTGTAGCCCACGGGAATGACGGGTCTATGGTCTCGGCCTTCCCTTTCTTCACGGCCCTCGCCGGTAGCTTGCGTTTGCGTCCCTGGCGAGTTTCACAAGCTTCTTGATCATGATCTTGATCTTCTTGTAATGGAAAATCGCACCTAGGGATCAGCCTCATATCCGGCATCTCATGGACATGAGAAGTGGAAGGAGGAGCAGGGAATGGCGGTGCGAAAAAGTGCCTTTCTTGGTGGGGTTCTTGTTCTTGGGGAGGCGAGAATAATGGAGGCGTTGGTGGTGGTACTAATGGAATGTAATGAAAAGGGGCTGGGAATGATGGTGGGTGTTGCGGCTGGGTTTGGAATAGGGGCAGTAGTTGTGGCTGTGGTCGTGGTTGCGGTTGTGGCTGTGGAACTGTGGAGAGAGAAAGGTTGAGCCATTGATCATGTGATGGAGAAACACCATCCATGTTTGAGTTGAGTTGAGTTGAGCTAAGGTAACTTTCTTTTGCTTTGTGGGATTTGGCAGGCCCAGATACAGAGGGAAGAGATATAAAGAAACCAAAACTAAAGATTTTTTTTTTGGTGGGAAAACCAGAGCTAAAGATAATTGGTCCTAATTATACTAGAAGATAAGGATAATTGGTCCCAGTTTAAATGAAACTTGAGCTAGCAATTTGTTTTGAACTGCCCGCGGTCAAGGAAGCTAGATTTGTCGAAATCAAAATTTGAAATCAAGAGAAGATATGGGAAGACCTACATACATCATCTTTTGGCTACTTGTCATGAAGAAATTAAGCGAAAAGGGGGAGAAACTAAATCAATTTGTACGGTGGAAGATAATTGGTCCTAGTATCCTGACTACTTATGCGTACTAAAAGATAATAGATTTGAAATTCAAGTCACTAATAGATTTGCTTTATCAGCTAATGTGTAATCAAAACTATCTTTCAGATAGTTGGCCCTAATGTTTTTATGTATACTAAGATATATAATGGGTCCTAATTAAGATAATTAGTCCTACTTATACTATAAGATATCCTAATATTAAGATATTTGGCCCTAATTATAATAAAACCTGATTCAGACTCTCTATATGTATGCTTAACTGTTTTGGTATAGGTATGAGCCCGTTTGGTTGTGCTTCTGTGAATAAAAAAAGTGCTTTTTTTCAAATTTTTTTTAAAAAAAGTACTTTTATAGTAAAAATGGGATGTTTGTTTGTGATTTAAAAAAAAAAAACAGAAATAGAAAATAATTAATTTTTCTGCTTTTTTGAAAAATAGATAGAGACCTATTTTTCACAGAAGCAGAAGTAGTAGAAGAGAGAGGTAATTACCCCTAAAAATTCGAACCCACCTCCTTCACACCTCTTTCCCTATTCATTTACCATTCTATCCCTAAAGTTATACAAAAATAACACTACACTTTCCTCTTCTATCATTTACCATTCTCACGGACTCTCTCCCCTTCCCTCTTCACGCGCACAGTGACCTGTTGGCTGTCTTACCATTGCTCGTTGCCATTGTCCACCAGCTCTCTGCTCCTCTCCACCATCACCAATTTCTCAATATTCAGGCTCTAGCTGAGTGCCCGTCTTCATAGCTATATAAAGGTGTGTTTTCCCCCCTTTTTTTTTTGTTATCTTAAACTTTTTCCTTTTTGATTTTGAATCTACGTTGCTTTTTGATGGCCAAGCATGTTTGATTTTTTAATTGATCAATGCATTGTGGCAAAGTTGGTGTTTTGGGGTTTTTGGGTAATTGTTTGTGCAAAAACTGAAGAGAGGAAAGATTGAAGGGCAGAGGGGCAGCACCGACGATGACTTGGTCTAGGGATAGGATTGGTGACTATGGGCACCGCCGATCACCGCGGATACTTCCGCTCCACCAGAGCTTCCATCAAGGACGTTGTTGCAGATCTTCTTGGCGTCATCATCGCTTCCTCTGCTCTTTCTCTTTACATGCTCAGAATTAGCCACTCTCTTCTCCACCTGACCAACACCTCTGCGAGATTTCCTTGGTTTGATTGACGTCATCACCAAATAATTTAAACCCCTTTGTTTTTGCATTTTGGGTAGTGGCCATGCTTGATATGTTTTTAGCTGTGAGAATAGTAGGAAAAATAGAACGAAGTGGAAATACATATTTTTTCATTATTATTATTATTATTATTATTATTATTGTGTATTCATTGTCATGCCAAGAAGATGGCTTTCAATTTAAGAAATAAACTTAATTTCTTTGTCTTCTATTGTTTCTTGCAATATGTGCTATGAACCATGGGTTTGATATTTTGTGGTATTTGAAATTCACATTTGGGTGGCTTGAGTTTGTACTATGGTCTTTGAATACTACTACTCTGTTTTGAGTTTGTTAGGGTGTGGTTTTTTTTTTTTGGGTTGAATCTTGTTCTGAGTTGCGTTTGTGTCAGTATTTGTGATTCAGAAATTTGAAGGTTTAGATTTGGTTGCTGGTGGCATATTTTGGGGCTGAAAGGATTGGGTTGGTGTTCTGTTTTTCATGGCTAAATGGTGGTTTTTGAGTTTTAGAATGATGGTGTTTTTAATGGATGATTGAGGTGTGAAGGCTGAAAAATAGTGAGAGTTTTGGATGAAACTTCCATCTTTTCATTTCTGATCTTGTCTAGAGAGGGTGGGAATAAAATTTGTTTATTTGTTAATATTTGTTCTACTGATACATTTTCCAATGGGAAAACTATTCTATGCTTGTCAATTCTTTATTTTATTGTACCTACTATTCTTACACTTCACTGTTATTGTACCTACTAGTTCTGGAAAGTGCAGTAAATTGGTTTTGGTTACTTGTGTTTTTTTTGGTGCAGGTTTGATGCAGAGAGATGCAGAAAATGATTAAGCCTTTGATCTTAAATCTTTGAGAAGAATAATGTGATCAAGTATACCAATCTTAACCTTACAAATTTGATTTCCCATTTTATCTATGCTCATACTTTTGGGTACCATAATTTTATGTTGGTGTAATATTTAGAAAAGGAATCAGACATACCTATGTTTATGTTTAAGCCTCTTGCTTCATGATTCTAGTAAATTTTAGATTGATTGAATTACTAATGGCTTCTTTTCATTTCTATTTTTCCATTTCCCATTGTGAAGTTTCACTCGCTTAAACGTATAGATGCTACTGGAATAGAGCATCATAAGCATCTTATGAAATATTTTTATAAAAATATAAAAATATTTTAATATTTTTCCTAGAAGCAGAAGCAGTAGAAGAGAGAGAATGTTATTCCTTAAAATTCGTAACCACTTTCTTCCTACTCAATTATGATTTTATTCTTAAAATTTTAAAAACTATCACTCTCTTCTCACTCTCATTCTCTCTCTCTCTCTCTCTCTCTCTCTCTCTCTCTCTATATATATATATATATATATATATCCTTAATTGTAATTTTATTAAATAAAGTACTTCTATAGTTATCACATCCAAACAATTTAATAACTTTTAATTTTGATAAAAAGTACTTATATGATTATATCTAAACGTAAAATAATTTTCTGTTTTTGCTTCTACTTCCACTTCTACTTCTGCTTCTGCTTTTCAAGAAGTACTTCTCCTAGAATCTTAATCAAACGGGCTCTATAGCTATTATGATAAGCAATGCTAGTTGTTAAATCTTTTGAAATGTAAGTCTAAGTTTCTGTATGTACTCTAAACGAAATAGATAATAGAAAATAAGGTAATAATTCATATAAAAAAAAGAAAATAGAGTAATAATTCAACTTTTAGGATGAGTTTGGTATCAGATAAATATGAGAGAAAAATTTTTATAGATTAAATTTATGTTCAATTTAATAATTAAAAAATAATTAATTTGACAAACAAAGTGGAGTGGAAGGGACTCAAGTCTATTAAATGTAAGATCCTGAATTTGATTCTAGGATTCATATGTACGACAAAAATTTTATTGGGAAGGCCCTTGTTTAAACACTTAACTATTTCACGAGAGATTAGTTTTTTATCTATTGGGTAAAGGAATATACACTCTAAAAAAAAATTTAATTTCATTAATAACCCCATAAATAAATTGAATATACAAAAATGATTTTAGGTGTCAGTAAAAAGGCGATTAGAATCATGCTAACTAGTGACTAGTTATTAGTTAGCTTTAGGTTGGAACTTTCTAAATGAGGGATGGAGACTAATGATATACATACTTTTCGGGTCACTCTCTCTAAAAGATAGTTTTACAAATCAAATTACGTGGTGAAAATTTGTTGCGAAATTTTGGGGAGGAGAATCCGATGAGTTTTTTTTTTTTTTTTTGAAAAGAAAGTAAATATGTGAAATCTGAGTTTGTCCAATAAATTAGACATTTATTTTCTTTACATAATATCTTAAATTGAAGTCTTATAAGTAAAAAATAATAATATTGAGAGAGTTCAATGTTCGTCAAAACCTGATTCAACTTGAATCACATTAAATTAGTCTAGGTCTAGTAAACTCTAATACTAGTAGTTAAGACAAAAAAGAAAAGAAAAAAAATAAACACACCAAGAGACATGCACACACTTTAACCCCCACTCCGTCCAAAAGAGGGTAAAAAAAAAAAAAAAAGAAGTAAACCCTTAGATTGATCTTTGACAAATTTTACGTCATACTCATTGATCTATGACAAAAAGAAAATTAGGTGAGAGATCCCTAATAAGTACAATCATTTAACACCATTAGTGTCTCAGTTAATTAGTTCTTATCATTAGACTAAATTGAAGATCACGCATAGAACATTATCATTATATATATATATATAGCGAGCGTATCACATGAGAGGAATGATTTATTATGAGAGTGAGAGGAGTAAATCTTAACTATTAAATCTTACGTTAATAGTCAAAATTAAAACATAAAGTCATATAACTTTTTTAAATGATTATATGACCGTTAAACAACTTTAAATCTTAACCATTTATGTATGATTATACGTGCTAGATTTGCTCCTCTCACTCTCGTAATAAATCAATCCTCTCATGTGATATGCTCCCTCTCTCTCTCTCTCTCTCTCTCTCTCTCTCTATATATATATATATATATATATATATATATATATATATACATCCGATGTTCATAGACTTCAACTAATCTAGCTTAGACCAGTCGAGCCATTATTGATGTAAAACTCTTTTAACATTAGTTTTTTTATTCAAAATACTTCAACCCAAAACTTAATTTAAGGGAAATAAGTGTTGAATTACTTAAATTGATCAAGTGTTGGTTTATCACATAATATATTGTCAACATGGACAACTAAAACAACATCATTTAGCAATTAAGCATGCCAAGAGATGTCATTTTTTTTGTCTCCTTCCTAAATTCAATGGATCTAATTCCTACCCCTCGCTTACCTTCACCCTCCACTACTAGTGTCATCCCTCTCTCACCCTCCACCACCACCACCATCACCCTTTTCTCATTATCACCCTCTACCACTATTTATTGGAAATTATTGGATTTTCATTGATTTATTTATAAAACTGATTGAATAGTAACTGGATGTTTCCTGATGAGATCCATTATTATAGAATTATCTATGATCAAATGGATTTTTGAAAATCACATGTTGGATTTTAGATCCAAATAATTTAGTGTGTTGAATATGTGTTGGCCTAGTTGCTTAGTCTATGATAGGTGGAGTAAGACAATCTTTCATGAAAGGACAGGTCCCCTCACTACTCCCTCTATATATATATGTATGTCTCTTAATGAGACTAAACACTTTTTCAGATACTTTTGGAGTGACTATTGTCTTTGTTGTCCTATCAAATTCTTAAGGGAGATAGTGGGAAAGATCCCGTTTTTGATGTATGCACATGTGTATATATACCTTCAGCAATTCTTGAAGTGGTTCTTCCATGCCAAGAAGTCTTAAAAGGTATGCATCCATACTTTGTATTTTAGTATTCTAATCTTGGGTGTTATTAGGATATGAGAATTTTATCTTGTATTATTGCCATTAGCCCCTCTCCTGACCTAGACCTAGTAGCCCCCTCTATAATGAAGGGAGCCTATCCCCTATCCTCTTTCACCTACTCCTCTTGCACATGAGGGTTGCCCAAGTTGTGGTTCTAGCGAGTTCTTAAATTATATTGCTTTTCTTTCCTATGATTGTAAAAATCTAATATATTTTTTGGTATATATGCAACTTTATTTGGGGAAAAGTCTGAAAAAACCCCTTTTAACTATAGATCATATACACTTTAGTATTTAAACTAAAAGAATGTGCAACTTGATCCCTCGAACTTTTTCAACTATGCACTTTGGTTCTTCTATTAGGGTTCTATCCATTGTTAATGGAAAATAAGTGCACTTTATCCCCTTGAACTTTGGATCATGTATATTTTATTCCCTAAACTAAAAAGCAAGTACAACCTTGTCTCCTAAGCTTTCTTCATGTACTGTTTGCATAAAAAATGAATGGATACTTAATAGAAAGGACTAAAATAAACAAGTAAGAAATTTCGGGAGATCACAATGCGTATTTCTTTAGTTTAGGGAATAAAATGCATATGACCTATAGTTAAGTGAATTGATGTTTACATACTTTAAAACAAGCAAGTTGATAATTTCCATGTGAATGTCATTTTTTTTTTTTTTTGGGGTTGCAATTTGGAATTGTTTGCATACACTTTAAATTTTTTGTCCTTTTAGCCAACATGAACATATAATTCTTTTTATTTAAAAAAAGTTTGGACGGAGGCTATATATTTTAATATCAAATATGTCACATATTTTTAGTAGAAGTGATATTTTCTTATTATTTATCAAAAACAAATATTAGCAACGAAAATTAGAACTTAAACCTTTTAATGAATTTTTTTTATCTTAAACAATTGAACCAATTTATATAAGCAATATTATCAATTTATTGAGTAACTAACCTCAAATTTGTCTTTGATAAAAAGTATTAGACACATTAGTTGTTGAGAAATAAAGCCAACATAGTTTTTAAAATTTAAAAATGTCAATCATTTTAGATTTTTTTAGAAACTAATGTGTCTATTGATTACGAATTAAAAACTAATATGACCTATATTTTTTATTCATAGGGATTATGCTGGGATTTTCATTTCTCAAGAACCAGTGTGTCTTACATTGGTTTAATTTGGGATGAGATTGGAGATTTATTCTTTTCAATTTCCTCTATTATAAATTATTTTTCTCTTTCCACTTTGACTTTTTTAAGTTCTTTCATATTTTTTTCTCGTTACTTTTAAGGGCTTGAGCTTTATATCTTTCCTAAAAAATGGTATCAATTGCTAACTCATGCCAAATATTAATATTAATGTACAAGCATTTAGTAGCGTAGTTAGAATGTAGAATAAATATGCTGCAAAAATTGACCAATTGCCAATAAGGGACTCAAGTTCTACATTGTTTAGATTGGAAATTTTTAACTCTTAAAATTATGATAAATATCTATGTGTACTCCCTTATATGACAGGTTGAAGTGAAATTGATTTCGTATTTTTCATGTAATGTTTGTACCTATTTCCTCTAGGCTCTTTCTAAAAGAGTAAGAGAGATTTAATAGTCCTTAGCTTAGCCAATTAAGGTGTACTTTTGACTATCTTTCACTATAGTGAAGTTATTAACCTCCCTACAATTGGTGACCAAATGATGTCCCCACATCAATTTGGTATCACAGCAAGGTAGATCCTTGCTTGTTGTCTTACTCAAGATAGGTCCCTTGCTCGTTGCTTTGCTTGACTTGCTCGATAATGTTGTTTCTTCCCATATTTAAAGTTTCATAAGCTCCTTGTTTGTCATAGTTACTACATCATTATTGACACATCATATGATCATCATTGCCACATCATCATGTTATTGCCAAGCCATTGTTGCATCATCTCCAAGTCATTATCACATCATTGCATTATCATCAACACTCTTATTGCTACAACTTTGTAATATGGCACAAGATGCCAAAAGCCCACCCAAAAAGGTGTTCTATATATTGAACAGGAGGAACTAAGCTACCAAGTTAAGGAGTTACAAGAACAACATGGAAGATATGACACTACTAGAAATAGTCGGAATAACGATCGATTTTGCGACCAATTAGTTTGGAGAACAAAATTGGTCGCAAATTAACATTTTGCGACTAATTTTGCGACCGATATGTAAAAGTAAAGAAACAATTTTGACAATAAAAATTGGTTGCATAATTGGACGCAAATTTTGCATTTGTGACCAATTAATAAAGGTCAACAAAACAAACAGTTGAGAAAATTGCGAACGCAAATTTCCTTAAATAAATTGTTGAAATTTGATTTGTAACTGAAAAATCAGTCCCAAATTTTTTGCAACTGAAAAATTGGCTGCAATATTAACACTCTAACAAAATTTGCGACCAAAAAATCGATCACAAAGTTGCCAAATAATAAAGACATCGTTGAGAAAAAGTGTTAAAATTGGTCGCAAAATTTACACTCTAACAATATTTGCGATTGAAAAATCAGTCACAACTTTGCCAAACTATTGACCGTTGAAATTTGTGACCGATTTAATTTGTGACCGATAAATTGGTCACAAATTTATTCAACTGCAAAGTTGCAAAACAATAAACTGAACGTTGAGAAAAAGGTCTCGAAATTTGACATTAACATTCCAACGAAATTTGTGACCAATTATAAAGACATCATTTAGGAAAAAGTGTTGAAATTTGCGACTGATTTTTAAGCTGCAGAATTTACACTCTAACAATATTTTCAACTGAAAAATCAGTCGCAAAATTAACACTTTAACAAAATTTGCAACCAATTTAATTTATTCTTCGATCGCAAAGTTGCATAATGATTAATTGAATGTTGAGAAAAAGTCTTGAATGCGACCGATTTTTTCGGTTGCAAATTTTGTTAGAGTGTTAATTTTGCGATCGATTGACACAGCATTGAGAAAAAGTGTCAAAATTAACACTTTAACAAAATATGCATCCGAAAAATCGGTTGCAAAGTTGTAAAAGGAGAAATTGGACATTGAGAAAATGTCTTGAAATTTGAGACCAACTTTTCAGTTATGAAATCGACACTTCAACAAAATTTGTGACTGAAAAATCGATTGCAAAAAAGTTGCAGAACCCATCTCCCCCACTATCTATTATTCTCTTCTACCTCTACTTTTCCAATTTCTCTTCACCCCTAACCCTCCTCCCACCCTAAGCCCATGCCGTCACCACCAGCCTACACCACCGTTGCTATTGTCCTGCCGTCGCCGCTACTCCTTTATTGTGGTGCTCTCATTTGCCTTGGTTTTTTCTTTTTCTTTTTTTTTTTTTGCAAAATTATTGTTCTATTTTTTAAAATAATTAGGAAGTGTTTATATGTTGTTTGTTAATTCGTTTTATTTAGTTTTTTAACTAACATTACTTGGTTGTTTGTGTTGTTAAATTGATTGAGATTTTTGTGATTGATTTTTTATTTTATTGGTTCATTGAAAGAGTTCATTGTTGTTAATAGGTTGTTGTTTTATTTGAAATTTGGTTTAATTATATTGTTAGAAGTGAGAGTGAGAGTATATATGGGGTTGTTCTAATTTTTTTTAATTCTTTAGATCTATTTAATTTTTTATGTAATGAGAGTTTTGGTATTAATAGTTGATTGTATTACTTTGTTTTTGTTCTTAAAGCGATTGAGATTGTTGTGATTAATTTTTGATACTATTGGTTGATTGAGAGAATTTGTTATTGTTAAGAGTGGTTGATTTAATTTAAATATGGTTTAATAAAATTTCTGGTTGATGTTGGTTAGATTATTTTTTGATATTATTGGTTGATTAAGACAGTATTGGTACAATTGAATTAGTTGATAGTTTAGAAAAATATTCTAAATTTGTTAAATTGTTATATTCAGTAGATAGTTTTTGTTGTTGCTTTGTTTTAATTGTTTTTACTCTTTGAAGTTGTGTATCCCTTGATATTTTGATTTTGTTTAGTTCTTTAACTTACATTATTAGGGTGTTTGTGTTCTTAAATTTTTGATATTGATTTTTAAATATTATTGGTTGTTTTAGAGAGTTTGTTGTTGTTAAAGGTGGTTCTTTTAATTAAAATTGAATTTAATTATATTGTTAGTTGAGTATGAGAGTATCTTGTTGTTTCTTTTTTTTAAAAAAAAATTTATAGATTTGAATTTTTTTAATAATGGGGGTCTAGGTGTTGTTAGATTGTTAGTTTGTCGGTTTTGTTTAGTTCTGTTGAGGTGTATTCTTGAATTAGTTGAGATATTTGGGATTGATTTTTGATGTGTTTACGCTTTTGAGTTTATGTAATTTTGATCTATACTAAATGAATATAAATTTAATGATTATTGAATATTTACTCGATTTGCTGAATACTAAATGGATAGACTAGAAGATAACATAGAGGTTGTGGAAGACTTAATTGAGTAAGTTGAAGACTCAATAGAGTTGGTGGAAGATTCAATAATTAAAGACTCAATAGTTGAAACCTCATTAGATAAAACTGAAGACTCAATAGTTAAAAACTCATTAGATAAAACTAAAGATTCAATAGAGAATATTGAAGATATAATAGAGGTTGATGAGGAATCAATGAAAGTTGGAGACTTAATGGAAAGAATTGAAGAACCATAGAAATAAAAACTAGTTAGGATTATGCTTAAAATTTATCTTCCAAAGTTTTATTAAGAAGAACCTTGTAGTTTAATCAACAATATATGTTGTTATAGTTTTATATTGTGGTGGTTTATGTATATTGTGTTTAGGATATATGTAGTTGATAGTGGTGTTGACTATATTGTGTATGTTGGATAACTTATTCTTGTTGAATATTATTTAGACAAAAAGATGCATTATGGATTATTGGACATTATTTTTTGGGCTGTTGTTGAATTCAGGTGTATTTAATTTGGATTTATCAGATTCTAGTGATTTTTTTTCTATTTTTAACTTTACAACTAATTTTGTAGCTGAAAACATATGATAGTAGGCATATTGAATTCCACATTTGCGACTGAAAATCGGTCAAAATTTATGACCAATTTTTTAGTTGCAAATGTTGTAAATTTGCAACCGATTTTTCAATATCAAAATTTGGAATTAGCGACTGATTTTTTAGTCGCAAATTTGGAACCAAAATATTGATTGCAAAATAGTCAACAAATGACCAGATCAGACATGGTACACAATTATCCTAAATCGGTTGCAAAATCGATCACAAATTTTTACGATCGAAAAAATCGGTTGCAAATATATTTGCATGCTACCTAAATGCGACATAAAAAATCAGTCGCAAAATCGATCACAAATGATCTTTGTGACCAAATGGGCTCATTTTGCAATCGAAAAATCAGTTGCAATCAACCAATTTTCTAGTAGTGTGAAGGTGGTCAACATGCTTATAGCAAAAGAAGCGATGATAGCAGTTCTAATGAAAAGGAGTTCTTTTCTTCAACTAGAGTCACCTAAGTGTGGAGTTCAACAAGTAACTACTACCAATAGGGCTAGAGACTTGGAAATTAAGATTGATACTACCAGAAACAAATCTAGAAATTTTATGTAATGGATGCAAAGATAATATATATAAGCATAACAAAATGCTTCTCATAATTGCATTTAAAAATATATTAATCAACTTTCGAATATTTCGATTATGACATCAAAAAAATATATTAGTCCAAAATAATAAAAAATCAATTTACAACAAAAGGGATGAGGTTGAACTTAATAAAATAATTTTTATCTTACTGTGATATCAAACTTAATGAAATAATTTTTATCTTAATGTAAGGCTCAAATTTTATAAAATAATGGGGAGAAATATATACATATCTATATACTACTAATTTTTTTTTTTAAATTACCCTTATATATGTATATTTGCCCTTGGACATTACTGAGTTTGAAGGAAAGCTCCAACCTGATGATTCCATAATTGGCTTTGCATGGTGAAAAGGCTTTTCAAGTTAAAAAAAAGTACCAAATGACAAGCGTGTAAAGCTTGTTGCAATCAAGTTAAAGAAGCACCCTCCATGTAGTGGGAGAATCTCAAATGACAAAGAGAAAAAGATGTACGAAGCAAGATTAAAATGTTGGATAAAATGTGTTGTGAGCTCAAATGGAAGTTCATTCATGAACATTATAGACAAGACATCTTTATCAAATTTCATAATTTAAGATAAAAATCAATAATGGTAGAAGAATACACAATGGCATTTCAAGAGATTCCCATGAAGTATGATATTTGCAAGCCCAAAGAGCAAACCATAGCATGCTATCTTGGAAGACTCAATACAAAAATTGTAGATATTATTGAGTTGCAATCCTACTGGAGCTTGGATGATGTCATTAGATTAGTGTTGTTGAAGGTTGGGAAGTAAAATCACAAAATAATATCATGCACTTTTCCAAGGAGAAGGCTATTATCTCCAATCGCTCGAGACAAAATTTGACTCCCAGCAATCTTCAACTGCGATCTTTCCTAAAACCTCACGTGATAATAAGAAAGTTGGTTCTTCTAGTTCTTTTGAGATGCTAGCAAGAGCTACTTCAAGTTTCAAGGATTTAGACATATTGTTTTTTATTGTCTAAATTGAAGGGTTAATACTCTAACAGAGGAATAAGGCAATGATAAGTCAAATAGGAAAGGTGTAGAAGAAGACGAGTTTGATCAAGGCAGTGTAGAAGAAGTTTTCGTTAATAATGGAGAAGCCTTAGTAGTTCATTGCAACATAAATACTACCATGATTACTGGCTTTACCATATTTTCCACACAAGTTGTACTGTTCAAGGGAAGGTTTGCATTGTCATCATAGATAGTGGAAGCTATGAAAATGTTGTTGTAAATTACATGGTAAATAGATTGAAGCTTCCAATCAAGGTTCACTCCCACCTTTACAAGTTACAACGGCTAAGGAAGGAAAATGAAATCAATGTAACAAATTGATGTTGTGTCTAATTTTCCATTGGAACTAAAAGTACAAGTATGAAGTATGTGTAGTGTCATCCCAGTGGACATGTGTCACCTGTTTCTTAGGAGATTTGTGGCAATGTGATCGTCAAGCTATCCATAATAGATTTAAAAATACTTACTCTTTCTTTGAGTGTAATAATTGTGTTGACTCTATTGAAGGTTGAAGAACGTCAAGGGAAACAACAAGTTGAGCCATCTCTTATCACAAAAGAACATCTTAATAAAGTTTATAAAAAATCAAGCTTCATGTGCCTTTAGTTGGTTTGTAAGGAGAATAAAGCATCCTCATCACTACACAAGGACATGATGAGATACAAGCGACTTGCACCTATTTGAGATATCCATTGATTTTATCCATGGTTTTGTGATTCCAAATAAACTAGCCTATCACGAGTCCACAAGAGCTTAAGGAATTATAATGCCTTCTTTAGAGAGAAGCTTAACGATGTTAAGACAAAATATTCAACCAAAATAAAGAGTTTTATATGATTGCTCAGGCATTGAGTTATTGGAGCCATCGCTTGCTGCTAAAGGAAAATTCATTCTTTATTAAGATCAAGAAGCTTTTAAACATTAACTCCTAACAGAAGCTTAACTGCCACTATGCAAATTGGAGTGAGTTTCTTTAATCTTTTCCATTCCTTCCTAAGCATAAATTTGGCACTCAAAATAAGGTAGCTAATTCCTTAAGTCAACACCTTGTTATTCTCTCTACCTTTTAATTTAAGGTCATTGGCTTTGAATTTGTAAAGGAATTATATGAAGAAGATCATGATTTTGGAGAAACTTGGAGATTGTGTTTCAATAGTCTTACCATCAATTTACCAATAAGAAGGTAATCTTTTAAAAGGTCAATAACTATGTATTCCTCCATATTCTCCATGCTAATACATCATTTGGGAAGCTCATAATAAAGGATTAACTAAAGGCTTTAGAAAAGACAAAACCTTGAATCTTATAAAGAATAAATTTTATCAGCCCAAGTTAGAACGAGATGGCATCCAACATATTTACAAGTGTTGTATTGTTCACATTGCTAAGTGTGGGAATCAAAATACTAGTTTATATAAAGTATTACCTATTCCCTAAGATCCTTGGGAAGATATAAGCTCAATATTACTTTGGGATTGCCAAGGAACCAAAGACTTGGATTTTGTGATGGTGGTTGTTAACATATTATTTAAGACGGTTCATTTTGCACCTTGTCATAAGATTGATGATGACTCACGTAGCTGATTTATACTTCAAGGAGACACCACCATGAGATTTCGCAAACCATCACTTTATATTGAGATATGAAGTTTGAGAGTCACTTTGGTATACTCTATGGAGAAAAATGGGAACTCGCTTATAATTTAGTTTATTGGTCATGCCCAATCAGATGGACAAGCAAAAGTGGTCGACAAAAGTTTGGAAAATTTGATGCAAAGCTTCATAGCCAAACATATTTGCCAATGGATCTTGCACTCCCATAAACTGAATTTTCTTACAATAATTTTGTAATCAAACCACCAGAAAATGCCCATTTAAAGTAGTGGACAGCAAATATCCCCTTAGTCCTTTGGACCTATCTCCACTGCTAGCTAATTAAGAGTATAGTTTAATGCAAAAGTATGTGCCAAACAAATCAAGAAGCTCATAAGGAAGTTGGAGAAAATATTGTTATCTGACTACTTGATATCAACACCAAATCAGCAAGCATAGAAGACCACTAAGCTTGAAAGAAGGAGATCAAGTATGTGTTCACTTGAGAAAGGAATACTTCTCTAAGTCTCACACCAAATCATCTCCTTGAGCTGATGTATTATTAATAGCATAGTGGTTTAAGTCCAAAATATTATTTTGGATAAACTTTATGATGATTACAAATATAATGTATGATGATTTTATTGTGTACACTTGATCTTTGTCCAAAGAACTATGTATGCACGATGTAAATCATTTATATGGACTATCTAGAATGAGGATATTAAGACTTGAAAGAAGAACTCATGAAGATCCAAATGAACTATATGGAACTTCAAGAATAAGATAATCAAGACATGGAGGATTAAAGGTGTTAGGATACCAAGTTAGCTACGCAATTAGTTGGCTAGAGGTCTTTGATCATCTATAAGTGAGTTTTGGGAGAGTTGAGAGGTCTCTCGAATATCCTCTCTATCTTATAATTCTTGAATAATTAGTAGTTAACACTGGTATTAAAGCCCTAACGAATCCAGGGAAGGGCTTTTCATCATAGCAACTAGAGCAATGGAGGCAATTCCAATGTTTGATGGGAAAAATGCACTAGCTTGGGAATATGATGTGTGGGGTCTTTTCCTTGAGCGCAAGAAACTTGGGCACGAGCCACCAGAAGTACACAATTTAGAAGAGGTGGCAGCGGCATCGAGAAGACAAAATTATTGGTGGTACATGCTTTGGAAAATAGATAATCCAACCGAGAAATGGCGAAAATTTCTAAGGGCGTTCGTTGACAGGGAAGAAGAAAAAGCAGAAGAGCTTAAGGAGAGACAGAGACAAGAGTAAATGGTTCTTGATACGCTATTCAAGATCCAAAAAAAAAAAGGTGCAAGAAAGGCAAAAACCAACAAGGAGGAGGAAAAGGAACCACTTCAAGAAGAAAGCATCAAGGGGACATCGAAGGAAATTGAGAGAAACATGGGGAACGAGGGTGACAACCATAACAACAACGAGTTCGATGGGTGCAACTCGAAGTCAGGGTTTGACAAGGAACTATAGAAGGAGGTGAAGGATGAATGACAACCTCCATTGAGATGCGGGTTGGAGCGGTGCGACACTCTACTACCGCCATTGCCATAAGAGAACGACAGACAGAGATATGATCAAAATAGGTCACTAGAGGAGGAAGGTGTACTCGTAGTGGCTGAATAGGAAGAGGACGACAATGGACAGACGTGGGTAACCATCACAGCAGGTCCTTGTGTGGCATTGCAAGCAAAGTCTTGTGCGGCGATGGCTGGTGAAGTACAGAACTGAGCAATTATGGCAACCACTGAGGCAACGACAGTCAAGAACTAGGCAGCCGTGAAGCCATTGTCCATCAGAAGATCAGTGTCAAGGGAGGGAGACTAAAGGGGCAAGGTCAAGTCTACCTTTTGACCTAATGGGCCAAACCCATATCAAGGCAGAGAGGAATAGGCCTATTTCAGTAATAATTTGTTTTCAAAAATAAATGATTCGGGCCCCAATGCTAGAAACAAAGATGCCCATTTTAGTAAAGAAGGTACAGAAAAAGGCCGCCTTTACAAGTCGAAGGAGAATTGGCAACATAGACAAACGTGCCATGGAAATTGGAGCTTGCCCCAGTTGTTGGTTGAGCAGGGAATGAGTGTTCCGTCAAATAGCTCTCTTTACGTCAGGTTTTCATAATCCTTTAGTTTTCAGGCAATGGAATCATGGAGGAAATTCTTTATAGATGTTTAGTAATAAATCCTTGTACCCCCACCTTAAGGACAAAGTAGATCTTCTAGGGGGAGTATTGTT
Source organism: Pterocarpus santalinus (assembly GCA_031439595.1). Taxonomy (NCBI): domain Eukaryota; kingdom Viridiplantae; phylum Streptophyta; class Magnoliopsida; order Fabales; family Fabaceae; genus Pterocarpus; species Pterocarpus santalinus. Next base: position 19,220,730 of record CM062531.1, read on the forward strand.
AGAATACCAAGTTAGTTAGGGAGTTAGTTGGCTATAAATAGAGGAATAAGAGATTAGTTGGGGGTCTTTGATCATTTGTAAGTGACTCTGGGAGAGTTGAGAGGTCTCTTGAATATCCTCACTATGTTGTAATTCTTGAACAAACACTAGTTTCTAATTCCAATTCTAACAAAAGGAGAGGAGGTCATGAATCAAAATGAAAAATAAGTATTGAAGACTCATGAAGACATGGATTAATTAATGGCAAAGAAGAATGTAATGAACTACTGTATAAGGACAAACAAAAATAGTGGAAGAACAATACAAAGCTGGATACTAGTTGCTTGATCGAGAAAGATGAGATGGCTGATGTATGGACAATGGCCTATGCAAATTTTTTCAATCCAAATGCTTCCAAAATGTGTTGGCATATTCATAAAGGATCACGAAGGACTTGTAACGTTTTGAATTATGCAAAAGAAAAATTGCAAAATACAATAGGACCAAGAGAAAAGGTTACATTTTACAAATTCTCCGACAAAAATGGAAAAAGCTCCATTTCAAAATTTGGTCCTCTACTCGTCTAACATCAGTCTTCTTCTTCTTCTTCAATAGAAAGAGGAGCAAAGCAACACTACAAATATGAAGAAAGATAGAGCAAGACCAGTTGCATCCTTTGCCATTTGAAGAGCCCATTGAAAATCCCTCTTCCATTTTCCTTCCCTGAGCTTATTTGAGTACATACATTTGACCATATTCAAATCTTTCCTCATGAAGAAATAGTAGTGCAGATATACATCAAGGAGCAATGCAACACCAATAAAACTAGTTGTAACCTCTATATTTTTATGTTCTAATTGAAAAATCGTCATGTATTCAACTTTTGAGCTTACTTGAGTGAATATACGCTAAGAAAGTGTTCAATCCTTCTTCATTTCTTGCAAAGATCTATGAGGGTGTTTGTTCTAACTAGTGAGTTGAGGTGTTTGGTTTGAGAGTGACCGTTAGGCTTAAGTTGAAGAGTACTGGGGTAACTAGCTTAGAGAAAATAATGGATTCAAATATTACTCGGTGATTGGATGGTGGAAAATCCTAATCTTGGGTAGCGATTAGATGTAGATTCCATATAGGAGTTTAAAATGGTATAAACCCAGTTGTGCAAGATATTTCTTGCCTTTGCTCCTTTAATATTAGGGTCTGTTTTAGTTTCAGCATTGAGCTCATATTATTATCTCATACATATAAATTGTTTTTATCTAACTTTTGTTCCCATACTATATACTTATCTTTGGGTTGAATTATCTCATTAAGTTCTTAGAGGTTTTTTTTTTCAAAAAAAAGTCTAAACCACTAATATTTAAAGTCCATTAGACCTCAACTAATGATTTATCTCAAGTTGAGTTGCCCAACTATAGAGGGGTAAAGCTCTTAGTGCTAATTTTTTCAATTTACAAGATTAGAACTCGAGATCTTGCTTAAAAAGAGTAAGTACTGACGCATTTGAATCAATTAAGCAATTATTTTATTATGCAAAAATTGCAACTCTAGTTTAATTTTCTAATATAAGTTCGGTGACTTGATTCAACCCCTTTCTCAATTCTTCTTTCATTATCAAATGGTTTTATGCGACAATATTCAATTACTTATAGCATGTTTTTCAATCTAGAAGACGTCAACATATCATAAAAATAAATAGCTTATATTTATTAATTATAGGGAACAAGACACTTTACCCCCTCCCAAACTATAGGTCATATGTAATTTAATCCTTGTATTTTAAAATAGTACAAATCGACTTTTTGGACTTTTCTGAATATGTATTTTTGTCAAAATAAGTGTATTGTACCCCTTAACTAAGCCATGTACAAATTTTACTAAACATGCAACAAAATACCCTAAACTTTCTTGAATGTACATTGTTTCGACTAACAATTAATGAGAAAGTTAACAGAAGAGTCAATTTGCACATTCAAAAAAGTTTAAGAGGTCAATTTGTACTTTTTTAAAATAAAGAGGTTAAAATACACATGATCTATAATTTGAAGGGATAAAATATATTTTTTTCCCCTTAATTTTTGGATTAAATCATGCAGAAGTAGATGAAAAAGTTGGTTGCGACTTGCAACTTGTTAATTATTTGACAGCATATATATATATATGTGTGTGTGTGTGTGTGTGTGTGCGCCTTCTACAACAATGCATTAAAAAGCTTGAACTATAAAGTTTGAGACACATTATACGGTGACAACAGAGAATCATGAGAATGCTCCAAAACTCCTCCTACCCGGAATTGAAATAATTTTATCAATCTTGAATGACAGAATTTTTCGTAGTCTAAATGTCTAGCCCTATAATAAATTTGGACTATGGTATTAGCTTTTTCTGTTTCCGGAGGCGGGAGACAACTTGAAACAACATTTCCCCACCACGCATTGCATGGAAATGGTACCTGCAGGTGTGTGGGGTCGTGTTATTTGTTTTCACCTTACTGTAAGATAAATTTGACTAAAGAAGCAGCTAAAAACTAAGCAAAGTCCAACGCTAGCCAACTAGCTAGAAAATCGGCTCCTAGAGCTGTTGAATTAGATTTGGGGATGAAGATACTTCATTTACTGCATTCAATAAGGATAACTATGAGCTAGGCTACATAGCCAAAAACAAAATAGAATTGTAACATAAACAACGGTGATTATTGTTGAATGAAATGAAGTAATAAACCTTCAATAACGTGCTTTTCTTTTCTTTCGTATTCGGGGGAAATACATGGGACTTGTCATTATTCATATCCATATGGTACATTTATGTATCTACATATATATAAAGAGATATATATACAATGTACGCTGGCCAAGGCCATGGCTGGATCATGAGTTAGTTATTTTATATTGTGGTCCTAATGCCAACATTAATATCACGGGTTGGCCAGAACAAATAACCGAAAATGGCGTGGGGTAATGTCACATGTAAGAGGCAGTGTCAACTTCAAGCTTGACCCTTTTAACGGGTCCACAAAAAAACCGCAGAGTTTCTCTCATGAGATAGATTACTAAGATCAAATCCAAGTGTTGCAGCCTCCAAATTTGAAAATTATTTGATCCCCTACACATATGTAAGTGCAATAGATATTTGATATTATGACAATATCAAAAATCTCTACAGAAATTCACAAAATTAATATATAATATATCTACTCTTGAGACTAATTAGAACTCATCAAGATGAAGTCCGTTTATTTACAGCTATAGAGCTGATGATGATAATCACTACAAAGTGTCACATAAAAAACTAATCAAGGACTAACATGGAGCCCATGGTATAGCCCTTTGCCTCGGTCTACAAATCAAACCCTACTCAGAGAAGAGAGGATATAATAATAGAGACATTAGACATGGACATGCACACGACAGATATATATAAATGCACTAGCTATAATTCGCCTATTACATAAGTAAGCTCCTAATAATGGCTGCTTGAGCACTGTTGGAGTCTGTGTGGGCCAAAAGCTCTGACAATCGGTCACTTAGATCATCAACCTCTCTGTGCAAGTTCTTGATGTAGTTGCAAGTCTCCTGCAACACCTTAGCAGCTGAAACCTACAAAAGCCAGAAAACCACTAATCAATATTATTAGTTAATTAGTTTAATTATATATTTATAGCACAATTGATGAATGCTACATTGCTAGAATAATTTGCCATAATTATTATTGGAATCTGTAAAGATTCAAAAAGGGTAAATATATAAGTCAAAGGAGTGAAAATAACCCGTCCATCTGAATATTGAAAATAATGTCATATAGTATTTTGACCATAAAATTCTGTTTGCTATTTTCCCCGTTGAAAATGCTAGCTAGAGCAGTCTAGTGAATGGCCGGCAAGAGGGAACAGTATGATTTCCACAACCTCAAGCTGTGGCTAAAGAATTCAAAGGAGAGTGACTTATCTACCAAAGCCAACGAATTTAAGGTAACACAAAATGTGCAATGTGCTTGTGTGTTATGTGCATGTATGTGAATGTCATGAGCTCTGTGTGTGTGAATGTGTATATCATGTGTGTGTGTGTGTGTGTGTGTGTGAGAGAGAGAGAGAGAGAGAGAGAGAGCCGAATTAAGAGAATGAAAGGGACATAGAAAGAAAGAAGAAGGAAGCCATTAGGAATGTTCTAAGGGTGAGAGATTTAAGTTGTATGCATGAGGTTGGAGATTCAAATGTCTTTATCGGTGATGTACCAAAACAAGAAAGAAAGAAAAAGGGGATTGAAATAAAGGAGATAGGCAGCAACATTTGATTTCAATTATATATACCTTGTCGGAGCGCCTTGAGCGAAGCTCAGGGATAAGTTGTTGTAACTTGGAGACGAGATCGGTGATTTGAGCATCAGTGATCTCAGTGGAAACACCCGATTGTCTCGAACGAGATCTTCTGCTAGACATTATGACTATGTCAATTAAACACACACGTAGTATAGTAGTCCTGTGTAGTGCTCGAGTGTGTGCGCGCGTGTCAGAAATATTTGCTGTTGCTCTTAATTTCTAGCAAAACAAATGAAAAAGAAGAAGAGAGAGAAGTAATATAGTTGGGAAGGTTGAGCAGAGAGGGGGGGCAAATAGGAAGTGGGTTTGTCAGAGAAGAATCAGAGGGAGAGATGGGTATTATGGAGCTAGCAAAGCACAAGGAATTAATATATAATTAAAAGAGAGAAGGAAGAAAAAAAAGTGTTTTTTTTTTTTTTTAGTTTTTAAAATGAATTGATTATGTGATCAGGAGGAAAGAGAGGCGATGGAGGAGAGAGAGAAAAGAGAAGCCATGAAAGAGAGCTTGAGAGAATGTGTATGTGTGAGTGGGGGGTGTTGAGGCGATGAAGAGGACAAGTGCATGGGAGAAAGCAGTGGGCTAGGCTTGTTATTAATAGGGCTTAGAGAGAGAGAGAGAGAGAGAGAGAGAGATGGATGAGGGTGAGGGGAAGAGGAATGGGAGCGATACGCCATACTGTCCTTTCTGAAAATGTCCCCAAACTGGGGTTAGAGTTCAAGTGGGTTAAGGGAAATGTGCTCGTTTATCACCCAACGACGCGGGGCCTCTCTGTGTCTGTCTCAGCACGCAAGCCCATGTTATCTTACCACTCCCTTGTCATTTGAATCATGAATCATTAATGTTTTTTCTCCTTTCTTTCTTTTTTTTTTTTATTTAATGAAAACTATATAGATTAATTAAACTCTCGATTTGGTTGCAAAAATTTATTCTCAATTTTGTTATATATATATATATATATATTACTAACAATTGAGTGCATTAGGAAGTGAATTATATCAACATAGAGAAGATTAAGATTCAAATTGCAGAGAAGATAATTACTAGAAGCACCTTTTAGTTGCAATAATATCAAAAAATAAGGACATCTTACAAATAAAAAAAAAGATATTAGAAATATTTTTTTGTATAAATCAATATTTAAAGTTTATTCAATTCTAACTAATTTTATTCAAGAATAAGGCTATAGTCCTCACAATATATGTAAATTATTTTATTTGATTGAGAAATCCTGCAAGAAAGTCATAGGATTTTCAATTTAAGAATGGAAGTGAGGAAATTATCTCTCCTCAATTTTTATTTTTGCATCATCATATGACCGCAAATTTGAGTATTATTTTCTAAAAATTTTAATTCAAGAGTAGAGCATGAGAAAATCATCTTTCTCTAACTTAAAGAGAGAAAATTTTATATTCTTAATTAATACATTAAAATCTTCTGCAAACCAAATTGCCGACCATGACCTATAAGTAAAAAAATGGAGAGAGAATTTTTCATTTCACACTCTTAAAGTGAAAATCCTCAAATTTTCTTATGTAGTTCCCCAATCAACCAAAAACATTGCACAAGTTGTGACCACTTAATTAATACTCTTTACATATATGAGGATCAAAGACAAAAGCCTCATTAATTTTCTATAGTCACAATGCTCGAATTTAAAATTTTACTTTTAAGAAAATAAAGATTAAATTACTTGAACAAATCAAAGTTTAATAAATATTAGAAATAATTTGAATCTAATAATAAAAAAGGAAAAGAAATACATCTATGTATATTATTTGTCGACAAATTAATAAAATATTACTTACACGCATCCCTCTGATAAATTCCATCATCCATTACAGACCATTGTGTGTTTTCTTAGCATCTTTAAATTGTGCAATTAGCTTTTCTCAATCTAGTACTATGAATTCAAAGATACATTGTATTTTTAAAATCCTTGTTTTAGATCAATGTATAACAATCCCTCAGCAAAGACATGAAATTCGCAAAACTAGGATTGGACCTGTCTAGAACAACTAATATTAACTGTAACCCCTTGAGCCTGCTGCAAAGACCCCTCACTTGGGAGTTGGGAGCTGGGAGCATCAAACAAGTGGCTATGCTACCGGCTCTGGCTGCGTCTCCACCCAGCAGTGAACAGTGACTTGTTGTTTTGACTTTTGTCTTGATTCGGAACTCTCAAAAAGTTCCACACCCCAAATTGGAGAGGTGAAATTGTTGACCAGTCTCTACACGTACTCCAGAATTTACGTAATTAATTTGATTGCAAATATTATGGTTCTTCGATCACTGCCACTGATAGTGGTTATGTACAGTTGCATATTCTCCTCTGGGTACGTAGCAGTTTAGCGCTCAGCGCCCCATAAGCCCCGTGTCATCTCGTTTTACATGTCTGTCAGGGCATCAAGATCGATTTCCCTTGTAACATTAGCACGTCTTTTGTTGCTTATATCATGTATATTTGGGTAAACGACACATTAACTTTATCACTTTAATATCAGTGAATTAAAATCTGAACTATTCTCAATCAAAAATTCTAGAGCTAATAAATAATGCTAGAAGGTAATGAATGCATCTTTACTGATTTCAAAAACTTACTTCTCACGCCACAATATATTCCAACGAATTTTATTTTTTTTTGGGACATTGCTACACAAAATCAACTAATTTCTATATGTGCATGTTATTATAAGATTTGGACAATCTAAATGTATCATATATTTTGACAAATTAATTTATCATCCATATGTGCTTGCATCTTACGAAAATCATTGACTTAAAACAATTCTACAATTTATTATTATTATTATTATTATTATTATTATCTAAAATATACCCTGCACATTAGTATATTGTTCTAGAGTCACGAGGTGTCAGAAAGTCGTGGTGCATATGGCGAAGTTGCAGCGTATTTGGCTGAAGTTTCTAACATTAAACGGTCATGGCCACGTATTCCTTCCAAAGACTAACTATCACCTCAAGTGTTACCTTCTCTTTGCGCTCTCTTCTCAAGACAAGTGCTCATACTACTCTTTAAAATCCATGTTAGAGCTGTTTCTCAAGCTTCACGTGTTCAATCGCGTTCTATAAGAAAATGAGTTATGTTATTTATATTTATATTTATATTTTTTTAATTTTTATATTGATTTATTTCTATTTATTATTGAAGGAGGTGTGACACCTAAATTAAGTGAGATTTATATCCTATTTAATAATGAATAAGAGTAAATCAATACAAAAATTAAAAAAATATGAGTACAAATAAAATTTCTCAAAGAAAATTACATTTCAACGCACCGTTCACTGTTAAAATGTTTTCCACAAAAGAGAAAAAAGGTGAATATTATTATTCGCGATACATACCGAGTGTACACCATAGTTAATGTGACAGATGAAAAAAAATTCTTATGCTATGTTTGAATTGATAAAAATGGTACAATCGAGTGTAATGAAAATGAGATGGTATTAAATTATTTTGTTTGAATATTTTAAAATAGGATATAATGGACAAATATTGAATGAAATTAAATTCCATTGTATTTCGTTTTTTGTACTTATTTTTCTTTTCCTCTAATTTAAACGGAATGAGATAAAATAAAATGTATTAAAAGTAAATAATTTTAAATTTTATTGTATTTTCAAATAATAGGATGAAAGTTTCTCTGTATTCCACTCTTTGATAACCAAATAATGGAATAAAACATTCATTTCATTCTATTTCTGTCCATAGTATTCTACATTATATTCCATTCCATCTCATTTACTATAAAATATTCAAACATAAGTTTAGAGAAAATTACAATATATAAACCTTCACTCCTTGCCCTTCCTTAGTATTTCACTTTCCTTTCTTATGACTTTTTTTAAGGATAATAATGAAGGAATTTAAAAGAAAAAAGGAAAAAACTAAAAATTAAGTTTATAAACTTTAACTAATAATTAATTACATATATATCCATAAACAAGCATGCTTAGTTTAAATTTTCGGTCCTCTAGAACTAATTAATAATGTTCGAGCAATTCTTTTGGCTATATATATAATATTTAGTGTCAAAATCAAGTTATATCGATATAATTTTAAATAGCTCTTATACCATTAAATATTTTTTATTAATAACTTTTTTATAAAACCCATACATATATATATATATATATATATATATATATATATATATATATATATAGCAATCTTTTGGAACAAACTAATACTGGGATTATATCTAACAAAGTTCAATTGTTCTATTACAATTTCTTCCTTTCGATCTATTTAATTCGAATGCACCTACCAGCAATTTATTGTCAGATATATGTTGAAAAAAAAAAGAAAAGAATTATATTTAACGTTGTTTAGTTTTATATAAACCTTTCGCTATATATACTGCAACTTAACCAATAGCGACAGTGCGAAACACGCACTTAATGTGTAGTTATCTACTCGTGGAAAAATCCCCAAAAAAATAAAAAAATAAAAAACTCATCTGATGGTATACATTTCTTTCATTGCTATTATTAAAGATGGAAAACACTAAACAAAAACTAACATTAAAAGAAAAATAGGAACTCTTATAAAAATTTTACAGATTAGATCGATAGCCAAATAAAACATGGTGCACACCTGATCGATCACTTTAACCAAATATCTATTTGTCATGTTACAGTTGGTCCATTGCACAATCATTATCTGTTTTCCTTTTCGTCAATTTTAAACACCTTCTGTTGATTGAGACCAAGTAGAAACAAGTCAAACTGAATCAAATAACTCAAGCTGGCCAACGGCTATATAAAATCTGACAAAATATATAACAGAACTAATAAAAAGTTCAAAATAATCTAACGTGATATGAGGTGTCCATCTTTGACGAGTTAGTTGTAAATGTATTGGATACATCTAATTGATATAATTATATTTTAAAGGTTGCTCAATATCCGTTGAAAATAAAATACTTTATATAGTGTTCACATATCCGATTGCTGTAGCCAACTTAGGTGATTTTATGGTCTGTTTAAGTTGTCGATCTTAGACATTGATGAATTGTCTATAATAGTATATCATGACCTAACTTGAATCTCTTCAAACAGGTGACTGACAACAGTATCGGATGTTTTACACGTTCCATTTGTATTTTCCATGGCGTGATTCTTGGTACAGATTATATATACTATATAAGTTAGCCTACAATATTAGCCATGTGGCGGGCTACGATAACCTAAAGTTGGATCCCGTCCGCATCTTTATCTTCGAATGGAATGGAAAGCCATTTACATTAGAGATTTGTTACCCTCTTCCTGGTAGACTTTATGAAATAGGGCAGTCGTTATAAAACCTTGAGTGTGAACTTTTTTACCTTAGAATTTTGTTTTATTTTTTAAGATATGTGTTAATTTATTAGAAAGTTAAAAAAACAAAGGAAGAAAATAAAAGAAATATTTTTTTGACATAGATAGCTTCGTATTCCGTACCAACATCTATTGGATAGGGTGTGACCCCTTTCAAACGAAGGCCGCATCCCATTGAATGGTGGTGGGGTGCAACATCTGTATAGAGTACGAAAATATCTATGTATATATATCACTATTTAGAAAATAAATAGGAGGCAGTCAAGCTTAGAAGAAGAACTTGAGCTCTTCTTCATGTCAAAAAAGAAAAGAAAAAAAAAACTCGAGCTCTTCTTAACATTACCATATAAAATAATACAGTTTGGATAATAACATATGACATTTAACATCAATTATTTTTTCAATATTATTATTATTATTATTATTATTATTATTATTATTATTTGATGGTACTAAAGGATTGAGAAGAGAAGTTGAATTAAAGCCCCACATAATCTAAACTTTTTCTATACAGTAGTAAACATATCAAAATGTTTTGGATACTAGATGTCTAATGACTAAATATTCGATATCTACTAAGTTTATACAGATATTTCTACAGAAAAGCTAATAGAGTAGCAATAGAATGCTTATATATGATATATCTAATCAATTAAAACTTTTGCTAAGATATTATAATTGAATTAGTATAGTGCATAAGTAAAAGTATATTTCAAATACTAAAAGAAAGGAATAAAAAAGCTTACACCAAAGTTTATTCCGATTTGATCTCCATAAATCTTGGAGTCTAAGTTTTGTCCTATCCAAGATAGGATTTTTCACTATCAAAAGTATTATTTTCAACAAGTTTCTTCAAACTCACACTTGATGCTCATAACCTTGAGCATATTATACTCACGAACTAAGACAACCTTTTCTTATTGGTTTGACAAACTTATGTCTCTCACAATATTTTCTTTCTTCTAGTTTCACTCACAAGAATACAACACAATATTTTAGAGAATAGAATAGATGAATACAGGAGTACAATGCAAGGCACATGACTCATAAGATGATCACCAAGATCTCTATCTTCTAAGTGTCTCAACACTTGAATATATAAAGTCTTTGAAGCTCTCTCCAATGTACAGCTTGTCATGTCATTCTTGGTGAAGTACATTTGTTATTGTGTTATATGATTTTTCTCTTTTATGGTATAAGGCTTCTTTGTCTTTTTTTAATTTTGGCAATATCACTTTTTTAGATATTCTTTTTGTTATCCTAAAGTGATTAAATTTAGGACCTAGTTAAGTGTGCATTTTAGCTTTTAGTCAAAAGTCCTTCTATTGTAGCCATTGGTACTTCTGCAGAGCAAAGGTCAACTCTTCATTCCTTGATCTTTGAAACTTCATGTTCTGCAAGTAGCTTTGTCTACTCCCTCTTTATCATATTGTCTATCGTCCTGGCCTTAGCTTGTTCTAGTCTGATGCTTATTCTTTATTTCCTTTTCATTCAATTTCCTGCATACACAAATATACCTTTGCAAAACCAAGATCCAATTAGTAGCTATTGTTTGTAATTATCATCACATCATTATAAAAGTACATTCATTATTACATCTACTCATGACCAATGCTTGATTGGTTTAAGTGATTTGATATTTATTTCTCTAAACTAATGCTGGAAGAGTTACCCCTATAATAGAGCAACCTAGCTGAAGTCAGATAATATAGTTTGAATTCAATATGCTTTAAATACTAGTGTATTACATCTCCTTGTCTGTCTACCATGTTTCAGACACTTTTATATCTAATAAGTTACTTATTATGATAAATCTTTAAAAGAAAATGCTCGCTTGCACTGTGTTTAAGATATAGGCTATGTACGATGTTAACTTAAAATTTAGGGGGAAAAATTTTATTGGAACAAAAATTTCTTGAACAAGATTTACAAAATTAAATGTTTCATACATGGAAAACCCACGTGCCGAACCCGGATAACTCGAAAGAACTGCAATTGGCTGGAGCTCCCTTATTCTTGCATCACCTTCAATCCACAAACTTCTCAAACCTCTACAATATGTCCAACACTATTCACGGGCATGAAGAAACTGAACCCAAAATCGAGTGTTCAAATTCTGGTTGTGATTGGAATAATGTGAGTAGAAAGGTGGGCTAGATTAACAGTATATTTGATTCTATATTTATAGAATTGATTTGGGAAGAAATTATTTTTGTTAGAATTAATTTGGTTAAAATTGATTTTAAGATAAAATAATTTATATTTAATAATTTGATATAAGAAGTGATTTTGACAAAAAAAAAACTAAGAGAGTAAAAAAAAACTAGAAGCAACAATTTTTACTTCCATCTGAAATTGATTTTGAATCTAGAATTGATTTTGGAAAATGAATCCAATAAAAAATCAAACAAAATGAGAAAAGCACAAAATTGATTCTGGTGGAAAATCAATTTTGGAAGCCTCTAACGAAAAACCAAACATGCACTAAGAAATCAACATGGGAAAGGTTGCATACAATTTAGCGTGAGTGGGAGGAAAATGAAGAGATAGTGGAATAGCAAAGGCCATTGATGATGGCCTAGCTAGTCTGGTCGTAGGGCAAAAAGACTCAAGATAAACAAGATGGGCTGGTGAGTGAGGAAGAGTGAAAATTACCTAGGCTCAAATTAGGATACCCTCATTATGGGAGAAAAGTTTCACTACCATAAAATTTATCCTTTGTTTTAGAGGGGGAAAAAATAACAAATTACTTGAACCAATCAAATATTAATTTTATCCTTTGTTTTATTGATAAACCAAACATAACTTTTTTTAAGTAAAATTTACTCCCTTACTTTTTATATTTCTATTACCTCCATACCAATCAAACCCTTAAAATTATTGCATAAAGTTATTCAATACAAATTGTATAAACTAAGAAAATAGACTTCTTGAGCTTATATTATGCTTGAGATAAATATATCATTCTTGAATTTAATAGAATTAGTTTCTCGTAAACATTTTCTCTCAAAGTTTTTTTTTTTAAAAAAAAATTTAATAGAGGAAGGCTTGTAAACCTGTGGACGAAGAGCAAATAAATAGAATTGAATCCATATATAATATTTAATAAATCATAGTAAAGACGTGTCTCGATATTGAAGCTCTGAATAAATTAAACTGTAGCACATGTGGTGGTACTGCCAATTAACTATCTGTCTCGGCAAGATTATTGCCTGTTAAACTTTTTAATTAATCTAACATTGTATAATATCGGAATAATCTTTTTAATACAAGTAGAGAAAGGGGAAAAAATGTCTTAATACAGGGAAAAAAAATAATGTCTTAATACAAATATATAATACAATATGGCCGAGTCTGTGATACCTCAACTTGGCTAGTGCTAACTAGAAGCAGACATTATTAAATGTATTATAGTATCAAAATATTATAGAAACTAATTAATTGTTGATTCAATTGGGGGGCAGGGGGTGTGATATCCTTATACTATTCTCCACTTGAAATCAAACTCACTCCCAATATGTTTGACCAAATCTAGGTCATTAAATAAACCAACAATGAAAGATACCAAATTTCGCTCATGCTTCATCACATGCACGTCATAAGCATTGTACACATTATATCGAATACGCATGGGACCGAATGGAGTTCAGTTCATACCCTTAAAACAAAAGGGACAAAAGCCCCTACTATTGTAGAACAACACCATAGTGTTAATTCAACAAGATTTTCAAACAACTACATCAGCTGAAAACCATAGTGCATGTATGATTGTCTCTCATCATGGGGGGCTCATCTTACTAAAGCCAGCACCTAGTTTAAGGGCTGCATTCATTTTGCAGATAGATCTTTTATTGCTTAATTAAGATTACCACCCGCTGGAGTTTCTGATATATTTGTCCTTAATCAAATTTGGCAATCACAAGGCCTGTACTTACTTGCACTTTCATTGTAGTTCAGTCTTTGCCTTTTTCCTTTTCCCCAACAGGCTTGCAGTTTATATATGTGGTACCACCCGGGTAGCTGCCCCACCATCTGTATAATGTGCTTTTAAATGATATAGTGAACTAGTTTGAAATTGGAACTAGCATATTCACATATGAATAATGTTTTTTTTTTTTTTTTTTTCACGTAGACACCATGTGGGGAATCATATATTAATAATTGGAGTCTTAGAGACTTCAATTAAGTTATTGGTGAATTTGGTAATTTAAACAATAATGGATGAGAAATATTGTTTTACCAAATTTATGAATAAAATAACTAAAATTTTCAATTATTAATGCATAATTTCCCATGACTAAATTCATAATTAAAATTATCATTTATTAATATATGATTCCCCATATATCCAAATAGTGTTTGCAAAAATGATATTCAAATAATAATATTCATTCATATATAAATTTAATACTATATAAAGGATGCTAATTTTTATTTTATAAACCTTACATATGGAAATTTTAATTCTATGGTAATCATCTAGGATTGAGTAATTTAAATTACTTGCCAGAGAAAATTAATGACCGCCACCCTGGCGGGTCATCTTAGCATAAAAGTTTGTCCAACTCTTCTACGGAATGGCATCGCTTCAAAATTCGGTAAGACCATGCATTGATCTGGGGGAAAAGGTGGAGAAAGAGCTACTCGTAGTTGCAAACAAGTACGATACACGTGATTTCATAGAATATCACAAAAGAAAGGACCCAATATAAGACTGGTAACACAAAGAATAATGTTAGATTAGCTGCAAGCATAGCATCTGGAAAGCTCTCAAGATATTCTCACGAATCGCATGTGGTATATATTTTTAAAATTCTTATAGTACGTTATAATATAATTAACTAATTAACTATGAAACACCACGTCAATCAAGTTGACCATTCGGCCATTGCAAATTTCTTTTTAATTAACTGTCATTCCCAGCTTAGCCATATGATTTGGGTACGGTACACTTGATTTCCCCCTCAGAGCATGTGGCTTTCGAAGAAGCAAGTTGATGGCTAAAGTTAACGAGTTCTAGAACTCAGGATACCACGTACTGCAAATGAAACCCCGCAGAGTTTGTCGTGGTCCCTATTGAATTTGGGACCAATTTAGTCATTGAATCTTAACAGTTGAGATTGAAACTTTATATTATAAAAATGTACTATAAAAAAATATTTTTATAATAATTTATTTTTATATTTTAAAATATTTTTAAGAAATATTTTATATAATTTATCTATTTTATCCTTTTTATTATTGTAATTCCTGTGTGCTACCTCTCCAACCCCACCACCGCCCCCTTTCCCGTCACCACCACTGACACCCTCCCCTACCTACTTATTGGTGGATTACCCCGGCATTGACCGTGGTGCCCCTTCCTGTCTCCTTTGGTTTGTTCTTCCTACCATAGAAGCCCCAAACAAATACCCCTTCTTCTTCATTCCTCCTCCTTCTACACTGGCCACACCCTCATTCTTTTGAACCCATTCAAACTTTCCTATAGCCGCTCACTCCCACCACCGCATCCTTTTTCTTCTTCCTCTTTCTTTTGCAATGGCCAGATGTGACAGCAACTCCACGCCACGATGGCCATGCCGGCATTGGCTCTGGGCCAACAATGCGAGGCAAAGGAGCGGCGAGGCTGGCTTAGCGATTGTGGTTATGCAGGCTGAGATGCGGCTGTCACGATGTGACGAATCTCGGCAAGATTGTTGCATTAGTGTTGGTTTCCATCAACTAGTGAGGTGGTTCTCGATTGAAAGGGGGCGGGGTGCTGCCGTAGAGGGGGACATAATTGAAGAGATAGGAGAAGAGAAGGAGGGAGAGGGTTAGAAGAGAAATAAACTAATAAGGATAAAAGAATCACTTTATCATTCTTTGTTATTATAATATTATAAGTGACCAAGTTGGTGCCAAACTCAAGAAAAACCACGATAGACTCCACCATGAAACCAAAGCTAGCTAGCTAGTAAATTAATTTAATAATCCACATAAGTTATCAAAGGTATTTAATGAAAATCACCATAAACTAATTTGCTTATTCAGCTGCCAAGGCTTTTGTACTAAACTAATTTTCCAGGCCTTAGAGCTCAGCCCAATGAGCATATGTAACCGCCATCTAGAAGGGATGAGCTCAATTTTAATGATAAGGGAGGATCCTATGAAAATCTCAACCACCGAGCATATTCAAGTTTGAACCAGAGAATCCTTTGGAAAGTGGAGAGAAGGAGAGAGAAAGCAGTTGTAACCACACCTAATCTTTTAGGACCTAAGTTGATTATAAATAGAGGACCTTATCAAAGGCCAATGTAAGTAACTAATCCTTTTTCACTTGGAATTGAGTAGAAAACATTCTGACTTAAGCATCGAAATCTCTTACAGGTCTCCTACCAGAGCTGCGGATTCATGAAGAGCTCGGACTAGTAAGAACATTATCGAAAACCAGAAAAACAGGTCAGAACATTGGCACTTACCGTGAGGCCATAGTAAAACTTTCCTACCCCACAAGGGTGACATCTTGATTATGATTTCCTCATATTCAAATGATCTAGCATATTAATATTTGTATTGTATAAAATTGTGCTTATGAATTGATAATTCCATGTATGGAATTCATATTTGAAGCTTGAGATTTTGGAACCCAATTTTTGATTTTGTACTCTTTTGTCAAAATTGATGAAGGGCTTTTGTAAATCATATGATTCTGAGTGCTAGAAATATTTATTATGAATATTTTAGAATTTAAGTTAACCGAAAATATATCATACCTTGTGAATTTTGAGCTGAAAATTTTTGGCGACCCTTATTATATTTTTTTGGCATATCATATTTTGCGTGCTCTCAGGCTCGGACATCTAGGAGATGGTCGATGAGCCGAGCATATCTATAGTATCCCCCTTCAATGTAGGGTTGGCAACAAATCATTATGGAGTATTTGACTACTAGAAAATTACCTATTCTCTAGTGATGAAGCGAATGGTGAGCTTTTACGTCATAGTAGCAAACGAACTCTATCATTGAGGATATTCTCAACTACTATTAAAATGTATAAATGGAAGACATCCCTAAGCAATAATAGAAGAAATGCATAGGGACATATGTGGAAACCATGGTAGGAGTAAAGCCCTAACAATCAAGATACTTTGGGTTGGTTACCTTTGGCCCATTATGAAATAAGACTGTTTGAGATTTGTGAGGAAGTGTGACAAATGTAAGAAATTTGGAGAACTGAAACACATGCCTTTTGAAGAATTCCATTACTTGGAAAATAGTTGACCATTTCACAAATGGAGAATAGATATCCTCGGCCCCTTTCCATTAGCTCCAGGACAGTTGAAATATTTGGTAGTAGGAATTAACTACTTTACCAAGTAGATTGAGGCCAAACCCTTACCTATGGTCACCCGGAGAAAGGAGAAAGGGTTCGAAATTAAAACCTGGGGAAAGGATTTAGAATCGAAACCCGGAGAAAGGATTCATAATCAAAACCTAGAGAAAGGGTTCGGAATTAAAACTCGAAGAAAGGGTTTGGAATTAAAACCTAAAAAAAAGTTCAAAATTAAAACATGGAGAAAAGGTTCGGAATTAACACCTGGAAAAAGGTTGGAATTAGAACTCGAAAAAGGTTCGGAATTTAAACCTAGAAGGGGCTTGGAATTAAAACCCAAAATAAAACTTAAAGCCTGGAAAAGGGTTGGATCTGAAAGCCTGGAAAAAGAGCAAAACCTGAAAAAAGGGTTGGAGCTAAAAGCCTAGAAAAAGCGTTGAACTAGAGGCTGGGAAAAGGTTGGGAATTGAACAATTAGGAACCTTCACTGAAGGTAAGGATGTCTTTAACTGAGAATAAGGTTGGACAAACTAAAATCTCAACTAAGAATAAGGTTAAGTCTTGGCTAAAAAGTAAGTCGAGTTAAAATTTGACCTTAAGTAAGGTCAAACTTCATGTAACCAAGAATTAAATTAGCTAAATTTGATGTCGACCAAGAGTGATAAGCATGGATTGAGATGAGAATCTTGAGATGGAAAATCAAGCTTAGATTGGAGTTTGGAAATGAATCAAGCGATAATAAGGTTGGAAACCATCCTAGATTGGAGCTTGGAAAAGAAATTTAGATGGAATTAGAATAAGTTCAGAGAAGGACTTATGAAGGAATACCTTGCCTGTAGACGATGATCTCCTAA
Source organism: Pterocarpus santalinus (assembly GCA_031439595.1). NCBI lineage: Eukaryota > Viridiplantae > Streptophyta > Magnoliopsida > Fabales > Fabaceae > Pterocarpus > Pterocarpus santalinus. The sequence goes on from CM062531.1 coordinate 19,238,524, forward strand.
AAAAATTAAAGGGAATAAAAGTAAGTTAGGGAATAGAGATAAGTTCTTCAAGTTCGGAAAAGAACTTATAAGGAACTCCTTGCTCATAGACAAGGATCCTTTAGAAGACTTATAAAGGAATACCTTACCTGTAGATAATGACCTCCTAAAAAAATTAAAGGGAATAAAAGTAAGTTAGGTAATAGAGATAAGTTCCTCAAGTTCGGAAGAGAATTTATAAGCAACTCCTCGCTTGTAGACAAGGATCTTTTAGAAGACTAAATGGAAGTTAAGTTCAGGAAAGGACTTATAGCCCTCGCCTGTAGGCGAGAATCCCTTGGAAAGTTAAATGAAAGTTAAGTCTAGGAAAGGACTTAAGCTCCTTGCATGTAGGTGAGGAACCCTTGGAAAATTAAATGGAAGTAAAGTCCAAGAAAGAACTTAAACTCCTCACCTATAGGCAATGATCCTTTGGAAAATTAAATGGAAATTAAATTTAGGAAAGGACTTAAGCTCCTCGCCTTTAGGCAAGTACCCCTTGGAAAATTAAATGAAAGTTAAGTCTAGGAAAGGATAGTTCCTCATCTGTAGGCAATGATCCTTCAAAAAATTAAATGGAAATTAAGTTCAAGAAAGGACTTAAACCCCTCGACTTACCTGTAAGCGAGGATCTTGGAAAACTATTGGGAAATTAAGTCCAAAATGGAGCATAGGAATGGGCCCAAACGAAAGCCTATAGTCCACAGGAACAACTTGGAATTTGAATCGGAAATAAGGCTGGACAAATGTTCATAATAAACTTATGGGTGAACACCTCTTGGAGCTTTAATATTTGAATATGTAAAGTTTAAGTTACATAATCCAATGAAAGGATTTCAAAAAAGAAGAAGCGATGTTAAAATATTAGAATTGGAGAGAAAACTTGCAACAGGAAGAGGTCGCGGAAAGCAATAAAAGTTGAGAAAAATAGAGAAAATAAAAAAGATGGGAGTTTTAGGAAATGTGAGTGAATTTGTAAGAAAGGAAACGATTGAAAAAATGAGTTTTTAACTCCTTCTCAGAACATCGAGAATGATCTAATGAATCATAAGGTTTTCCACCATTAAGAATAAATCTACACCATTTGAGGAATCAATGGCTGGGTGCTTTATGGCATGACACGTGTCCACACAAGTTTCCCCATAGCCCCCAAAGGAGTTAGAACATTTCTAGAACACTATCAATAATATGAGCTTGGAACATAAGCTTGGAAGGAAAGCTAGAATGCTTAAGCCTGTCCGTAGAGCTCGGAACTAGGAATTAGGAATATAAGCCCGAATCGTTATTGATAATAGCAATCAAACTTAGGGGCTATGGACCGAACAAATTTACTAGGCCCTAGAACTTGGCCTAGAGGATCTTAACAAGGGTCCTTCTAAAAAGAAATTCCTCCAGATAATCTCAAATTAGGTTAGCACTCGAAAGTAGCTAACCTGTTAAGTGTAACTTACCAAGCATGGTTGAGTCCCATGAGAATAGGAGATATGGAATGATCGAGGAATGACGGAGTACGAATTTGAACTTGGAATATGAGCTCGAGATAAAAGAGTCAAATCTTTCTCCTTTTGACATAGGATAAGCCTAAAGTATAAGCTCAGAATAAAGGTTTAAAATTTTTCTCAGGTATGATCAACCGAGAACATGAGCTAAAAAAAATGAGCCTGAATAATCAAGGAGTTCAAATATGACTTTAAAGGTCAAGAATAAAGAGCTTGAGCAAGGAAATAAGCTTAGGAATAATAAACTTGACACGGAAATGAGCAAGGAAATTAGCTTGAAGATGATGAACCTTTAAGTAATCAATGGTGGGTGCTTGATCTAAAGATCATCAATAACCTGGATTTAATTTTTCAATATCAATCATTCATATTAAATGCATAGTGAAAGTGATTTCCACTAATTGCTTATCACGGGTCTAAATGCGACTCGCAATACTTGCCAAAGAGAGCTGGAAAGTTGCACCTTAATATCAATGACAAGAATAAGCTTAGATATATGAGCTCGAAATGAGAGATTGAAGAATAGGAAGATAAAGGGAACTCGAAGTATAAACTTGGATCATTATCCTCAGATAATAATCAAGCTTGGGGGCTTTGTCCTGAACTAATTTTTTGGTCCTTAGAGCTCGGCCCAATGAGCATATGTAACCGCCATCTAGAAAGAATGATCTTAGTTTTAATGATAAGAGAGAATCCCATGAAAATCTCAACTGCCGAGCATGTTCAACTTTGAACTAGAGAATCCTTTGGAAAGTAGAGAGGAGGAGGGAGAAAGCGATTGTAACCATACCAAATCTTTAAGGACCTGAGTTGATTATAAATAAAGGACCTCATCAGAGGCCAAGATAAGTAACTAATCCTTTTTCACTTGGAACTAAGTGGAACACATTCTAACTTAAGCATCGGAGTCCCTTACAAGTTCCCAATTGGAGCTGTGGATTTATGAAGAGCTCGGACCAATGAGCGCATCATCGAAAGTCAGAAAAACAAGTCAAAATAGCTTTAGTTGATGAAAGACGTGTCAAGAAATTATTCTACAAATTTATTGAAATGAGCTTGGCCATTGCAAAACATAGTTGATCCCAAAACTTAGGCAAATTTGCCAAGACAAGGAATCTACTCCTAAATTACAAGTCTCTAAGCTACTAAAACAAGTGTTTGGTATGCAAGTCAACTGACTAGGTCACCACATATTTGAATGAGTTGGCTAACATCTAATAAAGAAAATTAAGACTAGGAGGAACATAACAACCAAAAGTAAAGGAAAGTAATAAAAGAAATGTGATAAAGAAATGCTACAAATGGCTAAAAGTAAATGCAAGAAAATAAAGGCTAAAATGTAAAGGAATGTAACAGAAAGACAAATGGAAGTAAGAGCCTTATTTGTATTAATGGTCATGCATGTGTCCTTATAAGAATATACAAGGCTATTTTTAAGTAAAGTACAAAGTAACATTTTACTTAGTATTAACCTTACTAACCAAAATTTCTATCCCATATCTATGTTCAGCACAAGTGGTTAGCAATATTAAGCTGCAAATAACATCATATTTGCTAACTTGGACAAAACTGAAGCATAATTGCATCCAAGTTCATTGTATTTGCTAGCTAATAGTCCCTTTATGTGTCATACTTTATAGGATATTAGTGCTCCTACATGTTAGGAAGTAGTTCAAGACTTGGCCAATCTTCCTCTTCAACTGTTTAAATCTATCTCATGCCTATCTAGGGTCCAAAACAAGCTTCTTAAGGAGTTCTTCTATATACAGCAAAAGGCCTAACTATCCAAGGCAATGTCGTTGGATCATTAGCTCAGTTCATCTATAACCTAAACCTTGCTCAGCTATTCGTGTCTGGCTAATCATCTTTGGTTATCATCCAACTTCAACTATTAGCCATTAGCTAATTTTGGTGTTAAACACTTTACCCTTTGAAGCATCTTTTAGCTAATAGCTTATTATGGAAGCTGAAATGATGCATCCCTTGTCCTTGTAGCCAAAATTTAAATACAAATGCTTCCTAAAAATCTTTAGACTAATTGATCAAAGTTAGTTGATACCCAATCAATTTTAGTCACTTTTTTGCATAGGGATAATCATTACCCCCTTAGTTGCTGGATTCAAATTTTCAAATTTTCTCTCTCCATTTGAGTTAAAATTACTTCCATTTCACTTTCTTCTCCTAGGTTTTCGTACTCCTGCATATCCCTTGCTTCCTTAACGCCCTTATACTCATTCCATAAGGTCATTCCCTTGCTACTGATGATAAATCCTCTAGCCGAAGTATTACCTTGTCAGCCTCCAGTCCATTAACTCCCCAAAATTAGCTATTTCAGTAACGTATGCCTAATGCTTTTTGTCCTTAAGGACCATAACTTCATCCTATATCCAATAGCAACTGATCCAACTAAAAGGAAATTGATATTAGAGCAATTCGTTTGGCCAAATTGTCTCCACCAGCCACTCATATGCTAAGTGGTTCTCCATCACCAAGTGCCCTATGAATTTTTGAGCCTAGCCTATTCTTCACTCCAATATGCTACATAAGTTAAATGCGTGACTAAAGACAACGACAATGATTCGAAGAACTAGGATATTTTTTACATGTTCATACTATTAAAGAAAGACATCTCATTTAACCTAGAGCTTCCTTTTCCCCTTTACTATTATGAGCTCTACATTATCGGATATCTTTGCTATCGTACGACTATTGTCAATGGTGATGAATTTCCAACCTTATTCTGCTTAGTGCCTAATGATCTCGACATCAAATTGCCTAGGGCTACATCGTATTTGGCTTTTGTTGCTACCAATAACAAAGGTAAAGGTGTAGTTAAGGATCGATGTCAAACACAAAATGTAAGTACTTCACGTGTACAAACTTTATTTTCGTCCTTTCCAAGTTGTTTAATTCCATTTTTACCATTGTATCTAGACAACCTTTGGCTCATGCCCCTTTATTTTTTGTTTTCTTGTACAAAAGTATTTTTTTGGATTATGGATCAACTAAGGCATGGTGAGAACATCAAAACTATTCCTAACTTTTTATTGTTCCTACCCTTGTAGATCAACCAATATTTTCTCTAATTCTATCTTGATGGCTCTTGAGCTATTGAAGAAACCATCAATTCCTCTTTTTACGGAGAAGTTTCTCATTTGATTTTTGTTTCTATGGCTTTGGCTTTTGATATTACCAACCAACTATTTAGTTTTTTGCCTCGCACTTCTTATCAACTTTTTCCTTACTTAGCAAGAAATTGTGGCCCTACTCGAATTCAACTCAACCTAGTTGTTATAAGTTCTAGTTGGCTTTATGAGGTAGCACTCAATTGCAATAGTGTCTTATTTGCTAGAGACTTAATGTGTGGAATGCAGCCTACTTCTTGGCACAACAAGACCGCTCTAGAGTCACATAACCTTTAGTACTTTGCTTTCCAGTTTGCTCTAGTCCAAGGAATCCCTACATCATTCAATTCTTGGCTAATTACTTTAGTTGTTCTCATCTTTCATCCATTAAAACCCTCAAGGTTAGAACTATTCACACGCATAAGCTGAACAACTTTTAGTTCTTAAATTTTGCTTTCAACCCTACTCATAGCCTAGACTTTGCTAAGTAATGGCACTCAATTCCTACATCTTTCTTCCCTAATCAACTGAGAATTTACTTAGGTTGACTAATAAATGAAAATTTTGATACCTCATTTGAGAAGAAGAATAAGACTCTTGGAGTCTCTTCTAAAGACCCTATAAAATCTCTTCAAAACATTTCTACTAAGACCTTTACAAAGACATCTGTTCCCTCAGCCAAAGGCAAACTGATCCACATATTACTTTTTCCTTCTTATTTCCACAATTACTAACTTATCTTCCATAATTTGACTAAGAAGACTTCAACAGCTATAATTGACATGGGAACATTCCAAGCATCCCTTGGAGGAATTTTGGCTAGTTTGTTCTATAACTCTACTCAATAAGTGGTAGTTTCTATCCTGTGCCTTCACTATCTCCCAAGAGGTCTTTAGTTGAGCCTAATTCAATTGCCAAGGAAGTCGCTCTTTACGAATTCATTTTTTCCATCTAACATTATTTGACTAACTAACTACTAGTCTCATTTTTGCATAAAAGGACTAAAGCTATCATTGTTGTTAGCACACCCTAACTTCTACCACAAAGATTCCATCAATTACTACTCTTATTGTTTCCCATTCCCCAACTATTTCTAAGGAGGTATGGAAACAATAAGTTGAGTTCCCTTAACAAGTCCTCCTATTGTTGGGACCTCCCCTATTTCCATGACCCTTAGATTCATTGAAGATGAGCTGGAGAAGGATTTTCCTACCGATTCCCATACTTTATCAATCTTGAAGTTATCTATAGTCAAAGTGATCAAGTTCGCTTATTCGACTGTTGTTACTCTAGAAATGAAGGTTGTCTACAAGAAGTTGGCTCTAATGCTAGCTAACATTGCAATTTCCCATCAAATGTTCAAGACTAAAAAGGACAAGGAATCAAAAGAACTTCAATCGAGTTACTAAATTATAATAATAAAAAAGGACTATCTTACCCAGTATAAGGTAGTCGAGAAAAAAAAAAGAGATCCTTTGAGAGCAAGCAAGAATTACATATCAACTGGATGTTCTAATCAAGATTCAGGCTAAAATAACTAAACTTAGGCTAAGCTAAAGAGTGTGCTAGCTAATGTGAAATCTAGCACTGATGCTAAAATCAAGTTATATACTCAGGCTACTACTCTAGATAGCGAAACAGAACTTTTGGCCTAGCAAATAGAATATGAGAATGTGGCCTGGAGGCTAGCAAGATTGGAGTAGCCAAAGCTGAGAAATCTTAGGCAAGCCCTCAAGGATATTTTAGTTGAGGCCCTAAAAGATAAACTTATGCTGAGCTTGAAAATGGCCACCAATGGACTCAAATCCAATTGTCCTCAACTATTATTCCTAAGACCACCATCCTTGATGTTCTTTCAAATGATCCATTTCTTTTTGTGTAGGAAAATCCACCAATGCCTTGATTAATAAGACTTAGCGGATTTTAGGTTCGGGAAAGTAGCCTCAACATTTCATGGCCCTCTTTTTATTTTATTTTTTTTGCTAAACTAGGGTAGCTAGATTGTGGCTACCATGGACTTTCAACTATTGTTCGTAAGAGCAACACAGCATCTTGACACTATGTCAGTCAATATAAGGTTAGACCAATAACAATACCTTCTGGATTTCTATAGGCCCAGCAAACTTCAAACAAGGCTTCATGTTATCTCTTCAGCTTATCTGAAATGGCTTTCTTAATCATATCAATTAATATTTTATTAGTAGCCTTAATTTACCAATTATCCTAGGCATAGTATGGCATAGAATGGATCATTTTTATATCATACTTTTCTGCAAAGGTTACCACCTTTGTGTCCTGTGAAAATTGTCCTTGATCGGTTGTGGTGGTATGTGAAATTCTAAATCAATGCATAATCTATTTTTGAATGATGTTAATTACCTCATCTTAGGTCACATTGACCATCAGCGGAGCTTCAACCCACTTAATAAAGAAGTTAATAGCCATTATTATGAAAGAATGCCTCTTAGTTGAAAGAGGTGCAATTTTCCTATTAAATCCATAGCCCACCCTTGAAAAGGCAGGGGCTTGACTATGGCAAGCAAGGAGATTGTCAGTTGGTATCCTTTGAATAGGTGCATGGTGTTGACAAAGGCTTACATCCTTTAGCATACTCGAAATAATTAATTGTAATGGTAGGCCAATAGTAATCGTATCAATGCATTAGCCATCATATCTTTAGCCCTAATCGAAGTGCCTGCAGATACCTTCATGGACATCCCTTATAACCCTTAAGGCTTCTTTTCTACTTAAACATTTCATAAGAATGCCTTCCCATCCTCTTTTGAACAGCTCATCATTGATTATAAAAGGTGTTATTTAGTATTTTTCACACCTTAACACTTCAATAATTCTATTAAAAATATATTAAAAAGTAGAAAATAACAATGGTCTATAAGGTTAAGGGGTTAAATTATAAAGAGAAATAATAAATTATATGAAAAATTAGAGTATGAAATGTTTCATGAATTTCATCTATGATTTAATTGTCACTTTTACCCACCAATCTATTGTTGTGCATAGACGTAATTCGTTAATAGTTGATTATTCGTAAATTTTGCATCACTCAATATAAATGATAAAGAATAACATATTTCTTTTTTTTTTTTTTCTAAACTACTAGTTTATAATATTTGTTGTACTCTAATTAATTTGACTAAGTTCAATTGATCCATCATGAAAGAAAAACTATCTCAATACTAATTTTGTTTATTCCCATGACATTAAAAATCTAAATACATTTAAAAATCTCTCCAATAAAGAAGGCCGTGGGAGCGGATCCTGTCTTAACGGCTCTCATGGCGATACCAACTTAAAATAACTGTTTCCGACCAATAAAAATAAAAAATAAAACAATAACTGCCAACAACGCCACTGAAATCACGTCTTTCCCCAACTTGGTCTTTTTCATCAAATTTGTCATCTTCACGGGCAAACAAATCGGTCAAGATTTCTGCCACACTCAATATCAAGCTCTCATATCCCCCCTTGTGACCTCTCAACTTTATCCTAAAAATCCATCTACCCACATAAATACCATATGTTACGCATAGCACTATATGGCATATATTGAAAAATGCCAAAAACCTTGTTGTTACGGACAATCCATTTGACACGGCCAATTGTCGTCCAAATGCAATACACAAGGGTATAGACTCACAATTGCATGACAAACCCATCAGCTGACCAATGGTTTATTTGCTACACAAACCGACAATTCACCGCTATATGTTCCTGTCCTTTTCCGTCCAATGTCCATGCCCATGAACGAGTTTCTAGCTCCCTCTAACAAACTAAATGGTTCTCTGAACTAGCACTCATGTAAGTCATGGATATTCATATACCAACACATGCTTGGTCTTCTCCACAAACCCAATTAATTATGTAACCAAAAGTATGTATTATATGAAACTGTTACATGAGTCGTCTAGCACTAGCAGACTATGTGATTCATGCTTTTTATGGTAACAAAATTCAAATATTAGGCCACGAACAGTAACAGTTTTATTGCTGATTTTGAATCTTTTTGCCATCTTGTGCGTTCCTATTTGGTAAGTTCTTTTTTCCAGTTTCACCTTTGGGGCGTACGGGTGAATTTGGTTTGACATTGAAACAACACAGATAGGTTTGAGGACTTTTTGTTATCGTTTGACATGTGAAGGTTTTGGTTGGGGTGTCTTGCACAGTGTCACAGTCCTAGTCAAGTCCATTAATTGGACCAAATTTGAGGGCAACAACCCATGTACCCGCAAAACAAGAACCTATGGTTAAAAATTTACCAAATTTCCCACAAGATTCTGCCACGGCCTTAAAGGGTACTTGGTGTTTTGGGCCATGTGGGTGTGTTTCCCTTGTGCTGGAATTTGAGACAATTTAGAGTATTGATGACTGAAAGCATCAGAAAGTCAGCTCAGTCTCGGTCTCAGTTGCATCCACACTGATGATAATCGATAAGACTCTCAGTGAATTGGAGGCCCCAAGAGAAAGAAAAGAGAAAAACTGGGATGGGAGATGCTGGCAATTGCTCATTGATCATGTGCCCCTTGCTCATGATTTGATCTGTCTCATGACATGTCAAGATCAGCTTTGTCTCTCCCGAATCTTGGTTCTATTTTTTTCTTTGATTATATATTTATGATGTCAAATACTCTTACCAAGAAAATTATAAAATAAAAGAATCCTATGAGTGTGTAGATTAAATATGATATTAAAATTATTTCAATAATTGATTATAAGTATAGTTGCTTTTTCTATAATTAATTATGTAAAATTAAGTTTATGTTTAGATGTATTAATTTAAAAATAATTTTAAAGTAATATATTTTGTATGGATTGTACGAAAAAAAATACTTTTGTATGGTAAATTATTAAGAAAGACATAAAATGATAAATTTATATCATATAATGATTTATACTTAGGGCTAATTTGATAAAAATATCAAAATTCTAAAATTATCAATCTCTACTTATAATCAAAAGTTTTTTAAGAAGTTCATAATTATAAGCTAATTTTATGTTTAAAATTAAACTTTTTTCTTATAATTTATTTATTTATTTACTCAAATATAACAAATTGGGTAAATTAGACTGGTATTCCCTAAGGTTAAATGATATTACACATAATACCTCTCGATTTATCATATTTAAACTAATATCCCTTAAGGGATACTTAGTGTTATGTTTACAAGAGTACTCAGTGACACATTTCATAAAATACAAGAATATCGATTATAGTATCACCTAAATTTCAGGAAAAATTAGTGTATATTTCTATAAATTGAAATTACATATAATATCACTTAATCTCAATGGAAATCAATATAATTTATCCTAACAAATTATTTTAAAACAATTCTTATTCTAAAGGAAAAGTTGTTTTTAGATTATAATTAAGCATGCTTACCAATTAGATTGTAAACATGCTTTTTACCCAAACATAGCCATACAGTTGATAATTATTTGGATTACCAATTAAATAAAAACAAAGTTGTTGCTAGTACATATAATCTAATCAAGCATACAAAGCCCTCACTCCTATATGGCATGAGACCAAGTTGTCATACTGCTAATAAGGGAAAGTTTCAGTTCCTATCATTAACCTTCTTGCCATGTTTGGTGACTAAGATGTAAAGAGAAGAGGAAATGTTTTCCTTCTAATAAAATATTATACTAACATTATCTTTCAATAATGACAATTAGATGAAATTAAGAAATGCTTTTAAAGTGTAATAGTAATCTGACTTATTTAATAAAGATAGAAATGCAACCATAATAAAGAGACCAGATGTATTTGTGCATGTTTGGTAAAGCTAAAAAACAGCTTTTGGGGGGAATAAAGTTGTTTTAAAATAATTGGTCATATTTGAGAAAATAATAAAAATGGATTATAATAAAAAAAACTAATAATTTCAAGATAAAGATAACTTGTAATCATAAGTAATTTTTTGAAGATTTTGATTATAAACAAAAGCAGATTATTTCAAAATTATTATATTTTTATCTAATTGACCTTTAAATATCGAATATTATATAATATAAATAATCATTTCATATTATTTTTGTTAATTTTATCATATAAAATTAACCTTTTTTTTATACAATCTAAACAAAAAAATTATTTTAAAATTATTTTTTAGATATAGTATCCAAATATATATTAATTCTCGTATAATCGATTATATAAAAAAATGATTATACAAATAACTGATTGTTGAAATAATTTTAATTTTACAATTTTTTCAAATGCACACTTTGACCAATAAAAATGCGGAATGAAGTCATCTTTTAAAGGTAGAAACTAGAAATATTGCTACCATACCAATTTTCAAAGAGTTGCTAAGTATCAAGTGAATAAAGTGAGATTTAATTATACAAAAGGAAGGCTAGTCGAACGTAGTCTAAATGTTAATTTTATGTAAATGAAATGTTACTTTGAGAAATCAGACAAATACCAAATGATATGTATAAAACTCAGCTAGACTATCAGAAACTTAAGTTGCACATAACATGCAGCTACGATTAACTTGTAATTTGCGTTGGATCTATATTGTTATTCTCGTCCTACTCTCCGGAAAATTAGCATAACAAAACGGCAAAAGAAGGGGGGGAAAGGGGCAGAGGGGAAAATTTGTTTGGTTTCGTAAAAGGTGGGCAGCACATGTTCTGTTTTTAATTGTCTAGAAGAACCATAGAAACAAAATTCTCTAGACACGTTAAAGATAGTGTTCAAACCTCAGTGGTTGAAAGACGTTAAGAGAAAAGGACTAATGAGGTCACCATCCTATGCCTTTATGAGTCCCATGTTCATGCACTGCATGTCAGTTCACACTAGGAAGCCTTTCATGTGTTAAGTGTGAAATTTTTTTCACCACGTTGCAAACTGGAGCTTAACTCATGCGAAGTCCCCACCATCTGAGTCTTCAACAATTATTTCAATAATTATATATTCGATTTGATCTATGGAAAGATACGCAAACATACCTTTCATGCTTATTTGGGTAATAGCAATGAGATTCTCCAATCTTAACCATCCTTGTTAAACAAGTAGACCTACAAAGAAAACCAAGTGAAGATGTTAAAAAAAAGAAGGGGGGATTAAAAAACAATTATTGTAACCAGGTAAAACAAGAGGTACAAGAGGGTGGAACACAAGAGGGACCTACTTGAAGTCATTCATGCTCCCGATACATAAGCTATGATGTAAGTTCGGTTGCATTCATTAGTGCCGTAACATGTGGCCATTCGATTTTATCCACAAGACTGGAACTCATTGACTTTCTTTGGTTATGATTAGCGTGCCGACATCTTACCATTGCTATGCAAAAATATCAGTTGTCTATTGCCTACATAAGATAAATAGTGCTTTCATAATTTTGCACAATTGTACAAACAACTTTTTCATTAAGAACTAAAAATGGAAATTTAAGTTGAGAATGTTAGGAATACAAAGTTGTGCAGAAAGCATTAATTGCTTGATGTAGACTTAAGATATTAATGTGTTAGAGCTCTATCTCATCTATCGAAAAAAAATTGTTTGATGAGTTTAGTTTTGACACTTTTTTTCAAGTGGTACATTGACATCTTAATATTGTGATGCAAAGTTCGGTTTTCTTAATGCAGATAGGGAGTGTCCGCATTACACCAAGTTTATATTGGTAATCCAATAGATGAGATAGAGGGATGTATCTAGTGCATTACAGTATTTTCTTATTTTAGCCTGATTTAAAAAAAATGTGTTTAAATTTATTTGGGAAGTGCCTAGATTTTTTCTACGTGATCCAAAAATTAACTGAAATGTTTTTGGTATCGTACAGATAAAATTTGGTCATTTCTAAAATATAAAAGATATCATATAGATAAAATCTTATCAATTTAAAAATCATCAAATTTTATTTGTTTGATTCCATAAGTAAATAGAATATTTTGGGGTATTCAAAATAAAATTTTTTGTCACTTCTAAAATGCATTTAGCCACTATTTTAAAATCAGGCTAAATTGAAAAAATATTGTAATACACTACATATAATTTGATGTATGGATACACCCTTCCATCTCACCATTAGATTACCTAGTGTGTGAGCATTCTCCTAGAAGATAAATAGTTTTGCTTTCATAATTTTGCATAACTGTATAGATAGCTTCTTTATTTTTTGATATTTTTTTTCTTTTTGTAACTCGGCAGATAGTGATACCCTTTTTCTTTTAACAACACAAAGGAAATTTTAATTGTTCCACTTTCTCAAGTTTAACCATACTTGTTGAAGCAGTTCAAATTTAACGTTACACTGTAGAATGGTTCCTCCCATTATTCGAATGTGGCCTTTGGCTCGAAGGATTAGAACACAGGACTCTTGGGTAAATGATAAGATGGATGTGAGCTACTTATGCTCATTGTCTTATAATTCGCTATAATTTTTTATCGTATTTTTCTTGATATTCAACGCATTTAAATAAATTTAAATTTCTAAAAATATAGTCACTGTAATATATATTTAATTATATTTATTAAGATTTATTTGTTGAATATTATTGTGGTTCTTTAATCTGTTTACTTATATATGTCTCGCGAATTACTTTCATGACAATATATCCATGAAGGCAATAGCTTTGATTGGCACATCATATTTGGAGGGAAGAATGTGGATCTCGATATTTGGCAATGGTGGAACTGGATCAAGTGTATTGATCTCTGGATCTGGAAGTCTGGGAACTTCCTCTGCTTGTAGGACAGGGAAGTGTTTCTCAGAGCTAGAGGAGTCTGACTCACTGCTTTCTTCGGAGTCGGTATATTCTAGCCCGAAAACAGTAGAAGCATCTGGTTCATCCTGTTCATCATACCAGGATTCAATGTCTTCGTCTGCAGCTAGGTCAAGGGAATGGATCAGCTTAGAAGCTTTTTCCCTTTTATTCGGACAATTTTTTGAAAAATGTCCTTTCTTGCCACAAATAAAACATCGTTGGCCATCTTTTCCTCGAAAAGGTTTTCTCTTGAAGAATTTGACTTTCTTTTTTCTCCCCTTCATGAAGATCTTATTTTTCTTTCTAGCGGTTAGCTTGAAACGGCAGCTACAATCCTTCTCTTTACACTTGATCTCCAGATAATCTTTCTTGCAAGCTTTCGTATATATATATATATATATATATATATATATATATATATATATATATATATATATATAAATTGCTAATTGAACCCTGGTAAGATTTTAATTGAACCTTAGCGAGTAAAAGACTAATCTGATTTTAAAAACATTCAAAAGCATTGTTCAATACAAATATAAAATGTTATTTTTTATTAGGTTAACTCTGATTCATACTAGTCGTGAAACTTGTTTTACACTATTACCTACACGACTAAAAGAGTTTTATTACATAATAATAATAACTAAGCCTTATCTTAGTTGGTGGGTTCAACTATATAAGTAAGATGATACCATAGTGTCTATAGTCAAATTATTAAAATCTAAATCCTTTTTAATTGTTTTACCTATTATTTTCTTTTTATTCTCCCTTTATCTTTAACTATTGGGGCTACCTTTCATATAATCTCTCTTTATTGGAGTTTTTATAAGTCTTTTTCACATATATCTAAATCACCTAAAATAAGATTTTACCATCTTTTTACACAATAGATACTACACTAACTTTCTATCTGATGCATTTAATCTTAATTATATCTTATCTAGTATATCCACTCATCCAACACACCTCATCTATATAACATCGACCTTATTTTCTTGTTTATTTTTTATCTACAAACATTCAGTCTCATATAGGTATATAACATTGCCGGTTCTATAATTGTACGATAAAATTTCCATCAAAAGAGTTTCACTATAATAGCAACTATTTGAAATCTTGTTTTTTCCTTTAAATAATATAACAGTACATCATTAAATAATAACATAAATAATTATTTTAAGGAATGTAAACAATTTTATTATATGTATATATATCAGACCACGTTTGATATGCCAACACAAGTTTAACTGCATAAGGCAACGCTAATTATATTTCAGGTTTTCACAAACTTTAAGTATCTCATATTGATCGTCCAAAACCAAAACAAATGTTTGCGAAGGAAATGATAAACTCATTCATAAAGATTTTGAAACAAAGAAATAAAACAAAATCAAAGAGGTATTTTTGTAATTATCAATGAAGATTTTCAATTAAAAATTAAAGTAAGGAAAACAAAACTCTAAATAATATTACTTTTACTTTTGTAATAAAAATTTTAAAAAATAAAAATAATATGACATTTATGTAATCATAATAATAGCAGCACTAATAAGAACCAAAAACCTTAGATATGCAAAACTTAAGATCCTATGTATCAAGCTGCCCCTCAATATACGCCAATTCAAAAGATGGTAATGTTTAAAATGCCTACTTACAAAAATGAACATTCAATATATTTCACCTAAATTGCAAATGCAAATCCTTAAATGAAAAATAGAATAGCATGCAACATTGGAGACTTGGCATGCGCATCAAATGATGATTAACTAGGAATTTTTAGCTTAAAAAACTGACTAACTGATATTTGGTCAATGACGTGACAGACCTCGGATCTTATTTGTCACGTCTGTGCATATTGAGAATAATTTTCCTCACACTATTGCATGTTTGGAGTCGGTAATTTTTTTTTTCTTGAAACAGCATTTTAAAAAAAATGCTATTTTCAATATAACTTGATATATTTAGTAATTACAAATAAAATTAATTTATTTATAAGAAAAAAAAAACTTTACCCCTAAACTAAATGTCATATGTACTTTAATCCTTATAATTTTAAAAAAATACAAATCAACACCCTAAAATTTTCTGAATATGTAAATTATCATTTTGTTAATTTTTCTATCAATTATTAACAAGAATAGTGCATATTCAAGAAAATTTAGGATATTAAATTACACATTTAAAAAAATTTAAAGGAATTCAAACTTCAAGGGATATATTATATTTATTTTGACTAAAATACATATTTATAAAAATTCAAAAAGTTGATTTGCATCTTTTCAAAATACACATAACCTATAATTTAAAAGAGTAGAGTATTTTTTTCTCCTTTAGATAAAACTATTTTAAAAAAATTACTGTTTAGCATTTTAATTATAAACAAAAACTTGTTATTTAAAATTATGGCATTTTTATCAAATTAATTTTAAATATTAAATATTATATAATATAAACCTACAATTTTATATCCATTTTACTAATTTGCTATAAAAAACAACTTTTTTTTTTTTATAAAATTCAAACAAAACATACTATTTTAAAATCACTTCTCATCAATTTGTACTAACATTAAATCAATTTTCTAATAATCAATTATAGAAAAAAATAATTATACTTAAAATCAATTATTGAAATAATCTTACTTCACAATTTATCTAAACACACCCTTGACAAGAACCAATATCAATACTTTGCTTTGACATTATACAAAAAGGCGCGAATACAGTAGTATAATTCCTGCTTCACATTTATCCCGCTCTTATCAGGGGAAGCATTTCATCCTCTGCGAAGTGACACACGAAAGCCATGTTAACTATAGTCGAACAAAGATTATGATATTAAATTATTAAGTATGTCTTGAATCCGGTACCATTGACATTGATTACCTGTCTTTCAACTTCAACAGCTGATGCAGCTAGCCTCCGCTTCAAGATTGATCTCTCTTGCTCACAATTTTCTGTCTCTGTGTCTAACAGAAAATATAGGCAGCAAGATTCAGAGAGGGCAAGGGAATCCAACATACAACTATTAAAAGTTTCACACAAGAGCAAGAGACAAACAAACTAGATTAAGTGCATATTTGGAATTGCAATAATTTTTTCTCATAAAACCTGTTTTTAATATAACTAAATATGACTGATAAATATAGATAAAATTAAGGTTCAAATACGGTTTTAATCCCTATAAATCATTTTGGTTTTAATCCCTCTAATTTGTTTTTTTTGGCTTTTAATCCCTTATTTTCCCAATATTATGTTTTGATCCCTATTGTTAGCCAATATTGTTAAATAGCGATATTTATAAGGATCAATAAAAAATTCTTAAAATATTGATAAGACTAAAATCAAAATTTTTAATATTTATGTGTACTCTAAGTTACTTATACTAGCCAAAATTTAGAATGATAGAGACTAAAAACATAATATTGAAAAAAAGAAAAACCAACTAAAACCAAAATGAGCAATATTTATAAACTAAAAATATATTTATATCTATTTTATTTAAACTAGAAAAGTCCCCCCCCCCAACACAAAAAAAGTATTATTTTTGAGCATTTTGGTTATAAGTACAAACTAATTATTTTAGAGGAATGCTATTTTAGAATAAAGTGCAAAAGGTACATCTAATTTCATCTTATTACTAGGTCTTGGACCAATGTACTTGTACGGCCCAATCCCAAGTGGATATTAAAAAACAAAAATCCACCGGTGTCATTCTTAGATTAAACCAATGTGGGGTGAACCTTATTTTTTGTGTTCCACGATAAACACTCCTTCACATTCACCTTCAACGGCGTGAGTTCTGCCTTCTCCCTTCCATCGTCTTCTCCGACCGCACCTATGTAGTTACTCTCTCCCTCTCCCTCCACATTCAACACAACAAGATTCAAACTTTTTCCAATCTTTTAGATCACACAAGACACAAACAGAATAAGAGATATGTTACGAGTCCCACATCAAGGAGGTCATTTTGAAAGGGAAGTCTTATAAGGATTTGGGCTCTCCCATTCTAATAGTTAGCTTTTGGGGTATGGTTCTCCCAAGGACTTATACTCGTAATAAATGGTGCTTTCATTGAAAATCGGCCAACCGAAAAGGGCTACCTACGGAGGATTCTGACCAGCGAAGAGGCGACCGCGATCGAATGAATCGTTGCTAAGTGAAGTGCAGCCATCGGGACGCCAGCTTCTGAAGGAGGTGACAATGTTATAAGTCCCACATCGAGGAGGTCACCTTGAAAGAGAGGTCTTATAAAGACTTGATCTTCCCTACTCTAATAGCTAACTTTTGAGGTGTAATTCTCCCAAAGACTTACGCTCATAACAAAACCCAAAAGGAAAACACAACAACAATGTTAGTAGTTAGGAGACAAAACCCCAACCAAAAAAAAAAAAAAAACAAAGGAAAAAAGAAAGAAAGTGCAGAGCATGTAGAGAGCCTTCTCCCTCCCATCAGTGTTGCGATAGAGACACAGCTAGAGGGATGACTGTGGGAGAGAGAAATGTCTATTGTGAAACACAAGAAATAAGGTTTATCATAAGCTGCTCCATATGGCTTTTCTTTTTCTTTTTTTTACCTTGGGCCACCTCAAATTAGCACCGGTGCAAATTTTTTTTTTTTTTTTTAATTTCCACTACGATCCTGTATTCTAACTTTGATCTATCAAGGTCAAGAAGCACAAGGCAAGTGATGTCACACAAAGTATGAGCATCTTCCAAAGCAAATTACTTATAATGCTAGCCATTGACGATGTTTCCCTTCGACATTAAAGGCAACAAAGAAACTAACTAAAAGTATGAAAAAGAAAACGTTTAAGGTTGAAAGATACTTACCATAGTAATATGATGACAGGATAGTGATGCGTTCTGTTGGCTGGAAAAGAAAAAACAATATCATATAAGTACAGTAGAAGTAATTGCAGATATATTGAGTAATTTTAAACTTAGCACTAAACAAAAGAAAAGCATGTACATATTTGTTCCATTAGAATGCCAGCTGAACTAAAAGGATACAATTTAGACAACCGATCAATCCATGAAATAGATACCAACCACAGAAGCCTAGATGCGATTCCCCTTCCAGTCCTTTTAAAATTAGAGTAATAAAGAAAATTTAAAGAGTTCATAATTAGACAAGAGATACTTAAAACTTGGAGTTAAAGCCAAGAACGGAAAGGGTGTAGTGTCCCAATATGCTTGACAGCATAAACCAACGATAATAAACTTCCCTTAAGGGTATGTTTGGTTACCAAACACACCCTATGGGTGAGTAACTGAGAAAATTAGAGTGTATTTGTGTGTTGAGATTTTGGAAGGAAAGGGAGGAAAGGAAAGGGTTTAAAGAGTAACTATAAGCCTATTTTACTATTCAAACCCTTCCATTTCCTCCCTTCCATTTCCTCCCTTTCCCTTCAAAACCTGAACTCACGAAGCAAGGGCTCAAGGAAATAAATGAAAAAAAAAAAAATGAAATATCTACAAAGGCTTAAGAACAATTTCATTATAAGGATTAACTAAATGTTTTAAGAAACCATTAAACTGCAAAACATATGTACAAAGGCTTAAGAAAACTAAATGTTTTAAGATACCATTAAATTGCAAAACATTCTAATGCCTACTACAACATTCACATAAACTGATAACTATAAGAAATAGAAAAACCAAAAAATTCTTATTCAAATTACACTTCACCCTCTAACGTAAACAATAGTTATTATTTGAACATAATTTTCTTAATTTTCCATTGTACAAAAACCACACTCAACCTCAGCAATAAAAGCTTGCATGTGAAAAAATTTAAGCTACATATTATTGTACAACAATAACAACCATGTCGTAAAGATTCAACAAAGTTTTCTATAACTGTCGACTGCCAAACACAACCCTTATCTTTTATCCTGAGCATGGGACCAGCTATGTAAAGATTTGCAACAAAGCATAACATAAGCAGAGTTAAGCTGCATGTTACTATATACAATTTTTTTGTCCCACACATATATCTATGCATTCAAGTTTTGAGGATCTCTCGCCCACCCACCTTTTTGTTTCTATTCTCCCACAAGTCTCTCTAGGTTAGCCACTAGCTTCCCTTCAAAGTAGAAGAATAATATATATATATATATATATATATATATATATATATATATTGCAAGAAAATATCTATAAGCTTCCAAGAAATGTAAATTTATTAATTTATGCATATGATTTATGATGCATATGATTCATGATTGAACATTAAATGAATGAGAAAAAATGCACAAGATGGATAAGATTTTCAAGTGTACCATTACAAATATACCCTCTTTACGGGTAGGCAGTTGCTCAAGCTTTTTCAGTGTATCGTCACCTTTAGTAACTTTTCCAAATATTGCATACTGAAAAGGACTTACATCAGCATATCAATTGTAAACATTGCAATACATTTGAGTGAATCTTTCCAATGATATTAAGACATATATGCTTAGCCCACCTTGCCATCAAGATGAGGAGCATGTCCAAGCAGTATCGAAAACGAGGATGAACCACTGTCCGGGTCATCATACCTGCAGGAACAAACTTGCAACAGTCACTCAAACCAAAAGAGAAAATGGTTTCGAAAATTTAGAACATAAGCAATATACTAATGACAAATAAGTTATCTAGCTGATTATTCCCTATGAACATGCATTTAGACTTCAGATTGTAGATTCTATAACAGGACTCTGAATAAATGGACTCTCCACACTGCTGATACGACCTTCAAGAAACTTGCATCAGTCCTAACATCCCAAACAAACATTTTTAATATATTTCACTTAGATGCATCAAAATTTCAAAGATTCCAACCACTTATATTCCACAGAATCATATTTCATTATCATCTTAGCCACTCTCAACCCAATTTAATGGATTTTAGACGTCTTCCCTTTCAGGATCACTAAGCAGTATCTGACCAATCGATGCAAGACAACCCTTTAGAAACCCAAAGTGTCCTCTAAAGTCAAGTAATTCATTTGTATAATATGATTAATTGTGGCTTCATAGACCTAACAAGGCTTTGTCTCTAGATATATGCATGATGTTCTGCTCTAATTCAAAAAACAGAAAGTGCCACAAAACTTGGAGATTATACTTTAAATTAAGGCTTTGGACAAAGCACAGAGGAAGAGTTCTGACAGCGACTCTGTTCTCCAGTGTCGATGGCTAGAGCCTAGAGCAAAATCCTGAGATTTTTAATGGAAAATGTTTATCACTGGATCTTCTTTCTGACAAAACTGTTTCAAAGCCTGTTTGTGGATTCAGTGCTTGGCATCTTTCAGAAATTCTTTTTGTTCGACATGCAGAGGTACTTGAGAATTTTCTTATATGAGTTTTTCCTGATGTCTTAGCTCGTATTTGCTATGTCTATGCTTCTGGCTTTCTCTGGGAAAGATAACTTAATCTCAATTTCCTTCGTACTCATTCTCTCCCTGAATAATATCTTTCACCCAAAAAAAAAAAAAAAAAATCAATGCTAGAAACAAATTCACAAGCATATTTTAACTTTTTCATCAGACCCATGTTTGCTCATTTTCCATTCAATTTATTTTCTATCTCAGCTGCAGAGACCAAGATTCTGTAAGCACTTCTTTTTTCTCAAAAGGAGCACTATGACACTCAGTTAACATGACATGAAATTATTTATATGATCATCAAACCTCAGCTTGTGCCCTCAAAGGGAATTTGATATTTTGACTAAATATAACACACCATATCAAAATTAAGCAACTAGTTGCAGAACAACTACACTGATCATGAACCAAGGAGACTTTGTAATCACCAGTAAGCTCAGTTTCAATCTTTTCATTTTTAAAGTTACACACAGTAGAAGTTGAACTCAAGCTAAATCTAGCACCAACTGGAACTAATAAGTCATGAAACCATACACAAATGCAAGGACAGAAACATTAGAGCACAAAAGAAAGAAGTGAAATCAAGAACTTCAGCAGAAACAAGGAGGCTACAAACCACAGTTGCCATCTAAAGAGACCTAACCTTCCCATAGAAAGAATACCACGAACATGTTTGACTTCGCTGAATTCGCCAACAACAGTCTTTTCAGCTTCTATTCTTTGTTCCTTATTCATGGGTGCAGATCTTCCACCCATAACATCCGCTACTTGGGCCACAAATCCCTTATCCACCTGGACATTGAATTCAAAACCATTCACTTACAAAGTAATGCTATGCCAACCAACTATATAAATACCCAATGTTTACTTGTTTAGGTCCTGGAGAACTATACCCGGAAGAAATGATTAGTATTATAGCCTCCAAGTCTCACAAGCTTAAAAATGTGTTCAACAGTTTTGGGTGCAACAGCTGGAAAGAAACCAAATTCAATATCCCCATAATTTGTCTGCATTCAAAAACACAAGAAACAAAGTGATACGCTATGGACAACAACAACAATAAAGTTGATATCAATTTGACAAACAAGTTTTGTACACCAAAATTTCCCCAGCAAGATGGGATTTTTCCCTGAATGAGCTACTGGATTCCAATTTCCACTCATAGTCAGAACACAACTAATTGAGATAAACTCAATCAAAAAGATGGGTATCCACAGTTTGAGCTTCTCAATCACCCAAGATGTTAACAGAGCACACATAAATACAGTGACTACAACATTAGCAGCACTCACATTGATGAAACTCAGCTCAAGATTTGAACTTTAATTGCAGATTCAAGCAATTACAAATGGAAAAAACAAGAATTTATGCAAATTTTGATGCAAAAACCTGAAATACGACTCGAGCGGATCCAAGTTCAGGTTCCAGAGCAGAAATCACAGAAATTAAGGCCAACAAAATGCAACTTTTGATCAAAACACTGAATCCTCGGCTCCACATTTTGACCGACGTTAGATTTAGCACACCTTCACCTCCTTAGATTGGAGTCAACCATCAGAATTTCAGAAAACCAAAGTAGAAAATTTTTCAGTGTTACTGCACTTGTTTGGCACCTGAAAAATCACCCAATTTTTTTTTTTAATACATAAAGTTTCTTCGTTTTTATCAGAAAGTTTCATGCTTTGTAATTTCTAAGAGAAAAATTGTTGGGTAGGATTAAGCCCAAAAGGCTCTAGTTTATGTCCAAGCCCAACAATAATGTGGCTTCGTTGTCTGAAGTTGGACTGGGCTGATTGAGCCTAAATTCTTTTTTAACTTTATCAAATTTTTTTATCTTTCCTTTTGGTTTTGGTCAAGGACGTTTTTTAATTTATGTAAACTGTTCCTTATTGTACTGGGCTGATAAGCCCATATAATTTTGGAAAAAAATCCACTTCACTTCTTTAAATTATAAACTATGTTTGTTTTAACATTTGTATATTTTAAAAAGATATAAATCAACATCTTAAATTTTCCTAAATATGTAAAATGGTCCGAATGATAATTTTTTCATCAATTATTAACAAAAATAGCACACATTGAAAAAAGCTTGGGATATAAAATTATACGTTTAGGAAAGTTCAAGAGTTAATTTACACATAATCTAAAGTTCAAGGGATATAATACACTTAATTTGACTAATATGCACATTTAGAAAAATTCAAATAGTCGATTTATATATTTTTAAAATATAAGAATTAAAATATACATGACCTATTTAAGAGAGTAAATTATTTTTTCTCCTATTAATTTTTGATGTGACATCGTATTTGTTAAATTTTTTAAAATAGTTACAATCAAGATTAGGCCCAAAAGTCTTTTGTTTGTTTGTCAAAAGCCCAAAAGTTGGTTTAGACCAAAAACGTTGGTCTGGTCTGGCAAAACCGGCTTTATCTTACTTTGGGGCTCAAGATAACTAGGTCAGATTGAGTAGTGGAGCTCATGGGCCGATGGGCCTTGGATGGGAATTATTGATTTCTTCTAGCAAACCAGCACACTGGAAGAACCAAAAATTAAAGCGACGTGCATGCATATTGGAATTCATTAAATAACTGCAGAAATAATATCTTCACAAAGTCGATGCATATTCTTTTATTTGATGATGTAGCTTTTTTCTTTTTCTTTTTCTTTTTCTTTTTTAACTTAACTTTCTCCTTTGATGTTTACTATAAAATTCTACCAGAGAAAACTTAATAGATGCAAGTTTGAAAGACAACCCCCCTTGTCTTCGCTAAAAGTGCTTATTATATCAAAGACTTTGAACGGCTCAAAAGCAAGGTATAGGCACTTGACCTTTAACCTTATAGGCATAGCCCAAATTTTTGGCACATGCTAATGTTTAGGTTCAACGTTTCCACACAGAAATGATAGTAATAGCGGCCTTGGCTTCAAGTTTTTATTGTGCAACCAAACTTTTTGTATTGGCATTTAACCACTATCGGAGTGAAAGCAGTTTTGTACAATTTAAGTGTAGGAGAAAAGAAGAACACTTAGCACAACAATTACTACTCAAACCCATTAACATGAAATTGCCCATCATTATTACCAAACTGTTCAACAAAGACAGGAGATGACTGCACCACAGTTCCCTCTCTATATTCTAAGTTATAGGTGCAATCGTTTCAGAATATACCAATTCAAGTGGGCAATTACAAACCCAAACCAAATTCTCTGCAACTAGATGTAGAATTTCTTCTATTAAAAAAGGGGGGGAATATGTACCAAGTTTAAAGAGTGTGCCTGTGATGACAATTTGGCCAGCAATGCCCACTGAATGAAAACTTTATTCTCTAATAAGTGTTTGGTATTTAGCACCTTTCTCTATCGATTGTAATTGCAAGGTATGTTGTCAATTGGAAAATACAAATCCTATTAATCATTATTATTGTTATTTTTGATAATTCTATTCTTCAAACAGAACCTGAACCCGGTTCCAACTGCAGCTATTATTCTGGCCCAAGAGCCCAGCCCCATTGGGCAACTACATAGCGTCTTCCTTCAAAGTATGTTTTGATGTTTTCTCTTGGTATCAGCCTTCGTTGTCACGTAGAAGCCTCGCTAGAACTTCCCCACAAAATCATGCAAAATTAAAGGAAGATCGCATCAGTCCCCTGAGAAGACTAAATTTTCTATCCATGTGTGTAGCAATATTCAATAGAAAATAATTTCCATGATTGGATTCAACATTAAGAATTTACTTTATTTAATCTATTGGGATATAATTAATGCTCTAATTATTTTAAAAATTCAACATATCAATATTTAATTAGTTTAAGCAATATGACACTTATTCTTTTTAAATAATGTTTTGTATTTGACTCTTAAGACTTATTTAAGTAATGATATATGCTTGCATTCTAATTACAGTGAAAGATTCAGTATCTCAAACTTAAATATGAAAATACCAAAATAACAAACAAAAATCAACAAAGATTAGAGAATACCATAAGGTTTGGATAATGGAAAAGAAGACATACTTCTTACTTTGACTATTGTAGATCAAACCTTGTCCAGGAAGAAATTTCCCGAATAGACCAAGCTAATACGGGAGGTGACCCACTAAAATCTCAAAACAAAAACAGAAAAGGAAAAAACTAGGTAGATGAAAAAGCGACTGAAAAATTCTTTTTACTAATTTCTACGTCAAGTATCGGACATATGTTAAAGTCAAATACATTATATAAAAGATACATTGATATGATATATAATTATGATTTGTTGTATTAAAAATTGTGTGGATAACAATTTTCTATTTTTTCCACAACTTAATTTCAAAATGGTAGGAGAGTCAAATGGATTTTTCCTTTTCTTTTTGGAAGGATGGTGGAACCAAAACTAAGATTGTATGTTACCCTAATTTCCTTGCAAATATGGATTATGTTGATGGATGCTACTTGTATATGTTCTCATAGTGTTTAATGAAGATTATATGTGATTTAACTTTCGCTATAGGCTTTGACCTATAAAGCCAAAACCAAATGACCTCAAAGAAGGGGCACGGGGTTGTCGTAAGTCACGCAAACCCATGATAGGTACTACTCAGAATTGTTCCAAGCAAAAGTTAACTAAGTAACTATAGGGGTTAGGCCGAACCACAGTCATATCAAAACCTTATTTTTTTTTCACAATACATTGCACCCTTAAACCCTAGCTTTCCATTTTGCAATCAAATGTAAACATTAACAAGTAATCAACAATAATTAATTGCCGACCATTGATTCTAGAAGGAAAGAAAATTAGACCAAAAAAGTAAAAGATTATCCAAAAGCTGGAAAAGTAAAAGAGATTCAACAATCCACAGACCACAGTAGTTATCTACATAATAAACACACTTATCTTAACACGCGTTGCCGTCTCCAACACCCACAACCCCTTCTAAAACCCCAACCAGACACAATCTCAATCCGAAAACGACCTCAAAATAAAATGAAAAGCACTTTAAGAAGAGCTTATCATCCACGCAATCTGCTTTTGCATGCCCAAAATAGATAGCATTATTCAACAACACATTTGTAATCAACACTTTTCAACTTATTTTATTTAATCTCCCAAAAGGGTACTAGCGATCATTACCAACCATGTTTCAATTTTCCTTTTCTTTTTTTTTTTTTCCATCTGAAATTCAACTTTTGCATTGGCATGTATGTAATTGTGGTGTTGAGGGGTAAGGTAATTAAATTGAATTTGGGGTTTGGAGTTTTGAGGGCATGCACCTTGGTAGAGGCCATGTGGTGAAGCAGAAAATGCCCCCACTGGTGTTGTGGAGATGAGGGCGATGTTTAATAGTGTTAGGCATAGAATAGTGACAGAGATAGACCACTAATTAGTTGTCGGCCTACAGTTTTAGAAAGGAGGGGGTGGGCATAATTGTGCGCGTAACACTTCCAACTACCAGGAACTTGCACGCAACCCTGGCCCTCCCTCTCACCTTCTTCATTCTTGGCAAAATTTTAAGATCTTGGTACTCTATTTGTCTGAAATAAGTTCAGGACTTGTTAACTATTGTGTTCAGAACATCTGTTATAAAGAAATTAGAATAATCAATGCTATCAATGTTTGATTAGTTTAAGTAATTTGGTATTTATTTCTCTTAAGTAATATCTTATAGTCGAGTCATGTGGATAGAAAAACTAACGCCTGATTTGAGCCAGATTAATTGGAGTTCAGGAAATTTTGAATACTAATGCTCTAAATCAAAAATACAGATAATTGGTATTTAATTGATTCGAGCAATACAAATAATAATAATAATAATATTTTTTTATTTTTAAAAATAAATTAATTTAGAATTTAATTTGTATATATTATCTGTGTAAAAAAATTTTATACAGACATTCAATCATATATTGTCATATCAATAAAAAAAATTTACACAAACATTTAATTGGATAACTATCATTATATAGTAATTAAACTCATTAATTTAACTCAAATCAAATTAATTAAAGTTAAATAAATGCTAGATATTAGTAATTTTAATCAAAATATGGAGAAATAAGAGTGAAAAATATTAATAAAAAAAATAAAATATGTAGTATGTTAAAATTACCGGAAAAAAAAAGGATTTACTTTTCTAAGAGAGTTAAGTACTCCTTAAATAGTAATCTTAAAATATGCATTAGAAAAAGTTACATAATTATACGCTATTAATTTTATTTTTATTCTTTTTTGTTATTCCTCAATCGCTATTTGAGAGAGCTTAACTTACCCAGCACCTTCATTTTGAAATTACGTGAACATTACCAAAGACCAAATGTGGATGTGAATGCTAATTGTAGACAGTAATAAATTAATTTAAATTATGGTTAATTAATATCACCTTGATTAAAAATAAAAAAATTTAGTTATTTTGATTTTCAAAAACGATGTCTCTTTTGTTATTTTGGCAAAGTTACAATTGTAAACGAGTCAAATTCTAACAAAATATAATTTGAAATGTGTCACTTTTATATTTCATTTTATGAGAAAGGCAAGAGAAAAATATTTAAGGGATGTTTGATTTGTTTTATAATTTTATTTTTGAATAATATACTTTTATTAATAATTATGAAAATATCACCTCTTTTTCTTTTTCTTTTTTCTCATATAAAATACAAGGTGTAAAAGAAACATGTAAATATTCAAGTATAAAAATGATATTGTTGTTGTAATAATGAGGTCGTACACAGAGATCAATCTATGCTATCAAATTTTAACAATGTATTTTTAAGTAAAATCATTAGAGCAAGGTTAAAAAAATATCTCCATTAATTTTCTAAAAACTTCTGTTACTTTTTTTGTATAAACATCTTTTACTTCTTTTTTATCAACTATCTTCATGTGAATTTTTTTCAGCTAAGTAGCCTTCTATTAAGCTTCTTCCAACATGGTTAACAATGTCTCTTTTCTGGCTGATTTCCTTTTGCATACTTTAAATATTCCCTCTAATCTTTTGGTTTTTTAGGTACGAGAAAGAGAATAATAAGTTACATAGAAACATTAAAGCATGCAGCAATAGAGTTAATTTACCTAATAGATTTTTCATTCATATATTATGATAACTTGAATTTGATTTCTGGATTTATCATTGATGAGTGATCTGTAAATACCTATGTAAACACTTAACGAGCTAGAAGCGTGCCTTGCCACGTAAGATTAGGGTAAGTCTTGTCCTTAATCTAAACTTTTGCCTATCCAAAAAAAAAAAAATTAAAGCATCTCTATAAGATTTATGTCTCTATAAGTATTTCTATAAATCTTTTTGTTTTTAAATTATAAAAAAAAAGGATTTATGTCCGATATTAAGTAATTCTCCGAAGAACTTGGTGTAAAAATCTTACTCGTACAAGTTTGGAGAGAATGAATTAAACCTGATACCTTACTATAAGAAGATCTCAAAATCACTAGCACTCTTCTTAAGATTTTCTCATATGATAAGTTTTTAATCTACTTATTCCCATGTTTTAAATCGTGTTGAAATTGAACCCGATAATCCATCTACAGGGACAATATTGACAAAAAGAAAATTATGTTTGCGCCATAAAAAGTAAAAATGATTGCAATAAAACCGCAGTGATAATCATATTCATTTCTCTACTTTTTCCCTTAAAATTCGTCCAGTTTTTTACCTTTTTTCCATTGTAGCTGTTGCATTTAAAATTTATAACGCATTAATTAATTTTTTTAACTTTGCCGTTAACATGAAAAAGCAAGGTAAAAACTAATAAAGTAATAATAATATTTTTAAAATTTAATAAAAATATTTAATCAGATAAATTTATTTCCACTTATTATTGAATTTATTTAATGACTTTCTTGATACTATAGTATAATCTTAAAAAAATATATAAACAAAAGATTGATGAAGTATATAAATTCTTCTTGTTGCAAAAATAGAATTATAATAATGATAATAATATAATCATATCTCAGATGGATTTAATTTAAATATACTGTCCATGTAAAAAAAATTTTACACAGATATCCAATTATATATTATTACATTAGCAAAACTCTTTAACATAATCACTCACTATTTGAATGATTATGCAAATAGAAGGTTTTGATTGGATGATAGTGTAAAAAAATTTTACAGCGTCAGTATACCCAATTAAACTCATCTCATATATTAGAAAATACTAAATATTTTTATAATATTTCAATTTCACTCCCAAATATATACTACTCTTGAATTATGACATATAATAATATGCAAATACATGAGAGGGCCGTCACTCACTCTCTCATTTTTCTTGATTACTCCACGCATCAATGAAAAGGCATATGTGCAAACTTCAATGGATGCAAACAATTTCCCATTTGGTTTCTTTTTCTTTTCTTGAGTGAAACCGATCACGCCACATGATACATACAACATTTGACAATGAAACTGAAATATTCTCTAAGCACACGAAAGAAAGTGATTTTCATAAAAGAGTAGGGGAATAATCAGATACATTCATCAATTTCAATCTTTCTCATCAGCTACCAAAATTGAATAAAATTCAATGCTTGCGCCTGTGCAATTCACCAAGAAAGATTCTCCATTAATTAGATAATATTACCAAGCTATGATTAAGAGAGGTTGGTGATGAGCCATTTATTTATTATTATTTAGGGCTCTAATTAAGAGCGTGAAGATTCTTAATGGAATCAACCCCAACTTTAATCAAATTTAATTTATAAGGGAAAGGAAAAAAAGGAAAGAGCCCTTAATGGTTGTGGTCATTGAGATGGAAACGTTTTTGAAGTCATGTCATTTACAGCAACAAGAATAACACCAGCATCTACTTTTTTCTTTCAATCTTATTTCTTTTCTTTTGAGAAACAAAAAGAATAATTCAGAAGGGAAATGAAATATATGGTGAGAAAGAAAGGCAATTGAACCTATATAGAAAGGGAAGGGGGAGGGGACAGCACAGTTAGTTTTAAACGTTAGATATCAGTAATTAATGTACCATATGGTTTCCCTTGTTTTTTAACTCTAGTTTTCTCACATTTTCAGTATCTTTTGCCGAAGCCTTAATGTGCAAGGTCATTTTCACGGTGCAAATAAGGTGGTTTGAATGAACTATTTTGGAAGGGTGGGGGGATTTTCCTTGTGCCAAAACAAGAGGGTAATTTTGCTTTGGTTAGGCCAAATTCACGGATTTCTCGCATAACCTCTTTATTGTTTGTGAACAGGACATAAAACTCTATCATCTACCACAGCTAGATGACAGCACCACATCATACTTTCATACTGTGCATGACATGTATTTACTTCAATGTGTAAACCAAACCAATATTTAGTTGATTCAATTGATTCAACACTTCTTTTAAATAAGATCTTAAATTTGGATTTTGTAGATTAAAAAAAAAATAGTGCTAGAAAAACTTTATATTTATAGCGGGTTAATCTAATTCAAGCTAAATTAATTAAAGCCTAATAGATTTTAGATATTATTAATTTAGGCAAAAAATGAATAAATAAATAATATGTACAATAAATAAAATTGGAAATTTATGAAAGAGAAAGAGACGGGCAAGGTTGAAGATGACGTTTGCCTAACTGTGTTGTTGTTCTCCTTGTAATTCTCCTTTCCTTTTTGTTTTGAATATTTTGAATTGATCATATGATAAATATTCTCCCTTGTGGAAATGGAATAGGGATAGCACACAGGAGATAAATAGGAATACGTCTCTCCTCAATCAATTGACCCTTTTGCGTCTGGCTTTTCCCTATGCTTATTATTGACTTGGTTGCTCTCAAACAAAGACACCCACCTTCTATTTCCAGCTTGATATCTCTCTTTATTGGATAATAAAATAACGTTTTTATATTCTCTATCAACCAACCCTTTTGCTTGCAAGTTGAGAACTTGAGATACCGACGCGCACATCTCATCTTTTTTTTTTTGATATCCTCTTTCAATTTTCCCACACATTTTTTCATTTTTTGAAGAAACATTTTCTTACAAGCTGAAATGATTTTTTTCTCCCCAAAAATTAAATGATTGATATCTTTATTCAAATTATCTTTTCTATTTTTTTAAATATTAAAATGAAATTGATATTTAAAAAAAAAATACACTTGACGGTAATCATATTAAATATCATTTTAATTACTCATATTTGGTTAGTTAAAATAGTTTGATACTTATTTTTTTAAAAATAAAATCTTAAGTCAAATCTTGTAAAAAACAAAAGAAAATTAACATATAAAGAGTTCTATCTCATAATGGATTAATCCAACTTAAATTAAATTAATTAAATCTAGTAAATTATGTATATAGTTTCAAAATAGGAAATGGGGTGCATTGGTTTTAAACCCACTTTTTATGGTCTTATTATATGATGCTGCAAGGGGCCCTTTGCCAGATAAAACCCAAGCTAACGTGCAATTTTTGTCCTGTAAACAACATACATGTCACATGGTAGCCCCCCACTCCATCCACTTGTTCTTCTTCTCTTATACTCCAAAACAAAGCTCAACACACAACCACCATCAAAGCTCCTTTATTTTTTTTATAAGCGAGAGATGAGTTGAGTTGAGATGATTATCCAATCTCTCATTATTTCATACACTATAGGTAGCCAGATAAGGAAAAACAAAAGGAAACATTTTGGATGTACAACAAAGACAACCCTGTTTAACATTCTTTACACTCACATTCTCATATCTTTCTCCTCTTTCGCCCTCTTTTTATCTGTCCATCTATTTAAGTCTAAAGTCGTGGCTTCGTTTGTTTTTACTCAATAGTCAATAATAGATAATTGTTATTTCTAATGCCTTTTCAGTTGGCCCAAGTCATAAAACTTCATCTCAATCTCAAATAAACAATATAGGTACCAAGTTTTGTCACCTATTGCGGCCAAAGCTACCGTCTTTAAGATGAATCACGCGCACCACATCAGTGCTACAAGATTGTGAAGTTAACTTATTATTATTATTATTATTATTATCACCATCATCGTCAAAATACTAATAAGGTGCCGGTCACATGTTTGGAGTCGCACAGCCTGGAGGAGAAAACCACACCAAAAAAAAAAAAAAAAAATTATTTTAGGGTGTCTTTGATATGGTAGTAAAAATGAGAAAGCCAATTTTATGAACTATATTTATGTATAATTTTATACATAATTTAATCCATAAAATTTTCTCCTTCATTTTTACATACCTTAAGAATTTTATTTATCTTTGGAAAAAAAGCCACTCAACTAAGAAAAAAAAGCTACTCAACTAATCCCGAAAAATCTCCTTATGCAAACCCCTTTAGCCTATAGAGATGATGTCGCTATTGTTATTAACATATGCAGTTGCGAAATTTGTTTTTGAGTCCAAATGTCCAATCACTCAAGGATTGATTCACTTGGTTTTTATTTACAACGAGGGGGAGAAAGTATCTATCAAAACTATTTTTTTCGAATAATTATAATTTCATATTTGGAACATTTTTACTAATTCGAAAAGATAATCAATTGATTTTTCACTTCACTCAATCGGTTATTTGTTTATCTGATTAATCTAATTAATCTGATTGAAAAATTATTATTATATTAAATTATGGACCAATCTGAAACTTAATATAAATCACATACTTTTTTGTACTATCGATCAAACCAGATTTTACAGCTATGCTTTATTATTATGTAACGTATGTAAGAAAGCTGTTGTACATTATTTATGTGGTTTTGCTAACTAGTGCACTAAGATTTTAATGGTGAAAAATTTTGATTGAAAAAATAAAAATTTTAAGTCTTTAATACATGCAATGCATTAAAAATTTCAAAAGTTTCTACTATATATTAAAATCTTAACCAATACTTTTAGAATACTGGTTAGCAAAATTCTCATTTATATAGAAACAATTTCTTACAGAATTCACAAGCTCTTCATTTTTCTTTTTCTTGTTTTCTCCTCCACACTTTTCACTTTTTCTGTAACAGTCATGGTTATCATTTATGAAATCCGAAAATATTTGTCTATGTGATTTCAACATTACCAATATGTATGAAATTGATATGATCAACCCGATATATGCACGAACAACAGTTGCAAAATGGTAAGGAGGA
Source organism: Pterocarpus santalinus (assembly GCA_031439595.1). NCBI lineage: Eukaryota > Viridiplantae > Streptophyta > Magnoliopsida > Fabales > Fabaceae > Pterocarpus > Pterocarpus santalinus. Next base: position 19,271,345 of record CM062531.1, read on the forward strand.
TTTTGAGAATTCAAGTCAATGACAAGATATGATAAAGAATACCGCTTTCAGCCTTTCACACAAAAGCGTTTTCTTAATCCTTCCTCCTTTCGCTTAAGCATATATCATAGTTAATAATAATATTCCTTGTTTAGTGTGTGTTTTTTTTTGTGAATCGCAATTCGTCATTAACGCCTTTCTCACCGTCCAATAATGCTTCACACGAACACAGGCCTTTACACGAGGGATTGACACGTGTGCGGGTGACATTGGAAAGAAAAGTGGCCTCGGCTTGTGAAGAAGGTGGATTATTATAAGCACTTATTGCACGCCAAGAATCTCCTTTTTTTTTTAGCACTCAGGTTTGTGATAGTGGAATTGCTTGGTTTTGAAGTTTGTTTTTATTATTATTCTAAAAAATTTATTTATTTGTAGGTATAAATATCAATTATTTCTATATCTCTTTCTAAGGTGACTCATGCACACGACGGTCATGTTCTCAGTTTTTTTTTACCCTAATAAGCCTTTTTATTTGGCGATTCTTTTAAGTAAATTAATAAGATATCCAAAATGCTTGTTTGATCCAACATATACTTACCTTTCCTCGCATTATTGTAATTTTACTGGTAGACATCTTTTCTATAAACAAAAGTGTTATTGTAACCCTTCTCCTCAGATGATTTTGATCTTATTATCTTGACGGCAAAAGATGACAAGCTACGGCTTCAATTTAATTCGTAGGGTAATGAAATAACGTGAATGAAGTAAGTACTCTGTTCTTTACTAGCTAGACAAACTATTTTGGATACTTGAGAAAACTTTGTCCTCGTTTCCTTTGTCTTATTCAAGTTTACAACAGAAAATAGATGACCATAAACGTATGCGTGTATGTCTGACACTGCGTTTGTGTTGTTGTATCCTAATTTTAGAAATTAATGCCGGTGTCAATTGAGTACGAAACTTGTTGGCCTGGTATACCTTCTCCTAAGGCAAAACGAAGAGGGTAAACTTTGTTTGAAAAAAGAAAAAACTTAAAAGTACAAATCATGGATATTATAGATGAGCTTCACAAGTCTCATGCAGCAAATTTCGGAAATGGACTCTTCTATATAAAATTTTTACATGACCTGATCATATATAATCTTTTACTTTGATTTTCTTATGTCATGTGCCTTGTCTATACCCTATTTTTTGAATTAATAGTAAAAAATTAAACATGATCAAGTTATATAAAAATTTCACATAAGAGTATCAATTATCAAAAATTTCCAATTGTAATTAATACTTTTAACACTAGTGTTGAAACTTCATTTATTCCTCTCACTCTCGTATATAATCGCCTCTATGCTCTCTCTTTCTCTCTCTCTCTCTCTCTCTTTATACATATATACATTTATACATACATATATAGTAAGAGGAGTAATTACTTGTAAGAGTAAGAAAAATAAATTTTAACCATTATTTTATATGAATAATCATGATTAAAGTATAAATCTATGTGATTTTTTAATTAATTATGTGATATTTTTTATAATTAATTTCTTGCTCGGACTCTCTAGACCTAGAGAGGAGCACCAAGCAAAGTTCAAGAAACTACATGCAGAATAAACACAAACAGATTGGGGACATATACAATTGACCATTAATATATGATTTAATTATCAATATTTGATTTTCTCTAGGGGATGGCAATGGGGCGTGGGGGCAAGAAGTAGTCCCTTACACCTCCAAAGTTCCCTCCATTCCCTGCAGCAAGTAAAAGTTTCCTCCATGTCCATTCTCTTCTCATCTCCACATCCATGGTGGTCCGAGTAGGCCCCAAAATAAATTTAAAAAATCAAGAAATCTCATCTAAGTAATTAAATTAAAAATTAAAAAAATAAAAATTATAAAACAAAGTTGATCCAGGTCTTAGATTTTTAATCTTACATTATTATTATCAAATTTCCAAATATTGAATCAAGTCACAACCATTATAATAACACCAAAATATACAACAATGAAATATAAAAAGTTCAACAACATTAAACATTATTAATAAGATATTAAATATTTTCATAATCTTCATTTCTGAACTTAAATTTCGCTTCAATTTACCTACAAAAAGGAATATATGCTTAGTGGGTGGTTTTAGCGGCTATTTAGCAGCTATATTTAGAGAGTGAGTGAGAGTGAAGGTAAGTTACAAACTTAGAACAACAAAGTTTGGTTGTGTTTTTTTAAATTTTTTTTTTAAAAATAATAAATATAATAATAATAATTATATATATATATATATATATATATATAAAGATCAATTTACACCAATAAATTAAACATATATCTCACACTCTGAAATAACTTTTTATTGAAAAAATAGTTTACAAAACCAACTATTAGAATATTAAAAATTTATATATTATAGATCATATCTATAAAATATTATATTAATTTCAAATTGTTCATAAACTTTTCATATATATCTAATCAATATAATAAATAGTTCTTGAATATATACAAATAATTAAGAACTGTTCCATACCATTCTTATTGATGTCAAATTTAAAAAAAAAAAATTGGCACAAATGATCAATATGATAGGTAGTTATAATTTAATTGTTAGATTAATAATTTAATAAGAACTATATTTTATAAAAAATTATTAAAAATATAACTGTATTAAATCTTATATAAGTGTGAATCAATTCCTCCTATGTATAATAATAATAATAATAATAACAATATCAACATGAATGCCTTTGATAATGGCCTCCCAATTTCAATGTACTACTTCTTTGTATTTAACTTGATTAAACTACCCTCACCTAAAAAAGCTAACTCAGTAACTCACCACCTGAAAGAGGAAGGGAAAATTAAAACAGAAAGAGAAAAAAGACCCATTTACATCACAGGTACGCACCACCGGCAAATTGCTAATTGCTGTTGGTAGTTATTAACAAAAGTACAGCAAATACGATCAAATATTTCCAACAAACAATTTGATACCCATGTCATAATTAAAAGAGTTATGTACGTAAACTAATATTTTTTCAGCCTCTATATCGATTTACTTCTATCCACTATTGGATATGATTTAGGACACAAATAAAATGAATTTTGTATCCTATCCAATAGTAGATGAGAGTGAATTTACATAGAAATCGAGAAAATATTAGTTTAAATAATGTTTTCTCTCTAATTTTACTTTTGGTATTTTAGTTTACTGCTGTGCATTTTAAATTTATTTAAAAACATTTATTTTTGGACATCAGGCCTTGTAGTAATTATGTAAGTAAATGAACCGCACCAACTTAGTGTTTGATATGAATTAAGAGTTCATCTCTATGTCATATGCTATATATGATTTAGAAACTAATAATAAGCTCTAGAAGTCACCAAATCAAAAAAAAAAAAAACAAAAAAAAAATACCGCTAGGAATCAATTTGATTTTAAATTTTTTTACAAGAAAACTTGGTTTCTCAGTTTGGTTAAAAGTTGTAATGAGTTTTTCTTAGATGACATGTGGAATATAATAGTAATTAGCCAGGTAATACAGTAATAATAGTTCTTTTAAACCACAAAAATAATGTAATTGTTCAGACAGATAATGAGTCATCATAAAAGTTTTCTCTTTTTTGTTATTTTTCTTATTTAAACCATCAATATCTAAAGTTGATTGAATTTTAACTATTTGGATTTCAACTCTCTCATAATTACTTTTGTTTTCCTGGGCAAAGCTATGATGCCAAAAAAAATTACCAGAACCTTTGATAAAAAAATAATGGTGATCGTTAAATGAAATAAAGTGGTATGATCTATTTATCCATCTAGAAGTCAACATGTATGCCATATCATTCTAACAAATAAGTTTGGGTAAAAATTTTGGTTGTGTAACATTTTTCTTTTTTCTTTTTAAAATCTACAAGACTTAAACATGAGACTTTACTTAAGAAAAATAAGTGTTGAACTACTGGAATCAACCATGCATTAACTCTGCCTTTTGTTACTTTATAAAGGTGATTTGTTGTTTATATTTCTCTGAATTTCTAATGCATTAACAGTATATTTGGATGAAATATTCTTACAGAGTAATGTATTTTTTTAGAGGATTTCAATTGATTTAACCTAAAACTCTTTGTTTGGATACTAATATGTGAAAGAATTTTAAAACTTTAAGTACGTTTATGAGGTATTTTATAAACTTCAAAGAGTGAATTACAATTTTCATCTCCACGCAAGGAATTCTAATTTCTAAAATCTCCTCTCTTCTTTATGTATTGTCTCTTAACCCCTTCCTCCTACAAATCTACCATAACAAGCCGCCCGCCACCCACTGCCAATCACCCCCTAACCATTGCTTATTGGTTGCTGACTTTGGATCACTGCTTAGTGTCCGCTGTCCAGCGCTCGTCGCCTCCAATTCCCAAAAAGAATGTAATTTAATTTTATTATGCAAACAAAATATTTTGTAAATAAAATAATATAATTACTTTATCCAAATAAAAATTTTAAAAATAAAAATAATTGAATTAAAGCATTTAAATTTTTCTGTATTTTAAATTCTTAAAATTTAATAACACTCTACCTAAAAACACTCTTAAGAAAATATTCAAGTCGACATGGCCATTTTCAATGTGTTTATTCTATGTATAAACTGGCCAAGAATGATGTTTAAAATCCTCTTGTTTGGTACAACATGATTTAAGACATATATGTGTTTTTAGTTTTTTTTCTTTGGGTGTAATTTTAGACATGTCCGTAACTTTCTTTTTTTTTTTAAAAAGAAAAAGAAAAATGATTTCCTAATTTTTTTGTATATACTATTTACATCAATTTAATATTGAGATTAATTTTAATAGATTATCAGTATTACAAAAGAGTTTTATATTATCATCCAATTACAGTTATAATAAATAAGGCTTTTGAGGTAGTGAATGTGAATTAAACACTTTTATTGATGTGATAATATATGATTCAATATATGTGGAAAATATTTTTACACTAATAATGCATTACAATTAAATTCATTTAATATCATTACATTTATAGTTTTAATTACATTATATTGTCATATATCACGTTGCCATTTTGCCAATAGAGTTGACTTATCTAGTTGACCTTTCACTCATATATAATCATAGCTTAAGTTTGATTTTTGGGTTTGGAGACATGTCTTGATGTTGTATTGGGATGAATTTTCTCTTCAACCTAAATTTTACGTATACAAAAATTATATACTTCATCTAGTTCAAATTATTTGTCACTTTAATTTAACCATTTGGACACTAACTAAAGAATCCAAAATCAAGAGTTGATTATAAAAAATTTACCAAAATATTATAACTTAATAACTAATTTATTGTGTTAGTATTTTATTATTTATTATGCTTAGAATTATGTGGAGAATATATTTAAAAAATTTATAATAAATGCTTTATTAAAATTTGAGAGTGATAGATAAAATCAATAATAATAATAATAATAATAATTCATAATTGTGAGCATAATCATTTTTTTAATACAAATTAAAAATAATGAATGAGTAGGCTTATTGAAACATCCCTCATTTGCTGTGTCGCACTCACATAGCCCGACATGTGGCACAAACTTCCAAGGCATCGTTGGTGGTCATGCGCTCAGCCCCAAAATAACCATCGTCGGCACGTGCGGAGTGCACTCGCACGTGTTCTGGATTAGATAAAGCATAATCCTTGCGCTTTAATAAAGGTTTATTGGATTAGATCGAAGGCCCCACGTGAACCTGCGGCGCATGAGCCGCTCATGACTCATTCAATCTATTGTGATTTGAACGACGTCGTCAAGGCCTATATGCGCAAACCAACAGTTATCAACACGTCCCAATACCGTCCAAATATAACATCAAAAGTCAAAACTATACGTTAAAGGATATAATTTATACATATTATCATTACCAAAATTTTTTATATTATCATCTAATTATATATTGCTATATCAATAAATATAATTAAAAATTTAAAATAATTTTATATTATCAACCAATAAAAATAGTAAAAAGTGTCAACTCACACAAATAACTATCCATTATAATGAGAGACCTACCATAATTTCTCATTTTCTCTTATTTTATTGGTTGACAATGTAAAATAGTTTTACACTATCAGTACATACCAATTAAACTCTATAATTAAATCTTATACCCATTACTTGAATAATCACGTAAATAGAAGAATATGATTGATTGATTGTATAAAAAAATTTTGTCCTGTCAATGTATTAAAATTAAATTCTGTATTAAAAACTCCATAAATTCAAGTTTTTTTTTTCCCTTTGATCATGAGATAACTATCCACTTGTAAAAAGGTTGTATGCATGTATAATCGAGGATCATATTGTATTTGGAGGTTTCTTTAATATTATTATTTTTTTTGAAAATATCAATACTTCCCAAATTCTCTCTAATCTTAGATATTTGTTATTCTAGAGTTTATACATAAAATAAATTAATCAACGAATAATCTAAATATAGTAAAAATAATTTAATTTGATAAAAATATCATTTTATTAAAATTACAATCTTATTTATATTTCACTCACTCCGCTAATTTTATTAGTATATTTACAAAAATTACCTCATAATCGTGAATTGTGACATTCATTAATTAAGAGGAAGTTTTGTGGAGGCATCTTAAGCCGAATTTATAGTTGATGTAACAAGTCAAAGAGTTTCTAATGACAAATAAATAAATACATGCATGTAGGAAAATGAGTTTTGAAAAAAACGTGTAATTATTAAATATATTCAACAAGGATACCATGTAAGGGTAAAAGTAAAAGAATATTGATAATACCTTTATATTTTAAAGAGATAAATAAACTAAATCGAGCTTAAACCTTAAAAGTGACATATATTCAGGATCACTAAAACTAATAATTAGTAATATTTCATGAATTTGTATTTGTAGTTGTATTTATAACTTAGATTGAATGTCCACTTAATTAGAAGGTCATATCATTAAGTGACCAGAGATTAAATAGTTAAATTAAAAAGGTTAAACAAAAAATATATATATAAAATTGTACTTCATATAAAAGTACTATATGGACAAAAAATCTATACAAAAAGTAGTATATATAATTATATAAAATCGTACTTCATATAAAAAGTACTATATATGAACAAAAAATCTACACAAAAGTACTGTATATAATTATATGAAAGCGTACTTCATATAGAAAGTATGGCTTTTTATTGTTTTAAAATTAAAAAAATATTATTTATATATATACATCTTTTGAAGATTATTTTTCAAAATGTTATGTTTTTTATTATAGTGAAATCGATTTAAGTTGAGTCGATTTCATTACGAGATAAATTTAACACTAAAAACTGAGAATGCATGAAAATCAATTCAACTTGGATCAAATTCATCATTATTCAAGTGAATAGCGTTGAATTCAATTTAAGTTAGATCAAACTCAATACTATTTAAACTTTAATCCTAAACCACTGCCCTATTTAAACCTTATGCCAAATCTTACTTGGCCAGTCTTTTGCATGTGAGTTTTGAAAGAAAGTGTGTAAAAAAATGATTGAGATATATACTTATTCATCATAGTGGTGAAATTATAAATATAAATAAGGGGGTAAACTTTGGTAATAAAAATCCTTAATTTATGATTGTTTATCTATCTATTACTTTATTAGAGTTGCAGAACACAATTCCGTAAAAGATAGGCCAATAAAGTAATAAGCAAATCATGCAAGTATTTTATTAGATGTCCATGGCAATTGGAAAAGGTGTGCTCCGCTACAGAAGTTGGCAACTGAATAGCGATGATGATGTTGGGCTCATATTCACTTTTCGCGCCTAATTTCCAGAGATTTGCACCATCAAGTTGTTTGTTGTTATAGAGGCGTCGCACTTGAGCTTTGGTGGATTTGCTCTTGATCCAACACATGGTTTTATGCCACAGTCAGTGCATTCTCCAACTTTTACGATGGCAAGTCCCATGCAAAACGAAAATGTTCAAAACAAAAATGTGAATGATTTAATGGATGATCCAACCTTCCATGAACTTGCAATGCAGGTTATAGAGCAGCTCTCATGGGTTGGTCTTATTGCAGGTTATGATTTTACTATTGATGACGGAGATGATGAAGAGGAGCCAGTTGAAGTATCGTTTGACAGTGATAGTGGCTCGGATGGAGTGGCAGAGCCTATTAACCCAAAGCCAACCATCTAGGACCCAATCTCAATTCCAATCTCAATCAAGCGAACATGTCAATCACTATTCATCTCTGAATTTGGAAGCCATACATACGAGAACTTTTCTAGGGTTCGACATTATGGATGGAGGTAAAATTCCAACATTGGTAGAAGAGAATGAGTTGCAGGTGGGGCGACAATTTCATGACAAAGAAGCTATGTTATTTGCGATAAAAAATTACAGCATCCGAAGATTAGTTGAGTATAAAGTCTTGGAGTCAGACCATATAAAATATCATGATAAGTGCAAGTACTTTGGAAACTGGTGTAATTGGAGTATACGCATAACATATTGCCGAAAGAAGGAATTGTAGGAAATTTAAAAGTATAACGGACCACATACATGTGTGTTTGCATTGCTTTTGCAAGACCACTCCCAACTGGAGACTAATGTTATCTATGCCACCAAATTTCTCATGGTACAAGCTGATTCAACTATTTTGATTAAAATGCTGTAGGGAGTAGTGAAGAATAAGTTTGGCTTTAAGACATCGTATAGGAAACTATGGCTTGCCAAGCAAAAGGCTATTGCTCGAATTTTTGGCAATTGGGAAGAGTCATTTAATAAGCTTTCGAGATGGTTGCAAGGTCTTCAAACATTTATGCCAAGTACAATATTTGAATTGTCAGCTCTGCCATATTATATGGGGAGTTTTGTTGACCATAGCTTTGTGATATTCCTCCACTTGTTCTGGACTTATTCGCCATGTATTAAAGCATTCAAATACTAGAAACTGTTCATTTTAGTGGATAGTATGCATTTGTATGGCAAGTATGGTGGGACATTATTGAGGGCAATTGCCCAAGATGGTAACTCAAATATTCTGTCCATTGTATTTGTCGTGGTGGAGGGGGAGATGACAGAAGCATAGCCATTTTTTTTACTAATGTTCAGCGGCATGTGTCACCATAAGAAGGCATTCTCATGATTTTTGATAGGCATGTTGCTATCAAAGCTGCTCTAAATGTAGAAGGCAGTGGTTGGCATCCTCTATTGGCTCATCATGCATATTGCATTCACCACATCATCTCAAACTTTACGGTAACATTTAAGAGCAAAGATGCAAAAAGAACTCTAATGAATGCGGCCAATGCAAAGACTTATCGAGAGTATCTTTTAGTATCGTGGCTTGTTAAAAGATGAGAATCCAGCCATGTGTAAAAGGATTGACAAGATTTCCATTGAAGAGTGGGCACAACATACTGACAAAGGATGCAAGTTCGAGCATATGACAACTAATTTGTCCGAGTGCATTAATATTATTTTGAGGGGCATCCAGAATCTTCCAATTACAACTCTATTGAAGTCCACTTATTTCCATCTTGTTGAGCTATTTGTCAAAAAAAGAAGGGAGGCAGAGGCCCAACTTGCCGCCGGACAAATGTTTTCGCAGGCCTTGCAACGAGCAATCAAGGAGAATAGACAGTTGACTGGTACCATGATGGTGTCTGAATTTACCTTGTCGAACTCGTCATTTGTGGTATAAGAACTCGAACCAATAGAGGATTGGAGTCAAAGAAATTATAGAGTGATGTTAATGGATCGATGGTGTGATTGCAGGTACTTTCAAGTGATGCATTATCCATGCCGCCATGTGCTCGCTATGTGCGCATATGCTCAAATTGATTGGGCCAATTTTGTTGATAATGTGTATCGTATCCATACTGTATTTGACATCTACATAATAGAGTTTGCACCTATTGCAAATGAAGATTATTGGCCTCTATATAGTGGACCTCGAATACACCCAAATCCAGACCTTAGGCCAGCTACCGAGGATCGTCCAATTTCGACCAAAATCTGAAACGAAATAGATGCAGTTGAACCAGGGCAATCAAAGCACTGTGGCCTATGTAGGCAAGAGGGTCACACCAGATGAAGATGCCCAACCTTACATCCTTCGTCCTCCAACTAGATTGGCGAAGATAATTAGTTTTGTGGACTTATGAATGTGTTGTGTATTTTGTGATCAACTAATCGCATTATGTTTTATCCATGCAGTTATTTTTAGTGTTTTATTGCTATAAGTTAAATGTAGGCCCAGTTAATCTAATCTAAGTATGTTTTGATTATTGATCTTAGCAAATCTAATCTAAGCATGCTCCTTGCCATGTATCAATGTCTAGGTTTAGCATGGCTGGGCACGTACGGGGAGGGTAGGTTGCCAAGAGATAGGTGGGATTGGGAATTGCTGCAATCCTCATCAAGAGCATCATCTTTATCATTCTCCATATTTGCTGGCTACTGGCGGTGACTTGCATATGTCCTAGCACGCAATCGACAATCCCGATCCACTGATCTAGCACATGAGCTAGTCAAGGCACACCAGCCATTGGTGGGATATGGGTTGGTACGTCACTTAGCAATTCGACCTGCTTCGAGTTGCAAAGGATCATATCTCCAAACAGAAACCTTCATGCAATAGCTGAGTACCATATACTGTGCTCAACTGATGGACGATGGTCTTGGGCTAGGAAAAATCAAATCACCTAAGGCCACCTTTCCTCCCATAATTCATGAAACTCCTTAGGATAAGCTAGCCACCAAACATCAGTATTACTGTGCCCATTGATCGCATGCAGCCTATCAATATTCAATGGCTCATCTGGTATGTGCCTCTATCCACCGAGTTGTCGAACAATACGATCTACCTGATATCACTCAATAGTGGCGAAGCATATTAGTGCTATAACAAATGGCCAAATGTCGAACTTATCATAAATCCACGCGGGTGTGATCTGGATGATGAGTTGTTTGTAATATGGGGTCCACTCATATTGCAATAGTTAACAACAATACATTAAATTTTCTGCTGAAGGCATCAAATCAAAAAGTCAATAATAATGAATAAATGCTACGTATCTTAACCCAGTAATACCAATCTCGTCAATCCATCGCGTATGTGTCAATAATCAACGCGCCATCGTATCAATTGTGGCCACCATTTTTCGCTGCCTAAAAACAACACACACACACACACACATATTCTGCATTTTAATATTGCAAATAACAAATGTAAATAAAATAAAAGTTCACTATTCAGTCAACACCCTATCTTGCTGCTAATGGAAACCTGAGCTTATGTCTGCCTCGAGGACTAAACTTTGGTAATCTATACCATATCCACGATTATAGTAAGGCTAGGCAACCAACAATATTAACCACTTGACTATTAATAGTAGGATATAGATTTACTGCAACATTGCCAAGCCCCAACAAAGGCTCTGTACACGGCAAAGTCACAAAGTAGAGGTAGCCACTTTAAATGAACTTTGAATCCTGACTTATCTAAAAATAATAAGCCACCAAACAAAAGCATAATATATGCCCGAGCGTGGTGTACTATTGCATCCTGAGTTGGACTATCATCCAATTTAAATGTCTCTATAAACCAGTAGCAATTCACAAAGTGCCCACGATGATGCTTCAGACTCAGCACAGCCCCGAGCGGCTCGTCGCACAGGCTACTCAGCACAGCCCTGAGCGGCTCGTCGCACAAGCTAAGTATATCATTACTTTCAAAATGCTACCATGAGGACATGTATCCGCTGACTGGGTCTCTATCAATATGTAACTCCGGCTATAATGCAACATCCTAGAGTGTAGTGGTGCACTCTCCATATAGCAGATGAAATGTGTGTGTCTCTAAATGCCAATGCTCAACAAAAGTACTAATCAATGCATGATCATACTCGAAATAGGGAATCTGCGATGCATGCCACAAGTCCGCATTGTGCAAATACGGCTTGATTGATGGATGCGGCTCATGTATCCTATAACGCTTGTTACGTAGGACTCGAGGCCACTGTATACCATGACTGCACAAATATAATTACAATAATAAAGTACAGTTATGAGCCAAGTTATTAATTAAGTATAGTAATATACCCTAAGCTAATGTAACAATAACTCAAATATCTAAACTTATTTCATTACAAAAATAAAATAGTTACTAAATTATAGAAAATAAACTAAACCCTAAATTGGTATCAATAAAAATATAAACCAATGATATTTTTTAATCAATTACTATTACAATAAATTAATCAAACTAAGTTAGTACTTAAGTATACTAACTAAGTTAACATACCCTAAGCTAATTTAATAGTAACTCCAATATATAAACTTATTTCACCACAGAAATAAAATAGACACTAGAATAATAAAATTAACTAATAACTAAATTAAATTAATAAAGATAAATACTTGTAATTTTTATTAATTAATTATCTTTACAATAAATTTACTAAATTAAATTATTAATTAAATATACTACCTAAATTAACCTATCTTATATTAAATTATTAAAATAATTTACTAACTACATTAATAAATTAATTAATTAATTAAATTAAAATACAAAATAGCAATAAAAGATAAATTAAAAATTGAAATTACCTGTGTATTAAGATTTACAACAATATGTCCAAGTGCATCAAGTTGAAATAAATTATTACTTTCCATTCCTTTTTTTTTCTTTACCAACTAAACCTTTTTCTATTGCTCTCTAATCTCTTTCTACTTTTTTTTTTCGCTTTCTAAAACTCTAAACTTTGCATAATCGATTCAATATGAACCAATTTCATATTTATAGGGAAAGGGGGTAATTCAATACTATTCACTTAAATAGTGCTGAATTTGATTCAAGTTGAATCGAATTCATCACTATTAACTTAAATAGTGATGAATTCGATCCAAGTTGAATTGATTTCCATGCATTTCTTACTCTTCGGTGTCAAATTTTCCTCGTAATCAAATCGATCCAACTTGAATCAATTTCACTATAATCCGAAAAAAGAAAATTTTGGAAAATAATCTTCAAAAGGCGTATATATGTAAATAATATTTTTTTAATTTTAAAATAATAAAAAGCCTAGAAAGTACTATACATGAACAAAAAAAAATCTATATAAAAAGTGATATATATAATATTTTTGGATTTAATTTTGATGTATTATTAATAGATATTGGTTTAAAAAAAAAGATATACTATTAATGTAAAACTTGTTGATACAATTATCTACTTATGTATTCCTATGTCATCAAAACTACTTAACACTTACATTAACTAGCAATGATAATACTTTACATAGACTCATATACTAAACTAGCAATGATAATAATCTATTGATTGAATAGCAATAAAAATTTAAAAATTAATGACATTGCTTAGGAGGAGCATGTAGTCTAAAGATAGAATGTATTCCATAACAAAGTCATTCACATATCGTGTTTAAATAGCCTTTTTGAAGCTTTAATTAAGAAATGAGAACAAGGGGAGAAAGTTAAATCGTTTAGGCTTTTTGAAGCGCTAATTGAAGCAGAGTTAAATGGTTTGGGCAAATAAATAGGTCACCTAAATTTAACTATTATTTACTATGAAAAATTGTCATAAGTAACCACAATAGCTCAAGTATGGTGTTCTGCATTCATAGCCATACTAGTTGTACTAGTACACTACATACAAATATCATAGTTGTCAAGACGGTAAAGGGTTTAAGGCAAGGGGATCCGCTATTCCCGTTCATCTTTATTTTGGTAGTAGATGTTCTCAATTGACTGGAGTCAAGACCTAAGAATTTGGGTATGATAGAAGGCATCTGCGTGGGAAAAGAAAAAATGGAACTATCATATTTACAATTTACAGATGACACAATTTTATTTTGCTTAGTTGAGAAGAAAATAATTTAGAATTATAGAAGGATATTATGGAATGTTTTAGGGGTAATGATTGGTTTGATTATCAACTATGATAAATATGCCTTTATTCCTTTTAAATGCTGCAATAATTAGGTGTCAAGAATGCAAAGGAAGTTAAATTGCAAGGTGGTTTTACTGTCTATTAGATATTTAGAGATCCTATTACAAATCCAAGGAAAGTTGAAACATGGAGGCCGGTGATTGAAAGGATACAAAAAAGTTAAGCTGTTGGAGAGCAAACTTACTATGTAAAGATGGAAGACTAGTTCTCATTAAAATAGTTTTAAATAGTATTGTTTGTACTATCTTGGTACCTTCAAAATACCAAAGAGGAAGTCAAGAAGATTATTTCCTTGCAGAGCAAATTCTTTTGGGTGAATGGAGATGACAAGAAAGGAGTGTCATTAGTCAAGTAGAGCTTATCCAAAATTCAAAAGATCAGGGAGGTTTAGGAGATGAGGATTTGGTTGTTAAAGTATGGCTATGCTTTTCTAGTGGTGGTAGAGGTTTACCTTGGAAGAGAATCGTCTTAGAAAAAAGGTGGTATGTTCTTGCTTTAAGTTGATATCTAACAGACTAATGGCTAAATAGAGAATTTTAGTAGGTGGTCCTCCTTGGGCTATAATTTGTCATATTCATGTTGGAAACTTGGCGTTGTCTGATCTAATTCAAAGGAATCTGGATGAATATGGCGATGAGAAAAAAAAAAAAAAACTCTCCTTTGGAGCATTAATGGGTAGGGGAAAAGAAACTGAAAATTATATTTCCAAGGTTGTTATTTATGTCTATGCAGGAGAGCAAGACTATTGTAGAATGTGGAATTTGGTATGAAGCAATATGGATATAGAATTTGCAATAGAGAAGATCTCTATTTGAGTAGGAGACAAATTTGTTATATGATCTAATGAAAATCTAATTTTAGGTGTCTCTCACAAAGGAATTCCATAATAAAGCTTTTTGACAATTTGACAACAAAGGTATTTTTTTAGTTAGATAGAGCTAAAATTGGATATCATGAATCTTTGTCTGTTCTGAATAATTGAATCAAAGGTGTTTGGAAATTATTTGTCCCTCCTAAAGTTGAATTACTAGCTTGGTTTGTAACTCTTGGTAGGCTAGACACTAAGGATAGATTATTTAGATTGAATATAATCAGCGCAAAAGAAATAAGGTGTGTTCTTTGTAATGAATTTGTGGAGGATGAGAATCATCTACTTTTTTTCATGCTATTTCCCATGGAAACTAGTGTGCATGCTTGGACAAGTGGGGTTTTTCTTGGGTTTGCCTTTGTGATGGTTGGAAATTCTTTGAATCATTGGAGTCATTTGACCTGAAAAATTCCCAAAAAAGCTTTGATTATCTGTATTCTTAGTTATCATGTGGTCAGTATGGAATTGCATGAATAGGATAATTTTTTACAAAGTTCAAATAGATTAGGAGGACATGTTGATGTCGGTTAAAATGAAGGTGGATTATTGGAGTGGGGGTGTGTGCTTTATAATAACTAGGAGATTTCATTATGCTTTACAATGGAATATGTAGAATGTAAATCTCTAATTGGAGCAAAATTTGCGGTGATAGTTAACATGCTCCTACTATCTTGTCAACACAAGTGGTTAAAGGGTTCAGCTCTTATGGTACCTACATTCTCTAATTCGATCATCTCTTAGTTAGGCTTAGAGAAGGAATTAAGTTTGGAACTGCATTATGCATGGAACAAATTGCAAAATATCAAGAACCATTTCAAGGATTTGACTTTTGCTCACAGGAAAAGTTGTATAAAAACTGTCACAGAGTGTTAGAATGATGCAATATAGAATTAGGATAGTACTAATCTAACCTCATGGTATACTCCACTATCCAATGATGCTTTGTATTGCTCTATATTTTTGTTGGGAATGGTTCCCCTCAAGTAGCAATCTCACATGACCATGTCATGTGAGATTTCCACTTAAAAAGATCCATTCCATTTTTTACTTTCTAATGTTCTGGTTGTTTTTGTACTAAAATGTATTAAAATCCTCTCCTCCCATTTTTAGAGTTGAGTGTTGACAATGTGACAATTTATTTTTCATTTGAAGATATATGACAAATTATTAATTATTAATAGTGCATTTGCATATGTTAAAGAGGCAAATTTCATGTTGGGATAACAAGTTCAAAATTGATTTTAAAGAATCTAGATTAAGTTTTCAAGAGGTAACAAATAGTTGACAAGGGATAACAAATAATTGCTTTTTTATGAACAAAATCAAATTAGGAGATAATATTAGAGTTCAATTGGTATGCACTGATAGTGTAAAATTATTTTACACTATCAACCAATAGAAATAGGGAAAAGCAAGAAATTATGGTAGGTCCCTCATTATAATGGGTAGTTATTTGTGTGAATTGGCACTTTTCACTATTTCTATTGGCTGACAGTGTAAAACTATTTTACATTGTCAATACATTTAAATTAAATTCATAAAATTAACTTCATCCAAAATCAAGTTTACAAATTTTACTTCAAAAGCAAACTAAAAAAGACTTGTACTTTTGTTTTAAAAAAATTATTTTATTTTATTTTATTACTAGTGTAAAACTTTTTAAGTTATTGTCTAATAGTATTATCTTGATATATTATTTTTAAATTAATTATATTAAATATCAAGTTTATTAAATAGTATATGCTTAAATATGTTTTTGATTCTTGAAAAAATAATGAATTTTAGTTTTGGTCTATAAAATTTTAGGTTTGGTTTTAACCCAATTTTTTTTTTTAAAAAGTGTCTATTTTATAATCCATATGGTTAAAGGACTTTTATTAAGTGATGATGTGTCTAATAAAGTTCAAGTCACACTGCATATGTGGCATCGTAATCCAATATGGCACCTATCTTCAAGAACTCCTCTCTCGCTACTTTCACTCCCCACTCAACTACACCTTTCACTTTACCACTCCACTTTCCTTCAAAGCCCCACCTTTCCCTCACAAACATGACACCTTTTCAACATGACAAAATTATGGGCAGCAATCCAAGAGAAGGGTTGAATCTATGCGAGCTTGGGTCATTACCGCCATTCCCGCTTTGTGGTGGCATGGGTTAAGGTTGTGCAAGTTTTGATTTCGAGGAACACAATGGGGCAATAATTGAGGCGTGGTTTGGTTGTGGTGCATGGAATACGGCTACAATAGGGGCTTGGTGATGGTAGTTTGCATTTGATGGTGCTGCTTGTTAACGATGTGAAGGGCAGGTGGCGTGACAGAGGCTTAGGTGGTGGTGTGCAATTCAAGGTGACATGGTGATAGTTGTAAGAATTATAAACATGGTGGTTCAATGAAGAGTGGTGGTGCTACAAGGGATTTGATTCCTAGGTTGAGATTGTTTTTAGCCTTTCATGATTTATGTTCTAACTTTTTTATTTTATTGGTTTGGGTTTAGCTAGGCTATGAGTTTGGGTTGACTGTTGCATATTAACATTAAATATGCATCCTGAGTTGGTCAAAGATTTTGATTTTTTCCATGATTTTTATTGTATTATTCATCCCTTTAATGTGATTTCTGGTTGGAAATGAATTGTGTCGAATTCGATATTTGGATTTCAATTGATTTTCTAGTTTTGGATTTAGTTTGGTATCCTAATTTGGGTTGATGATTTGAGGTGATACAGTGAAGGGCCTCTTAAGGGAAGAATGGGGACTTTGAGGGAAGGGACAGCGGTGGGGTGAAAAATATAGCGGGGCAGGGACTAAAAGCAATGAGAAAAGAGGTTATGACAATTTAGATACTACGTTGGAATAGGAAGCCATATATATACTATTATTTGGATTTTCGTTAGACACACCATCACTTAACAAAGGTTTCTTGATGACGGGAACTAGAATAGACAATTCCAAAAAAATTTGGATTGAAACCAAATGTAAAATTTTATAAGGATGAAAATCAAAATTTAAGTATATTTTTAAGAATAAAAACATATTTAAATTGACAATATAATACTACTCTATTACATGATAGTATATAATTTATTTTATAATACAATGTATTTCAGTTCAAAATAAAAGAAAACGTGTTAAATTATATTTCTAATAAAAGAATACCCAAAGAATCGCCGTTAATTTTTCCTTTTCTTTTTCTTTTGTAAGTTCAAATAATGGATGTTCAAAAACTTAATATCTCGTGAAACAAACTGTGGAATTTGAGCCGTGCGACGAGTTAGAATCAAACAAGGAAAGTGAGTGGGGGCCACCGCCGGAATGTATGTGAGCGACGATTGTTGAAATCGCATCCGTCCAATTTGTTGCAGTCACCAATGACGTATTATAATTATATGGGCAACAGTTATATCAAGTAAACATTAAGCAACGATTCAACGTTATATGCTTTATTTTTGGTATGAATGTTGTATGCTTTTATTCGCGTCAATAAAGAAGGAATAACAATGTTTGCACTGAAAAAAGGAATAATAGCTGAAGAGGACAACAAAAAAAGAAAAAACAAAACAAAACAAAACAATTAAAAGTTAATCAAAATTAATATTGTATAGAAGTTAATAAAAGCAAAACAACGACAAATGAATTGAATCACAGGACAAAGTCTTTTGAAGCACCCTTATTTTAATTTTTAATGGTAGAAAGCACCCTTAAAAGTTGTTCTGATATTTGTAACATTTATGCTTTCTCCAGTTGTCAGAGAAAAAATGTATAAGCATGGAACATTTGGTGATTAATCAATTAAAGCATGCTGCATTATATTAGCACAAAATGTATACAATGGCCTGAGGTGCCCATGGATAACCAAAGTAACCATCATAAGTTATGTCTAAGAAAATTAAACGACAAATACATATTATAGACAGCATTTTTCCTCCACTTATTTTTTTTGAAAAAAAATCGAGAACAACAACAATTAAAGATAACAAGGACGTAATCATAGCGTTGCATGAAAAAGGAAGAAGCTGGAAGATGATTACGATGTGGGAACTGTTGTGATTGACTGAAAATGCCGACCAAAGGTTGCGCTTTTGATACTGAAATAGTTTTATGGTTCTGAATTATCATGTGATTGTATTCATAATCACTAATATTATAGTATTTTAGATAAGACCAACAAGTTAATAATAGATCTATCTAAAATAGTATGCTATTATGACCATGAATATAATTATATAATACTTCAGAATCACCAAAATATTTATCCTTTTAATAAGAAAATAAACAAGTCGAGTTGATGAGGGGAAACAAAGGAAGGGATAGAGGCTGGCAGAGAAGAAGATTATAATTGAAGGGTATGATAGGGCACGAAAGTGCAAAAGGCAACATCCTACCTCTCAAATTCAAAGCCTATAAGATTAGATTGGGAGTAGTGACAGTTGGAAGTATAATTAAAAGCTTGACATGATTTTTAATACTTAAATAATGAATTTCACTATCTCAATACTGTGATAGCAATAAAATTTGGACTTAATCTCTTTGTTCATTTGTGGATGTGTCCCAATGCCAGCCTCTCATTCTTGTCAAGAGACTCGACACAACTTAATCTTCTCAATAATGCTTTTTCTTTTTTCTTTTTTCTTTTTTTTTGTCTATTTTAAACAATGGCTGTAGTACTCATAATGTTACATAAATATATGCTTTTGTCACTTAAGCTAACTCAAAATATGAATAAAATAATTTAAACTCAAACGAAATTGTATAAAGTTGGATAGAAAGTCTGATTTGTTTGATTTTTTTATTGTAACTAATCTATTCCATCTATATAATTATTTTAGGGTATGCTAGTTCATTCGAGTTTTGAACACACCGTCTCAAAACTGAAAACCAGATGCCTGTTATTATATATATCGCCAAGAGTAGAAAAATTCAGAATTTTCAATAACTAAAAACTTCTACAGTCATATATATATATTATATTCTTTATGTATAGCATTTTTCAGTGTTTAAATTAGTTTCACTTAGTGTAGACTATATCATGAAATTTTAAAATCATTGTAGTATACAAACTGAGAAAGAAAAACCTTATAATTAATCTTCCAGACACAATAAACACAGGAGGTTACTAATAATTTTAATACATTCTCAATGCTTATAGATACCAAACTTTCCTTCATTAAAAAGTACAGACATTCTTCCCTTTCTAGTAGCTCTTTTTTTTAGGGTCCCCCTTTTTTTTTTTTTCCTTTCTTTTTTTTAGGATGTATTTGTAGTTGAAATTTTGGAAAAAAAAAAGAGAGAAACGAAGGATTTGAAGAGTAACTATGATTTCATTCTACCCTTCAAACATTTTTTTTCCCTCTCTTCCATTCCAAAACCTCAATTCACAAACACGTTCGAAAAACCCATTTTGGCATTGTAATAGGATTGAGAAGTTTTTGGTCCATCTCTTGTAGGATAAATCACATCACATGTTTTTATAAATTTTAAATAAAGATATATGATACTATAATATTAACCATATGAAAGATAGTTGTACACCTCTTGATAAGCTAGGTCTTAATATAAGAATTCCACAAATATGATACATACTTTACAATTGAGTGAACTTAATTCAACAACAAAAACTAACTTATGAAAGGAGGATTATCCAAACATTTATAAAAATTGTCACAGTTATATTCCCAAGCAATGTGGGACTTAGCATACCACCTGAAGCTTAGGACTGAATATTTGGAGTATGAAATTTGCAATATTAGATATTTGCATTTGGCACAGTAATAAGCACATAATAGACTCTAATACCCTCTTAAAATATATATACTAGAAACATGATATTCCTTTTCTTTCTTCCTCCTTGTTACTTGATGGACTAGTAGTAATATTTATAAGTCTTAACTTGTTATAATAATACATGTATTATAAAGTAACACATTTTATAGACATATATATAATTGACGTAATTGACATTTTGCGAAGAGTTACCTTGATTTCACCCATTACATATCTAATACATCGGTGCTATTTATCATGGTTGCCCTAAGCAATTATTCGAATACAATAAAGTTTGAACTTAAATCCAAAAACTCAATAAACATAATTTTCGAATCCATCTGATGATAATATGTTTATATAAATTTTAAGAAATTGCCATATTATCATTTAATTGATTTTTAGTAAACAAAAGAATAAATCAATGAAAGACTAATTATTAAAAAAAAAAAACAATATTGCATCTCTTCCTTTGAAGTACTTGAGCCTTATAAGATTGACAAAAATCCCCAAATTGGAGGATATTTATGGAAATTACCGCATTCACGAACCTGAATTTGAGGTTTTTCCTTCAAGGATAGAAATATTGGTAAAAATTTCTCTAAAGTCAATTTGAGTATTGGGATGAGGATTATATAACCTTCATATCGTAGAATCTTTATCGATGTGAAATTACATGAATAACCTTAATGATACATATAGACACACAACTAATTTTTATTATTTTTTTAGTGATTTCATTCCCTAGTAATATTTTCTAAGCCTAATTAATCATACCCATTATGAGATATGCATTTGCCTGCTCATTCAAAAGGGGCAAAGAATCTCTATAGCTTACATTGCTGCATGCCATTTCTTTTTTACCGCCTGTCATCCATTCGAGTGTTGTTCGCTTTTGCTTGCGCTGCTTGGGGTTCCCCTCCCTTTTTGCCTATCATTTGAACTTGCCATCTCTCTTTTGATGATATACCTTATTTGTACTTCACAATGGTAACATCATTTTTGTATGTTGGTTCATCTCAGTTACTGATTTTGATATATTATGTTCTTGTTAATATCATTATGCTTATTTTAGTCTTGTTAATGAGTTTGAAATATCAATAAGCTTATTAAATAATGAGATCACACATTATTGAATGTGATTCATTTCCAAAATTTGGGATACAAATGTACCTTATTAAGGATCTGAAAGATGATGCTGATGTTGATTTCGATAATATACCCGTAATTTCCATAATTAAGTCAATATGTGAGTAGATAAGAGAATGAGTTGAGATTAGATTTATAAACTTGAGTGGTTTCGGCATGTATTTACAGGAATCAATGGCTTAATTCCAATTGGCTGCGAAAGTAAGGATATTGCTTCTTATCCTTTACTTCGAACTAATAGCTCTTTCTATATTATAGCTCATTTCTCTGTATTTTTTTATGAAATTTGAGCATAGTTATTCCAATTCCGAACAAAAGTAAATTCAAGGGGAAAAAAATAATTTTTTCTAAATTATAAGCTATGAGTACTTTACTTTCAATATTTAGAAAATATGAAAATCAACCTCTAAATTTTTTTAAATGTACTTTAGCTTTTTTATTAAATTTCCATCTACAGAAAATAAGTGCACTATATTTTTTTAATTTTAGATTATATACACTTTAATCCTTAAATTAAAAATCTGTAATCCGGTATCTTAAACCTTCTTAAACGTATGCTATTTCTATTAACAATAAATGAAAAAATTAATAAGAGAATCAATTTACATAATCAAAAAAGTTCAAAGAACAATTTATATTTTTTCAAAATATTAGAAATAAAGTGCATGCAGCTTATAGTTTAGGAGTAAAATGATTTTTTTCCTTAAATTTATTTTATTTTATTTTATTTTTTGGCTAATGATATATCAAAATGAATAGTAAACAAATTAAATCAAGAATACTTTTGTTTTTAGTGTTGTTTAAGATTGATATGTTATTTAATACCTTTCTAAACTGTGGAAATACTAATTTTGTTTCAAAGAAATGTGAGCTATATAAGACTAGCTAATTTTTAATATAACAATAATTGAATATGAGATTATAATAGACAAGAAAGATGCAAATCCCATCAAACAGTAATAAGAGGGGAGGGCAAAACAAGGGATTGTGGCCTGGAAAATTTAGGCACAATCTGCCTTTTTTGACCTAAGCATGATTTACAAGCCGTGTTTTCCTGTTCAGCAGTCCTAATAATAATCATAAATCATGATCATACTTAAAACATTATCATAACAGTAAAAGGCCAAAAAAAGAAAAGAAAAAAAAACTTTATAACGTGAGGATTAATAAAAACCAATAAATAATCATATAACACATCAAAATTGACCGGTCAAAACTCTCAAATGTGGAGAGAGATTTTACGGCTAAACCTTTTCCACGACCGACCAACCAGGACCCGCCACGTCAAACGTGCGCGCGTCGCAGAGGATCCCTCCCCCTCAATACACACGAGAAATTGACCAGCCGATATTTTGGAATCAAAATCGAACGGCGCAGAGACGTAGGGGTAACGTAACAGAGTCTCTCTCTGTGTTTATCTGTTTCTCTCTCTATTAAACACGTGGCTCCACCGGCATTCACCGGTTACCGGTTAAGTAACGGCGACCAGCACGGCGAACATTTGGTGGACCCCACCACAACCTTCCGCCACCGAATCTCCACCGTCCACCACCACCACGACCACACCCTCCTTCAAAAAAATCATTTTTCTTTAATATTAAAAATTCTCAACCAAAAAAAAAAAAGAAGGAATTATTATTATTATTATTATTATTATTTAATTGGGGTATTAAGGTACGATTTAAGAGAGATAAGGGCATGGAAGTGAAGGTCCTCCTCTTTCAGATTTTGCTCCAAAATCAGAATGACCCCAAAAAAAGGCTTCACCTGATTTGCAGAGTTTTTCACAAAGGACCAACCACAAACCAAAGGACACAGTGCATAGAGAGAGAGAAAGAGAGAGAGAAAGTGCTTCCTTTCTGTGAGTACTACATGCAATACTATAGTGAGATGGAGATATAATAGATATAAAGTGTTGAAGATTGTTTTTTGTTCAATTTGAAAATTGCCCATCAAGTACCCATTTATTTATTTTTTTTGTTTTTTTTTATTAATCTTTTTTAGGTTTGGTTTTTTTGGTTCCTAATCCAACCTTGTAAGTCTCTAGCATTGTTTTGTCTCCCTGTCTTTTCAAGTTTTCTATTTGAATGAGCTGATTAGTTGTTAAATTAGCTCCTTTTTTTGTTTGTGATTTTTTTTATCTATGTGAAGATTGTTATAGAGATCTTTTACTGAACTTTTCTGTGATGATTACTAGGTTCTGTTCAAAATTTAAAATTTCTGGTTCTGCATTGGATTGTATTGGATTTGTTTGTTCATTGGTGTGTTCAATTGAACTTGGTGTTGTTTCTGTTGTTTTGCTTCCTGGGATCTCTCTCTTAGGCAATTTTTTTTTTTTTCTTTTTGGTTTCCTCTGCTAAATGATTTAATCTTTGTTCGTAGACGTATCATGAGGGAAAAAGAAATGCGATTTTTGGGGTTAATCTGAGTACTTGGTTGAATGGATTTCGATCTGAAATCATGTTTGTTTTGTTTCCCTTGGTACGTTTCTGGGTATTGATTATGTTTTGGCCATGCTGTGATGGTTGTTTAAGATTTTTTTGCAAAGAAGAAGAAGAAAAAAAAAAATGGAACCTGTGAATTAATTTCATCGATTCTGTTTGGACAGGCTCTTGAGTTTTGGTGTGAATTTGTCACTTCTGAACAAAGAAGGCGTTGGATTGAGGCTTTGTGAGTGCCTCTGTTGCTGCTTTCTTGTTCTCTGTGGTGAGACATGTTGGAAGGTCGTTCCTGTTTGTTTCCAAGGTTGTTTCCCAGCTCTTGCCAGGCAGAGAACAACTGGCCTTACATGAAATACCTGCCAGAGCTGGACGTCAAAAATGGAAAGCGCCCTAGGGAAATCGATGACGCCGAGGATGAGCCCCATCCAAGCAAGTGTACTAGGATGTTGGACTCTTGCCATGTAGTTGAGATGACCCGGATTTCTGTTCAGCAGCAATCTTTTGGGGTTAAGGATTCTGTTGTTCCCCAAATGGATCAGGAGACCATTGAGGAATTGAGTATTTGCCAAGGTGTTGAAGCAGCTGGTGATTCGGCTGACCATTTATTGGCAGAGCAAGAACAGCATCATGATGATGACTCACTGGAACTTGGGGAGCATCAATCTGATAAACAACAGCAGGGTGTGCACGGGGATTCATCAGATTCCAGTGTTCAGAAATCTGATGAAGAACAGCAGCAGGGTCAGCATGGGGATTCATTAGATTCCAGCGTGCAGCAATCGGATGAAGAACAGCAGCAGCAGCAGCAGCTGCAGCATGCTGTGATTTTATTGGATTCCAGTGGCCAGCAATCTGATGACCAGCAGCAGCACCATGCCGGGGATTCATCGGATTCCAGCTCTCTTTTGCCACGCATGAACCGAGACAGCTCAATTGCCTGTCTCAGCCGCTGCTCAAGGTCAGATTATGGTTCCCTTGCCTCACTGAATAGGAGCTTCCGCAACATAATCCGAAGTGGCGAGCTCTATACATGGAGGAGACTGCATGGCATCATGGAACACTGGATTTATTTTTCCTGTGCCCTCCTCGAATGGGAGGCCTATGATCCAATTCGCCAACGGTGGATGCATTTGCCAAGGATGGCCTCTAATGAGTGCTTCATGTGTTCAGATAAGGAATCTTTAGCTGTAGGTACTGAACTTCTTGTATTTGGGAGGGAGCTGAGGTCCCATGTCATCTACAGATACAGTCTTTTGACAAACTCATGGTCATCTGGAATGAGAATGAATGCTCCAAGGTGCTTGTTTGGCTCTGCTAGCCTTGGAGAGATTGCAATTTTGGCTGGCGGGTGTCATTCTGAGGGACGTATCCTTGACTCTGCCGAACTATATAATTCCGAGACTCAAACATGGGAAACACTTCCAAGCATGAAAAAACCCAGGAAGATGTGTTCTGGGGTATTTATGGATGGAAAGTTTTATGTTATAGGGGGAATTGGGGGGAGTGATTCCAAACTTCTTACCTGTGGTGAGGAGTACAATTTGCAGACTAGAACATGGACAGAGATTCCTAACATGTCCCCTGGACGTAGCAGTAGGGGGTCCGAGATGCCTGCAACAGCTGAGGCACCACCTCTGGTTGCGGTTGTAAATAATGAGTTGTATGCTGCTGATTATGCAGACATGGAGGTTAAAAAATATGATAAAGACAGAAAATTGTGGCTTACCATTGGGAGACTGCCGGAACAAGCAGTGTCGATGAACGGTTGGGGTCTTGCATTTAGGGCCTGTGGAAATAGGCTTATTGTCATTGGTGGACCTAGAACTCATGGTGAGGGTTTCATTGAACTCAATTCGTGGGTGCCGGGTGAAGGTCCTCCACAGTGGGATCTACTTGCCAGAAAACGGTCTGGTAACTTTGTCTATAATTGTGCCGTGATGGGGTGCTGAAGAATTGAATTGTGGAAGTTACACATTTTGATGCTTCAAATCCTATGAGTTGCACGACAATGATTCATCCATTGACACAGGATTCTTGCTAATTGGTACTTTCCCCTTCTTTCTTTATATTTCCTTTTCAAAGGTGGGGGGAGGATGGGGGAAGAGACTCAGATATTACTCAAGATTGGCTGAAAAAGTTTTCTGGGGAGGAGCTCATCAGTCTTTCATCTTTATGTTTACAATTTCAATTACTGTTTTGTTCCATTGAGATTGGTATCTTCCCCCATTTTCATTGACATGAAAATTTTCAAAAGCTTGGTATCATGTAGCAAAGGAATAGGTTAAATAATTGAAGTTCCAAAACAAATGTAGGTTACTGGTGTTGTTTGTTTAAGATTTTCTGAAAACACACAACTAGACATTTGATTTTCATTATCACAAATTTCTTAGCTTGAAGAAATGAAATTACTTTCTGAGAGTTGTTTTATTAATTTTGGATTATGTATCAGTCCAATTTTCCATTTGAATTCATGGACTGCATATCTTGAGCATTCTCTAGCCTGGAGAGTAGTATATGACCATTCCATTTATTATTTGCTGCAGATCTAACTTAGGATCATAAATAGATTTTTCTATTTATATTTTTTTGATGACGGACTTATTCTTTGTGACGCAAGAATGCATAGATACCAAAGCTGAAAATGAGGGAAAATTTCCATTCTTAAACCTTGCAAAACTTCATGGAAAAATAAATTCGTTCATTCCGTTGAAACAATACATATTGATTGATTATTTGTTCTTCTTAAAATCATTGTTAAATCTATGGTAATGTGTGTTAAGAGATAAATGCTTGGAACTACAATCAACATTCTTTATTTTGAGGCTCTGAGGGAAAGTTCTACGGCATCATTCACATATGATTACTATGTTGATTTACAGGCTCTTCAGCAAAGAAGCTTTTTTGTTGTCTTTAGTCTTCATAACCGCATGAACCATATTTTGGCCTTTATTTTCAGGAGTGTTTTATTCATGCTGACGTAGTTGACAACTTGAAATTGAAATGCGCTTACATCTAATTAGTCCTAACCTTATTAAATATAGGATCTTTTTGATTGTGACTATGTCATAATGGTCCAGACTATAGTGGAAACACCCCTTAGACTTGGCACAGCAGAGTTGCTTTAAATGTATAGTTGGGTAGTTGAGTCACCATTATTAGACATCAAAGTCCTTAAACAGTCTTAGACCTTGCATGATAACAGATTGTATTTGAGTATGCTCCTTAACAGTTCGCTTATTTTGTTAATGCAGAAGTCTAAGAACAATAATTGAGTAGAGTATGCCAACTGGTGATAACATTTGAAGCGAAAGTACTTTATGAGCATGATACATATCAAACCAACATGAAAATCGTGGGTTATAGTATTTCCTATTAACCTTTTTATTAAAACTAGGGTGCATAAAAGTTCGACATGGGCAGATTGTCTGGTTCGCATTATTTGAAAAAAAAAAAAAAAATCTTACTTAGTGGTTTGGGTTGTCTAATGGAATGAAATTGGAAGAATGACTTGGAACCTTGACGTAACATGTCTTGAGAGAGTAATAAAGCACTGATTTAAAAATTGTGGAGTACTATGGAGGGAAGCTTGTATCAACTTAAGTCACTGTCTTAGATATCACCTATGTCTCAAATTATCACGCTAAGGTATGAATGATAAGTGCCTGAAAAAAAAAAAAACAACAGAGTATGAATGTTAAGTGTGTTCCGTGTGTAGCTTTCTATGTAATTTTTCCCCAAAAAAATGATGATTTGGTATTTTGTTGAGAAAAATTATAACTCGAGTTTATAGTAAATTTGACATATAGTAATATATCAATTAGTGATTTTTATAATATTTATATATTATAATTATAAATTATATTTTGAATGGTTGAGATTTTACCATATGTATGGTTTATGGTAAATTCGAAATTATAGTATCATTATTTTTTTGTTGATTCAATATATAGGCTTATACTCTCTAGGTATTGGTAAAAGTTTTGGGTTGACATATTTTATTAAAGGTAAAATATTACTCCCTCAATTTTAATATATATGTCAATTTAATTAAAATGGTACATTTGCATCCAAATATATTGATATATTAATTTTCAAATGTACTATTTTAATCAAATTGATAGATATAGCAATGATGTCTTGTTTTGTGATTAGTTTTGCTCTTATTGGCCTATTTGCCTCTTACCAATTCCATTTTGCTGGGCCTGTGTACAGTTTTCTTTCTCTGCATGTCTATCCCATTGCAGAATTTTTGTTCCGCTCAATTCCCAACTCCTCCAAAGACTTTGGGTCAGTGGTATGATATTACGTCTGTTGTTGGCTTATTGCAATCCTGGTTTGAATTCACGTACTAAATGGCTATTGGTGAATAATATTACTTCTATAGAGAGCTTATTACTGGCTGCGTCTGTCTGTATTCATTTTTGTAAAATAAGCATTTTTTTCAAATAAAAAAGGTACTTAAAAATATGGAGACTGGATACAATTCTTAAAATGTAAAATAAGAAATAATTGCATTTTTATTAGTTTAAAAAGTAAGTAAAAATTGTTTGTGGTAAAAGTCTTTTTTAAAATATTTATAAGCATTATCTTTCCTTTAGATATTATCTGAAAAGATTTTTTATTATTTTTTTTTTTCGCTTTGTATATTTAGAGCGCCTGGGTCAGACGACAACACGGGCTTGTCTTGCACTGGTCCGTGTCTGCATGGAATTTACAGAAAACCATTAAATCAAGGATAATTATCTGTTAAGGTTTTTTTTGGTCGCATGTTAGGTTTTTTTTGGGTCAATTGTTGTGGTTTTAATGGTTGTCTTGTGCTTTTCTTTTGGGCCCATTATGACACGAGAACTAATTAAGTAGCCTTTTAATGGCCCAAAAATTTTGAGGTGGCCTTTATCTCCCCCTCTCATGTTTCTAACAGGTAGTGGAAATTTGCCCTTTGGGCTCTTGTACAATTTGGGTGGTGACCAATGGGAAAAAGTTAAATGGCCACTCACTTGGATGGGCATCCGATCTCAGGTTTGCACCTGGTGGGAGCAAAGCCTAGCAGCTTACCATTCCCTCAGGAAAAAAAAAAATAGATGGTTATTCCAAATACCGGGCAAGGTTGGAAAGACAAATTATATTGGCAAAAAAGGGAAAAGAATTTGATAACAAGAAGTGATTATAAATGTCAACATGGGTTAATCTATGCTAATTTGCCATGGGTTGAGTTATTTTTGTAGGTTCCATGAATTGAATTATCCTGTTTTATGTTGGGTTGGTAGTAGGAGTAGACATAAGTCAAACAACTTATTATAGCCTAACTTGCACTAGACTTAGTTTGATCTGGTTATTTTAATAAATAAACTGACCAAGGATTTTATAATTAAATGTTTGTTTAATTAAAATGGTCAGACTATAGGCTTTTAGGCTAGCTTATATAGTTAAATCATGCATAACATATTATTATATAATAATTCATAAATTTATATGTAATATAATATTTATTTAATTTAAAAAGCTAGAGGCTTCAATTGTTAGTTTATTTAAAAGGTTTAGGCCTATATAAAAATTTATTAGCCTATATAGTGGTAAACCTAATAACTTTTTTAAAAAATTTTATTACTAAGGGTGTGTTTGTGTGCTTTTTTCAGCAAAAAAAATTGCTTTTTCTATTGAAAAAATAAGTTTTCATATGTTTGGATAAATTTTTAAAAATAATCAGATTCTCAAAAAAATTAGTTTTCAGCTTTTTCGAAGAAATTGAAAAGAGTAACTTCTGAAAAAAATTAATTTTTAACTTTTCTATTATATATAAAATTTAAATTTTAAAATTATTTTTTTCAAAATCTAAAATAAACGCACCCTAAATAAGCTTTCAAATAGATTTTAAGTTAGACCAGATTTTTGAAAAGGCCAAATAAAATCTTAAACAAGAGCTATATCAAATAAATAAGTTAGGCTCAAATAATTTATTTAGAAAATAGGTTGTCTATTTAAGGCAAAACTAGTTTGGCTTGGTCTATTTTCACCTCTAGTTAATAAATTGGCTTGTTTAAAATAAAATAAATGACTTCTTGTTCTTGATGGGTCAATTGGCCAAAAGTAGAAGTTAAAAAAAAGGCATGTTAAGCAAGTGAATTTGTGGGTTGACTAGCCTAATTTGTCACCCAACAATAGAAAGTAAAACCAAATAAATTTCATCCTAACAGCTTGACTTGTTTGCTACATGACAACACGTAAGTTATATAGAAATAATTGAGAAATGTTCTGTTGTATATAATGGAGTTACGATCACCACATTTATATTTTGCTGCATGAATAACTATGTCTAAATAATGGAACTAATAGTTAAATAAATGAGTAAAATCCCATTTCAGTCCTTGAAAGATATGTGAGTTGCCATATTAGTCCTCCAAAGATTCTTGTCATTAGATAAGTTTCTTAAAGATAGAAAATGTCACCACATTCATCCTTCCATTAATCATCATTTGAAACTTATGCAAATGTGGAACATTGAATGCTAACTTGGGTTGTGAGTCCTTTAAAGATCTAAGATATCACCACACAAGTCCCTTAAAGATCCAAAACGTTACCATATTCTACTTCCACCTCCACCACCATGCTCCTCCTCCCTGAATCACCAACATCCCCTGTAGCCCCCCTGGCTGATCTACCGAGTTCACCAACCTCCAACACAAACCCCAACACCATGAACCTCTCGCCGTCCTGCTCATCTATTAACATTTCCAATCGAGGCAAAATCTTGAGGCCCTTGGAAACACTCTTGGTAGAGGAATGAAGGTGGAGATCAAGAAGAATGGTGAGATAGAGGAGAAAAGCAACATGTGGCAGTGTGTGGAGCGCATTAGTAAGAGCCAATGGATGTATTTAGTAGCTCCATCTTGTTATGCAATCTTGGCACAAATTTAGGTGCTTGCGCATTGAATTTAAAATTAGAGTGAGCAATTTGTTAGGTACCATTTTCTAGGTTGTCATGGATTTTCTCTTTGGGTTATACTTAGGCCATTTTTTTTTTTTTTTTTTGCTTTTCTTCAATTCTTTCACTATTTATCTTTGTTGCGATTGTGATTGTGAATGTAAATGTGATGATGGTGGTATTAATATCAGGATAGAAAAAGGAAGGATGTTAATCGGTATGGATTAGATGCATAAAGCTATTGATGGTTTGCTGATGCTTTGCTTCAAGTGTGTTCTTAGCAATGTTATCCACCAACCTCAACAAACTCATATCTTTGGTGTTAAATTTCTAGTGTCCTTCCTGCCGAAAAAGGTGACTGGCTATGGTGATGGTGGTGGAAGTCAATTTGGACCATGGCTATGGTGACAATGGTAGAAGTAGAATTTAGTGACATTTTAGATCTTTAAGGGACTTATGTGGTTATAATAATATTTGAGAGACTAATACAATGTCTACATGGTACAACGACCAAGGTCAGCACTTAACGTGCCACATTAGCACAATTTTAAATGGTGGCTAATTGAAGGATGAAGTCATTCTCTATCTTTGATGGACTTATCTAGTGTCAAGAATTTTTATAGGACTAATATGATGACTTGCATATATTTCAAGAAGCAAAATCGGATTTTACTATTAAATAAACAATTGACCTGTTGAGTGAAACCCATTTTTCCATATCTAGTAATGATAGGGTTGGAGTTACCAGATGAGTCATCTTGTGTAAGCCTGCATCTATTGTTAAAACAAGTTTTTTTTTTTTCTTTTTCTTTTTGTATAAGTGGGGAGCGTGTTTTCTTCTTCCTTCAATTTTTAGCCAAACTTATTGATCAAGAAGTCATTTATTTTATTTAAAGTAGGTCAATCTGCCAACGCAACAAAGACTGTTCTTGTTAAGTTCTTGTTCGGCACAAAGAATTTTTGCACGACAATGGCCGAGGTTACTTTTGGTTGATAGAAATGGCCGAGAATACTTTTTCCATTTTCAAAATAAACTTAAAAAAGCATGCGAGACATTAGACTAGCACCCAAGGAGTTGCGAGTTTGACTCCCACGGCGTCTGAGACCCCTCCCTTTGAGTGCGTAAGTTGACCCAAAAAATAAAGAACTTAAAAAAATAGTAATTGAAAATGTGATAATGATTTCCATTCTTATTCACTCTATCCTAGTTCAGCAAAATTCAATATCACCATTGCCTGTCATGTTGCATAGGATGGCGATGAAGATAAGTACTAACACTGAACAATCAGGCTAGGTTTAAAATTTTCATTGGGTTTGATTGTACTTGATTTGATTTGGTAATTTGATATACACAAGATTTTTGTATGAACTTGCTGTGTTGAACTTGAGTTTACTTTCGGGTTTTTTGACTTGAGTGTGTCACAGATATTATTATGAGGCTAATAATTTTAGGTGTTATCATAATTAACACTCTATTTATAATTATCATCTTTATTAAACTTTGGCCCTTTCACCACCAGACCTTTGTTAATCAATTTGAGTGCATTAATAAAATATCGACACATTATTAATATATTTATAAAAATAATACTTGTTTAATAAGACTAAATTATGTGTCAATATTTTATTAAATTAGTACATCTAAGTTATTTTTTTGTCAACAGTAACCCAAATTAATCGCCAAATATATATGAGAATTTTTTGGTGATTGAAAGCTTCACCGGCCTTCGATTTGTTGGATCGCATTGGACATTGGGAACCCTAATCAAATGTAAAAGAGCTGATTGATGACTTGAAAAGTTAATTTAATATAATATAGAATAGAACAAGTTGTATTAATTTATATACAAATTAATTAGTTTAAAAATAAATGATATCTGCTTTGAAAATGAGTTTTAATATGTATATTATCTAATATAAAATTAGTCAAAGTTAAAAAAAAAAAAAATAAAGTATAGGCCAAGTTCAATGGTGATTTAAATAATCTAATAAAATGAATATATTGGACCATAGAAGTAAAAAATTATTTTAACCTAACTTAGTCTTAACGCAATCTGCAGGCTTAACTCAATGCTTGTGAGCTCGTAATGACTTACATTCGCCACAAGTCTAAAAGTATCAAAATTACTATGTTTATCCCTTTAATGTTTATTCAAACATTATTTAAAAACAAATATTTACACATTTCTAGAAATAATTAAATATAAATTTTTGAGTAAAATACACCTTTTCTCTTGAGATATGACATTATTATACTTTCCTACTCTCTATTTCTAAGACATACACTTTCCCCCTCTAAAAAATTATATTAAAATACAACTCTCTCTTTTGAGAGATGACATTATTATACTTTTCTTCCCTCTATTTTTAAAACATCCACTCCCCTCCCATAAAAAATTAAAATAAGCTATACTTTAAT
This sequence comes from Pterocarpus santalinus, assembly GCA_031439595.1. Taxonomy (NCBI): domain Eukaryota; kingdom Viridiplantae; phylum Streptophyta; class Magnoliopsida; order Fabales; family Fabaceae; genus Pterocarpus; species Pterocarpus santalinus. Next base: position 19,304,873 of record CM062531.1, read on the forward strand.
CATTTTTCAAATATTTCATAAATTTTCCATTATCTCATGTTTATTTTTTTATATTTGACCAAAATATCCTTTAATAATAGTTATACATACTATTTTTTTTTTTTGCAAAATAAAATTGGACCGAATAGGGCCATAGAGCTCGACCTAGGGGAACTCGAAAATGACATTTTTAGAAGGAATTCCCTCTTGATAAGCTCAAATTAAATCAACGCCTAAAAGTAGCTAACCCGTTAAAAGTAGTTACCAAATATGAAGGAACCCCACACTAATAAGAGAAAAAGAAACTACCACGGAATTAGGGAAAGACATATCCAGAACTAGAATAAAATGAAGGGCTCATGGAAAGCTAGAGGTAAGTAACTGATCCCTTATACTCATACTTGAGTGGGATAGAGTTTTGACTTGAGCGTCGGAGTCCCTTGTAGATCCCCGAGTGGAGAAGCACATGAAAACTCGAACTTGCAGTGGACGTTGTCAGACAACTTTGCTGGACTATCACAAGCCTTTGTGAACGATTTTTCTCAAGTCGAGTTTACAAGAAGACCTCGAATTCTTGGATGCCATGGGCCAAGGACTATAGGAGCCATTAAGGGAGTACTTAGATTGGTTTAACACCATAGCGAAGCAAATAGAAGATCTCGACCCTGCAATGGAGCTACATTTCATAAAAAGAGGACTACGGGCGGGTCTTTTTGTCGATTAATTGGCAATAAAACCCCTAAGGTCTTTAACTGAGTTTAGGGAGCAAGCTGCAAGGTATATCAACATTGAGGAGGTCAGAGAAATAAGGAAAGTGGAAGCTCAGTCTGAGAATGGAAAGTCTGATGAAACGAAGCAAAGCATGAGGTAAGAAGAAAGGAACCAGAGGAGATCGAAACCCGACCGAGAGGAGCTAAGACAAGTGAAGATGCAATTTTTATCTCCTTCAATCTCGTTACAATACATATACTCCTCACTACCAAAAGGGAGACCATCCTAAAAAAAGTATACAATGTTTAGTTGATTCGATTGCCACACAATGCAGGAAAGCAACAAGTTCCCTCTAGAGCCAATAGAAATAAATGGTGTGAATTTTATAAGAATTATGTCACACCATAGAAGATTGCACCATTTTGAGAGACCAAATTAAGCGCCTGGTCAGGTAAGGATTGTTGGATAAGTACATAGCTTGATAAAGAAGAAGCCGCAGCAAAAACAAAGACACAAGAAAGAAATGATAAAGAAGTTGTAGACGAGGAAGACAAACACCAGAGACAAGCAACGAAGAGGAGGCTGGAAGCCGACAACCACAAGAGGTTCGAGGCATAATTGACTATATTGCGAAAGGATTTGTCGGAGAAGGAAAAATAAGCTTGGCAAGAAAGAGGCACCTTCGAGCCATTATAAATGTGGAGTCAAATCCTTATCGACTGCCTAAAACACCAAACCTAGTAATCTCATTCTTTGATGTCAATTTTAAGGGACTAATCAGAATCTGCATGATCATGTGGTAATCTTTGTGATAGTAGGAAATTACATAATCTGGAAAGTGCTAGTCAATTAAGGAAGCTTGGCTGGCATCCTATACGCTTCCACACTATAGAAAATGCAAATACCCGAATCCAGCCTTAGTTCATACCATAGAGATTTGGTGGGATTTTCTAGAGAGTGGGTTAATGTACTAGGAGTTGTTGAGCTAAGGACCACCATCGGAATAGAGTTGAACATCAAAATCATAGATTTAGGTACTTGGTGACTGATTCCCGAGCCCCGCACATCGTGATACTGGGGAGACCTTTTTTAAATACCTTGGGAGTGGTAGTGTCAACTCCATACTTGGCACTAAAGTTCTCGATTTCACCTGCTAATGTGAGGATAATGCATGCCGACTAGAAGGAAGCTCGATAATGTTACAACGAGTCATTGAAGAAAAAGGGAAAAGAACAAAGGAAAGGAACAAGGAAAAGGAGGAACACAAAAAGTCCACATGGTCTAAATTGATCAACCTAAAAAGATGAATATGAGGGATATAAATCCTAGAGAAGAAGGAAGGGCGAGACATGAGCTCCAGAAGATTCAAATCGGAGCAATATCCAAGAAGTTCATATTCATCGGATGAGAGTTATCCAAATCTATGAAAGCTAAACTCACAAATATTTTGCGGAGAAACTCAGAACTTTTTACTTGGGCATCCGAGGCCATGCTTGGAATTGACTTGAGGATCATTTGCCATAGATTAGCAATAGATCCAAAGGTCTGGTTTGGGTTGTAGAAGAAATTGAAACTGGGTATAGAAAAACAAAAGGCGGTGATGTAGGAAACGACGAAGCAGTTGAAGGTCAGATTCATAAAGGAAATACACTTCACAACTTGGTTAGCCAATGTGGAATGGAGGATGTATGTAGATTCCACAGATCTAAACAAAGCATTCCCAAAAGATGCTCACCCATTGCCAAGTGTTAGCAAGCTAGTTGATGAAGCCTTGGAGGCAAGATTCCACAGCTTCTTGGATGCTTATTCTGGCTACAACTAGACTAAGATGCATCCCATGGACAAGGAACAAAATGGCCTTGATAATAGAGAATGCAACTTACTGTTATAAAGTAATGCCGTTAGGATTAAAGAATACTGATATCACTTACCAGAGACTTATGAACCTGGTCTTTGTCAATCAAATTGAAAGATATGGAGGTCTATGTGGATGAAATGGTTACTAAGACAATAGGTGAGGGAGACCATTACAAGGACTTGCAAGAAATCTTTACTCGAATAAGGAAATTCAAAATGCGCCTAAATCTGAAAAAATGCACATTTGGAGTTCGAGGAGGAAAATTCCTTGGATTTTTGCTCACTAGCAAAGGAATTGAGGTAAACTCGGAGAAGTCTCGAGCAATATTGGAATTGAGAAGTTTGAGCTCACTCAAAGAGGTGCAGCAGCTAACAATGTGCATAGCAGCCTTATCCAGGTTCTTAATAAGGTTGATTGAAAGAGCACACATGTTCTTATGCTTTTTAAACAAGCAAGTGGATTTCAAATGGAAGGAAGACTGCGAAAGAGCTTTCCAAGATTTGAAAAAATTCTTAATAGAGCCCAGTGCTGAGTAAGCCTAGGGATGGAGAGCTTCTTTACATATACTTATCAGTAACCGAGAAAGCTATAAGCTCGATACTAGTAAGGGAAGAAGAAAAACAACAAAGGCCGATATACTATGTCAGTAAGGTACTGCAAGAAGCCAAGTTCAAATACCAAAAAATTAGTAAGCTGGCATTTGCTTTGGTTAACAACGCTAGAAGGCTGCGTCCTTATTTTCAGAGCCACCACATCATCATGATGACCAAGCACCCTATCCAGTAGGTACTAAGGAAGCCCGACCTCACTGGAAGAATGATAGCTTGGTTTGTAGAACTTTCTAAGTTCAACCTAGAGTATCGACTTCGGGGGCCAATAAAAGCCCAAGTACTTGCCGATTCCATTGTGAAACTATCACCGCCCATCACCAGCGAAGAAGATAAGCAAACATGGAGGTTGTATGTGGACTGATCATCCAACAGTAAGGGAAGCGAAGCTAGAATAATCCTAGCAAACCAAAATAGGGTATCCATTGACCAATCTCTGAGATTTATGTTTAAAGCTAATAACAACCAGGCCGAATATAAAGCCCTGTTATCTAGTTTAAAACTGGCAAAGGAATTAGGACTTCGAATTTGAGTCATCAAAAGAGACTCCCAACTTGTAATCGGCCAAGTTTGATGAAAATTCCAAGCCAAGGAGCCCCAATTGCAACAATACTTAGCTAAGGTAAAAGAACTTACCAAAGAATTTGAAGAATGTACCATGGAGTACATCCCAAGAGAGCAAAATGCCCGAGCCGATATATTGTCAAAACTAGCAAACGCAAGAACAATGGCAAACAATAGATATGTCATCTAGGAGGTAGTCGAGGAACGAGCATATCCGTTGCATCCCCCCTTGATATATGCTCTATGGAGCAGGAAAAAGGCTGGCAACAACCTATCATGGAGTATTTGACAGCTGGGAAGCTACCCGAGGAAGAAAAAGAAGCGAATGGCGAGCTTTTACACGATAATGGCAAGTAAGCTCTATTGCCAGGAATATTCTCAGCTGTTATTAAAATGAATAAGCGACAAACACATCCAAGCAGTAATAGAGGAAATACATGAGAGAATATATGGGAACCATGATCGAGTAGAGCCTTAATAACGAAAATACTTCGAGCTAGTTATTTTTGGCCTATTATGAAACAAGATTGTCTGAAATTTTTAAGAAAGTATGACAAATGTTAAAGGTTTGGAGAACTCAAGCACACGCTTTCCAAAGAATTACACTACTCAGGGGTCAGTTGGCCTTTTCACAAATGGGAAATATATATCCTTGGCCCCTTTCCACTAGCATTAAGGCAATTGAAATATTTGGTGGGCACTATTGATTACTTCACCAAATGGATTGAGGTTGAACCTTTGTTGATGATCATCACTAAAAAAGTAAGGAAGTTTGTATGAAAAAGGATAATATATAGATATGAAATTCCTTGCCTACTAGTCAGTTACAATGAAACCCAATTTATAGACTGGAGTTTTGAGAATTTCTACAGGAAGCTAGAATTGCATAACTTTTCTCATCAATAGAACACCTATGGACCAACAGACTAGCAGAAGCTACCTACAAAATAATTTTGATAGGATTGAAGAAGACACTAGAGAATGCCAAAGGCCTATGGGGTGACGAGCATGTTGTATTATAAGCTTGCCACATTACGCCTAACTCATCGACCTAAGAAACACCTTACAAATTGGTGTTTGTAGCCGATGCAGTAATACCTATTGAACTCTCAGAACTGAGTCCAAGAATGATAACTATGCCGGAGGAATTCAATGAAGATGCTCGGAGAGTTGAGCCAGACTTAGTAAAGGAAAACAAGGAAAAAGCCAGGATAAAGGAGGAAGCCATTAAGCAACAAATGATGAGGAAATATAAAGGAAGATCTGCCTATAAGAGTTTGAGGAAGGAGACCTAGTCCTAAGGAAAGTGGAACCCATTTGGAAGCCCTAAAGAGAAGGAAAGCTGGCACTAAATTAGGAAATACCCTATCAAGTCATCTGAAAAGATAGAAAGAAGAGTGTACAAGATAGGCAAACTAGTAGGAGGAGAACTACCGACGACATGAAATGTGTCCTTACCCTGAAAGTACTATAGTTAGAAATCCTTAAATTATGTTGGTGGGGGCACTCTTTTTCCTTTTACGCATTTTTTCCCACAAGGTTTTTTTTAGGCATAAGAGATTTTAATGAGATATGACCTACATAAACTGAGCATATATAAGTCTCGGTGGTCAAAATAAAAAAACAACATTTTCCAAATAGCTCATCATTGCAAAATTTTCATCCAATAAAGTTTATCTGAATTACTTGAATACTTTATCATGGAATTCGTTTAAAAAAGAAGATGCAAGGAGCCACCCGAATAAACTCTTCGCCTATAGGCAAGGACTCGAAAAAAATTAAAAGGAAAATGGAAAATAAGTTTAGGAGAAGATTTAAAAAATTAAACCGAAAATAAGAAGACTTAAACAATTAAACCGAAAATAGAAAACTAGTCCAAGAGAGGACTTAAACTCTTTGCCAGTAAGCGAGGAATCGGAAAAATTAAGTAAAAAGTGGAAAGTAAGTCCAATAAAAGACTTAAAACTACTCTCCTATAGGTGAAGACCCCTCCCAAAAAAATTTAATGGGAATTAAGATGAGGAAATGGTTCAAACTCTTCATAAGATAGGGCTTACAACCTATAGGAACTTCTTGAAATTTAAATTGGAAATGAGATCGAAAAACGTCCTTAATTCACAGACGTACATCCCTCGTAGCATTAATAATTGAATAAGCTAAGCATGCAAAGATTCAAAATTAAAGGGAACACTTAGGGAAAACGAAGCACATTAAGAAAAAGGAACCACCAACTGACCGAGAAAAACTTGCACCAAAATTGGAGTAAAGTTTAATCTATCATAAAGAAATTAATACGCGTTCAGAAATTTACAAAAGTAAAGGAAAACATTGTCCAATTACAAGAAAAAATAAAATGTAGGAGGAGGCAGGAGAGTCGTCCAATTGTTCCTCACCAGGAGTCTTCAACTAATCACCCACGGTGGTATTGGCTCCAAGAGAAAGTTTGTCCACCAACTTCCTATCGTGAATCTCCTTAAAGTAGTTGCAAGAAGAGACGTAGAAATGGATGTAGAGAAACACAACGTACTTTAGGGCTTCATCAAAACCCTTAACGTATTCCTCAGTTGGCTCCCCTTCAAGGCCGCTAGTATACTAGGTCTTGGCCTTGAGCAATTCTTTGAGCTCAGCCACTTCTATAGTATAGAAGTCCTCGTGCTCCTTGAACTTCTTCTCTAAAAAGGTGACCTTATCTATTAGCTCTTTTTCCTGGGCCCTCCACTCTTGTTGCCTAGCCAAGTACTTGTCCTTGGCTTTTTTCACCTTTTCTTCCAACGAACGAATCTCCCCAATGTGAGACTCTCTTAGTTTTACTAGCTCTTCCTTGAGCTCGGCTATAGTTCTCTCCCCGGAATGCACCTTGAATTCCAGATGGCGAGCTATCACACAGGAGTGGAAACTAGCCACTCAAACCCACTAGAGCATCCCCGCGACTTCAACAACATCAAACATGTCAAGATCAAAGGAGGACTTAAGGAGTTCGTCCCCCTTCTGCTGAGCTAGGAAGTCGGGCCTCCAAAGAAAAAAAGAAGGAACATCCACAGGGAGATAGGAAGGCTCAGAAGGACTAGAGGGGGCCCTCTTCAGCCGAGAAGGAACATCTATGGTAGTCAAAGGAGTGGCCTGGCGCGTTGAAGTGGACTCCGGCTTAACCACCTTAATGATGAGAGGCGAAAAGTCAAAGGTAGTCTCTGAGCTGTCCCTAATAGGCTTGGAAATGGCCATTGGAGCACTGCCTTGAGTGGCTTGATCTCTATGGCAGGCAAATACTGCCTAGAGAGAATCTTTAGAGAGCTTGGGGGCCATTTCTCCTATAAAAGAAAGGAAACAAGAAAAGAAGGTAAGAAAAACAATCGTAATGGAAAGCAACAATCAAAGAAATCACGAAAGAAACTTACTGAGATATTTGAGTATCTTGGTTCTCTTAATGTCCTACTTTAGAAGTTTGATGCAAGACAAAAACATTTTCTTTCTCGACAAATGCTCGGAGACGAAGTCAAGAATAACTTGCTCGTACTAGGAAAGGTTGCGGGAATCTATACTAAGAACCCTCTTAGAGAACCTATTCAAGTATAAAGGACACTTAGCATAACCCTTCTCATCTAAAAAGAAAGGGTACTCATGCTCGGAGGCTCTAACCCTAAAAATTAGTCTTTAAAATGCTTGAAATTACAGGTAAAAAGATTAAAGATTTTCCTCCTAGGCTGACCACTCAAGGAAATCCATTTTTCTTTCTCAACATCCTTAACCTGGAATAAGGAGAATAGAACTCCTATGCCTGAAACGGCACCTAGAAATTCCATCAAAACCTCAAAAGCTCAAATAAAAGCCTAACTATTGGGGTGGAGCTAGGTTGGAGCTACATTAATAAAATCCAAGCATTCAACCTCAAACGGGGTAAAAGGAAGCCTAATGCCCGGGGTGGAAAAGGGACATCGTAAACAAAGAAGAAAATGGGCTCTTTATCAACAAAAACCTTGGCTATATAACAAGCTTGGTCGCTGGTTTTGTAGGGAAGGCACCCAGTAAAATGTTCCTATTTAGGGCGAGCTACCCTATATAGTCCCTAAAAAAATGGTCTAATATTTGCTGATCGGCGTAAAGGGATTAAGAGTTCTTAATCTCGTCTACAACCTAGAAATAAATGTCTGATGGCCCTTTCTTCTCGGAGGAACTCCAACATTCTTAATAGTCTCACACGTGTTTTTTCCATCTTTAACAATGAAGGAACTGAGGGCTTAAGATAACCTCTAGAAACAAAAAAGAAATAATAGTGAATGGAACAAGAAGAAAGGAGACCAATCATTTACTATCCTAGGGTTCCCAATGAAAAACCACAAAAACTCAAAGAATGAAAACTGAAAGGGAATGCATGGTACTTACTGAAAAAATCCTAGGAAAGGAGAGAGTGGCGTTGGAAGATTGGAACTAACGAAAAACCTGCGACAAGAAGAAGTTGCAAAATGCAATAAAGGAAAAAGCGAGAAGAAGAATCCAGGGCTTGAGAAATCCAAAAATGAGTTAATAAAGAGAAACATGAAAGAATGGGACTAAAGACCCTTTTCAAAGCACTAGAAACAATCCGACAAAGTAAGGAGTTTCCTACCATTAAGAATATCTCAACCATTAAAGGAATCAACGACTAGGGGCTTGATCTAACGATCAAAATTCAAAGTAAGATTTATAATGATTACTATGAAGCAATGACGTGATAGTGGGGCTCCACAACATGATACGTTCCCATGCACATTTTCCCATAAGCCTTGAAGGAATTGTAACATTTCGAGAATGTTGTCAATAATATAAGCTCGGAAGAAAAGCCAGAAGGCTTAAGCTCATCCATCGAGCTCAGAGTCGGAAGTCCCGAATATAAACTTAGATTGTTATCAATAATAACAATCGAGCTTGGGGCTATGGACCGAACAAATCTACTGGGCCTTAGAGCTTAGCTTAGGGGAACTCGGAAATGGCCTTTCTAAAAGGAATTCCCTCTAGATAAGCTCAAACTAAATCAACGCATAAAAGTAGCTAACCCGTCAAGGGTAGCAACTGAGCATGGAGGATCCTCACGCTAATAAGAGGATGAAAAACTACCATAGAATTAGGGGAAGACACATCAAGAACTAGAATATAAGGAGAGGCTTGTGGAAAGCTAGAGGTAAGTAACTGATCCCTCTTACTCATACTTGAGTGGAATAGAATTTTAACTTCAGCGTCGGAGTCATTTGTGGGTCCTTTACCAGATGAGCACGCAAGGATCATGAACTTGCAGTGGACATCATTAGATGCCCTCATAAACCAGGTCAGAACAAATATATATATATATATATATATATATATATATATATATATATATATATATATATATATATATATATATATATATATATATTATAGTTTAACTTAATTTTTAAATTATTACTATATTAAAAAAATAAATTACATATTTTCTAGTCCATAAATTTTAGAATATTAATATATATTTTTTATGATAAAACCACAAAATTCTTTTCATTGTCTTCTTCATAATTCATCTTCATATACGATATAACAAATATTTTTCATTTTTATATACATTAATATTCTAGAATTAATAAATGAGAAAATATGTAATTTTTATTTTTGAAAAATAATTATTACGAATTATTGCTACTATTAATAATTTGTTCTCTTAATATAGTAATAGTTTAAAAATTATATTATATATATATATATATATATATATATCAATATTTTATATTATTATTAGCCATATATATTTTATTTTGTAAAAAAAAAATACATATAACTATTAGTAAAGGGTATTTTGGTTAACAAAAAGAGATAATAGAAAATTAATGAAAAACTTGAAATGGATTAAAGTGTATGGTTTAAAAATAGAGGAGAGGGAAGCCTAATAATATCATCTATCAATGGAGGGGATTGTATTATACTCACTAGCTTAATTTTTGGGGAAAGAGAAATGTATGGCCTAGAAATAGAGGGAAGAGATATATAATGATGTCATCTCTCAAGGAAGGGGGTTGTATTTTACACTAAATTTTTAGACTAAACCCCCCAAATTGGTCCTCTTAATTTTTGCACTAGACAAATTGGTCCCTTAAAAAAAAAAAAAAAACTCAACCTGTCGTCTCTGCCAATTTCAAATGTTAGATAATTTAGTGTCTCTCCTCAATATTTTTGAAGATTTTTTAGGACAAATTGATCTCTAACGATTTATAAATAGTTCAAATTAGTCCCTAATAAAAATATAATAAGATAAATAAATCCAGTAAAAAATTGATGAGGGACTAATTTGTCCTACAATTTTAATATTTAGGAACCATGAGAACTGTTTTTTTTTTTTTTTTCCTTGAAGGACCAATTTGTCTAGTGTTATTTTTAATAGGGACCAATTTAACATATACATTAAGCTCAAAATGAGGACCATGATCTTACTTGTGAAGGGAATGAAATTATCTTTGAGGCTAGTAAATGGACTCCTAAATTAACTGCTACTTGTGAGGTATGGAAGGAGATCAAATTTCAATTCCTAGTAATGAATACTCTGTAATCCAGGAATTACCGTTTGTTCTATTAATTGTAATTAAACTAGCCCAATCTTTTACTTAAAGGATTGAGCTAAATACAATACAAAGATCTTTATTGCATAACTATATTTTTAATGTATACTAGTGTAGTTATCCGTGTAATGCACGGGAAAAGTTACACAATTTGAATATATAAAAGTTTATATGATTGAAATATTGGATCAATTTATATATATAATCATCATTTATACTTGTTTTATATAATTTAAGTTTTGAATAAAATTATATATGTTTAAAATAATATGATGTTAATAATTATGATTATATACCGTATGTAAATTTGATCAATAGTATTTTTTCATAAATTATTAAAGTTATAGAAATCTTAAAATCAAACTTTCTAGCATTAGCTAATGAAAGACATTATATTCAATGGAAATTTTAATGAAGAAACTATCTTATTATAAAAATAGCTTAATTGAAGCTCTATTAAGAAAAGTCAATTCATATCATGGATAGATTAAAAAAATTAATTAACCATAATTTAAATTATTAAATAAAGAACTGAATTAATATAACTTTAGAGTGTGCTATAAGCTTTAAATTTCAAGTATTAAATTTTAAATTTCATTTTAATGGTTAATTATTATAATGTATATCAATTATTATTCATGCAATTTATTTGTTTGCATTATTCATATGATATATGTTTAGTATCATTTAAAAGTGAAATTTTTATATTTGCATCACATATGTAATGCTTGTTTAGTATTACCTATTTGATGTATTAATGTTAATTGCAAAACCAATCTATTGATCGTTTTTTGTATCATTAAAATTCTTTAAGTTATTTAAAAATATTATAAAATTTCAATCTATGAGTAAATTTTAAAGAACTTATAAAATTTTTCACCCTTTGCATTTCAAACCATTAAATTTATGATATTTTTTTTAATAAAAAAGTAAATAATATTTCATATTAAAACTTCAAATATTTAGTCTTATAGATTATAAATATAAATACAATATATAAATTTACAATTTAAGTATTGTAAGATTAGAAAAATTAATTAGTAGTAACACAAGTTGCAAATTAAAAAAACAGAATTGATATAACTTTAAAGTATACTATATGCTTTAAAATTTAATATTTAATTTTAAATTTTATTTTAATTTTTAATAATTATAATATATATTGATTATTATCCATGCAATTTATATATTTGCATCACGCGTTTAATAGCAATATATATTTAGCATCACTTATTTGATATATAAATATTAGATAGAAAACCATTCTATATCTAATTTTATTTTGGTCATTAAAATTCCATAAGTTGTCTAAGGATCTTATAAAATTTCAATCTATGTGAGTAAGTCTTAAACAATTTATAAAATTCTCCATCCCCTGCTTTTTAGGCTAGTAAATTTATGGCATTTTTATTAATAAAAAAAGTCAATAATATTGAATACTAAATCTTCAAATATCTAATCTTATAGATATTACATGATATAAATCTACAATTTGAATGTTGTAAAATTGGAAAAATTAATTAATGGTAATCTAAATCAGTAATTAATAAACTAAATTGATATACTTTAGAATGTGTTGTAAGTTTTAGAGTTCAAAAATTGAATTGATATAATTTATTGATTTAAACTTAATATGAATTTATAATAATTGTAAGGTAGATAAATCATACCCATATAATGTGATTATTTTGTATTACCCGTACAATTTATATGTTTCATATCACATGTTTGAAGTACTAATATTAGTAAGAAATTTGTTTCATACCTAATTTCTTTTGTTATGCAAATATTAATATCTTAAAAAGGATTTTAATTTGAATATATAACAAAAGTAATAATTAGTAGTTAGTACTGTATTTGAAGAAATAACACAAAATGCCTTTCTTGTCATTGCCCGTGTAATATGATGTTCTAAATTATGTGATGCACGGTTATGAATTGTGCGCTATATAATATATTTTATATAATTTAATATAATAATTTATTATTGATATTTTAATATAAAGTATGTGTATAACAAAAAATTATAAATTTCATATTAAGATACAATTATATAAAATAATTGAAAGACTAAGTATAAACATGAAGATATTTAGAATATAATAATTATAAAAATAAAAGTACTATTTTAAATTATTAATGAACAAGATAGGCGATTTAAAAAAATCAATGAATTTATTTTACATAACAATTTATTATAGAAAATATAATATATTTTATGAAGATATTTACTTTTAACTTTTAAGTGATAATCCAATAACAAAAGGATAGATAGAGACATTAGAAGATAAATGGATAAAAGATTCTCATTAAAAGCTTTCACGAATCTTCTCAAGCAAGAATTAAGAGTCTTTGTAGAAATAAAAATTAAAAAAAAGTTATTGTTATTGATTGGATAAATTTATTAAACATGTTTTATTCATTTTTAGATAGCTTCTCAAGGAAGCATGCAAAAAGTCATCAACATTTAAGAAATAAAAATAAAATAAAAATAAAAATAAACACATAAATCCTTATTGGCCATTATGGGTGGTGGAATTTGGAGGGAAATCAAATCAACCTTATCATGCTGCCTCACCAATTCCACTACCCATAAATCCTCTTTTCGAATAATATATGAATTTAATTTAAATGTACTGTTAATATAAAATTTTTTTACATAGATATCCAATTATATATTACCACATCAGCTAACTTTTTGATATAACCACTCACTACTTGAATGGTCATGTAAATAAAAAATTTTGATTAGATGATAATATAAAAAAATTTTACACTATCAATGCACCAAAATTAATCTCATATTATAAATGCATATATGAAAGGATCAATTTTCTATTAAAGAAATTTTTTACAAAACTCACTATTAGATTAAAAATTTATATGCAATAAATAATGTCTATAAAATTTCATATTAATATAAAATTATTTAATACACTTTTTATTCACATCAAAATCAATGTAATAAGTATTTCCTAAATAAATACAAAAAAAAACTATTTTATCACATTCTAATTGATATTCAGTTTTAAAAAAAAAAATATTTGGCACAAGTAACCAACATGATATATACTTATAATTCAACAATTGAATCAATAAAAATAATATTCTATTAAAAATTACTGAAGGTTTAAGAATATTAATTCTTACACATTCTTACACCGGTGTCGCCGGATCCTTCCATGCGTGTGAGTGTGTCTATATATATATATATATAATCAAATAAATTATTAAAAGCCTTTTTTTTTGGGGTCTGAATTAAGATCTAATTGTAATTTTTTTGGGTCATGAAAGCTAATATTGGTAGACTCTAATTGCATTAATAAAAAGGCCAACGAGCCAACTTGAATAACCCACAGCCCGCATAGAGTCAAGCTGGGCTAGCAAAATGTTAGTCTTCATTATACTTGGACTGTAATGGATCTGCATCTGGCTTGATAATGGGTCGCAATGGCCAAGATCAACAACCCCAAGGAGTTTAGAGAAAAATTGCGATTAGGAAAAATTAATTTTAAATTAATTTTTTTGAAGCAGTTTTAACTTAAAATTAGTATAGATAAAATTCAATTTTAAAAGATCTTAATAGTTACCAAACATTATTTATATATAACCCACCCCAATACTTAAAAATAATTGGCTTATAATAGTTGTCCAATAGGCTTTTAATGTGGTACGTATGATTATATAATTTTATGCCATGTAATAATTGTGTACTAAATTTTAATTAATGAATATTTTTATACTAAAAAATGTTAAAAATCTATTTTGCAATAAATTTGAAAGTAAATGATTAACTTTTATTTAATTTGATATAAAAATAATCTTACCATGCCTTACCAAACCTCAGGAGACTTGATAAGTTGAAGTTTAATTACTCTATAATAATAGAATAAAAATGAGTGAAACAAGTAAACCCTTTTTTGGCAGAACACAAGCCATTCTTATAGGTTTGGCCGTTTAAACTATCCATAAGACTAATCTTTATTTGACTATGAGAATACCAAAGTTATGGAATCTTCTTACAAGAGTTGCCCTCTCTATAGGATTTAAACTCATGTCCTTCTCCTAAGAAGTCAAAGCTATTTAACTTGATCATAATATATGTTACACTAAACATATATAAAAAATAAATGATATAACATAAACTTAAACTATTATAATTAGATAAAAGTCTCATTTATGTCTCTCATATTTTATAGTGATTTCAACTTAGTCTCAAAAATTTTTTTTATTCTATTTACCTTCTTAACATTTTTAAAACGTTTTAATCTTACCATTTCGGTATTCAAATTATATATAGAAAAAACTTATATGAAGTTCAAGTTATAATGTTAGCAATGTTGTGTTCATTACTTATCTGAATATGATGATATTGTTTACTATCATTTTTCTCCATATTTTTGTAGAATATGAAAATTTTCCTTTTTAATCTAAATCGCCTTAAAGCTCAATTAATCTTTCTTCTACTAAAACTTAAATATGAAGCTTTACCTTGGAGAATTGAAAGCAAACAATATCTATTGGTGATGTTTAGATATCACTAATATTGAAATTCAACATTAATATCAATTTTTTTATTTTTATAATTTAGATATCATCTATCAAAAGGATAAGATTGAAATATTTTAAAAATATTAAGGATGTAAATAAAAAGAAATTGGCACTGAGTTGAAATGTAAATATGAGAGATGTAAATAAGGCTTTATCCATTATATTTTTAGAGCTTCAATAGCTTAGCAAACATGACCTCAATGATTATGCGAAATTTCGGGCAAATCTCTGGCCTCGATATTTTGTAATCGGTTTGGCTAACAGTACACAGATTTTTACAGTATGAGATGCTGTGCTTTTGGTGACAGATCATAATCGCACTCAGTTCTGATAAGATCCTACTGGTTTCCTTTGCAATCTATGGCTGCTCCTCACGTTATTAGTAGCATTATGCTTAACGATTCTACTTTAATGCAGCTATATTTTTGTTATCCACGTGCATCTTTAGATCGAATCTGTATACTTTCTTTTTCATGTCCACTGTTTCTGATAGAGCAAACACCTAAAGATTTTTCCCGAATGAAAAATGTTGTTCGGATCGAAGATAAGCTAGTGTGCGACCAAAAGGTTGCCGTTCTGTGACTGAAAATGATTTTAAGAATCTGTTACTTTATGTTTAATCCTTCATATAAATGCATTCACAATAAAATTGACGTGATCTAAAAGTAAGTGAGTGTATTTTAAACAAAGTTGATAAAACTCAATTTTATTATTAGTGTATCATAATATCTCTTTGTGCTATTGGTCCAAACACCCGTGATATCTCTGAGATATTGAAAACAAGGTAAATATTCATCCATAATATTGTCTCTAAAATATTTTCACTAAAGACAAAGAAAGATTCCGACAATAACAATAGTTGGGTAGATATTAGGGTTAGAACTTAGTCAAGCTTGGTCGAATTTAGCAAAGTTCAAGCTCAAATTTGATAAGAAAAGAACCTTATTCCTAAACTTAAGCTTACCGGAAGCTCATGAGTTGCTTGAGTTTGATGAATTAACTCAAGTTAGGTACAAATCAAGTTTTTTAGGCTTGATAAGTTAGGACATTTAGAGGATGTTTGGCAAATTAGAAAAATTAGATAACTAGGTATAATGGGATCCAGTTTTTAATAAATATTATTTGGTAATTACCTAAATATTTTAAAATTAATTTTTATCTGAATCAATTTAAACCTAAAACCAGTTCTTAAAAAAATTAATTTTAAATTAATTTTATTTCATCCCAAATTTTTCTATTTTTGTTTTATATCTTTTGATTATTTTTCAACTGTCCTTCGATGTTATCCACCATTGTTCATCGCCACGGTCCACCATCATCCACCTCTGATTGCCACTGGCCACTACTAATTACCACCGCCAGCCCCATCCGCCACCATTTACTACTATTGACAGCCGTCGTTTGCCACCATCTGCTATAGCAGCCAGCGCCACTGTCCATCATTGACGATCACCACCATTCATTATTGCCGCTAGCCACCACTATTCATTGTCACCGCTAGCCACCACCGTCCGTCGCCTTCGCTGCTAACCACCACTATCGGTTGCCACAATCCCACTGCGACCACTATTGTCTGCTGTCGACCACCACTGCCACTTACCATGGTCTATCATTGCCAACTACCGCCGACCATTATTGTCTACCTCCGTTTGCTAGATTAATTTCTTTAATGATGTAGTAAAAAAGAAAAAGGTATAAAAGAAAAATAAGAACATATGTTAAAACTAATTTTTAAGTTATGGAACCAAACAACGTTTAATAGAAAACTATTTTATTTTTATATCAGTTAATATAATTGATTCTATTATGTAATATGTTAACTTGATTTTTGATGTTACCAAATATTCCTTTATATATAAAAGATTAGTTGTGATATAGTTAATATAAAATAATTTTATATTATTATTCAATCATATAATTTTCTATATATAGCTTTTGAGATAGTGAGGGTGAAGGTCAAACACTTCTACTTATGTGATAATATATGATTGAATACCCACTTAAACTTTAATTTATGTGTGATTTTTCTCCTAAGGTTTAAGAAAGTGCACTTTATCCCCTTCAAATTAAAGAATGGTTCTTAAAACCCTCTCACATAACTACAGGTAACAAACTTAACAAACGTATAGAAATCTCAACTTTATATGCTGAGATTCCCAAAACCCAATTTCTTAAACCCCACCAGCCTTCACTTTAAATTATTAAAATTTTTCAGATTTGTGGGTGTTCGAACATTGCTCCGCAATGATTAATGAGAGTTCAAGGAAGAAAAATTTAGAATTCGAAGCTTAAAATCTTCATCATAGGTAATTTTGTGGAATTTAAAGTGTAATATGATGGGGATTTATGAAATTGGGTTTTGGTAATTTTAGCGTAATTAAGGATGTGATTTCTATACCTTTTGAAGGTGTTTATGTGAAAGAGGTGTATCAGAACTATTATGTAACTTTAAAAGGTAAATTGCATCTTCTCAAATTTTAGGGGATAAATTACACATGGAGTAAAGTTTAAAAAGGTAAACTATATTTTACCCATCACACACACACACACACACACACATATATATATATATATATATATATATGAGATTATTTGTGATATATTATTATTATAAAATAATTTTGTATTATTATTCAATGATATATTTCTTTGTATATAACTTTTGAGATAGAGAAAATACAAGTAAAATATTTTTATTAATCTGATAATATATGATTAAATAATTATATAATTTTTTTTATATTAATAACGCATCAAAATTAAATAATACATATTTTTCTGATGGACCTTTTGACTCTCCATATATTGATGAATGAATGTTTGCTTACCAGTGGAGAGCGAGAATGAGAGAGAGTTTAATAAGCACGATTTATTATAATAGTACTACAAGAATAAACTTCTAAATTATATAATGAATTAATTAAACATATTCTTATAGCTGAAGTATCAGTATAGAAATTTTTTTGAGTAAGCATGATTTATCTTCTATATATATATATATGAGAGATATGGGGAGAGCATATCTTAATTTTTTAAACCATATATAAATGGTTAAAATTAAAAATTATTTAAAAATTATCACTTAAAAAAGTCACATAATTTTATGTTATATTCTTGACTAGTGGTGTAAAATCTAATAATCAATATTTCTCCTTTCACTTTTCCAATTAATCACTGCTCTCAATTAATATGCTCCTATAAATAGTTAATATTCCAAACAAATTAACAGTTAAATAATATATTTATAAGAAATAGTATTTACTTAAATAAAATGTTATTTGCACAAAAATTTTAAATACCTCTTTAGACATATGGAGATTCATGTGTAATAAGTAGAGATTTTAGTTATATTTCTGATTAATATAATAAAATAATTTATATGTATGATAAATTCTTTTACCAAATTCATTACTTAAATGATTAAAATTCACAATTATTAATATATAATTTTTTAGATATTCTTAGAGACAGTTCACCAGATCTTTTCTTATTAATACATAATTTTATAAATGTCAAAATGAATGTCTATCATCACCGTACGCAAAATAATTGTCCTCTTAATAATTTATCTTGCGAACATAAACTATTCCGCAGAACCTTCTTTTTCATGCCACTGTGCTAGCTTTTTTTTCTGCAACTAGTCACTTTGATGAATATAGCATCTCACACAAAGGACAAGAACCGAACTCAGAATGCCAACTTCATATAGAGGATCAATACGTGGTATCCACTATCTGTAATCAAGCTAAAAGCTTGTGGAGCTACAACTTTTCCCCTTTTCTTATGTCCCAGATGTCAAACAAGATTTCCCCTAATATCTATTCAGAATCTTGGGCTGCCCAATTGTTCTTCAGTTCTTTGGGTTTCTACCAAATCAAGAGGCTCTTATACTTGAATTGACCACTACAACAAGATCATCATGGCTAGGGAACAATCCCTAATTTTTTTATGTAGTGCACAGAGCCAGTGGCACATAAAACCAGCATAAAGTACACTGCCAGCTAAATCTCTTGAGTGGTGGGATATATTGGACTCGGATTCCTTTTGATGCCCCAGTAATGTCCAAGCTATGATATCCATCCACTAACTCAACATCACTACGACTTTTTTTGTCTCCTTATAAACCATCACAAAACATTGCATGTATATGCCTAAAGTCACATGACTGATTGCCCAACTACTTTATGACAATTCAGCTTTCGCCAAATAGTACAAGATTATCCTTATCACAAGGATCATAATGTTATCTCTAAGAGCTTTTCCTCTGTACTTGAGAGGTTTTTTAAGCGTTTGCTTATTTATCTATTGGAAAAAATCTCTAAGAGCTTCCCCTTTTTTTCAATGTAAATTTGAGCCTATACAATGGATACCACATACATTATTTTAAAACAAGCCTACTTGAGGCTTTCATTATTTAGTTTTTTAAAAAGTAGAATTAGAGATGTTAAAAATCAAATCAAACCACATTAATTTAAAATGAAAAAAATTAAACTAAACCAGTTCGTTTTGGTTTTGTTTGATTTTCATTTTATGGAGAGCAATGAATTGAATTGGTTTTAATTTTGTTTTTAAAACTACATTAAATCAAGCCAAAATGAACTTATGTAGTTATATATTTAGTTTTCATAATTTACAAATGGTTATAGTGCAATTTATTGATATTTATATGATAGTGAAGTTAAACCTTAATTTTTTTGAAGAAAAGAAAATTGCTTGGAATACACCGAACCAAATTAATTATGATTGATTGACTGGGTCATTTCTCCAATTGAAATTGAATCGATCAATTTTCAATATAAAAAAGTCAATTAATTAATTGGGTCGAGTAACTTTTCCTCTCAAAATTGAATCAATCCAAATCGTAAATATCCTTAAATAGAATTTACCATAGGTGGGGTTACTATAGGTGATGATCTCCTATTAAAAAGCACATGGAAGATATAAAAACTTTTTGGTGCTTCTTTTCGTTAGGTTTGGTCACTACAGGAGGAAGATCTTGTATAAGATATGATACGGGTAGACGATACTCTTAAGCATTATAATTATTAAGAAAATGTAATAGGCAAATAATTGAAATTGATATCGACATGAACGGTCTAGAGCAACCTCAAAAAAGCATAATAATGGTGGTACGATAACTACAGCTAAAAATAATTGGTGAATTGTGGGCATGGATTTTGGATGTGCTTTTATTTCCTGTGTTTATTTTCTCACAAACACTCACTAGGCTTACGTTATCATTTTCTGAATAAGTTTAGGATTCATTGAATCAGTATTCATTCATTAAACTAACCAATCAGATCAATAAACAATGTTCTGACTCAAAATTATTCTTCGAGTGGACAAACTTAAATAAACGCGGAATTCTTATAACCATTGTTTTATTGGAATTGAAGCTCTCAATTATTGTAAAGTGAAATATCATATGATGCTATATATGTCAGATTCTTAGCTTTCTGACTTTGAATTGCGTTTCTTGTCTATTGATAGTCTATTAAGCATCTCTCGTGAATGCCTTGACTTTTTTCAGTTGACAAAAAGTTTAGGGTGAGGATAGCTCTATTTTAAAACAAGGTAAATTTTTTTAACTTCAATCAAAATTCATAGCTACATTCAATCCAATTTGTTTACTCAAAAAAATGATTGATCAGGAAAATGAATAGCTACTCAAAAAAGCTTTCCTTGTAATATTAGGAAATTTAAATTCTGAGGTCTCTATTTTTTTTTTTTTTAAAGTAAACCTAACCATCACTCATAATTTAAAATTACGTGTGCAACTTTTTTTTTTAAAAAAAAACAATAGATATATAGTTTTCTTTCTTATACTGTATTATTTTATAATAAAATTTGAATTTGGGACCTTTAATAAAGTTATCAGTCAATCTTATTTAATTTTAAGTTGACCGATAATTTAAATTGATGGTGGCATTTACCGTACGTAGTACTGGTTTTCTTAACTTGATATGTTATACTATAGCTACGTAATGTAACGTAGAAGAGATAAAGGCAGGCAAGTTTGCACAATGAAAGCTAATTTATGTAGCAATTAAAGCATTGGAATATGACTTATACCAGCAGCCAGCTCCTAAGCCATCTTTCGTTTGCTTCATCAACAACCATCAATTACATGTTATAAACTATTTTATTACATATCTCAACAAAGAGGATTACAACGACAACATAAATCGAACCTTTACAAGCGAAGTATTCTGATTCTTAATCAATTGAGAGCACAATTGGTATTACATGTCAATGTCATTTTCTAACTCTAATTAGTCACATTTACATCTGAGGCTAATTGAATCGAAGTTTTAATGAACATCATAAACAATTAGGGTAATTAAACTTTGTATTCCCCTCGGGTTCTCACTCTCAATTCGCCCAATGGAGGGTATCAAGTTAAAATTTCTCAAAAGTTTGGTAGGGTGAGTCGCGGTAGATTTTGGGAAGGGGTTGATCGGGATGCATTAAGAATTTAATTCACTTCTTTTTTCAACCATGCTAAATTGAATTCTATTGCTTGATGAATTCTATTATTGTTTGAAACAAATTTTAAAATTTAAATTCCATTGTTTGTATAATGTATTTTAAGGTGAAATTGTGGAGAGAGTTCCCAAAAGACTAGTTATTATTATTATTATTATTATTATTGGCCATAAGAGTAGTTTTTGTTCGAATATGGGAGTGTAATGCAATTTTTCCATAATTTTTTTTTATTAATAAAGTTTAGATTGAGAGAAAGACTCTCCTAATTCAAAATCAGTGCCTTCAGGTTTATCTAACACTTACAAAGATACTAACAAATTACCCATCAAAAGAGAAAAATCTGAAAATCAAACTCAAATTATAGTAATGTATAAAGGGAAGGCTACCAGATGAGCCAACTCTAGCTGGCTCCCAGAAAAGTTGTTTACTTAAAATTTGAAGTGCAACTAGTACATATCACGTCAACCATTTGTGGATGTTATTGAACTGTTGGTATCAATTGTAGATTTTACTTGGTAAAGTTTAAGTGAAAAATACATTAAGCACACACAAAATTCGGCTAGTATTTCTTCTTTCACTTTTACACAGTTACACACGTCACGTTATATTTTTCTAATGAAATTAATTTTGATATATTGTTCATATAAAGTATTTTACATTATATAGCAATTATATAATATCATACGTATGATTTTTTAGATAGTTTTATAAAAAGTACAACATTTTTAATAATATAATAATATATAATTGAATATCTATATTAAAAATTTTTACACTAATAATGTATTAATATTAAATTTTGAAAACAATTAATATTAAAGACCATTAATAAGGATTAAGTAATAAAAAGAACCAATTATATCAAAATTATTAAGAAAGATCTATTTAAATAATATTTAAGGAGAAGAATCAAAAACTTTTTCTAGATAAACAATAATACCGTAGGTTGTTCCTTTTTTTTTTTTTTTTTTTTGGTAAATGGTCAAAAGCTGTAAACTCTCAAGAGAGAGAAGCCAATACAGAAGGGTTCAACCACATAAAGTAGAACTACACCACATCCAACATAGGATACAAAAAGAAAACCTCAAAAGGTAATGTAAAATTGCTAAGCAAACTGCTACTAAACATTTTTATATCCTGTTACTCGATCTCTCGCTCATCTACATAACTTGGTTGCTAATATGACTCCCCATGTAAATATCCTTGCAAACTTCTACTTATTTATTTTCTGCATATTACCATTCTTTGGCCCTACTTCGAATCTGCCACCATATTTCATTCTTTGTAACTTCAACTTATCAAAAATTCTCCTATTCCTAGTGCACCACATTGTCCAAATGACCATATATAGCAAATATTGTTGACCATGTTCTTGAATTGATGTTGACACCTTGTGCTTCATTCCACGCTTCAAACATAGTCATGATATCTTTTGGTATAGACCAAAACAACCCCCCCCCCTCCCCAAAAAAAATCTAAGGCACTTTATTCAAATAATACCTTTAGGTGGTTCCTTAATCTATTTTTTGTTTTTTATCTTCTTGCTAAGCATGCTTTATCTTTCTCAATCTCCATGTTTATTCAAATAGAATTCAATCAACTCTCGAGGAATATATTACTTATTGGATAAAAAAGAATTAGCCAAACATATGTTTAAAGAGAGAAATCAGATTAATAAACTTTAAAATGTGAAAACTCGTACCTAATGGAAAGAGTGCATATAAAGCTTTATGGGAATATAGTGAAAAATTTTATTCAAATACTATGTTTTTAATTCTAATTTTAGCAGTTTTAGTTCAACTAAAGAGAGAACATAGCTAATTTCTTGAATGTAAAAGGGGTATATATTCTAAGCAGCTAAATTAGAAAAAAGAACCAATCAAGATACGAAGATGTAGGAAAACAATCATGAAGCTCAAAGTGAAAGGAATTGTTGGAGAACTTACAAATGATGGCGGAAGAAAATTGAAATTGCAGAAGCAAGTGTGCGCAGAGTGATAAACAACTATGTCGAATAAGCAACATATAATACCCCGATTTAGCCGTGTCTATAATTAATATTGTTAAAGATTAATTAATATTAAATTTATAAAATAGAGATAAAAGTGTAGAATAATATAGTAGTAATAGTACATGGTTAGAATTTTGTTAGAAACAGAATTTAAACCATATCGTAGAAATTTTAAGAATAGTTTCTCAGAACATAAGAAATTGATTCGATAGGTGTACTCAGACTCTTGTTATGTTGAGTTGCTCTTGTGAAGCTAAAGTCTGTGATTTATTGCACCCTACATATTTTGGGCCGATGATGATGATGATGATATATACCATTATTCTAGTGATTTTACAACTAGTGAAACTTGGTTGGTGAAAAATACCAAACAAGGAAATCACAGTAACACAAAAATAGATTTTTAACTATGTTCGATATTTTGGATAGTCATGAATTCGTGATTTATAATTTTAGATAGGAAATTCAAAATGAAGTGAAACCAATTTTAAATAATAATTTTATGAATTTTTTAAATGGGTTGTAGGCAAAGTAACACAGATTAGAGTAGCATGTGTTCTAACGGGCATAACTTGCCCTATAAACCTTCAACTTAAGTGCAACTAATTTTGTTAAAAATCTAACATATGGGAGAATAATCTTATAAATTTTCAGAGCTAAACTCTCAATGAGTTTCTCCTAATAACTCCACAAAGTTATCCTATGCTTTGTAAGTGTCAATATAGGCTAGCCTCAATGTAGAGCTTATAACTTAAGCTTTATTTAGGCAAATTAAATGAGACTTAATTTTTTGAAAGAGTGTTCAGGAAGTTTATGTTGATGAAAATTGGGGCAAAAAGATGTAAGATGGATTTTTGATGATTTTCCACTTTCAAGTACTCAAGTCTAGCCCAAAATAGGACAATTGTAGAGAAAACATGAATAACTTGAGTTATATACCTCAATATTGAGTCAGACTAAAGAGGTTTGAAAATAGACAAGTAGACATCACCCTTGTAAAATTTGAGAACAAAACAAATTAACTAGACATTTTGGTGCATTTTTTAATTTCTAGGCAGAATTGGTGATACCTAATTTGTAACATAAGCGACTATAAATCAATCTAGAGGTCTCCAAAAGACTTGGGGCCAAATCTAATTGAGAAGTCTTACATAATGTACTTATTTTGTATGATCTAGGTATATACCATATGCAATAGCTATTAATTTGGAAGTTTAGAAGTTTGGGCAACTTTATGCCTTACTTAGCTATACTTGTGTTGGAATTTTGTGATGTACATTGCATGGAATTGATTCTTTGGATTTCTGGATGGTTATTGCTTGTTCAAATTTTGGGGAACTTTCCAGTATAGCTGTCATGCTGCTGGAACCCCACCAAGTTTACTTCTGAAAGATAATTCTCATGAGGTCTAATAGAAGTGTAAAATGTAATTATATTAGATTATGTGAGAATTGAATTACATGAAAAGTATATAGCATGAACATAAAAATTTTAGAAGTTAATTAGGTGAAATGTCGGGTCTCCATCAACTAGTGGGTTCGGACGATACGATCACAAGTAATGTGCCAGCTTCCACCAAGTAGTGGGCTAGGACGACATGATCACGTATAATAGAAGTTGCCTATTGAATATAGCGATATGTAACGCTCAGGCAAGCATAAGTTATTATTCTGGGGATGACAAAGCATAACACCCAGGCATGTAAAGTTATTCCGGAGATAGCGGAGCATAACACCCAGTCATGTAAAGAGGCCTATTAAGGATTGTGATGCATAATGCTCAAGTAAGTATAAGCTAATATTTTAGGGACGGCGGAGTGTAACACCCAGTCATATGAAGAGAATTGCATCCCAAGGACAGCGACATGTAGCACTCAGGCATGTGTAGGGCTGCACTTTGAGGACAGCGACATGTAACGCTCAAATGCAAATATATATAGATACCCTAGAGATGACGAAATGTAATGCCTAAGTATGTTATCGATGATTATGAGATCCCTTTAATAGGAGATAGTTAATTAAAGATGAGATCTCTCTAATTAGAAGTAAGCCTAAAACTGCACTATGAGGATAGCAATACGTAATACTTAAGTGCAAATAATGTTGGCACCCTAGGAATGGCAAGACGCAACTCCTAGGTATGTTATTCTTAGGAAGTGAAATTGACCCGTAACTGGATCCCTTCGCTTAAGTCAGAGAAAGAAATCTGACCTAAGTTACAGCACAATAAGTTAATAATAAGTATTAAAGCTAAGGAAGTAAGGAAGTACTATAGCAAAAGAGTATAGAGACATATATTAGAAAAAATATTTAATTTCATTCACTTTCAGCTTTATGTTCTATTTTAAATATGTACTGATGTAATTTAAGTGAATGTTTCGAGTCTTGGATTAAATGCTTGAATAAATTAAACCCACTTTGGAAGGATAATCTTAAACTTTATAACATGGAATCTTTATTTTGTTATGATATGATCACCATTTTATAATAAACTGAAGTGGTCGATGCGATGACGATGACACTGTTTATGTTAGTTTAGACTGCCTACTGGAAATTTATAATTCTCCCTCTTGTGTGTTGTCATATCATCTCTAGACGACTCGATTGGCCATAGTAGTGATCCTCCCAGGGTTGTGTGATTGAGATTGAAGCATCCTAACAAGAAGGGTTTGGCGATACTAGAGACTACAAAATCGAACAATGCAAGGTTGGTGCTGCGATGGAGGATGTGTTGCTACACTGCAACACTTAGTGGAACTCTTTTATACATGTTGAAATGTTGTTAAGTAAGACAAGAAATTTGGCTATGTAAATTTGTGAATGTGACCATGATATTTTTTTTTTTTTTTTTATGTCTTCAAGTGGAGTTTATAGATTTTTTATTTGCCTGTTTAAATTTTATTCAATATGGTAAGACAATAAGTACGATATTGTCCCAAAAGCACGATAAGTAATAAAATAAGGTCCGCTAATTTACTATTAGCAGCTCTTAATCAAGTGTGATTTTATGACTTAAATATGGTGTTGTACTTAAGAGAATGTTATACAACAGATAGTGGTGTGCCAAATAGCAATGAGGGTTCAAGAGCTCGAGTTGAGAGAATGAGAGTACACTCAGCAGAACAAGTAAAAAACAAAAGACAGATTAAGAGTTGACCTAAGAATATTATTGTCTATCTAAACAAAGATTTTTGGTCATTCTCCTAAAATATTATTTGATAGGTACTTTTTAATAATTTTGATATAATTACTCCTATTTATTAATTAATACTGGCTAATGGTTTTTAATATTAATTTTCCCTAAATCATTTTAATTTTAGTTGGAAGAAGGGTTTACATTTAGTGTTCAATCATACCTCGGACAAGATTGTCACCAACGGAGAATACCCGTGAGAAATAAAAAAAAAAAGTTTTAAATCCTTTTATAATTTTGATCATATCACATATTTACACATTTCAAACATGTCCACCATGACCTTGTAATGGTCAATGAACCAAAGCAAAAGCAGCATTAACTTCCCAGCAGCCTCCAATTATTATGACTCAAAGGTGGCGAATTTTTGGAGACAATAACGGGTGGTTCTAAGTGCCGTTTGCAAAACAAAGCAATCCATTGCACAAGCCAACGATTCCATCATGAAGCTATAGTCCCCATTTGGGATTATTGAACAGCGAGCTTGCAGGACGAGACTTGATATGGAACTCAGTGGCTGTGGCACTTAAAAGTGAATATCTGATCCTATGGTGGGTTGTTGGTGCTGACTTGACAAGTCATAAATTTCTTTTTCATAAAATGAAGATCACAAATCAAGGACATCAATGACTTCACCAAATTTCAGCAGAGAGACTCTCTGATGGAGCCGTGAGAGAATTTCTTCAACGAGTTTAGCAGGAAGGTTAAAAATTGAATTTTGCTTTATAATAATTTTATTAAAAAAATTTTTAAAAAAAAATGGAGCTCATATAATTGGATACAGGGAGTAAAGTCTCACTAATTAAGAAGAGTAGATGAGATGAAAAATAATCCAATAAATAAGGGTAGAGGAAGATTAAAAGGAAAATTATAGACAAACATATTAAAAATGGCTTAAATTATAATAATTTTTCTATGGATATAATTTATGATAAGACGCAATAGTATTACTTGATTCACGTAATCGACCTCATATAAAGTTAAAATATTTAATTGTTGTTGTAAAACTAGGAGTATATATATAAAATCGCATATTTGGTTATGATTTTGTTGAGACCCCTTTCGGGTGGAGCTTAAACAGCTGGTTCAATAATGCATTCTAAAATCAGTCCCTTATACAATCGAGAATATTTGCTTTCTTCTTTTGTTAATTCCAAACTAATGTCGTGCTTTGGCATATTCCATTTATTCTTTTGGGATTAGATACTAATATCCTGCATAATGCTAATTTTTAAGTGCTATTAAACACGATTTGTCATTTCTTTGATGATATGTCAGATGGTTCAAGGGTCTAGGTTGGTTCCTCATTGGGCTACTGCTACGATGATTCAATGGGGTCTTCTTTCAACTCTCTTGAATGAACCGTAATGGCTTGGAGTTACAGGTGGCTATGAAATATAGCTTGCAGAACCATTAGTTTTGAGGCTAGCATTAGAAACAGAACTAGATCCACAAACTATATAGTGTGTATAGATTTCCATTTGTAATTCCAAAATCACGGTTTGACAGAAGTAATAAGAGAGAAACTTTTACCCAAATCATGATTTAGAGGTTTTGATATAGAAAACCATAGATACTACCAACTGAATGAGGTTGTCCTCCACTTATCTACGGGATGTATACCAAGTTCATGTATACCATAGAATATAAGAGTAAGACTTCTCCAAAGTGGGTTTGTAAGATAAGAGAGTAAGAACTAAGAATATATTTACTCTTAAATCAATAAAATTTATTGTAATTATAATTTAGTACATGATGTAAGAATATATACATTATTACTCTATCAATTTAGAGATAAACTTCTTTAAAAAAAAAAAAAACTTTTTACATTTTCCGGGCAGTTAAAGTTGTTGAAGATTGTAATGGAATTGAAAGAGCTTTTCAGTTGTAATGGAATTAAAAGAGCTTTTCAGGTTGTTTTCTGTTCAGTTTGTTAGAGGCAAGGGAATAAGTAGGAAGCTTTCCTTCTGTTTTCCAAGAAGTTTGAATCGAGTTAAAGATGCCCCTTATGCAGTTATTAGCCAGGACGCTTCTTCTGTTGTAACTAATTTCATGTTCATCTTATTAGTGAATATGAATTTCATTTCAAAAATAGCAATTGTTAAGTGCTAATGTGATGTTAAAAAAGTGATGAAGGTTTATTTGCTTATAATATCTAACAACATTAATGTTTCTAAAAATTTGTCAATAATACTTTCAAATGAAAAATTGACTTTCACAAAATAGGTAACTAAACCCATCCTAATACATGGCTGCGAATCTTACTGCAGACAACTTGTGGGAGAACTCTTTGGTCTTCACAAATAAGTTTTAGAATATCATACTCACAATTTTTTTTTTCGTGTGAGTACCAAGACAGTGGAAATCATTGTTCAACTTTGGGGGGATTTTAGTTATATAATAAAAGCTTGAAAAACTCTCTCTATCCAATTTTTGTATCCTAGACATTATTTTACAGGGAACCATATGTAAAGTTCTTGGAAATTTTAGCATCAGCTGAAAATATAAAATTTTCTCTTTCCAACTTATAGAGAAAGAAAATTTTGAAGAGAACAAAAATTTACATTTCCAATTAATATACTAAAATTGTCAAAATTTATATATTATTCCTCAATAAAACAATTGTACACTGTGCAAAAGTTAAAGAGAAAATGAGCTTCAGTACCAAAAATATAACTGAAAATCCCTTGACTCTTATGCCAACATCCTCACTAACTTATTGGCACAATTTTTTTAAAAATTTTTTTGTGAGTATACAATATTTCTTGCATTTGTTTTGAGTATGGAAGACAATCCCCCACTTGTGATCAATCAAAACGAAGAACCTTGTCATCTTAAAATAAATATAATCCGTTCAAGTCCATTATTGCACACATATTTTTTCCCCCACTTTTATAACTTCCTTTTACTTATGTCCATTTTTTAAAGAGATATGCTATGTGACACAAAACGAACAATACAAAAACGGTCATTCAACACGGACATCACCGGTTGAAGGTTAAAGTAAAAGAATAAAAACTCACAAGAAAACAAGAGAGAAATTTGAAACTTAACATACACATTCGTACTATTCGTGAAAAAAAAAAATTGTACCATTAAATATTTACCTTTTTTAAATTTAATAATTTTAAGGGTCAAAATAAATATTCATTTTTTAAAAAAATCTTGTAATTTATTATTTTTGGCAAAATGAAGCTTTTGATTCCTTAATATATTTTCGTATTATGTTTTGGTACTCTAACTAATTTTTTATTTATTTTAGTCCCTTAACTTTTCATTATTAAGAGATCAAAATAAATAAAAAATTATTTGATGATGAAGAGTTAGAAAATTAAAATGAACAAAAATTAATTAAGATATTAAAATAAATAAAAAATAAATTAAAGAACTAAAATAAAAAATAAAAATAACTGAAGGGATTTAAAAATCCATTTCGCTATTATTGTTTAAGAAAGTACCAAAGTTGACAACAAGTTGTTTATCATTTTGCCTATTTTTAAACAACAAGCTAGCTTTAAATTAACTTATTTGCTATTTTGGATGCATTTAAGTAAGACTTTTTGGCCAAAAGAATCATTTTTATTAAAAAATCATTTTTAATATATTTAGATAAATTTTTAAAAATAATTAGAATATAAAAAATCATTTTAAATATTTTAATAGAAATTAAAAAGAATAATTTTTCAAAAAAAATTATTTTTAATTTTTTTAATTACATAAAAAATTTTAATTTCATAATTATTTTTTTTCAAAAGTTGAACTAATTGCATCTTTTATGACCGTGACTATGACAGTTATAAGTAACAGAAAAAGGACAATGGAGAAATTGCCCATAGAAGTTCGTACATGATGGTAATAAGTTATTCTGATATTATATCTTAGCCGGAAAGAAAGGAGTGGTTCTCTCGTAATTGGAAGCACCTCTCATAATTGGAAGTACCTTTCAACATCGTGATGCTTACACAAAAGAAAACCAATTTAATGAAAGGTGCTGACATGATTGAGATTCGAGGGTGGCCATGCAATCCAATTCACCGGTGAAAAATTAATTGTGCAGTGCCTAGTGGTTGAGGTACAACTGCATATATTAATGGAGACTCGCAACCAAATTCTAACGCACATGTCTTTCTTGGCATGACCTTAAATTAAGCATTCATGTTGTACCAAATTATTTAAACGATGTGCCAGCTAAGGCGCTTGAGGTTAGAGTACTGTGACTGTACTTGATGCAACGCTTCTCAAGCTCGTTCGGAATTATCGATGCCCATGTGTCGCGGAGATTCTTTTTTGGAACTGCTTATTGGTCTTCATTAATTAGATTAAAACTTATATTTAAGTTTACAAATATATTTTCGTCAATTCGAAAAAATAAAATTATAAAAAATATTTTGTATTCATTTTTTGAAAATTGATGAAAATCAAGTTTACACTTATAATATCATATATATTACCCAATTCTGCTATCACAAACTCATTCATTTTGTTTGGTTTAAAAGAAAATGTGAGAAAGAAAATGAAAAGATTTTGATATTTTTATTTACTTGGATAGGAGAGAAAATAGAAAAAAAAATATATATGCAGGCCCATAAAAATGTTTTTTATCCACTTTTTCTTCTTCTATTTTATCTCTTTTCACTATTTTCTTCTTACCTTACGCTAATCCCTTTTTTTCCCCTCCATTGACCTTGTTAACCTTCTGCTGCCATCGTCTATCACCGTCTGCCACTGTCAATTGTCGCCGTTGATTGTCACCACCAACTACCACTTATTGTCGCCAGTTGCCACCAATTGCTGCCATCATCTACACCACCATTTGCCGTTATTCGCCTATTAAAATATAAGTTAAGATTGTATTGGTATGTTGTATCTTATTAGAAGAGAAAATGAGTCATATTAATCTTTTAAGTTGTCAAATCAAACAATGTTTAATTAAAAAAATATTTCATTTTTGATATGTTTAAATTTTAGTTTGTGGGGATTAGAATCAATTTTGACCTTTCAAAATTGATTTTAGCAATTTTTTATGATATTTGGTTTTTAGATTTTAAAATTAATTTTTGTCTCTTGAATTGATTCTAAGAAAAGTGAAAATTTATTACTTTCTGTCAAAATCATTTTAAAAGAACTATTAAACATAAATATATTACTTCAAAATCAATTCTACAAATAGAGAACTAAACACACACTTTATACAAGTTAACATAATTGATTATACTTTATACCATGACTTGATTTTTCAAATTGTCAAACACCCCAAAACTAGTGAAAAAGAGTGATTTTATTTAAAATAATAATTTATCCTTATTTAGTATTTACTATTAACATGTAGTAAGGATCAAAATGTTTATTATAATTACATTCTCTGTCTTTTTATTTTCTCTTCTTCCAAGTAATATGAAAAAAAATAGAATTTTCTTCTTATTTTTTCTTCTTTCCATTTGCTTTTTTTTCCATTTTCTTTCTTTCTATTTTCTCTTCTCATCCAAACAAATCTACATCACAAAACTACTCAATAACTATGAGTCACCAACATCTTTTTGTCCTACTCTTATTTTAAACATAAAATTTATTTTAAATAAATCAGCATATTTAAATAACACAACTTCAAGGAAAGCAGCACAAGTTTGGTCCACTTACCAGTCACCACATGCAAAACACTCGAGTTAGTTTAAAAAATGCACTCGAGTTCACTGGAACTGGATTCCAAGTTTAACACATTTGATTAAGTAGCACATGATCATGGCCTAATTTTCGTACTTCTATTCATCATACCTCGATATTTTCGACGATTGATTTTGCCCTTTAACATGGCAGGTGAGCTTTGATGAACATAATTCATAAAATTGCCGCGGACTTTATGCAATGACGGATGCAAAAATTTAGGTAATGAAAAAAAATAAATTTAATTAATTTATAGGTCCTATTATTTAACCTAATTTTTTATTTGATCTTTATAGTTTAAAATTTTTTAATCAAATTTTTATATTACATGAATTTTTATAATCAAGTCTCTAAAACAATTCATCATTTTTAATTAGATTAAATAAATTTTTATATTTGAACTTATAAAATTGGATGAGAATTTATTAAATTATATAAAATTTTAAAAAATTTATAACGTTAGGTTATTCTAAGAATTTAATTACAAAAATTTATCTAATACACGGACTTGATTAAAAACTTTTAAACTATAAAGACATAATTAAAAATTTAATAAAATTATGGAACCTATAAATTAATTAAATCAAAATAATATATAAATATAATAAAAACTTTTAAACTTAATAAAATAATTTTTATCTTAATATAAGGTGAAATTTAATGTTATATATATTTATATCTATCTATCTTGTGGGAGCATGTGCCCCCAACATCTTATGCCTAGATCTGTCACTGAATTTATCCTTTGGTTGCTATTAAGAGAAAAGAAAATGTGGAAATAGAAAATAGATAAAAATATATGATTTTCTTTTATTAGGATGACATGAGAAAATAAAAGGAAAAAAATGGTCAAATAGAAAATTTTATTTTTTTATAATTATTTTAGTATGAGAATAAAAATAAAAAAATTATGAATTATATTTATGAGTAAAATTATATAAAATCTCATACCTAAATTTTTATCTTCATTTTTA
Organism: Pterocarpus santalinus; assembly: GCA_031439595.1. Classification (NCBI taxonomy): domain Eukaryota; kingdom Viridiplantae; phylum Streptophyta; class Magnoliopsida; order Fabales; family Fabaceae; genus Pterocarpus; species Pterocarpus santalinus. The sequence goes on from CM062531.1 coordinate 19,338,028, forward strand.
TTTCTATATCAAATTCACTCTTAAAAAAAATGGATAGAGAATAAATTGATGTCATAAAGTTACAACCCTACCATGTACTTCTCTTATATCATAAAAGAATTAAAAGAGTTAGTTGTATATAATTATATTTAATTTACTTTCTTTTATTTTTTATTTATGTTTTCTCTTATTCTTTTCACACCTAAACCAAGCAATAGTTTAATATACAAATTTAATGTATATTTGGTTCTGTATTTATAGACTTAATTTTATTAGAATTGATTAAATTAAAATTAATTTTGAAATAAAATAATTTATATTTAATAATTTGATCTGAAAAATAATTTTATTTAATGTAACAAATATTCATTTTTATCTAGAATTTGATTTTGAAGCCTAAATTTAATTTTTGATATGGGTTCAACTTGAAATTAAACAGGTTAAAAACAGATTAAAATCAATTTTAGTGTCTCACAATTGATTTTGGAGGAACAAATCAGAAATTCAAACACGTTGCTAGCCGATGGGTACAGCCTGATAAAGTACTGAACCGGCTGCTAGAACACTCTGACGGAAGACTAGGCCCGTGGGCCCAACTTTAAAGAAGAGTGATAGCTTTGTCGATAACCAATTTTTGTTTCTGCATGTAACTAGCAGCGTCCAATTATTCAAGAATGGAATAGGAGAAATTTTGTCATGGATTTGAAGCACAGAATTTTGCTGTTCTTAGTTGATACCAGTTGATGTTCTCTAATAATGATGTATAGATCACATTTCCTACAAAGCATGTTGATGATAACCATTGAAGTTATTCCAGTTAAATTCAACTGATACATTATATTAAATAGTCTATTTTAGTGGACGCAGAGATTTAAAATCAAATATTAATAAGAAGGCAAGACAAATTTAGATGAGAAACTCGAATCTTCCATCCTTGAATTTTTTACAGGTGCACTCTCTTTTCCGCTTTTTAATCAAATTGAAATAGCAGAGATTTAACATTGGAAGGAGCACGGCGTTCAACCCAACGAATCTGTTAAATTTGTTTTATGCGGACTAGAAGAGAATATTAAATTAATGTTGACCAATGACCGTATTAACTCTTATATATGTTTGGTGGGCATTATAATAATAAAAATACTCCTATGTTTAATAATGCACATATAGCACCTTTATTTATGGGGAGGCTAAGCATGGATCAGGCAGAATGCATACAAGGCGGCTTCAAAATTCCCGCAGGGTGTTTCCCAATTTTGAATTTCTTAATCTTGATAATTGCTTAGGATGCTTTTATCATAGACATAATAAAACAGTTTAGCTCATCTAACACTCTGAAATGACACATTATTAATCCATACACACCAACACCAAGAAAGATACTGCCACTCTAACAGGGTGGCGGTATTATGGCCTTTTATTAATATATGGTCACCATCTAGATCCTAACCCCGGCAAAATTTAAAATATAACTAGTTTAGGCAAAATTTTAAATATAACCAGTTTAGTTGTTCTGGTTCAGATTTTATGTGACAAGCACACGTGACTTAAGATCCTAAGCATGAATAGATCAAATTGATCATGTTTGATGAAATACCATTCACTTATACTTTTGGTTTTTTGGGTACATGAACTACCATTTTATAATTAAGGTGCATAGTTCTGTGCCCCATAATATATTGAGGTTTGGTTAGGAAAATGCAACTCAAAACATGCAGGACAAAAACTAGCAATAAATTAAAGAGCGCTAATTGGGGAACTCGAAAGTTTGTCTTTGAATGCTAAGGTATTGGGATGATTTCACAGCTAGATGCGAGTTTTATAATAATATATAACCGAAAAAACTGTTCAATCAATTGCTTGGAGAAATCATGCCTGGTTTTGAGAGATGTACTCACAACTGTTTCTATTTTTTTTTTTTTTCTTTTCTTCATATGATAAAATAATAAAGACACATGCCACATTTTTTCTTACAATAAGATCATTACACATTTGGCCCTTCGCTACTCTTTTTTTCTTTCTAAAGATAATAAAATTAAAGAACTTTTAAATTTCAATCAATATTTAACTCACACAAAGAAATGGGGAGAATGAAGGAAAAATTGATTTCAAATTTTATACATATTTATCTGAAAAAAGACTTTAATAAGTTACCTGATTCAGTTTACTTTGTGATAGTATAAAAATTGTGAATATAATTCAATTAATGTGCACTTCATGTAGAGCATTCAAATTCTTTTTATTCTCTTTGATCCAAAGTTTTATCCTTTTATAGAATTTTTTGGATTTTCTTTGCTTACATTGGAAGTACAAACATTTCATTAAGGGAAATCAAAACTTAGTCTAATGGGTGAGTATACCTCTAATCCAACCTTCACATTAATTCAATTTTTTTTTGGGGGTCCAATTTTTCATTGTATAGATGGGGCTCAAGCCCTTAGGCAGCCTAAAAACAGAAGCAAGAAAAGGAACAGCCTACTACGTACCAAACAAATTACCATGTATATCAGCTATCTTGGGAGCTTGCAGAAAGTGAGGAACAGTATGGAACACTTTCAGCATAACTCAAAAAGATGACCTTGCTTAGCAACAGAGTCATTTCTTAAATCCTTAAAAGCGTGACAAATTTATAACTAGTTTCGTATTTATGAAGCCTCTATAAATGATAATGGTAGCAGAAACTTTGAAATTTAGTCAAGGATAATCTATAGCAAAATTTACTGTTTACATGCATGGATTTGTCTACAATGCACCATGTTTATTATGGTGCATCACACACTATTGTTATCCAAAAGTTAGATATAAAAATGTATCGGTGCAGTTAAGCACATATAATACACTCTAATTTTTTTTTCTCTCCCCTTCCGCTCGGCCTACTCTATTTTCTAGTCCTTTAACCCTAACACCACCATGCACTACTACACCTCCACCTCCATTGACCATCGCAACCTACCGCTAATGACCTTCAACATGTCTGTTGATGATTGCAATCTCGATGTCAATTGCACTCTTTCTCGCACTCTAGCCACTCTCCCTCTCCCTAGCCCCACAGACTCCACCAATCTCCGTCCATGGCACACACCACAACAGATGAAAGCTCTGGTAGGACCCAAAAGGAAAAAAGGCGTTAAGCAGTTTAACGACAAAAAAAAATAGGAAAACCTATGGAGTTCCCATGATGTCGCGGTTGTGATTGGTGGAGAGATGTTGGCTAACGTCGCAATCGGGTTATGCAGAGCAACGAGTGTTGCAATCCCGAAGGAGCTCCTTGTGGAGGCACTGCATGCATCGTGGAGGCCGGTGAACTGAGATCGAAGGTAGATTAGTAATGCCGGCGAAGATGAGCTTGTTGACGGTGGCAATTGTTGATTGGGAGAGTTCACCGAAGATTAGTGGTGGTGGATGACATTTGCGAAGCTGTGGAAGACAAGACAGAGGGAGAAGGCATGAGGTAGAAGATGGAGGGAGGATTAGGGTGGACAACAAGTAATGGGTGCACCAATGCACCATTAAATCTTATGTATTGGATCATCTAATGCATGATACACCATTAATAAGGCGGTGCATTGTAGATAGACCCTACGTCCATATACATTCTTTTAGTTGTATAGTACAAGTATTTTTTGGGTTAGTTTTTGTCTTAAAGTGCTTGCTCTGGTGAAGCACATATAATTTGCTTCACCATGAAGTGGTGAGCTGGGTGTACAACAACGCAACAACTGAATGGTGGGGCCACAAGGTAGTCAAAGGTGATTAACAAGCATAGGAGGATTAGTGGAACACACTGTTTTGATTAATCCATGTCTGAAACTCAGCATTTTGATTAATCATTTCACCCCAAAAAATCAAGATTTCTGTCATGGTGCACTGTATGAGCGGTACCCCTTTACTTCACATTCAACTTTTTAAATAATTTTTATGGATCTATTAACTTGTAGTGTGTATTACACTTTGGAATGAAATAAAAAATTGTTTGGTTGTGTTATTGGTGGTTTGGGTTAAATTTAAGTGGGTACCAAATTTTTGAAATTGAAATGGCATTTTTGAATGTGATGAATAGTAACACACGAGAATGATGGTCTTAGCTTTGGGTATTGCGATGATGTTGTTACTAGAGGAAAAAAATCCCTTCATCAAGCATTTCACACCTTTGAGCAACAACAATTCTATTCATTATCTGCTATTAAAATTAACTTGAGATAAGTGGCGGGTAGTGTTTGTATGTGCACTTCACGTGAAGTGTGCTGGGAAGTCGTAGTTAGAAAGGTTGGGAACAGAGGGGCTGTGGTGTTGGGGCAGAGGGGTAGAGGTTGCAGTTCGCAATGGTGTGGGATGGATGGAGAAAGCAACTTGGAGAAGGTTGGGTGCGGCCATGTGATGAGCTTGTAGGTGGTAGAGGTGGCGTCGCAAACTACAACAAAGCCTGGAAGAGGAACAATGGTTGAGGGTGGCACGGGTTTTGCTGGATAGTGGGCTCATAGCTGGTCTAGGATGGTGAGCCTCGACAGAGTCGTGGAGAGAAGGATAAACGGTGCATTTCGGTGGTCGATTACTCCAAACGATGTGTTCCACTAATCCTCTTATGCATGTTAATCAGCTTTGATTGGCTACATGCCCCACCATCCAGTTGTTGCTTTATTATTCGGCCAACTCACCACTTCATGGTGAAGCAAACTATATGTGCTTTACAAGATAATCCACCTTGTCTTAATTGAGATTGAAGTATCACCACTTTTCATAAACCATTGCCATTATCTTCTCATCCTTCTTCAACGTCACCAATTAAAGGAGTTGTCGTGCCACCACGTCGCTGCAACTGGTGTTGCGCCACCATGTGTCCTTCCTAGTTCACCGATCATTGCTTCACTTTGCTGCTTCGCTGCTTCCACCTCTTGTTAAACTGTGAAAATAATGGAGGATGTTGCCCCCATTCAGCCACAAGAAGCCAAGAAGAAGCATCCTCTTAGTTCACTCTTATTTTCATTGTAAAGCTCGCTCCTTTATCCCTTGTAAAATTTGTTGTGTTGGAGAAGTGGGAAGCATTATAATAGGAAGAAAAGGCACTTATATTTTGATTTTAGGCTTTGCTCTTTTCTCTGCTATTATATTCTCCTTTCTCTCTATAATGAACATTTACTGATTGTTGCTTGAGAGTACGATGAGTATTTAAAGGATGTTTGAAAATTGAAGCATTGATGTGAAGGGTTGGGTTCTTTTTTTTTTTTTTTTTGCTTTTTTTTTAGAGAGGTTGGGGGGTTTCACATTTGTTCTCATCAAATGTTTTTTTCTTTCCTCAAAAGATATATAACCCGATTACCCAACCCAAAACCTTAGGAGATTGGGTTGGGTTGGTCGGTTTGAGTGTCAAAATTTCATACATTCGACTCAACCTAACCCGATCTCAATTGATTGGGTTGGGTTTTTTTTCCCCCCTCAACCCAATCCAACCCAACCCAACCCAACTTATGCACACCCTTATTTAAATAAGTAATAATAGAAGTGCTTGTTTTGCTAATGAGATGTAGCTCAAATAACATCTCTCTTAATTTAGGGATTGTGGCATTGGGTAAGGGGTCCAATCCCCATATGCCTATCCTTTCTACCATCTCTTAGCTCCATTAAAAGTTCCTTAGAACCCAAAAAAAAAAAAAAAAATAAGTGTTGTTTTAGTCTATAATGCTTCCTCCTGGAAAGCATTGTAGGAAACTTTTTTGAGAAGATAAATATTTCAACTTCTTATAAAACACTAACAATAACTTTTCAAGAAGTTAAAAGTTGTGCAACAATTTAATCCAAATAAATACAAAATAATTTTTAGTACTAAAAAGTTAAAAAAATTATAAATAATACTATCTAAATACATCCTAAGTAAAAAGAAAAAGAGGTGGGGGGCGACACAACTCATGCTAGTTATAACCAAATGATAAAAAAAGGTCGCATTTATGAAGATGTTGGACAAAAAGGCTTGGCAGTTTTTAAACTCAACAACAGATTGGGTCACATCTACCCGTTTAAAAACTTATAAATTCCTTGAAAAGAAAAACTTGTAAATTCAATGCTACGCATAGTCTCTCCATGGCAAGAAACTACTATAAATAAACTTCAATTCTGTTATTTGGACATACTTTTTCAGTGTGTTCATCAATTTTAAGAATTCATGTGTAAATAAATAATGAATTTATATATATAATATAATTAAAAAATTGAATGCAAAATTGTTGCTTACCACAACTGAAGATTCATATACAAATAATTGATGATTTTACATATATGATTAAGAAATTAGATGGCAGTATTATCATTAATACAGTCCTTGATTCTCTAATCATATACATGAATTTTCTACTGATTCACACATGAATCCTTAATATGGATGAACACTCCAAATAACTATATACAAATAATATTTTTCAGTAAAGTTTGCTCCTTGTTGTTACAGCATTGTTTCAACACACCAAGTATATAACCAGCATTGTCTCAACACACGAAGTATATAACCAGCATTGCTTCACTTGGATAATTAGAAAAACAAAAACATGAAAGAGAGATGAGAAACATGTGAATACCTAAAGGGATATTTTTCATAATATAACTGGAAAAAAAAAATTAATTTTTCTGATAGTATTTTCCCGCTAAATATATATAATCAAACCAAAAACAGGCCGTTGCCTAAGTACTAAACATTGTTCATATTGAAATGCTGGCGTGTTTACTGAATTAATATCAAACTGACAGCATATTAATATGTCCATAGCATCACTAATGGCCGATCCCTCAACCCCCCACCTTATTATCAAGTTAAATTCAATGATATGATCAGGTGATCGAAAGGGTTCTCCAATAAAAGTAACCCTCTTAATTTATCAGAAAAAAAAAAAGAAAAGAGGAGGGGGGGGTATAAAACCCGTTTGCGGCCGCTTGTTACTTCATTGAGCATTTATATTTTCAATTCACAGCAAGCCACATACGTTGAAATTCTATTTTACATTTTTTATTCAATCGCAGGTAACTATAAAATTGAATGTTATATTAAATTTATATATTATTTTTTACCCTCTAAATTAATCACCAATATCTAGAGTCTATTAACTTTAATTAATTTAGTTCAAATTGGATCGATCCACTATAGAGGTAAAACTCTTTTAATAGTAATTTTTTTTTTTTGTCCATCTACAAGACTTGAATTTAAAACTTTGCTTACGAAAAATAAGTGCCGAACCATTTAAACCAACAAAATATTAGTAGTTTTTGGTCTCACTTAAACTATTGGTATTCAAGTTTTATTATCAAGAATTTGACTAATTCAGCCCGGCTTAACTAGACAAAGGTCCCTAAAGGGGGTAGACTTTGTTAGCGAGAATTTTTTTCTATTCTTAAAGTTCAAACCCAAAACTTTTGATTAAAAAACTATTGCATCTATTATGGCTTTTTTACTATTTTAAATTAAAAAAATTATTATTTACGTATATACACCATTTCAATATTATTTTCTAAAATGTCCTAGTTATGAAATTGATTCAATTTGAATTGAATTCACTACGGGCTAAATTTCATACCGGAACCATAGAAATCGATCTAAGTTAGATCGAATTATTATATACTATCTAAGTGAATAGTATATAATTTGATCTAACTTAAATCGATTTAGCATAAATGGCCAAAATTTTGGGTGGAGTTTAAGATGAACTCTAATGTTTTGGGTTCATGGTAGATCTAGTGTAGTTAAATGACTAAAAAGTATGGTTAATTATCATATAAGTGCGGCAAATTGCCCTGCAAGGTGCGGCAAATTGCCAGGTCAATAATGGGTTGAGATCCATTCTAAAATATGGCAACTATTAGATTTTATTCTTTATTAAGGCTGTAAAAAAATAGATGAGGATGCTGTCCGAATTAGTTGTTAGAGGCTTAAAAGCCACAATATTTAATATTTAAAAAATTCATACATATTATTTTTATGTATGCAATTATGGGTGTATATATATTCTCTCATTATATCTAAATTCAATATTTTTTTTATGTTTATATTGTATCAGGGATGAATTTAATCTAAGTTAGATCGAATTTATTACTATTTACCCGAAAGAAAAAAAAATATAAATCTATGATATTTCTTAATTAATTACCTTTATAATAAATTAACCAAATCAAGTTATTATTTAAGTATATTAACTAAGTTAACATACTCTAAACTAGTTTCTGGGTTGTCGATAAAGTAGTTTAGAGTATGTTAACTTAGTTAAGATACTTAAGCAGTAACTTATTTTGGTTAATTTATTGTAATAATAATTAATTAAGAAGTATCACAAGTTTATATTTTTTAAATATTAAATATTGTGACTTTTAAGTCTCTAAGAATAAATCTGAACGTCATCTTTATCTATTTCTTTACAATTTTAATAAAGAACAAGGTCTAATAGTTACCGTATTTTACGATGGGCCTCGGCCCTTCGTTGACCTGGCAATTAGTCACATCTTGTATGGCAATTAGCCACATTTGTATGATAATTAACCATACTTTTTTGATTATTTAAGTACACTAAATCCACCATTGACCCAAAATATTAGAGTTCGCCCTGAACTCCTCCCAAAATTTTGGCCATCCATGCTAAATTGATCTAAGTTATATCGATTTATGCACTATTCACATAAACAGTGTATAATTCGATCTAACTTAGATCGATTTCTATGGTTCCGATATGAAATTTAGGCCGTAGTGAATTTAATTCAACTTGAATTGATTTCACGACTATTCACAAAAAGAGGACATTTTGAAAAATAATGTTAAAATGAAGTATATAGGTAAACAATATTTTTTAATTTAAAATAATAAAAAAGTCCATCTACTATATTGATCAATCCCATATTAGTCCAAAAGTTGGTAGTTGATAATTGATATATCATCATCTGAGTATATAAAGCATTTTTTTTCAAAAAAAAAAAAAAATCTAAGTAACTTTCCAAATTTTAGCCATGTTAACTACAACTAACTTTAATGGTTATATAATTCCTATTATTTGTGTGATTGAAGAACATATAAGGGGTTTTATTTGAGTTTAAGTAACTCTGCTTTTTTTTATGATGATCAAACTCAGTTGTAGCAATTTATAAAGATTTTTGTTTTTGTCAAAAGCAATTTATAAAGATGAATAATTATATTTGAAGCTGATTCCATGAGTGATCCGCATTCTTCACTTCAGTGCTCAACTATCTAAAAAGTGAAAAATGTTTAGTTCATGTTCTTCGTGTTTGTCATTTTCTACTTCCCAACATTCATCATTTTTCTTCAATTGTACCTGTGACTCTTTACGTATTCTTGCGGGCATTTCATTTTCCCTGCTTTCCATAATGCTATTGCTATGTAATTTCCGCCTTGACCCAAGAAAAATTCATTAGTCCACCACCACCACTAACTACTTTATAGAAACCCCCACTCATCATCACTATGCGAGCAGGCAGACTTCTTCATTCTCACGCGTATAAGGCACGTTATTTCATCAAATTTATGATGAATATGTCAAATTTGAAAAAATAAATAAATAAACTTGACAATATCCAACGTTTAAAACTTAATTTAACTAATGGTATGTTGGGCATATTTTATTAGATATGATGCAGATAACTAATACAATATGCTATAACTTTATCAATTATTTAGTGTAAGTAATATATTATATAAGTTTATCTATAAAATCTTTCTTATCTATTAAAATGATAAATACCTTAATCAAATTTAAGGAAGTAGAATTAGGCCTTATTAACTTTTAATATACAAGATCTCATTCACTTTTTATTTTAATTATATTTTTATGAAAATAAAAATAATTATTAAATAAATAATAATATAAATTATATCAATAAATAAAAATAATTTTAAAATAAATAATAAATAATAAATAAACATTTTAATAAATAATATTCAATATAAAATAAGTATTCAATCTAATATATAAATAATAATTAATTACTAAAATAATAAATAAAGAATAAATAATATTTAGTATAAATTTAGTTCTATACAATAAAAATAATTAATTAATTTAATTATAACATTTATTTATAAATTAAATTTGAATAACTAATAAAATAATAATTCACTTTTTATATATATTATTAAAAAGTACAAGCAAAAAATATTACAATATATATTGGAAAGACGTTATTATATATTTGCTAATTTTTTATATTTTATTAAAATAAGAAATGGTTATTAAAATTTTAAATAATCAAAATTAAAAAAATATTTATAATAAATACAATTCAAATTTATAATTAATAAAAGTTAATATTTTGTTTTTTTTTTTTTTGTTAAATATGCACACATGATTAAGATTATTTATGATAACATGAGGTAACATTATATTTTATAATATAATGCCAACATTGTATAGTATTAAGATTTTAATAGATTATATATTATCAGACCTTATACTATCAGGTCTTATATTATAAGGCCTTATCTAATTAGATAAATCAAACGGACTCTAATGGTTATTACATGATCAAGGCTTTTGATGGATTTAGCTCATTGGATAGAGAAGAAATGCACCCCATAACTTCAAACTAAATTAAAATTGGCAAATATAAGGAGGTGTTTCGTAAACTAGAAAAATCGGATAACTAAATACAATAGAGCCTAGTTTTTAATAATATTATTTGATAACTACCTAAATATTTTAAAACTACTTTTTATCTAAACCAATTTGGACCTAAATCCAATTCTTAAAAAAATTAATTTTAAATTGATTTTATTTTATCTCAATTTTTTTCTTTTATTTTATATATTTTTACTACTTGTCAATTGTCTTTTGCTACTGTCCACCACTGTTCACAAGCACAGTCCACCATCATCCACCACCAACTGCCGTTGACCATCACCGATTATCACTGCCAGCCTCATCTGCCACTATTTGCTACTGTTAACCGCCACCATCTGTCTCCACTAGTCGCCACCGTTTGTCGTCGCTAGCTACCACTATTTGTCGCCACCACCGCCGGCCGCCATCATCCGTCACTGGCCGCCACCATTTGCCACCACCGACGACCACCTTCTGCCGTCGTCAGCAACCATCGTCTACTGCCATCTGCTAGATTAGTTTCTTTAATAACGTAGTAGAAAAAAAAAAGGTACAAAAGAAGAAGAAAAACTCATTAAAACTAATTTTTAAGTTATAGAACTAAATAATATTTGATTAAAAACTAGTTCATTTTTGTGTACTATGTTAACTTAATTTTTGAGGTTTTCAAACACCCCTTAATAGTCACACACAACTAGTAGAAATTTTAACACTTAGTGGCTTAATAGAAAGCCTGTCAAGCTTGTTAGGCTGACTTGAGCTTGTTAAGATTTTGAACATAATACATATATTCGATAATTTACTAAAATTTCAAACATGGGATTCAAACCCTTACCATTTGAGAAATAGTTAGCAACCTTGTCACCAATCCACCACACTCCTTTGATAATATTATGCATATTTTTTACTTTTATATCTTTATTAGTGCATTTAAAATTCAATTGAAAACCCTAAATCCCCCAAATCTTTAGTTGCTACTTGCTACCATTGCTACCTTTATGTCTTCTCTATTCTCTCCCTCTCCCTTGCCCTCTTTCACTCTCACCTAATCCATCATCCATCCCTCACTCACTCCATCATCTAGCGCTGCAACTTCATGAAGCTGCCATTGCCACCACCGCTATAATTGCAGAGCCACATCAAAGCTGCCACGTCGTGCAAAGTCGCCAGCACCAGAGTTGCCACATTGTGTAAAGTCGCCGTCGTCGCACTAGAGCTACACCACACCAAAGCCACCCTCTTCGCATCCTCACTACCTCGCCGATCACCCTCTTTGTTCCCGATCTCTCTCAACTCATATCTCCTTTTGTGAGTTGCGATGTGCAAACCTCGGCTTGCAAACTTCTTATTTTCTTGTTTTTCATATTTTATTGTGTGTATGAATTAGTGATGCTATTGTTCATTTATAGCCCATTTCATTAATTTTAGTTGATTGCCATTAGACAAGGAATTTAACTTGTTAAGAAGACTCCTAATTTGTTCAACCGTGATATTAGGAAGGCTATAATATATGATTTTGAAGCTTTTGTCTTTTATTATGCTAGTTTAATCTATTACAGATGAGTTAGTGTGCTATTGGTTTTGTGCTTTCAACTGTGTATATTTTTTTCTCCCCATGGTAGTGTGGGTTTAGATGTTAACATACTATTGAAAAAAAATTTGTTGTGCTATGCTTGGTACTAGAGCTTTTGCCAATTTGGAATTTATAAATATGTTGTCCTATGTTGCTTGACCTTATAACAACTTTTAGTTAATTTTGGGATGCATTTTGTTTTGATCGAAGTTGTTGTGATTATTTTTGTGTTTGGTGTTATTTTGGTAACAGGCCTTATAAACAAGCTTTAGGCCGGGCCAGACTTATGAACAAGCCAGGCTTAGGCTAAAAAAATAGCCAATAACAAGCCACAGGTTAGGCTTAGGCTGATTAGCTATAATACAAGCCTGGCCTATATTACGGGTAAGCCTAGCCTAACCTGTTAAGGGGAAAGCTTGCCTTAACCTTGCCTGTTTTCACCCCTAGTGTCCAATAAACTAAAATTATAAGGTTAAAAATCAAGACATAGTTATATTTTCCAATATTATAAATGCACTTCATCTCTTACATATACTTTTATTTTTCTACCATGCAAAATCAAATGCTATAACTAGAATAAGAGGAGAGCATTGGTGTACAAGAGATACTTCTTCATGTTATAATTGTTTGAAAGATGATAGGTGGTGCTTTTGTTGCTTCAGGAGATGGAAGGCCTTATGACAGGAAAGTCACAACATTCATGTTAGTGACATGTTTTGTAGTTGCCATAGGAGGTTTCCTATTTAGTTATGATTTTGGTATCACAAGAGGTGTGGCTTCATGGAACCATTCTTGATTAAGTTCTTCCCGACTATGCATAAAGAAATGAAAGGTGAGTCAGGTAATAAGAGTGAGTACTTCAAATTTGACAACCAACTCCTTACTTTGTTCACATCTTCCCTATACCTTATAGCATTGGTGGATTCTTTCTTTACTTCCTCAACCATAAGAGTGCTAGGCTGCAAGACCTCGATTTGTACATGGCTTGTTTTTCCTTTTTGGTGCGCTGTTGAATGGTTTTGCTATCTATGTTGAAATGCTTATCATCGGTCGACTATTGCTTGGTTTCAAAGTGGGGTACTAAAATTAGGTAAGAATTAGTACCATTTGTAAGCTTTCATGTTTCAATATTCAATTTCAAATAAGTCTTTTAAGACCAAGTGGCTTCAAAAATTCTTTATTTCTCCAACAGTTTCTTTCAATGTATCTATTTGAAATGGCTCCACCAAAGATAAGGGGGGCACTTAACATCAGCTTTGAAATGATGATCACAAGCAGCATTCTGGGTGCTAAGCTCACCAATTACTAGATTACCAAACATGAGAATGGATGAAGAATTTCTTTGGATGTTGGAGTTGTTCTTGCAATCATGTTATGTTTGGGATCTCTTTTTCTAGATGACACCCAACTCTATTACTGAAAAAGGCCAACATGAAAAAGTCAAGGCAATGTTACAGAAGATTAGTGACACTAATGATATTGAGGAGGAGTACCAAGATATTTGTTGATGCAAGTGAGGCTGCAAGAAAAGTGGAACATCCATGGAAGAACATTACACAACCAAAATACAAGCCACAATTGACTTTCTATTCTTTAATCCCATTTTTTTTCAGCAACTCACCATCATCCATGTCATCAAGTTCTATGCACCCATTCTGTTCAACACTCTAGGTTTCGGTGATGATGCCTGTCTTGTGTCCACAATTATCTCTAGAGGTGTTAATGTGCTCGCCGCACTTGTTTCCATCTTCACTATGGACAAGTTTGGAAGAAGGATTCTGTTTCTTGAAGGTGGCGTCCAAATGCTTATTTGCTAGGCGAAAATGATAACCCAACTACGTTAGATTTTTGCAATAATCAATGAGTCTAACTTAGGGTGTGTTTGTTTGAGATTTTTTTGGTAAAAATTATTTTTTTCATTAAAAAAATTAATTTTCGTATATTTGAATGATTTTTTAAAAGTAATTGGATTCTAAAAAAAATTTTGTTTTCATCTTTTTTGTAGGAACTGAAAAGAGTAGCTTCTAAAATTAAAAAAAAAAATAATTTTCAACTTTTTCAACTATCTATAAAATTTAAGTTTCAAAATTATTTTTTTTTAAAAGTTAAAACAAATACACCCTTATTTAAAAGCCATAATTACAGCATGCAGATTGCCACTAGAATCATGATTGCTATGAAGTTTGGAGTGAGTGGCAAAGGTTCATTTAGCAAAGGAGAAGACAACATCCTTTTGTTCTTTATCTATACATATGATGCAGCTTTCGCGTGGTCTTGTGGCTCTTTGGGTTGGTTAGTACTTAGTGAAACATGCTCATTTTGAGGTTCGATCAATAGGCCAAATCACCAATGTTGCCGTGAACATGTTGTTCACCTTTGCCATTGCTTAAGTTTTCGTTGGTGTGCTTTGCCGCTTGAAGTTTGGGCTCTTCTACCTCTTTGCTGGCTTGTGATTATCACGACCAACTTCATTGCATTACTCTTACCCGAGACAAAGAGCGTCCTAATTGAAGAAATGAACAAAGCGTGGAAGTCACAATGATTCTAGACCAAGTTTGTTCCTGATGAAGTCATTGGAGGCTCTGATCATAAGCCAGCTCCTTGATGATGACCCGGATGTGTACGACATTAGGATTGCAACGACGTTGTTAATTTATTGGATAATATCTCACAAGTCTGTTGTAAATACTCCAACTTTGCAATAATTGTATTTGAATAGGAATATTTATTTCACAAAAAGCTTTGTTTCAATTTGACGTATGCTTATTATTTTCAATTTTATTTTTGATAGGAAAATCCCTTTAAAAGCACAAGAAGTTTTCTTATGGCCCAGTCAAAGTTGTCCGGAAGAAACAGTTAACAGATGGTTGTTAATAATCAACTTCTAACGCCTGATTATATATATTTTTCACGCTTTGTAATTATAAAAATTATTTAACATTATAAAATAATATCTAAATGACATAGTTCAAAAGTCAATGATGGAATATTTTGAAAGACAAACATTAATATTACCGTAACGCTACTCACTGTAATTATAAAACTTTCATTTCTAAATAAATTAAAAACTCTATGGGACTGTTTGGCATGCCGTATTAGGCATGATAGGATAAGGTAATATAATACGTTATGACCTTATCCGTTATTTGGTGTAGTCAACATATTGTATAAATTTATCCATCAAACCTCCCTTATATATGTTATAATGATGGATAACTTAATACGGTCTAGGAAGGTCGGATTAGCTTTTAATGTATAAGAGTTCTTTCACATTTTTATTTTTTAATATATTTTATTAAAAAATTAATTATTAAATAAATAATAAAAATATGTAAATACAAGTAATATTATTTAATAATAAATAAATATTTTTTAAACAATAATTATAAAATAACTATTCAAACTAAAATAAAAATATAGGAATAAAAATTTATTATTAAAATATATAAAAAATAATATTTAATATAAATTCAGTTATATATAATAAAAAATACAACCAAATATAGGAATGTAATACTAAACCTGCTTAGATTTTGATGTATAAAAACTCAATTTCTATTTCACTCTTTCTCTCTCTCTCTCTCTCTCTCTCTCACATATTTTTTATATTTATGAACAAATGTTAAAAATAAATAAATAAATAATTTTTAATATAAAATTATTTTTATATATAATAGAAAATAGCTAAAATAATTATAATAATTATTTAAAAATTATATTTATTATAATCTCTTTTTTTAGTTATATTTTATATAATATAATATCTTATATAGTGATATACCAAATACTACATAATATTAAATTTTTATCAAGTTTTATACAATCAGACCTTATATTATCAATTATTATTCTATCATGCCTTATACATACCAAATGGCCTAAGAATTTTGTCAAAGTGTGTTACCCTAATTAGTTGATGAGTTCTTGCTGTCATTCTTCTTACATTACGAGAGCGTTTTCGATAGCTACCCGACGACTAGGCTTCTAATTCTAATTCAATAATATTTTTAATGTTAGGCTTTTTATTAAAGAAAATTGAAGGTAATTATAACAATTAATATTTTTTTGTTGTAGATCAACGAAATAACATCCGAACAGTCACAGCGCATCTTAAGATTGAATCTGTTTTTAATTTATATATTAAGCAATTAATACTTTAATTTTCATATTAATTAACTCTACATAAAAAGTTGAACTATATAGAGCTGAAATTTTTTACATCCGTTTAAGTTTTTTTCTGTTTCACAGAAAAATTAACTATTATTTACTTACATTAAATATGTAGTTTATCAATGCAGAGGTTGCTTTCAGAAAATAAATTTTCTCATATTAATTTTTTATATAATATTATTACAAAACAGAAATAAATATATAAATAAAAGAAATTTTGTTAATATTTTTAATTTTTAATATTATAATTATAATTTTTATATTTTATATTATAATTTTTTAGGGAAATACTATGATACAATTTTAAAAACTTAATATATAGTTTGATTCTTGAAAGGATTAGGATTTTATATATTAATCCCTTAAAATAATTTAGTAACATTTTTACCTTTAAGTTAAATACGGTATAGTAAGTCCTTGGTAATTTGAGCTTTTATTAATATGTTCTTTTATATATTGTTGAAATGTAACGTTTTAATTGATTTTATGTTAGCTATAATATGGAGTTTAATAGATATAAAGTTAACAAAATGGCTAACTCATTGTAATATATATTTTTTTACGAATATTTATTATAATATATTTAATTTTAAAGATAAAAGTATTATCAATTTTTTATTTAGAAACTAATCTTTTAAATTCTGATTCTTTCAAGATTAAAATATATATTAACTTTAAAAAAATATAGCGTACCCCAAAATTTCTCCATAAGTTGTCACTGTCTTTGGGCCTTTTCATGTCTTCCATCTCATGCAAAAGCAAAGCGCCACGCTTTCCCATTGCCACTGATCACCGTCGGTGCCTTGAGGCTGCACGGATCTCCATTCACGTCTAATCCGACGGTGTTAACCCAAAAGGAGCACTAACCCTAGAAAAGAGGCGACACGACACTCCAAATCCATGTCCAAGAACTGGCTTTATTTTTTTTTCCGTTCCCCTTTCATTAATTAATTCATTTTTCGCCTTTTGAAATCTTCTAGGCAACTTTCCCTCTCCTACTCAAGTCTAGTCTAACAAACTGACTTTACAAAGTTTCCCCAATTAAATTATTCCCCTTCCTTTACATTTTCCCTTATTTTGACCATTACTCCCTCTTCCCCATCCCCTATATAATGTTCCCACCCCCGCAACTCTCTCTCCTCATCCTTAGCTTCATTCTCTTTCCTTCCTACAGCCTGCTTTGCTTCTCGCTTGCCAACACCTTATTCCAATTTGGTTTCGATTCATCTCCTCCTCCTCCTCCTTCATCCTCTTCTATTTTTGTCCCCTTAGGAAATTAAATGGAGGAAAGTGTGATACCAAAGAGGCCTAGAGAAGAATTAGAAGCCCAAGTGGGTAAAGATGTGGTGGATTTTGAAGAATGCCCAAAGAGGCACAAGCCATACAACCACATACTCTCACTTCTTGAATCAGAGGAAGAGGAGTCCACCCAAGACCTCTCCCCTTTGATGACAACCCTCCAACAAGAAATCACTTGTGCCTCTTCTAACAACAACTCGGTTACCCCTTTGATGTGCCCATCTCAAGGAAATGACCAAGATATCCTCACAACTAATAATTTCACTACCAACTTAGATGAAAGTTCATCAACCTCTACTTGTTTCTCAACCCCTCATGATGCCTTGAAGGAAGATGAGGTGGATGATAAGGAGAGGGTCATGAGACACCTTCTCCAAGCCTCTGATGATGAACTTGGGATTCCGAGCACTGGTGATGGGTCACTAGATTTTGGTGAATGTGGATTTAACAATGGAGATGGAGATGGGTTTTCTTCATTATGTGACAATTTATGGGAGCTTGAAGATGAGGCAGCTAACTACTATGCTTTGTTACAATCTGAACTCTTTCTGTGGGGGCAGTAGGAAGTGAAATCCAGAAAGAGAAAAAAAGAAAAAAAAGAAATGAAGGTGATTACATAGAAAATAGTAGCATTTTTTTTTCTTTAATTTGTTTTTTCAATTTTTTTAAGGTCTCTTTTGTAAAGATTACGGGATGCTCTCTTATGTTATTTATTACCTACCGTTGGGCAGCGCCCTCAACCCGCAGGTCACTCTCTACTACCGCAGTAGAAAAATTTATTAGACACTCGCATTAAACAAAAATGAAAAAGTAAATCTGACATGTTCATTCTATTTTTTTTAATGGTATTTTCCTTTTTTTTTAAATAAATATCATTTTTTAATGGTCTTATTAGATATAAATGAAAAGTAAAATATGAGATATTAGACCAAAGAAGAATATTGGTTAATCTTTAAAATAAACTAAAATTTAGAAATAATTACCAAAATTATTATTTTTTAAAATACCAGTGAAATAAAAAATCTCCATTAATATTCCGTTGGTTGAAATTTCAATTATATAATGGTATCTTTTTTCACAATTGCAATTCCAGTCATTGGCTTATGGATTTTGCTCGTGTTATATGGGTGTATTTAAAGGGTAAATAGCATAAATATAATTGTTAGCAAAAATTAAGAATTGTAATTTTATAAGATGCAAATTTTTGAAGGACAAGATATGCATATATAATAAATCATATATTTAATTTTATCTATAATTAAAATTGTATATTTTATTCTTTGATCCAATGAGGTTAAAGTATAATGAAGTGTTAAACATGGAAAGATCAAGAATTAGATAATTTTGGATACATGTCATATATATGCAAAATCAGGAGCATACACAATTTGGGATCGTAAATTTTAATTTTAAAACAATACTTTTTACAAAAAAATATATAAAACAATTTGAAAGTAATTAAATTGTTTTTTGAAAACAAATTCAAATTTTCAGAAAACATTTTAATATTTTAATGTCTTTTACAAACTAAATAATAGTTGGAAAATTTGCATTATAAAATCTTCTTTCTTTTACACTAAAACAATCACAGCTTTAAAGTCCATGGTAATGCCCCACACTACCACCACTACGAGGATTTTTTTTTTTTTTAATCAAAGGCATGTTTACTCAATGCGGTTGTCTCTGATTGATTTTTTTTTTTTTTTCATACATTACCGTGACTTTTGATTCAATTCAATATGTTACTCTACTGATGAATTATATGTAAATAGTTTATTTTTTTTATCAAAATTGTAAATATTCTTTTATTGAAAGTAATTCTATTCGAATTGAATATAATTACTTGAAAAACAAAACCTTTTTTTCTTAATTTTTACATAATTGTGTATTCAAAATTCGAACATAAAACATCTTATCAAACTATAATAGCCCTTGAAATAGAAGAGTGTTTTCCTTGTAAATAATTTTATAAGCGTTCGTTAAGTTCAAAAATATACTTTGCCCGGGCAATTCTTTTCCTCAATCCATACTAAGAAAGAAGTATAAGGGTTTGTGCTCATTGGACTGCACACACACATCAGGTTAAAAAAGTCCATACTCACCATCCTGTGTTAATAGCTCAGTTAGCAGAAGCAAGGGATATATAAGGAGAGTAGCGGAGTTTAATGCCGTCGGATACTCCCAATTCCAATTTTTCTTCCCACACACTCCATTACAAGTCTTCTTAGCAGCCTCATTAGAAGGTCTCCCTACCAGACCTGTAGAGTGGGTCCTACGTGAAAAAAAATGTATGCTTACTAGTTATTTAAAGAAAAGATTAAATACTCATTTAAATATCTTACAAAATAAAATTTCAAATTAGGTTAATATCTTTAAAAAAATTCAGCTAAAAAAAAAATCATATCTCAGGGAATAAAATTATGAAAAAAATTCTCTCATTGAAGGTTATATGCAAAAAAAAAAAAAAACTCTTCTATATTCGGAAATTCACCAATACAATTTTTCAAACTCACTAAATTGAATATATACACTTCACGTGTATGTATAAATTGATAAAGTAAGGATAACACCCTATCTTAGTTGGGATTTAGATATTTAGTTTGTTAAGATTTTAATTTTATTTATTGTATCTTATTCTTAATTGTAAGTTTTATCCTTATCTTTTTATCATTTATTGATTTTATTTTCTATTTTATTATTATCCTTATAATCACTTTATGTATATAATAAACTTCCTATTATGACTCATACTTAAGTTCAATTAGTCTTTAATTCAAAACGTCTTAATGGTAGAGAGCCTTTTTATGGTTAACACTAAATTAAACACTAGAATACTTGATGTCTTTTTTAATGGAGAAACTTCAGCATCCTTCCCAATGATCCCTCCCCTCGGACGTGCGTATAACTAGGCAAGAGGTTTGATCATCTCATCTTTGGCTCTTGACACTAGCGCATCTCTTTTTATCTTGTTCAAGTATGACTTACAAGTCATCTTATTGAAGACCCCCTGCTATTTGACTATAGACATAAAATTTTTTTCAAAAGGTTTAATTGATACTCAAATATATGTTTCATGTCTATATTTGGTATTTCAAGACCAAATGTGATGATCTTATGATTGTTGATAAACGGCCTTCTAATCAAGATCAACTTATTTACTTTTACCGTAATCTGGATTCATCACTCGTTTATACTACCATCAGTATCCAAACATGGCCTTTGCAAGATAACGTCCAATTTGAAGGAGGTGATAAAGCAAAGATGATATCCTATTATAGTTAGAATTTAAATACTTACTTAGTTAAGTTTTTTATTATATTTATTGTACCTTATCCTCAGTTGTAGGAATTATCCCTATCTTTTAATTAGTTATTGATTTTATCTTATATTTCATTGTTATCCTTGTAACTGCTTTATCTATATAATAAATTTCTTGGTATGACTCATACGTGAGTTCAATCACTCTTTCATTCATAACGTCTTTACAAATATATAATCACAACAAATAGTTGAATAAAATAGTTTAATACTTATTTCCTTAAATAAGATTTTTGATTCAAATTTTATGAATAAAAAAAATTAGCAATAGAAAAGTTTTATCCCATAGTAGATTGATAGTTTTAGTTAGATTAATTAAAGGCCAATAAACTTCAAATATTGATGATGGATGATTTAGACAAAAATAAATGTACATACCCACAAAAACGTAAGATCTAGAAAATTTAAAAAAGTCACTTAGTTTCACAGAATAATAGCATTTTCTTTATGTGACCCATAATTAAAAAGGGTTTTGAGCATTTTGCCAACAAAATACAAGAATTTCACATAAGCCAATACCAATATTAATCTTAGATGTAATGAAAAAGATAAAGGACGAAGAAGAAAAAAATTGACATACCCGCTCAAGGGAAAAGATTGACATGTGCTAATATACTTCAATATGCTTGATTTAAGAGTTTATTTAAAAATAGATATTACGTATAATGTCTTTAAATAAGTTAAAAATGCTTAGAGCCTATCTGATTTTACGATTTTTTAATTTTTTATTGTAATTACAATATTACTACATTATTTTTTATTTTCAGAATTTTATAAAAGAAACGATAGAAAAAAATCTGTTTTTTTTTTTTTAGTGTTTTTTCACAAAAATTCTAAGAATACAAAATAAAATGATAATTTTGTAGTTAATATAAAAAATAGAAAAAAAAATAGGAAACATTTTCTAGAACCAAGTAGGCCCTTTGTTTTTAGTATTATCCTCACAAAATCCTGAAAACAAATATTGAAAACATGGAAAATAATGAAAATAATGGGCCATTTTTGTAATCAATTTTGGAAATAGAAAATAAAAATAAAAAATATTTTCTCAAATTAAATAGGCTTTCAATTTTGCAATATATATATATATATATATATATATATATATATATATATATATATATGGCCTAACAGTAATTATTTAAAAGAATGGTAACACTTGGACTAGACTGTTTTCCGAGCTCAAAGCTCAAGCTAATGGCCCATAACTCAAATTCATTTAAAAGTCAATTGACCGACTTGCTGCAATCCATGGAACCCCCCAAAAAAAAACAAAAAAGCAAAAAAAAATTCAAAAGCATCCTAAACTAACAACCTTGAAAACAATTACATTTTCCTCTCAATTTTAAATACGAATCATCCCTCTCAACTAGGTATCAAATTTAACCATTTACCATTTCATAAACATTCACTAACTGGAGCATTAAAATCCTTGCGACTATGTTTGGATAACTAATTATCAACATAAAAGAAAATAGAATAGAGTGGAGTGGAATGATTGAATGGAGATTTCACTCCCTTGTTTAAAAATTAAAATGGAAAGAAATGGAATGAAAAGGATTATAATTAAAAGGTGAGGTTCCTATTTCATTCCCTCCAAATTGTGAGAAAAGAAAAATAAGGAAATATGATGGAATGCATTCCATTCCATTCACTATTTTTTATATCCTAAACATATAATTATATATTGCATAAGCATTAAAATTATTTAAGTGTATACTTAAAATAATAAATATATCATCTCAAAAGATTACGTATTTTTAAGTTTATGTTTTAATATATTTAATTGAATAAATATTTTAAAAAGCTTAGATTTGATTAATTTATCAAAAATTAGATCAAACTACTCTGTCATGCCCATTTTAATTGTCACATTACCAAAATGAACATTAAATAAAAAATAAATTTAATTTAAATTTACTGACCGTATAAAATAGTTTTATACTGTCAGTTAATAGAAATAGTAAAAAATACTAACTTATACGAATAACTATCCATTATAATGAGAGGTCCACCATAATTTTTCACTTTTCACTATTTTTAATTGATAATATTGATTAAACTCATAAAAAACATAAAATCTATATTCATTTATAATTTTTTTAAAAAATATTTGCACTCAGTTTTTGTTAATATTACACTATATTTTTTAATTAGTCCTAATTATGAAGTATAAAATTAAAATGTTAACTATAATTTTTTAGTCTAAATTAATATATGTAATTTATTAAACTTTAATTAATCTAAATTGTAAACGAGGATGGCTTTGATGTGACCATTCCTCGGGTGGTGTAATTGTCTTGCTGCTCCGGGCCTCGGCCCCTGCTTCCACCAAAAAAATTAATCTAAATTCTTTCGATGCTAGTCTTTTTAATAAAATTTAAACTCAATAAATATAATTTAAAAAATAAAGTGTCTAGCTAGTTAAATAATAAAATATTAATAATCAACTTTAACTTTTTACTGATATATAAGAATAATAATGAATATTATAAACAGTTTTTTTTTTATTTTTAAAGTAACAAATAAAATGGATCTAGTAAATTATAAATAAGTTGAGCTTTCAAGTTTTTGATAGGACACTTATCCACTCGTAGCCCATTTTAGCCAGCAACAGTGGAAACGTGTTAAATCGGAAGGATGAGGTTGAGGATGAGATAAGATGACAGATGACATCGACATTGACCTGCCGACGAGGCATTGCCTTGCCTTGTCTGCCATGTCTCTGCTTCGCTCCCCACATGCTCTGCTTTCTTCTTTTTTCTTTTTTCTTTTTTTTTTTTGAACACATGCTATGCCAATATATGTCTATTAATAAATGTTAGAATTTAATTTTTAATATATTATGAGTATTAAAAATATTTATATAAATATTTAATTATATATTATTATTAGAATTTTTTTTTGACCCGTTTAACGTGTGGAGTAAAAAACTTTCGGCAATATTAAAAGATTTTTGTAAAATCTTTGATAAATATTAAAGCTTTATAATAAATAAGTTGTACATAAAAAATACATAATTTATTCAGAAACAAACAAAATTATTGATAAATATAAAATATAATATGTGATTTTATTACAACTCCAATAGCTCAAAAAAATAAAGTATAAAATAAAAAATAATAAAAATTAAAAATAAAAATACTAAATAAATTATTTATGTTTGATATTTTGTTAAAAAATTCAAATTTTTTATAAAATAATAAATTGAAATAAATATAAAAATAAATAAAATTATCTACATTCATTTTTTCTCCTTCCCTATTTTTTAACATTCTAATAAATTAATTTTAAAGATAAATTATATAAAAGTATTCTATATAACAATTAATTATTCACATAAAGCAAACAATTAATTATTAAATTTATAATTTATATAGTTTTCATACTTTCTGTTACAAATAGAAAAGATCCGAGTTATATGTTTACTATAATCTAGTATTTTCATTTATTTTAATGTTAGAAATTTGAATAAACCTTATATTGATATTAATTAATTCTTGAAAAATTGGTTATTCAAAAACAAAATGAAGGAATTATTTGAAGAATATATATTATAAGAATTTTTTTTTTCAAAACTTGATTTTCAGAATACAAAAAATATGCTTGATATAAAAATAAAATTCATATAAAATTTATTCCAAACTAAAAAGAGAAAATAAACAAACACATATATTATTCTATTACTAGTTGAGACAAAATAAACAAATACATTCTTTTAAAGTAAAATACATACTTTTAGAATAAATTGAGGATAAAGAATAAATAAATACAAATATCATTCCATTGCTAATTGATATCAATATAAATGCAACACCTCATTTTAAAAAGGAATTAGTGGAAGGGTAATGGGGTTAGTAATAGTCGTATTAATGCTTATTAAATTTGAAATTTTAATTTTAAATTATTTTAATTTTATAAAAAATTTTAATATAAATTTATTTAAATTAATTTAATCAACTTTCTATGGTTAAAGTGAAACTAAACAGAGATATTTAAATAATAGATCATTTAAGAAAAGTTAGTGGAATCCACAAAAACAAAAAGGAGAGTTAGTGGAAGAGAAAATCAAGGGATTATAAGTTAAATTTTGAAACTAATTTTTTTAATTATTTTAATAAATAGAAATTTGAAATATTTTTTAATGATAAATTTAAGAAAATAGTGGGGATTAGAATTGATATGAAGCTATTACATGGCATAAATTTACATATTTTGAGTCTTATTTATTAATAATATAGATATAGATATAGATATCAATAAAAATATTTGATTTAATTATTTACTATCTTAAAAGTTCTACAATTAAGTGCATATAATTAAATGATAACATAAAATTTTTTTATATGAATAATATATCAAAATTAATCTTTAAATATCAAATATATTTATTTATGTGATTAAATTAAAATAATTTAAATAAATAAATTCAATTATGATTAAATGATAAAAAATAGATACAAGATAATATTTTTTCTTTTTTTTGGGATTTCTTACACCATCTTACACAGGCAATCTTATACCAAGTTTAATTAGGTACTAAATATAAGCATAATTTTCCACTAAAATTCAAATCGTAACCCATTTTAACTAGACTCGTTCCCTGGTAGTAATTTAAAGTAATAAAAAGTTAAATAAACATCAATGTATTTTTGTGATTTTGTTGATCGCTATTAGCTGGCTCTCATGAGGAGATACCCACGTGACATGACTTATGCACATCATGGTTATCTTCTTTTCTTTCTCCAAACTTTATTCCTCTTACTAAGTACGATTTTTATTAGTGTGAGGGGCGATTTAATGTAAGTTAAATTTATATTTTATATTATTAAATTAAAAGTTTATATATAACAGATTACATTTGTAAAATTTTACAATAATTTAAAATTATTGATTATATTTTTTATATATATTTAAATTACTATAGTATATTTTTTTAAACATATGTAAAAATAAATTATTTAATTATATTTTTATTGATATTTAATTTTTTAAAATTTGATATAAAAATTAACATGATATATAATTATATTCAATAATTAGATTAATAAAAATTATATTCTATAAAAAATTATTAAAAATATAAATGTGCCACATCTTACACTAGTATTAATAGATTCTCTTTTTATATATTGTTAATATAAAATATTTTATATCATATATTATTTTTAAAATATATCAAAAACTTTTTTAACATGATAAATTTTAATTAAATATTTGTATAATTTTTTATATAAATAATATATCAAAATCAAATACGAAAAAAAAGAGAAAGCTATTAACGCTTAATTGGTTTAAGTAATTCGGTACTTATTCTTCTTAAATAAGATCTGAGATTATAGTCTTGTAAATGAACAAAATTAGTTATGAAAGAACTTTACTACCATAATGAATTAACCCGACTCAAACTAGATTAGTCGAAGTGGAGCATTAATTTGTTTATAGTTCATGGTAATTTTATTTTATCAAAATTTTATGCCTTTAGTATGATTAAAAAATATATTTTCTTTTCTCTATTAAGCAAAACATATAGAATAAAGTATATTATATTTTTGCAAGTTAAAATATATATTAAATTAATATTAATAAACAAATCTAAATTTAAGTATTATATATCCTTTTTATGTAAAATTGGTATGATTGGTGATAGAAAATGTTAATACTTGCATTTTATGATTTGGTAATTATCATTTTACTATATAATAATAAGAGTTATGTAATTTTTCATTTTTTATGTAGCTCTGTTTCCTTCTGACTATTTTTCTATTGCCCAGCGCATGTTTCTCTCCTTTGCTTTAGTCCTTTATATTTTGTTATTTTTATTTTCATTACAATTTTTAAAAATTTTTAGTTCTATTAATTGTATTTTTTAGATCTATTGTTTGTTGAATAAACAAGAAGAATGATTTTAATTATCTCATAACTACCTAACATAGCTAACCATTATTATGATAATATCTACAAATGAACCCAGTGCATAATGAAACCTGACGGAGGCATGATTCCTAATTTTTTTCATCAAAACTTATCTTTTATTTGTGACTTTTTTATATACAAGATTTTTTTAACCCAATCCTTCAGATATTTCTTTTTTCCACGTAAATCTCTCTTCACAATCCTTCCCTCGTGACCGTAGTTTTTATAGCAAATAGCTCTTTGACTCCTAGCTCACCTTGGATCACATTAAAGCATATCAGAAGTTTTTGTCCGCTCTTGAATTGATTTCACATGGATATGAATTAAAGTTGGCCTCATAATTAATCAGATATAGAACGGATAATAATCTATCTTCTTTAGAATTTATTTTATTTTATTATTTTTAATTACAAATTGTCTTTGATTTTATTTTTATTTAGTGAATTATTATCGTATTTGATTCAGTTTATATTTAAATTTAAATATAATCAGCCCTTATTCAAATCAATGTCGCATTCCGGACGCAAATGGGCAAACTGTAGTTCGGTGGAATAATCTTCAATTGGCAACTAACCTTTCACAAGCTGATGTTACAATTTGATAGCAAAAAGCGAAAGAGATAGTAGGAATAGAGAGATATGTTGAAACTCTACCACATGATCGGAGACTCGTTCAAAATCTAATCAGCAATATCTGCGATGACTTTTTGATTTAGAAAAAGGACTAATGATTTGTTCAAACTTAAAAAATGGGGTTATAAACGATGCAGAATAAGAGGAGAAGGGCCAATAATAATAATAATAATAATAATAATAATAATAAAAGTTTAATTAGTATATATTGATATTATAAAATAATTTTATATTATTAATTAATAGAAATAGAGTAAAATAAAAAAATTATAATGGATCCCTCATTATAATGGATGATTATTTATATGAGTTGGTACTTTCTATTATTTTTATTAGTTGATAGTGTAAAACTGTTTTATAATATTAGTATATTTAAATTAAATTTTAATAATAATAATGGGATTTAAATGCAAGAAATTTAAGATATCATATATGATTAGAATGGCCTCATTTGGGCAGTCCTCCTCTTTTGGTCTCCAAATAAATTGTGGCTCTCACTGGATAGTGCACCGTGTTAAAGGATTGAGAGGAGATTTAGCCGTTAATTAAATAAATATCTAGCGATGGCAACTCTAATGACCACTAATATTCATGGGTCACTCAGATGTCGGACCTACACTAAAGCTACCTGATATGTCAGCTCAACAAGACGGAGTTTGCGTATTTGAATTGGAATTTGTACATTTGATTTTAAATTAATGTAATTTTGTAAACTTAATTTTGATCAGTCTAATACAACATATGATTTATATTTGAAATTTTTGCTTTAAAAATGAGTTTAACAAATTAAATATTATTTGGATGACATTGATCAAAATTATTTTTACTTGTGAAATTATTAAAAAGAGTATATATTTTAATGTTAATATTATTTTTTTCATTTAGTTATTTTTTAAATGTACTTTAATAAATTATGTAAATGTTATTATTTTTTTAAAATTTTTTTTGCTCTAGCATTAAATTAAAAATAAAAAATCTACTATAAATAAATTATACATATAAAAAATTATAATTTAATTTAATTAATCAAATCGTGATATTTTTATATAATAAACAGTAACATACAAAAATAAATATAATTGATAATTGATTATATATATATATATATATATATATATATATATATATATATTTATATATATATATATATATATATATATGGAAGATACCTGTATAAAAAGTTACAAAATAAAATATAAGAATACTAAGCCGTAAAAGTATTTTAAATTAAATGTGGGGAAAATTAGTTAAAAAAATGTAAGTAAATGTTATAACGGGAATTTTATACGTTTTAATAGAAAGTAAAAGCTAACGTGATTTTGGTACGCAATAAAACTTGTTTCTACGTTTGAGGCAAAAACATGGTGAGCGAATGACCAACATGGACATTGCCAAACGACAAATTTCCTCCATCAACGTGATTGTGAGGGTGCTAACGTGATTGAAATGCCAATCCAGTTACATCAGTAATAGTTCTAAATAATTTGTGGATTTCTCTCACTTAATCAAACTCTCCAATAAATCGTTCATCAACCTATTTTTATAAAACTTATAAAACATTAATTTCATAATAAAAAAAATCTTGCATAAAAATCCTCCATCATAACCTATGATTTCATGAGAAATTTTTTCTATGCATCTAATTGTTTAATTTATCGAATTTAGCATATCTGAAGAGTTGTAAGGTGTCATAAATTATCTCCCCCAAAAGTTTAAATTATTGGGGTAGAAATATATAAATGATTTTATATTTTAATACAACTCATTGTGCAAGAGTTTCTTTAGGCTTAAAGCGTGGATTATGCATCAACCCATCTTATCTTATGCTCAAATTTAACTTTTTATTTAAAAGAATAGAGGCAAACAAGAATTAAATTCTAAACCTCTTTTATATAGAGCCTTTTATATTATGTCATGAATCATCTCTTCCAAAAATTTAAACTATTAAATAGAGATATATAAATAATTTTAAATCTTAACATAGTCTTTAACTAATTTGACTTAAATCGATTCAACCTACTATAAAGATAAAGCCTTTTTTTAGCTTTTTTTTTTAAAAAAAATTATGTATGAGATTTGAACTAAATATTTTATTTAAAAGAATAAGTATTGAGCCATTTATACTAACCAGGCCATAATAATTCCTCTCTTATAAGATTAGGGACATTTATTACTAATTTTACAATAGGCTTCCTCTATGAAGAATCACAAGATCCGAAACTGCACACATCATTATAATTAAATAACTATCTTGTTTGTGCTTTTTTTTTTCTGGGATTATTTTATTTTTCAAAACTTATAATATAAGAAGTATAGACACTTCAAAGTAATCGTCATATTTCTGTATTGGGCAATTATTTATGTCAGACATTTCAGGGATATTATTAGATATACTTAGTTGAATTTTATAAATTTTTACTTTAATTTTTATACTTTTATAGATGAAAAAACTACAATAATTAAATAAATATATTTTGTGTTAATTTTATACTAAATTTATATAACATATACTATAGTCTTGTCATATTTTATAATTTTAAAAAGTTTTATATCTTCATATCAAAAATACCAAATCCTTCTAAATCATCATTTTAATTGTTAAATAATAAAAATATTGAACATTTTTTTTTTATGTTCACAAGACATTAAGTGTATTTGTTTTTTCATTTAGCACTTTCTAAATTAAGTATTAGAAGTAAAATACTTGCTAGCCAAAAAATTTGCCAGAAATTGGCTGTCAAAATAATAGTAGCATCTTCATTTTATTAACTGTGATGCTATATATTATGAAATAAAAAGGTACGAATGATATAAGTGATTAAAAAATAAAAGTGTAAAGTTAAAATGGAGCGAAAAATACGATAGAATAAAAACATTAAATTGAATATTATTACAACTTCAATCAATCAAATATTTCATGCAACATGCACGAAATTTTTTTCCTTCTAACAAGTATTACACTTTTATTAACCATCTATAATTTTCATCCACCCACTCAAAATTTGCCACATGTACATCAATTGTTTGTGGCATATTTCGGGCATCAACTTGTCGGGCGTTGTAGCGGCGCTTGAGCTTGTCCAAAGGAGTTCTCCCGATAGCAACAATGTAACATTCACAATTAATGATGCAAGTCAAAAATTGATTTCAAATTTGTGCTGCATTATTATCATTTAAATATTTTTTTATCATCGCTTGCACTATTGCATTAATGATATTATTAATAGTTTCTAAATGGTTTAGGGCCAAGTAAAGATTCTTCCAATGATATTTTTTTTATACATATAAATCATGAAATTAAATCCAAAATCTCATATTTAAGGGATCTGAACTCCTTCTATTCGAATCAATATGTTGGTCTAAACAATAACTTTATTATCCAACTAAAGAATGAATTTTATGATATGATAATAATATATTATTATTTTATAGAGAAAAATATAATTTTGTCCCTGAAAATATTAATGTTGTAATAAATTTATCCCAAAATTAAAATATATATATAATTTGGTCCCTGAATATATTCGTATTATAATAAACAAAGTAAAAATTTGATTCCAAAATTTATTATTAGAATAGTCCTCCAAAAGGATTTATTTATTCTAATATAGGTAGATTTATGGATCAAATATATATATATATATATATATATATATATATATATTACAGCCTCATATTTTAGGGACAAAACTGCAGTTTTCCTCTATTTTATATTTAATGCTTTTAGTAATCCCTTCTTAAGATAATTTTAATAGTACATAAACATAAATATAACTTAGAATTTCAATCACGTCAAAAAAACACAAAAAAAAGCAACTTAGAATGTCAATTGTCATAGTTTTAACAATACACGCAAGGGCATGGAAGTCGTGTTTAAAGAGTTAATTTTTTTGTTTTGTTTTTAAAGCTCTCCATCAAAGACGGTACCAAGAAATGGTTATGAAGTTTGGTTCTAAAGAAGATATAGCGAAAATCGAGTCCACTTGTTGTGTGTCGTTAACAGGATTGTCTTGAGTGGTGAGGCTGCTTGATTATGCCGGAGACTTGCACATTAATCAGCAATGACTGCCTATCGGTAGAGGACAGATCGATAAGCTGCTTCAAGATTAAAGCCAGTCTCTGAATCAAATGAAAAGAAGAATTAAGACAAAAATGAAAAATATGCCAGATATTTAGTGTAATTTTAATAGGGTGCCGCCCTTGGTCTAAAAGTGGGCCAGGTGCTTGCAGCGTAATTCGTAATTGCCGGTCCAAGTCCTAGTTAATTTTTTAAATTTTCAATTCATAAATATGTGGTAAATTAAATTAAACTATTTCAACTTTTTTTTTTAATAGTAGCGGCATGCATTTTTTTTTTCTTTTGCTGATAACGGCATGCATATTTTGGATTTTTTTTTTTTTTTGCTGTCCAAAGCCTAGTCATTGTCCTATCTATATTTTTTTAATAATGAATAATACGACTTTTTCACATCATCAATTTTGGTATTTAAAATTAATTGTGTCAGTTTTTCATTTTATTTGATTTGAAAAAATGAGAATCAATTCTTATTTTTATAATTGATTTTGAGAGAAGTAAAAATTTTTTATTTTTTATCAGAATCATTTTTAAAAAAATTATCAAATATAAATAGTTTTATTTTAAAATTAAATCTTACCAAATCAATTCTAATAAAATTAATTTTATCTTAAATTAATTTTACAAAAATAAAACCAAAGATATATAATAGTGGGCATGTATACAACGATAAGGAAGGCTGTACAGTACAAATTTTGAACACGTCCAGACATGTAAGGTGCCTCCATATTTTTGTAACTAATTTATCTTCATTTACTTTTGAATTTTATTATATATGTGCAGTCATATAAGTTTGAAATATGTATTATTGTAATTGACATACAAAAAGTCTTATTTGCATGCATCTTAATTTATATTTCAATTGAATTTTTCTTGTAATTTTATAAAATAAAACAATATATATACTGTGAATATGTTTATTTAAAAGTAACTGGTAGCATAAAAGTGGATTATGATCTCATATAAATTGTACATATAATATTTTGAGTTCATATTATGAAATTATTATTTAAGAATTATTTTACCTAATCACTATTCTGAATTGAAAATTATATAAGTAATTACTAGAACAAAAAAAAAAAAAAAAAAAACCCTTGCACGGGTATGCGTCAAAGTCATTAGAATTAACAAGAATGAAGTTTTAGGTACGTGAAGAAAGTGGTTCGAGTCCATAAGATAATTGATTAGGTCCAACTCCATAGTGTAGAGTCTAGATGTGCTTGATTTCTTGACATGTCCATTGTGGCAACTGAAAACGAAGAGTCCACCAAAATCAAGACGATGACCACAAGCCTTGAACACAAAAGGCCCGTGCCGTGCCCGCTATGCAATTAATTCTTATTGACCAAAAGTCCATCTTTGAATACTCCAAAGTTCCAATCAGATTCTTCTCATACTTTACTTCTTCACTCATCTTTTCTAGAGGGTGCTTTGAAACTAGGTAATGGCTATCACCTACAACATGTGATGCTGACTACCAAATTCTTAATTTAAAATTATTTCCATGTAGTATGTTTATAAGTTAAAACTAGAAAAACAAAATTGATTAGAAAGTAAAATGAGTTGAAACAATGACATCTCAATAATCTAACAAAAAATTCCCATGACATCAATGCAACAAGTTACTATAACAACCGCCAATACACACAAGAACTATAATAATGCATTACACTAAAATTCTGTTTAAATTTAAGTAAAAAGGCAATAGTGAAATTCCTTCGGGTTTGTTATAATTTTTTATAGCGTTCAATTAAGATGTATTATTAGTCTTTCTTTTAATATTATGTATCATCAAGTTATTAAAAGATTTGATTCTAATAATAATTACTTCAAAAGTCATTTTTCTTTAGATTATAAGAATATATAATTAAACAATAATATAAAAAAAAAAACTCACAATAACAATACATCAAGATTAAACTCCTACTTATAAGCTGAGTTTTCAAATTTTAACTTATTTATATTCTTGGATTGTATAGTAAGAGCATTTTAAATTTGTTAGCTTTCACATCTAACAAAAATAAATTCTCTTCTCACATTATCTGTTTTTGTCTAATCACAAATATTTTCACACCTTTGAAAAACGAGACAAATCCTTTTTAAAGAAACACATAACAATTTAGGACTTAAAAATGTCTATTTGGAGTTGGATTTAGCTAATGTCCTCCATTTTATTAGCTAGGAAACTCTAGTCTCTCATTCTCATATAGCTCT
The DNA here is from genome assembly GCA_031439595.1 of Pterocarpus santalinus. Taxonomy (NCBI): domain Eukaryota; kingdom Viridiplantae; phylum Streptophyta; class Magnoliopsida; order Fabales; family Fabaceae; genus Pterocarpus; species Pterocarpus santalinus. Next base: position 19,371,778 of record CM062531.1, read on the forward strand.
GATTAATGCAATTAAGTGTCTCCTTGATGAGGATTGGACTACTGAGCTTAGAAATATATTTAGAGAGCCTAACGGGTGTGGATAGATTAGCAAGAGTTGGGCATGGATTACCTTTGGGGCTTACCTTTTATGATAATATGCCATCTTGTATTTCTGCTAAGTATCTAACAAACCTTTCGAGGCATACTAGTACTAAAATTTGTAAATGTGTAATTGTTTCTTCTTTGGGCCTTAGGCCCCAGTGAGTATTAAAAAAAACACTTAAATTGAATTTAAAACAACATATGTAAAGAACCTAACAAATCCTTGGTACTTGGACCAATATGTGTTCATCTCTTCTTTAAACATCTTAAATTTGGTATTTAAGAAAATCAGTTCCCTTAAATCTTTGTCAATAAAGTTCAAATCAACTAATTAAGGAAGCTAACCTAGTTTATTTATATTAAATTAACTTCTACTACGAAAAATTTGAACTTTTGTTACAACTTTTTTTTTTTAAGATGACTAAAAAATATCGCTAAAAGTGATACTTCTGTGACAACTTTTGATTGTTATCACTACATTTAAATAGTCAATTCTACTTAGTGACAACTTATAAAGTCATCATATCAAACCTAGCTAGTTTTTAGTGACAATTTTAAAAATTTTTCACATTATACCCAACTTTTAGTGACAACTTATACAAGTCATTATAAAAATTATTTTAAATTTTGTGATGACTTTTGCAAGTTGTTACTAAATTCAAATTGTCAATTGTATTTAGTGACAACCTAATAACGTAATGCACCTAATTTTTAGTGAAAATGTCTATAAGTTGTCACACTAGACCTAACTTTTACTGACAACTTATACATATCATCATAGAAATAATTTTAAATTTTGTTACGACTTTTGCTAGTTCTCACTAAATTTATAATATCAACTGCATTGAGTAACATCTAATGAAATTGTCATAATAGACCTAGGTTTTAGTGACAACTTATGAAAGTTGTCATACTAGACCTAACTTCAGTGAAAATTATAAAAGTAAGTCATCGCATAAATAATTATAAATTTTGTGATAACATTATTGTAACCACTGCGAAGTTCTTAATGTTGTCACTAAAGACATGGAGGGAAAATTTATTGGATAATGGGAATAATAAAATTACTTTCACTAATAATGTTATAAGTTACTACTAAATACCGCTTGTGACATCTATTAGTCATTACTTAAAAAAAGAAAAGAAAAGAAACAATGATAATCTTAACTCATTGTCACAAATGCAATATAAATAAAATATCATATTTAAAAGAAAAACTACGAGTTGATTTTGTCATATGTAATTTGACTTTATTGCCAATAGATTACTGATTTCTTATGACCATTTCATTTCATTCCTAAAAGAATGACATTTCACTATTTCAACACACACACACACACATAGTTTGTTTGGATTGGCATGATGCTTGATAGAATAGTCAAATTGTGATTATTGTTAACCTATTTTTCATTAGTTATTTGCATGTTTTCTGAATTCTATCAATCTTTATGTAATGTCATTTTGCAAGCTCTTCGATAAGATCTATCCTAGGTAGCAATTTGGATTTTGTACATGAATAACGGTGGCCATAGAAGTTTACTTTTCTAGGATAGAACATCCATCATTCATAGGGACTAGGGGGTGTTTCACTACTTTAGTTGATAATTTAAATACATTGCTTTGTTATTGATGTTTATTGGGAGTAGTTGCTTTTTGGAGTGGACTATGTTAGCAACTTAATCAATTTACATTTATTATACACTAAACTCTATTTTTGGATGATTTTTCATGTTTCAATTGCATATATCATGTAAAACATCTTTCAATTGAAATTTATAACTTGGAGTTCATTCATCACAAACAAAAGTTAGGTAGGATAAATCCATATTTGGCTATGATGTAGTAGCCAAATTGATATAGGATGACTGTGGAATTAAGATTTTAAAGGTTATAGTTAGCTTTAGGATCTTAGGGGATGAAAGGTTCATGGAGGCATGCTATGTTCAAAATGGTTTGGAAACATAGAAAATAAAATGACATTATTAAGGAACAATTTGGTGGCTTTTGGGTGCTATGAAATTGTACTTGCAACAAGTTTATTGGTTTGATGGCTCCTTGGACAGATCCAAAGGGCAATATATTATGGGTTTGAAAGACATAATTTATTGAAAAAAAATTACAATTTCATCATTAAAAAGTTTGAGGTGTAATAGATTTGTCCCTGAAACAAAAAATATATATAATTTGGTCCCTGAATTTAACTACGTTAAAACAAGTTAGTCCCTTTAAGAACCAATTTTGTTAAATTCAGGAATTAAATTGCATGTGTTTTGTCATAGTGTAATTAAATTTAGAGACCAATATATGTGTTTAAATTTTACGGACGAATCCATCACACCTCAAACTTTTCAGATATAAAATTGTAGTTTTTTTCTAATCTATTTAGATGTTTGGCCTAGAAACGAGTGTAGACAAGGTGTCAAGAGACTATCTAGTCGAGAAAATATGTATTTGTAATGCCAAATTGACAAAATAAATTATAAATTGAATAACAAATGAAAAAAATTATATGAGAGAAATTGTGCTATATAAGGCTTATGAATTTCTTAAAATGCAACCTCATGTAAAACCTTATCTTCCAAATGCACGCTTGCATCTTTTATCCTTACCATGATTTGATTGCAATGCAGTTTCTATTGAATATAGATAAAGCAATAACTATGTTGGTGAATATTATAAGATTTTTCTCTTAAATATTAAATTTGTCAACATTCTTAAAACAAACAAGTCTTGGAATGTTTGATATTTATGCATACACTGTGATGCCCCAAGGTTCAAGTTCTGAATTCCAGGCACAGAGGGGGAGATAGTTTGAGTTAAAGGATGTTTTTCCCGGAAAAGTGAATGTTGAATGTTTATTCACTTTTATTTGTCAAGATCAGGGTCCAGGATCCGGGGTTAAGGTTGTTCACTAGAGGCACGGTGGTATAGGTGAGATGGTAGAGTATTGAGGTGAGGTCTAGATCTCCATGTTTCGATTTCTATGGCCAATCACCACTTCTTCCTTCATCTCCCATATTGAGCGTGAATCACCATGAGCAGATGGATGTTGAGGTCAGTGTCCGAGTTCCAGGGTCCGAGTTTTGGGTCAAGGCATGTGAGTATAGTACCTCAGGTATCAAGGAGTTGGAAGTGATCTAAACTCAAGGTTACACCTTCCGAGTTTTGAGTTAGAGTGATCTGATCTTGGTGTGACGTGTTTCGGGCTTTGGGATTCAAGTTCATGGGTAATCAATCACCCTTGAGCTTGTAACCGATTACCAATCTTTCTAGATACCTACAGGCTAAAATATTCATAATTGTAATCGATTACCAAGAGCTATATAGTGTTAAGACATGCTCGCTCTTCTTATTTTTACGCGACTCCTTCTCCTTCTAACCACAAAAACTCTCTTCCTTCTCATTAAAACCCTCTTCTGCCTCATCCTTTGCCTTTATTCCAAATCCTTCCATTCAAATCAACACCAACTATAGATTATATACTTCCTATAATATCAAATCCCTATTACATCTTTCGCTTTCTTCACCACCACCTTTGCATCTCTCCACTATCACTATTGTTCGCGAGCTCCTCTTTGGTTCGTTTCTCCTCTCTTCCCCATTACACCTCCTTCTCGCAATTAGGGTGTTGTGTTTGCCTCTTCAAACTAGCCCACAGCCTTCGGCCGGCTCCTCTTCTTCTTATGTTAGTTTTCCCCTTCTGTTTGTTTTTTGAAATATGACTGTTGGGTTTACTTTCTTTCCTGTCAAGAGTTGCTTTTGGAAATGCTAATTGATTGGATTATTGGTATGGGTTGTTGTTGTGAGTTTTGGAACTCTAAAGTTGCGAGGTTTGGAGGTTTTGTGTTGGGAGGGTGATTTGTGCTAATCTCTTGCTTTAGAGTCTAATTTAAGCTTAATTTGTCATATTTGTGATGATAGAGTAAGTTAAGGATTGTCCTGTTTAGTTCGTGGCTCTAGAGGAGTGGAGCTTTCAACTCTTTGGCTAAATCTATGAGTGGATTATTTGTCTATAACTTGTATTATTTTTATATGTGTGTATGTTGTACATGAACATTTGATTGAGATATTTGGTATGGTAGTAAAGCCTTTGTATATGTGTTTTTATTTTTGAAAACCATGGGCCAAGCTCTTAAATATTAATGAACGTAATTTAGTATATTCAAGGCATTAAGTAAAAGCATTTTGATTATCACAAAAGGTATTGGAAAATTGTTTACTTGAGTATTATGCTTAATGAAATCTTTAAACGAGAATCGTTTTGGGGAACTCTATGACATGATCTATATGCTAACGGTAGTAGATATTAGTTTGGGTGTGCCTTGACTTGACAATTTCGTGTCCATCCACAAGGTGGTTCACGCCTGTTTGTGAGGCCACTTGACAGGGTGGTTCCTACCTATTTTTAGGGTCACATAAAGAAAGGGCAGCCTAAGTATGATTCTTGACTATTTATCCTGAATTAGATAACTTTCCACTCATTTGGATAACTCCTTAGCATATTTGCAAAGTATATATTTTGAAATAATTGTTTAATCGAACTTATGGATTTCTTGACTTTGTATACTTTCTTTGTTTTGAAAAGAAGAATTGAGAAGTTAAGATTTATGGCTAAAGCTTTGTTTGAAATTTGAAATCCTTTCTAGTTTGGTTAAAAGTGATGATATCCCCAAAAAAAATAAAAGGTTTTGCATTTTATTAAATTTGCATTTTTTGTAGATACCCTCTCATTTGAAAAAGTAAATTTATTACTTAGATTTATATAATTATATTATTTATTTAAGCTCTATTATTTATTTTTATGAGCTTGTCCCATGCTTGTGATAGACTTATAATCTCTCACTAAGTCGGTTGGACTCGCTGCTCACTTATCTTTTAGTTGCAAGTGTTGCCCGGTATCCCTTGGAGTCTTCTGATGACTCCTACGGTATCGATATAGTGCACCATTACCCACATAAAGGGTGTAACTTCCGCCGATCGAGTTATTATTTTGCTCTGGAGATTGTATAGGATTCAAAGAGTAGTGTGTTAGGCTTGCTAGGGGGAGGATTTCCTTTATGCACAGGTCATGGCTCAGGATAGGTCATTACATACACTCCTCTAGTTATGTCATGTATATTTTTTTTATTAAATGTTTCACTAGGATTTAGCATCCTATTTCTCTTTCTCTCTAATTTAACATGTGTTCAAATATTTTGTTGTATTATTCAAGTAATATGAAGTAGAGTAGCTCATTTAATTTAATGTTGCCCAATTTCTAGTTATATGATTCTAAGGATGGTCAAACACATTTTCAATGTTCAATATATGTCGACTAGTAAGGTTGGACTAGTAATTAAGTTGAATGAAAGTCCTCTTGGAATTGGCTATCAGTATATATTCGTTCTACAATTCCTTATTTGAAATCCTCATATTTTTAGCAAGAATATTAACACAATTGTTTAAATAGAATTATTACCTTGGTTGTGATTGGTGGGAGTATCTTTGCTAAGGCATTTGTTCATGCATTTCGTCAATAACTTTAAGTAATTTTTTTCATATTTATGTCATTGAATATATCAAGTTGGGTGCTGACACATGGCAAAAAACATTGCAAAAGAGTTGAGGTGGCACAAAGAGGAACATATTATGATAAAATATTCATCCATCCAACTAATTCTATAGCTTGGGAATCATTTGATGAAGATTACTTATCGTTTTCTACTGATCATAGGAATGTACGGTTGGGTTTGGCAAGTGATAGATTCCAACCTTCTGAAACATGAGTACTTCTCACATTATTTGGCCAGTGATTCTAGTTCCTTATGATTTGCTATCATGGAAGTGCATGAAAGACCTATACTTTATTATATCACTTCTTATTCTAGGTCTTAAATGACTAGGAAATGGCTTCGGTGTTTATTTACAATCATCTATTGAAGAATTGAAAGAGTTATGCAAAAAAGATGTGGAAACATATGATGCTTCTACAAGAATAACTTCTAAAATGTTTGCAACTATTTTATGGACAATTGACGATTTTCCTACATATAGTAATTTATGTGGTTGGTCCATTAAAGGAAAAGCTTGCTTTTGCTTGTTGCCATATGGATACTTGCTCTTGTAGCTTGTGGAGTAAACTTTGATACATAGGTCATCATCGCTTCATGATGTGTAAATGTTCAAGACAAAATGATTTTTAGACTAAAGTGCCATGATCATCAGTTATGTTTTAACATATTCTTCTAATTATAATGCGTGGTTGATTACTTGAGGATGTTTGTGAACCTTTGATAAAGTTTAGTATAGTCTTAAAAAATTATCCTAAAAGTGCTTGTTATTTGAAGAACTATGTAGTTTGAAGGAATAAAATAAGAACTTTAAGTAAATTGGAGACTATATTTCAACCAGCCTTTAATGGAATGATTCACTTGTCAATACATTTAATTGGAGAAGCAAAAATTGTTGGACTATTGCAATATCGTTAGATTTTTCACATTCTCACTTTTTTATCTTTGCTAATGATGAGAAGTGAAATCTCGAACCCCCTATCCTATTTATAGACTATTAAACACTGCATTTTATGTCACTAATTATGTTTTTTTACTATTAGTAGTCTCAATGTGATCATTGTTACTACTACTATTTTCAACACTTGATTTTAAGACATACCATTTTTTTCACAAGGGCTTGACCTTCAAGCTATTTATGGTTCTTTTTTTTTTTTCCATTGTATTCTTATTTTGTGTCACATGCATATGACTTTTAAAAGTTTAGTAGGACTTATTATTACTCCATATCTTCTAAAGTGCTTAATTAACAATATTATTTCTTATCTTAATAAATATTATTATTATTATTATTTTAGATAGAGTAATATATTTTGAAGTTATCATTGTTAATTTATAGTCTTACTTTAAAAAGTTATTGTCTATAATTATTTGATCAATTAATTATTGTTACAAAATCAACTTAAGCAAATCAAATAAGTTAAGTGATTCTACACGAAATACTTTATGACAAAAAAGGAACATTACATTGTTAATTTAAATTAGAAGCTAAATAGTAAAATCTCAATTTTTGCCACATGTCTCCCCATTACACTAGATTTTCATTGTCTTAAAAAACTTTTAAATTTTTGAGCTTAGGGAAATTTTTTTTTGTCTCACTTTGGATAATTCTTCAAGCAATGATATCATGCAAGAAAGTTTGAAAAGTAAGTTGGATATAAAAAATTGGTTGTTATATGGTAGAGTCTTTTCATCTATGTTGTTTTGCACACATTTTGAATCTTATCATGCAAGAAGGATTAAAAGTAGCTGATTATATATCGTAAAAGATTTGAGAAAATGCCAAATATGCGAGGGTATTAGAGGGTAAAATGACAAAGTTTAGTTGCAACAGTTGGTGATATGGACATTGGGGTTATGTTTAGATGTTTTTACTTGACTTCATTTAACCTATTTGATACTTGTAAATGATGTCAAATATCAAAGGGCATTTGCTAACTTTCAAATAAAAGATTATAATTATAAATATTCTTCTTTGGTAAATGAGTGGAAAAGAGAAGAAAAGATATGTGAATCTTATTATCTTTTTATGACACTACTAACTTGATTTCTGTCACATCTCATCGTACTTTTAACTTTTTTTTTATAAGTTTGAAAAATTTAATGTGCTTTGCAAGATAGCTTAAGTAATGAAAATTGAGTTAGAAAGAGCATGGGGAAAAGAATGTTCATAAAGTTTAAGAAAAATTGGGATAAATGTAATGTTGTCCTTGAACTTGGGATGGTTTTGATTAAGTTTAGTTCATCAGAGTATTGCTTTTCAAAAATTGATTTTTCTACAAGTAATAAAAAGATAAAATATATGAGAGGAAAATTGTACAAGCTTTTGAAGAAAATAAGAGTGACAACAACACTTTTTGTATATCAAATGTGCGAAGTGGTACTCTTATTCAACCTTCAAGCTCAAATTTTCCATGATCATTCAAATCAAATGAAAGGAAACAAATATTGCTTGGAATAAGAATACATTTTTTATGGTCACTTGGTTTACTTAATATATATGAATCAATTCATGTTATTTACTTGTTATATATGTAAGGCATTGAAATTGTATAATCATCAAGTTGCAATGCAATTAGGAAGAAATCAATATATGAACATAACAAACTTCCCATCAATGGTATCTTACATTTAATGGTACCATCATGTCTTTTGAATTTAAAAAAAATATCATTAATCAGTGCATATATCTAAAGATTAGTGGGTGTATGTTTATGTTTCTAGTTCTATATATTAATGACAACTCTTTATAACTAATTATCTTGCTTGTGATTAATTCAATAAAGGATATAGATGAGGCAATCTATGTGATTGGAATAGAAATATTTTGAGATAGACTACAAGGATTGTTAGACTTGTCTCACAAGCCATATATAAATAAATTATTAAAGAGATTAAAAATAGAAGTACCCATACCAATTCATAAACAAGACGAGTTTAGTCTCATGCAATCCTAAAGAATGATTTGAAATAGACATAGAAAATTTTTTTGTTTGTATCTATTGTTGGAGTTTAATTTATACTTAAATATGTATAAGATCAAATATCAGTTCTGTAACTGATATGTTGGTAAGATATCAGAGTAACACAAGATTGGATCATTTGACAGCTGCAAATTAAAGAAAATCTTAAGATATTTGTCAGGGGTGAATGATTATATGTTTCCTTATAGGAGATTTGACATCTTGAGGAGATTGATTATTAAGATTCAGGCTTTGCTGGTTGTATAGATATAAAAAAGTCCACTTTTGGTTATTTGTATCTTTTAATTAGAGGAGTGATATCATAAAAGAGTGAGAAGCACTTAGTATTGCTCCTTCGATTATGGAAGCAAAATTTGTAACATGCTTTAGCTGTGGTTTAAGCTAAGTGGTCACAGAACTTTCTTTTAAGGTTTGAAATTGTCAATAGTATTGCAATGACACTAAAAATTAATTGTGATAATTTTGCAATAAACTTCTTTTCTAAAAACAACAAGTATTCTGCAGGTAATAAGCATATGCAGTTGAAATACTTTGCCGTTAATGAAGAAGCTCAAAGTCAATAGAACACATTGTCTTTAATCTTACAATTGTTGATCCATTGACGAAGGAATTATTGCCTACAACATTTAGTGGACATGTGGAGAGTGTAGGTATTGTTACCAAATTGACATTATTGTTTATTATAATAATGTTTGTGTTTATATACTTTAACACTCTAAGCTCATGAATAGACGTGTTTCTATATGACTTATTTTTCAAGATTGTATATATAATAGAATCACAATAATGATAACAGGTTTTGTCTTTGAACAAAATATTATTATTAGACCAGTTATGTGCTTTCTAATTATATATCATGCCAAGAAAACTAACTTTGTGGTACATGCAAAGCACTGTGTCGATTAAATGACATACAACCACCATTACTCATGTTAGCTTTTATTCTTGATCATGATGAGTAGTGTAATGAATGTAATTGCCTATGTTTATTAAACCATGAAACAAGATAAACATGAACGAGTCAAGTGGGTGAATATAAAATAATGTCTCGTGGCATAAGGTATGTGTTTTTATTTTATGAATTTAATATATAAAGGGAGTTATGTAAGAAAATAACCAACTCGATGGGAATTGGTTTTTAAGTAAGTTATCAGCAAAACTCTGGTATTGTTCGTAATAATTAAGTTTCTACTTCTTCCCTTCTTATCACTTATAGTAAGAACAAATAGAAAGAAATGTTCTAAAGGATTTCTATCATATGCTTTTATCCATAGATTAAGGTTAGTAACTCCATCTATTTTTTATTTTGTAGAATCATGAATTTCAAGTTTTCATATACTAAGAAGGGTAGTTCATTAAATTGAGAACCCTAGGAAATAATAGCTTACAATACAATATGCTTCATGTGGAAGATAATGATGATGATATAGGGATGATGATTCATACGTTGATAAAGATGATGCTAACCAAGAAGTTGAGATAGAATGTGACTTCCTATATATTAATATCATAAATAATGGTATCGATGTAGTACTGCATAAAGATGATACTGAATTGAAAAAGACAAGGTGTAAAAGAGAACAATTAGTGAAAAATAAGAGACAAGATGATTTTATTAATGAATGACTTGGATGAGGATTTGATTGAGGAATGTAATTAAATTGAGAGCATATAGAGGTTGGCATTTATAATTAAAAAATAGTTAGATGAATTCATTTTGCTGCACTTTTAAAAAAGTAAAATAAAATAAAATGTTATTTACTCACATTTACACTTGATTGTATTATTGATATTTGGAAATTATGATTTTAGAATCAATGAACTTATTAATTTTTTTTCTTATCAATTTTATAGAGAATGCATAAATGAAGAGGTGCTAATGCATAAAGGAAAGTAAACTTGTATTCATTTATGAATGATTGAGGAATAAAAGATTATGGTGTTTCAAGCTGATGTGTGTAGCCAGTACAACACTCACGTGCTCAACAAATTTATTAACAAATTTATCTAATTCAACAGCCCATTCAATTTGTAACACCCTACTAATTTTATGTTATGCTTAAGTCATAGCATGAAACTAGTCAGGTCGTGTTACCGTGTTGATACTCTATTTACCTTTCCTGTTTTAATTTCTCTTTAAATCGTCTCTATTGACGAAACGGCGTGCTGTTATATTAAAAGCGAAACGAACCGAACAAAATATCACCAAGATAAGTATAGTACAATAGTGTTATTGCATACGTGTAAACATATATATATATTAGAAGCCACTGTTTCAGTTTATGTACAAAGTTTTAAAGTAGAACACATACGGAGCTGGTGTATCAGAAAGATCATAATGCCCTCATCTGCCAAAATACCCTATGGTCCTCAAAGGACATTTCGTAACCTACTGCTAATCCTACAGTCAAGTCCATGACCCAATGCTACATGCTGTTCAAAAGAGGGTCATGCTGTACAACATCTCCTGCCGCTAAGCTACTCTGTCAGGTAGCTGTTAGCCATGCCAGGCTCGGCCGGTGTATAGTCTGCGCTGGGTCCCGAGGAGGAAGAGGGCGACGAGCCGGTGGCCTCGGAGGGGTCACTCTCTGAACTCAACGGGATGTCGGGGAATGACTGCGGTGGTGACTCAGGGGCAGGGTCAGCGGATGCTGCGGGTGCAAGAGGTGCAGGATGTAGGTGCGCCATGTGTAGAGGGATGACAATATAAGGGGTAGCAGGGTCGAAGATGGGATGGTGTAAAGGAACATCAAAGTTCCTGTTGCTGAAGAGGTAAAATCGGAAGTTGCATGAACCAGCTATGTACAAGGAGTCCAACTCTGGATCATGGTGGAGCTGTAACGCAGGAATCTCAATAAAAAGGGTAGCTGTGGAGTCCATCGCCAGTGTCTGAGAATGATGCGGGAGACATAAAACGGGGTGAGAATTTCAAGAAAATTCTCAGTAGGGTTCGGTTATACTTGTACTAATGTCACATACATTCTCAGTTGCCTCGGGTTTTATTTAATTATAAAATATGTGTTCAAGCTGAAAAGTCCAATTTCATGAGTTTAAGAAAATGTCTGGTCCGAGGCAATGTTCAGTTTTACTTTACTTGACATAAGAAACAAAATAGATTACTAATACGGATACATAGAATGGTAATTGACATAAATAAATGCATAGCAGTGAGCAATTATAACATACAATTGTAACCATCTTGATGTAACTATTTCATGTATTCATGCATTCATGTAATCATGTAGACTCGTTCTTGAACTTTCCTTCATAAACTTTTTCATTACTTTCTATCATTTTCCATCTCTTGGTCCCCTGGGAGTTCTTGACCATTTTAGACTCCTGGGTAATAGTCTGCTTATCAGGATCGAGCTCGTTCCTATATAGGAATGCCGGGTTTACTTTCCCCGACCTTCCCACCGATCTATTCCCATTAACTTTCTATCCGGGGCTGGCCCAAGTAGTATGGAACTTGCATAATAACAAAATTCTTTTCATAACTTTCATGGCTTTCTTAAGAATGCATATGCATTAACATGTAATTCATAACTTGTACATGGGTTCTACCGAAATTTCGGCAGCGTAACGGAATGTGTCCGCTTCCCCATGAATAGTGCCAGCCAATCAATACACCAATTTATCACAAGGAACACAACTTCACATTTATATTCCAATACAGAACTCAAATCCATACCAAATTCATTAAGGCAGAAATCCTGCCTCAGTATATTCAACCAACCCGGTTTTTGTAATTCAAGCCATAACTTCATTTTAACTCATTTAGACCTCAAATTTGAGTATGTTAAAGTGTTATGTGTCTATTTTCTAACCTCTTTGGTCCCATCTAATTTTGGTATCTACAACTCAAGATATCTAGATTTTATTTCGGCCTGCCCATTGACTAGCCAGAATCAGGCAACTAAAAGTAAAAATCCACTAAAAATCGAAAACTGATTCAATTCATACGAAATTGGTCTCATGTTAAAGCTAACAGAACAAAGTTTCATTTAGAAAAAGTCCCACTCAATTTGGCTTAGTGGGGCTCGAGTTACAAGCCCCGATTTCGGACCTTCCTACACTGCCCTGTTCTAGCCCGGTGTGGACATAGGGCGAATTGCGTGGAGAACTGGGAGCAATTGGGACCTTATTAAATTCTGAAATTTTTATGAATATTCTCCTATGTGTAATCTTTCTAACAAAGTTAGTTTCACTCATTTTCATGTAGTGTAGGTCGAGTTCTACCCAAAATAACCTAATCTGCCCAGAGTCAGAATCAAAACGCTAGGTTGAAATTCAAAAATTCATATCTCCCTCAATTCTGATCCAAAATCCTTATATGATACGTCTATGGAAAGCCCTAGATGTCTAGTTTCATCTAAAAATAGTTTCATCAGATTTGACCGATTGTAGGCGGCGCCGTACGCTCCGCCATACGGACTGTCGTGGACTCTCCACCAAGACAGCACCCTCATCCATTTACTTCTCTTAGTTTTCTTCTTCTAATTCTACTTCTAACTCAAAAATCTTCTATTAATTCAAGCATAATTATTTAATCCACACATCAAAATAAAATTTAGACCACCATCAATACTTCAAGAATCTGAAAATCAAGTAAAAATTTAGAACTCCTACCTCTTATCGTGAATAATTTTGATTTAAGCTTGTAGCTGCAACTTGGTAAAAGTTCAAGGTATGATGGAGTTAAGTGAGAGATGAAAAGAAAGAGAGAGCTGAAGTGAAGAAGGAGTTACGTAGAAGGGGGTCTGAATCAGAGGAGGAGGGTGTGTTATATAGGCATGAGTGGAAGATAACTTGGAAGGTTTTGATTGGCCTCTAAACATAAGGCCAAGTTTCAGCCAACCTTGCTCTCCACATTGCCCTCTTTGTGTGGTAGAATCACTCTCCACGTCGCCTAAAGTGGGACTAGTTTCCAGTATATTCTGGAAACGAAATCGGAACTCGTGAACATCATGCATATGAAGTCAGAACTCGGAGGAATCCAGTTTAGTCGAAACTTGAAAGTAGAGCCTGGTGTGAAGCCAAGCACTTAAAGTCGGAAATCGGGAATTATAGAATCTCGATCTCGTAACTTGAAAAGATATAGAAATAAGAGCTACTGACATGGAACTCGAGATCGGATCTCGTACATTTGTGAATCATAATGTCGGAATTCGAAATATAGCCAGTTCATTTGAGCCTTAGAGACGAAGTCGGAAATCGAACATTTTGATCTTTGGTCGCTAAGGTCGGAAGTCGTAAATTGTGCTGAAGTCGAAGACGAACTCGTAAGTTGGAGGCATCAGTCACTTCATTTTAGCTCCTGAAATCAGAAATCGGAATTCATACTGATGAGGTCAAAATTTATACACGCTTACACAAAGGTCGGAAATCGTTGGCTGCATGCACAAGGTCGGAAATCGGAAGAAATCCCTTGTAAGCCTTGGAACGAAGTCGGAAGTCGAAGCTAATATTGAGATCGGAAGCGGAATTATAAGACAAACTCGGAAATCGTAAATCCTTGTCTGTCCAGCCTTGAAGATGAATATGGAGGTTGGGAATACTATGAGCTCAGAAGTCGGAAGTCGTGGATGTTACACAATTCACCAAGTAGAAAAGAAAACAATGTACCATATGATGGAGGAAATAATATTTTAATGCCTAGTATTGTAGGTATTATAATATGCTAACTTATTTTATATTCTTTACAAATTCTTGTAATCCAAACAAGAATTTAGGAGGGGGATATGAATTCATCAACTTGGATATGAAAACATTGGGTGTAAAAAATTAAAGTTCACATTCTCGATGATTTCTTAAGGGTAGTAGGAGAAAATGCTATAAACCTTGTGAATTATTGTAGATGGGTGGCTAAGACAAACACTCCCTTGAAAACAAAGAATAAGAAAGAAATGGCAAATAGAGTTGGTGAGCAACTATTTATGAAGATTAAGATAATAGATTTTTTATTGTTATTTATTGTCAAAATAAAATTGTTAATTTATGCATTTTTTAACATTAAAAGGAAAAGTTCAAGGTTAGTGAAAACTTTGTATGACATTTGAATGCATTTATTTTGGCTACTATACAAAGGCTTTACACAACTTGGAGAAGTAAGTAGTATATATGATTCTGAATATCAAATTGGGATTAGTCGATCCAACTAGGAACTAGTGCAAGGCTGGTCCAATCTTGGTAAAAATATTGCTATTTTAAAACTCGGTTAAAACTGACTCAAATTGGTCAACAACATGTGAAATATTCTGACTAGTACCAGTTCACCTAGTTTTTTGGTTTACTTTTTTTTGAAAAATGCAAACTCAAAAAATAATGTCATTTTGATGTTAAAAAAAATTTAAAATAGGCTTCAAAATGACCTCATTTGGATTTTATTTTTCTTTAAAAAATAAAAACTAAAATAATGGCTGCAAAACAAAAATTAAAATATGGGGTTCTTTTTGTAAGGCAACAATTCAAGGCCGAAACAAAGGAAACACAAGGGTGAAAGGACACCCGTAGCCATTTGTTCATCGTTACTCCTACCAACCGCAGTAGCCATCATCTGTAACACATGTTTCTTTCAATCTTTTTTATCTTTTGTGACTATGAGCTCTTTTTTATTAGTTTTAAGAATAGATGTATTATACAATTGAGGGTTATGAAGTAAAATCATATGCAGAACACATTGAAACCAAGTTTGAAAATTTGTCATTGCAGACAATAATGAAGATGGATTGCGGATGATTTGAAAATAGATATATCCTACATGTGAAATTTTTTTCACCGAAAATCATGCATAACACAATTTTTTTGTTAGCTTTGTCTCTAGGAATGAAATTTTTAATTTTCAAACCTTTGAAACAATGGAAGATTTTTGACTTTGAGAGTTAAAATAGATACAAAATTTTTTTATAACAAAATAGTTATATATTGAAATAAAAGGAAAACCAGTGAGTTGCATTCTTTAGAAATAAAAGAAGTTCTTAGGAAAGTAAAAATAATTTTATCGTTTATGAACTCATCCATGCCTTTTGTCTTATTGGGACTTAGAATCTACTCTTGAGAGAATTCAACATTAGTAAGAATTCTAATTTTCCATTTCTTACTATGTTAGTATTTTTATCCTTAGATATGCCTACTTTTCCTTCTCTTTATAATTTGTGAATGGTTCAATTACTTGCTGTTAGCTTTTCTTAATGGGAAGGATCAAGTTGTATAAATTAATTAAGACTTAAATATATTTTTAATATATTTTGATTTTTGTTCCTTTAAAATTTTTGCTTTAGTTTTGGTTCCTCATTTTTTGTTTTTAGTCCCATCATTCTAAATTTTGGTCCATTTTAGAATATACGTTTGGTCATACAAGTATTAAAAATTTTATTTTTGATCCATATAATATTTTCTGATTCTTCTTTTGGTATTTATAAATATCATCACTTAACACTAAATGTAAATGGTAAAGACTAAAAACCTAATGATAGGAAAAAGAGGGATCAAAATCAAAACAAAAAGTTTAGAAAGAGCAAATCAAAATGACTCATATTTATAGGGATTAAAAATATATTTAGACCATTAATTAATTATAATATTCTTTTTTTTTCTTATTTTTGAATGTGAATTTTGACAATCTTTTCACATATTTTTTGGGATGAATGATAATCAACAATCACAATATACTAATGTTGTCAATGCTAATGATTCTATTGCCGATAACTAATCCTCTTCAGCTTCTACTTGTGGGGAAATTGATCTGGCATGGCAATATGTTAGTTTACTTGATGAAAATGGCAAGCCAATGTACACATGTACATTTTGTTTGACTTGGTACAAAAAAGGGGGATTTATCAAATGAAGTTGCATACATCTTGTATGGAAAAGAGGGCAAATAGCAACATGCAAAAATGTTAGTTATGATGTTAGAGTTCAAATGTTAGCACATTTGGAACAAGTGAAGAAAACAAGGAATAAAAAAGTGGGCTTTGGCAATGATTATGATGAAATAGAGACACAAGAGGTACAAAGGGATCAACAAGTTACTCCACCACCTCGAAGCAATGGGTTGGAGACAAAGGCAAGAGAAAAACAAATGCTTCTCAATCAGTTGATAATTATTTTGGCCCAAGTGCTACTCCAGAATCTCAACCAAGTTTAAAAAGTGTTTTTTCTAGCAAAAAGGAACAAGACTAAATTGGGGATTGCTAGATGCATTATTGATGTACGCATTCCATTTCGTGCAATTCAATCACCTTATTTTCAATCTACCTTGGACAGTGTTGTTGCCATTGGACCCAGTTTCAATAGACCATCATATGATGAATTTAGGGTTCACTTATTAGGAGATCTTAAGAAACAGTGTCAACTGCTTGTTGATAGTTACTAAACTCATGGAAAGAAATTGGTTGTACACATATGGCAGAGCTAGACTGATCAAAGGCAGCACACTCTAATCAATTTTTTGGTTTATTGTCCCGCTAGTATGTCATTTGTTAAATCTATTGATGCTTCACATATAGTGAAAAGTGCCACAACATTGTCTAATGTGTTTGTTGACATTATTGAGTGGGTTGGGCCTAGTAATGTTATGCATGTAGTGACTAATAATGCAACTGATTACATACTAATTAGGAAACATATTTATGAAAAGTATGACGACATTTTTTAGTCTCTTTGTACTACCCATTGTATTAATCTTGTTTTGAAAGATGTTGTTGGCATGCCTCTTGTAGCTAACCTGCATCTAGTGCTTCAAAGGTAATTGTATTTGTTTACAACCATATGATCTTCTTATCTTGGCTTATAAGAAGGCCAAGTTGAAAAAAAATTGTTTGGTTAGGAGCCACTTATCTTACCACTATTTTTATTACTCTGAATAGCATTTTATGAATATAAGGAAGATTTGCAAGCTTTGATGGAACAAACATTCCACTAGACATAGATTAGAAAGAAGTGCTAATAGGAAACTTCTTAGTTCTATTATTTTGGATAATAAGTTTTGGCAAGATTGCTTCACCATGGTGAAAATTATTGACCCTCTAATTAGATTATTGAGGATTGTAGATGCTAATAAGAGACCTTCTTTAGCACATGTGTATGAAGGCATGCAAAGAGTTAAAAATGTTATCAAGAACACGTTAAAAATCGAAGAAACTCATGCAAGCCTTACATAGAAGTCATCAAGATTCGATGCAATAAGCACTTGAAGTGCAATCTCCATGCAATTTCTTACTTTTTCAGTCTTGCTTTTTTCTATGATGAGGGTTTCATAAAAAAGCATAGGGTCATGCAATCTTTACTTGATTTGCTTGATATAAAAAGCTTTTACAATGATACGATTAAAACAATGAAGAAGATACAACTGTATCAGGAACGTAAGGAAATTTTAGTAGACCAAATGCTTTGAAAGCAATAAAGCCATTACAACTTGGCAATTCTTTTAATATGCTTATTTGTTTAAACTGAATAAAACTAATGACTTATAATTGATGTTTGATGATAAATCATATTTATATCTATACAAATGAATGGTGGAGGCTATTTGGTGGTAGTGCTCCTAATTTACCATTAATAGTATATCGAACAGCCCTTACTTAAGGATGTGAGAGAAATTAGAATCATTTTTAGCAAATTCATTCTAAAAGGAGGAATAAGTTGGAGGACCAAAGGCTTAATGATATTGTTTGTGTAACTTGTAACTTGCATCTTAAAACTAGGTATATCAATGATTTAATATTTTCATATTAGTGCCATGGATTATGTTTGATTACTAGAACTTGATGCTAACCAATTTAAAATATTGTAATGTTTTATTTATTTGTTCTAGGTTGCTTCACCAGAAAAGGAATTTATGATCCAATTGATTTTGAAAGTGTTGACATGGTTGACTTTTGGGTAATGGCAAATGATGCTGACCTAGAGTTTGCTGATGAAGACATTGCAAGTTTAATATATAATAACAATGCTATTCCTTCATATCTTGTTGGTAAGTGAGATTTTGGCTTTATATAATAAAGCACTATTTATTAATTTTTTTACTTCATTTTAACTTAGTATTTATGGCGGAGAGGTTGAAGCTGATGTTACCATGCTTGAACTTGAACTTAAATTGACAAATGTGAGTTCATTTGATGATAATCATTGTGGAGATGGACTTGAAGCTCTCTTTGATGGAGATATAAGGCCACTTAATGTTGATTATGATGAACTAATTAATTTGTGAACTTTGTTTTTATGATTACTTGCTTTTGATAGAACATTGTTGTACTTGTGTAGATTATGGATTTCAACTATGTGGATTATGTAGATTTTAGTTATAATGGTGAATTTTAACTATGATGGTGGACTTATACTATGAAGATTATGTGATTTTAGTTATAATAATGATTTGATATTGTGTTATTTATGTAAGTATGCCTTTTTTTGCGTTTTGGAAATTTTTTTTACCATATATTAAATAATTAAATAATTTGACTCTAGATTTATTCAATTCGATTCGACCACGATTGAACCATTAAAGTTTGAATAAGTTCTTTGGCCAATTCACTGACCAATTTAGTTTTTAGAACCATGATTGTATCAAGAATACACAATTTTTCAAACCAATGAGGAGAGATTAGCCAATCAACTGACTGATATTGACACATAGTATTAGAAGTGTTTAGTATATTATTTTGATGGTGAATCAGCAAGTATAACAAATTGATTGAAAATTTCAAATTATTTTAAGCTTAATAGTTAAATACTAACCCAATAATAGAGTATAATTGAAAGGAAATGCAAGGAGTAGACAAAAATTAGTTGTTAAGCACACTTGTGGTACTAAATCTTTTTCAAAAGTTTAGGAATCAATGGTAAAAATTTTATTTTATTTTTTTCAAACTTCTTTGCATATGAAAGTCATATTCTGAATTAAGCTATACAGAGATATCCTACGATATAAATCATTGCTTGCATATAGTTTTTTCTACTATAATTCATATAATTTTTTCTACCATGATATTACTTACATATATCTAATTCAAATTAAAAAGTTTCATTATTCACCTTTATTTCTCGTTATTCTTTTTCTGTTCTTTTTTTAGCAGCTCTTTCTTTTATCATTCACCATCAATGGCTAAAGATGTTCATTGGATTGGATTGACCAATTACATCATTTTGGTTCTTGAATTTTTAATTTTTCAACACGAAACCCGAACATCTAATGCGATCACTTGATCAATTGTGTTTTTAAATTTAGTTTTTGGCTTTTAAAGTTTTGCATTTAAGCATTTTGTATTTAGATAATTTTTTTTGTTTTCTTTGTTTGTATTTTTAAGGTATTTATCTAATAACATCATTTTTTATCTCATAACCAAACGTTATACTATTATTGATTGTCACAAAGATAAGTGTTTAATAAATACTATACACTTTTATTTTGTATTTCATCCCATGATTCAAACCAAACTAACCAAATCTTACTTAGACTGGTTTAGTTTAAATTTACTAAAAAAATTTTGAAAAATAAACCAAAATAATTTAATAAAATTCAATTGTTTAGGACTTATTTTTCTTCCAAACTCAAACCAAAACAAGTTATTTACACCACAATGGCCCTCCAAGTATCTTTTTTTTTTTTAATAAAACCCTAAAATTATCTAATTTTGAAAATATTAGGGACTAATTTGTCTGTTTATTTCTATTATAATTAATTTATCTAATATTTTAAAAAATTAGGGACCAATTTATTAATTTATTTTTATTAGGGACTAATTTATCTTAAATGAAAATTGATAAAAGACCATTTTGGGAGTTTACTCTTTTTCTTTTTTTTGCTCGTTGCGAGGGGGGTAGGGGCGAGGGGCATGGCATCTTTGAAGTTAGGAGTTGAACGCATGACACCTTACACAACTCCCGAGTGCAACTACTATGAGACCAGTGCATCTGCCGCTTGTGTTATGCCTCGTCTGCCGCCCTCCAAGCATCTAACCTACCTGAGTTGCATCTTATTTCATGTAAAAGGTAAAATCATTGATCAAATTGCACCAAAGGTTTTTTTGTCTGAGATCCAGAAAAAAGCTACCGACCAACACAATGCAGGTTTTTTTTTTTTCTGTCGACAACGTAATACCCATTCTTTTTTTTATTGTCGTACCCGTTCTAAGTAGGCCTCCTTTTTATTTTTGGGCTTTTAATAAGCAATTGCCCGTAGGTCAGGCGACGTTGAGCTACAACTGGATTGGGAGACTATGGGCCCTTAAGAGGCCCACAACACAAAAATAAAGCCCAAGGCCCAGTAACCCACACCCTCCTCTACCCTCCTTCTCTCCCATGTTGTGTTGTGCGAGCAGCAGAGTGAGTGAAATACAGTAATACACCATGTTCTTGTTTTTCTCTAGTTCAATACCTGAGTAGCGCTTCACTTCGCAGTTTCCCACCAAAAAAAAAAAAAAAAAAGAAAGAATATCGAAAACCTATAACACCAAAAAAAAACAAAAAAATGCAAGCGTTTCGAAGAATTGCAACATATATCTCAATCTCAAAACCAAAGCAATTAAACGCACCGTCGTTCACGGTTGCCGCGAAACCCTATCTCAATTTCTCCTGCAAAGCTCCGGCGACGAGGTTCTGGTCGTCGAACCGCGATTCCGGCAACGGCGAAGACGAGTGGAACGAGGCATGGGAGTCGGCGTGGCTGCCGGAGGACCTCTCGCCGAAGGCCCGGGCGCCATGGGAGACCGACGTCAACTTCGCTTCCACCTCCTCTTCGCCGGAGTCCGGCGGCGCCGGCGTCGGCGTTGTAGCGGCGGAGTCTGACGCGGAGACGAAGGCGTTCGTGGAGGAGATGAACGACAATTGGGAGGTTCGGAGGAACAAGGGAACGAAGGAGAAGGAGAAGAAAGTGGAAAACGGTGCCGTTTATAGCGTGGAGAGTATGAAGAAGGATTACCGGTTGAGGAAGCAGAGGGTGCACGCTGGATTGTGGGTAAAGGAGATTGAGAAGCTCGAGGAAGCCAAGTTGGGGGATTCGGTTGTTGGTGGCGGCGATGACATTCAGAGATTGCTTGATAGCTGCTCCGAGTATGCCTCTCTCTCTCTCTCTCTCTCTCTCTCCCCCTCTTTGTGTGTGTTTGTGATATTATTATTTGGTGTTGAAACGTTGGATTTTCTGTATTGAAGGTTTTATTATATTGGGGTTAGTTGTTGTAGGTTTTTTGATGTTAATGCATGATATGATGGTGATGCCCTTTTAATTGGATTTAAATTAGTGTTAAGTTGTTATAGGTTTTTTGATGTTAAATTGTTTCATTCTGATGAGGATTTTAGATGTAGCTGGGCAATGTTAGCGAAGCTATGAGGCCTTAACATGGTTTATATGTCTCAATGTGTAACTATTTTTGACATAGTAATGCATGTGAAATTTCAGTGGAATGTGTTGAACAAAGGGAATGTGCCTCTATGTGTTGCTCTGAAATGTTAGTGTTTAGGATGGTTATATGTCTAAAACATAGCTCTCAGCTGCTGACAGATATATCTTTTATAATATAAAACTATACTTTCTTGAGGGAAAATATGAAATACATGGACGATTACAAGTGTCTAGTCCAGCGTAATGTGTAATATGTAAAGAAACTGAGCAAGGAGCACTTTGTTTGATAATATCAGTTTCAAGTGATTGGTCCTCGGTTGTGTTTATTCCATTGTGCCCCAGCAATAACCAACTCTCCCAATAACTTAAGTTTTTGGTGAAGGTTCGAGATTTGTTTATGATTATTTCTCTAACACACCCGTTTTTAGAAGATCCCGTTACGCTTGAATTGTAGACAATCTATAGACCCACTATAGTACTTTACCTTGTACTGAAATTCAACTTTTATTTAGATGAAATGGGGTGGTAAGAATCAAACCCATGGCCATCTAGTCATGCAGGCTATGGGTATGATACTATGTTAATGATCAATCCTCCCAATAGCTTAAGCTTTAGGTGAAGGCTCGCGATTGGTTTTATATCTCTAATATGGACCTTTTCTTTTAAATGCCAACAATGTTGTATTGCCTTGTGGAGAGAAGGTAGTAAATGACGATATATTAAAAAGTACAATTGTTTTATAGGTTCTTATTGTGGGGAACATAAATATGTTTTCTTTCAGTTGGCCATATCATAAAGATTCAACAAAGTTCTATGTTGGCTATATTAACTTATGGCTGTTTAACTTTTATTTATTTATTTATTTTTTAAATAATTTGATGTTGTTCTACTATTTTTGTTAACACACTGATATAGGTGTACATCCATGCTGTGTTGTATACACCTTGGAGTTCTCTGTTTTATTGTTCTTTGATTTTCGTACACATCCATGTCTAACAGCATCATCATTATAGCTGCAGCATCCTCAATTTTGTCAAATCACATATGCTTTACTATTTGTGCATGTTGTACTTAATGCTCTGAACACTTGTAGCATTTTCGACTCTGGCAACAATGATCTGAACAACGCAGAAGTTCCAACTTCTGAGTTCAAAAACATGCCTGATGGGTGGGAAACAATATCAAAAGCTCAAGATGGAAATATATGGGAGATGTCTCAGAGAGAAGAGGATATACTTCTCCAGGAATTTGAGCGTCGAATTGCTTATAGCAAGTTTCAGGTACGTCTAAAAATAGTTTGAAATGTTCCCTTTTCTAATCCCAAAACAAAGCATCAATATTGTTTTTGGGAATAATAAAGTTCATGAATATATTCTGGTTTTTTAATGTCAGTTATCTTGGGATTTCTTCCTCGGTTTTTATTTGCTGCTTTTATCATTCACAACCTTGTGAAACTGGTATGCAGATCGCTAGTTTTATCAAGACTCACATATTTAGTCGGAGGAGGCCAATTGATGGGTGGAAATACATGATAGAGGTGGTGGGACCAAATGCTAAGAGAGGGAAGGGTAGTGTTTCTAGGGTACCTAGTCTATCTGATCCTTCTACTCAACCATTCAAGGAGGAGAAGACCTTGGTTGAAAAGAGTTACATTCCCCTTCAACGAAGGTAATTTGGTTATTTAGTATCATGTATTCTCTTTTTACAGTGTATATTGGTCACATTTCATTCAAATATTGGCGGATAAGAGGACAGTTTTAGCAACTTTGCCTTTGCTGACAACGGATGCACTTCATGAAATCTTGGTTAATGCCCAACGCGTGAAGTTGTGCATTTTCATTGAAAGTTGTCCCGCTCTGGTGATCATTTGTAATGCATGCATTCTATTGCATGGTTTTGTCTTAAAATTGCAATATATTCGTCCTACCGGCGTGTTGGCATAGTCTTAAGTTAGCTAGTTGTTTGTCAGGTTTTTTAATTGGTAATAACCTCACGAGTGAAGATTGTTTATTTCAGTAAACAGCTTGTGGTCTAAGGTATTTGAATTGAAAAGAAAGTAATTTATAAACTGGCAATTGGAATTAGGTGGGGTGAAATTTATGAGAAATGTCAGATTACTGCTGTTGTTCATATGGGAATTGACGAAAAAAATCAAGTAGTTATAGATATTCTAGGGAAAATAGTTAATAAAGAGAAAAAGAATGAGAGTAATTGATTCTGGTAAGGGAGGAAAAACGACAAGTGATGATTTGACAGAATAAAAAAAAAAAAGGTGAGAAGAGAAAGAAAGAAATAGAGAAATGCTCTTAGAAATATAATATCTCCAATGTAACAATATTTCTTGTAATAAAGATGAAGTTACATAGCAATCACCTTTTAAGCCAAAGGAGTAATCGTCCTTATTAAAACCTTGAATGCATATAAAACAGAAGATTCATATATGTAATAATTTTAATTTACTTCTCATTTATTTATTGATAAAGTTGACATGAGAAATGCTTTGTATACATAATCCACCGGGAGATCTATAATTCATTAATTGTCACTTGCGGAGCTCACAAACAACGGCATCGAAACCCTGCTGTCCAGTGCTGCAAAGTTTGGAAATCCAGAGATGCTCCTTTATATGGCCCAATGTGCCAACCTTGAGTTGCAGTCTAAGCGTTTTAGGGATCAAAATCAACGTACCATCTTCGCCCTCTTACTTTCCGGCAATCAAAACCAACTTGTGCAGGGCTTGCATTAATGAATTTTTGGAAGCAAAAGAAGAGTGCATAAGTCCTCACTTTTCCTGACAGACTTGCTAGTGAAGAGTCACGAATCATGGCTGGAGTCTTTTAACAATGACCAACCGCCGTTGATCGTGTCACCACAATTTTCCTTTCAATGTCACAGATAATAACAACCGAGTATTTTCTCATTAGGTAAAATTGGTTATTGGATCAAATACGCTATGTGGTTCAATGTCATAGCTGAAAAAGAAAAAAAAAAATAGAGCCGAAGTCAATAGTCGAGAAGAAGAAAACATGCATAATTCACTCAAATCAAAAGTCATGATCCTCAGACATTGCATTGGAGCTCTTGGAAGCATATCTCTTTTAGTATAAATTAAAAATATATGCACAATTTTTGTCAATTTAGGTTATTAGTCAGCTCAAAAAATTATTCATTGTTTGCATATCTATTTACTTAAAGGTAGGGATTGAGATTTCATATTTTCATTGGTCAAGTGGTGATTGGTGAATGCTCCCGACTCTTTTTTTTTTTTTTTTTTCTCCCTCTTTATTTGGCTGATTTTAAAGACAATGACTTCTATCTTTATGTAATTGTATTTTTTTGATAAAAAATATTGTCATTTTATGTGGTTGATTTTCAAGACCAAGTAACTATCATTTTGAACAAGCATTTTCACCCATTAAACGACAACGTGGAAAATATTAAACTATAAACCAGTCTATACCAATGGCATATTTAGGATTTCTGGTAATAAGCTGATAAAGGCTCTCACTAAGAAAATATAATCTAGAACCCATGAGTCCATGACACACCCAAGACCAATGACCCACCATGTGAGATTATAACTCCTACTTGTTCAACAACTTAGTCAATATAATTCCTGCAGCCCCTACAGGCTAAGGCACAGTTAAATTTGTTAAGCTGGCCAGAGTACATCCTGTATTGACCCTGGAAACAAACTCACATAACCATTGAGCGCCCCTTCCAATTGTAGAGGGTAGGATGTCATGAAATGTGCATGCTCTTTTGCTATAGAATGCCATTTTGGCCTGAGTTCTTTGAAGCATATCCTAATGAAGCCAAAAAAGGCCATAGTTCTTGCTACTAAATTTGATTCGTGCTGTGCTGGAGCTGAGTATTGGAGGAACTTAAATCCAACTATGTTGATTCAAGCAAGCATTGGGTTTAACTTCCTTCAATATCTCACCACCGGCTTCCACTAAGCTCTGAGCAAGCTGGAGAAGTTTCAGTAAAAAGTGAAATCCGCAAGTGAGAGTTGTTGGAAATCAATTCCACTTCTGAATTTTCGTAAAGAGTTGAATTTGATTTCCTCCAATATCTCAATTTCGAACATCACTAATGTAGGGGAGAAAGGAGGGAAAAAAATGCATGACAGAATTAGCATGCTTTACCCTCATTCCCAGTCCCTTTTCCTTTTCATCCCTTCTGCTTATGCACTTAAGCTAACTCAATGTACTAACTCAGCGTAGATGTCTACAGAAAAGTTGATGTCCAAGAAATTGTCAGTAGAAGTGTTTGTAAGTCATACCATTATACAACTATTGAAGTATTAGCAACTGCCACTGCCACAAAATGAGGAATCATTTGTGATAACAAAGTCTAATATATATAATCATCATTAAAGATCATGTAATTTCCATGGCTCCTTGCTCTAGCTTCTCTGTCAGCC
Source organism: Pterocarpus santalinus (assembly GCA_031439595.1). NCBI lineage: Eukaryota > Viridiplantae > Streptophyta > Magnoliopsida > Fabales > Fabaceae > Pterocarpus > Pterocarpus santalinus. The sequence continues at coordinate 19,398,159 of CM062531.1, forward strand.
TGCATACCAACAATGCATAAGTGTTAACTATTTTTGTATGATTAAAATAAGCATGGCTGCATATATTTCATGCAAAAATTGCATTGGAAAATGGGCACTGACACCCTATAAATTCAGTGTATGAGAATGACCGACATGTAATATAAAACTGAAATTTTGATCGCTATCAACAAGCTCTAATGTTTCTTTTCATTGTTTTAGTCAAGTTTTCATACATTTATCTATGCCTTAGGTAAAAGTTAACATCAAACACAGATTATTAAGGAGACAATCCTCGCCAATGTCGGCTGGTACAGGTGGCTGGGGTCCCAGACCCAAAGGAATGATCCCATGGCAAAGGTTCAAGTACTCCAAGCTACAAAAGTCCTATGTTGATAGGCATCCCTGAGCAGGGAGATCCCTTGCTGCCTCAGTGGTCTTTCACTGGTGTAGTTTGGCAGGGTGGCACCTTATGCATCCATGATTGGTCAGATCCTTCGTGAAGGGCAATGGCGTTTTACCGGGCAGGGTAACTCCCCTTTCTAACGCTCTTTATATATCAAAAAAGAATAAAAAGACAGATATATCTCTTCCTTCACAACAGAACATACTCCAGAAGACAGTAATATCAATTTTGTCCAGCCTGTCCCCTTGGGAGTTATAATTTGTCAATGTGCTTTTTGTTCTTCAAGATCAATGTCCTATTTTGAATTCATAATTAAAAATGAGTTCTTTACATTTTGAATTATCCAGGCTAAAGGGTGGGAAAGTTTTGAATTATGTGCCATATCCAACTCTCCATTAACATAAGCAAATAGAAAAGTCCCAAAGCCCAACTTTGTCATGTATCTGTACCTTGCTTATGAGTCTTTCAAATGCTTCTGTTCCGTGCTCTTCCATGTATCTCTCAGCAGCAGTCAGAACATCATCTTGTTTGCTGAATATGTTCTTTCTTGGAACATACCACATTTGAGAAGTTCGTGGCATCTGTGGCAATTGTGGCAATTGTGGGTTCATGTAGAATGGTCTAATGTACTGCCTATAAACATGTGCTGCCCCATTAAAGTGTGGAAGAACCAACCAGCAACTAAGTATCAACTTGGCATACGGCCATATGGGAAGCCTGAAATTAGCAACATAATTACACTAGAGACTAGAGTCGAACTTCCCAAAACAAAAATTGAAAAGAAAAAAGAAAACACTTTTAAGGACAAATCATATTAATCTGCCATCTTTACCAAACAATAAAACAAAAAAAGGCAACCATCATGTGAGTTTGACTAACATTGATGGTTCTTAAAAAATGTGAAGCCATTGTAAAGCAGCGGACAGGGTAGCCTCTGTCCTTTGGAAGAGCATAGAGAACATTCAGCACTGGAATCATTTGCTTAGACTACATAACTATTATAATGTTTCAAAAATGAAAAATTTCCCCGTGTGACTAATGTAATAAACTCTACTTGTGAAGGTAAACCATTGTCTACAGTGTTTAAAAGCTTGTGGACTAGAGCAAATTCTAGCTTAACATGGTTGCAAGTTAGCAACAATATGGCATAAAATTTCCATATTCACTCGCTAACAATAGGAAATCCTGAATTACATGAAAAGCATTTCATGAAATCCATAAAAATTGATATAATTGGTTGGATGCATATGATAGATGTGTGTAATTGCTTTCAAATCAACTTTTTCTTGACTACCCGTGTATTGTTATACATTTCTTCTTGTTTATAATCAACTCCACAACTAATTTTTCCAATACTCAATAGCATTGCTCTTAACAATAAAACTTACAGTTCAAGAACTTTGGCAAATGTGAGCTCGAAGAGTGTTATCAAAGAATAGAGAACCCAATACGTGAGCCATTGTTGGTCATCAGTAGTTGACTTGGTCTCTATGGCCTTGATTGAAGCATATCTATCAAAAAGGACAAAAGGGTATGTCAACAAACCAAAAATTAAGACACACATTGCTCCACTTTAGGACAACAATCCCAAAAAAAAAAGGCATACTCACAAAGGGTAAACGAGGGTGACCAAGGGCCTGAAAAGAAAAAAAATGGTAACAAACAGACCAAACTAAGTCAGTGTAGTTCTAAAATATGTCTGAATCTGCAGCATGTAGTGGCATCAAAAAGCTTAGAGATATAGTGGTAAAAGGAGACATACAGTGCAAGAACATCGAAGTTCTTGGCGACCACTTGGAGAAAGTTATTGCCAGAATTACCCATGTCTTGCAATGGTGTTGTGTCTTCTAAACTTTCTTGTTAGTGTGGAACTGAGAAAGAGGGTTTGAAGTGGAGGCAAGGAAGATTGAAGAACAGTGGGGCTTGAAAAGGGGTGACAATAAAAAGCAAGAAAGAAAATGTGGGAAAATGTTGGCAAAGGGGCCCTTGGAAAGTACTGGTTTTTCGGAGAATCTTTTATTACACACGAAATATGGGAGGCACCGAAATCAGATTTTTTTTTTTTTTGTCTGTGTTTTTTCGACAAATGTCTTAAATTAGCTGAGGGAACCAAAAATTAAAAATATTAGATTAGAATCTTCTTAGATTACACGTTAATATAAGATGGTATTATTTAAATTAATCAATAATTTATTTATTTTTTTTCTTATGATATAATCTGCCTATATTAATGAATAATATAAAAAATCTTGATTCTCTTTTTTATAAAGACAGTATAAAATGAGAATATATATATATATATATATATATATATACCTTTTATTTTCTTAACAATTTATTTTTCTTGTGGACCTTACACGCCATGTAATTTTTGCTCCTCGAGACATGAATTAAGCTTTGGCATTTGTGAAACAATTTGGCACGATTGTCATCCTCAATCCATAATAAAATAATCTGTACCGTTGTGATCTTTAATCCAGAACTAAATTGATTCTCCTAGGTGGCTCCATTAAAGTTGTGTTTGATTGGAATTTTTTTGATAAAAAATTGTTTTTTATTAAAAAAATTAATTTATATATATTTGGATAATTTTTTTAAAAAATAATCAAAATTAAAAAATATATTTTCAACTTTTTCAAAAAAATTGAAAAGCGTAACTTTTTTAAAAAAAATCACTTTTTCAACTTTTTTAATTATATATAAAATTTTAATTTTAAAATAACTTTTAAAAAAAAAACTATAATAAACGCACCCTAAATATCATGCAATATGTTAAAACAAGGTGTGACATTTTAGCAATATGAGTTGTGGCAATAGTTTTTAGATTTAATTTCTATATATTTATTATTAAAATAATTTTATACTGTCAATTAATAAAATTTAAAAAAATTAAATTATAATAAATAATTATCTATTATAATGACTATATATTATAATTTATCATTTTTCTCAAATTTTATTGATTGATAGGATAAAATTATTTTATATTACTAGTATATAAAAATTAATCACATAATTTTTTTCATTTAGGTCTTATTGAATTTGGGAAATAAAATATTTTTAGGTAGATACCCTTATAAGTGCACCCCAACAAATTTTGCAAATGTTAAATTGATCGACTAAAATGTTAGAGTGGAAATGATCAAATATCTACCGCATAACCACAATATCATAGTAAATATATTAAAAAAGATTACTTGAGTTATTAGTTTGTGTTAGACAACCATGTTTAACTATTTATTTAAAAGACAAAAACAATAGATACAATTATTTATTTGAAAATTTATGAAATACTTTTGAAAAATAAACATTAAAGTATAGAATCATGCCATAAAAAAAAATGTAGAATTCTTTTATGCAGACTTCTCTTTTGTATTTGCAATGAAATAAACAAAGTCACATGCTAGTTCTTGTGGAGCAAGAAAGAGGGGACAAGCAGTTAACTTTGTGAACTCGGAGTAATTTGGTGAACTTGGAGACTATTACAACACTAAGGAAATTTGGAAGCCTAGGCTTGAGGGAATGTAGACTATCCAACAACTACTTTTCTTGGGAAACAAATTTGGAGTCTCCTACATGACAAAGACAAATTTTGAGTGAACATGCTTTCTTATAAATATCTTCTTTGACATTCAGTTTTGGATGGAGTGACCCCTCCTAATGCAGCTTATATTTCGAAGATCACAAGAAGCGCAACTAATGTTCACAAAGAAAGGGTTGGTTGAAGGTTAAGCGAGGGTAAAAGTACAATACTTGGTCCCCTTTAGGTAGGTTGTGTGATATTATGGATTATATGCATATCTCTAACATTAATCTTAGAGTTAAAGACTTTTAGCGAAATGGTGATTGGTGCTTTCATATCCTCTTAACTCCTAACATTAATCCCTAGTAACGTTCTAAACCACATTTCCATAATACCTTCCCCCTCAAAGGGTTTGCTTGAAAATTGTTAGGGTTTACCTTGGTAGCCTTTCTAGGTCTTACATGATAGCATAGAGTTATGCTCGGCCTCTCAAAAGAAATAAAATGACTGATCTGTTAAGTTGAATTAGCTCACTGATTTTGTATTTAAGCTGCATATGATTAGGAAGAGTTAGTTGTGATTTTGTTGGAATTAGTTACTGGACAACTATCATCTAATTGACTAGGAACATGTATATATACTATCACTGTTCATCATTTTTCATCAAATGAGGAATATTCAATTTCCCAAACCTCTCTTGCTCTCAGATTCTCTATTCTCTCATATTCCTCTCTTAATCGAGGTTCTCAAATCAAGGTTTTCTGTTATAACATTGTGAACCTGGTTCTGATTCTTCCTCTTCTCCTTTGAAATGTATCCTTAACAAAGTTCTTCTCAGTGATTCTTGAGCTATGATAATGGCAAAACAAGTTCCAAAGGTTCTTCCAATGAATGATGAGCTGGAAGGTGCTTAAGTGGTTGTGCAGCCAGTGCAAAACCAAGCACGTGCAAGGGCGAATCCTGCAGTGAATCCATTGGTGGATATCATGAGCCTTTTCTACTTGCATCCTGGTGAGAATTCGGGATTGGTTTTAGTTTCCACTTAATTGATAGAAACAAACTATTACGTGTGGTCCAAGGCGATGAGAATCGCATCATATTCCAAGGACAAGCTAGGGTTCATCAACTGTGGAATTCCAAAACTGCCGATCAATGATCCACTTTGACGTGCTTGGGAGTGCAACAACACGATGGTGTTGGCATGGATTATGAGATCCTTATCCACAGAGATTGCATAGAGCGTGATGGACATCACGACGGTGTCAGATCTATGGATTGAGCTCAAGCTGAGATTTGCACAAGGAAGCCATATGAGAGTTGTAGATCTATAGGAAGAAATCTATGCGATGAAGTAAGGAAATCTCATCACAACTAGTTACTTTACACAATTAAAGACTTTTTGGAGTGAGTTAGAATATTCTAGGCCTTATACTTCCTATTTGTTTCAAGCTCAGTGTAGTTGCAAGTTGTATTGAGATCAATATCACATTATGTGATCGCTGAATGGTTTAAATAATCAAGACTCTAGAATTAGGTCACAGATATTGTTAATGGATCCATTTCCCCTTATTAATCAAGTGTTTAGCCTAACAGTGCAACAAGAGAGACAATTTATGAGTGAAAATAATGAGATTCCAAAAGCCTTGATAGCAAGATATTTGTCGTCTAATTTTTACTAATTGTGTTTGTGAAATATAGGAACTAACTACCTTGAGGATGATTGGTTCTACTAAAGGAGCATGGGTTGTATGTCTTGGAAGGTTTTGATTCCTTCCCTCTATCCATGCCTTATGCAAATTCCAATGTCTCCTCAAATTTAGATGTTTGACATTGTAGGTTAAGCCATTTGTCTAATAATAAAATGCATGTTTTGAATAAATTGTATCCATCTATTCCTTTCACTAACTGCAATACTCCTCGTACTATTTGTCCTATTGCAAAACAAAAAAAAAAATCATCTTTTCCCATTAGCACCTCTATTTCTTCCTATATTTCTCAGTTAGTAGAGGTGGATATTTGGGGTCCATTCTTTTTAACATCTGTCCATGGTCATAAATATTTCTTGGCTGTGGTACTCAAGGCACACATGGATTTTCATGTTAAAACATAAATATGAAGTTAGAACGTTGATTATTTCTTTTGTTGCTCTAGTTGAAATGCAATTTGATTGCAAATTTAAAAAATTAAGAATGGACAATGGTCTAGAATTTCATTTACCTAAATTTTATAATTCAAAAGGAATTATTCATCAAAAATCACATGTAAAGACCCCACAGCAAAATGGTGTTGTGGAATACAAACAACAACATATTCTTAATATTGCCCGAGCTTTAATGTTTCAATCTCATGTTCCAAAAATTTTCTAGAATTTTGCTATTCATCATGCTATTTTCATTATTAATAGGATACCTAGTTCTATTTTATAGGATAAGTTCATTTACTAGCTTTTACACAAATCTGTTGGTTGTCAATGTTTCATTTTAGCCCTTTATCATAACTGTAAAAAACTAGACTCGAAGGCTAGACATTGTGTTTATCTTGGACACAAACTTGGTATCAAAGGTTCTATTGTTTTGACCTTAAGACAAGAGAAATTTTAACTTCAAGACATGCGGTTTTTCATGAATTGCTTTTTTCTTTTCACAACATTACTTTTACTTCTAATATCATTATCCCATCTCCATCTGCATCGGTCTTACCATTTCTTGATCCTATTTTTCCCCTAACATCCGAGAGCACCCCTCACATCTCAATTTGCATCTTACATGAATTTATAGTCTGCACACCATTAAGATACACCTTCAACTTCTGCACCTCATATATTTTCTCCACTACCAACTCTTCTCCCTTTACATTCCTCACCCACACCAAAGGATTCTTCCCTCCCCCTGCATAAATGACTAGTTATGGTTCTCCTTCTTCCCTTAAATGATCAACCTAAGCCCGAAAATCACGCTCTTACCTTCAAGACTTCCATTGTCATATGGCTAGCTCCACTGTGCAAGCTACTCATTTGATAGGGAGTTATCTCATCTTTCATAATATCTTTCATATTCCAACTTGTCTTCCACTCACTCTTTCCACGAAGAACCTAAGTCTTATGACCAAGCAGTGTAGTTTGACTGCTGGAGGGAAACCATGGAGGTTGAGATTAATGCTCTAAAGCAAATTGGGACTTGGGAGTTTGTTGACTTGCTTCTCGGGAAACACTCCATAGGTTGCAAGTGGGTATACAAAATTAAGCACAAGGCTTATGGGAGTATCGAGAGGTGCAAAGCCCTCCTTGTAGTTAGAGACTTCACACAAACCGAAGACATTGATTTTGTTAAGACTTTTTCTCCAGTAGCTAAGCTTAGTATAGTTAGGCTTTTGTTGGCTCTTGCATTTGTTCAACACTGGTTTCTAGAGCAATTAGATGTGAACAACACCTTCCTACATGGTGATTTGCACGAGAAAGTCTACATGGACCTTCCTCCAGGTGTTGTTCTTCCACAGCCTGGATAGATTTACGGTTTGAAAAGATATCTTTATGGGTTTCGGCAGGCTAGTTGACAATGGAATGAAAAGTAGTCCAATGTGCTATTATCCTTAGGTTTTATATAGTCTCATGTCGAATTTTCTTTATTCACCAAGAAGAAATCTATTGGTTCTTTCATAGCTTTGCTCATTTATGTTGATGATACGCTTCTCACGAGTAATGACCAGGCTAAGATCAATTCTGTAAAGCACACATTAGATTACTTTTTCCGGATCAAGGATCTTGGTCATTTGAACTACTTACTTGGCTTGGAGGTTGGCCGGAGTTCTCATGGTATTTCCCTATGTCAAAGGAAGTATACATTGGAGCTTTTGCAACATACTAGTCTGCTAGGATGTAAACTGATCTCTTCCCCTATCGATCCAAGCCTTCAGATGCAAAAGGATGACGAGAAGCCCTTCTCTAATCCTAGTGCTTACCGGTAGCTAGTTGGACAACTTTTATGCTTAACTACTACCTATCCCAACATCTATTTTGCTTTGATAGCCTTAATTAATTTCTCTATAAACCTATGACAACTCACTACTTGGCAGCTTTGAGAATTTTGAAGTATTTGAAGAACACTCTTGGTTTGGGCTTATTTTTTTTCCCTCTGATTCAGAGTTGTATTTGAAGGGGTTTAGTGATAATGATTGGGCTTTATGTCCTTATGCTGGATTGTCATCACTGCATTTGCCTTGGCAATTCCCTTATTTCATGGAAATCGAAAAAGCAGAATATTATCTCATGGTCCTCTACTAAAGCTGAGTATTCTGCTATTATGGCCGCCACTTATGAAATTCATTAGCTCACTTACTTATTCTAGGATCTTCTAGTCTCTTTCAAGTCTCCAGCCTTACTTTATTGCGACAACCATTCTACTCTTTACTTAGCTACCAACCCAATCTTTGATGAATAATCTAAACATATTGAGTTGGATTGCCACATTGTTCGGGAAAAACTTTGCTCTGGGTTACTGCATCTTTTGCCCATCCGTAGTCACTCACAAGCAACTGATTTGTGTACTAAGGCTATATCTCCTAAGATATTCTGCCTCTTACATGCCAAGCTAGGAATGCGTGATATCCATTTTCCAACTTGAGGGGGTGTTAAGCTGAATTAGCTCACTAATTTTGTATTTAAGCTTTATATGATTAGAAAGAGTTAGTTGTGGTTTTGTTAGAATTAGTTATTAGGTTAGTCATGCCAGCTGTCATCTAATTGATTAAGAACTTGTATATATACCATCACTATACATCATTTTTAGTCAAATGAGGAATATTCAATTTCCCAAACTTCTCTTGCTCTCAAATTCTTTCTTCTCTCATATTCCTCTCTAAATCGAGGTTCTCAAATCAAGGTTTTCTGATATGATCAATCTTGGGCTTAGAGATGGGTTTGGAAGGTTAAAGCCCTTGAGAAGATTTGACTTCTCTTGTGGCTAGCCCTTCATAAACATGTTCTTACCCCATCCCTTCTCTACCCACGCTATCATAGGTAATAGTGGATGATGCATTGGACAATCTAAGGGATTGTCCTTTTTCTTGTCATGTATGGGATAAGGTTAGATATTCCTCTAAACTACTATCTTATACTAGTGATCGCTATTCATGATTTCAGTCCTTGATAGTTTGTGGTGAAGGCCAACGCATGTTGGCTACCTTATGGTGGGTGTGGTGTTAGAGGGACAATGTAGTTTTTGAGAGTTTCCCCAATCCTTACTCTTTATTTTACAGCGTATTTACTAGTCTACTAGTGAGTTCATAGCTTTTTCTGGTTTCCCTCATGACACTATAACCCTGGCTTGTGAAGTTTGTTGGACCCCTCCTCGTGAAAGTGTCATCAAAATAAACACTGACGAGAGTTGTATTTAGCAAGATAATATATCTAGGTTCAGGGGTATTTTGAGAGTAGGAGATAAAGTGTGGGTCTTTGATTTCTTTGGCTACACTGAGGATGTTGATCTACTACAAGCTAAACATCCTGGTATTAAATAAGGTCTCTTTTATCCTTGGTCCTTGCGTTATAGAGGTATATTATGTTAGATAGATTCTATTGAGGTGTTGTCTACCTTATAGCCATCTAATGGTTAATTATCACCTTTATGGAGATTTGATTGTCAATATCATTATCATCACTAAATTAGCATGGTCTGTCTCCATCTCCTATGTTCTTTGTGAAGCTAACTCATGTGCTGATCATATATGCTTCCAACCTAGGAATGTAGCAGAATGAAAAGCTAGTTATTTTGGATACAACTCTTGCTGGTTTGAGACCTTTCCTTCTTATGGGTGCAATGGTAGTTGTCTATTTTCATTATTAGCTTTTGTGTCTTTTTTGTTTTTCCACTATACCAAAAATAATATAATAACTACATTATAACCAAAATTAAGAAATCTTTGAAGTACTTTCCTTTATTAATTAATATTTTAGCCATTTAATTGTACATATTTAATATCAGACTAAACTAGCAATTTAGTCTCTCAAAGATGCACATAATGTCTGTTGAGTTCCTAAAAGATTTTTGACATCAGTTTAGTACCTGAAAAATAAATATGACATCACTTTAGTCCCTAAAAGATACATGTGACATTTGTTTGATCCTTCCTTTTCTATAAATTTATAAACTTATTTGATCCACATGTATCTTTCAAGAACCAAAGTAAAGTCATATGTATCTTTCAGGGACTAAATTGATATAAAAAATCTTTCAAGATCAAGTGTATCTTTCATCTTTTACTAGTTTAATTTCATCATCATCATTATTATGTGGGGAAATTAATTTCCAAAATGTGGAGTTAAAGAAATGTTTCTACACTTTTCTTTCTTTTTTTTTTTTAATCGACATGTCTCCTAGTTTTTTTTGTTAACAAACTTTCAAGTGTAATAACTTGGTTACAATAGGGACACTAGTATAACTAAATGATAAAATATAAACTAAGTCTAAGATTATAACCAATGAAAACTATATATATAACTTGAGATGAAGAATCAAAACATCCTCTATAGGAGCATGTTTGGGAACTTCATAAAAAAGCTTATTTTCTTGAATAAAAGTTATTTTAAACAATCTAACATGTTTGGGTAAAAAACTTGAAATTGATTATAAGCAAAAATTATAATTTAAAATTGAAAAATAGCTTAGAGCATGCTTGGTTTCCTTCTTTTCTCTTTTCATTTTCATAAAAAATAGAAATTGCTATAGAAAACAAGTTTGATTACCCGTTTTCATTTTCAATTTTAGAAAATGTTTTCACTTTTAGCATGGTGGCATTTTTGTAGTTTTAGCCACTTTTCATCTTTCACTTCTTTCTTATCTCACAAGATACAACCACAGAGTCGCATAGCCACTTTCATCTTGTAGCAGTCAAATACAAAGTCTGCGGTCTTCCCCTCTCTACTCTGTGGTGATAGCCTTCCCCTCTATACTTTGCTGCTGTGGCATGAAGATCTAGTGGTGGGTAGCAATGTGATAGTGCAAATCAATAGTGACAACGGTGGTGACAAGCTTCAACAAGTTCTATATTTCTATTTCCCAAAGCATCAATGCCCCAAAACATCATCATTGCTCAACAATCTTGGAATATGCTAAACAATCTCTGGTTAGTGGTCAGAACCATAATTGCTACAAATAGCTCTTTGTCAAATTGTATTCAATGAATAGAAATATAGGATCAAGCATCTTTCAAGTTAACATTAGGAAGATCTGATTATTATTACGTTTGCTTTTTATTTTTAATTTATTGGTCTTTTTATTTTCTAATTTCTAAGGTTGAAGACAAAGGTATAAATGACAATTTTCCTAGTTAGCAAGCAGAGGGTTGCATGTCTATTTAAGGGAGAGAGCTGGTTTGAGAGAGAGTGGGTCATGGTTAGAGCCCATGGTAAAATATGAAAAACTTGAAAATGAAAACAGCAAACTAAACATATTTTCAAAATTGAAAAATTAAAAATGAAAATGATTTCTAGAAAATGAAAATAAAAAATAAAAATAGGAAATATTTTTATAAACCAAACACATTATTATAGTCATAAGCAATTTTTTGAAACTTTTGATTATAAATAGAAGATGATTATTTGATATAATAAATTGATCTTCAGTATCAAATATTATATAATATAAATAATTATTTCATATTTTTTAATAATTTTATCATATAAAAATAATTTTTTCTGCACACTCCACCTTTTAGAAACCACTTTTTAACTAAATTATCCAAAAATAAATTAATTTTCATATAATCAATTGTATAAAAAGGCGATTATACAAATAAACGATTATTGAAATAATTTTAAGCTTACAACTTACTCAAATATATACTATTTTCCATCACACCAAGATCTTTGATCTTAGTTCTAAACCCACTTTTAAACTAGTTGTATAGGTAGACAAAATGGTGGCTAACACAAGGCTCGAGCATCACAATCACAAATTATAGGAAACTAAAACATTGAACACGAGGGCATCCAACATATCAAATAGGGGGTATCTAAGCCTGCACTACGGTATACATCAGCACACCAATAGTCAACACCGTAGCACAAATTAGATCACCAAAGTCTCAAAATATAGTCGAGTGTTATAGATAGAGGCTTTTTGCTATAGAAGATATGCAGTCACTAACATCAAACAAAATTCCAACCAATATTCCCTAGCAAAGGCTGCTAATCTATCATCTGACATCTTCCACTTTCAGTATGTATCATAACCACAAGATCCGAAACGCATGACTTGGCCTCACACTTACTCACATAATCCGAACATCCTACCATCAAAGGAGCTCGCTAGACGTGATATCAAACAAACAATCATGCGGTGAAAAGGTGGGAAAAACAAAGAAAGAAAGAAAAAATATTAGGGGGAGAAGGCGAAAGTTGTGGTGGGAGAGAAGAGAAAGACGATGCAAGAAAGTGGGATAAAAGCACTCACGGCATCTTGTAGTTTCCAAATCTCAACAAAGACAACTTTTTTCGGACAACGGTCATGTTCATTTTTAATCAAATGGGTATATACCATGACAATTCTATGCAAGCCCATAATCAGCAACCTAAATTATAACTGCAATTGCACTGCAATAAGTTTGCAACACTATAAGATCAATTACATACTAGTTATTTGCTGATCCATTGCGTCAGATATTTAATTTTTAAAGTTTTATTATTTTCAATTTAACATGCATCTTTTAAATGATAACATATATTCAAATATTCAAATATTAGGGAAAAAAAAAACACTGGAAAGATGAAACTGAAAGTGATAGCAAAATGACAGATCAAAATGCTTTTTGTTTTTGGTCGTGACAAAAATTGCTAAAGAGCATACGCTTGGTTACTTTTTTAAGCTGGGACAATCTTGGGCTACTCCAATCAGTGTTGGGCCTATAAAATATGACTGCAGGCTTTAGCTCTTTGATTTTATAAATCCGCTGTGTTTAAAGCTACCAGAAGTAGTTTAGTGATAATTGGTCCTGGGCCTGCTGGACCACTTGTTTAAGTGGAGGACATCATGTGTGAATAACAATCTTTGGAAGAGCTGAGAGTATGTTGACTGTGCACAAAAAAAAAAAAAAAAAAAGAGTATGTTGACCAAAAATAATGGAATAATAAAGAGAGTAAAGAGTGTTGATTGTTGACCAAGATAAAAAGGAAAAAAGAAGAGTAGAGAGTATTTTTCAATTCCATCCATTAAGAGTAGTTGTCGGTATTGAAAGAAAAAGTGGTTGTCGGTGATATCAGAGTGATGCAATCAAGAAATTTATTAGTTTGTTGTCTTCACTCACAGTGTAACACCCTAGAGAGGACAATATGCTAATAATGCAATAGACTTTATTGGCAAAATATGATCACCGCAAAAATCAACAGTTGGATTTCACATCTATGACTGTGACCATATTATATCATGTTGGTGTCGTATGCAACCTTGAAGAATTCTTTTATGAGGGAATGTCCCTGCGTAAAAGCTACTAATAAGATGTTGCTTGTTAATTACAATGTATTTAAGACCAACCACTGCCTTTGGTTTTTTCTTCTAATTACGCATGACAACCAAGTTTCAACTATCACAGTGAAAAATTGTACACAGCCAGGTTGTATATTCAGGTATTTCTACTTTTGTTCCTTCCTCTGTTCACATTCCCTTCCATGACCTACTACGATTTGACTGGTGATTAATAAACCGAAGTTAAGTAATTAAATGATTTCCAGCTATATCATTTTCATAAATCATAACTAAAAAGCATGGATCAGAATCAGATCTTCTGCAGTTCAGTCCTTGGTGCAATTATAGAAGAAAAGAAATACACAAATATAAAAGTGTCCCAATTTTTAAAATTATAGGACCCATTTGTTCTCTTTCTTTTCTTTCTTTAACTGTAACAGGAATTGCAGTTAGAGGATTCTGATTTAATTAAACACACAATTTGTAAAGTAGATGTTAAACTCAACAAAATAATAATTAGACTTAATTAGCTTGGATATTCTATCTAATTCGAACAAAATTGCCTCTGGTAGAAAGGTACATATAATTTCAACCCAAAAATAAAGAAAAATCAACAAAATAATAATTAGTTCCAAATGCTTGCAACCTTAATTAATTAGAGCGTACACCAATCCGCAACTAATTATTTCCTTCAACAACCCCAGCTTTGGCAATATACTTTTGTTACTTGCTTTGTTGTTGGCTCCATGTCCACCCAAAATATTCAGTAGCTATATATATATTGTGAGATCAAATAATTAACTTATATATATGAACAATGTGTATCAAGAAAGCAAGGAAAAAAAAAATTGTGCAAATTATCTCGTATATGGAGATTGAATTATGGGTTGGTTGGAGACAGATACACATATGAATGATGAATGTTGAAATTATGCCCTAGGCCCCACGTTCTGATCAATCTAACCGTTTATTTGGGCGATCCTTAATGAGTTTCTGTTTGTATTCAAGTTTGTTTTCAATTTCACACAGTAACAGCATTGACGAAAAAGGATGGGTATCTACTGCAGAATAAAGAAGACCAGCAGTACAGTTGGACCTATTTGTGAGATCAGAATTCAGATGTACACATTTCCTTACGCGCGACAAAATGCGTTTCCTGTTGGTGATTAGACAAATGGTGAAAAATTAGATTGGTATCAAGCTTCAACTTAACAATAAAACACAAGGCGTTCAAGTTTCACTGGAGCTTATTTATATGTACAAAGATTAATAATTTAGTCGGTTTTGCAGGGGAGTAAAAATAGAGAGTAAATTTTTATATATTCGATTTATGAATAAAATTGTATAAAAATTAATTCCTGAATTTTTTTTTGTCTCTATTTTAATATATGTACCAAACATACTCTTAAGGTTAAATTAACCTATGAGTTCCGATAGTTTCAGTATATTTTTAAATTAATTCTTATACTTTAAAAAATTTTGATTAAATTATTATATTTTAAAAATTTTGTAATGGATTCCTATGATTAGTTGATAATCAATTCTCGATTACACGATTTACGCGTGACTACTAACTATGTTGAGGTGATTAAGATTTAGTGAGCTGAACGGAACTAAAAAAGGAGAGCATAATATGCTATGCATAGAAATTAAATATCATGAGTGTTAATACATTTAAAACATGTATGAGAAAGGCAACTGGATAAAAAAAATAATATTTTAGATAGAAAATAAATAAAAACATCGATATTAGCAAATTTAATTGAGATCTACTAATATATAGAGTGTAATGTAGCATGGTTAACAACTGAAGTGTATGGGGTAAAGAAGAATTAATGAATAATTGACAGTAGGGATCCATTACAAAATTTATAAAATATATGGACCATATTAAAAAATTTTAAAGTATAGCTCGGGGTCTATTTTAAAACACATGTTGAAAAATTATAGGGACTAATAAATTAGTTTAATCATAATTTCATTTTAGTATATTTTCTATAAAAATAATTTACATTATTATTTAATTATGCATTTTACATCATTAAAAATGTTTATCCGATGGCTCAGTAATGGTGGATCGGTCAACTGCAGTGTGTGGAGGTATCATCCGAGACCACAAAGGTGCTTTCATTGCTGTCTGGAGCTGCAACCTAGGAGCCTGCACCATCACTTTGGTGGAGTTGTGGGGTGTGTTTTGGGGCCTCTCTTAAGCCGTAATTTGGGGTACACAAACATTGTTTTAGAAACTGATTCTAGCTGTGCTCTAAACCTCATAAAGCTAGATGTTCCAGTTACACATTTGTATAGTTCCTTGATTGTGGCTCATAGAAATTTACTGAGTGAGGACCTCATACATATTTAGAGAAGTAAATAGATGTGCAGATAGCTTAGCAAAGTTTGGATATAGACTATTAAAGAGTATCTCTTGTTTTGATAGATTACCCTCTTGTATCTCTCAGGATTTCCTAGCGGATAGTCGTGATTAGGGGTGGTACCATGTTGTATCAAGCTAGTTATTTTTCTTTTGGGCCTTAAGCCCCCACATTCATAAAAAAAATGTTTAACTTTTATAATTGTTTTAAAAATGTATAAAATGGATAATATATAATTGGTTAATATTTATGAAAATCAAACTCAAAGATGCCCAAAAAGTAATTGATTGTAATGAAAGTAGATATGCCTGTGTTTGGAAACACGTTTCCCCGGGTTATAATCAATTGTGGAGGACAAAAATTGATTTTGATGAATTTTTATGTTGTTTGATTATATATTTCAAGAATCAATTTTTATCTATAGAATTGATTTTGGGAGAAATAAAAATTTTTTACTTTCAGTCAGAATCATTTTTAGAGAAATTATCAAATATTAAATTACTTTATTTCAAAATTAATTCTAATAAAATTAATTATATCTAGAATCAATTTTACAAAAGTAGAACTAAACACGCTCTATAACTACAAGCAAACTTTATCCTAACATCATGTGTTCAAATTCTAAAGTTTTATTTAACCATCACTTATAACCCAAAATTGAGTGAATAATTCTAAAAGTAAGAAAGTTAAACTCAAAGATCAATCGTTTTAATGGGGGCACAAAAAAAAAAAGGTTTATTTTTATATTACGTAATGACTTTGGTACTTTGATTGAACTCTTAACTCTCAAGAAATTAAGTTGCCTTTTGCAAGTAAACTCGTGTGTTCCACTCATTTAATATTTATATCCATGCATCTGTTGAATGAAAACAACATTGAACACTTTGTGGAAAATTTTAAAGATAAAAGATTCCTCATAACTGGTACATATATGTTTCTTAGCTTGTTAATATAGTTGACACAGCTCAGAGATAGTAATCCATACTCAAATATGTTGATGCGAAAAGTTGACAAATCTAACAAGTTATGTAGTTTGTCAGGGAATCTGGGTCAATATAAACTAACAGCATCAAGTATATTTAAGCAGTGATTTGAATATAGAAAGAAAAGAAAGAGAAGTGTACAACAAGTCTTACTCATTTGGACTTCCGCATTTTGAATTCTTTGTTGCAGCATAAGTTGCGTAAAGGGATAGGAGAAATTATAAATATTTTCCGTACTCTATGGTGTAGATATGTATCCCTTCGAATTGTGCAAATTATGTTTATTTTGTGAAATCATGCTTTTCAAATAGAAAGATATAGAATGATAGCCCATTTAAAAAATGAAATAAATATTTTCCTTTCATCCTTTTCAATATCTTTTATCTAATTAAACATGTAAGATTGTTTATCCTTTCTTTTACTTCTTTTTTTCCTCCATGAAGAATCCACATTATATATAGTACTCGTATTTTATTTTTGTAAGACATACGATAATAAAGCTAAAATTTTACTAGATTCTTTCAAGAGGCTTTTTTTTTTTTTTTCTTTTAATTAATTGTGGTCGGACCGTGTAGGTCAACTTATTTCTCGGTTCAACTAACGGCAATTCAACAAAAGATTCACAAAAATATTTCTTGGAGTTTGGCCCCAAATAATTGATATAGCTAGGATATTATTCACATTTTTAAGAATTCAGTCACTCATCAATCAACGACGTATAGAAAGCTTCTTGCTGGTTGTTTCTCCACAATCTTAGCACAGTCATATAACTAATCTAATTAATTAATTATGGTGAGGCCAGCTCATTACAAGAATACAACCCTTACAACATTAACCTTTTTTTTTTTAACATTGATAAGACTTGACTTTAAACTCGTAATTAAGTGAAACAAGCGTTTAAGTACTTAAACCAATTCGTATATCGTGTGATTTAGGGCTTATATTTCTAACATGATAATATATACAATCTTCATTTGAGTCAAATATTTAAGAATTTAATCCTGCTACCCATATTTTTTATAATAACTAAATCAAATCTTAATAACTTAAATTCAAGCTTCGAGCTAACAGAGCATTTACACAAGGACCAAGCATTATGTAATAACATTCTCCAAATTGACATCGGTAAAAGCTTTTAATCGATCGTTTTATAACCTATTGGATCTTGCCTCTTTCATCCCGCACCATGCATGATATCTTTATATTGGAATATTATTTCATTTTGTCCATTTTGCTAGAAATTCCAAAGCTGGAAAATGGATGCATCGTATACAAAATGATATAATAACGTTTGTTGCTCTTTAATAATAATAATAATAATAATAATAATAACAATAATAATACTTACTTCTGGCAGTTGATGATCATTTATGTACTATTACGTACAAGGCTTACGCACCTGAGAGTACTCATCGCGTTTTTCATTTTCGGATGGAGACTCGTCGTTTACTTAACAAGGTCCCCAATCTGCCTTACATAGCTCCTTACCTACCCTATAGGCAAGTACTGCGCCATGCACTGATAACTAATGCATGGAAACGTGCATATAAATCTCTGGTCCATAATATAATACACGGAAGTCTTGATAATAGAGAAAAATTATTTGAACTCCCATTATGTCAACTTTTGTATTGATTAATTTTTATTTATTATTCAATAGAATATAAGATTTAAATTAAATAAATTTTATACTTCATTCAATAATAAATAAAAATAAGTCAGCATAAAAGCTGAGATAAAATAAATTTAAATAATATAACTCGTAATAATTATGATATTTGATAATATTGTTGGATACCAGCAACAATTTTTTTTTTTTTTGTTTTTGGGTTTGCGGACACTAATAACAATCTTTGGTTAAGATTTATATTCACATGTTCAATGTGTCACACAACGTTGCCCCAGTGAAAAATCACCAAAAAAAAAAAAAAGAATCAAAATACACGGACAGGTGGCAAATTGAGTTGTAAATAATTAGAATTCTATGACTCGAAAACTTTAAGTAATGTATTTTCATGTATGGAATAGTTTAGCAGAAGAGACCTTACCCTATTTCAATGTAAGTAATGCCATAAGTCTTAGCAAGGACTTGAATCAAACCCAAATCCTTTTATGCATTGATGCAATCGTTGAGGCAATATTTAGTGGCAAAATTACCGCTTAATTAATTAGGTCCAACAATTCTATTTTCACTCTTAAGTCTAAATTCATCATGGATAAGTGTCCCACTTCCTTTATAAATTCCAATCCCTTATCTTGTTATTATTTAAATGTGACAACTCACAAAAAAAGCTAAAAAACAAGAAAAAATTAGCTGTCGATTAACAAGAGAACAAAAGAGATTTTTTTTTTCATCGTCAACATTTAAATTAAAGAAATAAAAATCAGAAGAAGATATTTGAATCCTTCATTTATATATGCAAAATACACTATATGGCAAAATGTTACTCAAAAAATGATATTAATGTGCTTTTAAATCATGTGAAGAAAACTTAGTCACAATGTCTAATATTAATGTTCTTTTAATTCGTATAAAGAAAATTTAGTCACACAATTAATGTCTAAAGACAATCATGTAAAGGAGTCCAACGATATTTTTATATGCTTTCAGTATTAAAAAAAAAAAAATTTTCTTACATTGTACCGTTTAATGTCTGCCAGATCAACCATATAGGTTATTATTGCTTTCTACTTTAACAACTTTTTCAATTTTATTTGAGGTGACACCCATGAAATAATACATCATAATTTTTTTTTTCTTATTCTTAAAATATCTAAAACATTCTAGTCCATGAGTCTAACATTAGGATTTGTATGTGCAACAAGCCAAAAGGAAAAGCAGAAAGAAGCTATCTAAAGGCCTAACGTCTTAATTCTCATGCAAGAAAATAATAATGTGGGGCTGAAACTGAGAGTCACTGTACAAAAATACGTGACAATCTCACAAAAACCTGCTCGTGGAATAGCTAGCTTATTAATTTGTGAAAACAACAGTTCAGAGTAATAGAGGCAAAGGGTACAAAATAGTTGATGAGTGATGACTTCTCAGCCTAGAAGATCATTACTACCTATTGCGCACTGTACCACATATAATGAACTAAAATGCCAAGCTAGCATCCATCTTTTATATGAGAAAGAGAAAGAATGAAGCTCTTGCTCAGTCAGTGACTGTATATCAATTTTAAGCAATGGCCAGCCTTTAGGGGCTCACCAGTCACCACCTGAAGTTTAAGAGCCACAATTCAAAGGCCTAATGAAATTCAATCAGGATTCAGTAGTGGGCACTTTCAAATATATATATATGTATATATGCAAAGCATCTACATATATTGGTCCCTAGCTATATACATAGTACACATACATAATTCACAACTGCAGCAATAAGGGATGCATCATGCATGTGACAGTGCTTGCAGTACTCACCAGAAGGGCAGCATCTTCTTTTCAACTCAATGCAGTAAAAGATCAAATTCGTACCTTAATAATTTTTTGCCGCAGTTAATAATAGATCGTTATAATGAGTTTGTTAAACCTACCCAGCTTTCCTCTAACCAAGACTATAATTAATTAATAACCCAACATAGCGTCTCTCCTTATTATTAAAATATAAAATTAATTACTCCATAAAAAAAAGGTTAAAGTATATATACACTAAACCAAATGATCATAGGTGATAGAAAGTGCAGTGCCGAGCAACAAATCCATGATATATATATAACTCCACAATCTGATGAATAAGAAATTAAACAACTCTATAGCGTATAGCAAAGATATATAGTCGAATAATACCCCTGTTAAAATACACGTATGTTTCTTCTCAAACCCTAATTAACATGATCCTCAGCAAAATCACACCAAAATCGAATATTGAAACTCAACATATCAAAGGCAATCAAACTTGAGCCTGAATGTCTTTCGCGAATGGACATAATATATATGTATTTAAAATATATTTTGTAGAGCATTAGAAGCACTAATAATAGTAGTAGCGGTAATTAATTAATAACAAAAAAGAAAATTAAGGAAGCTAGCATGATCAGATCATACACATGTTGTAACTATTCGATCCTCACGAATGTTGTTGACTGGTTGTTTCATGGCCATCATCTCCTCCATGATGTTGATGCCCGGTGCAATCCGGAGACTCCGAAGCGCCGTTGGCCGGAATCTGCCTATAGGCATTAAGGGCGGCCAGCATACCTAAGTTGCTTTCACTAAGCATTGCACCACCACTGCCGCCGCCGCCACCCATCCCTGAACCAAGTTGTCCACCAGGCATAATAGACATTGGAGAAGCAAAATTCATGAAATGAATCCCTCCAACACCACTAGGCATAGCTCCTCTATACACCCCACTAGTCCCCAAAGAGGGAATTGCCCAAATGGGATCACCGCCATTACTAACTCCGCTGCCGCCGCCACCGTTCATGCCTTGGTGGCCTGCCACCATCCAAAACGTCGCCGGATTGGAAGCATGGCTCGCCGGAAGTGACCCTGAAGTACTCGATTGTAACAAGTAGCTTCCCACATGATGTGAAACCTCTTGCTCCACCCTTCTCTTTCTCCCCAAGCTTCCATCACAATCACCACCCACCAACTCAAGGCTTCCACCACCACTGCGGCCGCCGCCATCTTCCCGGAGCTCCTGCTTCGCCTGTAGAATGGCATTCACGCTAGGGTTGAAATTCAATACCATGGAATTAGAGCAATTCTCGGATAAGCCGGGAAACAACAACCTTCTAGAATCTTCCATCGCCATGTTCATATTCATGTTCATGTTCATGCCCATGCTCCGGTCCCAATCGCAACCGCGGCTCCTGCCGCCGCCTCCGCTGGCTGCTGTGGCGGCGGCGGCGGAGAAGGTGCTAGGGTTGAAGTAGCTCCCTCTGAAGTAGTGCGACGGCGCGGAAACGGTGGAGCCGGTGCTGCGGACCGAGATGTTGAGGGAGGTGAAGTTGGCGGGGATGGTGCCGGTGCCGGTGGCGGCGATTACAGCGGGCTCCGCTTGCTGGAGGAGCCACTCGATCGTCTCGCCGTCGGATTTGTGCCCTAATTCCCGCGTCAGCTGGAACACCCGGGCGGCGCAGGCCGCCGGCATCCGGATCCTGCGGCCGCGGCCGTCCACCTTAGTGTGTCGGTCCTTCGTGGACGTCCGTTTCGGCGGCGGCTTCTTATTGGGCTGCTGCTGCTCCGGGAAATCAAGGTTGCTGTTGTTTCCGGCGGCGCCAGCGCCGTCGTTTGCGGCGGTGGAGCACGGTTGCTCCGACGCGTCGTCATCGTCTTTTTTCTCTAAGAGCTGGAGAGGGAAATTGGGCCTGCTTCGGATGCCGTTTTGATGATGATGATCAGCTTCCAATTCCATGATAATCTTGCGGCTGTGATCATATAACCAAGCTTCTCTATAAGCACTTTTTTTTTTCCCAAAAAAAAATTGGGGTGGGGTTTATTTGTTGAAAAATAAATAAAATTTTTCTTTTAATTTTTTTTTCTCTATCTTGTAGCAAGTATAGTGGGAGTAGTAGTAGTAGTGCCACTAGATTTTTTTTCCTTCTCCCTATGTGTGTAGGAGGTGACCCTCGATTTCTATCGCTTAGTGGGCTAGTGGGTCTCTCTTTTTTCTGTGTGTGTGTGTTTTGTGGAGCATGGAATTCCTTTCAGATGGGAGATTGCAGCTGAGTTGTTCTCTGTGGAGAGAGAGAGAGAGAGAGAAAGAGAGAGAGAGAGAGAGAGAATGAATGATAGCGGATAAGGGAGACGAAGGCAAGCTTTAAGCAACAAAAATAATGAGTGGGAATAATAGGGGCTCTGTAAAATTTAAAAAAGAGCACAGGTTTTCTCTTTCCTTTTTTGTTATTTTTCGTTCTTTTTTTTCTTGGAATCATTTTAGTCTTCTCTCATGTTATGACTCTTTCCATTTTTTTTTCAACAGTCTTATCTCAAATTTGTTTTTTTTTTATTTTATTAAACCTAAAGTAAAGACATTAAATGCATTCATAAAAAATATATGAAATACTGTTTTTACGCATAAGAAAATTATTTAATATTTATAGAGCAAGCAAATATAAAACATGAGTATACTAACACTTAGTTATTTAAGATGTTTTGTCACTTCTTTTATTTTTTTCAATTATACTCGAGAGCAAAATTTATGGATAAAAAAATTAATATTAAAATAATTTTATTTCTATAATGAATCAATATGATTCGATTAGATTAATTGAAGGTCAATAACTTTTAAATATTACTAGTTAAATAAAAGAATTAATATCAATCGAGAGGAGAGTGTGTTATAAATGACATAGACGCTATCCATGGGGGAGGGGCATGCCCCCATCTCCCATCTCGGCGTGTTGGAAAATTTACCTCCATGTCCCCAACCCTATCCTTCTGCTTTCTAGAGGGATTTAAATTCTCGTATATAACTGCAAGTTTGCATAAAAAGTTATAAAAAATATTCTTAAATTTGAACAAAGCAAACATCATATTCACTATTGACATAGTGTAATCCAAATTAATAATAAAAGTATAAGATGAAAATTCAATAATTTTAATAATAAATATAATCATAAAAGATAAACATAAACATAAATATCCAAATTACTAATATTAAAGAATATATATATAAGGATGAAAATACGTTGGGTATTTATGAGACAGGAAATGAGGTCCCGCCCCCACCCTATTTGGTAAATAAGACTCCATCTCTATTCTAGGAGGATCAAAGCTATATTGTAGGTAATTCTCATGAGTATATGTGTAAATGAAATTTTCTCTATCCCTAAAATACATGAATTTTGTGAGGATTGCTTTGTAAATTCGAAATAAAGGTTTACTTTGTTTCTTGCTTGCCATTAACTTTGGAAGGGGAAAGAAAATGAAATGAGATAGAAAATAATGAAATGTACATATAAATACAGGGTGTCATTTGATTGTGGTTGGACAATGGACAGTCCCTTGATTCAGACTCCACGTGCGGTGCTCTTTATCATTCAATCCGTAAAGACAGTGGTGGCCGGAAATGGGACCCAAACACCCAAGTCAAAAATAAACCGAGGCAAATAAAAAGATAATCAAGTGGATCCCATCTCATTCAACTCATCATTGCCCTTTTCCCCTTCCTCCTTTGCCCCTCACCCTGGCTTTTCTCCTTCCTCATAATTCCCTTGTTCACTCCCCACCTCTAGGTTTAACACTAGCATTTTAGGTCTATTTCTTCTTTTCACTGCTCTGCTTTCTATCATTGCACATTTTCTTTGCTTTTTCTATGATTATTGTTGTTTGTATATTAAAAAAAAAATGTAAAATATTTAATGGTAACGAGTAGAGTTAAAATTTCATCTCTTTCTTTTTTATAATGTGCACAAAAGAATTCACTTTTGGAATGTGTTTGAATAAAGTGTTCTCAAATTTTAGGAAATTTAAAACAGAAAAAAATTTAAATATTTCAATTTAATTTTTTTCATTTTTAAAATTTTTTATTTGAATAAATTGATTGTATTACTTCATTTATAAAACATATTATTTGTACAATGAAATTATATTATATTCTCTTTGAACGATTGGTTGAGCACGATGGTCGCCGGAAACAGTTAACAGTGGGCTGTCGCTATCATTGATGGGCGGTGGGTGGTGGTGGTAAATGGCGGTGGATGGTAGGCTACAGCCAGCAGTTGATGGGTGGCAAGCAACAAGTGGCGGGGGTTGGTGGGCGGTTGGCGGGCAATAGTAGATTTGTAAAAGGGATGAATTAAAAGATAATAGGTGGAAAAGAGAGGGAATTTTAGAATTTCTTATAAAGAGATAGAAATTAAAATCCCCTCTTTTGATGTTTAGAAAATACCCTCTAAAATGTACTTGAAATTTTAAAATTCTTTTATATTGTTATTCAAACAAAGAATTTTAGGATAAAACAATTGAAATTCTCTCAAAAAAATACATTATTCTCTAAGAATGCTCCATCTAAACACACTCTTAATGTATAAATGAAATTACTCTTTTCACATACATGTAAAGACGAGAAGGTTTAATCAGAAAAGGATATAATAATTTAAATTACATAATCTTATATAAATCTTTTTACTTGTTGCCATGATTAATTGCAGTAGACAATATTTTTTTAAAAGCAACATGGTATATAAATCCATATGCATAATTATATTGTAGCTAGTTGTCTCATCAAATCAATCATATATATAGACGGATGTAGCTTTAGTTTTACCCTATCTCCGATTAACAAGCAGATACTGATCTATGAAAAGAATTCTCAGGCTGTGAGGCTCGTGCTGCAAGACTATTGTACTACACATGCTTTTCATAGCATCACTCTGGATATTTATGCTGTTATGCAATACACTGGCAAGTTTCTTTGTGGCACATGATGTTAGGAACTTAACCATATATTAGTGCTGACGCTTTAGGTAAAATTGGATCAAGTCTAGCAGAAATATGGGATTCAACTTCCTCTAACTTCTCCCGGCCTTAGTTTTGTTAGTGAATAAGAGAAAAGAAAAAGAGAGAGAGAATAAAAGTTTTTGGCTATATATCGTCTTTACATATATTTCAATTCTATCTTTAAATTAATCTTTACTATATGCTTAAGTGCATGCAATCGAGGGTTATTGGTAACTAATTATATATTCTTAAAGTCGTGTAGATGAGTTTTCAAAGCTAATTGTCAAATCTTATGTTAGATATTATTGACATTGCCAAACTAGGTCTTCATCCTACTATAGATGTAAGTCACAACGCACCATATATGTGGTCCTTCAAAATTTCGATTTTCAAACCTCAAAATACTAAGATCTGCCTTTTCCATAAAGTCGTAAAGTTCACGTCACAAAGAATTGTTGTGGTATTGCCTATCAACAACATTGTGGTTAACAATAAAAAATGTATTCCACTTTCTCAAAAAATTGGTTTTCATATAATACCGTTTCTCCCCTACTCCATAGCTCGCTAGAAAAATTGCAACTTGACTTAGAAAAATTATAATAATTATACAAAACTTAACATTCATGAGAGAGAAGATTGAAGCATGGCACGTGTCACTCCATGTGGCCAAAAGCCCCTAGTGTAACTTTAAAGGGAACAAAAAATCGAAATAATAGGACACCGCAATGCAGTGGCATAGTACAATTACATTTCAACAACCAACATACCTAACAAAATGATGAAACCATATCCAACACTGCAATTATATACACTGTAGTATGTGGCTTATGAGAGATTGATAAATTAAGATGTAACATTGTTCGCACATGTCACTAATAGCAGGTTTTGGACTCGATTATGGCAATGGTACCCTATTCGATTTGTGTCTCAATCTTCCGATTATGTTTTTCTGATTTGTGTCACAATTAACTAGCTCGGTTCTAAATGACGCTTAGTCTTGTCATTTCCCTATACTTTGGAGATGCACTTTTTAAGTCACCATGGCCATGCCAACGATTCTTGGTACTTTTGATTCATTCACATGTAACCAACGCACACTTTTATTTCTAAGAAAAGAATCAATACTATTTGTGGGTTATCTCATGCATTGTCACTATAGCTAACGACACAACCACGTTCTATTCAGAAACCTAATGGGGCTGATCATTATTTTGCCTGCGTAACAGCCATCTGCAAGCCTGTTCGGGTGAAGAACGAATTACAACAATGCAATCACATGTTTAAATGATTGTTGTTGAATTGAGAGTTTATCATTAGGCTAAAAATTATAGCTTTTAGCCATAGCCCAACTTCTTTTAACTTAAATTCATTATCAAGTATTACGGTTTGATTTCACTCCAATCCCGTCTAAGCCTTACTAAAGTAAGATACTAGCCTATAACCAACAATTCATATTCAACTCATGTTAGATAACAAAGAGATTTGTTCCATATATGAGCAAATCAGAATGCGATATTATTTTCAATGTTGATGATGTAGGTGATATATATATCTTACTACCCCCTTAAAAGCTTCTATTCTTAGAGGGGTGGCACACCAATCCAACTATAAATTTGGCCCTCAAATAGTAGACTATACTAATGAAGCATGAAAATATTTTGAATGCCTTGCATATGGCACATGCAATACCTTTTTTATGAAATTCCCAACACCCCCTTCCTTTTTACATAGAAATAGAAAGAAATTTTGATTTCCGATTTTTTCCCCCTTAGTGACATATATACTAGCTTAGTTTAGAGTCAAAAGTGAATGGACCGTAAAATAGTGCCCTCATCTTGGGGCAAGGGACTAGTACTTGTTGATAATCACAAACCACAGTTTTTGGCCAAATTAAAGTAGATCACGTGCTGTGCTACCTATATATGCCGGTGATGAGGATAGCTTACCATCCATATCAGCTCAATCATGCACAACAATTTTGTCGGAATATTGGTGGTTATTGGGCTATAAATAAATCATTTTCGTCCCATTTTTGGTCAAGCCAGTTGCTCATTCTGAAAGGTGCAAATCTAACGCCTAGTCTTGTTCTTAATTATTATATATTATTGCACAGTAATTCTCAATCTCATGCCTATACCTACAAGATTATTTCAATTAATAAACATATCATATATCGCTCGCTATATTTTTAATAATATTTGGATAATACATCAAAAAATTAGATTTATGATGCACCATACGGCACTTGTAATTATTAATTTGATGAAAATGGGGCAGCAGATACTGAACTTTTCAAAAGGAAATGTTGTATTTTCTTTTTTGATAGGTTTAAGTTTAGATTGAAAGGAAGACTAACTTAGGATCAGGACATGTTTTTAGGACTATGAAACATTAACGGTGATATTTATAAATCACTCACTAATTAATATGGGAACTCAAAAATCAAACCTATGTCATAGTGACATATGAGTAGATGGCAACTGAGTGAACAAACCCCTAATGACAAAGGCAGTGGTTATTAATGTAACATGGTTTCTTCGTGCATAAAACAACAATAATACCGTCCTCTGCAGGAATTAGGTTAGTTGTGGAGATTAAAAAAAAAAAAAATAACACGTTATTAGGTGCACTGTTAAATGTTTAAACTATAATTATTTTAATATTTAAAGTATCATAAGGATTTTCTTTAGAAAATTGATCGCCACTTGAATTTTTTTAATCTACTATAAAAGATTATTGGGATATACATATTCATACAAGAGTTCACACAATAAACTTGAATTTAAGAAAGAAAAAAGATCTTGTTACCAAGAAATTGTGTAAGTAACATCAGGAACATGCCAGAAAAAGACGAAGAAAGAAACACAGTTTTTTGAGTACTCTTAATGCTTCATGATTAGGTAGAAAGAATATAAATTGGGAGGTAATCACACACATCAAAGAAAGTAGAAGAAGGAATGACAGGTTGGACTTGGAGTGCACAATCTTAAATTCCGAGGGCAAGAACGACCTTTCCAAGGCTATTCCCACCAAAATCTTAGAAAAAGAACCACAAAGAAAACCAAAACGATAGACAGGTAGGTTAACATAACAAGCTGTATCGTTATCAGTTTGCTATAATTTTGGGCCAGAGCCAATGAGAAAAGAATGAGAAAGGCCCCTTCTTTTGAAAATTGAAATACTTTAGATTTGAATGGTGTTTTGCTACCGTACCCTGCACTAAAAGTAATGCATGTTGGTATAGTACAGGAAGTGGGGTCATTCATACGCTGGATCCTTTGTGCCTTCCAATTAGTGAACTCTCTTTGTAACCGCAAACAAGTTCGGAGGTTCAGAGAACTGCCCTGGCTTTTTCTTGCTGCCTCAATCTCAAGAGTCAGGACAATTGGATTCCTTTGAGACATTAGTCAAATAGTTACTCATGACGCCAGTGATGATATTTTTATAATTTCTTTCTTCTTTTTTTTTTTTTGACTTTTTGAAGCGGCATATTTCTTATATGTTCATTATTATACCTAATTATATAAATCTTTTTCTTGAATTATTAATTGAATGGCGTCGCTTATGCGCTGCCTTTTCTTCTGATTAAAATTGGATCGAAGTGTGCAGGAGTAAATATCAATATAAAATTTTCAGATGAAAATAAATTATTGAACTAGCATGAAAAACTTTTATAACCCGAAATTTGGGTTTATGAAGTATTGTTTGGAAACTACCATTTACACAATAATACTTTATGATAAAATTATTTTAAAATTCATAATGATCATGTTTGAGAATATGAAGAATATCTTTAAATTAATATAGTATTCAAAATTTATTATGGACTTAATTAGTCATATAATTGAGGAAGCAAACCTTAGAATTCATAATATGTCATTACTACTAGAAAATTGTTTAATTGCGACCGATTTTTCGGTCGCAAAATGAGACAAATCCGTCGCAAAGCGTGTTTGCGACCAATTTTATCGGTCGCATTTAGGTAGGTTGCAAATATATTTGCGACTGAATTTTTCAATGGCAAAAATTTGCGACCGATTTTATGACATGTCTAATTTAATCACTTGTTGACTTTTTTGCGACTGATTTTTAAGTCGCAAATATCATATTTTGCCACCGATTTTCTCATCACAAATTTTGCGACCGAAAATCAGTCGCAAATATAAACGGTCACAAAATCAGTCGCAAATTTTAAAACAGAAAAAATTGAAAAACCAAAATCTTATCAAATCTAAATTTGATACACTTGAATTTTACAACAGCCCAGAAAATAGCATCCAGTTTTCTATAAGCAAAATTAGTTAACATTATATATAACTAAGAGTTAGTATCTAAAGGTTAGAACATGCAAATAAAAATTTAGGTAACAATATATAATTCAAATTACATAAAATAAGAAATATAAGTTATCCAACATACACATTACTATCAATTACATATATCCTAAACACAATATATATAAACTACCACAATATAAAACTACAATAACATACATTGAAGACCAAATTATAAGGTTCTTCTCAATAAAACTTTGGAAGATAAATTTTTAGCATACTTCTAACTAGTTCTCGTTTCCATGGTTCTTCAATTCTTTCCATAGAGTCTTCAACTTTCATTGATTCATCATCAACTTCTGTTATGTCTTCAACCTTCTTCATTAAATCTTCAACTATTTCTACTGAGTTTTCAATTTTGTCTATAGAGTCTTCAACTATTGAGTCTTCCACAAAATCAATTGAGTCTTTAACTTGCTCAATTGAATCTTCCACTATCTCTACATTATCTTCAAGTTTATCCATTCAATCTTTAACAAATTAAGCAGATATTTAATAATCATTAATTTTATATTTATTTAGTATAATTAACTTTACATCAATATAATCAAACTACCAATAACATAACTAATATAATCAACCAACAACACCAAACTACCAATAACATTAAAAAATCAATTTCACAACCTCAACCAATCAATATAATCAACCAACAACACCAAAACTACCATTATTTTTTAAAAAATAGATCTGAAAATTTAAGAAACAAAAAAAAGAACAACAATATAAACTTAAACTTAATCAATAACATCAAAAAATCAACTAACAAAATCAACCAACCAATATAATCAACCAACAACACCAAAACTACCATTATTTTTTGAAAGAACAAATCTGTCGATAACCAAAAAAAAAAAGAAAGGAACTAAGGAAAGGATGGAAGAGCGACAGTGGCACGGGTGGACAGCAGCAATGGCAGCTGTGGCGGCGGCAATAGCGGCAGTGGTGGCAGCAGCAAGAGTGGAGTGGTGGAGATGGTTGACAGAGATGGGGGAAGGGGAGAGGTTAAGGAAGAAGAAGGAAGAAGGAAGAAGAAAGGGGTGGAGTGGTGGAGATGGTAGAGAGGTGGGGGAAAGGGAGGGGTTAGGGAAGAAGAAGGAAGAAGAAAAGGGAAAGGAAGAAGAAAAGGGAACGGAAGAAGAGAGGAAGAAGAATGGTTCTGATTTAGAGATTTTGATTTTAAATATGTCGGAATTTGCGACTGATTTTTCAGTTGCAAATAACTAAAACTTGAATTTTGAATTTGCGACCTATTTAGCGACCGATTTTCCTTTACACATAAATCCTTTACATTAAAAAATTGGTCGCAAAATCAGTTGCAAATTTCATGTTTTGCAACTGATTTTGCCTTCACATGTAAATCATCAATATTGAAAAATCGGTTGCAAATTCAGTCGCAAAACATGAAATTTGCGACTGATTTTGCCTTCACGCGTAAATCATCAATATTGAAAAATCAGTCGCAAAATCGATCGCATTTTCGTCAAATTCTAGTAGTGCATATTCCTGATTTGTTTAATTAGGCTTATTAAACTTCTTGTTAATTAATGGAATTAAGCTTATACTAGTAGCACTAGTGTTTGACCTAATCATTAGTATAAATAAAGATATCAAGCTAGTGATTAGTATCCTATTATCTATGAATAATATATTCAATATTATTTGTGTATTATCTTTTTCTTTACCTTAATCCTAAATTTGTAATCTTTCAACATGATGCCAAAGCAGTACCACCCACTTGATGAGAGTTTTTCTACTCTACTGATTTGAGTTCTTGGAACTCTAATTTATAGTATGGTGATTTATGAGTGGTTGCTGTTCTTCTATTTTTGGTTTTGACTTCCTATTATTGGTCCAATATTCTAACATAATTTACTCTTCCTAGTTCTATTATAGCGTTATTGTTGGAGAGGCATGTCAAGCCTTTGATTATTTGTTTCCGTGGTTGAAAGTGAAGTTTAACATTAGTTCTTGTTGATTAAATCTTTGTCATTATTTGGTAATTCATACGTTTTTGCTTCTCTCGAGTCGTTAAGCATGATGATTAACTTCTACCTTTGGCAATTAAGCCTTTGTGGTTGTTTATCATTTGCTGAGTTTTGTGCTTCTACCAAGTGGTTAAGCATAGATTTTGGCTTTTGCTTAAGTAGTTAAGCTCTTGTTTGATATTATATGATGCATGTAGAGGCCACGGAGCCCATTTTGTCTTGGAACGAGTGTTCTGGAGATGCTAGAAGAAGTTTAAGGGAGCCCAAAGAGAGGTTGAAGACTTCTCAGGGCTATGTACTCCAGTTGTTGCTAGCTCAATATTATGAAGTTCCATTAAAATGGGTTGTTTGTGGTTTAATATATGTAACAAGCTATAAACTTTTGTTTGAGGGGGGAGTGTTAGAGAATATGAGGAATATCTTTAAATTAATATAGAATATATTCAAAATATACTGTGAACTCAATTCTCAATTAATCATATGATTGAGGAAGCGAATCTTAGGATTCATGATTTGTTTAATTATGGTTATTAGTCTTCTTGTTTGTGGATTTTGGCTCATACTAGTAGCACTAGTATTTGACCTAACCATTAGCATAATAAAGGGTATTAGACTAATGGTTGGTATCATATTATCTATCAATAATATATTTAGTGTTATTTGCATCTAATCTTTTTCTTTACCTTAATGGTAAATTTGTAATTTCTCAATAAATCATGTTTTATATTTTTTTATGAACGAAAAAAAAAAAAGGAAATGGCGGGGTTAATGCCGTCACGGATTGGAAACTTTTTCACGTAGAAAATTTTTATAGACTATAAATTCAATGGTTGGAAAATAAAGCCTCTACTTTGTTCGGCAAAAATAGTGACCAAGGTTGTGAAGTTGTGATGATACTAGAGCATAACACACTTGGTATATGGAGGTCAACCACCTAATTAAATAAATTTGCACGTACAATAAGTTAAGAATCAAATTTGATTTATTTATTTT
This sequence comes from Pterocarpus santalinus, assembly GCA_031439595.1. NCBI lineage: Eukaryota > Viridiplantae > Streptophyta > Magnoliopsida > Fabales > Fabaceae > Pterocarpus > Pterocarpus santalinus. Next base: position 19,430,583 of record CM062531.1, read on the forward strand.
TGAAGAATACAAAGTGAAGACGTTTTGAATGAAAGACTAGTTGAATATGAGTCATACTAGAGAGTTTATTATATAGATAAAATAGTTACAAGGATAAGAATAAAATAAGAGATAAAATCAACAGATAATAAAAAAATAAAGATAAAATCTACAACTAAGGGAAAAATAAAATAAACAAAATTAAAATCCTAATAAACTAAATATCTAAATCCTAATTAAGATAGGATATCATCGTTGCTTTATCATCCCTTTTAAACTTGATGTCGTCTTGCAAAGGCTATATTTGGATAATAATGGCAGTGGAAACAAGTGGTGAATTCAAATCACGATGAAGGTGAATAAATTGATCTTGATGAGAAGGCAGTTTATCAGCAACTATAAGATCATCACATTTGGTCTTGAAATACTAGATATAAACATAAAACACATATTGGAGTATCAACCAAATCTTTTGAAAAAATCTTACGTCCATAGCCAGATAGCCGGGGGTTTTCAATAAAATGACTTGTGAATTATGCTCAAACAAGATAAAAAGAGATGCGCCAATGACAAAAGCCAAAGATAAGATGATCAAACTTCTTGCCTAGTTACATGCATGTCTGAGGGAAGAGATTATTAAGAGGGATGCTGGAGTTTCTCTAATAAAACCATCAAGGTTGAGGGGCATTCGAGTTTCTACATTAAAAAAGACACCGAATATTCTGATATTGGATTTGGTGTTAACCATAAAAGACTACTATAGTAATGGCAAGCAAGTTAACCTACCCTGCCTTACTACGGGTCAACCCACCTCGCTTTGCTACAGGTTAAGCTTTAAGTGGGGCGGAGCAGACCAACTCGCATTAGTAATTTAGATTAAATATGTCAACCTGCCCCGCCCTGTCCTGAGCTAGCGGATTGGCGGGTTGGCCCACCAAAAAATGGAAAATAAAGAAAAAAATATTTTTTTTTACATAAAATAATTTATCTAAATACTTTTAAAATTTTTTTAATTAAATGCAATAAAAGAAGATAAAAAAAAAATCTCATTTCATTTACTCATCAAGTATTAAACCATTTACTCAACTCTAAAATGGTTAAAAATTATAATTCTCAATAAGTATAAGATGAAATTTCTAACAAAAATAACTATAACAGAGAAGCTTACAAGTCAATATCCAAATTCAAACATGTTAAAAAATTCACACTCTATAAATTAATCATGTTTACAATAAAATATAAATTTATAATCAACAATACAACAATATAGTCTATAAAAGCATAAATATAGTCAATAATATAGTCCTAAAAAAAACTATGGAATCTACCAATATTATATAAACACCGACAAAAAAAACCTAATATTGTATGTATTATATGAAAAAAAAGAAAATAAAAAAAATTTGACCCTCGGGCCAAACCCCGCCCCAGCTTGCTTCAACCCGCGGGTTATGCGGGTTGAATTATTTTGCTAGGTTGAAAATACCAACCCACCCTGCCAAAAATTGCGGGTTATGCAGGTCAACCCGGTAAGTCCGATCCGTTTTGCCATCTCTACTGTACTCTAAAGGTGTTTTGAATAAAAGATTGGTTGAACTCAAGTATGAATCATATCAAGAAGTTTATTATATAAATAAAGCATTTACAAGGATAACAATAAAATAGGAGATAAAATCAATAGATAATTAAAAGATAGAGATAAGACTTACAACTAAGGATAAGATAGATTATACAAAATTAAAATTCTAATAAATCAAGTATCTAGATCCTAATTAAGATAGGGTGTTATCCTTAGTTTATCATATAGTACATAAATTAAAATTCGATCAACTTTGGTATTTTTATTTTTTTAAACTCAAGGGGTACTAATAAGCAACACAATCTTGCAAAGATTACACCAACATAGTCAAGGCTACGTACACAACAATTTCATTCAAGAAGTACATGATTGAACTCTATCGATCGAATAGCATTCATAATTCACCAAATGAATGAGGGAAAACCTTGATTCAAAGCAAGTCGAAGCTGTGCACGCTTTAACATACCCCATGACGGATAACATCACAATTCACAGCTGCAAATATTGCAAGAGAACCCCATCATGAACTTCCCATAAGCATCCTGAATAACACCACCAGATGCACCCTTGATCGTGACCCCATAACAGAACCATCCTTTTTTTCAAAAAAAAAAAAGATATATTGGAAAAAGCTCAAAACTCTCGCGGAATAGAGGAGCAATACTTACAAGTTTTAAAAATTTTCTTAAGTTGTTTCAAAAAATAACATACCTCTTATATCTAGTAAATAAATTTTTTATTAAATTGTATATGTACAACTCCTTTTTTGTATGCAGATTTTTTAAGTATACTAAGAAACATTGTTGCTCAGTCAAACACAGTGAAGTGCAATACAGTTTGATATATCACGATATTATTGATAGGACTTCTTAGTTGCGATAGTATCTGAAAGATTAATCTCGTGATAATATCTGTAAAAATATTTGAAAAATAAAAAAAAATATTTCTTCGTAATCTAACTCTAAAATCCCTAATGGCCGGGTAAATTAGGAATCAACTGGGGTATCATTAATTTTTGGCCCTTCTATTTTTATTCTTTAACTATGATATTGACTTGGCCTGTTGACTATGCCAACGGTTCCGTATGCTCTTTGATTACCTTATTAATTGCGACGTACTATTTAGTAGAACCTTCTCACCATAAATATTCGTAACTGCTTTAGGAATGGCTGACTATGCATTAAGTGCATAATGCCAACTGTGCATCCATAAATTTCCTTAAAAATGGGTAAGCTTTAATGGCCAAACACTGAAACACCTATGATCAGTAATGTTACACAATAAAAAAAAAAGATTTAATCTTGAGTAACTTAAATCAAACTTATACTGATTAATTTATTTAATCTCCCTTTCTATATGTTTATATCTATCATAGATCATTAATTAATGACTCAGTGTGTTTGGGCCAGCAATTGTATTCTTCAAAATCAAGTTTGAGGGAATAAAAATGTATTCAAAGTTGTGCAATGATGTTTGGGTGTTTTATATTAAAATCGGTTTGGGCTTTAAACTCCCGAAGAATTTGAAGCAAGTCATTGCTGCTTCTGCGTTTATTAGTTTCACGTTCAAATATTGAGATGTATATTTCCAATTTTATCCTTATTGTATAGGTGTAATTCCAGTAACCATACACTTAATTTTAGTGTGCGTTTGTTAATATTTGATATTACACATAAATTTGATACTGTTTATTATAAATTTAAAGTCACATCAGTTATACAACATATTAAAATATTTATGTAATTTTATTTATAATTTTGAAAATAGTATTTGTATAATTTTGTTAATAATATTATTAATATAATTATTTAAATATCTAAAAATAAAAATAAAATAATAATGCTAAAAGTAAAATACAAAATTTATGCCATTTTTAATAATTACATATATAAAATTAATTTTGATTAACATCATTCAAATAATATTTATTTTATTATACTCACTTTTGATATAAAAGTTTTCAAACATAAATCATGTTGATACCGATACACTTTTAATCAAAATTAATTTTATAAAATCAAGTTAGCATAAACCCCTATTTGTAAACTCTAATCCAAATGCACACTTAAAATTATCCGAACCATAAATTCAAACTAAAAGACTTATGAAGCTTGTCTAGTTCGTAAAACGATAATATTTATAATATTTGCAGAGTTTAAAATCAAATTCTCCCTTCATAAAAGATGGAGGAAGAATTGATGCCAATCAAACATGAGAGAGAGTTAAGAAAGAGACTTTTGATTTTTAATTGACACACTGATTACATACTAGTTAATTATCTTCGAATTTTATAAGCCATTAGTGTCGTGATATCTTTGTTGAGTCTCTTTCGGCTAGAGACAAAGTAGGTGGTAATGTGACAAACCCAGCATCTTACTTTGAATGATTAGTGGGCAATAATAGCACTAGATGCCAATATCCATCCCTTCACCTCCAATTTCTTCCAGATTGAGCTCATATCCTTTTTTGCGGCACACATAGATTAGATTATCTATATGCTATCATAACATCATACACCAAGATGGTTTTGGACATAATTAAATGCAGCTTTAGCAATAATGCTTCTCAATATGATTAGAGAAGTGCCTCCAAGAAGATAGATAATTTATGAAAAGCATATAATTATCTTTAAGCATGCAAAATAATTCTGGTAAAGGAGAAAAGGACAAAAACAAGGATGAGATTTTGACATGATTGATAAAAAAAATACATGTTAAAAGAGAAACTTTTTATTATCTTCTTCAATTTTGTTTCGTTTTCAGTCTCAAAAACTCTACTTCGCCCTTTGCTTTACTCGTTTACGTGAATGATATTAGACTTAAAACAGCACAAGAAAAGCAAAGCAAATGCTTCAGGATGTCACTGAGAGGGTGGGTATATGTAAAATTAGAACTGAAATTGATGGTATAATGAACAACGGTGCATGGTCCTGAGTACTCGCGAAGAGTCATATCGCAAAAGACTTTTGTGCACTGCCGGATGATTTGGTGCCAAAATTTATGTTTGAAAGTGAAATTGGGTTTATGGTAGGCAGATTTATAATCAATTGACATAGTTAATTAGACGATTTTGTTGAGAAAAAAGAAAACTATTTCAAAGCATTAAAGCTCAATTTTATATAAAGTTTTAAGTATATGGTGCGTTTGCATAATTAATATCTGACTGATGTTTACTATATTTTGTTTTTGAAGGATTAATTTTAAAACAATCATTTTCTACCAAAAAATAGAACAATTTCTTTTAAAAAAAAAAGTTTCATCTTTAAATATATATAATACAACACTACTAGAAAATCACAAGTTACTTATAACAAAATAATAAAATTTTGTCCAGATTAATGATGATCCTTAACTAATGATATAGCACTACTAGAAACTCACCGAATGCCTATCTGAGTTGGGATAAGGAAGCGCAAGATGTCAGGTAAATTGACCGGACACTACAATATCGATTCCAAGTGTTATAGCTAGCATAGGAGCATGGAATATAGGAAGTGGTTTACTTACAATTGCTCTCATGACATTCAAGTCTGTGTACTAAAAGCGGAAGTATGGGTTTGAAAATAACCGGAGGATTTGGCCTTCATGTTCATTGAGTACTGAGAAAGTACGTTAATGATTTATTATAAAAGTGAGAGAAGTAAATTTAAATCGTATAATTATATATAGATGATTAAAGATTAAAAAATATTTAAATATTATATGATCACTTAAAAAGTATATATTATTTTATATTTTAATTTTGACTATTTATATATAATTTAATGATCAAGATTTATTCTTTTTAGTTGAACACCTCCCTCTACATATATATATATATATATATATATATATATATATATATATATACTTAACAATGATCACGGTAAAAGTAATACATGCTATTATAATTTTAATTTAATAATAAAAATAAATTATGACCTTAACAAACAATTTCCTTTATATTTAGTATAGATATATCATTGATTTTTTGAAAATTAATTATGATAAATCAATTTTGTGTTTGGATACTGAAACGAGATTTCAATACAATTGTTTGGACCGTATTAAAAAATTGCTTCAGATAATAAGTTAGTGAAGTGGATATGAAATAATTTATTTAGATTATAAAAATAGGATGAATTTTGTAAAAATATTTACATGTACAAAATAATCAGAGATGAGTATAAGCAAAATGTTTTTAAAAGAAGTGATTTCATCGTGTAAATTAAATAATCAGTGGTTATAATCAGTTTTATTTACTTATACCCAAACATGCTATGGTTGACACAAAATAGTTTATGCATAAAGGGATTAATTTTTTTACGTGATAAAGGGATTAATTGATAACAAAGCAAGTCAAAGTCACTCTTTAAATTTTTTATCTAAACCGCGGCGAGTTCTTAAGTGGGGAAGATGAGTTTGTCACCATTATTGGTGACTAAATCTTATCCATTAAATATTGAATCGAATGGTTATAAAATAATTGGGTGAATTATACTGACCTCCTCTGAGGTTCAGTGTAATTACACTCGGCACCTCTTTAATTCATTTTTTTATTATTTATAAATAGAGGAGTGTCGAATGTAATTATACTGAAGTTATGGGTAATTCATCCAAAATAATTTAATAAATAATTAAATTTTTATTTTTCCATTCTAACCTTCCTACCGATATCCACCATACCACTCCTTCCTCCGGCAAATCCGCCTTACTCCCCTCCGGGTGCTGCCACCGCCTGCCCCTCCTTCCCGGCGCCACCCCGCTTCCACGCCACTGTGCCCCCGTTCCCCACTTTGCCACAGCCCCCAACCACATTCTCAACAGAAACTGCATCTGTAAGGCACCACTGTGATTCTTCTTGTACCAATGCTTCTCGTCGGTGGCCTTGGAGAATTAAAAATCGTTGTTCCATGTCCATTGAGTCGTAAGACTAAAAAGTTGGACTATATAGTTGAATCCTGTTTATCGTATCTATATGCTAAGTACCAAGAGTGGTAAAACTAAAACACAATCAAAGGTTAGTTAGACTGAATTTTATATGCACCCCGCCGTGAACTTACTCTTGGCTTGAAAAGTTTGAGTGGAAAAAAATCAAACCCAATACCTAAAAAGCACCGGCCAGCAGAGTGGGTGCATTGAGGGTTAGGGGGTGTAGTGTTGGGTGTGGACTGCGATGGGTGAAAGGAAGAAGAGAGAGAATAAATCAAGGGTTAAAAAAGTCATTTTAACTAATTACTAGTCACTATGTGATAACAAACTCGTAATTCCCATTTAAGAACTTGCTTCTAAATCACTAGTATTTAAAATTCACTTAACACTAACTAATCTAATTTAAGCGAAGCCGGCCAATTACTATAGAGGTAAAGTTTTTTTTATGCTATTTTTTTTCATCCACAAGATATAAATTCGAGACCTTCCTAAAAAAGAATAAATGCCCAATTATTGGAACTAACTAAATGTTGATAAGCCAAAGTCACTCTTACACAATTAAATAACTTTTTAATTATAGAAGAAATTTTTAATAAAACTCACTTTTGAATTGAATGTTAATATCCTAGAGTATGTGTATAAAATTTTACACTATTGTCAAATTGTTTGATAATTTTTTTATATACACTAAAATTAACGTAATACTTATTTTAAAAATATGTACAAATAAGAAATATTTGTTTATATTCTTATTTATATTTTTCTTTAAACATAAATGATCTATGTGATAGATTATTATAACTTAACAGTTGGATGGAAAAAAATGATGCCACTTCCATCTTGAAATAACTTTTCAATTTTAAATGCGCACATGAATTAAGAAAATGATAGAAAAATTTTCAATATTAGAAAAATTTATGTATATTTTACAAAATTATTCTTATTTAATTCTCTCTTTTCATTAATTATCTCTTTTCACTTACTCTCTCTTTTCTATTTAATAGGGGTATAATTAAGAAAAAATAATTAGCATTTTCTAAATTTCCTAAATAGATGATTATTTGTCGATAAATAAAATTTCAAAAGTAGATAATTATTTTAGGATGGAGGTTAAATGATATAAGTGTGACAAGCCTTATACATACCGAAATTAATTAATATCTTCCTATTATGATCAATTTATATTAGTGTAAGTTAAAAACAATTCTTACATTGTTAATATTTTTTATTGGTGAAATTTTGTAAAATTCCATATAGTTAGATTGGAAGTTCATATCTTATAAATCATATTTATAGAATTTCATATTAATCTAAAATTATTTGATTTTTTATACATGTCAAAATGAATATAATATATGTTTTTTAAAATATATAAAAATAAAAACTATTTGATTACATTTTTATTATATTTAATTTTGTCAAAATTTGACACAAATGACATATGATAGCTAATCGTAATTAAATCAATTGTTGAATTGATAAAAATTATATTTTATAGAAAGTTATTAAATGGTTTAAGTGTGTTAAGCATATATATATGGTGGAGATCCACTTACCTCAAAAATAAGTTTTGATATACTTACTTTATTTAATTAATTTTTATAGACATTGAATTTCATCAATCTAACCATCAAATTAAAAAGTTTTTAGTAAGTAGACCAAGTCTAGGGGTAGAGCTAGACTTTTTTTGTAAGAGGAATTAATAATTAACAGTTAACTTTATGCAAAAAAATAATACGCATATTTTGTAATTTTTACTTTTATCTAAAAATTTAGATGTTAGTCAAAATATCTAAAAGAAAATGAACATTTCATAATCAAAACTCAAGAGACATAGATATATAAACAACATATTATCTATTATAATATTTAAACATACGATTAAGTAAAGAGTTTACAAAAGTAATTACCTCAAATATTCAAACTGCATTTGTAATATTCAAGTACTAGTTAATTTTGTCTGCAAGATTGTTGAATAGCTAACCTCTTATCTTTTGTAGTGTAAGAATGAAAAAGATTCGGAAGGGTCCAAGTACACAAAAAAAAAAAAAGGTAAAAAGTTTTACATGAACAAAAACAATTTGGGGGTACAACACCTTTTGTAATACACAAGAGGAACCCTTGTTCCCCGGTCAAGTCTATAAAATTTCATACAATTTAAAAATAATTTAATACTTTATTATTTTACTTTATTTTGATGTATAATATATTTTTTGACATTTATATAAATAAATGTTGACTATTAAATTACATATTTATTAATGTCTAATTTTTCTAAAATTTAGAATGTTAGATCTTCAAGATAATATTATATGATTTAAATTGATAAAATTCAAGTTTTATAAGAAATTATTCAATAGAGTAAGTATATAAGACTTACACTTAGAATGAGAAGATGAACATTACTAAACACCCAGTAGTGCTGGATTCGGCTAGTATCTTGCCATTTTTGTTCTGCTAGTTCAACTAGTTACCCTTCTCTTGTGTGTATGGGATGGTTTAAGAAAACCCTAGATTCAATTTCATATTCGTAAAAGATGATAAAGTTGGCCTTTCAAAGGCTGCCTTATATTTTAGAAAATTTAAAATATGTTATATATATAAAGATTTAAACTTTGTTCTTGATGCATCATTAGTATCAAACATTAAACTTACATATAATAACATGTAATTACATAATTTAATAAATTTCATAGCTTGTGCAGTTGTTAATAATCAAATTTTAAATGATCTAATAATATATTAAAATTAAAATTTTCCTAAGAAGTATAGAGGGTGAATTTTAAGTTTCAGTGTATTAAATATTTTTCAAGTAATACTTTTCATTTTTGAATTCTTAAGTGCGCTTCTTAATAAAACTCTTAAAATTAAACATGAAAAGTTCATGTTTTAAGTTCAATGTGAACCACTGTTATAAACTATTTTAACGACATTTACAATATTTCTTCAAATTAATAATGTTTAATGTGGATCTTGGGATTGTTTGACATGTTATATTAGGTCCGATAAGATAAACTAATATAATATATTGTTAGTTGTTTGGTGCAATAAATGTATATATAAACTTACCTATTAAACCCCATTTATATATTAAAATTATTTGTAACTTAATTAGGAGATTTGAGTAGCTCTTATTATATAAAGTCTCTCTTTATATCTGATCTCTTTTCTATTTTTTTATATGTTGTTTTAATAAACAATAACTATTAAAATAAATAACAAATAATATTTCATATAAATAATTTTATTTTTTCTTACTAAGTTTTTACTTGCAACTGAAATTATATGTGATAATAAAAAGATAAGGATTTAATTTATATGCATTGTAAGTATAAAAATTTTTTACACTATCATCCAGTCATATATTGCAACATCAATAAATATAATTAAATCTCATATCTATTACTTGAATGGTCATATTAATGAAAAAATATGATTGATTAGAGTGCATATAAACTAAACTCAAAAGATAAATATGATTATTTTATATAATATCATATATTATACAATATATCGATCACCGTATAATATTAAATTTTTAACGAATTTTATACTACTAAATCTTATATTATCGCACCTTACCTTATCTTATCACGGACACCAGCAGCCTTAATACAGCCCATCGTTACTTAGCAGTCTATGTTCTAAAGATCTTTGATGGAGGATCCCAATGATTTTTACTGAATATTTTAACTTAGAGTTGTGTTATTTTAAATCCAATTTTAGCGACAACTATAAATACCCGCACTCTTATCATCATAAAAATAAAGGGTGGATAAAAATAAAAAATCTATATAAATATCTATTATTTTAGATGATATAAAAATCATTTCACTATTAATTTGGGATTTTATAAGTTATATTGAGGGCAACCGGGTGTGAGAGAGAGAGAGAGACCTGCCTCGATGTACGGCCCAAATTTTATTCAAATTTGAAAAAAAAAATGCTTTACTACGTGCCCTCTTGTCATTTTTAACTTTTCTTTTTAGAAAAATAAAATGCAGAGAACTGTTGGAATATTTGAAGTATGGACACACGACTTTAGAGTGCTAAATTGACTCCACAGTCGTCAATGTCGGCAGAGTTTTCTTTCTCCTGTTGTTTTCCTTCTGATTAATATTAATTAATTATGAACATAAAGCAAATTTGTCCTTGATTGCAAAAATGATCTTATTGTGTATACTTATCGAAACCAAAGCCGTTGCTTATTATGCTCATAAGAAAGATGTTTCTTAACTCCCGTCAAAAAAAGGAAAAGAAATATGTTTCTTCATGGTTAATGCTTTTGCCGATGAGAGGCGGCACGTCAACTGGTTAGAAGGGATAATAATTCTTATAATTGTATAAAATTTGAATTATTTTAAAAATTATAATGAAATTTGAATTTTTCAATTGAAGGTGCTCGATGTCATGTAGAATATATTTTTTAGCATCAAAGCTTCTTTTTTTCTTTTCATTTTTGGAAGTATATACTTTTAATGTGAATTATAGGATACTGAAACTTATAAGTTTGTTTTTCATTCTAACTCAAATTTCAAAAGAATTATATGTTATATAATAAATGTTATGTATAAGACATAAAAATAATCAAATCTATAAATAGATTATTCATAAATTTATCCTTAACTTAAATGACCTTTTACTAATAATAAATTAATAAGTTGCAATAAAAGCGTAATTTTTTAAAAAAATTAATAAGTCATTTACCTTAAAATAAGGATAATTTTCCCTCACGTTAAGCTTTTGCCAATAAAATTAGAATCCTCAAATGAAAGTTTATTGGTAGACTTTAATATTGATTTCTTCATTAACAGAGTGCTTAAACCCCATGTCAGTGTGGCAGCAGCCGATCTAGAAAGATTTGGCAATGATTTGACGTTGATTGCTCACCAATAATTTACGGCAGTTTTCCTTTCTGCATTCACAATGTGTGAAACCATATGTCCTAAGAAGACTGCCATGTCCTATAATTTATTGGGGTGGGCCCACTGAATGCATTATTTTCAAACTAGTTGCATGACACGTGATTGACTCATCATAATTTCATTGTCGTCACGTTTCGGGTCCTATGAGTGCCACCTCTAATGGAATGGTCACTCACTAGCTTGCATCAAGACATTATTCTATCAGTTCACGCAGCTCTTAATGAAAACCTCTGTACAGTGCTCGTTTTGGCAACATATAAAAGAAATAATAGTGTTATTTGTATCTATTTTAATGGAATATATTAAGGTGTTTTTTAATAATTGATAGGGAAAAAAAAGTGAAATTTACTCCCAATTAATAATTAAGAGATACTTTAATGTGTCTCTTTAAAATAAATTTTAAAATAAGTACAAATAATATTTTTATAAAAGAAATAAATTTTTGCCAATTTCATCATATTAATTTACATTATATATATATATTACTATTAATACAATTATTTAATTATGTACAATTATTTAATTACTTATATTTTATAATTAATACAATTAATTAATTATATATATTTTCCTACTAAACAAGATAGGATTTGAAAATGAATGTATTACTACTGTTAGATAAAAAGTTGAAGTACACTTACTATATATAGAAAAAAAAAAGATAAAATCTTGTCTTAAGTGATTTGGTTATATGTAGAGAAGACCTATAAAAATCATAATAAGAAAAGTAGATTAGATAAATGACAACCCAATAGTTAGAGATAAATGAAGATATAAAAAATTATAATGAAACCACTAAAAAAAAGATTTTAATGATTTAACGATAAACTTTATATATATAGTATCATCTGATTCATGTAACTAATTTCACCTAGTGCGATAAGATTTAATTATTGTTGTATATTGTATATTTTATATTAAATATACATAATTTATTAAACAAATTTACATAACTAATCAAATATGAAAATCAACATTATATTTTAGTGTGATAATATCATTCATTTTCAAACTAAAATTTAGATTATGAATGTTTAATTAGTTTAAGTGATTAAACATTTATTTTTTTAAGCAAAATCTCAAATTTAAGTGTTATGGATGAAAAAAAAAAAAACTAACACGTACATCTATAGTGAATTGACTCAATTCAAGCCAGAATCTAGTGGATTTCAAGTACTAATATTTTAGACCAAAAAAAAAAAAGAAAATAAGAAACCATTAAAAGTTTGGCTGAGTTAGAGGACTCAACCAACTAATGGAACACCTACAAATATACAAATTAAACTCAAATCATGGGAATACATCAAACCAACTAGACAAGGCAACCCCTGTTTGCGTGATAATATCATTCATTACCCCATATGAAATGGACATACTGCTATGACTATGTGTGCCTTTAGACAAAGATGGAATTTCTGTGGAATACGATGGCTGAAAACTAAGGCACTGGGTTCTAATTGGGCCTTTTGAGGTTTAACGTCGTTGCCTTGCTTTCTTGGGCAGTTTTCAACCCATAGTTTTTACATGTAGCTTTCATAGGGGGCAAATGCATCGAAGCATGCTTGTATATCATTGATCTGGCGTATCTGTGAGAAAGAGAGATGCCATCTACGAGCCATCCATTACGGTGGACACGATTAGCAAATGGCAGCATTCTTTGAGAGACAAACAATGCTTATGCTATGAAGAAAACTGATCACTCACTCAACCATCAAAAGATGGGGCAAACAATTGAAATGGACAAGGGGCAATTTAAAAGTTTGAAAGCAACCCCTTTCATGTGCCAATTATTCATATTTTTCATCCTTGGATTAGATATGGCCGGCTGTGGTCGCTTGAAATGAAATGAAAACATCAAGGGTCTACCTTGATAATCATTTCAAAGACAAGAAATTTTTAGCTAAAACACTATCTACCACAAGTACTCAAATTAACGATTTGACGAATGACAGAGACATTTTTTTAAAAAGTACATTTGTAACTTACCATACAACTTGACGCATGATAATTGCTGGATTCAATGTATATAATATATACTGCACCACAAAAAGAATTTCTCTTTTAAGGACTTCATTTTGCTTATATATAACTATTTGTCCGCCAAAATTCAATAAAACATAACCCCACCATGTACAAGCTGGTGGCTTGGCCCTTTGTGCTGCAGGCACAGTTTTCCAGGAAGCACGTTGTTGCTGTCCCAAATTGTTGGGTATAAAGCAGCAGCATATAAAGAAATGTGAACCAAAAGAGGATAAACTAAAGGACATTACAATCCAGCACCTCCAAAACTGAAAGTCACTGACATTTCTAAAGAGCATGTTATTCTCTCCGGATACTAGCTACCTGACAAGCCTAACAAGCTAATAACATGATTGAATATAACTAAATGCAAATGGGGGAAAGTAAGTAATTCCGGCCCAAAGAAAAAACCTGTGAGGAATATACAATGATCAAAATGTGAACAGCACCTATTTTCAAAATTCCACTCAAATAACAATGTTTTGAAGTCCCAACTCCACATAGCTGAGTGTCAGCTTGCTCCTAGATGGCAAACCTAGGGTCTTGCACCAAAAAGACCCCAGTCATAAACCTTGAAGCTTGTTACAGCTAGTTTGAATACCTCATCCATGGGCATACAGCCAGCTTGTGCAGCAGGAACAGCCATACCAGCACCAACCGTGTCCGCACTTTCACTCAAAGGGCTGCAGGCACAAAATAGGACTAAATGATTGTCTTGCACAGCCATAGCTTCCACAAAATCGGTGCAATAAAAAATGATGCACTTTAATTTGACCTATTGCACTTTTAACAGATATACAGGAAAGGGAAATGATGCCAAAAAGAAAAAAGAAAACAAAAAAGAAAGAAAAACTGAATCAAACCTGAACACCGATCTAAAATTCAACCTAACTCACCCAATCAGTCAACAATTGAAACAGCGCCCAAATGCAATACAATTTTCCAAAGTGCTTATTGCTATGAAGAAGATATTCCACATACTTACTTTATAACAATGGGCTCATATGCAGTGACTAGTGCATCAGTATCAACTCCTTTAAGACGCAAATTTGCCAAATACACCTGAAGAAATGAACAAATTTTGGAATCATCCACAGACCAATCAATGTCAAACTAGCATGCACAGAAGTTTAAAATATTCAATGCAAAACAGAACTTACTTTAACAATGTTTTGTGCTTCCCTTCCTTGCCGTCCCTTAGAGATTGCCTAGTGATGATTATAGATGATGGAGTGAGTGAGGGGTAAAAATGAAAGTGATGGAATCAAAAACTCTTGCAAAAGGTCAAATACACACATATACTAGATATGAAGAACACTCTAAAAGGGCTTATGAAGGAAAATGAAAGGTGCTACTATCAACAAATAAAGAATACATAGACACGTAGGAAGGGATCTACTTGCTCCAAGAATAAGGTTTGTACACTTCATTGAAATTTGAAATATTGAATTTCATCAATCCATCCTTTGAATTATGCAATATTATCACGATGATCAAGTATATCAAATTTTAGATAAATTTAACATTCATAGGCAAGGTTGTCAAAATCGAGATCCTACGTAGGATCGGGAGAAGAATATAAAATTGTAAATTGTGGAATCGTAATACGGATTGTAAGATCTTACCAAATATAAATAATTACATTCATAACATATATATATATATATAAAACGTATTTTTATGCATATAAAGTAGTATATGATGTAAGCAAGCACGATCTCTTCTCACTCCTGCTTTCACTAAATTTTATAAATAATAGAAACATCCAAGAAACTCCTTCACCTGTCTCTTCATACTCCTTCACCCCACTTCCATTTCTTATGGCAATGCAAGGTCTTTGCCCTTGCTCAAACGACGGCATTCCCATCCACCTCTCCACCACCACCACCACCACCATGACCGGCTCCTCCTCTCCCTCCTTGTCCTTGTCGATGGACCTGGATGAATCCACGGAGACCCGAATCTAGTGCCTCATCATGGAGCACCCTGTCATCATCTTCAACCGCTCCTCTTGCTGCATGTGCCATGTCATGAAGAACCTCCTCGCCACCATCGTCATCCAGCTCGACAACAACGAGATCAAGGCCGTCCCTTCCTCCTCCCCCTCCGCCCCCACCGCCTTCATCGGCAGCACCTACATGGGCGGCCTCGAGTCCCTCATCACCCTACACATCAGCGGTCTCCTCGTCGTGAAATGGAGGAACGGCCGGATCGCAAAAAACGCCGATCCTACCGATTCCACGATTTTGCGCGGCGATCCTGCATGATCCGAGCTCTCCACGCTCTGGAGTGAGATCGGGATCGGAGATGTGGGGCAAGATCGTAAAATCGTGCGATTTTACGATCTGAATTGCAATTTTGACTACCTTGTTCATAGGTACATTATTATATGTCAAAATAAAGTGGTCCGATGAAGCATCATTATTCTCAAACCGTAAGAAATTTTATGAACTTGATCTAATTAGTGAGAACTTTAAACTCCACGGTTAGATTGATAAAAATTCGAACATTTATACGATGTTATTCAATGAAATAAGAGTGTCAATACTTAATCCTGAAATAAGTGGATCTACCCCCCATATCATTTGAAATATGAACAGCCAAAGAATACTGTAATTAACTAGTAGAGGAAAAATCCATTACAGGAATCAACAGACCTACAATAAAAGTGAACAGAATGTATTTTCCTGCTTATGCAGCTTCAAGAAGAACATCTAATAGAAAATCTTAATCAATCCAAATGACAATTTTACAGGAAATTAATATAAAATGCCACAGCTTCATTTGTCCTGAAGTTACAAAAAGTAGCATTTTTAATGTTCACAAGTCAAGAGTGAGAAGTTAGGAGAACTCTGGCAACAACTTGCGGGGCAAAGAACAGATTAATGAAATGTCAGATTCTCTGTGATATTTTAGCTTATAATAAAAATAACGGGAAGCCTTAAAAAGGGCATAGAGCATCATGTCACCAATAATACAATAAAAGGCATAAGTGAAACCTTTAAAATTGTGTACAGTTCGGCAAAAGTATCATTATTTCACACAACAAATTTCTAGGTCTGACCACCTCTATTTTAGCTTATACTGATCTGATGTTTGGGCCAATTACAATATGTAACTTCATAACCATGGAGAAACATTTCACATGTCTCATTCAAGAAGGCTACAAACTGGACACTTCATAGAACCTAATATCTCATCCAACAATCTCAGATTGAAATAGACAGAGACATCGACCAACCAAATAGCAATTATCATTCCCGTTAGGATAAGCCCAACTTCTTGACAATACAAGAATCCTTAAAAGAAATGAATTATAAGCTTAGATTGGGAATTTTACCAGCAATAGGTAAACAATAAAGTGATCAACACAAATGTCAATATCTAAGGCAACGTTGTAGAAGTAGAACAGGCTAAAAACTATGCTTCAGCTGTAAAACAGTGCTCATAGCATCACTAAGGAGGATATGACATCTCAGACTGCCTCCGAAGAATAGGCAGTCAAGCATGCTCATACTTATTTTAAAAGGCTGGACTGGATACATATTAATGTAAGTAGGATGGAAAAGATGGCCACCAAGATGCCAAAGTTAAAATAGGAAATACAATTTATACTAAACAAGGAAAAGAAAGAGACTAATACTACTCAGGTAGTCAATTAATACATCGGTAATCAAATAATATCAAGAGTAACAAACAATGAATATTGTTGATTAAGCAGTTAGTTAAGTAAGTCAATTAAATGTTGTAGTCATAACATTGTATTTGCATGTCCTCAATCTTTGCAAATAGTGAATACTAGCAAATAACGAGGCAAGTAAGTGGATTATCATATATAACAGGGAAGACAAGACAGAGAAGTCTAATAATAATATAAGACATTGTGGGCGTTAATCCCGAGGTAGCTGACTTAGATGAGCCGGAAATGATGGATAACACAAATTCATTGTCAAAACAAGTATAAAAACTTCACCATTTGGCCTACTGCAGTTGTTACAACGGCTGGTGTATTCCTGTACATCAAACCAGGTGCTTCAAGGACTCCAGACTGCTCAATAACCTGAAATAATTTAGAGGGAAGAGATCATGTGACACAGTAAACTTCTGCAACAAATAAGACATTGAACCAATTAAAATGAAGGAAAGCTATACTTTCCAAGAGAAATTCCTTTCCCATGTGTTGGGAGAGCACACAATGACTAAAGTAGAGTTATAGCTTCACTAAATCAAATCAACCAGGCATTAAAAGGAAGAAAAGATCACATCCAATGATATAGTATGTTGAAAGGGGAAATGGAGTCCGCCAATCAATGACTGCTAAATCTCCTAATCCACAAAGAAAGCGTTCACACAAAGTTAAAGATCGTAATACCAAACATCTGGCTATGATAGATAGCCAATACTACAGCCAAAGTTAAACATTTAAATTAAGCCATGTGACTACTACCTTACCCAATAAACTTTTACAAGGACGCTTTGATAAATAATATAGACTAAAAAATGATATCACAATTAGTAGAACTAAAGCAACCAAGCCAGCTTAGCACTTTTTTATTGGGCCCAATAGGTCAGCATAACAGTCAAAAATTCAAAATACATGCCAAATCTCAGCATCATCCACACATTCCAATAATATTCTTGACTGGTGCATAGGCTGAAACATAACACAATCCAGTTCCATATACCAGTTACATTGCCACATAACCACATTCTATAAACCCTATAACATAAGAAACTGAAATGAAATGAAAGCATACCACACTTCCTTCAGCATCCTGCTCACTAGCAAGGTCTTGAAGAAACCACACAGCACTTCCACTATCAGCAACATCATGCTTCAATTCTAAAAGCTCAAAGATCAAGCTCTCATCGCGGCTCGGGTCTGCAAACACCTCCTATAAAAAACCACCAAGGCCCAAAAAACAAGTTAGTAAAAGAATTAGACAGAACACATAATATAATCAAAAGAGAAAGCATGACAAACCTGATGATCAGGGACTTCTCGAATGTTGCTGACATCCTACAAGAACCAAACCAGAAACCTTAATTTCAGCAACCAAAACTAAAGTCACACACCGTCTTCTAACGGTTTATGGTTACACAAAGAACATGGAGGACATGAAAATAATATTATAATAATAAAACAACTAATTATAAAAAATGCCAAAAGAGAAAAAAATGATCAATGACCTGGAACCTGTGGGGGAACGTGCTTGATATTTTGCCCCCAAACAAAGGGCGTTCGTAAACAGCATCTTCTGGCATTTTTGGTACCAACCAAGATAACAGAGGAGAGCACCACCACCACCCTAGTTCATATCAAAAGTGCAAAAATCACAGCCACGCATGTTAGCAATTCATATGAGCCCACAGAACAGAACCCAAAAATCAATGCTTTTTCAAGATTCTTGTTTTCATGAACCACCCCTTAGTTCAAAAGTTTGAGAATTTCGAAGCCAGACTTGAACCCGCGGGCTAGAGGGCTGGTCCGCACCGCACTGTTTTTTTCTTCTTTTTTTTCCCCCTTTTTTTAATTTAAACTTATGAAACATCAAACAACAACCAATGCAGCATTTAAATTTTACAGTTTTTTCATCTATAAAATCATAAATATTAAAACTTTCAGATAATGGAAAAAGCCTCGAGAGGACTCATGAGAGACTCACCAGAAGGCGGAGTCGCGTAGCAGTAGCACGGCGGCGGCGGAGGTGGCGTCGGTCACATGCGGCGGCTGTGGCGTGGCTGTCGGCGGCCAATCTTGCCGACAGTAAATAAGAAAACAATGACGGAGAAGGCTCCAGTTGTCTCTAACGAGTGTTCGGTTTACTGTGCTACTTCAAGGCAGCATATTGCTTCGAATATAAGCTGTTTCTTTTTTTAAAATTTTTTGTCCATTTTTTTAAACCAGTGAGCTTGAAAACTAGGCTAACATTTTAAAAGATACTTTTAGAAAATTTCATCTTCTAATCCTGGTCCCAAAAATGGTAATAAGAATTTAATACGGCAATCGACGAGTAGATTGTCAACTAAAAAAAATGTTATTTATTCTCCATTTATAAATTCATTGTAGATATATAATAAAAAAAATATTATCAGAATTGAAAAAATTGATCGATTCATTGCAGATTTTATGCCTATAATAAATATGTAAAATAAGTATAAATAACATTTTTTTAGTAACTCTAATGGCTAAGAATGCATTTAAAAATTGTAGCATTTTTTAAAATTATATATATATATATATATATTGGCTTCAATAAATAGTAAAAAGAAACCATAGATTATTTATCACGGCACTTGTATGAAAACACAATTGGAAAAAAAAGATTTTTCATACATCCAAAAGAAAAAATAATAAAGATAAAGAGTATAACAAAAAACACAAGAAAGAAGTTACAAACCTGAGAGAAAAAGATATACAAAGAATAAATGAGAGTCTCATTTATCCTTGGCGCACAGTAAAAAATTTCACCGATGTTAACCAATGTTGATTCATTGCACGAGTAAAATATTTTTTGAATTGAAAAAATTGTGTAGGCCCCGAAAATCTCGTCACTTTTCTACAAGTGTGGAGGAAAAGAAAAGTTTTTCTTCCGGAAGATAAAAGAATCTCTCTATACATGTACATAAGGGCCCTTTCCTTTTTGGTTGAAATGGAGGCTTTCTTTTCTTTTTATCCTGTCTGGATTTTAATAAGAAAAAGAAATCAGATTTAGAAAGAAACCTGAAAAGAGTGATTAAGGGCAGGGCATAAAGAAATTTTCATTTTTTTGGGTCCTGACCAAAAACAGTGTGTGTTACAAAATTTTGCGAAAATAGATACATTGATTGCCCATTTAGCTAGGCCCAGCATTGCACCCAAAACATAGAGACCCAACACATGGGCTTAATAATCTCACTGATCCCTAAAATATCAACATGATTGAATTCACCCAAAAAGAAAAACATGAGATTAAGGATTGAGGGCTGCGCAATTGCCCCCCTCCCCTGAGGGCGCGTGTGTGACCGGGGAAAAAAAGGCGAAAGAGGGAAAAAAAAAAAAAAAATCAAGGAAGCGAGTATTGAGGATCGTATTGACCAATATAACAAATGATGAGGGTCTCAGACCAAAAGAAACAGAAAAGGATCAAGATACCTTTCACTCCAACAGAATCCACAATATGTCTAATGAACAATTTTTTTTCTAGCATTCCGAGGCAGAAAAGCAATAAATCGCGATTGAGGCAGAAACATTGCAATACCCATCTAATAAGGCAACAAAAAATTATACGAAGCATAACCACTTCAACGGACAATCAACCACAGTCAAATAAGACAATCCAAAATTTAGACATAATGCACAAAACATCCCACAATCTGATGACGTTGACCCTCTACACCAAGATTATTTATACAATATCTACCAGCAAAATTTCCATAATATGCACGAATTAGTCACATTAGCTTAGCACAAATATACCAGAATAAATTGACACATTGGATAACTCCCGTCAACAATTAAACCAAAGAGGAACAAATTCCAAGTCAAGTCAATCACACAGCACACTTTTTTGGAAACACATTTAATTGACTCAACCAGTTGTCCGGTTGCACGGATCCATGTAAGACATTCCCTCCTGTGTCTACTTGTTTTCCTTGTTAATCCCACCTGATAGTTAGTTATCTTTCCCTAAGGAGAGCCCCTAGTGTGTAACGATAGAGGCTATATGAGTATTGAGTAGCCTCCTCTGAAGAAACGTTCTTAAGAATAATCCTCTAAGCCAATATTTGATCCCTTAGGACACTAGACAATGCTATTTGAAGTAACCTACCCTTCCTTTCAATTTTATAGACCAAAAGAAAAAATTGAAGAAAACAAAATTCCAAGTCTAGCATAAATGCATTATGATCTATCATAGAAAAATAATACAACGGGAAAATCAAAACACACACCGCAGATTGAGAACTATGGCATCACACCTATATCACTTCACAAACAATATTCCCAAAGCGATTCCTTAGCTTTTCTTCACCATATTCCAATCATATTGCAAAAGCTAAAATAAATATCAAATTTGTAATCTGTCCTTCCGAACCAGCCATTGGTTTTGCACAACTTATAAAAATACAAGCAAAACCAAACACAAGAGGCACAGAAACAATCAAGTAATTCAAAATGACATCCAATCCAACATCTTACATAAGGAAAACAAATCACTCAACTCAAAAGAGCACTTTAAAACAATCATAAGAACAGAACCACCACACAACAAACAACAACAACAACAACTAAGCCTTGTTCCACTAAGTGGGGTCAGCTATATAGATCAAACGAAACCATAGTGCTCTATCATATATCATATTTATGTTTAAACCATTAATATTTAAATCTTTTTTAACTATTTCACCTATAGTTTTCCTAGGTCTACCTTTATCTCTAGTTACAGGACTTCCCTCCATCTGATCCACTCTCCTTACTAGGGCCTCTATAGGTCTCCTCCACACATGTCCAACCACCACACAACAAAGTCATTTTTAAATACATCAATGAGGACACAGCACACAAAACAGAGAGGGATAAGATAGAAGAGAAGATGCAAGTCAATATATCCACCCTGAGCGACCTAGGGTAAAATAAATTTTTATTAATATAACCGGATGAATTTAAGGAGAAAAAGTGACCAATTGGAGAATAGGCTAAGCTATCCTCCCTAGACAACAAGAACCAGGAAAGCAGCAAAATTAAACAAACTCATGAGTACAACAGGCATCTCCATTTGATAGAGAAACTCACTTGAAAAAATGATACAGAACTGAAGTTACTAGTAACACACTAGCAATCATCCTCATGTCTTCAAAACGATTCAAAAGAAATCTATCTCACATGAAAATCAGGAGAATAACTCAGACTTTATTAATCTGAAACTGAAGTGAGTACATACATAAAAGAGGGTGCTTATTTATAAAGCTTCTAAGCTACTCTTACTAACACCCTTCTGATGTGGGCTTCCACAGCATATACAAGAACCAAAATCCAAAACAAGAAATATAACAAATCAATACTAACAATGCATTTATTGTGAAGACTTTCTTCCTTGCTTATCTATATCAGTATTTTCCGTAATTTCTTGGACTAGTCAATCTATATCAAAAACCTCTGGAAAGAGGACCAAAGAGAAGCCACAATTCAACCTCGTCTCAGCTCAGAAGAAATGGATGTAGCCATTAAAATGCACACATTGCACCAAACCAAATCCACTATCCACAATGGATTGAAGCTTCTTCCTCCAATAACTGCTATCATAACTTACAAGTTTTTTACCCTACCCCTTGGGAGTAATAGATACCTTTTAATTGCAAGTATAAGCACCCAAGTAGTGGCAGATATCTTTTCCTTGATCATTAAGAGGAGTGCTGAGCTCAAAACAGTTTTTAAGATCTGAGCTTGCAATCCTTTGAAATATCCCAATATGCCCTCCCTTTTCCATATGCCATAGAATACTCCAGAGACTGTTTTCTGTGATTTTTTTATCTCTTTTTTTGAGGTTGCTTCATCTGAGTCTGCAGATTGAATGATGACCTTGCACCTATATGCAAAAAGGAGATTTCAGAAGTGTCCTAGAAACCAAGTTCACAAGCCAAAAACAGTAGGAATGAACAATTATACACCTGATAGCTGGATAAGTTAAACAGGTAGCCACACTCTTGGAAATTGCACCTAAAAGAAAGGCCATAAATGCAGAAAGGGATGCTGGAGATGTTCCTTTATCATCTTTGTTTTGTTTATTCTTCAGTGCTCGTTGTTTCAGCTGATCAAACACTGTATACTGAAGGACATGGTAGTTCCACATTAAGCTATTTTGGTCTCAGATCGAATTGAGCATTCTAAATGAAATGTATCTTAACTGAAAGCACATAAACATGATATGGGATTCCACTCTTTATAAAACTACAGATTGATTTACCTGAATAGCAGGATTCGAGGTCAGTAACAAGGAAATGCTGAGGCCGTCAAAAGCATCACTCCAAGTGCCTTCTGTAAGGGTTTTCAAAAGCCCTTTAGACTTTCCAAAGTCACTCGTCTGCATCCTTGAAGAGGCTGTATCCAGGGGCTACATAGTCATCAATGAGATACCCTTGTATTAAACTTACAAAGTTGGATAAGATACCTTGTCTCTCATGCACAGCATAACAAAGGACAAACAGAAAATAATGTTATAGATAGTAACATAAAATAGAGTAGACACCCATGATGTATTAGCTGATCCTTCCCTGACATCATGGATTCTAGACCAAACACATACTAGATTAACCATTACAAACTTAATAGTTTTTTCCTGTATAAAATGATCGAACATGCCTTGTTCCAGAGATGCATTAGATCCTATGCTTTTGGTTCTACATTCCAATTATGAATCATCAAAAATCACATCATATACCATAAAGCATAACCATAAAAGATTTGAATCACAATTTCAACATAACCCAGACATCAATACAAACATAATGAATACTTGGTATCAATAGCTCCTGATCCAAACATCTTAAAAGAAAGGTTTCAAATGCACTGTTAAAACTTGGAATAGTTAATGCTGCCTCACCTGAGTCACAACGGCTGTGCAAGCCCCCGCAGCAGCAGCAATTACCAAGTTTGCTTTTGTTCCAATGGATTTGTAGCCACTTTTTTCCAGATACAGTCTTTTAAAGTAGCTGTAGCCATAGAAGTAGACAAACTGTGAAATGAAGGATTGAAGATTCTTTGTTCCAAGGCCCTGGTAAAGCGAAAACACCTGACGGGTTTGTATGGCCTCCCATAACACATCAGAAAGATTCCTGAATTAAAAGAAAAAAAATGAAATTACGTATATATACTAAAGAGTAAAGACAAACATTCTGCCGGATAGTCCTGTTACGCAATGGTCAATGAGTAAGATCAATTAACCTGTGTAATCAGCCTGGGGAATTCTGATAACTACAGAATGATACTTTTGATGCAATTTGGCATGCCACATGTGGTATAGGTTTGTCATTTGTAAAGACACTCCATTCCCATGCTTAATTCACTTAAAGAAACATAAAATCATTAATACAACTAAAACACTGATTTGGTCCTTATAAGACATAGTTTTTTTCTCAGTTTGGTCCCTCTACTTCTAATTTTCTCAATCGAATGCTTAAATGATCAATGTTGATCCAGCTTGGTGCTTCTGTACATTTATTTAAATCTAAAATCAAGACTTGTTAGACAACCATTTTTTTCTTTTTAAAAGCACACCCCTCCAGGGGGACCATTGGATCTCTAGTCTAGTTCTCTACGGTGCTTCCAACAAGTCACCTTTGCAAGGTGAACTGATGACTCTGCAAAGGAGCTTTTTCTATGAATTATGCCAGAACCGATTGTATCAAAAGCACTACTCTGAGTGCAATACTCAGTAGCTACAAAATAAGGACCAAAGAAACGCAATTAAAATGATTCAAGAATTTGATTGAGAAAACTTAATCAAATAAAGTTGCACCTTTCAAGGTCCAAAACGCGTAGTACATTTTTTGATAAAAAAAAAAAAATGAAAATTCAAACTACAGACTCATTGGATACGTGGCATGAGAAAATGGGGTACTAATGCTACAAAGCAAATACATGAAACTCGAAAGTCATGCCAATTATGCAGGTAGCTGATCACCATATCCTCACAAAATAACCATAATACAAAGACTCAATTCCAACCAAAAAAAAAAAAAAGGGGTAACATAAGGAAACTATTTTCAATCATATGAAGGGATTAAGAGTCCTTCCCACCATGACCAGTTGACAAACTTCAACAGAGCAAACCCACCAACGCTCAATTAAATTCAAGCGATATCAGCAAGAAAATTGGATTTCAACGATTCATGAAGAACAAGAAATGAATTATGAATGAAGGGTAAGGGATCAAAAGCGGGGCAATTTTGCAAAGAAAGAAAAAGGATTAGACGAAAATAAAATATAAAAAGCGAGGTAGTTGTACGGTTGTACCTGTACTTTTGGTGACCATGAGAACGAGCCTCGGCTTGGTACTTGGTCTTGCAGGTGTCCAAAGGGTAGAGGATGGTGGTACTCAGCAGCGATCCAATGGCCCCAGAAGTGGCCTCTGCCAGCGACTCAAGATCCACCATCACCTTCTTCTTCCTGTTCTTCTTCTTCACGGATCAGAGAGAGAGACAGAGAGACAGAGAGAGATTGAAAAGAATGCCAAGTTGGTTTAGGTTGGTGTGGTATTAATATTAGAATTTAATTTGTATGTCTTGGAAATATAAAATAATTTTATATTATTAATTAATAAAAATATTATAAAATATTTTTTTATTTTTTTATTTAAATAATTTGATATATTTTTAAGAATTTAATTTAAATTATTGACGGTATAGAAGTTTTACACTGTCAACTAATAGAAATAGTGGAAAGTGTCAGTTTACATAAATAACTATCTATTATAATAAGGGATCCACCATAATTTCTCATTTTTTCCTATTTCTATTGATTGACAGTATAAAAATATTTTATACTGTCAATGCATACCAATTAAATTATATTTTTAATAGATAAATTAAAAAAAAGATATATTAAATTATAATATTATTTTATACTATTAATATATAAATTAAAATTGTAGTGAAAGGTGGCTACAACTAGAACAGTTACTAGAGAGGGAAAATGAACAGGAAAAGGAAAAGATGGATTAAAATGTTTGGGACTATGGACCGAGCGACGCGCCCCGACAAAGATGGCTCGTAAAGCATGGGACGGCACCACGTAACGTTGTTAGTCGGGAATAGGAAAGGAAAGAAAACGTGAGTGGCGTGCTCGCTGCCGAGTCCGTGTGCCGTGTGTACGCACGTAGTATATACTACACAAATTGGTTACACTTCTAGACAAATTAGTTAAACTTTGTATGTATATTAATGTTGATGTATGCCACAAGCGTATAATATTTATATTTTTAATTAATTATATTTTATTATATGCATAATTTTTAAGGTAATTATTGTAAAAGTAAAATAATTAATGATATAATAATATATAATTAATATTACAAAAAAATTTATGTCAATAATATATTAAAATTAAATTCTTATTATGCACCAAAAAAATTAAATTCTTATTTATAAATTTTTGTTTAGAAAGTTTATAAATTGTTAATTATTAAATACCTACATGATAAATTGTTGGAGACGTGTCTTATACTTTGGAGATATCTTTTTTAAAGACAATAACATATTAATGTGATAATTTTTTTTTAATTAAGAGAAGCGTGGTTTTATAAATGTTTATTATTTTATCTATTTTATATTTATTTTTAAATATTTCAATATCTAACTAATAGTGGCAATTCCGGAAAAAATATTAGACACTAAAATGAGATTCTCTTTATAGTCTTATGTGTTAATCACCTAATTTTTCAAATTAATGAAATTAAATATTTTTAATTTTTGAAAAAATAATCAAAAATAGAGGAGCGGCACACTTTTTAGCCCATATTTCATGATCCTTAAAGGAAAAAAGAAATTCAACCCAATTCAACAAAAAAAAAAAAGGCAATTTACTATTTGCTAGCTTAAAAAAAAGAAAGTGAGCTAGGTATGAGAAAATGAACTCATTCGGGTTGTCACTTGAGCCTTTAGCATTTACGCTAATCGCACCATATAACAGTCACATCGTTAAGAAATAATCAAATAGGGATCATATATGCCTCTTTAAAACTCCTCATACCAAGAAATAAAGGGATAAAATCCCCCTCAAATTAACACTTCATAATATCAATCATTCTTTCATGACATTGGTCAATTCGTAGTAAGAGGAAAATTAAATTATAAATCTCCACATATCAGGAAATAGAGGAATAAAATCTCCTCCCTCAAATTCTTCCTAATATCATTCAATTCTCCATGATATCGTTCAATTCCTAATAAGAGAGAAACTAGTAGATGGAGTGCTCCCAAAAAGAACTAATTCGATCTCTATATAAATGGTTCAGCCGTCAAAGTAAGAACCATCTTTTCTACTTTCTTCTCTCGTGCACCTTTACTTAGATGTCAGAGTGCTTATACAAGTAACATCTCTGCTAGTTGCCGCATAATAGGTTATTAGAGAGTAATAAACTTTTTTGCCCATGCCCCAGTGTGCTTTTTCCTTAATCTTAGACAAGACAAAAATTTTTGTGCTTAAACTCGG
This sequence comes from Pterocarpus santalinus, assembly GCA_031439595.1. Classification (NCBI taxonomy): domain Eukaryota; kingdom Viridiplantae; phylum Streptophyta; class Magnoliopsida; order Fabales; family Fabaceae; genus Pterocarpus; species Pterocarpus santalinus. The sequence continues at coordinate 19,458,183 of CM062531.1, forward strand.
ATAAATACAATTCACTTATTTCTTCTTTTTTATTTTATCCTTACTTATTTTTGCAATAAAAATAATATAGAAATTGTTTTACTCACTAATTTTTTCTAAATTTTTGTTTTCAATTTCTATTGATAGTGACAATTCAATTCAAACTTCAGCTAGTTTTGTGGCATTTTTTTTTTTATGTTTTTGGCTTTGTTTACAATACTCACAATGATGGTCAGAGCATGCGCTGCTCACAATATGCTCATTAATTTTTCTATAGCACTAAAAAATTATATGTGGAAAATTTCCTAGAGATCAAATAAGTGTACGGAATAAATATACTGAATTTCATGTAAATAAATATATATCATGGAATAGAAAACTTGTTTGCGTCACATGCTCTAAACATACTTGTAAGCATTATAAAGTTCTCCTATGTTTTTAGTTGGTATTAAATTGATAAATTAGTGTGGCGGCTAGTCAAGATTGGCAATGCGCGCAGTCCATTATTCAAAGAGAGTATAGAGTGGCAACAAAACTTTGTTTCTTCTAATCTAGGAAGAAGCTGATTTTTGGGACCTTCAAATATAGACTACACCATTCAACTCATCAGAGCCATTCGTGTACAACAAACGCTTAACAACAACCGTCCAGGCAATAGAGCGAAAACATGGCTGTTGTCACTTGTCACTAATTAATAATTAAGAAGCCCGAGGCACATGAACTTTGACTTGCGCACTTCGCTTTAGGTACAGTTTTAACGCAAGTTGGTTCGTCCACAGATACACATAAACCACGTTAAATTGCAGTATGCAAGCAAAACAAGTAGAGAGTCATTATATATTACAGAATTAGACACATCTGTCGTAATCTTCCTTTCTATAGAGCATTCCCAGAAACTGCCAAATAGCAAGATATCTGCATAATTTAGGACCTATTTGTTTAAGATGTTGATTGAAAAATGAATTCTTTACTTGCTTTCAATAAACGCAATTGGGAAGCATGTATATGCTTGTTTTCAGCAAGGGAAGTCTAAAACAAACATAAAGTAATATTGAAAAGAATGTAAATAGACATAGCATTAGAATCCGTGATACCATATCTGGTTGTGAGAAATTTATGTATAATAGCAAATAAAAAAAATGGATTAGCAAGTGATAATGAGCACTAAAATAGACTTATAGAGTTAGATGTACCAACTCACACGGTGCAATGATAATAAATATCTGCAAAGCATTAAAAGAAAAAAAGAACATCAACTTTTAATATGGAAAACCTCCTAAATATTGAGGAAAAAATTACAGAACAAATTGTGAGAAAATATTCTACTATATTTAGGATAACTACAATATATCCTTTTCATACTGTCTTACATAAGAGGTAAATATAGTATTTTTAAGTGAAAATCCTCTTATTCAAATACTACAATTTTTCTTCCCTTCCAACCATTGCAGAAATGATCTTGGAAGCAGTCATATGGGATCCATGCTGATTAACTCGACATGAAGTTTCAACTTGTCTCGTGCCACAAGCTTTGTCATCATATCAGTAGAATTTTTATCAATGTAAATCTTTTTCAGATTGAACTATTGTTCTTCCATTGCTTGGCATAGCCAATGATATCTAACATCAATATGCTTTGTATGTGAGTGGTATATCGCATTCCTGCTTAAATCCAAAGCACTTTGACTATTGCAATGGATAATAAACCTATTCTACTTTCCCCATTATTAAAGAAACCTTTTCAACCAAAGCATTTCTTTTCTGGCTTTGGTCATAGCAATATATTTTGCTTCAGTAGTGGACAAGGCAACACACTTTTGCAATTTCTAGCCTTCCAATCTTGCCAAATCAACATGCCCAGAATTTGCTTTGTGAGGCCTACACTACAAGAAAAAGCTATATTAGTGGCAGAATATTTGCGACCGATGCTATCCATCACAAATTTCAGGCAGATTAGTAGCGGAATATGGCCGCAAAGTGAGCCAAACAGAGGAGAATATATATATATATATATATATATATATATATATCTTATGTATTTGTGACAGCAAATGCCCCCGCTATTTCGAGCCATCACTCAATGTTGAACAAGGAATTATAATTTAAGCATTTGCGGCGGCATTTGGCATAGCATTTGTGGCAGCAACATGAAATGCTACTATTAGAGTTTGTAGCGGCAAATGTCCCCACTAATTGGTATACATTTGCGACGGCATTGTTGAACCTGATGTTAATATTTGCAATGGCAATGGTTATAGCATTTGAGGCAGCTTTTGCCGCCGCGAAATGGTCAATAGGGAATACTAAGTATAGTATTTGCCGCCACTAATTCAAAAAATATTGCAGCAGTTATTGCCATCACTATTGACTTCGTGAACTTCAAAAAAAAATATTTGTTTAGAAGTTTGCGACAGCAAATTGTTACTTGAACTTTAATGACAAAAAGTGTCATGGCCTTTTGTCGCCACAAAAAAATTTATATTAGTATTGAAACATATACGTGCTACACTTTCTGCTCTCTTTCCTTATTCTTCTCTTCTTTTTTCGTCTTCTTCTCACATCCTCTCTCATCCTCCTCCATGCACCACCTTCCTCCTCCTCCTTCTCCCTTTCCATCTCTTGTTCCTTCTCCCCCCCCCTCTCTCTCTCTCTCTCTCTCTCCCTCTCTATGTTTCTTTTTTATTTTTTGCACCTTCTCTCTTCTTTCTACATTCTCTAACCACCTCTAATCATAGTGACTATGTCATCACAGCTGGTAGCTTCACCAACTCCGCCACCAACTTTTCACCTTAGCCACCAGGTTTATTTTTAAAAAAAATTTATTTCACTAATTTTAATTTTTTCATAATATATATTACCAATTTTAATATTGTTGATATTGTCAATAATTTTTCTGTATTTCTTTGTTAAAGATTTCATGGACTGATTTGAAGAAATAGAGGTAATAGAGGACTCACTGGAGGAGGTAGATAAATATGTTAAAGACTCAGTATAAAATCTTGGAGAGTTAAGTGAAGTTGTTTTAGACTCACTAGACAAAGTTGAAGACTCAGTGGAAATTATTGAAGATTCAGCGAAAGTTGTTGAAAACTTATTAGAAGTTGCTCAACATTCAATGAAGGAAAATGAACCTCAATGACTTCGAGATAAACCAGAGATAGTTAGAGATCTATTGAAAATATGGGTTCTAAAGTTTTATTAAGCCATATATTTGTTTATTTGTATGGATGTTAAATTTTTGAATTAGATTTGCTTTGTTATATGATCTGTATATGAATTTGAAGATTTAATTTTTTTTCCTCGAGTTGGTTGTTTAACCGCCTCAAATTAGAGAGAAGCAAAGTCTGCAACAAATTAGAGGGTGACGAAGCTACCACAAATTAGAGGGGAACAAGGCCCCGCCACAAACTAGAGGGGGACAAGGTTGCCGCTAGTATTTACGGCGGCAAACAATTATTAGCCCATGATTATGTGGCGGATCAATGTTTGCCGCAAATATACTTTTTGTGGCCGATTTTGGCTCATTTGCAAGGGCAAAGTCCACTGCAATTGGCCAATTTTCTTGTAGTGTTAGGTCTTTCATATCAAAGGTTTTTGATAACTCATTTTTCAAATCACCAATCATCTTCACATCCTATCCAACTATCAACATATCATCTACATAGCAAAAGGATGATGAACTTATTATTTGGAAATGTTTTGACATATACACAATGATCTGTATCAACCTTGGTATATCCATGACTCGTTGTGAATGAGTCAAATTTCTTGTACCACTATCTTGGAGCCTGCTTAATCTATACAAACTCTTCTTTAATCTACAAATCACGTGCTCCTTTCCAGTCTTCTCAAATTCTTCTAGTTGATCCATGTAGATTTCTTCCTCCAAATCTCTATTGAGAAACACAATCTTCAATCTAATTGCTCAAGCTCCAAATCCAAGTTAGCTGTCAATCCAACTATAACTCAAATAGAACTTATTTTGTAGCTGGAGAAAAAATCTCATCAAAATCTATTCCTCATTTTTGTTCAAAGCCTTTCACATCCAAATGAGTTTTATACTTCACCAACTTATTGTTATCTTTCTTAAGATTGAACACCCATTTGTTCTTCAAGGCTTTCTTGCCTTCAGCAAGTTCCATAAGCTCATAAGTATCATTCTTCTCTGAGGATTCCATCTCTTCTTTCATGGCTTTCATCCAATAGATTTCATCCTTATGAGTTTGAAATTTTGCAAAACTCTCTAGCTCCCCCTTATCGATGAGAACGATGTACTCTGAACTATGGTACCTGCTAGATGGACAATGCTCTCTATCAGATCTTTGAAGCTATGTTATAAGAGCTTGCTCCCCTTCTTAACACCTCCTCTATCTTTAGCATCATAAATGGCTAGCTCATCATCAACCCTATGTTCAAGTAACTATTCCCCTTTTGTGGCATTTTCTCTTGGAGAATAAACTGGTGTAAAATCAACCTTACCACCAGGTTCATTATTGGATTTCTCTGGAATTGTAGAATCCAACATAGTTTCATGCTCATGAAACACTACATCTCTGCTTCTAATAATCCTCTCTTTTTCTCTAAATCTTGTAGTTTGTAGCCAAGTTTCTCATCTCCATAGCCCATAAATATACAATGAATGACTCTATCATCAAGATTTTGTCTCTACTCCTTATTTATATAAGCAAAGGCTTTGTATCCAAACACCTTTAGATGAGAGTAACTAATATCATGTCCGAATCATAGCTTCTCAAGAATGTCAAAACACAAAGGAACAAACAGAGAACTATTAATCAGATAATATGCGGTTTGAACATTTCACCCCAAAATGGCTTAGGCAGCTTAGCCAGTCTCAACATACATCTGACTTTTTTCATAATCGTTCTATTAATTCTTTCAGCCACACATTATGCTGTAGGGTGCCAGTAGCTGTCTTCTCATATCTGATGCCATGTTTAGTATAATAATTCTTAGGGTGAATTACACTGACTCCCCTAAAGTTTAGTGTAATTACACTCGGCATCCCTCTGTCTATAGATAATATACTAAGCAAAGCGAATTAGAGGGGTGCCGAGTGTAATTACATTGAACCTCAGGTAAGGTCAATGTAATTCACCCTAATTCTTAAATTCATAGGAAATACACTCACCCCTCATTGTTAGTGTGAAAACACTTCAAAGGTTTTTTTGGTTTCTCTTTCCACCATAGTATCAAACATTTTGAAGTATTGAAACAATTGGTCTTTCCTCGTTAAAAAATATACCCATACTTTCAGTGAAACATAATTAATGAACATCACAAAATATTTGCTACCACCCAAAGTCTCCACCTCCATGGGATCGTATATATCAGACTAAACCATATTCAAAATATTCTCTTTCAATTTAAACGTTTCACTAAAAGACATCCTATGATGTTTGTCAAACAACCAATGGTCCTAAGGATTTAGCTTTATATCTTTGGCATAAGAAATAAGAGACTTCCTAGCCAAAATCTACATCCTTTTTCACTTAAATGGGCCAGTCTTTTATGCCACAAATTTGGTGAAGCATCATTTTTTACTGCATTCAATCCTCCTATCTATTTGACTTGAGTCTTGTATAGTGTGGCGTACATCATTTCTTTAGCAACAGCTATCAAGCCTTTGGAAAGTTTCGATTTGGCATCAGCAAAGTCATAGCTATGGTATCCGGCTAGATCCAAAGCATGCAAGGAGATCATATTTAGGCGTAGATCTGGCACATTTTGCACGTCCTTCAATGTCAGTGTGCAATTGATGTTAGTTTAAATGCATATATAACCAACTCCCACAATTTTTGTATTGCTGCTATTGCCCATTTTTATTGCCAAAGTCTCCTACTTTATATGCAATAAAGAATTCCTTATCAAGAGTGGCGTGATATGATGTTGCTAAGTCAATGGCCTATTCAACACATAAATCTACAATACGGCACTCTTCTTCTCTAATAGAAAGCAACACTACTTCCCTATCTATCACCAGGGTTGTAGTATTTTCGCCATCAGTCATGACCTGATTCCTCTAATTTTTCTTGTCTTTGTTTTTCCAAACTTTACAATCCCTTTTGATGTGTCCTTTTTTATCATAATGGTAGCAATTGAACTTTCTTCTAGATTAGGATTGTAATCGATCTTTGGATTTCCTGGACCACCCTTTGCTTTTACTTCTCCCCTTATTCTCTGTGACAAGGGCTTAGGAATTATTTGTTCTATGTCTTTTCTTCTGGTATCTTCATTGAACATATCGTATTTGACTTGAACTAAAGACATTTTTTCTTTCAAAGCAGAGTTGTTTAGTGACACCACCAAGGTCTTCCAGTTATCCAGCAAAGAACTCAAAAGTAATAGTGCTTATAAGTCATCATGCAACACTATCTTCATGGTGCTCAACTAATTTACCAAATCTTGGAAGTCATTCAAGTGCTCAACAATAGACCTTCCATCTTGATACTTGAGATTCATCAGCTTCCTAATTACAAAAGCTTTATTTTGTGTCGTCTTTCTCTCATAGAGATCCTTTAATTTTTTCCATAGAGTATGGCATCTATCTTTGTGGCCACATGATGGAATACACTAATATCCACCCATTGCCTAATTAATCTAATGGCCTTTCCGATGCATCCCTTTCCAATCATCTATTATCACATTGTCTGACTTTGCTTCTCACTTTTCCAAAGGATCATATAGATCCTTGTAGTAAAGGATATCCTCCATTTTTGACTTCCAAATAGAGTAATTTGTAGCTGCCAGCTTGATTATAGTGCCTGTATTCTCCTCCATTTAATTTAACAACACGACCCATAGCTCAACTTGGTTTTGATACCACTTGTTAAGCTTTGGGATTGATTCTCAATGTAAATTGAATGATGCCATCGTGGCAATGAGCACTAAAATAGACTTGATAGAATTAGATATACCAAGTCATGTAGCATAGCGATAATAAATATGTGCAAAGCATTTAAAAAAAGAATACCAAATTTTAATGTAGAAAACCCCTCAAATATATAGGGAAAAATCATGGGGCAAACTCTGAAAAAATATTTCACTATTTTTGGGATAATAACAATGTATTCTTGCCATATTTTCTTACACAAGATGTAAATATAGTTTTTCTCAGTGAAAACTTTCCTATTCAAATACTACAATTTTATGATAATTACAATATCAAGGAGTAATTGAGATGATAATAAAAAATATTCTCAGTGTATTTGCTCACACCCTATACTCTTTGGGATTTACCTACACTCTTTATTGTTCTTCTCACTTTTAGAGATTAACTCACTTTACATGGCTCCCGCTCTGCAGCTCTAATTCTTTCTTATTGCTTTGCTTGCGGCACTGAATGGCAAACTCACCTCTATTAATAGGGGTTCCTCACAGTGTGAAAATACTACAACAATTCGACTCATGAGTTGAAATTTCAGCCTCGTTTATTGCCAACCTATTGTATTTTAGACCATGAGAAATACTTATATGGCTCAGGAATATCATATGATTATACTCCCAGACCAATTATATAAGTGTGTTTTATATGAGACCCACTATTAACACACAATTCCATAAAAATGCACTTATATAATTGGCCGGGAGCACAGCCACGTGGTGCTTCTGAATCATGTAAGAATTTCTCTTTAGACCATGCGAATTTTACTTCACGCATGCAACAAGTTTTTTATACCTCTAACCAAATTTATTGCTGGTAATAAATTCCTTGTCTCCATTTCGTTTCAACTATTACAGCTGGACCCTACACAGAGTGCTTCGAATTCCTCATTTGAGTACTTCATCAACATGAATACCCATTGCCCATAGAGTTTATTTCATTGTTTTGATGTTGTTTAACAATGCTGATCAACTGAGCTTGATCATAGCAATTTTATATCAGAAGTGACAAAGCAATTGCAATCATGATTCCTTGCTAGCCCAAGTGAGATTAAGAAAAGAATTGAGAGTGACTACTTGAAGAGGAACAACATTGATAGAAAACTATATCGGTGTCTTGCATGAAGAAATGGTCCATTTGCTTCATTTAGTAGTTTAGTTTAGAGAAAAGATAAATTGTACGTTTGTAATCGAAACATAAATGACATGATCTGATATCTAACCGTTCCTTTCAGAAAAAAAAAATTAAGAAGATAAATTATAAATATTTTAGACATTTGATTGGGAGAATGTCGATTAGAAATGTCGACATGTAATGTTCATATAACGCAGCTGTTTAAAGTCTCAATAAATCATGTAGCACCTTATTGAGTTCAGGTGCATTTTTTTTTTCACTTCCCCATTTACAAATTGATTTCTTCTGGCTTCATTGGTTTTCAATGCATATGATTCATTTCTTTTTCACATTAATTTTAGTGCTTGTATGTTTCAATAATCAATTAGTCCAATGGTTTTTCCTTGCATCATTCAAGAAATAGACAAATAGGGCGGAGGTAGTTGCTGCCTTCTATGTGAGAGGTACGGGGAAGTTTCAAGACTCCTTGGCATAACGGAGTAGGTAGAATTTAAATAGGAGAAATAATAGGTAAAAATTATTTTTGGCATAATTTGGCACCAAAAGAAAAGTGGAAAGAAAGTAAGATTATAAAAAATTTGCATCTTATCATTCACTGACAAGAGATTAAAAAAATAAAAGCAAACGTGACTTCATTTCTTTATTAGCAAAGCAAATTAAAATATTTGAACAATTATTTTCTTTTTCATTTTTTAAGTATTTACAAGGTATGGGTTGTGAATCTCCTTCAAATATACAAAGCACTTATAGAGGAAAAATGCGTCTAAAAGCAATTGGAAAATTGTAGAAATAATATTAAAAAAAATTAGAAAATTATCCATGCGACAATCCACTATTCCAATAATAGAATGTTAAATTCTGATCCTATGTGATAAAAATAATTTAATTAGAAGCGTGCACGGAGCATCAAAGTCAGGATGGCCGAGTGGTCTAAGGCGCCAGACTCAAGTTCTGGTCCTCGTGAGAGGGCGTGGGTTCAAATCCCACTTCTGACATTTTATACAATTTAATTTAAAGCTATATTCTTTTAAAGGTTGGGCTTAAAAATTGGACTGTGAGTTTTTTCAACCGTCCACTCTCCCATTGGGCCCATTGGCAACCAATTTGAATCCGGGGAACCCACTAAAGCTGCCTAAAAGGCTGAAACCATTCCGACCAAATAAGCCATTCATCACTGAAGTAGCATGCAGTCTATCCAAAATTTTTTTAAAAAAAAAGTAGTGGCATGAAAATGACCAAAAAAATAAGGAAAAAGAGTGGCATGGGACATGAGTTCTTCAAAAAATGAAAAAGAAAAATAAAACGGTGGCATTTTGGATGAAAATTAATGAATCAAACAACTTAGACTTAATTCTCCGCGGACCTTTACAAATTACGAACATAGATGCTCTTCTTTTACTTATTATTATTAAGTGGAGGGGGTCCAATTTCTAAGAGAGATGTATACAAATTTTTTTGTATAAAACTAGAGAGTCAATACTTATGCAATGTTGAATTTTTTATGTAATGTTAGAGTTTTTTTAAAACCATTCATTACGGAAGTCAAAAATAGTAGCATGAAGTGTACACAAAAAGAAATAGTGGCACGAAGATGATAAAGACAAAAAAAAAAAAAAAAAAAAAAGCAGTGGCAGTGAGTTCTTAGAAAAATGAAACAGTGGCATTTTGGATGACAATTAATGAATCAAGCTAATTAGACTTAACGCTCGTTTGGATAATATCACACTTTTTTTTTTTTAACTTTTTGAAGGTTAGAAATCGTATTGTTAACTTTTTATCCTATTTGGCTATTATAGTTTGTTACTTACCAGAAAATTATTTCAAAGTTTTTTTGAAAAATTAAAATAAATTTAATTTAAATGTATTAATAGTGTAAAATAGTTTTACACTATCAATCAATAGAAATAGTGGAAAGTGTTAATTCATCTACATAACCACCCATTATAATGAGGGACCCATCATAATTTTTTACTTTTTTTCTATTTTTATTAGTTGACAGTATAAAACTATTTTATACTGTCAGTATATACCAATTAAACTCAATTAAAATATTTAACTTGTTAAGAAATATTTTTTAAAATACTCTAAATAAGTACTTCTATTACTATATATTCAAATATAAAATAATTTATTTATAAATTACTTTTCAAAAATTACTTTAAGATAAGTGCTTAATAAACTATATGTATCTAAACGGTCCTTAATTCTCCAACGATCTCTGCAAACTACAAACATAGATGCTCTCCTTTTATTTATTATTAAGAGCAGGGGGTCCTATTTGAAAGACAGACGTATACAAATTAATTTTGTACAAAACTAGCGAGCCATCGCTTATGCAATGTTGAATTGTTATGTAATGTTAGAGTTTTTTTTAATAACAAAAATTGTACTTTTTCTTTTATAATAAGTCTCTCTTCTGTGTGAATAAGGAGAGAGAATCTAAATCTCACCGATCCAACAAATATTATGCCTACAATGAGCTTTTAGGCTGTGCTGAGACCAAGATTTATGTGTCCATATCTATATAAGTTGTTCTTTTTTTTGAAAAAGAATTGATGCTCCAAAAGCTTTGCGTAATTATTAACATTTTGGTTTCCTTAAGAAGGGGTTCGTGGAGAGGGGTTGGATTATGAACAAGTCCTAATTCCTGTGTATTTCGCTCATTCTTTTTCTCTTCTTTTACTAATCGTAAAACTTCAATCATAAAATTAATAGAACAAAGCATGTTCATGTAGGGGAAAGAATTAGACACATGAGAAACAAGAGCATGACACAATAGGAAATAAAAGAAAGGGGATGAAAGTACGTACACAAAAATGAAAATTCTATAAGAATCAAGGACCTCATAATACAGAACATTCCATTACAGTAAGGGCATTTCTTTAGCTTGTCTTATTGGAACATTTTACCTCCAATTGAGCTGTAAGCATTTTTCTCTTTTGGCTAAAAGTGCTACAGCCAAGTCTAATTATCTTATGTAGCAACTTCATATATAACTGTAAGAAAATGATAACATGAGCCAACATGGAGGTGACACAAAAGAAACTGGTCCCCAACCTGTTCTTTTCAAATTGGGACCCTTCAAGAGGTCGAAGAGTCCATCCCTTGAAGAGGAAAAAAATGTTTCAAGAATAATAGGATTTTGTTGTGATTTTGTAAATCCCAAATTTGCTGACAATGCACATGTACATCACGTGGACAGTTGAAATTTCACTATGCATTTGCAACAAATGAACAATCTACTTGTTTTTTGCAGTTTTTGAAATGAATATTGTTGGTATAGACGTACATTTACATTAAGGAAAAATATACTTTTAGCTATCCTTTAATAGGATCAATCACAAGTCACAATGTCCAAATGATGCCAACGTAACCAGGTGGGACCCCTGACTAGTAATATTTTCATGTTCACACTGCCTTAGCTATGATACAAGCAAGAACAAGTATCACTCAGCAACAAGAAGTCCTACAGTTTTAGATATTTATTACCTCCATTCGTTCATGGCTCGCATGAACCATGAAGGGACTTAGATATTTTATCTTGAGGGGCTAATGAATTTAAATTGACAATCTTTTTCTTTTAAAAAAGAAAAAGAAAATTAGGTCACAATACAAAAATAACAATTCGGCTTTATGGTACTAATCACGGTCAGCTACATAAATCAAACGATGCCATAACGACATGTGGTAAATCATGTCTACATTAAATCATTAGAAGTTAAATCCTTTATAGTAGTTTCACCTACACTTTCTTTGGGTTTCCTCTACCTCTAACTGTTGGAAATCAATGACAATTTTGAGCATACTAACAATTTTTAGGTCACAAATTAAAGTAATATTTATAAAATAAATTATTAGATTTGAGAATAAAGCTATAACTGTTGTTGGGGCCATGGCAACCACCAGCCACTTGTCTCCACCACTGGGTAGCCCTTCTTTGTCAAGAGCATGTTTGAACTGAGGCCACATTTTGAGTGGGATGGGCAATGTTTTAATGAGCACAAGTAAATGCAGTGCAGTGACATCTTGTCCTCATTAGTTAGACTACGTTTCATGGACTTGGAAAGGATCATAGTGATAACCACAGTCACTTTCTAGTGGTTCATCATAGATAAGGAGTGAACATCTTTCCAACAAGAGAACAAAGAATGCAAATTTGTTGCAGGAATAAGCGGGTGATAGAATCAGCTACGAATTTGCTTTTCTCCAAACATTGTTTGTCCCTTGTGCCCTCCTTGTCTGGCTTATTTTCAAAGGGTGGCACATGAGAACCTTCCCTCTTTGTGCCAAAATTCAGCAAATGTCAATACCATAAAAGAATATATCATATCAACACATCAATAATAGAGCTGGAAACAAAACCAACATTTCTGTAAAATTTTCAGGTTGACTTTTTACCAAGTCCGCTATAGTTGCCAAAATGGTTTTGAATAGACTCTTCTCCGGTGATTTTGTGCTCGACAGCAAATATTCCCTAGCTATTTCATGACTGGATATGAATATATCATTTTTAAATTGACAGGGCGGCTTGGTGGTTATGCACTTATGTGCTGCGAGGTTTAAAACATAAACATCAACTGGTGGCGGTTCCGACAGCGAACCAATCAGGTAAAAAAGTTACTACATAAATACAAATATAATACCTTATATTTGGATATACTTGAAATAAAATTTATGGAACCCAAAAACAAGAAAGTGTATCTTGAACAAAATTATTGTAGTTTCTTGTTATAGTAAGAGTACCTAAAGATAATGCATTAGATTTGTATCCATACAAAAATCTCTCAATTAGATAAGCTTGCGAATACTTAATTTAGTAGCCACTAAGAACCACTCTTGCATGGAATGCCACCCTCCTGTATTTGTCATACGTTATGTTTTGATACCTCGTCTCACAATTCACAAAGGCACAAAATTCAGGTTCTTTCAAAAGCATAAGGTATCAAGTTCAGAGGCTCCCTACCTCTAAAAATAACATTGAAAGGGAAAGAAATACTATTGAAGCAAGAGAATATAAGGACCATGTACCGGCCTTTGGTGCTTTTTATTGGCTACAACCCTGGTATTTTATGTTGATAAATTCCAATTGTTAAAGTCTTTTGGTTTTGTCTTTGATAATCTTGTCATGGTTCACAGATTGGACATCCTGTTTTCTCTTGCTGAGATCATGCTCTACAGAAGTATCAAATTGATTGCTTAGGTTATCCTTGTTCTTAGAAACAGTTCACTTAAAACTTTGAGATAAATTTTACTGACATTTAAATAAATAAACAAGAGGGAAGGAGAAAGAAAATTTGTGTAGTATAAAATGAAAAACATACATAGTTTGTGTTATTATCTCCAAAGATCCAACATTTCCTGAAATTTGACATTTGAATTTTAAAAGCTGGTATCTACCACAGCACAGTGCTTGTTTCAGCAGAGAAATATAGGTAATATTCAAGAGAAAAGAAGAGAGAAACTACACCAAAACCAAGTAAAAGTTGGAATGCTCAAGCAGCCACCATACATTTCTAGGGGCTGTCCACTTCCTTCTTCTACAACTCTCTTCTCTTTACCCGAGGAAGGATCATTTTCCTGAAATAAGCAAGAGGAGGAATTTAATTTGCTAAGGTTAATCAGCATTTATATATATTGACACATAGGCACACCCCTATAATAGAAACAAAAGCATGACATCTACAAGAGTTGGATATAGTGGTAAGCAACCTACAAATGTTTAAAATAGAAACAAAAGCATAACACAAACAAAAGTTGGATATAGAGGTAAGTGAGCTGCACTCTCAATGAGAGGACCGAGGTTCAAACCTTGGAGAAGGCCATTGTTGGAGCGCCTTTTAATTGCAACAGTGCTTAAAGATAGAGATATCATAAAGACCAAAAATTAGTTTAAAAAAAGAAAAGAAAATAAAAGAAAAGCATAACCATACCTACTGATCTTTTGCAGTGGAGGACTGCTTCATAAATGGAGTTCTCATGATCATGCAAATCACCAATAGGAGGGGTTGTAATTGGTTTTGAAGATGCTTGCAGTGAACTGCTCAAACTTCTAACTTGCCAATATGTCTTATCAATATCATCAACTCTGGTACTTTTCCTTGAGCACCCTACTTTCTGGCCTAATCGGTTGACATACCTCAAAAAGTATACCAAGGTTCTCCATGTTGATCTTCTCCACCTTTTAAGGAAGCCATGATGAATTTCCATAGTTCTTGGAGAAACAGTTCTAGAACAAAGGGACGAAGAAACAAGCTTGGTTTGAGTAAGATCTGGGGTGGTATAGTAGGACTCTACTTTGGAAGGGCCAACAAATACAGGTCTGAGAATGCCATCAGAGAAAATCTCATCAGCATGGACAAGAACAATAGGTGATTGAGTGATAGAAGTATCAAAATTAAAGTTTTTGCATTCATGGGAACTGTAACTAGATTTTCTGAGAGGCTCCTCAAGGCCATCCATAAGGGATTTATTACAGTTTGACAACCAACTGTATGAAAAACTATCACTGGCTATTGGCACTGATGTTTCCATTTTGCATAAGTAATGATGAATAAAAACTTATATACTCTAAGGAAAAAAATTGATGTTATTGGTAGCTTATAGTGACAAAACAATGGTGACCACAAGGGGAAAGTTTGTCTATTCTATCAAGGTCAAGTAGGGGACAAATGGAACAACATAAATGCAAAAATGTATTGACTTCAAGTAGTAAGTTTAGCTTGCTTTCTCATCTTTATAGTTAATGTTTGTGTGCAATCTCTAAGGGACAGACACAACATGAAAAATACCACTGTGAGAAAATAGGGATTGAGTTCACGTAACTAATCACACCAAATATATATATATATAAAAGAGCATGATGCACGCCATGTTTTATGATGTAAAATGGCGTTGAAATAGCATATGGTATAAAATTATTGGAATTATAATACAAAATATCGTTAATTGAATACACTGTAAAATATTCACACAACAATTTTGAAGAAATATCCTAATCATTGAGCACTGGCTAACTTAATTACCATCATGAGGAGCACATGATTAAGTTATATATATGAGAAGGGAATGGAATGCCCTACTATGTAACTCAAAATTTTTATTTAAAGAATAAAAACCTTACTGTGTTGATGTCTTTTTCAGTAAACACTGATATGGTGGCCTAAAATTTTAGAGCCAAAGGTTTGAAATCACCATCACCAGAAATTGTGGGACGTCCTCTATAATAGAAATAAGGTCGGCCTTTATTGAAGCATCAACTTGTTCACACAAGTGGATGTCTATGAAAAAAAAGATACCAGAACTAGAAGAGAAACTTGTCCCCACAATATTGAATATATTTTCAATCAAACAGAATAGATAGAAGCACAAAACAGCATAAACACCTAAAAAGAGAGGTTATAATCTTAGTTGAAAGACACCCACTTTCATACATAATTTTACAAAGAAAAGAAAAGGCCTCTTATTTTGAAGGCAAAGACATGTACTATAGAACTTTTAACTTTATCAAATCAAACTTTATTCATCCTCTCAACTGCCACTCTTTGTTTTAACAGAATAAATGGATATCATTAACTATAGCCATTTAAGATACATCCTAACTGAAAAACTAATGGGACCAAATAATAACATTACAGTTGACAGGTAAAATCTAAAGTTGTGAATGATTCTATTAGACAACTATATATATTTAAAAATATAACTATACCTGATTAAAAAAAGAAAAAGAGAACACTAATCAATCCAAATGAGAGATCCATCATTTTATTTGAGAAGTGGCATTAAGACAGTTGCTTGTCATTTCTTGGAGTCATGTTATTAAGACTAGTCAGAATTTTGTTGGAAATAGATAATCCTTGATCAAAATCTAATTCTAGGAAACTTATATTGGAGTTTTCCAATGAGTAAAGTTGAATAGAATTCCACGAATGCCTTATTACTTCAATGATTTGACGGTAAAGTCTCATATTTGAGTATTGTGAATAAAATAAGTTAAAAATAAAAAAAATTATCATTATAGTGGATTAACCTAACTCTAATCAAAATAGTCAAAGTCCAATCAACTTCGAATAATAGTATTCGAACCCAAAAAAAAAAAGAGCTCTACCAACAACAGTGCTAAGATCCCATACGGCCATGCGGTACAACATACAAGTTCAGCTAAACAATATTCCTCCATATAAACTATGAATTAGAAGTACAATGAACGAACCCCTAGTGTGCCAAACCTTAGAAAATATAACAGTTGGCATTATTTAAAGCTGCAAAATTGGTTGGAGGAAGGGATATAAAAATTTTCACTTGAACTTTGAAGGCTTCCTTTTGGAATTATCTCAACGTCTAAAAGCAAAAGATTGACATCAATAACACGTTGGAGATTGAACACAACACTCATTTCTTCTTGATTTCCTCGTCTATACACAGAGAATGCAAGGAAAGCTGGCCTCTTCTCCAATTGACTGTTGAGGTTGTCCGCTTCTGGTTCCAGATATTGCGTTGAGAAGAGAACAAGTGACTAAAGTTAAAATCAAATTTCAAAATGAGACTCTATTATATCTCACTATCCAACTCCATAATATATTTACTGATGATCTAAAAAAAGAGAATGAAAAAAAACTTTTGTACGAATGATTGTACGTTTATATTTATATTTAAGAAAAACCAACGGCTAACTCTCACGGTTTTGAAGCAAGCAAACAATTTATGGTATTGCAAAAATGTTTCTCATACAACCATATGAGAGCATTTTATGCATCATAGTAACTTTTTTCAATTGTAATAATAATAAAAATTAATCTGATCAAATTATTAGATTATAAAAATCAATGTATTTGATGAAAAAATGGCAAAATGGTTAATAAATATAAAGTGGTAGAAAACTAATTGAATATACCTTTAATATTAACAATAAAGTATAATTAATTACAAAGCTAATAACTAGTAGGACTAAAATTGAATAAAAATAAAAAAAAATTGTTAGTATATCTATAGTCAGCAGTCAAAGAATAATTCGTTTTATAAGAACAATATTTATAGTTTTTAAATGAGGATTGAATTCCTTTTCTTTCTTCAATCTCATAGTAAAATAGTTTTAAAGAAAAAAAAATTATAAAATCATTTCATATAACAATTCATTATTAAAAGTGTAATTCCTTTTATAAGAATATCTATTTCAAAATTTTAACTAATTATAGAACAACTTTAAAAAAATTGTTTGGTTAACATTTTCCTTCCTTTTCTTTAGACTCCTATTAATGTAATTGTTTTTCTAAAAAAATGTATACGGCCAATCCTTATAACAGCTTATTATTAAAAAGATAATTTTTTACACTCACACATATATACTCTTTCTTCTTCTTCTTTTTTTTTTTTTTTTTTGGATGGGGACCTTCCTCTTTCTTAAGGAGTATAGTAAAGTAATTCTAAAGGGGAAAATATCAATAAATACATTTTGTATAACAACACATAATTAGAAATGTAACTCATTTTATAAGCATTCATATTTTCAATTCTTAAAAGACAATAGGACAACTCAAAATAAATAAAAATCATTTAATTCCAATAAAAATCATTCAACCTCCATCTTCCTCCCCTTTTTTCATCCTCATGATAGTGTAACTTGTAAAGAATATATATATAATATAATATAATTTATGTATTATTGTTATATAAATTTGATTAATAAATAATTATAAAAATAAAATAAATATAGAAATAAAAATTACAATTATACTAAAAACCATTTATCTAAATAATTATGGTATTGCAAAAATGTTCCTCATATAATCATATTAAAACACAAATAAATTATCATTTTCATCAACTACTTCTTCTCAAATTTTTTTCCTTCCTTTTTTTTAATTTGTTTTACCTTCATGCTTGGATATATATATAGGAACCACGTAAGAGAAGCTACTATGTCTTTGAAAAGATTTACATTGTTATATTTAGATTCATATAAATAGTATTAAAACCGTTATATTTTCTCGCATATTTCAAATAAAATTCCTCTTCCATAATGAAATGGAATCAACCTCTAAAAAAATGAGTAATAAACTTAGAAAAGATTTCCATCTAGTTGCCATTATCTCTAACTTCAAGAAACAAGATTAGAGCCTCAGCCATTATATATAATGTCTAGAGAAAAAAAAATGATAAACCTATTAAATTAAGAAATATTAAGTGTAAAATGTATCTATTATACACTAATCTCATTTTAGTTTTGATACACTGATTTTTTTTTAACTGATATACTGATAGTTTTTGATACCCTAATTCTATTATCTTTTATATGACTTTTCAAGTATTTATTAGATTTGTAATAATATATCAATATATAATTAGATTATTATGTGAAAAAATATTTTATAATGACATTGTATCCAAATTAAATTATAAATGTTATATTTATTTAGTTTTGAGTAATCTTTATTTTTTTAGCCTAAACCATCAATACTTAGAGTCCAATAGATCCCAACTAATGTGGTTCCAGTCAAATTGGCTAAAGTAAAATCCCTCTCCCCACACACACATATATATATATCAACAAAGCATTGATGTTAATTAATTTTTATTAATGCAAATTGTGCTATTAATTATATAATTGTATTTATTATTTTTATCTTTGCTTAATTTATTTATTAATTTTAATTAATTTAAGTAAAAAATATGCTTTATCTCTTATTAATTTTTTTTAAACATATTAATATAAAATACTTAGAGGTAAACTACTGTCTAAAAATTATTTTAAAGAAAACAAAAAACCCGTCTTTTATTATATTTATACTTTTAATATTCTTATTTTTATTTTCAAAATTACACACAATAAATTTTTATATGAAAAAATGCTTATAAAGTTTACTTTCTAATGTTAATTAAATATAAAAAAATACTCTTTCGAGATTTCAATAATATTTAAAAATTAATATAGTTTATATACTTAAATTAAAATTTTTTATTACATTTAAGATTTACTAATATCAAATTTTTTTCATGTAAATAGATATTTCAATAATTTCTTAAGTCGTAGGTAATTTTATTACATCTTTAATGTATAATTATTGATTAAAACTTTTTATCAGCCTTTCTTTCTCCTCAACTTTTAAGTAACGAAAAATTTACATACAAAAATGTTTTATTTTAAATTTCTTATTTTTTTATATTTTTAGTTACGTAATCGCACTTTATAAATTTGATACTTATATTTTTATTTTTTATTGTCATTAATTACTATATAATTGTAAAAAATAATTAAAATATTAAAAATGGAAAATAAAATTATAGAAAATGATTACTATACATATAAATATATAAATATATATATATAGCAAAATAGATGATTAAAATATCAAATCATGTGAAAACAATTGATATTGGTAAATTTTAAAAGTAGTAAAAATAAAATTTAAGGATGTAAATTATATTAATATTTTTTAAATTTGACTTATTTCTTGAGAAGAAATTTTTTTTGATTATTCATTCAACTGAACCATTTTATCAGGCTTATAGCTCGGTCCAATAGCCCAAGGGATTAAAATCATCGAGAAGGTGTTAGGTTGAGGACGTCTCGATGGATATCCGTAGAATTACGCTAACTCACGTTTAGCTGTCATTTGAATAATCCCCCAAAAGCAGAAGTTGGTTGAGATGCTTGGAAAATGAAAAATCAAACCACAACAACTCCCAAACTCCTAGGACCCAATCCCCAATTACCTCCTATGGAAGGAGAGGTGTTATGAGTCCTACATTAAACAAAAATAAATTTAATATAGTATTTAAGTCATGAAGCTCTTTCACCAAATAAGCTAATATTTTGAGTTGGGCTCTATTCATGAACTTGGGTCATAATAAGAGGTAGGTAAATAATCCATTTTTCACTTGCCCCCACGTGTAATTCATTTTGACTTGAGCATCGAAGTAATTTGCAGGTCTCCCACCAGAGTCATGAAGAGCTCAAACCAATGAACAACTCCTTGGAAGCAAGAAAATATGTCAAAACATTCATATGTTACAAAAATTAGAATTTACAAAATAATTTTTTCATATATAAAATTATGCAATGAAATTTTAAAAATAATATTAAAAAAGATTAAAAAAAGGAGAAAAAAACTCTTTTAAAATGAGAAAATAAAAGAGTATTCACTCTTCGATCAATAAAGTGTATTATGCGTGAACCCTACTAAATATTCTAATAATGAATACTTCTTCACTTTCTTACTTTAGAGACAAATTCACTTTCGAGGAGCCTAATCCAAAACATTATAAACATATTAAAATACTTCTCTTTGTTTTATTTAAGTGTAATTCAATGATAGTAATTCTTCTATAAACATTTGTAGTACTATTATTGGTGAAATATTAAGAAGAAATAAACTATTTTAAGGAAAAAATATATTTTACCTTTCTAAATTATAAAGTACGTGCACTTTATTTTCAATATTTTGAAAACATGTAGATCAACCTATAATATTTTCTAACCATGCAAATCGACCCATCTATTAAGTTTTCATTTATTGTTAACAGAAATAATATATATTCAAGAAAATTTAGGATAGCAGTTGCATATTATTTTTTAAATTAGAAGTTAAAATATATATGACCTAAAGTTCAGGAGGTATAGTGTATTTATTTCCTATGAATAATGGATGAAAAATTTTAAAGAATGACTAAAGTGTACATTCATGAAAATTCAGTGGTTAATGGGTCTATCGTTTAAGGGGATAAAGTGTTTTTCCCTAATTATTTTTAATTGAACAAATTAAAAGTAAAAAATAAATAATGAATAAATATAATACTTAAATAATAAAACCTACATATAAATCATTAAAAGCTTAATTTATTAAATAGATAAATTAATTATGATCATTTAGGAAATACAACTTTTAAACAATTAAAAAAATAAGTAAACATGCATTTTGGTCCTAAAATATGTATGTGACGTTAATTCAGTCCCTTTAAGTCTTTTTTTATATCAAATAAGTTCTAAAAAATTAATATATGATATTACATTAGCCTCTACATATTGTTTGATATCAAATAAGCCTTTAAAAGTTAAAATATGATATTTTATTAGTTTTTTTAAAAATTATTTAATATCAAATAAATCCTTAAAAACTCATACTTTAAGGGATCAAATAAATGTTATATATAAAGGGATCTATTTAATGTCAAAAATTTTTAAAAATAATGTGATATCAAAAAATTTTCAGGAGCTAAGTTAATGCCACATATGTTTTTTTATAGACCAAAATACAAGTTTACTCTTAAAAAAATTAAATAAACAAATAAGAATATTAATAACCCCACCCAAATTATCTAAAAGATGGCTTGTAGCTCATATCGGCAAAACATGAGGCTGTCGGTGATGACCAGCTAATAGTTTTATTTTTTGATTCATGTGCCAACAGCAAGCAAATGGTTTGAGACCTTCCTTCCACGCCAATAGGGCACGTGTTTCTTGCTGATTTTATGGGAGATTGATTTAATTTTAGTATCATATTAATATGAATTTTAAAATTATTATTATTTAATTATATATTATCATAATATTAAAAAATCATTTTTTTGCTGTGTAAAAAATTTAATTTTATAATAAATATTTTAAAAGTTACATATATAATAATATATAATTAGTTAATAGTATATGCAATTATATACTAATAATGTATAAAAAGGTAAATTCTATTTATTAAGAGTTAATTTTTTATTCCTTTATTTCTAAGCTGTACCAAAAATAATCTACTATATGGTAGAAATTTCCCCAATGGCACAGCTGCGCTGTACAAGAATGACTTGAAAGCACGGGCGGAAGGGAGGCAGGAATGCGTGGACTGGCATGGGTTTCAATTCCTAAAAGTTTTTTTTAGATAATGTCACATATACGTATTTACATTTATATTATTTTATACTCCTGTAACTTTCATTCACTAAATTATAATTGAAATCGCCTCCTTACATGATTCTATGACATACTCTATGTGAGCATGAGAGTCATCTTTCTTAAAATAATGTGCATTTAGTACTTTTTTTCAAAAAAATGATTTTATTTTTAATATATTTTCTCATATTTTGGTCTTAAAAAGGTAAAAAAAAAAAAGTGAAAACTTACAAAATTTGATATGGTATAAATAAAAATTAATTATAATTTATTTAAAAATAAACTAGTTTAAAACTAAACAGTCTTTAATTTGAAATTAATTTAAAAATAAATTTTAATAAGATAAAGAGAATAAAAAAAGTAGAATTAGATAATACTGCAAGAGAAAAAATAAAACTAGATAAAATTAATTTAAAATTATTTTTTAAACTAATTTTATCCTAGAATTTTATAAAAATTGATAGCTGTCAAATATTATTTATTTAAAATTTGATCCTATTATATTTATATATTTAATTTAATTTAATTTAATTTGATCCTATTTATCTAAGTTTGATTAAGTCTGGTTAGCTTGAACCTATTTTGAAGGATGGATTTTTGTTTTTTGATTTTTGTGCAGATATTTTTTATTAGAGGCAAATCGTATTTGAAGCATGGTTAAATATTAAAGGTGGTCTGGCATTGGTTTTCAAGACGGATCAGTTTGGATAAATATCAGGGATGTTATTTTTATTTCCAAATGTTGCAACAGCTTTCAGAATCTTGTTTGAAGGCACTGGTTCGGGCACATATGATGGGATACTCATCTTGGAGGTATCTGCTGTCATCATATGGAATTCAGATTTGGTTGGTTCAGGCTCAAACATCTGTGGTGGATCGTTATGATATTCTGGAATTTTGGCGTCGAGAATTACTTGTATTCCCTGGGGGTTTTTCAGTTTTGATTGTTCTTAGACATAGGCTTGTGGTGTTTGCTTCTGGTTTGCTATTATTTACTTTTCCCTTGGTTGGTTTCTGAACTCTTGTTTTGTGTTTTGCTCCTCAGCCATTTTATGGTGAGTGGAGCTGCACACTACTTATTGGAAAAAAATTAAAAAAAAAAAAAAGAAATATATCTCTCAACCAGGACTCAAGCTGGGATTCATGGTGTTGTGGGAGACTAATTCCTTATGCTAAATTCAATTCCTGTTGATAAAGGATGGCGTATTTTGCCGCACTTGAAATTAGAAATTTAATAGTAAAATACAACAAAGTGTTGAAATCAAGACATTAATAAATAATTAAATTCGGTTCCTAATACCATCTTTTAGGTTAGCAATTAACGAATTAGCATGTTCCACAAGCATTCGCCAAAAAAGGATGCCCCACAAGTGACGGGTGGAAACTTCAATCAACTGTCACGTGAGGTGGGCCTATGTGATCTTTTTCTGAATATTGGAATCATTGATTCAAATTGAAACACCCTTGCATGTTGGAAGTTGAGGCTGTCCCGTATCAAGTACGGTGCATTTCTTTTCTTTTCTTTTTTTTTTTTTGGGTATACTTACAGTGCATTTCTTTGCATAGATATTACTGCATTACTATATGGGATTAATTTTATATATGGTAAATGTAAAGAATTTTATGCTGTGATTTAATCATATATTGTTATTTATGTGATTTTTAAAATAATAATTATAAAAGTTAAATATCATTACTAATATATAATGATACATAATTAAATAATTATTTAACAAATTTATATATTTACAAATATCGTTTGATAAATTCTGATTTGATTATTTCACTTGTATTCGTGAGTTGCTTATTTTCAATTTGTTTATGTCGCGCGTTTGAATCTCGCCAGCTGTTTTTCCTTAACCAAGCCATCAATTTTTCGTTGACCCATGGCCGCGTCAAATTGAAAGGACCGCATTAAGCAAGATCCCAAAGTCCCGTCCCCTCCTCTCCTTCTTTTTTTTTTTTTTTTTTATTTAAGTCTTAGCTCTTAAGTATCATGCTTTATTTCTTCGTCATATAAAGCTTTTATTTTCTTTTTCATCACACAAAGCTAACTATGAGTAAATTATAAAATAGGTCGGCTCATGAATTGGCCAAATAAATAGTCAATTTTTTATTTTAAAGAGCACCTAGTGGAACTAAAGAGATAAGAAAAAGGATAGACATGTGAAACTTGAACTCCAAATTTTACACTAACAATTTCTTAGCACAAAAATCAATATATCATTTGAATTACAGTTCATTAGCAATATTTATCAATTTTAATAGAGATATTATGTTTTGTAGACCTAAATAAACTGATTTTTTTAATTCTTTTTCAAAATCACAAACTTGTATAATATTATTATATTATAAAATAATTAAATTTGAAAGTCTAAATTTTAAGTTTGATACATGAAATTACTTAACAAATTTAAAATAAATTTGATAGTCTAAATCTAAATTTAAAGTTCTAAATTATACAATAATTTTAATTTAAAATAATAGTAAATTTTAGGTTTATTTTGTTTTTAGATGAGTTAGGTCATGTATTTTCTTTCTCTTATTTATTTTATTTTCTAATTTAAATGTTTAGTTTTTTATTTTAAGAATTAAAAAGTAAAGAATAAAATACACTTAACTTCCTTGAGATATTAAGAAATAATATTCCACCCCATTTATTTATAAAATATACACTCCACCCCAATTTATTAGAGAGATATTTGGATTTTTTTTAAAAGGGCTAAAACACTTTTTAAGTGTGTTTTTTGAAAATTGCTTTTATAAATTTTGAAAAATATGTTTGGATACAACTTAAAAAAATACTTGTAGGAAAAAGCCAATTTACCATTTTTTTATAAAAGTTAATAATACCCTCTTTTTTAAAAAAGTAGAAATGAAAGTGGCTTTTAAAATATAAGTTTAGGTGCATTTGTTTGTATCTCTAGCACAAAAAATGCTTTTTTATTCCAAAAATTCTGCAAAAAAATTATTTATAAAATTTTTAATATTATTTATTTGTGCTTCTTCAAAAAAATAGAAGTAGAAAATAATTAATTTTTTACTTTTTTGAAAAACAGATAAAAAATTATTTGTCTGAGAAGAAGAAGTAAAAGAGTGAATTCTATTCTTCGAATTTAGGAATTACTCCTTTTTCACTTTCAAGCTCATTCTCACTCTCTCTCTCTCTTTCTCTTTCTCCATGTCTTTTAATTATATTAAAAATATATTTTTATATTTATTACATTCAAATAGTTTAACAATTTCTAATTTTAATAAAAAGTACTTGTACAATTATATATTCAAATATAAAACTTTATTTTACTTTTGCTTTTAGTGTTGCTTCTACTTTTAATTCTAAAGAAGTACTGTTCTTAAGATCTTAACCAAATAGATCCTTTATTAAAAATTACTCTTGTTTATGTTCTTTTTAGAAAGTTGTGTGTTATTAATTTAAAAAAAAAAGAGCGGTAAGTTGATTTTTTTTCTAGAAGCAATTTTTTTAAATTATATTCAAATATACTTAAAAACTTTTGAAAAGCACTTTTTTAGAACAAGTGTTTTTTCTAAATAAAAACCAACTAAACGTATTCTTAGTAATAGTGTAAAATAATTTTATACTGTCAACCAATAAAATTATTAAAAAGGTAAGAAATTATGATAGATCCCTTATTATCATGGATAGTTATTTATATGAATTGATATTTTTTATTATTTTTATTAATTAATAGTATAAAATACCGTCAATATATTTAAATTAAATTCTAAATTATAATAAACAATTATTATAATAAATATTTATTTACCATAATTTAATAATTTTCTCAAATTTTATTAACTAATAATATAAAATTAATGAGAGTACATAAAAGGGCAAATCCAATTTCATATTTCTATTAACTTTTCTGTACGAATTTGTCGAACAAAGGCTGACACCGCAGTGACTCCTCTCCACAACCCTCCCCCATGTGCGGCGAAACCGCATTCATGGTTCCCAAAAAATTATCTTTCTGCAGCGGAACCTACCCTAACACCCTCTGCCCTACCCTGTAAGACCCGTTAACACGATTAAGGGACCACAAATCCAGTGCATGATCATCATTCTGCTTAAAACATGGTCCCACACCCACACCATATTTACTTACCACTGGGAAGCTTTCCTTGTATGTTACAAGCCACACCTTTGTGGGGTTGGGACTCTTAACTATAACAACTAGGTTTTGCTGCTGTTACAAAAAAAATAACAATATTTTCTCTTTTTGAACTGAAAAAATAAAAATAATAATTTTTTTTAAAAAAAAAATTGGCCTAAACCTTTTCTTTATGGGCTGTAACGTGCATTGTGGCACCATAAACCATTCAAACAAACTCTCACCATATTTAACACAAGTACAACCTAACAGATAGAGAGAGATTCGAGATAGAGTCATAGAGATAGAGATAGCGGGGCTGAAACTGAAAGGGTATTAGATCCCTCAATCCCCTCAAACAGATCAAAATCAAAAAAATCCCTGTCTATGGGGTTGTCATTCTGAACAGACCCATTTCAGTTAAAAGGGAATTCCTTGGTTTTGAATTTGCTTGCATTGCAGAATCAGATACCAGCCAGCCCCTGCTTTTCCGTCCACCAATCTCTATAAACGCACCCTATACCCCTCTTATTGTTCTCATTCCCTTTGTTATAACATTCCCCATTGTGTTTTTGGATTTACTTTTTGTTTGTTTGTGTTGTCTTTGTGTTGGAGATCATGGAGGTTGTTGAGAACAAGAAGTACATCACCTCTGAGGAGCTTAGAGATCACAACAAGCCAGGAGATTTGTGGATCTCAATCCAAGGAAAGGTCTACAATGTCACAGATTGGGCCAAGGACCACCCTGGCGGTGATGTCCCCATATTGAGCCTTGCTGGCCAGGATGTCACAGATGCATTCATAGCCTACCATCCAGGCACTGCATGGAAGCACCTTGATGAGTTCTTCACCGGCTACTACCTCCAAGATTTCAAGGTCTCTGAGGTGTCCAGAGATTACAGGAAGCTTGCATCTGAGTTCTCAAAACTAGGCCTTTTTGACAAGAAGCAGCATGTTACCTCTTGTACTCTCTTATCTGTTTTTGTCATGTTCCTCATTGTTCTCTATGGGGTCCTGGGGTGCACCAGTGTGTGGGCACATTTGGGGTCTGGGATGCTGTTGGGGTTGCTTTGGATGCAAAGTGCCTATGTGGGGCATGATTCTGGCCACTATGTGGTCATGACAAGCCAAGGGTTCAACAAGTTTGCACAGATCCTATCTGGGAATTGCCTCACTGGGATCAGCATTGCATGGTGGAAGTGGACTCACAATGCTCACCACATTGCCTGCAATAGCCTCGACCATGACCCTGATCTGCAGCACATGCCAGTCTTTGCTGTGTCCTCAAGGTTCTTCAATTCAATCACATCTCGCTTCTATGGCAGGGAGTTAAAGTTTGATTCTTTGGCTAGGTTCTTGATCAGTTACCAGCACTGGACTTTTTATCCTGTTATGTGCACTGCAAGGATCAACTTGTATCTTCAGACTTTTCTGATGTTGTTTTCAAAGAACCGTAGGGTGCCTGATAGGGCCTTGAACATATTGGCAATCCTTGTGTTTTGGACTTGGTTCCCTTTACTTGTTTCATGTCTGCCAAATGTGGCAGAAAGGGTTATGTTTGTGCTTGCTGCCTTTGCTGTTTGTTCCATCCAGCACATACAATTTTGCTTGAACCATTTCGCTGCAAATGTGTATGTTGGTCCACCAAGTGGGAACGACTGGTTTGAGAAGCAGACAAGTGGGACATTGGACATCACTTGCTCCACTTGGATGGACTGGTTCTTTGGTGGATTGCAGTTCCAGCTAGAGCACCATTTGTTCCCAAGGCTGCCAAGGTGCCAATTGAGGAGGATTTCCCCTTTGGTGAGGGACCTTTGCAAGAAGCATGATTTGCCTTACAGGAGTCTGTCTTTCTGGGAGGCAAATCAGTGGACAATTAGGACACTAAGGACTGCTGCACTGCAGGCCAGGGACCTGGCTAACCCTGCCCCTAAGAATTTGTTGTGGGAAGCTGTTAATACTCATGGCTGAGGCACTTCAACTTTTGGATTTGAGAAGACTTTCAAGGTCTTTTTCCCCTATGCTTTTTTGGTTTTATTTTTAAACTTTTTTTCTTTGTAATCTTCCTATTGTCAGTTTATTAGCCCTCCACATTTCAAAATTGGGCATTGAGTTAGTTGCTGCTAGGTGTGGTGTAGAAACAATGATCCAGATATTACAGTTCATGTACTTTGCATCAATACAAAATTCAGATCATAATTTGCTTTTTCACCTCTTCTTTTCTTTATTGTTAACCTGTTATTTCTCACTTGAAATGTTGGATTTTGAGAAGGCTTTCAATGTCTGTTCCCACTTTATTGTTAACCTGTTCCCGCTTTATTGCACATTGATATTTCAAGCCTTTTTGTTTGTGCCTGAAAAATAAAAAGAAAACTCAGCAATGATATTCGAGGTGAAGGCTTATGAGTCACGATTTGTTGGTAATTAGTCTATCAGAATGAATATGACTTTGGCTTTTGCTAGTATAATGCATGCTTCATGCTGTGGAATAAATTAATCTTGTGGCATCAGCAAAGGGAAATAATGGTGATTTTCAGCCAGCTATAATTGGTTAATAATGTAGTTGAGGCCATCAGAGTTAATTTGGCTTCTGCTAGTAGAATGCTTCACTGGAAATTAATCTTGCTGCATCAGCAAGGGAAAATAATGGTGATTTTCAGCGAGCTAGATTTCATAGTAAGCTACATTTGTTAATGGAAATTAGTTGTTGTTCTAAGCAAGCTAGAATGGGATTTTATATTTCTGAGTCCATCTGTATGAATTTGAATCTTGCTTCTGCTAGTAGAATGCTTCCCTTGAAGATATTAAACTTTTCGTATCGGCAAGGGAAAATAATGGTGGTCTTCAGCAGTCAGCACTCTAGAATGGACTAATTGATGTATTGTATTTCTCAATTTCTCAATTACAGTTTTTATCCTCTTTTTGTGTTAGCTGTATGTTAACAAATAAAAAGAAGAATTGTAATTTTTATTCACACTTCCAGGTGCCAAATATGAGGACTGAGGAGGAACTAATCATTTCATTAGGCACTTATCTTTTATATTTCTTTTAAAGATAGCAGAACTCTGTTTCTATTCTTTCCCTTTTTCACCCCCTTAAGAATTGCTGAATTGGCCACACAATTTTGACTTTAGGATAGTGATTAGATTAAAAATTTTTCGAAGTGGTGACTAAAGTCGCAATTTACTTCTAGTATGTCCAACTACTTATGAGTGAATTTTGGTTTAATGTGTTCACTGTTTTTGAAATATTAAGTTTATTTTCAAAAGGCATAAAATTGTGGGTCTTTTTTTTTTTATATGGTATTTAAAAATAATTTATACCAAACTATGGGATTTTGGGGTGAATTACGGAAATATGGGAATTGAAGAAAAACCGCCAATGGCGGTTTTTTAGAATGCAACAGTTTTTTTTTAAAAGCAAAAACCGTCATTGGCGGTTTTTGAAAAACCAAAAAATAAATCATGTATCTTCATGCACCGTACCAGAAAAAAGCAAAAACAGCCATTGGCATTTTTTGAAAAAGTAAAAACCGCCACTGGCGGTTTTTGAGTCCCATATTCATGTATTTAACCCATAAACCCATATTCTTGTATATATTACACCCATCCACCATATTAAAAATAAAAAACCTAAAATTGTATTTAATAATGAATTTTTAAATTCAAAAAATTTAAAATTTAAGAAGTCATTTTAACAAGTGGTTATTTAAAAATTTTTAAATAATAAATAAAAAATTGCAAGCAGCCAAGTTCCAGCCGCCAAGCGTTTGTCTTTATTTTTATTTTTATATTTGAAATAAAGGTTATATATAACGAACTAATTATTTTTTTATTTTTATTATTTTATAATAATTACTTTATTTAAACATAAATAAAGTATAACTTACATAATAAAAAATAAACAATTTAACTTTTATAGTTTATTAAAAATATGTATTAAGTATATATTTAAAAAACAAGAGAAAATGTTGTGTAATAAGTACATCTCTCAAAAGAGAGGATGTAATTTACTCTTTCTTTTTTATTTTATTGAAATTCTATATATATATATATAGAAGCATCTCAGTCGATTTACTAATTTCTTTTAATGTAATTCAAATTTTCAATTTTTTTTTGGACAAATCTATATATTGAGTCGAGTTTACACCTTATTAAACTTGTACTACTATCCCGAAGCATAGGCACTACTTGGTGAAAGAGGCAATGCATGTGCATGCGGTGGCGGAAAAGTATACAGGGGCAATTATAATTATCCACTCTATCTTTTAAAAGCTTTTATTTTCGTGTACATTAATAGAGCCCGAAGTTTAAAAGTGCTAAGCACGGTAATGAAAGTTATAAGATGTGTTTGTTTGTGTTTTTTTTTCAATAAAAAAATTATTTTTTATTAAAAAAATTAGTTTTCAACTTTTTTGGAGAAGCTGAAAAAAATAATTTTTGAAAAAAATTAATTTTTAATTTTTTTCTATTATATATAAATTTAAATTTCAAAATCACTTTTTTCAAAATATGAAACAAACGCACTCATAATTTTTTCAAACAAATCAAAGGATATAGAACAGAACAAATACTTTTATATCTAAAATTCTGTTACAAAGTAAATCACCAAAAGTGATGAACCCAAAAGAAATCATAGAACAGTGCCTTACGAATAATAGTCTATAAACCATATAATTTGCTTTCAAACATAGTGATGTCCAAACATTCTGTGTCACAATCTCCACTAAAATAAGCATCTCTAAGCTTGAAAAACGTTTGCAAAGTTAATAGGCTATCAGAACCAGCTTGGTGACTCTTTCCAGCAGTGCGGTCAACCTTCAAAGCCTTGGCCAGTTTCTCCAAGCCACCGTTGAGGCCATGACAAGATTGAATCATGTGTTTCATGTCATAAACATCCGGCCCAAATAACTCAGAGACAAGAAATTTAAACGAATTAATCTTACTGGGCAGTTTCCTAGCAGTGAGTATCTTTACCATATAACCAAAGTCATAGCAACCGTGGAAGGTGACCCACGTGACATTCAGCCTATTAAACAGCAATCCTGAGCTCAGAAACAACCTTCTAAACACCTCAGATGGAATTCCCTGAGCCCTGTTCTTGGAAAAGTCGATGCCTTGCGCTTGAAGTAACCGGATGGCGACGGGATCAGAACTATCATGCTCAACATCGAAGTCCCTGAAATTAAACTCCCATACATAGCAAGACTCAGTTCCAAGATCAGGCAAATTACCAGCGTAATCCGAGAGTGCAAGGCCTACTTGGATTATCTTCAGCGCATCTACGTTGGCCTTCATGAGTTTGTAGTTCGCGGAAGGAAGAAGCTTTGAGTAGTGGCACTTCTCCTTGGAGACGTGTATGAAGCCGGGAAACTCGGTGTCAATGGCAGCGTGACGGTACCGAGGAAGGATCTCTTCAATGAGAGCAAACTCTGACTCCACGTTTGAGGCCCAAACCTCACGCACCACCACGGGTTTGGAACAAGCCATTGATGATCTTTCGAACTCTGCTTATGTTGTCTGTGGGGGAGAGAAAAGTTTATAGACTAATGGCAATGGTTGTGATGAATCCCCAGAAGTGTAAGACTCTGTTTTTGGAGAATTAACACTCTAGACTGAACAAGAAAATGGTGGAGAATGGAGAAAACGGAGTCTCCTTCAAGAAACCCCAAAGCATTTTGTTTTGTATTTTCTGTACCGTTCGATGTATGTTGGGGCTAATTTCCCCTCTAGTTCTAAGTGTATTGTTCCTCTGATATGAAAATCTTTTTTCTGTTGTAATGCGATACGATAATCTAATGCGCGTCGAAAAAACGGTATGATTATCATTATTATTTTTTTTTTGGTCCGAAGATATGGTAATCTAGAACCGCTTTTCACACTCTCTTACCTCATTTTGAAAGTGCTCCGGCCCATTTTTTGGCCCAATGGTTCTAATGTCTCCACTTCTTGTTTCACGGGTCGACATTGGGAATTTGGGCTAAGGTGTTGCAGATTCGAGCGTGGAGTGTTGCATCAGGATGCAACTGATTTACCATTCATGCCGAAAAAGGGAAATTCTTTCCAATTCTATTTATCATTTTTTGACCCAAAAAAGTTCTATTCATCATCCGGACCAAAAAACAAAGAGTCCACTATCATAATCATATAAAGAGAGAAGAAAATTATCAGCATTATCATGGTTGTTCATATTACGATAATTGTTTATCATATTATCATTATTATAGTTATGTTTATTATGTTTGTTGGGATTATGACAACTGTTGGGATATACTTTTACGACCACAAAAAAAAAAAAAAGAAAAAACTGTTTAAATATACTTTTGTGTTTATTTTGAAAATTTAAATTGTTAATAAACTGCATTTGAAATATTAGTAAAATTTTAAATAAGTAATTAATATCCAAATTTGATATTGAAACTTGAAATTTGAAAATTTACTATCTTAAGTTATTCGAATAATCTTTATCAGTTATTTAATAATCCTTCATTATCATTAATAAAAGACTAAAGAATTGATAGGTACTATGTATCTATAATTTGCTTTTGATATTTTTAGAATTTTTGAAGATAAAAAGGTACAAGCAAAAGTAAAGAATTTTGGAAATAAGCAATAATTATAAAATAAAATAATATGTACTTAAAAAATATAAAAAAAATTGGCCAGGAGCCCATCGACAAAGAAGCGACAAAGAAAACAACAACTAAGTCATAAGCCGATGCAAAAAGACCCCAGCCAAATCGTCTCTCAAAATATCACCTAAATTAGAAGGTGGAGGCAAATAAAAACAAATATTTAGATTCAACGAATGACCCAAATTAGCTAACTAGTCGACAACCCTATTACTCTCACGAAAAATGTGAGAAACAATCACCTACCAATCTCTATGTAACAAATCTTGCACCTAGGCAATCACAACACCATAAGGATGTCTATAGTCAATTGGATTATTAATGAGAGTCACAATAGCAGTTGAATCAATCTCCACTATTGTCTTCTTATGACCTTGTTGCTAATCTAGCTGAGGAAAGTAAAAACTTCCCAAATTTCTGCAAATGCGATTGGACAGAACCCCAAGTTAGTAGCAACACCACCCAAAAATTGACCCATGGAATCATGCAAAATTCCCCTGCAAGAAGCCTTTTAGTGATGGATAACAGAATCATCAGAGTTAACTTTAATCCACCCTTCATCAGGAAACTTCCAAGCAACATGTTGAATATGTGGAGACCTAACCTGCATAACTCTCCTAAAATGATCATCATACAAAATCTGGCTCTTCAATATCAGCCATAAATGATTAAAAAAATATTATCATGAGTAGGAGTTAAAACATCAAAAACTTCTTGATTCCTAATAGGCCAAAGGTAATAAATGTAGAGGCGAAGACACGCGACCAATTCTAACCAGCCACCACATTCCTAAAATCAAGGTTCCAATGAAACCATGTTCTTAGAGAAGAAGTGCAAAAAGCAGGATAAGTTTCTACATCTATCAATCTGCCCAAAAACTTAGCAGCAAGAGGGTAATCACGTAACACATGGAGACTTGTTTCATGCATATGCAGATTACATCTAGAGCGAGTAGGATCATCAGTAATATGTCTAGAAAATTTGTAATGATTTGTAGGGAGGGCACCAACAACCACTTGCCAAAGAAAGACATGAATCTTCTCCATACTATCACATTTCCAAATTAATTTAAAAAGAGGATCAACAGGCAAAAGACTAGACTAAGGTATTGAACCATAAGTAGAATTCATAGAAAAATTACCATCAGAATGCTATCTAGTCATGCAGTTGTATCTGATATACCTAGATTCGTAGGGGGAGCCATACGTAGAATAAACTCCCAAATGTTGGGAGGAAGAGCAGACAACAAATGTTGCCAATCCCAGTTCCCATCTTCCAACACAAAGTCAACCATTGCAGCTTGTAGGTTATTATCTACTAAAGGAACTAAGGCATGAGAGGAAAGACAATCAACCTAAGGCAACCACTGGTGAGTCCAGAATTTGACACTTCAACCACCTAAGTACTAAATTAAACTATCACACACATGAGGCCAAGTTTGATACTAAACACCCTTCCAAAGATTAGAACAACCCTATTTCAAAGAAATAGAAGGAAGTAAATCCTTCCCACAGCCATATATGCTCCTAAGAACCTTCACCCATAACTCATCCCTCTGGTGATTAAGAACTCAATCCACCTTAGATAAAAAAAAGCTAAGTTGGAGTCCTTAGCATGATGTAAACCAAGACCACCTGCCCTCTTAGGACGACAAACTTCCTTCCAATTACAAAGGTAGAGCTTCTGCTTACCCTCTGTCCCTTCGCACAAAAACCTTTACAAATACAATCAATATCATTGCAAATAAGATTGGGAAGACATGCTATTTGCATAGCATACATAGGCGAGGCTATCAACACAAAGGAATAAAGCGTAATCCTCCCTGCCAAAGAAAGGGCACTTGCTATCCAAGAGCTCATATGCTGCAACAATTTCTCAGTGATGTAGCTAAAAGATCTAGACAAAACCCTTTTGTGCTGTAACTCCCAAATATTTACCTAAATCCCCAGTCAAAGAGAAACCAAATTCTCTAGCAATCTCAGAGGCTCTGGAATAATGTACATTCTGCAAGAAAAAAATTTTCTTCTTCTCTTGACTAACCTTCTGCCTTGAGCTACTTGCAAAAGTCTCCAAATAGTGCTTAATGATGTCAAACTATTGCAAAGAAGCCTTAATAAAAATGAATAAATTATCATCAAAACAAAGGTGAGTAATAGGAGGGCCATCTCTAGAAATGGTGATTGATTTTCACAAGTCATGTCCGATAGCCATCTGGATGAGATGAGATAGCCACTCTACACAAATCACAAAAAATAGGGTGAAGAGGATCACCCTGCCGAATACCTCTTTTAGGCCTGAACTCACCTGTATACTCACCATTCCATAAAATATTCATACTCACAGATGAGATACAGTGCCAGGCCAAAGAAACAAACTAATCATTCAACCCCAAATCTCTAAGAAAGTTCGCAAGAAAGTTCTAATCAAGACAATCATACACTTTCTCAAGATCCATTTTA
Source organism: Pterocarpus santalinus (assembly GCA_031439595.1). Lineage (NCBI taxonomy): Eukaryota > Viridiplantae > Streptophyta > Magnoliopsida > Fabales > Fabaceae > Pterocarpus > Pterocarpus santalinus. The sequence continues at coordinate 19,493,269 of CM062531.1, forward strand.
ATGGCCATAAATCCTTTCTTGACCTTAGCATATCTCATCTTATGGATAGCCTTTTGGTCAATAAGGATGTTATTAGAGCCACTTTTGCCTCTAATAAAACCACACTGAGTTGGAGCAATAACCACATGCATAATCTTCAACAATCTATTAGCAAGAATCTTAGTCACAACCTTAAAAGCCACATTATAAAGAATGATCAATCTATATTGTTTAACAAATTCAAGATGGTCGACCTTGGGAATAAGAGAAATAAAGATATGATTAATACCTTTAATCAATTCTAGATTATGGAAAATGTTAAGGACCAGATCACAAAGAGACTTTCCAACAATCTCGCACTGGCTTTGATAAAATAAAGCATGAAGACTATTTGAACTTGAAGCCTCCAGAGCACCCAAATAAAAAAAGGGTCTCTTTAATCTCCTTCGTAGAAATTGGTCTGTGAATAGCTTCCCAATCAATTTGAGGAATCAAGGAAAACCACCAGAAATTGGAAAAGCACACAAATTCTCAGCATAATAGAGATCCATGAAGAAGTCACAAACCATCATTTGAATCTTTTAATTCTCATGAACTCAATTACCCCCATTGTCTTTAAGGGCAAAACAATTCCTTCATCATCTGGCCATTGTAATAGAATGAAAATACTTGGTATTTCTATCTCCTTGAGAAAGCTAGCAACATCAGGCTTTTTGAGCCCAAAGAGCCTCCTCTTCAAATCAAACAACCTCATACTGGCACCAAAGCTATCTCTGTAGAATATCATGGAAAGAATTAGAACCATCAAGAAGTGCTTTGTGGATACTATGCAACTTATTCAACAAACAACTTTTCTTTTTATGAATATAACCAAAAACCACCAAAAACCTCATGGTTCCACACTTTGGTAGTAGCAAAAAAACTAGAAACGTTTTCTTCCCGAGATTGCGCATATCCCAATTCAACGAACCAACTCTACAAAGCCTTCATAATTCAACCATGCAGATAAAAATTTAAAAGGCTTTGGTTTAACAAGACTAGACTAACCATATCAATGCCATATCTAATTCATAAAGGGTTGTGATTAGAGTTATACATATGCATGTAAACCACCCCCACCTTTCAAAGGAATCAAGCAATCTCTGATTAATCAAGGCCCTATCCAACCTCTTTTTTAAATTAGAGCCCTTTCAAGTAAAAAAAGGGCCTTAGAAACTAGCATCCACTAGATTACAAACATCAACATAATCCCTAAAAGAGGAATAACTCTTGTGATCACTAGCAGCCCTAATAATTTCATGATCAAATAAAACTGAATTAAAATCTCTTGTTACTAAACAAGGGCCATTAATAGAAACACTTAACTCCTTTAAAGAATGCAACAATTCTTTTCTAAGCATTCTTTGAGGATGACCATAATAAGAAGTAAAAACCTAGAATAAGCCACTAGACGAAAAAATCACCATTGCACAAATTGCTTCTCTGCTAGAAGAACATCAACCCTCCAAATAGAAGTATCCTAGAAAACCCAAATCCTACCGGTAAATCCATCAAAGTCAACCCAAAAGATCCCATTAAACCTAAACTTCTTAACCACTTTATCTACTTTAACTCTACTAAGTTTGGGTTTGAGAAGGACCAAAAATGAGAAATCGTAGGACCTCCTTAAATCTTTACGAAAAGCCCCAAAGTTCTTCTTTGTTGCACCTCGACAATTCTAGATCATAGCATTAAGTGGCATAGCCATAAACAACAATAAGAAAGAAAGAGAAAAACCTAACAAACATTAGGCGGTTCCTCCATCTTTTCAACTAAAATTTGCTCAACTTCAACGCTTCCAATGTCATTCTTGACCCCATCATCCTTCAAAACTTTATCTTTGACTATCAAGGCAGTAGAATTTGGAGGATGGGTCTTAATCCCTACCGTTGGGTTATCCCCAATGCAAGGATTAGCATTTTCTATTTCCTAATGTTGAGAATGCCTAGTGACAAAGGCTTCCTGTGAGAACTTCTTCAATGTTTTCAAACCCATTAGAAGCTTATGCTTAATATTGCTAGACTACTTCTTGACACTTTCATTGATGTCATGATTTTTCATCAGAATCTTAACCAGCCATCATTTTTTTTGAGTTCTTTGACTAATACCTGGTTTCTGTCTTTTCTTTGATCTAGAAGAAGTTCCTTTCTCCAACTTACGCCCAAAAAAACTTTTAGGCTCGCTAGTCTGTAAGCATTTGTTTGGAGACACAACTTGGGCTTGACATAGGCCCAAAACCAATTAGACTCTCCTTCTTAGCTACGTGAACCTGAATTAGATTAACCACCTTTTTCTTAACCACAATGGGCCTCTACTCAGATTCCTTACTAACTTCACATGACTTACAAGTTTTCATGCATGATAGTAGCCTCCTACAAGACATTCACATCCTTTGTATCTTTATTAATCAAATTATCAAATTTGTTCCTTGATTCATTAGCCTTCAACTCCTTCTCAATCAATTTTTCCCTTTCCCTTAGGATCTCCACGGTTATGATTTCTAGGCTTTCTAGCTACCACTAGCCAATCCCCATGAGAATTTTTAAGGATTTCAAAATTCTAAAAATTTTGAACACTAGGATTTCTATCTTCTACCATTAATACCACATATTGTACCACCTAGGGTGTTGTATCCTCGTGATATTCTTCAATAGGTGTGTTTCCTTCCTTCCTAGGGTTTAAACAATTCTTAGTGTTGTGACTATAACATCCACGTTGGGCACAAATAATATGGAGACTCTCATACCGAATCTTGTACCACTTACCTTCCATACAAACTCTTCCCACCATTGATTTAGTAAGATCAATTTCCACACAAGCGCGAACGAATTTACCACGAAACAATTGTAATGTATTATAATCAATTTTAACTAGAAATCCTGCTGCATTTATTTAAGTAAAAAGTTCCTCTTCATCATAGTAATCCATATTCAAACAAGGGAACCTAATCCATGCCAAAGTTTTCTCAACTCTTGTAGAAGAAGCTACAAAATCTCTAGATCATGTTCTCACTGAAAGGTAATGGTCATGCATCATCCTTGGCCCACCTTTCATCGTATGTGCACGATCTTCCTTTTCATCAAATTTGACTAGGAAAAAAATCATAGTCTAAATCAATAATATGAAACCCTCCAACAGGCTTCCACAGCTTTTGTAGACGATCTCTCATCACTAAAAAGCCAATATACTTGCCTAACAATTTGACAACCAAAGCATCCTTCCACGGCACACAAAACCTCCCCAACACTTCTTTCTCAAATGAAACTGTTGGATAGAGTCTATCTCCTCCCAAAAACTCCAAACGAGCCAATTTCTCTTGAAGTAAATCAACTCGTTTCCATGTTGGCATCGATTGCTTCGCTCCTAACAACTTATCTTTAAATGAAACAACACTTTTTTGATCCCACCACCACCATTAGCAGGCCTGACGTGACAAAGCACTCATGTTCTTTAAAGTCTCTATGTAGGGTTTAACGACTATGTTTTTTACTTGACACATAATTGTCAAGTTAAGTCAAAGTTTTTCAAGAAACCTTTTTAATTAACGATATCATATTTTAAACCTTTAAAAAGACATGTTAGTTTTTATAGGCTTGCCTATTTACTTAAGTAATAAATAATATACTATTTCATCTTTTTATTTATATATATTAACCCACATTTTAATTAAAAAATATTAACCCTAATTTTTCTATTTTAGTACTATTATTTGTATACATTAATCCGTACTTTCCAAAATAAAAAATTACTAATTTTCTCTCGATGCCAATACCTCTAAAATAGGGCATGTGAATAAGTTATAGATATACTTTTAGAAAAGTGCTTTTTTAAAAATAAAATTAGAAGCATAGGTAGAAATTATTTTACATTATCAACATAGATTTGCAAACTTACACATTTCGGTTCGTTGATTCCTTTTCAAATCCAATACGGAAGGCAGATAAAGTCTGCGAAGACAAGCCGAAGATTCCATGTAAAGAGTTGTGGCCTTGTGGGAATGTTGTGATTCACCGTTAGCAAGTTATCGTCAATCTCTTTAGTTTTTCTTTCCCCTTATTAATGATACAAGGGAATCATACAAAAACTTGCAGTTCATTTTTAATCAAGTTTAAATTAGTCCACCTATCAACATCTATCTTAATTTACCCAGCTCTGATTACAAAACTTTTATTTATTTTTTTATTTAATTTAATATATTTTTGTTGGCGGTGCAAATGCAATCCTGTGTTGCACACAGCTCAAAAATAATAGAGGCGCTGAAAATATTCAACTGCGAAACGTGAAAGGGAAAGACAAAAAGAAACGTTTCGCAGAGCCTCATCATTCATTCATCAAGCATCATCATCGTCTTCTTCTTATTCCACTCTGAAACGAGAAGAAACTGCTCGAAACCAATCCCAACCCATTTTTTTTTTTTTTTTTTTTTTATAAAAAAGCTTCGTTTTTTCACTCAATCACTTGAATTCCCTCCAATGATTCATCTTCCTCCACCAGTTCCTCTGTAAAAAATTAAAAAAAAAAAGTCATTTTTCATGTCGATTTTTTCTGCAAGTTCATAGATCTTTCAGTTTTCTTCAATCTGAAGGGTTTCTAGATACTGGGTTGGAAGAAAGTTACGTTTTTGGATTGTGGGTATTTGGATTTGGGGAAAATGAGTAACCAGAAGAAGAGGAATTTTCAGATAGAGGCTTTTAAGCACAGGGTGGTCATGGATCCGAGGTACGCTGAGAAGACATGGAACATTCTGGAACATGCAATTCATGAGATATACAACCACAACGCCAGTGGTCTCAGCTTTGAAGAGCTTTACAGGTTCCCATCATTGCCACCTTGTTGTTGTTGCTTGTTGGAAAATTGTGTCTTTACTTGATATGATTCTGTTTGGTTTTGATCATAGCTGTGCAATTATTTGGCTTGTTTGAGAAGATATAGATATGTAGGTGCAGTGCTCATAGGATTTGGGGTCTTTGGAATGTTCAAATTGGAACCAAAAAAGGCATATTCTATCATTTCTGGAGCTTGCTTTTTTATTTTTTTTCGCTGGTGCACATGACATGCATATGTGGCATGTTTGTTGAGTCTATGATGGTGCTGGTATGGTGTTGGGGATCAGCTACTCTGATGTTGCATGCTTGCATTTCTTAGTTGTTGGACTAGTTCATTACTTTTTTGTGCCCCATAGCTTTCATCATAACTGCCTTCATTTGTTTCGTATACTTTACTCTTACGAAATTATGTGATCTTCTGTTGCCTGTAATATTTTTTTAGGTTATAGAATTTTACTTTGTGAGAATTTGCTGTTAGGAGCTCATTAACTGGCTGTGTTAAGAAACTGAACAATGTTGCAGGATGGTTAGCCGAAGTTCTGTCTTGGATAAGTGGAATTTTATTAGGATATAATTTGCTGTGTGACAAAAATCAGTGAGAAACAGATACATGTGTTGTTGATGTTTGACATCGTATCATACGTTAGAATACCTTGTTACTTGCTTGGAGCTATCCCTTTTGCGGCAAGCCATGGGCCTAAATGATGTTAACATATCCTTGCAACTTGCATGAAGGCTGTAGACTATAAGAAAAGAAAATAGGGATCTATCAGAATTGAGTAATGTTATATCCTCCACATCCTCCTAATTACTCTCCATTAGTTCACACGAAATCACTTTCACGAACTCAACTATGAATGATGTGGCTGTGGATTTTTATGAATGAAGCTGTTTGCTTTTGACAACATCACTAAGCTGACATTCAATGTTAAAGATGCTATACAGCCTATACTCATTCACCAATTCATAATACAGCATTTCATACAATTTGGCATTTTTCTTACCTAAAACAGAATGTATTAAAAGGAAAAGTAAAAAGCATTTAATATATTGGTTCAAAATGCATTTAATATTTTCTTTGTTAAGTAATTACGAGGATTATTAGGCTAATTAATTAGGATGATATGGAGTTATTCATCAGAATTTACATCAATTTATGAAACTTACTTTTGTGTATCACAAAATTTAGCGATGTTGAACAGGTTGCAAATTATGTGGTGGCTCCAATTGTAAATGTATTGAATTACTGAATTCACGTATTAATGTAAAAAATAAATAAATAAATAAATAAAAGTTAACATGTTGCTTCAAGTAAATAAGGGTAGGACCTAATACTGGAACTTCTTATCTTGTGGAACACAATGGTATTGACAATTCTTACGCACAATTTAATTTCTTTTTCTTCTTCTAATATTATTTTTATGTGAGATGCGCAAGCTGTAGTTGGATATTGGTTGAAGTTTGTGGCCTTCTTTCCTTTTTATCCTCCCCTTGATTGCATAGCTTATACATTCTGAACCAATGAATTATTTCGGCATACAAGATGAATTTGGTATGTGAATTTTCGTGATGATATCTGCAGTGCACATGAAAAAGATGTGTTTTATATTTTCCCTTTTCATTAGGGAAAATGGACTTTATGGTTTTAATTTTTTTCGCCTTCATTATTGTGTGGATTTAGAAATGCATACAACATGGTTCTTCACAAATTTGGTGAGAAACTGTACTCGGGGCTGGTTGCCACCATGACTGGACATCTCAAAGAGATAGCTAGGTCTATTGAAGCCACTCAAGGAGGTGCCTTTCTGGAAGAAATGAACAGGAAATGGAATGACCATAATAAGGCATTACAAATGATTAGAGACATTCTGATGTACATGGATAGGACTTACATCCCAAGTGTGCAGAGGACCCCTGTTCATGAACTTGGCCTGAATTTGTGGAGAGAAAATGTTATTTATTCAAGCCAGATAAGGACTCGGCTGTTGAATACGCTTTTGGAATTGGTACAAAGTGAACGTGCTGGTGAAGTTATTGATAGAGGACTGATGAGAAATATAACAAAGATGCTAATGGATTTAGGTCCTTCTGTTTATGGGCAAGAATTTGAGATTCACTTTCTTCAAGATTCAGCTGAGTTCTACAGCGTAGAATCTCAGAAGTTTATTGAGTGTTGTGATTGTGGGGATTATCTGAAGAAAGCTGAGAGGCGTCTGAATGAAGAAATGGATAGAGTGAGCCATTACTTGGATCCCAGGACTGAAAAGAAGATTACTAATGTGGTGGAAAAGGAGATGATCGAAAATCACATGCATAGATTAATCCATATGGAGAATTCTGGGTTAGTAAACATGCTTTGTGATGATAAATATGAAGATTTGGGTAGAATTTATAACTTGTTCCGTCGTGTTACTGATGGTCTCTCAAGAATACGTGAAGTGATGACTTCACACATCAGAGAGTCTGGTAAACAGCTTGTTACTGATCCAGAAAGGTTGAAGGATCCTGTTGAATTTGTGCAGAGGCTCTTAAATGAGAAAGATAAATATGACAATATCATAAACTTGGCATTTAACAATGACAAGACATTCCAGAATGCTTTGAATTCCTCATTTGAATTCTTCATTAATTTGAATCCTCGTTCTCCAGAGTTTATTTCACTATTTGTAGATGATAAGCTTCGAAAAGGTCTAAAGGGAGTAAGTGAGGATGATGTAGAGGTTACTCTTGACAAGGTGATGACGCTATTCCGGTACTTACAAGAAAAGGATGTGTTTGAAAAGTATTACAAACAGCATCTGGCAAAGCGGCTGTTGTCTGGAAAAACAGTTTCTGATGATGCAGAGAGAAGTCTCATAGTTAAGCTCAAGACAGAATGCGGTTACCAATTTACCTCTAAATTAGAGGGCATGTTTACGGACATGAAAACCTCTTTAGACACAATGCAGGGCTTTTATGCCAGCCACCCTGAGCTAGTTGATGGTCCTACGCTTACGGTGCAGGTTCTAACAACAGGGTCTTGGCCAACTCAATCTAGTGTTACATGCAACCTGCCAGCTGAAATGTCTGCGCTTTGTGAGAAGTTTCGGTCATATTACCTTGGCACTCATACCGGCAGGAGATTGTCCTGGCAAACTAACATGGGCACAGCAGACTTAAAAGCTACCTTTGGTAAAGGTCAGAAGCATGAGCTAAATGTCTCCACTTACCAAATGTGTGTCCTCATGCTGTTTAACAACGCCAATAGACTAAGCTACAAAGAGATTGAGCAAGCAACCGAGATTCCGGCTTCAGATCTGAAGAGGTGCCTGCAATCATTGGCTTTAGTTAAGGGAAGAAATGTACTTAGGAAGGAGCCCATGAGTAAAGATGTTGGTGAGGATGATGCATTCATTGTTAATGACAAGTTCAGTAGCAAACTATACAAGGTAAAAATAGGAACTGTAGCTGCACAAAAGGAATCAGAACCTGAGAAACAGGAAACTCGTCAGAGAGTGGAGGAGGACAGGAAGCCACAGATCGAGGCAGCGATAGTGAGGATCATGAAATCGAGGAAGCACCTTGATCATAACAATCTTATAGCCGAGGTCACAAAGCAGTTGCAGTCGCGATTCCTTGCGAATCCAACAGAGGTAAAGAAACGGATCGAGTCTCTCATTGAGAGGGACTTTTTGGAGAGAGATGATAATGACAGAAAGTTGTATCGATATCTTGCCTAGAATTGGTAAGCTTGTTGATTTCAGTGAAGTTACAGTGATACGAATGTTGTCTTATGAACTAGGTGGAAAAATAACCTCGTAACAGATCCATTGATTCTTAATGTACATCAATTTGTTCTTCCTATTGGTCTTGCTGTTTTATTTTATTATCTGCATCACCAAACATATATGAATGTCTTTGCCTGCACCACATCCCTTTCCACGTTTGTAGGAGTTCAGTGTGTGGAAGTTTTAATACAAAGGTTATCCTGACAATTTTGTTGCTCACAGCTGGGAGGTTTCACTAAAAATCTCACTGTATTCAAAATAAAGTATCCCGTGCTTTTTCAATCTTGTTATAATTTATGGCTAGAATTAGTCAATTGAATGTGTTTATTATTAAGATAATTGTTTACTGCCAATAAGCCTTTGACTAGATGAATCTTTGTAAGTCATAATGTTGTATTGTAACTGCTTGAAATAACTAGTTTTGTAGTGAAGATTTTCAGTATCATTAGGGCTGCCAATGAGACATATCAATAGGCCTTGCAATGAGCTAAGCCCACTTGTTTTTTGGGTCAAAAGCTAAGCCAACTCTTGAACAATGGCAAAACAGATCCAATTCCTTGCAAGACAGAACCCAATATCCTTCGAACTTGAACCGCTTCACATCACCCCTTCCAACATTTTTTGCGGTGTCTTGATGAAGCTTCTAATAACTTGCTCCGTTTTGGGGGCTTTGTCCAATGAAAGAAAGAGTTTGATGTGGAGCTTTTTGTTTCATTAGGGATCTTGATTTAAAAGATGCAAGGATCGGGAGAATATGAATGTAATCATTTTAATAATGGAGGGAGGAGTAATTTTGAATTTAGGGTTTTCACATTATTAGAAGATGGCCACTTTAGCTCCACCTAAGATGTCTAGGTATCCTCCATAGTGGATTATACATGCCACATAACTAATGAACCACATAGGACTCTATTAAATGATGTCTTCACGATTTGTTTCAAAGAGATTAAATTGAAGGCATGTTTTGATCTTTTATAGACTAAATTAATATCAACAATCTGTTAGAAATTAAACTAAAATCAGCCTTTTCTTTTTAGAATTAAAATAATAATTTATTTTAAAATTAAAAACAAAATAAATTAGATATATTATAACAATATATGATAGTGTCTAACGATTTGATATAATTACAAGTCTGACTGCACAGTAGACATTTTGATGTATTTGTGATTCTTAGACTATAAAGGTTCAAGAATACTGTGCAGTCTTGAATAAAACAACTAGGCTCTAAAGGAACCAAACCTACTTGTAAATATCCTAAGATATTTGCCGATGATTTTTTATAGGTGTTCTAAATATCTAAATATTTTAAAAGTTAGCTAGGAAGGTTCTAGAATTTCATTCCCACCACACACTCGGCCATGTCTGTACTTTGCACCACCATTGACGATGTAAAGCAACTATAAATAGGCGCAGCCATGCTAAACCGACCAATAGAGTAATAGATAATTAGCTTCCAACTTAAGGGTGTATTTATTTAAATTTTTTAAAAAAGTGGTTTTGAAATTTAAATTTTATATTTAGTTGAAAAAGTTAAAAATCGATTTTTTTTAAAAACTACTCTTTTCAGTTTCTCCAAAAAAGTTGAAAATAGTTTTTTTTTAGATTCTGTTGATTTTTAAAAAATTATCTAAAGATACAAAAATTAATTTTTTTTGTGAAAAAAGTGATTATTTACCAAAATAATCTCAAATAAATGCATCCTAAATTTCCCTTAACAAACAATCACTTAACCTAGTGTGTTGGCTTCATCGCTTAATATAAGCCTTGATATTGGTTCATTGAATTTTGGGGGGTTCATGAATTGATCTGATTCGGGTTTAAGATGAACAAGAATTTAAATTGATCAAATTTAATTATATTGGTGTTGTTTAATTTTATTCTACTTTATTTTTGGCTAACCCAAGCCATATCAGTCAAACCAATATTGAGTTAGTTTGGTTAGGGTCATCAATTTTAAAGTAAGAAATATTATTTATTATTCCTCTAAGTTTTTATCATTATGATGTATTTGATATGGGGATAAAAATGAGGAAAAAGTTTTATAAATAAGATTTATGAGCAAAATTACGTATGAATCTTATTCATAAAATTTTAAACTCTATACCAAACACATCCTTACAGTAACAATGTCGGGTTAAAACACGAGACACTTAATAATAATTTGTCTGGATGAAGCTGTTGAATGAATGAGAGCACAAAATAAAAGAAAAGTGACCCAAACACTCAGATATTAGAAAGAAAATAAGAGCTAAATAACAAATTATGTCTAAGCGATGACATATTTGCCTTATCTTCTTGGTTTTGGCATCCTCTTGGCGGCGATTCAGGTGATTCAGGTGATTCAGGTGGACACTTCACTGACCAAGGAACAGAAGGTGAAGAAGCGCCAAGAGCTCATCAAGTCATCAAAGCCACCTGTTGTGCCCATGAGTAGAAACATGTTGGTTGATATCTTTTATGGAAGATTGAACTATTCCATCAAGTTATCAAGGAGATGCATTACGGTTTACATATTTCCATATGCTTTTCATCTTGTAGAATCATGTTAAACATTTAAAGTTGACTTTGGGGCTTTGTTTTGATTTGTGGATTTAAATTGTTGGAGACACCTTTGTGGTTACTGGTTACAAGTTACAACTTCTGTTTGAGGTGCTTCAAGAAGTGGGTTAGGCAAAGGAAACACACATGTAACAATCTTGTTTCGATAACAAAATCTTGTTTGTATCCTTTCTAATAATGATAATATAATACTGTAGAAAAAGATTTTTCCTTTTGTTTTTATTCGCAAAAATCCAATTATCTTGTGGTTGCAATCATGGATATAGAGGGAGATGATGTCATTAAATATCCACTATGTACAATTCTATACATTAGGATTGTACAAAGGACAAGTTGGATCAGATTCATCGGGATCTAAACTCGACTCCATAATGGTTCAATTAATGACCGGATTAGACACGGTCAACCCAATATTTAAACTAACACAAACAACTTTGGACATTATCCATATACAACTTTGCTGATGTGGTAAACGGAGACTGACCTGAAACATTGCAAAACTCGATTGAAATCATTTGGGCTTAAAAATAATAAAAAAAGACCGTTTCAATACTATTTTGATCACTTTTCCAATTTTCGAAAAAAGTTGTTTCAGGCCTAAAAAGGCCTAAAAGAGATCGTTTTAAAACTATAATAACAATATATGATATCTATGTCAAATCCTATTAGTCAAATCAACAAGAACTGATATCGTTTTAGTAATTTTCTAACAGCGGGGGCGGGGGCTAACTACTTAATGGAGTACCACTATATGGACCTAAACCAAAAAATTTTTAGTGTAGGGACTAAAATCAACATGTTGGATACGCACATGGACAGAAAACTAGTTTTACCCCTCCTTTTTTTTTTTTTTTAAAGAGGCAGGAATTAGTTGCAACTTTATTCAGTAAAACTTCAGCTGCAATCAAGTTTATCATATCAATGCTTGTGCTAACATCTATGAAAAATCAGGAGAACAACATTATTCATCCACCCAAGCAAACAAATTAGAGCTACAAATCACATGTAAACCAATTGCAAACATGGTTCAATCGAGGGGTCAAAAAAGAAAAAACAAAACCTCAAGACTGCCCATTCATAAATAGGACTATGCCTTTGAATTGAGAATGCGGATTTGTATCTCAGAGAATGACCTCACATCCACCCCCCACAGCCTGCATCAACAAATTAGCTTAGAAGTTGAAACATTTATTTAAAAAAAAATAAAAAAAATCAATTCATATTCAAGGAAAAGAGGGAAAACAAAATTACATAGAATGATAAGCTACACAGACACTTGTGTCAATATAAACTAACCATGACCACTTCAGATAAGAAAGCTCTTACCAGCAATCTATCCCCACAGTATTGGCCCCTAGTTTATCAGCCTTTTGATCATCTCCAATGTGTAAGGCTTTGCAAGCTTCTACATTTACTTGATCTAAGAAACGGAAATATTAGACTGAATTAACTTCAAGCATCATTGCAATAACAAAGGTTCACATAACAGGAAACAGTGCCATTTTTTTCTCCTCAAATTCCAATAAAAGAAAATAATCTTCTGCATTCTTATAGATATGATATTTTCTAAGCTTTGTTTAGAACTAAATTAGATGAAAAAAATACTTAGGATCGATCGCGTCCAAAAACGGTTAATTCATGTCTTATCCATATACTGTACTATTATTTCTTACAAGATCTACTGAGTAGGATAAGGCACTGTAGTTTTTGAAGTTTCTTACTAGTGTTCCTTTGGGCAGTGCTAAACTGTAGATTCTCATTAAGTCCAAAACTATGATGTTTAGTTTTGATGATAATTTTTTCAGATAGAATATCTAATCATCAAACACACTGGAGGCATTAGAAATTAAAGAATGCAGAAAGAAGTAAAAGAAAATCCTGTAAAAAGTGGTACTTAAATTAATAGGAACTCAGGTAAAATATGACAAATATCTACCATTTCTCAGAGCTCCACAAGAAAGCCAAAAGCTAATTACAAACGTGCTAAGCTTCACAATTCTGTTATGTTTTCTCCAAGGAACGGTAGGGTGGGGGATATAAGTATCATTTTATGCTCAGTAGAATATACACTATCTGACAACTAATGACACATATACCTAGAGCAGCTTGAAATATTCTTGGGTCTGGTTTTTCATATCCAACCTCAGAGGATATGATAACAGCATCAAACCTGATGTCAAACCAGAAAACTATCCATTAAACATTATGAAAGGCGTACATATACATGAGACTTTGTAAGATTTCTGCAAATTAAGAGGTGCAACAAGCAATCTTAGATGAACACTATTGCAAAGATTTCAATAAAACGCTTAAAAAAGCAAGAGTTTGAGTAACAGCATATTGAAGAAATGACTGATGCTCACAGATTCAAAACTTTAAGATCCTTCAATAGGTTCCTTAAGCGGGAGTCGAAATTGGATACAACAGCCATCTTAACTGTGTCAGTGCTTGTCATGTTAGCAAGGACAAACTTTAAAGAATGCAGACAACTTAAGGAGTTAAGAATGTTAGTGGTTAAGGAACAAAAAAAACGAAATATTTGATTCACAAGACCTCCAGCTTCCTTGAGAAGAGTAATTGTTTCATAAGCTCCATCTGGAAGATGCCACGCATCACCTTTTGCATAATACTGGCATGGACAACACTTGAAGTTCAGACATATGCGTCTGTCACATTATTATTTTGAAAATTGAAAGCTAGTGTCAGCTACTTTTAAAACACACTCCTGCTAATTTATTTTTCCTTGGTAAGTGTGCAATAATATATAGAATAATAAAAATAACAAAATGAATATTCATGGACCAACAAGAAGGAAGATCAGAAACTGGAACATTAAAATGAGTAGATCATATTAGAGTCATCATTCTAAGATTTTGATAGGTATGGACTGACTTTTCCAAAATGTTCTTAGCATTCTACAGATAAATTAACTTAGGTTGGTAGAATCACCATAAATTGGAGCTGATGGAATAACAAAAGTCTGCTGTCAAGAAAGGTCACCTTGTAAACTTTCTCAAAATAATCTTCATCACTGCAACCAGTGGCTTCAGAAACCACAAGTTTCCAAAATGGCCTCCCATCTCCCTGTAGCAAATACAACATTTTTAGTAATGCCGATATAAACATGTTTTTTTTCCCATTAAATGGCTTTATGTTTCACTTATCTTCTCCAAGGAAATCAAATGCTGGGACTAGATTTCATGTAAAGCCTATGTGTATAAATGGAAAACCATGATGATAACATCAATATCCTGGACATGGCTGTAATACAAAGACAAAGTTGGCTCCAAAAGTGACACAAAGATGCTACACAAGTATGCCAATTTGCAAATCATAATAGTTAAATTCCTGTACAGTGGTTTCAGTAAAAGAACTAGTTTGCATATGGAAACTGCTAAGATCCTATTTGTATACGAATACTTTCTACAACAATCAAGCCTTTTCCCACTAGGTTAGCGGGAAATGTTGGAATGTTTTCTAATAAACCATAAAGATAATGGCTACAAGTCCAATAAGTTATATACTTATATATGAAATCACTACAACTTTCCACAAACTGTATTTATACAACATTTTTCCTCTTTATTTCCTTTCTAGACAACAGAAAGATAGACATGGCTATACATTGTCCTTGTGGGTCAAAAAAACATAGCTCAATGGGCGATTGAAAATAATGGTATTCGCAATAGAAAATTCATCAGAAGAGAACAGTTTCAGAATGAAGAAGTTCATCCAAACTTGCTAAGCAATCATGCAAAACATTTACAAGAAAAATTATCGAAGGTAGAGCATAGACCTGGTAACGTAGCTTTTCAGGCCATGGAGCAGAAAAAGCCCTCTTAAATCCTTGCTTTATCTCAGCTGGAGTCACATTCAAACCTGAACATATACATGGCAAACACATTCATCCTGAATTCAGAGTGCTAAACATTCAAAAGGAAAATGTTGTTAATACTAACAGAGAGCCTTGAAATGTTTACTACCGATGCTTGTGACAAGTCAGTTTAAAATAAATTATCAGAAAGTAACACAAATAGAATTTAATTTTGACGTGCTACCTCTAGTATAAAAGTCTTTTACACTATCATTCAACCTGTATTGTCACATCATTGTTATCGTATAAAAATTGGATTTAATTTTGACGGATTCTCAGTGTAAAAATATTATACACAGTTATCCAATTATATATTATCACATCATTAAAAACATTTGACTCTTTCAATAACTAACTCTAAAATCACATATATACTAATATATATATTGATTGGTAATGTATCAAAATTAATCTCTAAAAATTTGTAAAGTCCACTGCAAATGTTTGAAACCTAGGCTTGTTATTTTAATTGCTAATCCTTCCAGATTCTTTGATTCAAATTTTGGTTTTGGTTCAAGATCGCAGTGGAAGAGTCATAAATTAACAGGCACAATATAAAAAATTAAAAATAATAATAATAATAATAATAACTAACCATAGTTGGTGCCAATAGCAGCATAAGTTTCCTCAACGGGCTTTGCTAATTGCAAAAGGGTGCCTCCAGCATCCAACAGCAATGCTTCATATGCTCTCCCACAACCACTTGATGATCCACCTGTGCCTGTGAGAGAGTTCAGTTCAACATCAGATGAAAAAATGGTTTTTTTTTTTTTTTTTTTAAATTCCCTCGTGATCAACATGTTGCAAATTTTGCGAGCAAGAGCAACCGACCCATTTGGGAGTTATTAAGGAACAACCTATTCGTGTAATGTAACTGCAAACAAAAGGAAAAGGAAGTAGGGAATGAGCGAAGGGGATGAAAGGAGGACCTTTGTCGATGGGCGTTGAGGAGAGTCGAAGTGAAGCGGGAAACTTGGGATTAGGGGGTTTGGGTTTGAGGGCTCTGAAGAGAGCACTGCCGTGAGAGCATCTCGTCAAGGCACTAGTCCCCATCGTCAAGTACCAAGTGAGCTTTGCATATGACAAATCCTACACTTTGACACACAAGGGAGGTGATTATGGAAAATATATTATAGAATTAGTTTAATTTATATGCACCTCCAACTTCTAATTATAAAATTGCCGTTAAAATTTTCTACCTTGGTTGTTTATTAGTGCATCTAACCCTTATTGATTTTATATCATACACCTAAAAATTAATTTGTTCAAATAACCTATATTTGAACTTGCTCAAAGGAGTTTTTAAAAATAATTTAATTATGATATACTACGAATATAAAATCTTTTTATATAATTATTTAATTATATATTAATATATGATTAAAATATTTATTGGTTCATCTAGTCAATTTTTTACTTATATATCATTATAATTTAGATTTTATTCTTGAAATTTTTCGTTGATATATAATTTATAAATATATCTATAAGAGTTCTATGAATCTAAAAGTATATCCTGAATCTAGAATGAGTTGAGCTTTCCTCTCAATTTGAAAATTTGTCAATAAAAAAAAATCTAAGTATTTGACTCTTGTATTTTATACCTCAAATGTCATACATACAATAATATATAATTGAATAACAGTTTATACTAATAATATATTAAAACTATATTCTTTCAAAAGAAAAACAAATCTTATAAAACTAATTTTTTCCAGGCGGATGCATTGACATGGAGGCAAAAAAAAAAAAAAAAAAGAACTCCTTTCAACTTGTTTTGATTTAGGATAATAAGCTCATAACTTACTTTCGTACTTCATCTTTGAAAAATGAAAAGAGACTTCAATTTACAATTTTTACTAAGACATAACTTGCTTCTTTTTGTATGTAAAGCCATGTCAAACTAAACTATCCAACAAATATTAGCTCTCCCTAAGAAGGAGGTGATCCAGCCACACCTGCTAGTATGGCTACTTTGTTAGGACTTCAGTCTAATAAGTGGCGATGCTTTCGGCATCCCCTTCTTGTCTTTAAGGTACCGGGATGACCAACTCTCACAATGTGACGAGGGGTGTGTACAAGGATAAGGAACGAATTCACCGCCATAGTCGGCAGTTACTAATGATTCCATGTTTCCTATCAAAATTGTGTATCACTTAGTAATAATTAATAATAGAACTATATAGATTATTGTGGTTTGGGAGAAAGTAATAGTATCTACTTCGACACTATAATGAAAGTGTGTTGAATCAAGATTAGATAGATAGGAAGTGCCTTCATTATATGGATGCTTTATTCTTTCTCCGTTTATAAAAGGCCAAGTCAATATGATAGGTATTGCGATACAAATAGTTTTCTCAAAAAAAATAGAGGGAATATGTATCACACATATAAACTATGAGAAAATTCAAAATACACCCCTTTGTGGGTAAATCATACATGGTTACTCAATCGTGCATCCACTTTATTTTTATATTTAGTAGCAAGCTTGGATTTTAGAATTAAAAAACACTCGTTTTCTTTTCATAACTTATCTCAATAAAATTTTCTTTATGAGGTATTTTAAATATAAAATAAATTAATATTAAAGTGTATTAAATGTACGAATTACTAAATCATAAATAACAATATGAGATATATTTAAAGTGATACTATTTAGGGGTATTTAGATCCAATCCAGCTCAAAAAAAACCGCTCAACCGATCTAATCCAACCCGAAAACCGATTAAAGTTGCAAATTTTTTGTTGAATTCAGTTTTTATTCGATTTTTTGTGTGGTTCAGTTCGATTTTCGGTTCCAATTTTACAAACCAATCCAATCCAAATCGAACCGTAAACCCAGCCCATTTACTATACTTATATTGCAAAAATAATGTGTTTCTCAGCCCAAAAAATGAAGGCCCACTACACTTTACTTCACATAAGCCTGTAAGCCATGGTTAAACACAACCAGCCCAAAATAATAAGACTAAGTGACTATTGACTAATGCTTCAATTTGAGTCATTTGTCATCAGACTAAACAAAAAAAATTTCATTGAGTCACATTTTATTTTTATCCTCCCACTCCCACAATCCCACCTGAATACCCCTTTCTCACTCTCTGTCGTTGGCTCTCTCAGTCTCTCTTTCAAAATAGAAGTTTGAACCTTGAAGCCCTAACTCTTTACCTTAACATTTCCGTCGCCACCGCCGCAGCCTGCAGCCCCGGACGGCACTTGCCCCACCAACTTCTCTATTCTTTTCCAGTCGATGCCGCTTGCAACCCCCGACAGCAACAGCGCAGATCTCAGTGGCTCTGGCCATCTCGTACAGCTGGTTTGTGCACCTTCACGCTTCACCCACCGTTCAGCCATCTCGTACACTTGCACAGTCTCACACAGTGTGCGACGATCACAACCCATCTGTGGCAGCATGCTCCATTCACCTCCTAGTGGCATGCTAGTCCTAATAAATCGAGGCGTCGAGCTATAGTGCAGATCACTTCTTCTTTAGTTTTGGGCTTTTGGTATGTTTATTATGCTTACTATTGCTCATTCGTTTATTTATGGAGTTCGTAACTTCTTATCTTTGTTATTGTTGGTTTTATTTTTGCTCTTGCTATATTAACCTCTTTATTATTCTTACTTTTATTTCTATTCTTGCTATAATTATTGGTAACTTAATTAGATCAAATTATTTTCATTCTTGCTATATTTGTTAATAATGGTTAATTTTATTTAAATTTATAGACTGTAGTAGTTGGAAAAAAAATTGAGGTTTTCTACTCTCTAAAAGTAAGAAATAGTAATCATCACCAATGTCATCCCCAATGTCTGAGGTAATCACTATATCCTTTAGTTTTGTCTAAATATTAGTATATTACTATGGATTTGATAGGATCATTGAAGTTTTAGTGCTATTCAAAATTTGCATTTAGGTTATAAGTTATAGGCATAGGTTAGAAGCAGGTATTTCCAGCATAACCTCTTCTTTGGTCTGGCTAAATATCTTTTTTTTTTTTTGTTTTTTTCATTTTTCACTTTGCCTTATTATACTATCAGAAGGTGCATTTCTTTTAATTTGAGGCACTGCCTAAGGGTGGTTAGGAAACATCTATGAAAATCGTACATCCAATCCAATCCAAAATGGTGTAAATTGGATTGGATTGGATCGGTTTACAAAGTGTAAATCATTCAATCCAAACCAAACCGCAAAAAAATTCTGTTTGGATCGAATGACTTTTTAGTCCAAAATCGATCCAAACCGTACCACGAACACCCCTAATACTATTACATGAAACTTTGACGTGTAAAGACTTGAATAACACAATTGCATTAATTCAAAAACAGATACTGTACAACACTAATATAATACAAGATACAAGGCTATTTGACCTGAACAGAAGTTGCAAAAGGATAGATAGATTATACAAAGTTTGTTACAAGTTGTTACACACTTTGCAA
Source organism: Pterocarpus santalinus (assembly GCA_031439595.1). Taxonomy (NCBI): domain Eukaryota; kingdom Viridiplantae; phylum Streptophyta; class Magnoliopsida; order Fabales; family Fabaceae; genus Pterocarpus; species Pterocarpus santalinus. Next base: position 19,512,759 of record CM062531.1, read on the forward strand.
ATCAATTTCAAATTTGGTTTTGTTAGCCACGGGTTGGTCAGTGGAGGTAATGACACCCACACACCCCCATAACATGGTAGACGGACAACAAACACCAATCTTGTCCAAAAAAAAAAAGAGTGCCGGGTGGAAGACAATGGCTTGGTGAGTAGATCCACCGATTGATGACTGGATGACACACGAGAGACAAGTAGATCTTTGCTGGCAACAAGGTCATGAACAAAATGGTAGTCGATGGTAAGTGTTTCACGTGAGTATAAATTACCAGATTGGCACAGAGATAGGTGGCACCAATGTTATCTGAGAATAGTGCAGGTGGGTTGGTGAGAGGAAAGCAAAGCTCTTTTCGAAGTTGTTGAAGTCAAAACAATTCTATTGAAGTAAAGGCAATGCACCGATATTTAGGTTTAGTGGAAGATTTAGCTATTGTGGGACTACTTCTTGGAAGGCCATGAGATAGGATTTGGTCCCATGTAAATGATGAATGCGGTTGTAGATTTCCTCTCATGAGTGTCACCAGCCTAGTTCAAATCATAGTAGGCAGTGAGAGAGAGATTATTGGCTCAGGTGAGATGAAGCCCATGAGTTGAAGTGCTCTTTACATATCTGAGTCAGCGTTTAACAGCTTGCATGTGCACTTCACTTGGTGCCTTCATATGTTCAGATAACTTATTAACTAGAAATGAGATATTTGGGCAAGTTAACGATAGATATTGCAAGGAATCAATGATGTGGTGGAATTTTTTAGCATCACAAATAGGAGAATCCACAAAGTGAGTTAAGTCACATGAGGGTTGCGTTTGATACGAAAGATCGACTTTTGCCAATGATGTTGAAGTGTGATTGCTTAGGAATAAGAGAACAAGTTCCATTGGCAAGAAGAGCATTGAACTCATCAGACATTGCATAGCACCACTCACTATGTTTTAAAGCTTGGGTGAGACATAAGGGTTAGGGTTCAACAAGGTCAAGTAAGGAGAGTTGGTGACTGAATAGAGTGTTTGGATTTGAAAATTCCATTTTTAGAGCGAGTAATCATGGGGCGGTGTGTGGGGGCAATCTTGGTCGAGCATAGTTGCAATCTAGCTAGGATGTTAGGAGCTGAAGAATCAGTACATAAGATCTCTTGGTTTAGGGAAGTGGTTGATGCGATGGAGTTTCAAGGATTGGATTAGTATGTGTAATAGTAGGGATAAGTCTTGGTTTGAATTTGAAGTGGATTAAGGGGAGTTGTTTTTGATGGTTGAATCAGGTGGGGCCACGTTTGTTGAGGGAGGATAGGATGATGATGAGGTGGATAGGTCTTGGTTTGAAATATGAGGGGTTTGGCTAAAGATATTTGTGAGTGTAGGATCAAGTAACAAGGAAAAATGAAAGTTGGTTAATGTTGACGTGGGTTGTATGGGTATGGGACTAAGTACATGAGAGAGAGTGTAGGTTTCGGTTGTTGATTAAGAAGCAAATAAGAAAATAGATTTAAGGAAGTGGACGTGGTGGGTAGATTAAAGCTTTTCGAATATGGGGTTAAAGCATAAATAGGCACTTTGGGTTGGTGAATAGCCAAGGAACACGCACGGTTGAGATTTTATGAGTAGTTTATTGGAGACATATGGGTCAAGCCAAGAAAAACACAAACAGCCAAAGGTACGAACTTTTATATAGTTAGGTGAGCAGTGAAATAGGACTTCTAAGGGTGATTTCATGTTAAGGCCAAGTGTAGGCATAAAGTTAATGAGGTAAGCTGCAGTTTAGAGGGCATAGGACTAAAATTTGAGAGGTAGGAAGCCTTGGTACAAGAGACAATGGGTAGTCTCAACAAGGTGATGTTGTTTGCATTTGGATAGGCCATTGTGCTATGGAGTGTAAGGAGGTGTGAAGTGCCATGGGTTTGGAGGAAAGGCCATAATTTGAGATATTCATTACCATTGTCAGTATAAAAGGATTTTTATTTTTGTGTTTAATTGATTCTCAACTAATGCTTTAAAGAAAGCAAATATTTGTGAAACATTGGATTTGTGTTTAATTGGATAAAGCCACATATACTTGGAGAAATGATCAATAAAGATGACATAGTAGACAAAACCATTTATTGAAGAAATTTGGGTAGAGCCCCATACATTGGAATAAATAAGTTCAAGAGGACTAGAACTAGACAAACTAGACTTAAAAATGGTAACTTGTGACTTTTATTGGCAATACAATTGACACATTGAACTGATGAGGAGGAAAATGGAATGTCATGGTTCTTGAGTGAATGTTGAAGAATCTGAGAGGCTGGATGAGCCAAATGAATGTGCCAGGTGGAAAGAGGGGTTTGACAACAAGCATGGTGGATGTAAGAATGGGGGGCTTAGATAAGATCTTGTACACATTATCTTTATTCTTTCCATGCAGCATAATCGCCCCCATGCTCAAATCCTTGACCTGAAAGTGCCAAGGAAATAATTCAATGGAAACAAAGTTAGTTTGGCATAACTATGAAACAGAGATTAAGTTCTAGGATATGTCAAGAACATAAAGGACAATGGTTAAGTGAGGAACAGTGGATGAAGTGGGAAGGTGAGTGGAACCAGTATGAGTGATAGGAAGACCCTTACCATTAGCAACCACAATTTGATCATTACTAGTATAATTATTAGTCAGAGAGAGATTGGCTAAATCAAGAGTGATGTGATGAGAAGCTTTAGAGTCAAATAACCAAGTAGGTTCTAGTGAAGTGACTTTAATGGTCGACTTGGCCTGATACCTTAGATGATTAGGAGGATGTCCATGGATACAATAGCAAGTCTTGGCAGTGTGTCCCCTCTTATCGTAGTATTGGCAAATCAAGAAGGGACCAGAGGATGAACCATGCCTAGGAGGATTAGATGGTGCAGGGGATTGACCATGGGAGGTAGAATAACTAGCACTATGAGGACTGAGAAGGCATGGGTCATTTGGATCGACCTTTAGAGTAAGAGACATGGTTGGCAATGGCGAGGAATGATTGTTGTTAACATTCTTGTTGTTAAAGAAAAGTTCGTCAAATGATAAAGGTGAGTCATGGGTGCGAATGGAAGCATTAAACTCATGGAATACAGGGCCAAGCCCATTGAGGGCGGCAATTACAAGATCCATATCATCAATAGGATGACCAATAAGAGCGAGCTCATCAACAATGGAGCAAATAGACTACAAGTAGTCACTAACACTTGTCTCTCCTTTAGTGATGGAGGTAAGGTGTTCCTTGAGGGACGTGACATAGATTCGAGACTGATTGGCATATGCCTTTGTCAATCTCGACAAAACATCAGCAGAAGAGGTGGCAGAGGCTATAACAAGTTAGGCATTAAGTCCACATGAGCCCAAAAGAGTAAGAAACACATAATTATCCTGACATTTCCAATTAAGGAAAGCAGGATTATCAGTGGTGTTAGCACCAAACCCAAGAGTGGTAGGGAGCATTTGATGGATCCAATCACATAATCAAGTAAGTTGTTGGCAGAGAGAAGTATGTAAGTTTGTTTGTACCAGGTGGGGTAATTATTTGAAGTTTGATGGGTAAAGTAGTGGCAGTGTTAAGCTTAACAACGGGTGAAAAGGCAAAAGTGGAATTAGCAGCCATAGTTTGGAATGAACATTGCTTATTAAGCAGGTGGCTTGACGATACCATCTAAAGACTTGAGTAACACAATTGCATTAATTCAAAAATAGACACCATACAATAGTGATATAATACAAGATACAAGGCCATTTGACTTGAACGAAAGTAACAAAAAGATAGAAAGATTATAGGAAGTTTGTAACAAGTTGCTACATACTTTATAAATCGGTTTTAAATTTGGTTTTGTTAGCCACGAGTTGGTCAGCGGAGGTAATGACACGTACATCACATGGGTTCTACTCTTAAAAATTGGAATTACTACGATATTAAATATGAATAACGTAAAGTGATCTAGTCATATTCAACATCCCAATGAAAGAATGGACTTATCACCATAACATAACAAATCTTCTCTTATTTATTGGCAATAAAAGATTATCTCACAGGCTAAAATTTTCTTGGGTAGATTGGTGATGTTTGATTGTGAGCCATGCCATTAAACTTGCGCAAATGAATGCTTTCCTCAATGAATTGGATGAATTGTATAAATAGATTATTCTATTCAAGATGAGAAATGATTTATCCTCCTAAACATCCTCCTAATTAGTAAATGAAGGAAGAATTAATTATTTTTTAAGATTCCAAGACATTGTTTGTATCTATTTACTTCATTTAGTATTTAGGAGAATATTTAGGAAGATTTTTAGGAGCTATATCATTACCCATTCAAGATATATAAGAGTGAGCAGAGTAAATAAGATTAGAGTACGAATAGTGCAAATTTAACTAGTTACAAATTTTTCGAAATTAAGGAAGCTGGTGATAAAAAATATAAGTAACTTTAACACGAAGTTTCTTGCAAGTTTTAAGTATGAAAGATGTTATTTAGATATATATTTTTGTGTATCAATTGATTATTATTCATGTATAAATAATGGGAGAATTCACGTACATAATTGAGGAATCAAGTAATAGTATTATTATGTATCACCGCATTGACTTGATTCTCCAATTATATAAGTGAATTTCCCATTTATTTGTACATAAATCACCAGTAATCGATTGATACATAAAAATGTTGTCCAAATAATGGGACCTTCTTCGTATACCATGTACTTATGATGTTATGAATGATGTACTTTTCCTTTTCGATGAACAATCAACTTTCAATATGTTAAGCACATCTTTAATTAAAATTATTAATCCTAACCAATCTATCTATTATAATATATTAAAGCTAAGCCCAAGTTATGGCATAATATGATAATAACACATTAGATATTCTATAATATTGCCATATCAGCTTATTGTTAAAGGTGTCATGCTCTCCTTTACTCACTTTTAGTTTATGCAGCTATGTTGGTATACTAATTTCACTTTGTCTTTTATTTTATTTTTTCCACATCACTCATGCCACTCACACCCTTTTCCCCCTTCCCCTTCTAGTTTTCCAGTTTTTCCGTAAGCAACCACCTTTTCCCCGATTTTCCCTTCATTGATTGCTATCAACTCACCCTTCTCCATGCCACCAACATCACTCGAGATGTGTGGAATGGTGCATATAGAAAATGGTGATCGTGCATGTGCTCTACAAGCTCACAGTGAATGATTGTCAAATTTGCAACTACTTTCATAACTCCACTTGCTTAATTTTATTCTTTCTTCAAAGGTTCATTTTGTTAACTAATAGTTATTCTTTTCACCGCAATTCTCAGCATCTACTCTTTGTGATTCAACATGCACATTTCCTTCTTTCTTTCTTTCTTTTTTTTTTCCTTCTTCATCTTTTCATATCAACAATCACTTTAACTGATAGTTTTAGTTAATATATAATCAGAGATATGCAAATATAATCATATCAATCAAGAAAGTCGTTGCAGCTTTTTCTACATTATTACTGCTTTCTTATGTAGCAATGAATACATAGGAGGAATGCAAAGAATGATTTACCCTTTACATAGTGAATGGAGATTCACGATTGATTGTTTTCCTTTCTCTTTGCAGTTCCAAAGTCTAGAAGTCATGCATGAGACAAATAGTGGTGCAATTCTAAAGTTTTAGTGGCTGCACATGGTATTCACTATTCATTGAGGTATAGATCGTTGGGTGATGGAGTTGTGTGTAAGAGCACCATAATACTAATTCAACACATGTAGTAGCGTCCATTTGGTTCTTTTCCTTTTTCATTCCTTTAGTAAAGATTTATTGTTCCCACTAGCTTATTATACATTGGTAACTATATCACGCTTTCTTTTTCCTCTTGTATTTCTTTCTAATAATTAATTGGCGTTTATCCTTTGTAATATCCTCCTTTCATAAAATACTTTGTAACCTTGGTTCAATTGCTTTATCTAAATATTTTAGTTGATACATTTGAAATAATTTTGTAACAATGATTAGTTTAAAATTGGGACAATAGTCAAATCTTAGACATTAACTTTATAAAGTAAGACTATAAATTAGTAGTAGTAATTTCAAAATATATTATGCTATAAATAATATTTACTGAGATAAAGTAATACCAGATTTTATTGAAGAATAATGGTGAAGGCTATAGTGCACCTCATGTTATAAGATGCACGACACACCTTGTAATCTAAAGATTAAAATATGATGGTGCATCCATGTTTTTTGAAATTGGAACTCATAACTCCGAAACCAGATAAGGAAGAAGTGAACTCTCTTGGAACTTAGAACTCAGAAATATGAACAAGGAAGAAGTGAACTCTCTAGGAACTAGGAATTCAAAAACATGGACAAGGAAGAGGTGAACTCTCTCTAGGAACTTGGAACTCGGAAGCTTGAACAAAGAAGAAGTGAACTCTCACGACTTGGAACTAGGAACTTGGAAGCTTGGACAAGGAAGAAGTGAACTCTCACGCCTCAAAAATCGAAACTCGGAAACATAGATAAGGCAAAAGTGAACTCTCTCATAACTCAGAACTCAGAGTTCAGAAATTTGGACAAAGAAGAAGTGAACTCAGAACTCGGAACTCAAAACCTGAAAATGTAATAAAAAAAATGAATTGTATTAATCAAGACTTGAAAGTCTTGGCAGATAAAGGTGGGTAAACCTGTACGTCTATAAGCAAATAAGAAAGTAAACAAAAGTAAGTAATAACAATAAAATAGTAGCAACGTAAAGGCATGGTGACCGTAAAGTCACGGTGATCATGGAACTTTTAAGTAAGTTAACCATAAAGTCATATGGAATAAATGATAGTAATAGAAATTGCAACACACCTTCATCCAATTTTTCCATAACAATCCCTTCAACTCATGCCTATAAATAAGCATACGGAGACGTGAAATTACTTGCACAAAAAAAAAAGGGAGGAAGCATATAGAGTAATTATGCCATCTTTGAGTATTGGCAACGAGAGAAAAGAAAGCCAGAGAGAGAGAGAAGAGAAAGAAAAAGAAAAGAGAAGAGTTAGAGACTAACAAGGAGTTTGGTGGATACATAGTTTTGAGATAGATAATAAAATTATTTGTGAAGTAAAATCATTGCTACATTTACTCATTGCAAATTATGTTATTTTATATTATTACTTATTATTATTTACCATCACAGTTTATTTTATGTTCCAAGTTATTTTATTTATTAAAATTACTCAGTATTACTCTTGTTGCAATTTGTTCTATTTGTCATCCCAAATTATTTTATTTATTATTCCTTTATATTATTAATCCTTATTATTTATCATTATAATAATATTAATTTATATTATTTCTCATTATTATTGCAGTTTATTTTATTTATATTTTCAAGTTAATTTATTTAATATTCCTTTATACTATTACTTATTATTAATATTATTATTATTGTTATTATTATTAAGATATTGTTTATATAATGATACACTATTTTGAGTCATCAATTTTTATGATAATTTCTTTAAGGAACCAATATTAAGAGTAAAATATTGTATCCAACACTTAAAATAAGTGAAATTTACTATATATGAATATGAACTATTAAATTATTTATACCCTTGACTTATTAATATTATAATAATTCTTAACTTATCGATATTATTATGACTTTATAGTGACCATTGTAAGGACATGACCTATATGTGCTAAATACGTCATGATGACAAGGACAAACTTATGAACCGTGATGAAAGAGTTTAAAAAGAAATTAAATAAAACTAAATTTTTTGATCTCCGTAAAAATTAACATTTCATTTGATAATTCTATATTTTGAGAAACCTCGTCGAAATATTATGTTATTTACTTTATTCAAGCTTATATTATCTCAATTCTTATGCACTTTATTTGTTTTAAGCTTATGAATTACTTTATATATTCTGCACTTTATTCAATTTATTGCTTGATTTTATGTTTTATTATTTAATTTATTATGTAAAGAATTTATATTATTCAAGTCAGTACTTATCTTATGTTATTCGAGTCTTTTATTTAATTTATATTTATTACTTAAGTTTATGCATATTTATATTTATTGTGAATTTATACATAATGATCAGTAAGTAATTTGACAAAAAGACATTTAAGATTTGCCGCTAACTGCTAAGAAAATAGAGGAATAAGATGTAAGATCCTTTTTTATTACCTGCCTTAGTTAGTGTGGTGTAAAAGTTTCACTTTGTTGTTATAATGTTAAGAGTAACACTAAAGAATGAGAATTTTTTAAGAGAAGCTTTGAATATATATGGGATAAGCAGACAAAAGAAAATAGAACTTAAAGCAAAGAGATTACAATCATATTAATACTTGTCGCAGTATATGTTGCATAGTATATACTTCTTTTAGCATTTACTATTCCTAATATTATAAAGCATATTTTGCTTATAAATAATGTGATAAGTTTATAATACAGTAGCTATGTAGATTTCCATGCTAAAATATGGCTGGAACCACCATAGTTCAAATATTTTACAATTAATCATTATTTGTTGAGTATTTTCAATTGTCATTTTATTTTTGGTGGTTTTAGATTAGTGAAACGAACGGCCCAGAGAAAAATAGACTCCTCCCGCTGCTAAGAACATGTAAACCTGTATTTAAATAAGTTGCAGTTTTCTTTACTGACCCAAAAATGTTTAGCCTAGGGCTAGTAGAGCTTTACTTTTGCTCCTAAACTCTATATTATATCTATATGTATTAATGTTCAACTTTAAATTTTCTATGTAAATTTGTAGCATTAGCTTTATTATAAATAAGTGTTACATTCTTGTCATCTTATTGTTATAATACTATTTGATGAATTGAAGAATCACTTCTTTCCCTTGAAGTTTTATCTAAACTAGGTGCTACCGTTAAATGCTAATTGTTAATATTTTTTTTAATGGCATAATAGTTAATATTTACATTAAATGATATTAATTCCTCATTTTTATAACTGATAGAAGGTTACAAAATAGAAGCTTACACTTAGCTACCAACAATAACACAATATAAAAGTAATTCATTGTCTTAAACCCAACTCAATGATAAAAGATAACAGCAAATTTAGTAAAAATTTAATTAGATTAGTTACATTAAAACAAAAAAATAGAGTATCTTGAGAAGTCTTCGTACCATAAATCAAGAAAAGCCATTTTTTTAAAATGATATTATTAGATGAATAGATAATTACTCTTTACAAATATATCCTTACTTATTTCTCACATCATATAATTTATCATTTGCGATATGTTACTATAACGAATTACAACTCAAAATTAAAAAATAATATAGACTTAAAATTATTTTAAGGGTGAATTACATTAACCTCCCTTGAGGTTCAGTGTAATTACACTCGGCACCCCTCCATTTCTAAAATTGATTGCAAAGGTCCCTGAATTTTATTTTTCATAACAATAACCACCCCTTCCGTTAGTGTTCTGTGAGTAATGTTAACAGAATATCTCCCATGTGCTTATCACATGATCAGTAATGGCATTTTTGAAATATTATCAAACTATTTAACATGTCAATTGACTCTAAAATCCTTCTCCCATATTAAACGATCAATTCTCCCCCATATTCCTCCCCTGCACCTGCTCCTTTGCATGTCCCCCATATTGCTCCCCTGCACTGGCTCCTCTCGTCAGTCATCACGTTAATGGGAACCACAATTCTTCTTCCAATTCATTTCTTAATAGTCATAATCAACATCCAAAAACTAAAGGAGCTACTATAAATTGCATAACTATGTAAATGAAATTGAACTTCATAAAATTTATCATAAGTTGGCAGATGCCATATAGTTGTTCCATACTTAATTGTTCAATACCTAATTACATGGACTTGAAATTTTCAGCACCTAATTTTTCCAAAAAAATGGACTTTACAACCTGATATAACCAATATTTTCAACCCCTTTACATTCATATAACCCAAAAAAAAACGAGCCTATACCCCCGGCTGTGCACATTCCAAAAAATAATGGTGCAGTATATGTCAAAATATTGCTATGTCCCCACAAAAAAAAAAAGTCTCCTACACTATATATGCAGCAACTATGTGTGGCTCCTTGTTGGCCTTCTTGGTTGAAGCTTCATGCAGGCATTGACTTGTCGTTCAAGCTGGCTAGCAATTTCCACTGTGGGCAAGTGTGCACCAATCTTTTGTCTCTGCATGGAACAAATGCAATTAGCCCAATTTAAGTAAGCAAATAATTAGTTGTTCATTAGATAGTTCATACCTTTTGTTCGGTTGACAAAGTAACTGAAGCTTGTGTAGAACTTCCACCCTCAACAGCAGTAGAGATCCCCCCTTGACCAGTTCTAGCAGGAGCTTGCTTCTTATATTAAACAGTAAGTAAACCCAATTTTGTGAACAAATTACACACAGGATTCAAATGATTTTTGGTGTATCATTTTCAAGTAAAGTAGAACATAAGTGCAAAATATAAGAAAAATACAAATTTGAGTATAAGAGCATGAAAATACTTGAGTTGAAGGTTCATTTTGATTACCACCACTTGAACTCCCTCCTTGATTAGTAGCAGCCGTTTGCTTCTATGAAGAACATCCAAATATAAAATTAATGGCAAATGAGGCATCATAGAAGCACATGATAAGATTGAAATTACCTTTTTCCTCCCACTTCTAGATGTACTAACTAAGGATTGATCACCAACAACAGATATAGCCTCTTGTTTCTGTAGAAAACTCAAATGACAAATATTACTAACAGCACACTAGTTGTTAAAAATAAAAAATAGAAACCTTGCATACCTTTTCCCTAGCAGTTTTGTCTCTTTGACAACCCTTTCTATTGTGACCAAACTGTTTGCAAATACCACATCTGACAGTACTTGATCTTCTCGCATCACTTTCTCCTCTTCTACCCTCATCGGGTCCTCTCTTTCGAGCTCTCCTAGGCCTGCCCGGTAGTCTTTTTAACTTGGGTGGATCCACTCTAGGATATCCACCCCGGTCTTGCTCATCCAACTCAGGCATAGGGTGTATTAACTCTTGATATGTGGTGCAGTACATGGCAGTCGAATAATAGCGGTCAACATACCTTTCCACATTATGCCTCCTATAAGCTATGCATGCACAAGCATGAGTGCATGGCAAGCCACACATACTCCAATACTGGCAACCACAAGACCTACTCATAAGGTTCACCGCAAAAGTGGAGAACCCATCCCTAACTTGAAACTCATCATCTCCAGCATATGTAACTCTACAAAACCTCCCATCTTGCATAGTTGTATCAACAACTTTTCTAATCCTTGGGGTTATGATAGATTCAAAGCTACACCCCTTCTCATACCTCCTTTGAAATCTTCCCATAATCCTAGTGGTCAAGCTCTCAACCAGCCCTAGTATAGGTTTCTTCCTATCATCTCCAACCCAATTATTAAATGATTCAGCCACATTATTAGTAATGTGGTCAGATTTACACTTATGGTCACACATATGCCTAGCCCACAAAATTGTTTAGGCCTCTCACTTGACAATAACCACTCTACAGCATTTTCATCAATACTCCTAAGTTTTGTCAACCCTTTCTCAAAGACAAATTCATTGTATGCCTTAGCCACAGTCCAATAGTTCATGGTAAGCACAAGTGATTTGAAATTTAATTTGAAGTTACTTAACAAATGGCGACAGCAATACCTATTATATTCAACAAAAAATGCAGCAATGGATTAACACTTACAGCAAAATTAGCAACATGTAAATATAAGAAACTAACATGTACATAAGTTAAGAAACATACAAGAAACAACAAAATCACTTAAAGGTACTTACTTCCAGCAAAATCAGCACATATAAACACATAAAGATAAATTAAAAACTAACATCTACATATAAGAAACAACAAAATCAGCACATATAAATATAAGAAACAATAGATCTAGCAACAAGTAGGAGCAAATTTTTATAAAGAAATAGTTTAAGGATAACAGTACCTATGCTTGGCTAATGGGAAGAGCTCAGCCACAGAACCTGTCAAACCCTGATACACAATGCAAGAAGCACAAAATCAGCAGCACACAGGTGCAGGTTTTTTCAAAAAAAAAAAAAAGAATAACAAAAGAAGCATTTTAAGTGTTGTTATAGTACCTTTTGCATATCACTCATAATGGTCAATGGTGCCTCTTTCCATCGAGAATCCGAAGCCAATGCCTCATGAAGTAAACTCAGAAAAAACTTCCAACTATCCAAACATTCCACTTCCACTATAGCAAAGGCAATTGGGAACATTCCTTTGTTACCATCAACTGCAACAGCAGACAATAGCACTCCTCCATAGTTACCCTTCAAGTGACAACCATCAATTCCAAACCATGGCCTACATCCTCTCACAAAACCTTTCTTCATAGCATCAAGACAAACAAAAAACCTCTTGAACTGAGGGTTTGTAGGAATCCTTATTTCTACCTCCATCTTAATAATACTCCCTGGATTTGTCTTTCTTGCAAGCTCAGCCCAAGCTGGCAGCTTGTTATAAGACTCTGCATAGTTCCCTTGATATTCCTCTTTCACCTTTCTCTTTGCACGATATAATTGCATTTGATTACTTGGTTCTAACCCAAATTTTTCCAACAATTCTGCCCTCATACTTGAATAACTCATATCAGGATCAGCAACCAACTTAGATTGCAGTTTTTTTGCAATCCAAGTTGAAGTTGCATTAGAGTTCAGTGTAGTTCTAATGCAATTATGCTCAGGGTTATAGGTTTTAATCTTATAGGTAACTCCATCCGGTGTAGGGGAAGCATGAATCCTCCATGTACATCCCTCAGTCGCACACTTTGCTATCACTCTAGTTTTTTCATTCTTAACCTTCAAAACCTCAAACCCTTCCTGTATAATGAAGTCCTTAAGAGCTTCCCTAAACTCATTCACATCTACAAACAATAGCCCTTTTTCTAATTCAATCTTCCCATTAGGTCCTCGGCTAAATTGTTTTCCTCTTATGCCTCTATCAATGTAAATCTCATCCCTCTCTTTATCAGAATTAACCCTGTCAACAACATCATATGTTTCTTCATGATAGCTTAATTGATCACTATCATTCCCATCTAATGTTTCTAGCTCACCAACACAAGTAGAATCTAAATCAGATCCAGTATCACTCTCAATTTCAGAATTTTGATGCCACTCCTCGTCAGATTCACTGATTACTACTTCTCTATCACTAGCTACACCCTCAATAGCTACAACCTCCCTAATCTCATTCTCAGTCACAAAACTATCAACAATATCAACAGAATCAGCCACTAAATCAACAGCAATAGTAGCATGCATAACAGACTCATTCCCAGGTTCATTCATAACATTAAGAGTAGTATTAACAGGCTCATTTGCAGCATCAGTCACTGCACAAATATTCACAGCATCATTCATATCAATAAGCACTATACTACCATTCACAGCATCATTCACATCAGTACTAGTTGAACATTCACAGTAGCATAAGAAGGGTTACCACTACCACTAGTAGCCATTATAAATCCTTCTTTTCCATATCGCTACCAATTAAAATATCAACATTACCTGGGTTTGGACCCAGATAAATAACCCTTTCCATACACTGCAAAACAAAAATTCCAATGTCAAAAGCGCAATGACCAAAAACAAATTTAGCAATTAAATTTTAGAAAACACTAATAGAGAGCAACACAGCACCAACAAACAGTGACACAATTTGTGTGAATAATAGTTAAAAAAAATAGAAATAATCAATACGTGCATATAATAGTTCAAAAAAAAATAGAAATAATCAATTTAAGGGACCCTATACTACCAGTTATTTAGAACGGAAGCTAATTCTAATGTCAAATCCCTAACTGGCATAATTAAAATTCGAAAAATTTAGAATCCTAATTCTGAAATTGAAGCCCATATTAAAATAATTTGCGTTCTGCATCAGCTTGTTTAAGTTTTTTTCCTAGGTGAGTCTCTAAACTATTTTTCCCAATTTATTAGACAAATAGCAAGAGCACTTAAAGTTCAAAGAGTGTTTCAAGTAACAAGTAGAAAGAGAAACAGACACAGAGAGATACATATAGAGGTGAATGTGACAGTAGGCATAGGAGCGGCGAAGGGAGCAATTAATGACCCAAACAATCACAAAGAAGCAAAGCTCAACTGCAACAAATCAGAAATGTTAGCGTTGTTTTGCGTAAGGGGGCTGGGCTCACAAAGATTTTAACTTAACAAATCAAAATAACAAAAAGAAAAACATCTAAAACAACACTAAACCAAAAAACGAAAATGAGGAGTTACGATTTTTGTATTGAATGCCGCTGCTAGAGTTAGGGTTGTTGCAACCCTTCAATCTTTTCTGAGGATGAAGATGAAGGTAGATGAGTCGAGTTAGTTGGCGATTCACATTGAATGTTGCCGCTGGATGTTCATATTTTTTTGAGAGGATGAAAATGAAAGAAGATGTGTAGGTTTTTCAGAGGATGAATACAAAGGAGATGGGTTTCCACAGTCGTAGAGGGGAGGTGGGGTTAAGTGAACTAAGCACAGTTGAACAAAGGAGGGGTAAAATGGAAAAATAACATGGAAGACAAACAGCGTTTATCTCTGTTACTCTTAGGGGTGGTCACTGTAACATAGGTAAATAGAGGGGAGCCGAGTGTAATTTTATTGAACCTCAGAGGAGGTCAATGTAATTTACCCTTATTTTAATAAAATAACCTTTTTATTATATTAATAATTAAAAATTGAGAAATTTAAATTAATTAAAATGATATAACCTCATTTCTTAATTTACTATTCAACTATAAATAGTACCTTAATTTATACTCCTTTTATTTTATTTTAAATAAAGTACACAATAATATCAAAATACAAAATATTATAGAAAATAATTTAGCTCCATTTCTTCTTACTTTATGAATTATTTTCTTTTCTCTTACACATTTACACAAGGAACTCCTTTACACGAGGAAAAAAGTTTACACCATAAGAAATTTTAAAATGGTTTATTTGAAAAAGTTTTACAATAAAAGGATTTTTCTTTCTGTCTTTCTTTGGCTCTCAACTTGGTGATGGAAATCAATGATCCCTCCGTCAACATTTCTCACCAATACTTCAAGACAATAGAAAAATAAAAAGCACACATTATTATCAAATGAGTAGTCAATCCTAGTAAGAAGCCTTAGGAAAAACACTCCCCAAACAAACACAATCTATAAACAATGCAATTAAGAACGGTGATTTCTATGGTATCCTTTCTATTTAAGGGGGTTTGAAACCTTTCTCTATGTGGCCCAATTAAATTTAAATATGTGGTAAATAATTGTCCACATAAATAATGATATGGCAATATTTTAAAATTTAAATTTTAGCCTCTTTAATTTTTTTAATTACAATTTTGTTCTATAATCTTTTTACAAATTTAAAACTCCTCAATTTTAAACGTTAAACCTATTTGATTATTTTAATTTTTAAACATCTAAAGATTCTTTTTATTTCTAAAATCTTAGGAACTGCAATCCTAAATTTAATCCTGGTATTTTCAATTCCGATCACAACACCATCATTGTTGAAACGCCGTAGTCGATGGTAAGAGGTACAACGTATGAAGGGCATTGGTTCCTTGCATAACGAGACAACCTTTTCCCGTGCTCTTGATTGAACGTTTCTGGGAAGAGCTTCTTTTTACTTCTATTATTCCTATTTCCTCATGCAAACTCCATCTCCCTCTCTCACGTAGAATATCCTCCATGCCACCCCTAATTACTTTCCTCTTTGAACCCCCTATGGCATCCATGGTAAAACTTAGTCCTAATCCTGAAAAGAAAAAAATGGTTGAAAGTGTTGAATGAATAGCGTGGATATGGTTTCAAGTTATGATTGAAATCATTAGCCATTAGAAGCTAACAAAAAGTCAAAAAACTAATTTTCAATAATTATCCATTTGGAGTCCTTCCACTATCTATTTCTATTACTAGGTAATTTTGGAGCCACAAAAACCAGAGAGAGACAAGCGAGATGCTTTTTTTGTTTCCAGCAATTTTTTTTGATCGAGATCATGAAATTTAGGATTAGGGTTCATAAAATTTTAAAGATAAAAAACATGTATATATGTTTAGGAATTAAGATAATTAAATAAGTAATGTTTGAAATTAAAAAAAATTTATTTTGTGAAGAGATTATGAGAAAAATTGTAAAAATAAAAAGTTAAAGGGGTCTAAATCTAAATTTTAAGGTACTACCATATCATTGCTTGTGTGGACAATTATTTACTACATGTTGAAATATAATTGGACCATATAATAAAGGTTTTAAATCCTTTTAAATATAAGGGGTTCCATAGAAATCACCATTAAGAAAAGGAGATACAAGCGCAAAAAAAGAGATGAGCACCAGAAAAAGATAAGGATAACGGCAAACAAAAAAATGAAACTCATTTGAATATATACAATTTCATTATATGCAAAATGCATGGCTAACATATACTTTTGTTTTACTTATATTATTAAACTACCATTTTATCATAAATAAAGAATATTTTTTCTATTACATAATTATTAGACTTTACATTATTAGAGCATCGTCTACTAAATTATTTTTTAAGAAATATATATCCATTTCGGCCTTGTACAATGCGTGGGCCTAAATTTAGTTTTCAATTAATTCAAATAGTTCAATACTTGTTCCTTTTAAATATAAGGTCTCAAGTTCAAGTATTGTAAATGGAAAAAAAAAAAAAAAAACTAACTACTTGAAGAACTTTACCCCATACTTAGTGGGATGATTTAGCTTAAACAAAATTAGTTGGAGTTAAATATATTTCAGATACTAATGATTACAAAAAAAAAAGAAAAATATTATTGCCAAATTACAGATTTTGTATTAATTGACCTCTCCTTTGTTTTGTTTACACTAAACCTACTTTAGTATTGTTCGCATTGCAAATTCACACGTACACAACATGTGCAATTTTTTTCCGCTATATAACCCACACGGCTACTTTGCTAAGGCAATCACAAACGGGGTCCCTTTTTTTTTTCTTTGGTCGTGCAGAAACAGAGTCCTTGCTACACCTTTCCCCGCATCATTCTTCTTCTACGTTTTACACCTTAACCTACCTTCAAATGAAAGGAAATCACATCCAAACCCAAAACGAAACCACCCATTAATGGCCATAAGTTGAAGAACATGCAATCAAAGATTCTGTTCTTAGACAACCGAACAACAATCACTAACATCACAAATTCCCTATATATAATCATCATCCATAATGCTCCAATGTGACTGCCTAATCATGTATCTAGCATTTTTAGGTGCAAAACTTTAGTCAACAAAATTCAAGCATTTGTAAGTGATATACTACCGTCAAGTTAAAAGTATTGCAGTTTTTTTTTCCCCTTCTTTAAAAAAAAACACATGTCATTTGCAAAATCGTAATGGATATAATGTCCAGAAATAAAGAATAACCGATGCACATTAATCAGGTTTTGTCAGCCAAACAAATAGAACTCATAACGCACAAAAATCTAAAGCTAGAGCTATATACCAAATGATCATGCTTTATGCCTGCATGCACATTTTTACTCAAATTTCCAATACTTGATTTGTCACATGGGAATTAAAAAAAGAAAAAAAAATTTGAACTCATTTTATATAAACACCGTATATTAATACAATGTAGATGAATATCTAAATATATGAGTATCAAAGTGAGAGAGATATTATGTATATTTATATAAAAAAAAGTATTGTATTTAGTATTGATATGTGATATTTAAATAAGGATTGTGTTATTTGTATATATAACTTTTAAACGTATGAGCCAACATGACATGCACAAAAAATGGGGTCTACACAATCTTATTATTGTTACTTAACACTTTCTCAACTCTCGACTCTGGATATCTACTATGTTTAGGTGGATAAGTGAAAAATGAAGTTACAAATATCTCTTCGTGAATTTTATCTCAACCTTCTCTTTTCCCATGATTTATCTACCTTTCATTGGTGGCAATGCTATTCATGCATAGTTGTCGTAATGCTATTCATACTAAATATGCTGCTGTGAACAATTATCTATATCCCATGTTAATTGAGCATGCATGGCTTTACTTCCTTGAATAATAAACCCCAAAGGATAAAATGAACTAGTGAACATAAAATTCATTCAACTTTTTCATTAAAAATAACTTGTCCACTTAATCGTCAACTTCTTCTTCAAAAGTCAAAAGTCCTTCCCAAATTTCCAAGATCCTTACACCAAGATCCTTGATCTTAAGCTTTGCTGTCGCTTTAATTACCAGTGACCCTTTGAAGTTTGAGTGAGCTAAGCTCCTGAATCAATTCTATGACATTGTTATGAGAAGACCCACCAACTTGTATGGCTTTCTTTGCTGCATCACTCAAAGATTTAGCTCTTCTTCTCATTTCCCTAGCTTCCTCTCCGCAATCCATCACCAATGCAATAGCCCTTCCAATCTTCTCCCTCTTCACCACATCATTTCCAAACTCGTTCCAGTTTCTCCACTCTTTAGCCCCCACTGGCACCCCAATTCGCAGCACATCAACCACTAGCTTCTCATTGAAGAAATGCTCAGCAAACAAGGGCCATGTCACCATTGGCAACCCTGCATTCATGCTTTCCACCACTGTGTTCCAGCCACAGTGTGTCACCATTCCCCCAATAGCAGGATTCTCCAAAATCAACAACTGTGGAGCCCAACCCCAAATCAAATACCCCTTATTGCTTTCCCTTACCCTTTGCTCAAACTCTTCCATGAACCCTTCACCTTCATTAGTCCTTCTCACCACCCAAATAAAATCATGGCCAGAAGATTCAAGTGCATGAGCTATTTCAACAAGTTGAGAAGAAGGGAACTTGTTCAAGCTCCCAAAACTAACATAGAGAACAGAACCCTCTTTCTTGGAGTTAAGCCATTTAAGCCACCCTTCTTCTTCTTCTTCTTCTTCTCCTTCTCCTTCTCCTTCCTTTTTTTCTGCTTTGACATTTCCCCTTTGAGCCTTATCTGAAGCATCTTGGTTCACCCACAAAGAAACTGGTCCCAAGCTCCAACACTTGGTTCCATATGCTTCCTTGTAATGCTCCTCATAAGCACCCTCAAGCTCATGGAAGCTATTGAAAACTGCCCCATAGCTTCTCCTAGCTGAATCATTGATCACCTTCATCAAATATGTGTATGCATTTGGCTTCCTAATGCAATCTGGTAGATGCAACCTAGTCATCTCCAACATGTGTGGCAACCCTTGAAGTATGAACTTCTCATCATCACACTCAACCTTCTTGTGATCATCATGCTGTTCCAATGAGTGCACTGCACAGCGTGAAAGACAGCTTGCAGCATAGAAAACGATCCTTGGAATGCCTAGTTTTGATGCAGTGTCCACAGTCCAAGGGTGGAACATGTCACTCACTATGCAATCAGCTTCAAGTTCCTCAAAAAGCTTCTCTATTTCTGGCTGTAGAATTGCAAGACCCTGGTAGATTTTTGGGGACATGTCAAGTGGGGTGTTGGCATTGAAGGTTTCTACACCAACTGGGAGGCCAACTTGTGAAGCTGGGAACTTGAGAGCGTGTGTTCTGATGGGGATGCCATGGCTTGAGTCACGGTCAATGGAGCTGTGGAAAATGGCTGCATTCCCTGAGGTGGTGATTATGGTGACATCCACGCCATGCATGGCAAATACCCTTGCCATGTCCACCATGGGAATGATGTGGCTCGTCGATAAGAAGGGAAGGAAAATAAACTTTAGGTTATGATCATCAGGCTTGGGTTGAGACGCCATTGTAAATCAATGTTTTTTGGCTATGACGAATTGATTTTGGTGGTTGGGAATATATATAGATATATATCGGATATATCTTTTCGCTTGTGATTAAAGTGACAATGTTGTGCTCTTTAGATACTTTCAAGTTCTCAACTTGTTCTTTTGATATAATATTATAATATTAAATAACGTGATACACGCTGAGGCTTAAGAGAAATGATTTTTTTTGGACATAATTCATTTTGTATTCTAGATCGATATACCACCCATCCATCATTGGATGGGTGTGTGACCTCTATATAAGTTGGGTTCTACACCTATTCAATGGTAGATAGATAGTATGTTGGTCTGAAATATAAGGTGGGCTATGTACAAATAACATGTCTTGAGAGCTAAATAAAAGGTTAATTATATTTTATTCTCCTGTATTAGAAATTATGTATACTCTAATATTTATATTTTAAAAATATACAAATTGACATCCGATATTTTTTTGAATATGCATTTTATCCAAACAATTAATTTTTCCTTTATTTCAAGAAAGTGCAGAATATCTAATTACACATTCAAAAAAGTTCAGGAAATCGATTTACATATGACCCAAAGTTTAGGAATTATAGTACACTTAATTTGATTAAAATACCTATAATGTAAGGGTAATGCAATTAACCCTTCAATAAAACAAAGGAGGAAAATAATTTTCAACGTGGTGCAAGCAACCAACAGTTTACTAGTTCTTGATACATTGATTCAAGATCCGCCCGACTAGCCTTAATTATGATCTTTGAGAAAATAAATTCGGGGGTTGTCAGTTCTTCGAGTGCCATGACCATGAGATTTACACATAATTCCATGGATTTTGTTTTCTTTTGTAAATCTGCCATGGTACTAAACTGATCTAGTAGTAGAAACCAACAGCTCTGTGAGTCTCTAGCTAATGTGGCTAATGATACATGGCCTTGACATTGGGGAGGGAGATATACACCTCAACAGCTAGAAATAAAAATATCGGGCCCACCATTAACTCCATCCCTTCTCTCTCTATAACTCTCCCTCTCTTATCTTTCTATATGTCGGAGGTGTCCATCCTCTTCCAAATGTACAAGTACATTTTCTCGGAGTTTAGCCCTTCCTTGAGTTTATAAGGAGATTTTCTTTTATAATTAACTGAATATTTAGATAAATGGCTGCATCTCTCACTTGTAGCTACATGTGTTTTTTTTTTTCTTTTTCTCAAAAAAAAATCTATTTATAAGATTTGAATATTAAATTTTATTTAAGTGAAACAAATACTCAATCATTTGAATCAACCAAGAGACAATATTGACATGCGCTTGAGAATCTGTTTTTAATTAATTAATTAACTAATAATTCAAATCTTCTATTTATTAGAACAGATGGTGCCACATCAGATTCAGCTTAATTTGAATTATTATTTTGAATAAGTCAAAACCGTGTAAACATTGTATATTCTGTTATTGGCATATTCTTCTCAGTGTATCAGTATTAGATTCTGTTAGTTGATAGCTTAGAATCTCATCTGATTATATGTTTCAATTTCAGATTTAGTTGCTTGATTGTAGGAACTAACTCAGCTATATGTATCAACTTTCTTTATCAATGAATTCAATACTTTCAGCCTCTTTATTACTTTATATTGTTCAAGTTTTCTCATGTATTGTTTTCCCATCTGTAACAATATATACACTTTTTAAAATAAAGGAAAAAAACACTTTTAATAAATTATAAGTTATATGCACTTTATTCACATATTTTAAAAAATGTGCAAATCAATCTTGACCTTTCCTAAATATGCACTGTAGTTTATCTGCTCAATTTCCGTCCATTGTTAACAAAAAAATAAGTGCACTATATCCCATAAATTTTGAATTAAAAAACAACGTGCAACCCGATACTTTAGACATTCATAAACAAGTGCTTTTTCTATTAACAATAGATAAAAAATTGATAGAAGGGTCGATTTATATTGTTAAAAAATATTAGAGGTTGATTTACATAATAAAATGCACATGGCTTATAGTTTATAGAGATAAAGTATGTTTTACCTTAAAAATATCATATAAAATTATATATACGTAAATAATATAAAAATTGATAGTAGATATATTGATACGTATAAAAAATTCACCATGAATCCTAATGTATAACGTGACTCCTTTGCAGCTCCTACGTTGGGCGGGAATTTAGAGGAGACCTAATGAAGCTTGTAAGTGACCATCCTAATAGGGTTGCGAGTGGGAGGAGAGCAAGAGGGAAAGCTCGAAGGCAAGACAATGTAAAAGAGTAATATTATTTGTATATAATAAATGGATGTAATAGTAAATTTTTATGGAGAGAGTGCATGTCACAAAATATATTATGGGGTTAGTTGGGGTCAAAATTTTGTACTTTTCTATCTCTGTATAAATGTTTATTACTATGTCTATTTATTATGTACAAATAATATTATTCAATGATAAAAAACTTCTCCGAGAACATCAGTGTATCTATGGTTTTTCATGGATGTAGAGCTGTGCTAAACTAAAGTTTAAGAGAGTTGATATTATGAAAATCAAATAGGGACACCAAATCTAATATCTCTTCATATAGTTATATAATATTTCTATTTCATATCGATAATAATATATTTACTTATATTAGTATACAATATTTTATATGATATTTATACATCTTAGACTGAAAAATATCTTCGAAATTTATCTATGAATTGAGATACTTTTTAGGTTTTAAAAATATTCATGCGATGAGTGTTTGGACCATTTTCTACTTAATATTTAATTAGAGTTTTTTTTTTTTTAAATCAGTACATTTGAATAAGTTTTTTTTTAAATACTTTTAGAGCAAAAATTATAAGAACAAAAGAAGTAAAAATAGAAGTATCTCTTTATTTGTTTATAAAAAATATAAAAACTAATAATTTTTAATTTTACTTCTTCGACGAACTTAAAAAATTTGAACAATACATTTTTTATAAAATGATATTATTTTTATTTAAAAAAAAAACGCTAGTCTTATAGGTGATGAAGAGATCTTGTATGCTGAGTTACTTAGTATCAAAATAGGCTTGGCAATTGCTTGGGACCTGGGATATAGACAGATATGGTGCGAGACAGATTCTATAGGTTTTTAAACTCCTATCAGACGATGAAAACAATAGTTATCATGTTTATGGTGCGGTCATTGCAGACGTCAGATTTCTCATGAGTTGGAACTGGTTGGTGAGACTCACTCATGTGCTTCGGGAAGGGAATTATTGTGCTGAATATTCATTAGCAAAAGTTGGAGCTGGTCAGAATGAAGGCGTTCATCTTTGGAGCTCTCCACCATTAGATACTCAACTCCTTCTCTTGGCTGATGGCCTAAGCTTTGCTAGAATTAGATCTTAATTTGTTTTCTGGTTTGTTTGCTTTCATTTTTTCCCCCCATTTACCAAAAAAAATATCATTTAACCATAATGGTGGATTGGATAAGCATGAACTGCAGCATGACCCACAGGTGCATGGCTATTATTGTCGGTGGGCTAGTGTGGGGAGTTTTGGAACTTTAAATTATTATTTTTTAATTACCACGTGACATGCATTACTTGTGTTATTATTATTAGAACAAAGCTTGTAGTAAGTTTGCTATATCCATTTCAATCAATCCTCATATCAAATAATGGTACATATATAATTGTTTTGAAAGGAGCAATTTAAAAGTTCAAATGTACACTCATCTCAAGAAAATTGTTTACGTGTCATTATTTGATTTGATAAATATGAATGAAATGGATAATAGAAACTTAATCTAAGTTTTTTTTTTTCCTTATTATTATGTCAATAGAACTACCGGTATCCCAATCCTATTATTAGATACTCAACTAAGCCGACTCGACCCAACCCAGTGGAGGTCCCAGAAGAATGACTAGCTCATGTTATTGGTATTATGATAAACTAGCATTTTAAACTCGAGTTATGCATAGGATAATAAAATGATTTTTAAAATTAAATTGTAAATAACAAATATTGCGTGCAAAAGAAATTATTATAATTAAGATTAATTTGGACAAAATTGATAAGTCATTTATAATCAAAAACAAAATTTATATATCACACAAAATTTACCTGCAGGTCAATAATGAGATAACAAAAGCATTTGGATGAATTATGAGCATAGCAAATTACAGTTAAAATCGAGAATGCACAGCTCAAAAAAAGAATCTTTTAAATTTGTCTTAATGATTTATGAATTCCCTCTCGCCTCCCCTATGTTGTGTAACAATTGTTGTCTGATGTCAAGAAAAATAATGTAGAAGGTAACAAGTTATATATCGCACTTTTAATGTTACTATTTACAACAAATTATAAATCTATTTACAAATGAAATTTGAGTAATGCTTTTTTTAATCTAGAAATTTGAATAGTGTATTAAATATAAATAAATCTAATTCATAAATATTAGTAACGAACATTTAAAAATGTTGGTTAATGTGAATTTTTAGTGTGGTAAAAAGAAAAGGTTGCCATAAATGCATTATGAGAATAGAGATAGTGGAAGAAAATTCTTTTAATTATCTTATAGTTATTATTATAATTAGAGTTTCCACAAGTAGAAAAATAATAGTTTTGGAGGAAAATTTTTCATAAGAATGCGACACTTTTCAAAGAGTTTTCAAGTTTAAGGTTCTTAAATAGCATATGTATTGATTAATTAAATTAAATCTGTTATCAAATCTTTTTTTGGAGTTTAAAAATATTATAATATATTATTGTTAGGGTAAAAAGCACTTTAGTTGCACTTTCCTCCCTTATTTATAAAATTAAGCATATTACACCATAATTTAACACAATGTTTTGAAACTTCACCTTTTTAACTATTAATTTCGACAGTGTTAGAGCACATGAATTTTGAATGCAAATATATACATAAAATTACTAAAATGTCCTATTATCAAAATTTAATTTTAAATAACAAGTTTTAAAATGACATATAGGGTTTTCAACATATGCACCAAAATAGCTTCTATCGTGCATCATCCAAACCCAGAAGGAAGTAGTTGCAGAATGTAACGTCTTCCTTGGTATAGTACTATGCTTAAGTCATAGTATCACACTTTGGAGTTGTTACTGTTACCTGAGCGGACCTTATCTGACAGCAATTTCAGTCATCTTTGAAACTTCTCATGCTATCTAGAGATAACATGGAAACATGAGTGAGAATTTTAAATTCTCAGTAGGATTCACTAAGAAATGTCATACCATGTAGTCGTTATTATCTCCAGCTGCTTCTATTTATTATGAAAAAAGTGGACATATTATATAAGCTGTTTAATTTTATAGTTCGAAAATATATTGTTCAAAATAGAGTCTATTTTATTTATACATTAGTCATTTGGGAGAGCCAATACCAAATAAAATCATAAAACATACTAGGGATACTAACTGTAACGTACTAAGATATAATAATACCAATATACTGGAAATATAACATCTGCACATGCCTTCACTAGTACTTGCATTTAATGCAGATACACAACACTTTCTTTTCTTTCTTTGTCTTCCTTTCCTTGTCATACATATTCCAAAGTACAATTGCCATGTCATACTCCATCAGGGTGCAATCACCATGTTACACTCCTTAGGAATATATTAATCCTGCCACGCCCCAGAGTATGATCGCTGTGTCATATTCCATCGGGGTGCGATCGCCACGTCACATCCCTTAGGGGGTGAGACCATCATGCCACATTCTAGAGTATGATCGCCATGTCATACCCCATCAGAGCGCGATCGCCATGTCGCGTTCCTTAGAAATATGGATTCATCATCGTATCTCTCATCATAGCATCTTCATTATAGCTTTAATCATAATCATGAATGCATATGTATTAAAATGTATTGCATAACCTAGGTATAGGCTTTGCCAAAATTTCGGCAGCATAACAAATTGAGTCCGCTTCCCCATGACTAGTACCAGGAAATCAGGAAACTTTAATCAAACAGCAAACTCAATATATAACATTATAGTCATAGCAAGAATATAACAATATCAATAGGTGCAAGCTTTAAAACCTTATGTCTTAATTTATCTTGCAAGCTTTTAACTTCTATTCCCGAGTTCATCTTCCGAGTTTGAAGTTGTGCCCGAGTTCCAATATTATCTAAGTTCCGACTTTCGGGGTTATGTTCGATCATCGAGATTATATAATTTCCGACTTTTGGGGTTATGTTCGATCTCCTAGATTGTATACTTTCCGACTTCCGGGGTTATGTTCAATCTCCTAAATTGATTCTGGATTGATCCCGATCTCCGACCTTAGTCTACATTTAGTCTCCCAAGACTTTTATGAAGGTGTTTCCTAAATTCCGAGTTCTAATATTAACTATACCCGATCTAATTTACCATTCACTAAGCTTCCAAATTCAACATTAAGTATATCCGATCTAGCTTTCTGTCTACTAAGTTTCCGAATTCAACCTTAAGTATACCTTTCCGAGTTCAACCCTAAGTATGCTCTCCCGAGTTCAACCTTAAGTATACTTGATCTAGTTCTATTCCTAGCCAAAATTGCACTCTTATAAGAGAAAATTCATCAAAAATGGAAATCTAGGTGAAATCATACGAAATTTATATCAATATAAAGCTAACAGAGCAAGCTTTCAAATGAAATAAGTTGCATATCATTTGAGTGAGTATAACTCAATATATAAGCTCTGAAACTTGACCCTACTGAACTACCCTATTTCAGCCTAGGTTAAACTTAAGGTAAATTCATTGATGTACTAGGGAAAGATGGTAACAAATATGGATCTGAAATTTTTATGGGATGTTTCTTCATATATTAGCTTTCAAACAGTGTTGAATTCACTCAATTTGAAGTTGTGTAGGGTGAGTTACACCCTTCTCAACTCATACTACCTAAATGAAGGTCCTAATTTCTAGGTTAAATTTTAAAAATTCATATCTCTCTCAATACTAATCCAATGACCTTATATTATATATGTATGGAAAGCTCTGAATGTTTAGTTTCATATAAAAATAGATTCATCAACTTTAAACGGCTGTAGGCAGAGCTGTACACTCTGCTGTACAGACTATCGAGAAAGAATCCTAACAACTTATTGAGTTTTCTTTTTTCTTCAAGTTCTTTCATACAAATTCCAACTCTAATCACAATACAAATGCAAATTCAATCATAAACAATCATCATCACTCCTAATCACATGAATGTCATGAGGAAAACAAGATCCCAACATAGGCCAAATCAATAAAACAAGAAGAGAAGTTGGATTCCTACCTTGTCTAGTTTGAAACTTGGTTGATTTAGTATCTTAAATGGAAGTAACTCTTGATGAGACTTGAAGAGAGGATGAAGATAGAGTGAAGAGGAAAGTGAATAGAAGAGAAATGGTGGGAGCTTCAGCAGCTAGGTTGGCCAAAAGTTTCAAGGAGAGAAAGAAAGAAAAAAGTGAAGATTTTTTAAGCAAGTTCACTTTGATTGGTGGATTTCACCTTACCTTCAATTTTGGTTTCGCTTCCCACTCATCATGGCTGAAAAAGGCGCCACATGTGGAGGTATCTTGGCTAAATCCTAACCATTCATTCTAGGGTTCTTATAGTGTAATTTCTATTGATCCGGTTCCTACAGTTTAAATTACTAAAATCTTACCGATTTCTCTTAAATCAGTAAACCAACCTTAGAGAAATTCTGTAAGGTTTTTTATGTTCCTAATCTAATGCCATCAAGCCTAATCACTTCTAAATCACATGTAACTGACTTTAAGTAAATGTTTAATTGAATTCTAATTAAACCCACTTATTTGATAAAAATCGAATAACTCGGTTATAATCGATTAAAATTTTTCAGGCATTACATAGAACATCTTCAAAATGACAAGTAGAATGCAAAAGTTTATGGCTCGTTCTTTTGCCCTACTTTTCTCTAATTAAAGCAAAGATTTTGAATGGCACAAAAGAATTATGAAACTTTGATGATAAAGTCAAGTATGGGGTTTATAGAATTTAAATAAAATGATTAAATTATCATCAAAGTTTGTTTCATTTTATATTTGTTTTCTTATATGTTAGGATCATTTGATACACACATAAATTTGGAAGTGCATTATGGTGGGAAGCTAATCAGAGGGGATGAACCTAAGTATAAAGATGGCAATGTGATTAGATTGCATGCACTAGAAGCTAAAGGATTGAGTTATGTTAAATTATCGGATATCTTGGCCAAGTATCAACACTTATTTGGGGATTTAGTCTACTACTTGATCCCTGGATGTGACTTTAATGATGGGCTGAAACTTTTATCCTTAGATATAAATGTATCATGCATGATTAAGTTACATAGAGAGTACAGTAATGACTTGGTGTCACACATTTATATAGACAAACTTTCAATTACTCACACTATCGATGATAAAGGTACACAAGAGAGATATCCAAATGTTGACATAAATATTAATAGCTACCTTCAGGTTCCTATTATTAGAGAGTATAACTATGATGGAGATTATGAGGTCGATAAAGAAGTAGAGCATGTTTTGGAAGAGGAAAGTTATGAAGGAGAGTCTTCAGATGATAGTATAGGAAGGAACAATCAAAAAGAAGAAAAGTGGTGGAAAGAATGGTTATCAAGTGATGAAGAAATATATGATATGCCATCCTAAGAAAAGTTTAGAAAATAAAGAAGAAAGCATTATCAACTGCAAATAACATCCCACAACATTTCTTAGATGAAGATCCTCCTTTTGATATATGTAAAAGTGATGAGATTTAATCTCTAATAGATAGCTCCAATGGTGAATTACATGATCCACTTAGCTTGAAGTTTCCTGATTTCATATAGGAAAGAGACATGAACAATGTTAAGTTAAAATTAGGTCAAAAGTTTCCAAATGTGAAGGTGTTTAAATTAGCAGTTACAAAGTATAATATGGTTAATAGAAAAGATATTGTGTCAAAGAAGAATAAGCTAGACAAATGCATTGCATGTGGGAGTGCAAATGGTTAATAGGGAGTGCAAAAATGCTAATTACAAATGGAGAATATATGAGATAAAATTGAAAGGGGAAAACACTTTCCAAGTAAGAAGTTATTACCCAAAGCATACTTGTACTGGGGCTTACAAGAATAGTCAAGTGGCTTCTAAATACTTGGCCAAAATGTATTGAAAGGAAATAAGAATAAACCCTACTTAGAAATTGAAATCAATGCTGACAGATATGAAAAGTAAAATGAAAATCGATGTGTCAATATACCAAGCATGTAGAGATAAAGCAAAAGTCATAAAGATAATTTTTGGAAAAAGTGCGAGACTATGCTGAAACAATAAGGAAGTTTAATGTTGGTAGTTGTGTGAAAATATCTGTGGAGAGACCAATTCAAGGCCATATAGCTTTATTCAAAAGAATGTACATGTGTTTGAATTCTATGAAGGTTGGCTTCAAGCAAGGTTGTAGGAGATTCATTATTCTCGATGGTTGTCATTCAAAATCGCCATTTGGAGGACAGTTGCTTGCTACTATTGGAAGGGATGGCAATGACAACTTGCATACAATAGCTATTGCTATAGTGGAGATTGAAAACAAAGACACCTGGGTTTGGTTTTTGCAAACTCTTCTTGGTGATATTGGCCATGTTGACGAGTATGGATGGACATTATATTAGATAAACAAAAGATAATTATTTTATATTAAGTTCATTCCTTTTATTTTCTTATTTTAATATTATCTTTAATGTATTTATTTTGCTGCCATTTTTGTAGGGTCCACCACCTACTTTTAACAAAATATGCCCAAATGCTAACCACAAAATATATGTCAAACATTTTTATGCTAATTTTAGAGATAATTGACACAAAGGGCAAGATTTAAAAGATAAATTGTGGGTGGCAACAACTGCCACTACTTAGGGAGAATTTTTAGATGTTATGGATCAACTTAAAAGAGAAGAAGTTAATGCATACAATTATCTTGCTACTATTAATCCAAGCATATGGAGTAAGGCATATTTTAGTCCTTGCTCAAAGTATGACTTGCTGGTGAGTAAACTTAATGGAAGCTTCAATGCTTACATTCTAGAAACTAAAGACAAACTACTATGGACAATGATGGAGATGATTAGGATGAGAATAATGAAAAGATTTCAGCTAAAAAGAGAAGCAATGAAGAATTATGGGGGAAACATATGTCCTAAATTTCAAGTGAAGTTTAAGAAAGCCAAGGATAAGTCTTTTGATTATCAAGCCACATATGCTAGTGATGGATGTTACCAAATCAGTCTTAATGGAAAATTTTCAATTGTCAGCATAACCTCAAAGACATGTTCATGTAGAAGATGGGATATAATTGGTATTCCTTGTTGCCATGCAATTTCTTACATTTGGATGCATGGTGCACAACTTGAGGAATATGTGGAAAAGTGCTATTTTAAAGATTTTTGTTTCAAAGCTTATGAACTAGTGATTTATCCTATACCAGATGAAGGGCAATGGAAAGATTTTGTGTTTGAGAAAGTTGAATCACTAATTGTAAAAAAGACACTTGTTAGACCAAGGAAGCTAAGAAAGAGGGCTATCGATGAGCCTATAAATGCTTACAAGATTTCAAAGTTTGACCAAGTCATGAGATGTAGTGAATGTAGTTAAATAGGTTATAATTGTAGAAAATGCCCTAACAAAAACAAAAATACAAAATCAAGTAGTGCTAACACACTTGGAAGAGGCAAAGTAAGTTTTCTAACTTTATATTATGTAAGATTGTTTTGATTGTTCATTATTATTATTATTAATACTTTTGTTTTATTTCTTATAGTCAAGTGGAAAAAAAAGCAATGGACAAGTGGTTCTTCACATAGTTGACATAGAGGAAAAGCATTATCAACAAGCATTGTTGATGTTGCAAATGCTTTACAAGAACAAGTAACAAGATTAGGAATATTGCAAGCAAGCTTTACTTATGGTTAAACCATTAACACCCAATTACTAACTTGGTTTAAAGTGCACATGTGGTGCTTCTTACTGTGGTTGCAACCATCAATATAATGGAATCAAAAAATAAGAAATTGCAAACTATTCGAAAGTAATAGGCTGTTAAGATTTGTTACAAATTTCATATTAATACCTTTTTTATTATGCAATTGACTATTAGCTGCTAGTTTGGTATTTTTTTATTATTATTAATACTTTTAAGTGTATAATTTTGGCTAGCTGTAGGGCAGGCCGGGATAAAACTTGAATATCTTGAGCTACACAAGTCAAAATGAGATGGAACCAATGAGGCTAGAAAATAGACACATAGTATTCTAACATTCCCAAAATGGAGATCTAGATGAGTTAAATAGAAATTTTGGCTTGACTTACAAAAACTGGGTTGAATGAATGTGCTGAGACAGCATTTATGTCTTTAAAATGCAAAATTTATCCCTATAAGCTTGATAAGTGAATTATCAATGAAATGTTATGATATTTTTGTATAATTGACTATATGAGTATTGGCACTATTCATGGAAAAGCGGACACGTTTCGTTATGCTGCCAAAGTTCAGTAAGCCTATGCATGAGTTACAATTTACATTTAATCCAAGTGCATTTGCAATGAGTCCATAAAGGTTATATATGAGTTCATAAAGGTTATGTTACGATGAACATAAAAGTTATGTTATGATGAAAGTTTCATAATGCTTGGGTCAGTCCCAGATTTAAAGTTAAGGGGAATAGATCGGTGGGAAGGTCGGGAAAAGTAAACCCGACATTCCTATATAGAACTAGCTCAATCCTGAAAAGCAGACTATTATCCAGGAGTCTGAATGGCCAAGAACTCCTAGGGGACTAATAAATGGAAAAGTTTAAAGAAAAGTTTATGGAAAGAGTTCCAAGAATGAGTCTTACATAGTCGCATTTGGTTACATTGAATAGTCATTAATAATTGATCACAGTATGACTGTATATTTTCTTACTGCTATGTGTTCATCTATTCTGCTTATGATTCTGTTTCTTATACTGTCCTAAGTAAAATAAAATCTTGCCTCGGATCAAACGCTTTATTAAACCTATTAAATATGGATAGTTTTATTTGCTCCTATCTTTTCATAATTAAATAAAAACCGAGGCAACTGAGAATGAATGTGACGTCGATCATGCGAACCCTACTGAGAATTTCTTTAAATTCTCACCTCGCTCTGTATTTCCGCATCATTCTCAGACGCTAGCAATGGATTCTACCGCCACCCTTTTTATTGAGATTCCCAACCTACAGCTCCACCATGACCCCTTTGTGGATTCACTGTACGTAGCTGGTTCCTGCAATTTCTGTCTCTACTTGTTCAGTAACAGGAATTTTGCTGTTCCCTTATTCCACTATGCATTTGTCCCTGCCACACCATATTTTGCGTTCCCATTGCATGTGGCACACCCTCCTCCTACACCTCCAGCGCCTGCAGCACCTGCCGCACCTGCCAATCCTCCACCCGAGTCACCTCCACAAATGGTTCCAGACATCCCACTTAGCTCTGAGAGCGATCCCTCAGAGGCTATCGGCTCAACATCGTCCTCCTCTGGACCTAGTATGGACTACTCTCCAGCTAAGCCTGGTATGGCCAATGGCTACCTGACTGAGTAGGTCCCAGCTGTGGGTGACATTGTACAATATGGCTCTCTTTTGGTAGTATAGTATTAAACCATAGACTTGGATCAGTTAGTCCTCGGAGAATCTTGTAGGTTTGTTTTGATGGACATGGGCCCTATATTCTTTTTGTGTTACACCAACCCCACTTTTGTATCCTTTTTTTCATCTATACATAAACTAAAGCGTTGGCTTCTACTATACATATATATATACAGTTGATGATATATTAATGATTCTTATCTTTCCTGTCATGTTTTATTAAATATTGTTATGCTCTATCATATTGGTCACGTCTGTCATATACAGTGAGCAGTTTCGCCTGTTTCAAAAAAAAAAAAAAACAAAATAAAGGGAACGTGACATGGTAAGAAATTAGTAAGTAGAGTATCAACACGGTAACACAATTTACTTAATTTCATGCTATAATTTAAGTATAACATTAAATTGGTAGGGTGTTACATAAAAGACATCTCATTGCTCACCAAAGTACTTCTTAACAGCATGCATGAAGGTAGAGCTCCTAATAGTCCCATGTTCAGGATCTGGGAATTTATAGTAGCCACAAGAAATTGTGAGAGTTTAGGAATTCTCCATGAACAAGGACAACCCAACAGTTAATTTAGCAATTTTTACCTGCAATAAAATTCACTTCGCATTTATTATTTTTTATATGAAATCATGTAAAAATACATTACTCAATTATTCAAAAAGCAGCTAAACCATTTATGCAAATACAGCATTATTTTAGTGCCAAATGATTATATAATTTATGATGCAATATTTAGTAGAATAATTATCTAGGCTTAAAGCAAGATATCTCGATGAAGAAAACTCTTATTGCTTGGTTATTCATTTTTGTGGGAATTATGATATGGGGAACATGCCTAAATCTACTTCCTTTTAGGCCTTTAGAGTTGCCTTTGAAGAAATTTTAAAGCATACAAGTAAATTATGAAATGTCAAAATACAATCATTGGCATAAATTGATTAAATAATCATAAATATTGCCCACCATATTGCAATTAGAGGTGTTTGCGGTCCGGTTTGGTTTGGTTTGGTTTTGGGGTAAAAACCAACAAAACCAAACCAATCGGTTCTTACATTATCTCATCTATTCGATTTTGATTAAGCTGGTCAACCGAACCAAACCAAATTAAATTTTATTGGTTCAGTTCGGTTCAATTTTTCAGTTTTGATAGAAAAACACTTATTATATAAAATAAAGCTCCTTTCATGTACTCCAAGGACATAATAACATAAATTAAGAAGCAAGTCTACATATTTGAAATAAGTTATGTAGTCTAAGGGTCTAATAACGTAAATCAAGAAACCAAATCTACATACAAAGGAAGTAAATTTGTATATTATTTTTAACATATTTACAATACATTTAAATACAGCTCCCTTGTACCAAAACAAAAATTACAGCTCCTAAAAATAAATAAAATATCTAGCAAATCAAATCAATTAACAATTAAATACAAACTAAATTACCAATTATCAATCTTGTGAAATCTGAAAATTCTCAACAGCTCAATGAAAAATAAGCAAATCAAAGCTAAGCAAACAACATAGAGGGATTCTATGAAAAATAAGAACTTGTAAAAAACCAAAAAGCATAGAGGACACTAGAGAAGCTGAGAGAGTGCTCAGTTGAGAGAGGCTTCCTTAGGACCTTAGCTGAAAAATTGAAGCTCGGGAAGCTAAAGCTCTTAATACTAAGTCCACCTTTATCTCACCTTGAAAGCTGGATAAGGTGAGGACGCCGAGATCTGAGGTTGATGTTGGTGAAGGAAGACAATAGAAGCACCAAGTAGAGCATGAGAAGAAGAACAACACCTTGAGAGTGAAAGAAGGAGGCGAGATGCAAGAATGAGCACGTGCAGGAGAATGTGAAGCAATACTGTGAGCAGTGTGTGTTGGTGTTGCAGCGCACTATGCAAGAGAGGAGAAGGTTGGGGTAGATGGTGGGTAAAGTGTTATTTATGGTTATTTTAGTGGGTGGGCTATTGGGTTAGTGGGCCGCGTGAGATAATTTCATGCATAATATGAAGTAAGGATATATATAATGTAATAAGTATTATATTATATATTTTGGTTTGTTTTAAATTTCTCAATCGAAAACTGAATCGAACCAATTGGTTTTTTTGGTTTTATTTTTTTTTAATTTTTTTAATTCGATTTTTTTTTATTTTCAGCTTTTTGGTTTGGTTTTCGATTTTTTATTCGGGTTGGTTCGGTTTTGAACAACCCTAATTGCAATTGCATTGCATATACTAGTAAAGCTATTATATATTCAATTGACCTCAAATGTGAAGGTCAACGAGAAGACTTTTTTAGCCACTATATTCAATATCCGTCCTCATATTTCGTCATAATAATAAAACTCAACTTGAGGTGGCAGTAGGAGTGGAAGTGAAAGCATCATATGTAATGAAGCAAGGAAGCTAATACACAAAGAAAAGAAACAGTCTTAGTGAAAGAAGCAAATTTGACGAATTTGGCATTATCTTTTGTTTCCTTTGTGGCATATGTTCTCAATGGTCCAACTACATATTCTGGTATTCTGTAATTGTTTATTTCATTCCTTTTATTTGACAAAAATAATATTTTTTTTTGACAATCCCGATGTAGTTATGGAAAACCCATGTAATTTGATGCCTATGATATGTAGTAATTAGTTAGTCTTTCACTTTTGGGCTAGGACATCATCAAAGGCCATAATCACATATATGAAACTGAATATAACACCTCTAGAATGTCTAAGGTCATTAGTTAATTGAAAAAAGCTAAGAAGATGAATCAAAAGCAAAATCGGTAACCATGAATTGAGAATTAAGTTATTAAAAAAAAAGAATAACAATAACAAATTGTAACATCCTCCTAAGTACAGTACTATGCTTAAGTCATAGTACCACACCCTGGAATTGTTACGGTTACCTGAACGGACCTTATCTGACAGCAACTTCTGCTGCGCTACTCTGATACCTCTTGAACTTTCTGGAGACAACACGGAAAATAGGGGTGAGAATTATAAATTCTCAGTAGGATTCTCTATAATACACATGCAATGTCATCGTTGTCATCTCCAATTTGCTTCGGTTTATTGTGAAAAAGGTGAACATGCTGCACAACTGTTTAAATTTATATTTCGAAAAATATCTTATCCGAAGCAAAGTTTATTTTTATAGTTCACTTGTTCTTTGGGGAGGACCCATACAAAATCAAGTCATGAATCATATTAGGACTAATAATTGAAATACAATAAGGTACGATAGCATCAATGCACTAGAGACATAACTTCCACATATACTTTACTTTGACTACAGTATATTCAGATGATACTCACATGACATCAGTATGATGGGAACATAACATCTGCATAAACTTTAATCTTTAATTTTTAGTCTTTAATCTTTAGCTTTTACTTGGCACACCTAGGCGTTACGTATCGCCGTCCCTAGGGTGCATTTACTGCCCTTGGGTAGCCTGGCCTTGGAGTGAGCTCGTCAGCTTCACCCGTGACCGTCGTCACACCGACTCACCCGCAAGGGGATTCACGTGCCTCTAATCTTAGAGGGATCTCATTCTGGCCACGTGTCTCTAATTGAAGGGATCTCTTTTGGTCACGTGCCTCAAAATTGAGGGATCTCATCTGACCACGTGCCTTCAATGTAGAGGGATCTCATCTGACCACATGCCTCCAAGGTAGAGGGTAGCTGCCTTCACAGGGAGGGATTCAAGTGCAACTGCCTCCAAGTGAAGAGATTCATATCTTTATCATTTAACTGCCTTCACAAGGAGGGATTCAATTAACTGCCTCCAAGTGAAGGGATTCACATTTAATATACTCATGGCTTTTCATTCTCATATGAGGTCATTCATAGTCATACTGACTGTACGTATACTTCATTCATTTTCATATGTCATTGTACACATGATCTTCACGTACATATTCATAACGTGTAAAGGCTCGTAGCCTCTTTACCATTCCACCGACACTTATACATATGCTTTATCCTTTACTTTCATATATCTCATCTCATACTTATGTCATTCTCAAATATAGGGTTTCTATATACCCATTCAAACTTTAATTCATCCTTGATAACTCATATCATTTTAAAATTCATCCTTACATCTAAACATTCCTAGCTTCTTAGACTTCACAGAATCCGACAAAGATAACGAATCAGGTCCGTTTTCCCATGAATAGTGCCAGCTCTCACAGACAGTTTAGTCATAGTAGCATAAATCAACTTAACACACACACACACACGCACACACACACACACACACACACACACACACACATATATATATATATATATATCAATGTGAAACTGACAATCCTCAACTCAAACTTTATAGGTTTCACTAATACTTGCAAAAACTATCAATTTGGCCATTCTGCCACATTCTATTCGGTTCTGCCCGAATATCATATGACCCACCTTTATTTCTATTCAGCTCATTTAAATCTGAATTTTGGATATGTCATAGCTCTATATGTCTACTTTCTAACCTCTTTGGTCCCATGTCATTCTGATTTATATAAATCAAGATATTCAACTTTTACCTCAGCCTGTTCAGTCACTAGCCCGAATTACACTCCTGGGAATATAAATTCACTAAAAATCGAAACTAAGCTCAAATCTTACGAAATTGGTCTCATATCAAAGCTAACAGGACAACCTTTCACTTGCCACAAGTTTCACTCCATTTGCTTAAGTACACCTCGAGTTATAAGTCCTGAAAATCGACCTTCCTGAACTACACTGTTTTGATCTAGATTAGACATAGGACAATTTCCTTGAATCACTGGGAACAATTGGGACCATAACAAACTCAAAGTTTCATACTGGGATGTTCCCCTATGTGTAGGCTTTCTAACAAAACTGGTTTCACTCAATTTGGAGTTGTATTGGGTGAGATATACTCTCCTCATGTCACCCTGCTCAGATGAAAATCCTGAACCCTAGGTTAAACTTCAAAAATTCGTATCTCTCTTAATACTACTCCAATTGTCACGACCCAACCCAGGCCATGACCGGCGCATAGGGACAAGTCCCTACGCAAGCCTTTCACCACAAAAATTTTTGAAAAATTTTGACAGAGTTCCCTTTGTAATCCGGATATTTCCCAATTACAAACGGATACCCTGCAAGATAAACAACCACAATATTTCATCGGGGATCCAAGTATTCTTAGAATACACCCTCAAAGACACAATATGACAAGAAATAGATAATACAATCGTATATCCAAAAATACATAGTTCAAGTTCTTTAGAAAATAAATCATTTTCATAACTTTAATTCCAACAAGTTGAAGTATATATATATATATATATATATAAATGAATATATAACAATAACAAAAATTGAACAAGGCCGGACCTTGCCTGTAGTACTATGGAGCTACAATTCTAAGAATTTCTCAGTCTTAACTAATTTATGGAAGGCCCTTGAACAAGAAGGGCTCACCCACATTATTCGGAATACACGAACCGAAGAATTAGACTCTACTGGAATGCCTGCAACTGAAAAAGGAAAGAAAACAACAGGGTGAGTTTATGAAACTCAGTGAGAGATAGAGTGTCCCTAACCCACATGAGACAATGTGCAAAATTGGAGATATTAAGGTAATACAATAATATGTATAATAAGACAAAAGTAGAAAACTTAATCAAATATTATCCAATTTTCTTTTCCAAACAGAGTCCATCTATTCCAGGATAAATCCGTCAGGAATCACACTTAGGTGGCCCTTCCTTTGTGTGAAACCCGTAATCAGGCACGCACCACTCCTCCTGT
Organism: Pterocarpus santalinus; assembly: GCA_031439595.1. Lineage (NCBI taxonomy): Eukaryota > Viridiplantae > Streptophyta > Magnoliopsida > Fabales > Fabaceae > Pterocarpus > Pterocarpus santalinus. Next base: position 19,550,980 of record CM062531.1, read on the forward strand.
GGCCGTGAATAACAGGCACGCACCACACTATATGTGTGGCCATGAATAACAGGCACGCACCACTCCCTTGAGTGGCCATGAAATCCAACATCCTAGGTGCACCCAGGGCTAACGCCTACTGCCGTTAGCCTACAGATCCTGGTCTAGACTTTCCCAAGTCTTTCTTTTCCATTATACAGAGCATTTAATAAAGATTCTTATAAAGCATACCAATATACCTTATATAAAACAATAAAATCATAACTTCAATGAAAAATAAAGTCTTAATACTTTAATAAATCAAAAATGAGCAAAAGTCCAAAGCTTTTATCCAAAACCTTTCAAAACAAGATTTATTTTCCAAAGTTCAATAGGAAACCAAGGTAATAAACATTTATCACATTTTTCTTTTTGAAATCAAGTCATTGTCTCATGTGAACCAATAAAAATAGATAAGCCACCAAAACTTAAATTATATTGCATATGAATATATATATATAGACAAAATACATTAAAATTAAGATAGGGATAAACTATCTACTCACAGACTTAGCGCCAATCACGGAATCCTAACCCCATGAACTCAGAGAGCCAAAGCTAGTCCTCCAGTGGCAAAGACTATCCATAATACAGAAATTTAATTCAAGGTTAGTCACTTAGACTAAGGATTAATCTATTACGCTTCCAGATATGAAAATTCCTAAATCTTCTAACCTAGGGTTCTCTAGAAACTCACTATAGGGGAATTAATCTATCATTCATAGGAAAGGAGTTTGAGGATTACCTTTGAAGATAGAGAAAGGAAGAAGAAATCTTTAGGAGCCTTGGTGTCACCTCCTCCAAGCTCCAAGACCAAATGTGTTGATTTGGATGAAGGTATGATTTGAGATTAAAGAAAGGAATCGAGTTTAAGTGAATGGAAATGGTGTAATTTGATAGAAATAGGAGAAGGTTTGGGTTTAAGAAGGAAGGGGGATATGTTTTAGAGAGAAGGGAGAGAGTTTGAGGGTAGAGAGAGAAGGGAAATCGCGAAATGAGGGGAAGGGACGCGTCTCGGCTTATATATTGGCCTCTGGTAATCGATTACCAAGGTCTGGTAATCGATTACCATGAAGAACTTGTAATCGATTACCAATTATGGTAATCGACACACATTAAAGAGTTGTAATCGATTACCAATGGTGGTAATCGACACAAGAAACTCAGACCGGTAATCGATTACCAATCATGGTAATCGATTACGACACGGAAAATTTTTAACCTGTGGCGTACAGAGAGCATTGTAATCGATTACAGGTCCTTTGTAATCGATTACCAAATCCAAAAACTTGGTTCCTCCTTCGCAAATCCATTCCTGTGTTCAGGATATCAGGACTTATTTACATTTCTTAATTTTAAGTTAATGTCCTCTTTAACTTTACTCTCCATTAACTTTAAAACATAAATGTAAATAAGAGAATACCCCCCATTTGGATTCAATAAAAATATCTAAAAATTCAGAATCCTTAGGAATTAGAATCCAACTTTTGGGTTTTAGTACAATTCTCCGAAAACTTGCATTTTTATAAACTTGAGGGTTGAAAACGAAGGGGTTATCCATTCCCTAAAATTCGATAAAATTCCTTCTTTAACTCATTGATACCCAGAGAACCATTACCGGGACTTTTGATCTCAAGAAGATTCCTCAAACCTATAGCCCTCCAAGGAGGCATAGGGTTCAGACTCAGAATTTTTCAGGCTCCGTTTTCGACAGGTAACTACACTCAAGCTGGGGTGTTACACCAATAACCTTATATGATATATCCATAGAAAGCCCTGAATGTCTACTTTCATCTAAAAATGGTTTCATCGGATTTGACCGATTGTAGCGTACAGACGCTCCACTGCATTTAATCGCCGTGGAATCTCCACCAAGACAGCACCCTCATCCATTCATTTCTCTTAGTTTTCTTCTTCTAATTCTAATTCTAACTCAAAATATTCTATAAATTCAATCATGATTCATCATAATCCATCATAATACATCCAATAATTCATCAAATACATAAAGAAGGATACAATTTCATGCAACCATACTGTAAGGAATTTAAGAATAGAGCAGAATCCTACCTCTTTGGAGCGTGATTTGAGCTAAGTATTGAAGCTTAAATTGTTAGAATCTTGTCTTGAAGGAGTGATGGGGTTATGTGAGTGGAGAAAAGAGAGAAAGAGCTGAACAAGGGAGAGGTAACGTGAAGATGAGACTGAAGGAGAGAAAGAGATGAGTTTATAAGCTTGAGGTGGTAGTTAACTTGGAGGGCTTTGATTGGCTAAATTTCTTGTGGACAAAAATTTAGCTACGTCTCCCTTTTAGTGGAACTCACCGCCATACTATTTGAAATCGGAACTCGCCTCTATTCTGCTTGAAGTCGGAACTCATGCCATATTTAATTGAGCTCGTAGCTGAAGCCGGATATCGAAACTCGTCCCTTCTACATTGCTTGAAGTTGAAGCCGGATGTCGAAACTCGTATCATGTTGTTTGTGACTTGAGGAAATCTTGTTTATTCTAAGACTTGGAACCAAGGTCGAAGGTATCAACTGATCTCGGAACTCCCAGTTCAAAGTCGGGACTCCTTGTAATAAGATCGTATATCGGAACTCGTGTGTGTTGTGGAAATCAGCTCAAGGATCCGAACTCGTGTCCACCCCAATTGAGTTCAACACTAAGGTCGGAACTCGGGAATTCGAGTCACATTTCCAAACCCAAGTACTTAAACTCGGAAGTCGGTATCTTACATTTGATGATATTGGAAACTGTGTATAAATGCCTTTGAGACATGAAGTCGGATACCGGTGAATCACGTTCATATTGTTCGGACTCGAATGTTAAACTCGGAAGTTATAGAAGTAATCCAGATGAAGTCGGAAGTCATAGATATAGGTGAGACGAACTCGGAAATCGGAAAATATCATAAGATGAAGTCGAAATTGTGCAAGATGAACTCGGAACCCGTAAATAATCCATTCTATCTGAAATTCGAAGATTGAGTCGGGGTGGGATTTGATCAAACTTGGAGGTGGGGTTGGACGTCCGTTGTTAGAGTTGAATAACGTCGGAATTCGAGAAAATGTATATAAGGAGTTTGGAAATCGGGGCGTTACACAAATCAATGCAACTCAAAAGAAAGCATAAGCAAAACAAAGGAACAAGCAGAATAAAGAAAAAAAGGGGCATCAAACAGAACCCCAAAAACTCTTATTTACTCAATTCTAGTTTTGTTGCCCCTTTAGATGTGTAGTAGGTTACAATCATGGACCCAACTCTTTGTAGCCTTCTTGAAAATGTTCAAGCTTCTAAGTATAATATTGGAATACCCATAGTGGTAGCAACGTGGGACCAAGAAAGAGCTTGGAGAATATCAAAGTTGGCATCAAAGATCTTGACTTTGTTGATGCTAGACTTCAAGAGCTTCTCCACATTAAGGTGTTGCAAGTGGCGGGAAACCATAGTGCCACAATTCACACCCATAGTTTTAGTCACATAGGCCATAGAGGAAATGGTGAGGAAGTTGAGTATGGTGAAGCAAGAAATGATGGGCATTTGGCCAATGGCAAAAGTGTATGCATGATTAGAGAAGTGTATGGAACTGGAAGGTTAGAGAGAGAGAGGGAGCTCAGGGGGTTTGTTGGATCTATCTTTTGAGCTTTGGTGATGTGTTAGTAAATGATGAAAGAAGTCGATAAGCTTTTGAAGAATAAAGGAAGAGCTGGTAAAGTTTTGGTTTTACTTGCCATTTATTAGTTGGTCTTTTATTATTTGAGAAATTATGATATAAGGATATTTTAGTCATTTTAAATATATATTTATAATAAAAAAAATCATGTGTATAATGTGTATAGTTAACTCTGTTAAAATTAACGAGTAAAAATGAAACATTGCAAAATATTGTGATATATTAGGGTGTAATATACTTATTTTTATAAATAAGGGCAGAAAATGCAATTAAACTAATAAATTAGGGGGTAAAATATTTTTTACCTTTACTGTTATTATTATTAAGGTCCAACGAACTATGACTTCATGGTGTTGCAATGCAGTTCATGTGAGTCCTACCTCTTTGATGCAAAATCTGTAACACCCTCCCAAGTACAGTACTATACTTAAGTCATAGCACCACACCCTAGGGTTATTACTATTACCCGAACGGATCTTATCTAACAGCAATTTCAGCCGTCTTCGAAATCTTTCGAGCTATCTAGAGATAACACGGAAAATAGGAGTGAGAATTAATAATTCTCAGTAGGATTCTCTAAACTATCACATGTAGGGTCATCGTTATTATCTCCAGCTGCTTCGGTTTATTATGAAAAATGTGAGCACGTTAAATAGACTATTCAGTTTTATAGTTGAAAATATATTGTCCGAAGCAGAGTTCATTTTATTCATGCACTTGAGTCACATTGGCAATATTTCATATTAGAAAATAATCACAGCATAAATAGATGGTACAGCTTTAGCATCAACTAAACATGGGATGTCATTATGCAAATTCTCATATTTGAATTCATGCAAATATCCTGATGCCTTTCTTTAACTTTCTTTGCTCTGTATTGAGTTAATGTCATGGATGTTGCCACCATACATTTTCATTGCTTATACTAGCTGGGTCATGCCATGCCTCATGTAAGTCCTGTCCCCCTATACTCACACTAGCTGGGTCGATGTCATGCCTCATGTGAGTAAGGTGCTTGCATATCTTTTAATCTTTAGTCTTTACTGCCCTTGGATAGCCTGGCCTTGGAGTGAGCTCTTCAGCTTGACTCGTGACCGTCGTCACACCGACTCACCCACAAGGGGACCCACGTGCCTCTAGATTAGAGGGACTCAATTGGCCATCTGCCTCCAACATAAAGGGACCCAAAAGTTTTAGCTACCTTCACATGGAAGGATTCAAAGTGCAATTGCCTCCAAGTGAAGGGACCCATATCTTATCTTATTTAACTGCCTTCACAAGGAGGGATTCAAAGTGTAATTACCTCCAGGTGAAGGGACCCACATTCATTATATTCATATCGTTGCATTCTCATACATAATCATGCATAATCATGCTGAGTGCATTCATACATATGGTTCATCATTTACTTTCACATATTCTTGCATACATGATTTCCACATACATATTTATAACATATAAATGCTTATAACCTTCTTACAATTTTGCCGAAAATTTGGCAGCATAACAGATTAGATCGGCTTCTCCATAAATAGTGTCAGGCTACCAGTAAAACCAATCAGGCAAAAGTTCAACATAAAGCATCAAACATATCACAATAATGTCAATCATGTAGGGATTGAACCCTTATATATCATATTAATATCAATCATGTAGGGATTAGACCCTTATATTCAATTCTGCTCATTATATCAATTCTACCCGGTATTTAGAAATGAAGCCCTAAATTCATTTTAGCTTATTTAGACCTGAATTTTGGATATGTTGAAGTGCTATGTGTCTATTTTCTAATCTCTTTAGTCCCATCTAATTTTGATAAGCATAACTCAAGTTATTTAGGTTTTATCCCGGCCTGCCTAGTGGCTGGCCAGAATCAGACACCTAAAAGTAAAAATCTACTAAAAATCGAAACTAACTCAAATTATATGAAATTAGTCTCATATTAAAGCTAACGGAACATTATTTCATTTGCAAGAAATTTCATTCCATTTGACTTAGTAGGGCTCGAGTTATAAGCCCTGAAAACTGACCTTTCTGAACTGCCCTGTTCTAGCCTAGTTTGGATATAGGGCAACTTTCTTGGATTACTGGGAGTAAATGAGACCTTATCTAATTCTAAAATTTTTATGGGACATTATCCTATGTGTAAGCTTTCTAATAAAGTTTGTTTCATTCATTTCCAAGTAGTATAGGGCGAGTTAGACTCTGAATAACCCAGTCTGCCCAGAATCAAAGTCAAAAACCTTGGTCGAAATTCAAAAATTCATAACTCTCTCAATATTAATTCAAAAGTCTTATATGATATATGTATGGAAATCTCTAGATGTCTAGTTTCATATAAAAATAGTTTCATTGAATTTAATTGGCAGTAGGCGGAGCCGTACACTCCGCCGTACGGATTGCCGAGGGTTTTTGGTTCTCCAACCCTTTAGCTCTTCTTATTTTCATCCTTTCTTGCTTCCAATTCGAATTTAACCTCACAAACAGCCAATAATCCAGCCATATATCATCATAATCATTCAATTAATATATCAAAAATTGAGAAAATAAACCACCACCGGCCATCCAAATCAAAAAATCAAGACAAGAATTGGAATCCTATCTTTTATTATATGTGATTTGGCTTGATCTTGGAACTTGGATGAACAAAACCTAGTTGAACTTGATAGTTTGATAGAGTTGGGTGGGTGAAGAAGAGAAGGAGAGGGCTGGGCAGAGGAGAGGAGGCGCAGGAAAAATGGCTGAATGAAGGAAAGGAAGTGTATATATAAAGGCATGGAGAAAGGTTGTGATTGGTTGAGCATATATGGTTGAAATTCAGCCAAGCTTCCTCCTTCCTTGTGGCCTTGTTTGCACCACTTTTAGGGGTTAAGTGGCTAAGTTCTTAGCCACTTAAAGTAGGGTTGATGAGTTGAAATTCTATTGGTTCGGTTCCGACAGTTTAAAATACCGTAATCTTACCGATTTCCTTCAAATCGGTAAAACGATTTTGAAGAAATTTGTGAAAGTTTATATATTTCTATTCTAATTATCTCTAATCTAACATCTAATTAACTCTTGATCAACCCTTAATTAATTTCTAGTCAAGCTTAAAGATTCAATAAAATCGAATAAATCGATTAACAGTGTAAATTAAATGTTTTGCAAATTGAGGGCCTTTCTGATTTTTGTTGTTTATGGCTAATGGCATTTTCGTAATTATGGGTAAGTCTAGGGGCATCCCATGTCATTTCACATATGGATACCTCCGTGGCTCAATCGGCCGAGGTTTAGGTTTCTACATTTTCACTACGCGATTCTGCTTCATTTAAATCCTTATTCTGCTAATTATATTGATTTAAGGACCTAAGTGTCATTTTCTAAAAAGTTTAGGGGCAAGATTGTGAATAATAAAAGTTTATTTTTATTATTTCCTATTACGTTATATGTGGATGTTACAAAATTTACTACGGCCACATATGTTAAAGATTAGAAGTGTTGTGGATGTACCTTGGTTGATGCTTGGTGACTTTAATAAGGTTTTGCTTCCTTTTGAAGTTTAGGGTAGCGGTTTCTATCCTAGCCATCCTTCCCGTTTTGAGGAGACTATTGGTGCGTGTGGCCTTCTTAATTCGGGGGCAATTGGCAATTTGTTTACTTCATACAAGAAGGTGCATGGTTAGTTACCTATGTCTAAGCAGTTGGATAAAGCTTCAGCCTATTTGGATTGGCGGGCAAAGTTTCCTGAAGCCTATGTTGAATACTTATGCTACTTACACTCTAATCATTGTTATATTCTCATTCGTTGTGGTGGCCAAAGCTTGTGGAGAGGGGAGAAACCCTTTGACTTTCAAGTCACCTAGACAACACATCCCAATTATGAGCAGGTAGTCCATACAGCTTGGAGGAAGGAGGACTCAGAAGTTCTCACCATATTAAAGTTTGTAAGAGAAACTCAAAGTCCTTTAATAAAGACATGTTTGGTAGTATCATTCGAGGAAGAAAAAAATATAGGCTAAGATTACAGGTCTTTGGAGAAGAATGGAGTTTGTGGATTCTAGCATCCTTCATCATTTGGCGAAGGAATTATAGGAGGAGTTTAATCTTGTTTCATTATAGGAAGAGCTCTTATGGTTCTAGAAATCTAGAGAGAAGTGGGTGTACTTTGAGGATATAAACACTAAGTTCTTTCACATTCAAACTCTAGTCTACAAGAAGAGAAATAGAAGTCATGATCTTTTTTTTGGATGATAGTTCTTAGGTGATGGATCAACAGTATTTGTGGGATGAGCCTTACGGTACTTCCGGGATTTATTTTGTAGGCTCGTGAGAGTTAATTTGCATGTTATGCCAATTTCAGGCTAACTCAGTTTGAGTAGTATGAATTTTTATTCTCTCATGGCTCTTATCATTAGGGAGGAGATTAGGTTGGCTTTGATGTCCATGGGTTCTTTGAAAGCGTCAGGGCCTAATGGATTCTAACATTTTTTCTTTAAACAGTACTGGTATATTATAAGGGATGAGGTTTGGTTTTGGTGAGGGATATTTTCGTTAGGGTGTTTTAAATCCCAAGTTTGTGGAGACGCTGATTGTTCTTATTTCTAAGATTGACCACTTGGATCATCTGAAGAGCTTTCGGTCTATTAGTCTTTGCAATGTGATTTACAAAATTGTGACTAAGATTCTTGTTAATAGGTTGTGCTCATTTCTATATGAGGTGATTAGCCCTCTTCAAGGCAGCTTTGTTCTTGGGCAGGGGACTACTAATAATATTGTTGGGGCTTAGGAAGTGCTTAACTTCATGCATAAAACCAAGGATAAGAAAGGGGTGATTGCCTTCAAGCTTGACCTAGAGAAGACTTATGATAGTGTTAATTAGGAGTTTCTGGAAGCCACTCTTATTGATGTTGGATTCCATGTGTGTATTATTAGAATGGTTATGGGTTGTGTCCATGTATTATCCCTTTTTGTTACTTAGAATAGAGTTCGGCTTGATCCTTCTTTCCTTCTCAGGGTTTACATCAGCAGGAGCCTCTTTCTCCATACTTATTTTTCATTTGTATGGAGAAGCTATCCATTTTTATTAATCAGTTGGTGGAGAGTTGTCAATGATGTCTTGTTCATATTTTGAAAGGAAGGCTGGCTATTTCTCATGTGCTTTTTGCGGACAATGTCCTTCTTTTCTGTAAGGGGAGGAATGTTCGGTTTGGCTTCTGTTAAAAATAGTTCATGATTTTTGCTCTACGTATGGTTTAACCCTTAATTTTGATAAATCCAGAGCCTTGTGCTCCAAGACCAAGAGAAGAAAAGAGAATTTTACATCTATTTCAATGGTTAAATTTACTATTGACCTAGGCAAGTACTTGGTGGTACCTTTGTTGAGGAAGGGTGTATAGATGCTCATTTTATGAGATCTAGAGAAAATTCAAAGCCGACTTGTGGCTTGGAACGGTACCAAGTTGGTCATATTTGTTTAATGAAATCAGTGCTTTCTCTATCCTTATTTATCAAATGTAAACTAACTAGATTCCCCAAGGTATTTCCAATACCATTGATCAATCTGTCTGGGGATTTATTTCAAATAGGAAGTCTATCTCAAAAGTCCTGTATCTTGTGAATTGGGAGTGTGTCACTCGTCCCAAAAAGGTTGGTGGGCTACGTATCCATTGTGCTCATAATGTGAACATTACTCTTATTGGCAAGCTCATTTGGAAAATCTTGATTAGGGAAGGTAGGTTTTGGGGTGACGTCTTGTTCCTCAAGTACATGATTCAAAGTAACAAGCATCCTTTCTTTGCTTCTATCGATGAATCCTACCTCTAGATAAGTATCTCCTAGGCTTGGCAGAAGTGGCTTTAAGTAGCTGCTAGGAAATGGTAGTCCTCTTTTTGGTATGTTCCTTGGTCTGAGTTTGGTCAGCTGTGTAATGTTACCTACTTTGTCCATATTTCAGACATTGATTTAATAATTACACATGTCTGACATGGGAATTCTTAGGACGTTGGTGGATTATCAACAGTTCTTTTAGATGGTTTAAGGAACAACATAATGGATATTGCTATTCCTAGTTTTGAGGATCATGTTGATAGCTGGGTTTGGAGAGGTTCTAGCTTTGGGAGTTTACACTGCGGCTAGTGGTTATTATTGGTTATCGACTCAAAGAGCTTCTTAAATTCCTACAGATGATGGGGCTTAGGTCTAGTGTATTGTTGCTCTAGAGATGGTTCGAGTTCTAGCCTAGTTGATCTTATAGGAGGCTCTTCCTACGAATTTGTTCTACTTTAATAAACACATGGGTAATTTTTCTCATCGCCCTCACTGTTAGGATCTGATGGAGAGTTTGCTTAATTGCTTAAGAGATTGTAGGTCTAGTTTAGCGCTCTGGCATCATCTTGGTGTGGGCATTCCTTAGTTCTATAAGGAGCATGATATTCGGTCTTAGATCAAAAGGGCTTCCTAAATGGATTTTTTTCAACCTTTTTTTCATTGGTTTGTGGTGGCTCTGGCATTGGAAAAATCAATGTATTTTTTGTGAGGACACTTGGAATATTCACGCAGTTTTCACATTCATCTATGGTCTTGTTGTGGATACTTTGTGTTGCTTTACTAAAGACCCTTTGATTGCATCGGCAAGGTCCTCTTGTAGGGTTTATCAAAATTAAAGTCTATGGGAGTGTTTTAGGTACGATGCATCATGGGGGTTTTGATGGGTTAATTCCGGATAAGAATGGTGGCTGGTTGTCTAGTTTTTCCGGTGCAATGGTTTGCTATGATATTGTCCATGTAGAGCTCATTGCTATTCTTCATGGATTGAAGTTGGTGTGGTCGAAGGGATTTTTAAATGTGAGTTGCGAAGCTGACTCTTTGGAAGCTTGTCGTGCTATCACTTCTAGGAGAATATCTCATTGTCATAGCTATGCCTCATTGACGAGATCAAATTGTTAGCCGTCAGGATTGGTTGTGTTTGTTTTTCATGGCTTGTGGACTAGGAATAGTTTTGCTAATTATTTAGCTCATGTTAGGGTCACAGTGGATGAAATTTTTGTGCTTTGGGATACCCCATATAGGAGACTCTGTTCTCTTCTGATGGGTGATTCTCCTTAGTGCCTTGCTTTTCTTTTTTGGTTTGTTTTCTCTTGTTACCAAAAAAAGATAGGAACATCTATCTTATCTTGATATGATAAAAAATTTTATATGATTTTGCATACCTCACCCTTAATTAAGTTATAAACACACTTTTTTGGTGGCCTATGTAACACTCACATTTGAGATTTTCAATTATATTATTCTCTCTTATTCTCTATTGCTATTCTCTTTATTATTATTGTTATTATTATGACACATTAGCATGAAGCTCTACCATCTAAATGAAGACTTGAGGTAAGATTTTTTAACCATGTCAAACATTTCTAATCTTGAGTTTGTGGTCCTTGATATTTCAAGAGAATAACTATTTCTCTTGAATTCTAGATGTTGGAATTCATATTGAGTGAATGGGTCTTGGAGATATCACTAAACAATGAAATGTCACATCCTAGAAAGATCATGCAAAAGTATGATTTTCTTTTGCCATGACATTCACAAAAGATTAAAATCTAAAATATCATGCTTTAGAAGATCTTGTCAACTTTTGGAAGAGTCTAAAGGAGAGGTATGGCCACCAAAAAAGTAATACTTCCAAAAATCAGTCCGTTATGAATGGATGCATTTGTCGTTGTAAAATTTCAAATCAATAAATATATATAACACCATAATATGTTTATAATCACTTTCGAATAGAAATTATGTTGGGGAAACATTACTAAAAGAAATATGTTAGAAAAAAAATTATCAACTTCTTTTTGTCCTGAATGTGATCATGCCACATCAATATTGAAAAAAAGGTTTTACAAAATATTTTGAATTAATTTCATGACTTCTATTGCGGCTAAACAAAATAATAAATTGCTCTCATGAAAAATCATGAAGCATGCAATTGGATCTACTTTATTCCTTGAAGTGAATGTGACAAATTATTATCCCAAAGATGGCAAAGGTCATGGTTCCAATAAAAAATGTGATCAAGGTAAGAATAGAGGTTGTTCTATAGTATTTCTCACTCTTCTTATAAGAATAAATCCCATAAGAATTTGGACGACCAAAAAAGAAAAAGAAGAAAGGATAAAGCAAGAATATTTTTTAAACAATTCAAAAAATAAATGCCATCATTGTGGCATAACAAGACATTGGATGCGTACTTGTCATATAATGAGACATTTGGTTGATCTTTATCAAGCATCAATAAAAGAAAATGAGAAAAATGCAGAAGCAAATTTTGCTTATGAAGACACTTTAGCTAACCATGGCATGATTAATATAAGTTATTTGTATGTATCTGATTTTTTTGAAGATCCTGATAAAATTTGGTCATTTAATTAATAATGGAAATGTCTACAAATTGTATTAATTTTTCAAACTAAGTTGTCCTCAAATTGTGGCATACCAAAACTACAGTGTTGAATGGTGCACATTAGTACAACCTCTTCACATTGTAGTATAGTACACACCTCACGAGATGCTAGGAAACTTATGTTGTGAGTGTAATAGTGCCATGGAAAAGGAATTGGTAAGGTTTTATGCTTGCCATATCTTGCTAAGGTTGAACTACCTCTATTCAAATGGGACAGTATACTATAATGTGAAAAGGTAGAATGTGTTGGTCACCAACAAGGGTAGAAATAGGCTAGTCGGCCCATTCCCTAACTTGGCCTTACCTATTTAAAAGTAGAACCAGACTTAGGCTTGTTTACCTTTAGGCCAAGCTTAAACTTGCAACAAAGTTTGTGAAGTTTGCCATGTTGATATATATATATATATATATATAGGAGTGGGGATCCAATTATACTAGTGTAAGTCTTTTTCACTTACACCTAATTATAACCATAAGATTTAATGTAATTAAATGGTGGAGATCAATCAGCAATTAAAAGTCACGTGACCCCTAATTCTTTTACCTTCTTCTTCACCAATTCCTTCTTTCTCACGATGGTTCTCTATCACAATTTCCCTGCTATTCTTTTCTTTCAAACGTAACAAGAATAAGAGGAGATCTTTCACGATTTCCCACAATTGTATGTTTGTTCTTTTCGATATTGCCTCTTTGTTTTTCACGTGACTTGTACGCATTTGATCTTTTGGTCTTTTCCCATTTCTGAGGATGAAAAAGTATTGCCCTCTTTTTAGTTTGCAGCTACCATTTCACATCAAAAAGAAAAAGCTTGTAACCATGTTTCTTTAATTTTTTTCATTCTTTAACTATATCACTCATGTGCTAATTCTATTATTGTTTTCTTTTTGAAAAATTAGTTCTACTTCAAACTTTGCTTTTTCTCTTTTACATGTTATGTCAAACAATAATATAATGAATTTGTCATTTATATTGATTAAAAAATTAATTATTTTATTTTGTTTAGTATGAGATCAATCTTGCTATTTGTTCATACAAGATAGATTGATATTAATTCAATTTTATTTAATTTTATAATTTCAGGTTAGCACATAATAGATATAAATGCTATTGACTTATCTCACATGAATATGGATAGTGCTCTCATTTTGGAAAATAGAAAGGTAATCGAATCTGACTGTCTTCATGTGCAACATTCTTTTGTTGAAGAACTCAACGTTAAGAATATGGATAGTGCTCCCATTTTAGAAATTACAAAGGCAACTAAATCTAAATTTCTTGACATGCCACATTCTCCTGTTGTTGAAGAACTGAATATTGAGCCATATGTTGAATGGAATTTGATTTTCTAAAACAAGGTGGAGAATTTTATAAATTATTTGCTAAGGCAAACAAGATTCTTGCATTTTTGTATATGGTAGGGAAGGTGAACACAAGATAAAAAGTCATGAAAATGAAGCAATTAAGAGAATGGGGGAAAAGTTAAGAAGAAGTGTTCAACCATGCATATTGGATGTCGAGCATCACTTATTGTGGCAAAAGTTAAGAAACGAGACATATGGGTCATAAAATCTTTTAACAATAATCATAATCATAACATGGTTAGTCCTAAGAGTGTGTCTTATTTGCTATGAAGCATAGATATAAATATAAGATACGGATACGATACGACATGGATACAGGGATACGATAATGTTTAAAAATTATAAAACATGATATGGCTATAATATGACATATAAAATTAGTAAAAACTTAACATAAAAACATAAATCTTAAATTAAAATACAGGAAAAATGATTTGAACATTAGCATTGTAAATAAACTAAAATACATTTTATTTTATTGATTACTTTAGAACTTCCATTTATATAGGATAAAAATGTCAAAAAATAAAGCAAAAAATTTTAAAATATAACTAGAAGTACCTGTAAAGTATCCCACACGACAGTTATTGGATACTGATATGATGACTATTTTAAAGTATTTGTGCAACATTGCTTATTTGAGTTATCAAGAAAAATGGATATAGCCATGTCACAGTCCAATCTGGGCCATGATTGGCACATAAGGGAAACCCTTCACCTAGCAAGTCTAGCACGCCATACTAAGGGATCCATACAGCCTCCAAAGAGAAACAACAACTCGATCGGCGGAAGCTAGACCTTGCTTGTGGGTAATGGAGTGCTATATCGCTATCATAGGAGTCACTAGAAAACTCCAAGGGACACCGAACAACACCTGCAACTGAAAAGAAGGTGAGCGGTAAGTCCAACTAACTTGGTGAGGGAAAATAAGTCTATAACCAATATGGGATAAGATCATAAAAATAAATAGTAGAACTTGAATAAACAATATAATTATATAAGTCCAAGTAATCAATTTGCTTTTTCAAATAAAAGGAGTCTACAGAAAACACAAACTAGATAAATTGTGAAATGTTTTGTATTCTCTTTCTAAAAATCACCACCTTTAACAAAACCAGAAAGGAGTTCAAGTTTCAAACAAAGCTTTAGACATAAAGTTTAATTTTCCCATTTCTTCACTCAAAAAAAATTAAGGATAGTATCTAATTATGTAAGATATACAATCCAGGAAACCCATAGGTTCAATTATATTAATATATACTTATATATTTTTGTAAATATGCAAGGGAGTTATCTAATCTAGAATAAACAGGTAGGAATCAATCACACTTAGGTAGTCTTTCCTTCATGTGACCCTAAAGACGGGCAAGAACCACCCCGTAAGTGGCCACAAAATCATTGGGACAAGATGCACCCAGGCTAATGTATATTGCCATTAGCATATAGATTTTGTCATAGACTTCCCGAAGAAAACCTTTCATTTCCAATGATAAATGCACATTTGATCAATTATAGAGTATATTAAAACTATGGGTCATAGCCCAAAATCCAAAGCCTTTTCGAAATTTCAACTAAATTTCATCAAATCCTCTTTTCCAAAACAGTTCTTGTTTAAAACTTTCATTAAACATAATATTCAAGAAAACAATTTTCCAATGCCTTTAGTGATGATCAAAATCCTTTTACTAATTTTCCATGTATATACTAAATTAGTTTCATTAAACTTTAAGAGCTTGGCACATGGCTTTTCTAAATATAAAAAATATAGCCATAATTTCCCATCTTATACTAATACCTTAATCCAATGTCCATGTGCAAAATAATTGTGAATAAATATGAAAAAAGACAAGTTATAGAGAAATAACCCATTCACAACTTAAGCCTAACAACGGAATCTCTATCCCACAGAGCCACGGGGTCATGAATTGTGTCTTCAGAGGAATCTAGTATCAAGAATACAACCATAACAATATTTGTGAGTTAATACCCAAGACAAAACAACCCAACAACCCAAAGTCCTCATAACCCATAAACCTAAGGTTTCCAAGAACCCACCAACAACCTATACATTGATAGAAACAAGAATTCAAAGGAAAGAAAGAAGAAAATAAGTTAGGATAATTACCCTTAGGTGGAAAGGAACGAGGAAAGAGTAGCTTTCTTGCTACCGCCTCCCCTAAGCTCCAATCTCAATAGTGGAGATGTTGGTGAAAGTGGAAGTGAAGATTAGAGAAGAGGATTGAGGTTGAAAGTGGGAGGAGTGTGATTAAAAGTAGAATTTGAGGAGTTAAATGAAGTGGAGGAAGAAGACGATGTGAAAAGAAATTTCAAAAGGGAGAAAGGAGAGAGTTTCGGACCCTAGAGAGAGAAAGGCCATTGCACAAATGGGGGCTAAGCCATCATCCATAGAGCGGGCTACACTATATCACAATATGCTACTCTATAGTGCAGCAGATAGGATGCCACTACTGCCTTTGCCCAAAAAGGAACTCGAAACTCGAATCCAAGAGGGACTCGAAAGTCGCATCAAATCCAACCTCAGGTTCCTTATCTTCTATCGTGTGAACTCGGAACCCGAAACAACAACAACAATAGGGAACCGATAATGTGTAGACATCCCTATGCATGGTATGGCAGAACCCAGACTTAGGACTTCAATTCAACCCTTGGTCATTCCATATATACGACCATGCTTTTAGCACACAACCTTGACCACAGACTATCTACCCTGCACCCCAGAGCCTAGACCCTCAATCCCAGACCCTAGAACTTGGTCACGATAGGTAAAAGTGGGTGAACATTCAACATCCAATTTTCTAGGGTGAGCACTCTAAAACTCACCAACATTCAAAGTAAAACACATAACTCTTGTTACAAAATGGTCAATTCGATCAAAATCAAGTGTTTAAGAAAAACCTAAAGCAATATCAATTAAAATTCAACTAGGGACACATTATTCACTTACTCACATAGTAACATTCATTTTGAAAACACCCTAAAGCACAAATACACGAAATTTTAACATTCTTGAATCCTGATAATAAAATGGTGTATTACATGCTGCCAGAAATCTTGCTGAAAAGTTTAATGTGGAAGGTTTACCTATTAGAAAGGTTGCTAGACTGTTGAATGGCAGTGATCTAATATTTTCTAGTAGAGACTTTTGGAATCTTATGAAACATGTTCAGATAAAGAATTTGAATGTTGGAGATGCACAAGTTGTTTTTGATTATTGCAAACAAAAGCAAGCTCAAAATACTGATTTTTTCTATGCAATACAATGTGATAATGATGCTAGAATGATAAATTTTGTTTTCGATGGATGCTAGATCAAGGTTAGCTTATCAACATTTTGCAAATGTTATTACCTTTGATACCACCTATAAAACCAACACATATAGCATGCCATTTTGTCCCATTTACTAGACTGAACAACCATATGCAATCAATTTTAGTTGGTTGTGCATTATTACAAGATGAATCTGAGGCATCTTTTGTATGGTTATTTGAAACGTGGCTTGAGGCAATGAATGGAAAGAAGCCAATGTTTATTATAGCTAATCATGATTTAGCTATTAGAGCTATTGTGGTCAAAGTATTACCAAAAAACTCGCCATCGTCTATGCTTATGGCATATTAGGAAAAAGCTTCCTGAAAAACTCTCATATATACCACAAAGATTCTGCTTTCAATCGTGATTTGAATAGGTGTATTCAAGAATCATTAACTGTCCAGTTTATAATAGAAGCACTTATTTTGCCGATATGAATACTACTCAAAGAAGTGAGAGTATAAATTCTTTTATTGACTTATTTGTTGATTCAACCACAACATTATGAGATTTTGTGGCAAAATTTGAAAAGGCAATTGATAATTGTTATGAGGCTGAAAAAAAGAGGACTTTGAATCTAGGCACAAATCACACATCCTAAATATTGGCTCAAAAATTAAGGAGCATGCTGCAGTAGTTTATATTAGAAATGTATTTGGAAAGTTTCAAAACGAGCTTGCAAGTGTTAGCCATTTTATAAAGGAGAAGATTGAGAAAAATGGACCACAATGTAAGTGTCAAGTATCTAGTTGTTTTAATATTGGAGATGCATTCGTTGTTAATATAAATTTACAGTCAAAGAGAGCTACATGTGGGTGTCAGTTTATAAATTTATAGGAATATTATGTAGGCATATTTTGGTGATTTTTCAAGCAAAAAATACTATTCAAATTCCTAGCCATTATATTTTGTAGTGTTGGACAAAGGAAGCCAATAGATATATTGAGGTTTGTGATGTTGATATTTAGAGTCATGAATCAAATGTTTTGAGAAGTATGCATGTGCAATGTCAATTTAAAATTTTTTTTGATTAGGCTAAAAAATTAGAGGATGCATACAAATTTATTATGAAAGAATTTGATCGTGTTTATGACATAACTGCTACAATAGAAACAAAAATGCCTAATGTCAATGAATCTCTTCTAGAGTCAAACTACCAAAATTTGATATGTGACAAAAGTTCAAATTACATTATCAAAGATCCAGACATATCACAAATAGAAGATAGAAGAAAAGATTTTGAGAAAAAGCATCAAACAGGAAGGTTCAAAAGTGGTCTTGAATTGTCAATAAGTAAATCATTAGTCAAAGGAGAGCTTGCAAATCTTGTGGAGAATACGGTCACTATCAATCAACTTGCAAACAAAAGACAACTTTGTGTAAGTTCTTCTATAGTTGTACTCTTTCTTATGTTTCATGAAATTAGTTTAAAAATCTGGCAAATTTATCTATAAATTTTTTTCATTTAAAAATATTACACGAAAGCAAGCTTTTTTTTTTTTCTTTTTTCTTTTTGTAGGGATGAGATTACATTGTGCCGTGCAACTTGACAAGTTGGCAAATTGACTGAATTGTTTACACTAATTGCTTGGCTGCACAACTTATAGTTATCAAGCATTAGCTAGTATGACAGCACCAGAACTTGTGTTTATTAGTTGTTTGATTATTTTTCTTATACAATGAATTTTTGTGGGTAGTTTTTAATGTCCCTTAAATAAGGTACTTCAATCAGTCTTTGAATTTTGCCTCCACATGATGAGTTTTAGTTATCAAATATCAAATGCTTCCTGCTAACTCTTGTATTTGCATAGATACTATTTTCCACGTATTTACGATGTCTTCTTGAAGACGTAAGATGATAAAATTAAATAGTTGGATTTTCACAAAATAATTTTAGTTTGTTGCGGATTGATTACGACTTTCAATTTGTCAATCTTTCATGAAAATGAAACCCAAGATGCAAAAAAAAAAAACTTAAATGGACACATGACATTATAAGTGTGGTATGGCTTGATGTTCACAACATGCATTGTCAGCGTCATTTATGGGGATTAGACAATATGAATTATGTGAGACAAATTTATAAATAAACATTCTATTCAGCTCTAACATGTGTAAGGATACGTGAAATATATTAGAATATGCTTAGTCTCTCACAGAAGTGAAGTACATTACATTTTTTTTAACCAAAAAAATAATAGAGAAGTGAACTTGAGAGAATGAAAGCATCGTAGGAGAATGATTAGATATCTCTATGGATCCATTTTTGGCTTGGAGCTTATTTCAACTATGAGGCAGCCAAGATTTCACTTTTGATGGTGACTTAAGACCTACATGGGGGAGCCAAAACTTGTTTTTTTTTTATGCCAAATTGCCAACAAAAGCTTATCTTTTCTCTCTGCCTAGACTGTCTATTATAGGCAGCACTCTAGGCCATAGAAAGCACTATCAACTCTGCAAAAATAATTCAATTTCAATCAAAACAAAGCCTTCAAATGGAACTTTTTGAATCCTTTTCATTTTCGTTGCATAGCAAAATCTAGAATTAAGTACTTTTGAGGTCCTTTTTGAAAATGTACTTTTTGAAATCTGGTTTGAAAAAGAAATTGTCCATCTTGGTTCAATCAAGACCAACTTCTAACAAGATATATAAAACTTCACCCAAACAATTGACAAGGAACAAATGATTGTACACTACAAAAGCTACAATTGATTTTAAAAATCCCACCACTAAGAAATATAAGACAAAGGTGAGATATTGGCATGGAGATCTAATAATGAAAAGATAATTTCTATTTCTCGTATTTTAATATGAACATTAGATTAGAAAATTAATCACAGAAAGAATCATAGCCTAAAGTTTCACCTAATTGATTTCCTAAACATATCACATTCATTTCCTTACAATTATATTTTGGCAATGTTGATTAGAAGCAAGATCACAAAACCAGAGAGACATTCACATAGAAAAATCAAAATTGAGAAAATAAAAACAGAACATGAGGTGGGCACTTCATATAATAATGTTTAGCAAAAGTAAAATCAGCTGGCATTTCCAACTTGCAGATGTGAAGGTCATAATGTTCTCATCTTGTACTTTTTTGGTTGTCTTGAAACAATGATCAATTAGGCGATAAAAACTTCTGGCATCCAAAAAACTAGTCTTGCCATGACATGATACAAACTATCAATAAATGCTGCCACACTCATGTTGCTTGCACAATAAGAGTGGGTCCTCTAAGTTAACACCAAAATGCAACTCCATCAATGTTCTCATAAACTCTTTACAATGGGTCCTTACAAAACAAAGCTTAAAATAAGTCAAAATTGATACCCAAAACGAAAAATCCAAAAACCCCATCATTTATTACATGAATGCAAAGTTGCAATGGCAATTTCTTTTTTTCTCCCATTATGAACACGAATGCCTAAAAAATAGAGGTACTATAGAAAAAAGGTACTCCATTAGTTGCTACATAGAATTCTCAACCATATCCTTTTATACCATCCAAAAGGTACCCAAAAATGCAATTTAATTTGAAACTAAGAACGTAAAATTGAGAAAAAAATTAAAAAAAAGAAGAAGAAGAAAAGATGCACTGGCATTTGAAGATGTAGGGTTTGATATAAAACATAAAGAAGAAGAACAAGAAGAAGGTGATGAACACAACTTATAGAACATGAAAAGGAATGATTGGAAGCTTTGACTTTGAGGTGAACATGGGTGATGCCTCTTTCTTTGCATCCTTATTCTTGGAGTTTTATAGAATAAACGAGAAAGAGAAATGAAGGTCGTAGAAAGATAGAGAGAGAATTGGGGGAAGATATCACATGACTTTTAATTGTTGAGTGATCTCCATTATTTAATTAAACTAAATTAAATTTGATGGTTATAATTAGGTGTAAGTGAAAAGAGACTTACACCGGTGTAATTGGATCCCCCTTATATATATACACACATACACACCGAAGACTTTCAAATGATTAACTATTTCAACACTAAACCACAACAATTTCATGTTAGTTAATTTTATACATAGTTTATAATTTTAAATCATTACATTTGGTCTCTTTGAGGACAAAGGCATGTGTTTAGCCTATTTAAGAATTTTGTTTGTTAGATAATTTAAAGTATTTTAAAATGTAGGTTTTGTAAATATACTTTAGGTCAGGTTAGGCCAGACTCAGGCCAAGAAGTTACAACATGGTTTTGGCTTATTTCAACTTCCTAAGCACCAATTAAAGTGCCAGAATCACTGACCAAGGTCACCACCTCACTAGTGAGTAAGGTCATCAAAATAGGTCAAGCCCATCAGGCTTTCTAGTTTATCCACAAAATTAAGTGAGCTAAGGTTTTAAAAATCTTGAATTGTTTAAATAATCCACTTTTAACTCGAGCGTTAAACGGGCTAGCCTGACAGGTAAACGAGCTAGCCCATTTATGTGTTTGTTTATTTATTTATTTTTTGGAAAAAAAAGAATATAAGAGAAAGCAATCATATAAACCAAAGTTCAATACCCATTAACCCAACCCAACCCATTAACTCATTATCAATTAAAATGTCCAACAACTTGTTAGGCCCATTATGAAGTCTAGTAGCTTAGTTGAATTATAGTCCATTGGCTTTTTTTTTCTTTTCATTTATTTTAGAAAGATATATAACCCAGACTGTTTAGGTCAACATGCCAATATTAAATTGGTTGTGTCAACAAACTACAACCTGTTTATGTTTACTATAGAGTTAGCCCAACTTATTTAGTTTGCGAGTCTAAACGGATAGGGTTTAAACAGGCCAGCCTGACCGTTATTAGTGAGGATGACAATAGAAGAGGTTAAAATGTGGTTTCTTTAAAGTTTTAAGGCATTTATATAAAATAAATAGACTCTTAAAAAATATTTTGTGGTGGTCCACAAATGGATCACTTCTTAGGTGATCCATCCTAAATGCCACCAAAGCCTAAAGACAAATTTAAAAGTCTTAAAACAAAAAATACTATACGTCAAGTTCAACACATCAAATTATATATCAACCGTGATTTTTCCCCCTGTGTTTAAGGATGGTGAAAAGATCCATTTAGGTGAGTATCAATGAGAATTACTCGTAATGAGGGCAGATATGGGACAACTTTGATCCCTATGGATATGGGGTGGAGTCCTCATTTATTAAATGGAGCAGGGGTGGAGGATGAGATACCACCCATGGAGACTTGTTAAGTCTTCTTGTATATGAATTTATTTAAATGCCCTTTTTATGCATATGTATACATAGTCTTTGGATTGTGTATTTGTGTTATGTGATTAGTGTTTATAATGGATTATAGATATTCATGTCTATTTTTTTTTTTAGGTTTAAGAGTATTTTTTTTTCTATTTTTTTGAACTTTTGCATAAACCTGCGGATATCTGTGGAGAATTGAACCTTAGTGGGAAACAGGGAATGGAGACTTGTGGTAGCGATGGAAATAGGGATAGGGATGGGAGGCAAGTTTCCAAACAGAGATGGGGTGCAAAGGGTACCTTACCCCCTTAGATCCTCATTGCCATCCCTACTTGTGCTACCCCTTCAAATTCATCTAGTTTAATAGATTATTATGTTACTTCAACAAGTTTGACTTGTACACACGAAAAAAAGAAAGAAAAAGAATACTTGATTCAACAATTTTAAATTGGGGTTTTATAATATGCAGTTTCTCAGGCATCCTTAAATTGCAATGGTGTCAGTACCTTATAGTTATCAAAGAAACATTAGGTGCTCTTTAAAAAAAAAAAAGTTTTACTTTATTTCAATTATAAATTGACATTATATTTTTATGGGTTATTATTGTTTCTCATTTGAGATTAGTACTAACAATGTAAAGAAACTTTATACTATCAGTTAATAAAATTGCAATAAAATGACAAATTATGGTGGATAATTATTATAGAATGTAGTTATCCAATCTGATTTGATACCTTCTTGCAATTTTATTGATCACTATCAATATATAGAGATTAATTTCTTCTCAATTTTACTACATTTTTAAGAAAAAGTACTTTTTCTTACTATGAGAGCATATAAGAATTTGTCATAATTATTAATTATTGATAATGATAAATACTTTTCAAACACATGTTCCATTAATTTACATTATTAGGGTGAGCTAGTGGTGATGAGTTTGGGTAGTTCATATGGGGTTATAGATTCAAGTCCCCCTGTCTCTGATTCTAATAAACCAAAAAAAAAAAAAGAATATCAAAAGAAGAGATTAATTTTGATAAATTGTTAGTGTAAAGTATTTTACACTCTTAACAAACTGTGTTTTATCTTTTGTGTGACAAAGGTGGTTAGATAAAAGTTAAATGATTTTAACATGTAATAATATATGATTAAATATAAGTGTAAATCTTTTTTGTTAAAACTAATTTTTGATCTCTATATATGTTCTGGATTTTGGTTTTAATCCTTATACTAAAAAAATTTTGGTTTAGGTCCCTAAATAGTAAAATTTTTTTGGTTTAGGTCTCTATAGTAGTATTAAGTTAGTTGCTGCCATCAGAAAATTATGACACAGTATTAATTTTTGCTAACATTGCTAATGAGAGCTGCCATGAAATATAATGAAACTTGGTTGAGGTCGTTTTGGCCCAAAAAAATTATTTCGGTACTATTTTGATTATTTTTCTATTTTTGAAAAAAGGCCATTTTCAAACTTTGAAATAAGTCTAAGTCGTTTTAGGACTATAACATACTACACATATGTCGGTTCTTGTTAGCAATGTTAGCAGAAACTAACACTGTAATAATTTCCTAATAACAAGAACTAACTCCTTAATACAATATTAGTGTAGGGACCTAAACTAAATTATTTTTAGTACAGGGACCAAAAACTAGTTTTAACCAATTTTTTTTTAATATTACACATATATTGAAATTAAATTCTAGAAAGCAATTATTCAAATAATGAGTGAGATTAATTTCTATATACTAACAATATTATTTTTCATCATGATAGCTAAAATTATTCATCATAATTTAATATTTTTTTAATTTTATTAGTTAATTATGTAAAATTATTTTTCATCGACACTATCCATGCATAAAAATTAAATCCATAATAAATAGTAAGAAACTTTCCCTAACAATTCCACGCTCACGTAGCACGTGAATTCTGGAATTTGCAAACATGAATGAAGAGGCTTGTTATTTGTGCTTTTCCAATTTCCAATTTGACATTCATCATGACACCCTTTTTGGTGCATGCTGCTGTAAGGTGTATGGCACTCTTTGTGATAAATCACATGTAATGTACCATAACAGTTTTATGGTTTAGTCGCATTTTTAAAAATGATTAGATTTTATTTTTGTGATATTCCAAAAAAATTTATTTAATTTTAGGTTTATATAGATAAAATTTAGTCATTTCTCTAATATATTTAATCATAATTTTAAATTTAAAAAATGACCAAATTTTATTTATAATAATAAAAGATTTCATTTTATTTTAGGATCATACAAATAAAATCTAATTATTTTTAAAATATATTTACGAAGTGTGACTAAATTGAAGGATTATTACAATGTATACACCTTATGATCTTTACCATGAGATCATAAGCAGTGACACACACACCTTACTACTTAATACATTCGTTAGAAAAACACTTAAAAATGTGTGTTAGCAAGTATTCCAAAACTCACTCTTCTCACAGGATGTGTCAATATAACCTGAGTAATCGACAGACGTCATTTGTGATAAATAAATACCAAGCCTACCGTGATTGCATTAGCTCCTTCGTCATCATATATTCATTCATATCCATCCAGTTCCAACGTTAAAATCGCGAAACGCCATCAAGACACAATTTCACGAGGGCGCCAAAAACTTTCCCGGCAAACAGTGGGCGCCAGAACATTCAAAAAAACGAATCACAATCACAACAATAATAAAAAGAAAAACACGCGATTATGGCAAATCCGTCTCTTCTTCCCGCCCATCACACACACACACACACACACACACAGACACACACACACACACCCACTCACTCCTTCAAAGCCATAAATCTCACCAACACCAACACCAACTCCCATTTCCATTTCCCCCAAACAAACCACACACAAAAAAGAAAGAAACAAGAAACACAAAAATGGATCTTTCAGAGTTAGCAAAGAAGCTCGGACTCTCAGACTCCAAACTAGTAGTCCGTAAAGCCGCCGAACTCCGTCGCCTCGCCGATGTTCAGTTCGATTCCTCCATAATCGGAGTCGTAAGTTCCATTCCATTCCATTCCGAAATACATTTCCCAAAGAAAAAGGACAAAAAAAAAAAAAAACTCAACTCCTATTTTATTTTGATTGAATATTGGCAGGGCGAAGTTGCCAAAGCTCTCATCTGCTTGGAAATCGCCGCCACCAGGTACCTGCTTCTTTATTTTATTTTAATTTATTTTGTTTTTTTGATTGAATCTGTTTAATGGGTTTTGATAGCGTCTGTTATTTATTTTTGGCGTGCAGGCTTGGGGTTCTGTTCGATCGATCGTGTGCGGTGAGGCTCAGCGGCATGTCCGAACGAGCTTACATCCGATCCTACAATTCACTTCACAATGGCCTCGGCGTCAAGTGCGTTCTCCTTCCTAATCTCTCGAATTTTCTTTTTCTTTATTTATTTTCGTTATTTTTTTTTTAATTTCATTTTTTTTTTGGCAACTTTTTCTTAATTTGGTGTTTTAGGATGAAGCTGGATGTCAGGGAACTAGCCATTCAGTTCGGGTGTGTTCGGATTATCCCTTTCGTTCGTGACGGTCTCAAGCTGTAAGTCCCTTAGTTTCCTTGGACTGTTAATAACATCCGCTAGGTGTTTGAGAAAATGCTTTTTGAAATTATGATGCAACAAGAACCAATATATGTCATTTGTTTATGGTTCAATTTTGTGAATGCTTGTGTTGATGAGGTGTTTCTTCTTTGTGTTCAGTTATAAGGACCGGTTTCTTTCGTCATTGCCGGAGTCTCGTCGGGCGAGTGCTGACTTTAGTCGGCCGGTGTTCACTGCTGTTGCTTTTTATTTATGTGCAAAGAAACACAAGGTAGCTTTCGAAGTGATCTGTGGTGGTGTAATGTGTGGGATATGAGCCGTTCCTCTTATTCTATTTGACATTTGTTATTGTTTGTACTGTTTTGTTTTGCAGCTCAAAGTTGACAAGATTAAGTTAATTGAGCTTTGTGGTACATCTGAATCTGAATTTTCTAGTGTAAGTGATATGTGCATATATCTTCTTTATGATTAATGTGCGATATATGACATTTTTTAATTCGTTTTGTGTACAATGTGAATGGTTGTTTTGAATTTGTTGTGGATGGGTGCTGCAGGTTTCTACTACTATGAAGGACTTGTGTCATGATGTTTTTGGGGTTGCTAAGGAGAAGAAAGATCCTAGAGAAGTAAAGTCAAATCGAGGTACATCTCATTTGTTGATAAAGATCTTGCTGTATCATTTTGAGCTGCATGTATTGCTTGAAGATTCAGTTGTTTACTTCTTCTTCTTCTTCTTTTTTTTTTAATAATATGTATTTTGCGTTAAGTAGTTTCTTTTCTGCTCTTTCCCTATTTGTGCAGATTTGCTTGATGAATTACCTGGTAAAAGGAAACCTGAGGATGGTGGTTATTTGTCTGATGAAGGGCCAGAGGTACTAATGAGTAACCTCTCATTAAAACTTAGATTAGTAAATCATTTGTCTTGGAGTCAATTTGTTATTCTTTTAAACTGGGGCAAAAAAATTGAGGGACATGCTTTTTATGTAAATTTTCAAAGAGAGCTAAACTATAAGTTCTTCACCACCATTATATTTGGGTTTTATACGGGGACACCACACTGATCCTTGTGGATAAGCTTCCGTCTTTTATCAAAGTCCAATGACACATTTATCATAGCTCTCTGTCAATTATTTTGTAACCATTATTGTAGCTGTAATGTTAGATTTAGTGATAGTTAGATACTGCCTAAAATTAAATTGATCTGTTGTTTTCTCTTCCTGCTTCAATGTTCTAACAATTGAGCCTTTCATTTCCAAATGTAGATGCAAAGTTCAATTTTGGATAGCTTTATTATATCGATAAATGATTTACCATAGTTTCCCCATTTCTAGCTTCAATCCGACACATACAAGTTAGTTGTTTTCTTTAGTTCTTCCTTGACTTGCTGCGGAATTGTAGACGCATAGTGTTCAATAAACTAACTGGAGAACAAGTCAAGTATTAAATGGAGGATAGAGCTAAATTAATCACTTAGATATTAAAAAAGCCACAAATTTTGGCTTTAACTTTTGCCATTCACATTTTTTTTTATTTTCTGCAAGATGAGACTAGTATGCTTTCTCAACCTAATCAAGGACAATGTCTCCTATATATGAGCATTTGCTCATTGAATGGTGTCCTTTCTTTATGGCATAGGGTCATTGTTAACTGATTCAACTAAATTTCAATTTGGTTTTAGAATATAAAATGAACTTTAATTTCTTCGCATAATATGGGTTCACATGCATTGGCCAGTAAATACAGTGGAATTCTTTCTGTAATTTGCCAAAAGTAAATTACCCCCAATCTAGTTCCCATCTTGTTTTCTCTTTAAAAAGTGATGATGAGTTACGTTTAAATGCAAGGCCACCATGCTCTGCCTTTTCATCCGTCTTACTGTATTTGCTCTCACTCTCATCAATATGTTGTTATGATGGTATATATTTGCTTTAGTATTTTGGATTAACATTATGCTGAAAAGTCACTCTTCCAATTTGTATGAATACTGAAGTCTTCACTTTTATGTTGTTAAAATTGAGTATGGAATTAAACTCACATATGTTGTATTTCCAGCTTTCAAGTTATAAAAAACGCAAACAAATGGAAAAAGGTGAATATGAGAAGTGGAAATCTTCAGTGCTTGCATCCAACAACCACAACAAGACAGAAGGTATTAATGAGAGTTTTTTGTATTATCTTCTCTTCCACTACTCGGCCATCGTAAGACAATTGACCTTCTTTTACTTTCTCTAGCACCTTGCAAGCGAACCAAGCAGACTCGCCTCAACTTTATCAAGGAAGCCCCCGAGACACAGAAGTTGGAGGCTGTGTGAGATGCTATTGCCTTGTTTTATGATGATAGGTGATTTTGCATAAAGTTCAGCGCAGTATGAAAAGGATGAACAGGGATAGCATTAACTGATATTTCAACACGAGAAAATGCTCTGGTTGATTTATCCGCATGCCAGCGTTCTAAATTTTGTTGAAGTTGTCTTCATGTGCAATTATTCAAGCATTAGATTATAGCAAGAATTCTGTACAGACTGGCATTAATTTTTAAATTTTATTGGGATTTGGCTTCAAAACGTGTCACTTATACATTTACATATGTGAAGATAGTAAATATGTATATACATTTTTCTTCGCATATTTCGTTGGTTTCAACCTGACTTTACGATTATACTTCCAAAGATACAATTGTCTTTGAATATTAATTAAATGTATATGGCCTAGACGTGCATGATAATGTTGGTGGCTTAGCTGTTAAGGTAATTATTGACGTTGTGTTATACAAATGACACTTTTCAAATAAAAAGTAGCTAAGCTTCACATAATAGAAGTTTGACATATATATCTATATATAAACAGAGTATGCATGATTACTTTCCAAGCCGCCGATGGAGATTGGCTCAATTATTATTATTATTTTTCATGTATTGTTGTAATTTGAGTTTAATGCTTAAGTTTTTCTGGTAGTGAGTATTTTGTACATATTTTCATAAGTGGCTACTGCGTCTAGAGACATTAAATTAGGTTAAATTTCTTCCACAATCTAAACTTTTGCATAGTAAACGAATAATTAATTTCTAAACAATTCGATAACGTGAGTCACAGTAATATTTTGTATAGGCATTGGGGTAACCTTAAAAATTTCAAAATTGGGAGATTAGAGTCAATATCTGCAAAATTGGACCAGGTCATCCTCTGATAGACTTTGAGCAGATGTGTAACTCAAAATATCATCTTGTCCAGAAGCTGGAATGGACCGAATTACAGCCCGCCCCCACCGTATTCGACCTTTATGGCCATCGTCAACTTGTTCCACTTGTTCAAAAGCATGGCTTATACTTATATCAAAAATAAAAATAAAAAGTTGTGGGTTTTAAAAATTATAAGAATTTAATTTTGATATATTATCATCTAATCATGTCTTATCACATCAGCAAATATAATTAATTTGAATGATCATATAAATAAAAGGATATAATTGATTAATTATATAAAAAATTTTATATTGTCAGTATATCAAAATTAAATTTAAATTATAAAATATTTTTTTTTAATTTTTATGCCTCTACCTAATTGGGATTGCACAAGTAACCGAAACCCATATTTTTCTAATGAGAAATTTGTTATCATCTATCTTCAAAAGCATACATTAGAAAACCAAAAAATACATTATTAATTTTTATCAATTATTTATATCATCTCTATTTAATTATGAGTTTAACTTGGATGTATTAGTGGTGTAAAAAATTTTTATACAGTCAATGAATCATATCTTTTTATTTGTATAACCATTTAAGTAATCAGTGTAAGACTTAATCATATTTATTAATATGATAAGATATGATTGGATAATAATATAAAATTTTTATATTGTCAATGAATTTAAATTAAAATTTTTAATTATTATTATAATAACATTAAAAAATGTTCCAATACTTTTGAATTTTGAAATATCAAATGTTTATATTGTTATTGTAAAATTGTTACTTTTTTGAAGCAATTATTTTTAAGGGTTTATTTGGGATGTACTAACAGTATAAATTAATTTTATACTGTCAGTCAATAGAAATGATAGAAAAGTGAGAAATCATGATGGGTCCCTTATTAGAATGGGTGATTATTTATATAAATTGATACTTTCTAGTATTTCTATTAGCTGATAATATAAAATTATTTTATATTATCAGTGTATGTAAATTAAATTCTATTTTTAATTTCTTAACATTTACTCTCACCCAAACTAAACTCTACTAATAAAAAAACTTGTATGTAATTATGGCAAACTGTAGTCCGTGGAGAAAGAGACAAATATAATAATTATATTTAATTTTTTCCTTAATTTTGAGAAGTTTTGAAAAAAATGATCAACATAGTTTTTTTTTTTTTTTTTTTAAAGGAGCTTCTAAGTCAACGCAGATAAATTCTTGGTATAAGGATTCAAAGAGGAAGTTCGACATTCATACAATCATACTTTAATCATGAAAAAAGAAAAAAATTCCAGGTCCTGCTACCCGGCAATTTCCGTATGGATTACTAGAAAGAACCACCCATTACGTTCAGCTTTCATGTTATCGTCAATTCCTACTGTGACTGACTCTTGGGTCAACTCAAACGGCCGCGTCCCACAGATAACATTCAAAAACAGCTTGCTACTACTTTGCTCGGTCAAAATCGGCGTCGTTTCGATGTAACGAAAACAAATAATAATAAACAACGTCATCGCTCGTCAAAGGCTCCAATCCCCTACAAACTCATCCACGTGTTCCCCCTTACGCCATCCAATTACGACCGTCAATTTACCCGACCCCTCCAACACAACCACACTTAACCATTGCCACGTACGAGAGTACACGATTACACCGTACGCCGTCACCGCACCCACGATTCCCTGATATTTTCCTGCGTGTCCTTTTCTCCAGAGTCCCAAACCTGCAAGCAGTTTCAGCATTCTCTCACTCTTTCTCTCTCTTCAGTTCGGAATCTTCCTTTTCTGCGTAGAGCCCTAACTCTGTGTGATTAACGTACCTACCTACCCACTATTTAATTGGTTCGTTATTTTTTTAATATGGGGTTGCCGGCAAAACCAATTATTCATTTGGGGTTAGGGGGTTAAGAGTACTGAGAGTTTCAATTTTCCGTTTTTCTTCTCTCTCTTCCGATATTGGGGTTAGGGTTTCATCATCTTGTTGTTTTTCGGGGTTCTTTGAATTTCATGCGAATTTCGTGTCTGGTGGGTGGTTCTTCAATCAAATCACAATAAAAATTTGATTTTCTTTTGCGGGGGTGGTGTGGTGGAAGTTTGAGAAAAAAAAGTTTGAGAAAAATGGTTTTGGGGATCTCTGATGAGCTGTTGGGGACTTTTGCCCCAATTCTAGTTTACTGGATTTATTCAGGGATTTACGTTGTTCTTGGGTCGTTTTCTGAGAATTACCGGTTACATTCTAAGCAAGATGAAGATGAGAAGAATTTGGTGTCAAAGGGTGCTGTGGTTAAAGGAGTTCTCCTCCAACAAGTAGTTCAAGCTATGGTTGCAACCCTCTTGTTTGCAGTAAGTTTTTATGGAATAAAAGAGTTTCTATCTTTTTTCTAGCTTTCCTTTTTTTTTTTTTAATTAATTTTTATTTGTTATTCACCACTAGAAGATGCAATGATTGAGTTAGTTAACTAATTTATATTACCAAAAGTGCTTTCTAGGTGGTTTAAATGCCCAACACGCTGTCTAATTTGGCTACTAATGTCTTTTGAGGAGACGTGGTCAACAAACAAAGTGTTTTCAGTACCTTTTTATTTGGTAGTATTTTTATGTCACAGTTAACCCCTCAATCGCAAATATTCTCTGTGTCTTGCCTAGTAATTTAGAGTTCATAGCAAACTATGGGCTGTTCGCGTATGGTGTATAAGGGTATTTAGCTGCTGTAGATTTTGGTAAGGCTTGGTTTCTGTTTTGCATACGTTAGTCTGTTACTCAATCTACTATTAGGGGTTGACTGGTTGAGTAATTCAATACGTGTAGATAATGGAATTGTTTCTGCCTATATTTATCATAGACTGCTTCATACTGGAGAGTTGTAGCTGAATAGCTGTATATACTTTGCTGGGCTATAGTCACTCCTTAGTGGTACCATATATGTTATGAACCCAAAATAAATTAAGTACCTTCCACTCTAAAAGGAAAAGAAGAGCATGGATCACCAATGAGAAAGTTGCAGATTTAGTGATCGCCGCATCCCCTGACCTCTGAACTTTGGACTCTGGATTTTATCTTCATATTCATTTTAGGTTGTCCGGAATGTTAGAAAATATGATTGTAGTTCTTTTCCCCCGATATAAAAAGTAATCCTAATAGATTATTTGAGGAGATTAATTTTAATACTCTATCATATTAATTTTGATGATGTGGCTATATATTATTGGATGATTTTGTGAGAAATTTTTACACTGCATATCAAATTTTAATCCTTATTTGAGGGACTTCCTAGTTATTGAAGTGGTGCATGTTGAATTTCAAAACTAATGCACCAACCTGACACTTTGCTTAACAGGAGAAAAAAGAAGAAAACCAAAATCCTGTTTCAATAATTTTACAGTGTGACTGAGATTAACAAAATGAAACTATTTGCTTTATACTTCTTAAATTTTTTTTACTTTTGAATTCTTATCCAAAAAAACAAAAGAAGACTTTTGAATAGTTGACAAAGGGAATTGACTATTTAAACAGAATTAAGAATATTGCATAATTGCAATTAACTTATTTTTCTCCTCATTTTTTTATAGAAGAAGAAATCATTAAGATAAGGAAAAAAAAAAGTTATAAAGAAATGTGAGGTTAAGGATCCGCCATATCATAACAACATGATACAAAACTACAAAGAAAAAAGAAAAAAAAAAAATAGAGCCCCACTCGACATATCTGTTATGGAATATCCATTGAAAAGCCCATGTGCCCAAATAGAAACCAAAAGCCCAATCTTTTCCCAAATCAAATGGTACGCCATAGAACCTTCCTTTAAAATATGAGATTTGCACGTGTAAGTAGGTGAAAAATAATGTAAATAAGGCATTGGTTTGATACTCTAATGGTTGACAAGAGAGGACACTCAATGTGAGCTAGATATGGTTGCATCTGGAGCTTGTTTACCATATAGTCCTATACATCAAGTCTTATTGTTGGAAGGTTCTCTTAGACTCTACGAATTTCTACCACCCTTGTCAGCATTAAAGATGTCTAAATTCTAGATCAAAGTTATTAGAGTGCACATATGGCTAACTTTTTCTTACTTAGTTCACAGTTCTTACCATGTACTAGACAAGTTTTATAGAGCTTATGTATGGATTTTGCCATCTTTGTTTCTTTGATAACGGAAGAGAAAAGGTGGGATTGTTCTAGGAGGCTTGGAATTTAAGTAAAGATATCTTGGGTTCTGTGGCTTCAGTTGCCACTTTTTCGGAAGCACTTGAGCTTTAATTGTGTAAAATGGATATATCATGTTGCTTGTGCTCAACTTTGCTGTGAGTTGTTCTTCTATTTTGACTTCCTTGAATCATTGAATTGATTTGCAATCATGAACAGTGTAATGTTGTGTGTCTGAATCTTGTGTTAAATTTTATTGTAGAACTCATAGAACTACCTGTTGTACCTTTTGAGTTTAATATGTTGAAGCATTGAAAAGTTATGATTGTGTCTGGATAATAAAATTGTAATTGGGTCCTTTGTTATTTTGTAGTTGACAGGAAGTGATAGCCAAAGTACTGCCAATCAGAATGCTTCCCTTCTTGTTACAGCACGGCAATTTGTCACTGCTATGTTGGTAATGGACACATGGCAATACTTTATGCATAGGTACATGCATCACAACAAGTTCCTATACAAGCATATCCACTCTCAACATCACAGACTCATTGTACCCTACTCATTTGGAGCTCTGTACAATCACCCTCTGGAAGGGCTTCTTCTTGACACTGTGGGTGGGGCTTTATCTTTCCTTATCTCTGGTATGAGTCCTCGAGCCTCCATCTTCTTCTTCTCCTTCGCCACCATTAAAACCGTCGATGATCACTGTGGGTTGTTGCTCCCTGGGAACCTTTTCCACATATTCTTCAAAAACAATTCGGCTTACCATGATGTACACCATCAGCTCTATGGCAACAAGTACAATTTCTCACAGCCATTCTTTGTCATGTGGGATCGGATTTTGGGCACTCACATGCCATACACATTGGAGGAGAGGGCAGGTGGGGGTTTTGAAACCCAACCTCGTAAAGACTCCAAGGATGATTAACCTTTTTAGCTTGATGAGCATTCTTTATGTGTACTAGTATTGGTTTTCCTCTTTTATGAGCAGCACTGCCTGGGTGATCATGTCTTGTATGTACATATGATGTGCCCTATTCTATATTTTTCTTTACCCTTCTGTCCATACTAGATAGACTTAATAAGGGAATTGAGAAGCTACCTATTAAGGTGTTATTTTCTTCACCCTTGCGTATTGCTGGCTGCTGTGACTGTGATCATACCTTGTATCCCTTCCCTGGTGTCCCTACCTTGTTTAACTTGCTTACGCCTGCAATTTTTGATATTGAAATACTTAATTTGTTTTGCCGACTTTGTGTCAATGTGTCTGGTTCTATTTTCTAGAATGGTCAACTTGATGGCCAAACTACCTTTATGAGATGATTGTTGTATATGTAAATGGACCTTTGTCTAATCATGTACTTCGTGGAGCCTATAGTTATTTGTGAATAAATAAGATGGGTGTGTGGATTCACTAACAGTTTGTATTCTAGTGCACTATTGACTATTTGTGGGGATGGTGTGTATTGTAACGGGGGAAAGAAGTCCCAAAATTGCTGAGGCTTCTCTTTTCTGAATCAATAGAGCTGTCTGTAACTGTTAGCACAAATTTAATAATAGATATATGTTCACTTACGTGAGTGTGAATGGAGGCAACGCTTTACCGACGAGGCAGGCTTGGGAGTTGTAATTTTAGGAAAAGAATGAGTTCAATTCCTATAGAAGGCAATTGTTAGGATTATTTGATAGTAGACATGTCTTAAAGACTAAAGAAAAAAAATGGAGGCAGTCTTTGAAAATGAAATTCAGTAGTGTTTCTTCCTATGTTCATAGAAAACACATCTAAGCAAAAGCCAAAAAAGTAAAAAAAAAAAAAAAAAAAAAAGAGAGAGAGAGAGAGAGAGAAAGGGGGTTATAGATTAAATATGGATAACCAAAAAAAAAAAAAAAAATCATTTGGGACTGAATGATATGAGGGTGTAGTAAGTAGTAACATAATAATAAGCGGCTCACATTTATAGGCACCATTTATTTATTTGAATCATAATGATAAAAAGATTTACTATGAATACATTAATGTAAAAGGTTTTTATATTATTAATAAATTGTATATTATTTATTATGATTTTAACAATGTTTAACTTCAGTGATACCTATTTTAGAATCATTAAAGTAACTATTTTAAAAGTAGCACATTACAATATAAGATCAGTTGATGGTGAAAATTAAACTCACATAAAAATACCTTATTTTATTTTATTTTATATTTAATTAAAAGAGATACATGAGCAAGTCTTGATCAATAATTCTTAAGGGGCATAGGTATCAAAACAAAAATAAAAAGGAAGAGTGCCAAAAAAATCTCATTAACAAAAGATATTGAAAAATCTTCCCTATTTTTACGCTATTGCCTTTCATCGTCACTTCCCAAGATATTTTTATTTTATTCTATCCGTCTATGTAATCACTAACATTCTCTTCTTGAAAAATTAAATGCAAAAAATTAGGAGGTTTTTTTTTATGCTTTTATCTTTTATAAGAGTATTAATACCTTTTACAAATGAGTAATTAATATTTAATTATGAACTCATTAATTTAAAATATATTTTCTCTATATTTTACTCTGGAAAAAATAGAACTTGTTATTTAATCTTACCGATTAATTCTTTAAGCGTACAGATCCCCTTAAAAAGTAAAGAATACTGGAAAAACTAAAAAAAATCATGGTTGAGTACAAAGTCAATACGATTTCTTTCTTTTTTTTTAATTCTTTTTTTGGTGAGTAAAGTAAATACAGTTTCTAAACTGTCGATTGAATTCTAATAGAATAATTAAAACAACGAAAAAGCTTTGTGGCATTGAGAAACACAAATCAATTTTCATGTTCAATAAATACAAATCAAAATTAAGCACGTAGTTACAGACTTACAGTAAAGCTGGTTCCACACTTCCACCAAAATGGGACTGCAATCATGAAGTGAACCTATTTTTTTCTATACATCCGAGCTATGTATCTACACCTTTATCTTTGGAATAGTGGTATTTTGTTTCTACAATCTGTTTTGACAAAATATTTAAGTTTAACAAGCAAAGTTTATACTTGATTTATCAAGATCAATTGGATTCAAGTAGTTTATAAGATTGTTCTATACTTTGTAGGTGTTAAATTGATTTTTCCTTGAAATATTAAGATTATCCCTTGTAATAAGTACTTTCCGGTTTGGTTTGAATTTTTGATATATCCCTCAATAGCTACGGTCAAACTTGTTCACTTGATCAACCTTTATTGGTTTAGAAAATATTGTTATTTGCATAATTCTATGTAAACAGACTTTTGAAAAGCAGCATGAGTACAAGGGAACTTTGTACCATCAACGACAGGAGAAAAAGTAAAAAGGTTGAAACCTAGGGGTGACACATTAATTTTGACCCAAACCACAAGGGAAAATTTTTCTATAGACTTAAGTTTACACCTGCAAGTTAATATAAGAGTGACACATTATCATTACTTACTCTGTAATACTTTTATAAGACGGTCTAAACTTTTAGAAGCACTGACAGTAACATATTTTTATTGGCTTAATTTACAAGAATTTCTCAAGCAAAGAAAATATAGTGAGTATAACCCAATTGTTATTTTTTTTTATTTAATTACTCTGCATGTCCCTTCTATAATTTAAATATTTATAATCAGATCTTTAGATTAAACAAAATTTTATAATTAAATCCTTGTCTATATCCACTATTACAAAAACGTGAATTTAAACAAAATATTCATGAAATATTTCTCTCACCCCAAATTTGCTAGGGACTTATTTACAAATTTTTATTTAATCTAGGGCTCGATTATAAATTTTTAAACTATAGGGATCAAATTAAAAATTGAAGTTTGGTTTGTAATTTAGGAATATCTTTTGTTTTTTGGTTTGAAATTGATTTTAGTTTAGGGTGTGACCTTACATTCTTTGTTTTGGCTCTAGTTTGTTGCTCTGCATGATTTTGATTTGGTAGTGAGTAGGGAGGAGATAGCAAGCTCGCTAGTGGTTGAGGTGAGAGGAGAAGAGGAGTATGGGTAATTTTAGGGTGAATAAAGAGTGATTGGTGTATGGGTGCACCATCACGATTTGAATCTTTAGATTAGACAATACATGCTGCACCATATGTGAGACAGTGCACAATAAAACACATTCTACACCATCAAATGTTTCTGTAATGATAATTAACTCTGAAGATTTGGATACAAATTTTTGTTTAATCTAGAAAATTATAAGAACCTAATTAAAAATTGAATAAAATTATAAGAATTTAGAGAGTAATCAATTTTTTTTTATGGAGTGAATACATAACATAGACATTAAATAATGAGAAAGTTTTGCGCGGGAGTTTTCTACTCGAACCCCGCACATCATTCTTTAATGTGTGTCAAGTCATGTGGATTATATTAAACTACATATTTTTATTAGCATATTTTTTTTTTTGGATTAATTTATTAGGATAGTCTTACACATGTTAAAAGTTCACATGCTTAAGGTAGGGAAGCAACCAAGAATTTATCATAAATCAAACCCAATAAAAGTTCTCCCAAAACCATCATTTATACATCAATTAGCAACCAAGGGCATTACATTTTGCAATGCTATAATCGTGCCCTACAGTGGTTTCGCTCTACCATAAGGTTAGGTAGGGTTGCACTAGTGTGGATTGAGTCAACAACAGCGTTCCTACAACTGTATGAATTAGATGCACAACAAACATACACCTATTATTGTTTTGACTATTTGTTTTGCTGAATAGAACATACAGCAGAGCCAAAGATTCGTTGAACATCTCAAGTCCTATTTTACTACTGTTGTTATTGATAGGAGCCCAACAATTTTTTTTTATATTATGAATTACTCATGCAATTTTGGACTATGTACTAGTATGGCAATTAGGTAAAGTCCTCTCAAAGTGGCTACTACGAGACTCCAACTTTGATAGGTAAAGTTCCTCTAGGATTGTAGTTCACTTTCATTGCGATCAACCACTTGCATTCAATGGAGGCGAACATGTTTTGCCGTCCATCAAAATGAATGATCTAAAACCCTTAAAACATGTAGAAAGAATATGTGGTTAGAATTTTAAATCAGGTATGTTAGGTCGTATTCATCTTGTAGCTAGGAACAAATATTCCTTATTTACTTTCTTGGCTAGTGTTGAAGATATTAGACACTAGAATATGACCTCCAGACACAAATTTTCCGGGGCAATTTTCAAGTTTAAATGTTGAGAGGCTCTTTTCAGCTCCACGTAAAGGCTACCGGGGCCAAATCAGAGAGCTTAGATGCCATTATCCCTTTAGTCGTCCATAACATGTTCACAAAGGCCATCTTTAGTCAATATTGAAAATTAATGCATATAATTGATTACAACTGCTTAACATTCTGATTGGCAAGACTGGACCATTAATCTGTTAATTTGTACCACATACAAGGTTGCTCAAGCAATAAACTTCTCAGGATAACATTATATTGTGTGTATATATCTTCTCTTTTTGATGCATTAATATCTTACCTGTTTTTTCTTTCTAATGATAAATAGCTTCTTGACTACAGCATCACATGGCTGCATGATCAGCAATTATTATCTATGGAGGTCTCTGTGGAACTGCTTCATTAGCTATTGATTCAACCTTATGTATCTAGAATGATGATATAATTCACTGGAAAGGTTTAAAATTTGTTATAGTTTAGAGGAAATGGAGCTTTCTTCTTGGGGCAGGCCTTAATCAGATACTATGTATGCCGGAATCTGAATTCAATTAAGCATTGATTCAAATTATAGCATCAATTTTGAGCTCATCAGAATAAAAATATAAACTAATTTTTTGTCTATTTTATCTGGTAGATTACTGGATTGTTGAGTATGACACAAGACCAATGATTAGCTTGATGGACCGCCTTATTTATGAGGTAGTTTTGGAATTGAATGCATCTTCCTTCATTCCTTGGTGCTCATATTTTTGTGTCGCTTTTTCTAGTTGAATGTTGCTGTAAGGACATTCCATCCTTGAGGTTTAAATGTTATCTTTTAGACAGATGTGTCATCAATAAGCTCCCCATCGGTGTCACCTTTTGCGTGTCTCATGGATATAAGCTGTAATCATCACATGATTAGAATGAGCTCGTAGCAGAAATGTTGCATCCATTGCATAAGAAAAAGTGCAAGTCATTGGCACGTAATTTTGTGAAGAGCTAACAAAGGACAATGCAAAATGCTCCTCCCTGTTCCATGTAAGTTTCGTTATATTTGAAGGATGGTTAGCCTTTTATAATCACCCTTTTTTCCTCTTTGTTGGCTGGATGCAGCAATAGTCAACAAGAAATGAACGGCACACATCCATATTTTCTTTCTTTTTTCCCTTTTGCTAGTGGTCCTCTAAGAAAAATATCATGAAAAGTGAAAAGGAAAAAACTGATGAAAATCTACGCTAAATACATTGCTCTAGGTGGCTATGATCCTCAGGATCAGATCCAACAACGCATAAAAAAACAAAAAGCTATGCAACTAGCATTGGAAGAGGCACTTTCTAATGCCTTGACAATAGGATGCCACCTTTCACATCCCATCTTTCTTCATATGAGACCAAGTGCATGCATATAAGGCATCCATTCTCATCAAGTTTTCCACCAGAAACTGCAAAAACTGAATGGAAGTATACATCAAACAAACAGAAGAATACATGTGGCCTAGTAAGAGGAAGACACAAGACACTTTCCATTTGAGGTGGGGATAAGTTTGCTCTCTTTGCCTTTGGGACTTAGGACTAATAGCTTTTCTACTTATGCCATCATTATTTTGGAAAACACATAAAAGCCAATAAAACAAATAAAACTCTTTCACACTAAGTCAAGATGCATAATTGGAACAAATTCCAAATCCAACAGAAGATAAACATACATTCTGCTAAATGTACAAGAGTTGTGAAGCATGTGGTGAGTGTGAGCGCTGCATTGGTGATGTGGAGGCATAAGCATGTTGCTGCCCATGTCTTGCACCAAAATTTCCCTTCTTTGTCTCTGCCTGAAACCTTGTCACCTGAGCAAAGGTGTCCGATCTGCGACGAAATTGCGGGTTAGAACTCGGTTTCTCACATGTTGTGAAGGCATCCACAGCCACCCCTACAGCTTTCTGGCTCTTGCAACCCAACAGCATGCCGGGACGCCTTCTATGTACCTCTTTGCCAACTTTTGGTTTACTATTTGAGGAAGCTAAGGGTGGTGGTGGCCTAATTGGACTCCTTATGGTTGCAACTGACCTTTGATCCTCACAATCTGACATGGCTGAGTACTCTACAGCACTGGCAGTGACCACACTCCATTCTATGCTTGCCTCACTTGGTGCATAACAAGTTGTGGGGCTGGCACAGCCAGAAGCAACATCACATGATGTTGGTCGAGCAAGCAAGGGGTTGGCCTTGCCTGTGAGGCTCTCAATCTCGAACAAGTCTGAACTTGCATCACTCTCAGCATCATTGTAGTTTCCACCAGAGTTTGCTGCTAAGTCAATTTCCTCCATTTTAGGAGCAGCATCCCAAGAAGGCATTGCCAACCTTTTGTCAAAGCTCAAGGACTTGCTCCTCCTATCCAATACTGGGGAGCCAAACACTTCCAATGATTTCCTTGGTTTCTCTACTTCTTGAAGTTGCATTTTCACCGGCTGATTCCCTAGGCCAGAGTTCACAGTTGAGAATGCTAAACCATTTTCTCCATTCAATCCCACCCCCAACTTCTCTTGCTTTTGGAAGTAAACATTTTTGTTATTAATCAAGAGTTCTGCATGAGGCTTAGTTATTTTAACTGAATGATTAGCATCTAGATCAGCATTGAAGTGCTTTTTTGGGGTTGTTTTTCCATGATCCACACCATAAGTAGCACTAGCAGTTTTGTGAAAACTTACTTCACCTGCATGATCACTAACATCAACAGAATTCTTATCAGAACAAGAGCATTTGCAACCAAGGCCTGCTAGAAAACTCTTTCTTTGTACCTTGTTCCTGTTCCTTGAAGAGTCCCTGATATGACTTTGCAATAGTGCACTTTGGCTGTTCGAACTTGATTCAGAACGAACACTTGGAGTTCCGTACTTACCTTTGTACTTTCCAGTTTCTATAGCTGTTTGTTCATCTTTCTGACAATGATTGTATTGGTACTTCTTAGCATCCATGTCAGCACCCTTTTTTGGACTCAGCAGCTCTCCTCCATTGAAGTACTTTTCAGCCTCAAACACCCCAATTTCTCCATCTTCTTCCTTCTCTATTCCCTGGTGAATAGGGTCCTTTCTGCTGCTGATGAGGGGGTTGAAGCTTTGGCTTGACTCAGCAAAAGTCTCTTCATTGCTGTTCAAGTATGAAGAGAAGGAAGCATCACGGAGGTGGTTGCCGTTGTTACTCTGAGAGTTTAAATTTTGCAGCTGATGGAGATTGCTGTTGGCAGTGGATGCTATGATAACCATGGTTAGAGGAAAATTATAACTGCGAAGTACTCACAGAAAAAATGGCTTGGCTTATAGTAGAACAGGCACAAGAGGAACAAAATGAGAGAAAGAAAATGATATAAAGACAAAGATAATGAAATACTTAGAAGTAAAAGAATTGATATCAAGAGAAAATTTTAGTACAAGAGGGAACAGAAGAATAATGAAAGGTGTTCAAGTAGTAGCAAACTTGAAAGGAAAACTAATAATTATGTGAAGGCAAGGCTTAAAGCTAGGTAGAGGGAAAGGAAGTGGTGATGCAAAAGAGAGAATTTAAAAATGAAGGGCTGAATATGGCTGCCTGGCATATTTAGGAGGAGCTCTATAAGTAGGCTAGTGAAATATGCAAAATGTCAATTAAGGTAGGGCCATGTGCTTCTTAGCCTAATTGACACTTCATCTATTAGTTTTCACGCGGAAATTTCTTGAAATTGCAGACTGATAACGATTTTTATCATCGAGTGTGCCTAATAACATGCATTATCACAGATTCCTTACAAAATATGGATGGAAAGTTTATCTGCCTAAATTAACAGTTTGCACATCCCTTATATTGGACACCCCTCTGATTTGTCTCCTTCCAGGAGAAAGGGTGACAACTACTAGAGAGAAACATGTTCCACAAGCCACTTTGATTGGATAATCTATAGTCCCGTCACTTTAAAAGTATGTTTCCTTTGTCCTTTTAACGGTTGGATATAACCCAGTGAATAGTCCATTCCAGTTAATACTTCTATACAATATCTAATATTAAATAATCAAAGTTGCTAAAGTGGTTTAATTGATAGACATTATTAAACAGAATGGACACAAAGGAAACAGTTGGTACTTGAATGCAGTTAATGCAAGTGTGCTACTGTTTGGGATAAGATGGTGCTTTGGGGATAATGGTTTGTTGGTCACATTTAGAAAATGAACGATGGTTCAATATGCTTGGAATGCCTAAACCACAAAAGCCACTGCCTTAGAGAATAACTTACCCAGCAAAAACTTTGTTTGCTTGATTCAAAGTTATGCTGTCCACACAAAATTTGCAGTAATAACAAAGCAAACATATTTATTGCCAATGCAATTAATTAGTCTATCATGTCAACCATATAAGTCCAAACCAGACACAAAATATTGACAAGATTTCACAATGGTTATAATACACCACACTTCATGCAAAAATCAAATGAAGGATAGACAACAAATAGCTTCCCCGGACCCCAGTTATGGTGGCTTTAATGTTGACAAGGGAGGTGGCCCTTCAGTTAACGGAAATTCTTATCAAGTCATACCTTGATGTTAAACAGATTAATTACAAGTGTTTAATCAAGTTGTATAACTGGCTAGCCATCATTCCTCTATTTAAGTGGCCTTTATTGATTATTATTTTATTTATACATTGTGTAAGATATGGATCCTCTCCAGTTGCCTTTTGAGAGACCTTATAACTCATCATGATAATAGATACATGCACAAT
Organism: Pterocarpus santalinus; assembly: GCA_031439595.1. Classification (NCBI taxonomy): domain Eukaryota; kingdom Viridiplantae; phylum Streptophyta; class Magnoliopsida; order Fabales; family Fabaceae; genus Pterocarpus; species Pterocarpus santalinus. The sequence continues at coordinate 19,593,845 of CM062531.1, forward strand.
AAATTTTGTGTCTCTATGTCTTCAATAGTATGGCCCCGTCAAATACAAAATCTCCATTCATTGAGGATATTCTCAAGTTAAATTTTGCACCAATCGAGATTAAGTGCTCCTGCAAATAATTTAAAAGATGCATTCATTTTGAATTAAAAAAAAAAGTGCTTCTAACTCATAAAAAGGTTCATTCTTCCCTTGTTTTGTATTGATCCTCTCTCTAGAGAGTTTTAGGCGCTTTACCTATCCAGAAGACGAAAAAAAAAAAAAATTGGTTGAAGTGGTCAGCAATTTTAACTTCTAAGAGGAGGATGCAAATTCAAATTATAAGAGGCAACTCTTGTGGGGAAAATATATAACTATTATACTCCTTCAGTTGATTGAGAATTAATTTTATAGGTGGTTCAAATGAATCGAACTTATAAGAATATGTCATGTTATCACAAAAGAAAAAAGTTCTACAATAAATCTTTTATTTACATTTTTCTCTCAAGCTATTTTTTCTTTTCAACAGCTTTTTTAATACATATGTTTACAAAAAAAAAATATTTTCATTAAAAAAATCTATTTTTTAAAATTATCTAACTATTCTAAAATTTTCAATTTGAAAAAAAAAACTCCCTGAAAAAAGTAAACCCCAAACAAACAAGTCCTAAATTACACCTCAAACATTGGTTGCAAAATTTAAAAGAATTAATTATGTGCTGATCCAAGTGTTTTTTTTTTTTCAACACACGCACATCTTCATGGGAAGGGGAGACGGTTTATATACCATAAATTAAGCTCTGCTCAATATCAAATCCAGGTATAGTTAATGAAAAGCGGACAAATTCCCCACCAAGTAAATGCCCCTCAATTGCTGACCCGAGGTTCTAACGTGAGTTATCTTCATGTCTCCGTAGCCATTGGGCCAAACCCCTTGGGTTCTTACCTAGCCTATCTGATTTACCAGTGCATTCCAGCGTCCACGTCCAACATCTTAAATTAGCATATTCTTTTGGTATCCTTGATTGTGATAAGAGAACTAATACCTCATATTTTTCTTATATTATCATTTTGAAGTACTTACAAAACAACAATCAATCTTTATCTCGTTAAATGGAGTCAGATTATGTAGATCAATCGATACTAAGTATCTTATCATAAATCAAATTTATAGTTAAACTATTAAAATTTAAATCTTTGTTAGTGATTTTTCTCTTATAATTTTCTTTTCTTTTTTCTTTTTTTCTGTTATCTCTAACTATTACATTACTCTCAATAATTCTCCGAATTTAATAGTCTTCTTATACTACAAAGTAATGGCACCTTGAAAAATTGAGGGCATCTAAGAAACTGCCCTTAACTTACTTTCCGGAACTTTCCTTTCAATCAATTCAGGCCAACCTTGCTTGCTAGCCTATTGTGTTGCATGAGCTTGCAAGCAAGCAAGCAGGCCCCCACGGACTAGCCTGGCTAGCTTGTCATGGATTCACAGCATTGTACTTGTCTAGAATTGACAGGCGAGCTATACTAGCCATTGAGGTAAATGATCTGTCATAGGGCATTTGTGGGGAGGCTTAAGCCCGTGACCTTATTTAGAGCTAACTTAGGCATTGGAAGTGTTTCAGGACAAAGTAGTCTTCTCATTGAGGTTGTGGATGGCAGGCTTTGATCCATGATTGAATAATGAAGAATTATAGAATGCTCCGCTAGCAAAAGTGAATATTGAATGTACACTCAAATCTCAGCCATCGATTATTTGAAAAAATAAATCCAATGGTAAATAATACACAAAAATTAGTTATGGTGCTTTATATCATGTTTGGGGTTCTGATGCTCCTTCATGTCAGCCAGTTATTTGATTGAAAATTGAAAAACTAAAGCAGATCAAATTACTAGACTATCCTCTGTCTCAACCAGAGCAATATGACTACATGCTGGAGCTCCTATGAGTTATCGTTGCCGAGGGACGCTGAAACACCATGGGTATATTTATGGAAGGGGGAGGAACCTGAAAATAATGGCAACTAAGAAGGTAAAAGCTGGCACCAAGTTACTGATCGCGGAGGAAAGAGTTGGTGAACTGAAGTTAACGCCTATGTAGCCCATGATCTGGGATGAGCATCTGCAATTTAGACCAATAATAAAATCAGTAACAAGAAAGAGACAAAGATAGCCTCACGCATGAATTGCAAAAATAGAGACCGGGAACTTGTAGGTTCCCTTGGATCAAAATTTGGTACAATTATTATGGTTTTGTCAGTTTCCAAAAGTCAAATGCACGTACCCGATCAGCCCAAGAAGACCAATTTAGTTAGAATGGGGAAATTGAGAGGAGGAAGCAGTACATGAGCCCCCTTCACGCGCTTTTGGTGCGTGGGAAGACATCGTCGGCCATGGTTAAGATGGTGGCAGTGGCGGAGAGTGGTTCCGACGACAAGGACAGGTTGAGGATGGTGGGGCACATGCTGGCTAGAGAAGTTCGGGAATCTGGTGACGGGAGCCATGTGATTTTTGTTTGGTTGTGTTGTTGGAAAAGAAAATTTGATTTAAGATGAAGGATGAAATAGTCTTTTAGAATTACTGAAAAAAAATCACCCATTATAATAGGTCCGAACAAAACGAACATTGAATGATCATATTTTAAGATACGCATTCTAAAACCACCTTGAACAATCTAGCACGTTACTTTGTTCTTTTAGCTTCTATGGTAACTTGATTTACATCTCACTAACAGCTAATTTGCTTTGCATATTCAATTTTGTGGTATTTTCATGAGGGTGTACATATAAGAAAAGATCGAAAAAGACTATCACTACAAGAATGCTAGTAGCAATGTAGCATGTTTTATTTTGTTTTTTAATTTTTTTTTCTTTTGGTCAACGGACGCACACCTTATAAAGAGGGGGGTTCATATACCACAAATCAAACTCTGTCCAATATCAAATTCGGATACAATTAGCAAGAAAAGGACAAATCCACTATTAAGCCAATGCCTCAAAATCATAGTTTGGACAAAAGCTCGTTTTATAGCTTTAGCCCAAATTATGATTTTAGAGTGCTAAAGGAAAATTTAAACATGTGCTAGAGTGCAGTTGAGGCCTATGGCATAGTGACAGTAGTTATCATCTCTGTTAAATTGCACCAAGGTTTGATTCTCGAATCACCCCCGTCCCCAAACCCCAAAAAAAAAAAGTAGTAAGGGGAGTAATGAAGCGTATATGCTTATGCTCTTCATGGAACAACGCATTTATCAAACTGCTTTGTTTTAAAAAGTAAAATGATGCTTGGGTACCCTATCTTTTTTGGTACTTTGACCAAAGTATCTCACAGACATTACAATAAAACTAGGGCGCCATCTATAGTGCACTTTGCTGGTCAAGGTGCATGGTGCACCTTGCAATCTGATGGTGAGATTGTGAGGTGTATCAATGTATCAATCATCTATGATGCACTGTAATAATATCTAATTTTAAGAAAATTTAAAAATATAATTAATATATTTAAAAAATTAATTATCACATACTGACAGTATAAAATTATATTAGCAGTATAAAATAATTTTATACTATCAGTATAAAATTATATTGATAGAGCAAAATTACACTGATAAAATTTTTTGATTATACTGATAATATAAAATTATTTTATACTGTCAATATAATTTTATACTATTAGAATATAAAAATTAATTTCTAAAAATTATAAAAATTTTATCAGTATAATTTTATTTTATCAATATAATTTTACACTGTTTATCAGTGTAATATTACACTAATAGTCTAAAATTATTTTATATTATTAATATAATTTTATACTATCAGTATATAAAAATTAATTTCTAAAATATATTTAATTATATTTTTTAATTTTTTTTAAATTAATATATTACTATAATACATCATAGATAATTGATATATCAATATACCTCACAAATCTCCACTATCTGATGCGCTACAGTCACAAGGTGCATAGTGCACCTTGGACCGCGAAGCGCATAGAAGACGGAGCCTAAAACTAGGGCACGTTCTGCGGTGTATTTCGTGAGTGAGTGAGCACTAAGTACCATGTAACTTTGCTAGCAGTTGAAGGTCACTCCCCCACTTTTGTCGACTTCCTGTGTTTTAATATTTGAATTTGTTACTCCTTTTTCTTATTTTATAATCTGTTACTCTTAACCTTGGTAAAGTTTCCCGTTGTGAATTGGTTTGAGATTGTGCTTTGCTTCGAGACTCTGCTTTGCTTCGTCGGCGAGGCTAGGACTAATTTTCAAGTGATCTTCAAAACTGTGTACGCAGATAGGAGGCGTGAGTGCGCAAGAATGTCCATTAAACAAAAATCACACCCAATTTATACACTTCACCGCTAATTTATTTCGCAACTCAAGCCAATAATTTAAAATTGATTAATTCATTTTCACAAAAAATAATTGTGCTCTTCCACAACATCAGAGTGTAATTTCGAATATTGGCCACCATACACCAAAAATTCAACGTCTGTTAAACCAATTAATTTTCTTCCTCTTCTATTACCAAGTGTTCCTCAAATACAATCCACATTCTACACAAGCACATCTACGACCATATGCACATACAGAGGTAACAAAGCTACCACCATACATTGGCTACAGCCTTCACAAAAACCCCAAAACTAGGAAGTTCAAATTGCAAAACTATCAGTCTCCTCTCTTATACTCACCATTCCATTATCTCTGCTCCATGTACCCTTTCCATTCAACACATATGTCTGCAACAACTACCTAATCGGGATTACTCCCTGCCAATGTTTTACCCATTTGAACGATGAGTGTCTTCAGCTTAGGGTTCGAGAATTGTCACTCCCTTGCACACCATTAAATTAATCCAAAAGCTATCACTAAAAAAAAAAAAAAAGTAAGGCAAAGTCTGAAGTGCTCTACATTAATTGACAAAACAGGTTTTCCTTCTTTCATTTAAGCCACTGATGATTTTGAGCACTTATTTCTGCAGCTTTGATGTGCTAAAGTAACAAGATGCGCACCTTTGATTGCGAAGCACATGTAAGACCGTGCCTACTTAAGCGTTAATAATTTTCTCAAATTTTAGGACATTTCTACCATTTACTACTATTGTAAAGAAAAGTTGGGCACTATCGTCATTTACCATGTATAATGCTTTGTTCTAAATCAATTATGGTTGACTTGAATCCTTGAAAACGAGATTAATTTGTTGCTTGCCAAAATTCCTATGGCAGTAGCATTCTTTTATTTTATTTGGGTGCAATAGCATTCTCGTTTTAGGTACAAAGCTACTACCAATATTTTCACAATCACCTTCAATCTAATTATAGGTATCAGCAACAAAGACCCTGGAAGGATGAATCTGACACACCATCCAGAATATCCCTACATCCAATTTTGTAGGCGTTTTACAGGCGAATTGACCAACACACTCATCCCCTAGCTCTTTGCTCTAGATGCATGATCTATTAATGGTCCACTATTTACTTTTGGTAAGAACAAATTTACGTTATCTAAATTCCTAACACAATCCAAGCTGAACCATTGAACAATGTTGATTTATTCTTGCAAAATTTCAGACAATGAAAATCTCAGATACTGGTGATTAATCAGGGAGCAATTCAAATTTGAGACTGATTAGCCAGCAATGAATTTCCAGCTACGAAGATAGTACCATCTACTATTCTTGGTTACAAAAAGTAGGCAAAGAGGCTTCAACTTAAAATTCAGAAAATATTAAAAAAAAAACTATTGAAAACCAAAAAAAGGCAGTATTTCCTTGACTTTTGAAAGCAACATCGTATAACAAGATAATCAAGTAATGAAATAAAAAATGCCTAATACCATAAACCTTGAGCATAGCTTCATAGATTTGTTCATTAATAAATTAACTACATACGAAACCTTTGCCAATTGGAACTGAGCATAACTCGAGCAATGGCCCTCCCTATTGTGATGATCAGTTAAAGCCAAAAAATGCTCATGACAAAACCAGATGAACTCTGTCAGGATCATATGCAGAAAGGTACCGGTAGCCTAAGGCCAAGCCTTTCAACTTGTTTTCAGCGCTCTATTGTGTTGATGTGGCATTTGCAACCCAATACTGCTTGACAGCAATTAGTACCTTCTCCGGAACAAGTGGACCATCCTCATGGTCAACCATTTTAGTGTCCCATCTCATTCCTCCAACTAATTTCTTCACCTTAGTTAAGACATCAACTTCATCACGGAAGATGACGGCACCTTCCGGTCGCAAAATCCGGTCCATCTCGACAAGAATATCTTCTATGTTACACCTGCATTAGATTGTGACACAAGATTTTGAGGCACAAGAATGAACATAACTTCTGGAAAAGGAAACAAAGAGAAGTAAAACCAAGTAGTTATGCTGGTTATAATGGTTAGATAGATCCACATGTACATGCAAGCTCCAAATTCTTGGGAGCTACTCAGCTGTAGCTCTAAAAGAAGCTTGTGTAGACATCGACGGGCCATTAAACAGGCACAAAATTGACTTCTAAAGAAAGATTCAGTGAACAAAACTGCCATAAAAGCTGTTATAGCATTCTCATTGTAAGGTATAAGTAAGCACCAGCTGATTCCTCATGGAGAATCATAGAAGACAAACAAATCACATAACTATGACTCTACGGGTCCACAACAACATACAACTATAACCTACTTCTAAATGCTGGTTACTTGCGGCAAACAACATTTTTACATAATGATCACAGCCTGAAATACACATAATTCAACACAGGTCAAAGCGTTTTATAATCATAAAGGATGCGCAGACCCACATGAAGACTCAACTGACATGATCACTGCAGATTCCATTGCAACTCTGAGCAAAGTTTTCAGCACATTATGCACAAACATTTTGAAGGTCAAACAGGCTAAATTATAGATGCATGCTAAGCAAGCCCAAAAAAATTGATCAAGAATTGATATATAATTTAAATTTAAAATGACAGGAAGAATAATTGAATAACCATTTAACCAAGGGAACACTTACTTGTCCTTATACAGACTAACGAGACCATGGCTATGAATGAGGTCATACGTCCTTGGATATGTAGAGAAGGCTTCGCACCTGGATCATAAAGGTACAAGTATAAATAAATAAGGAGAAACATGTAAGGAAGAAGTAAGCTGATTACCAAAAATTGTAACAGCAATAACAATTCAATACAGGATAGCATAATAATCAGCAGACTACATGTCTACATTGTATCATACTTTTGGAAAGTTGAAAAATTTATTTCATTGATAGCATAAGTTGAAAATTTAAATACATAAGATATGCCCATGAATAAAATAGGATGAAGAAGTTTGAAAACCATACCAATCATGATAGATGCCAATAAGTCCTCGCTCATATATGATACCCAGTGTATTTTTCTCAGCTATAGTAGGCACAACATTCATGACCCATAACTTTGGAGATTGAATAGCTGCAGCAAAACTACCCAACCCAGCATTCATATCCATAATGTTGCGATATCTTCCAGTATCCAAGAGTCTATTAATTTTCTTATAAGCATTTACATGCTTTTTCCACTTTTTGTTATCCTCCTGGAATGTCTCAGCTGAAATTCCAGTAACTGCGCCACTGGCAATTCTAGGAGGGATGGCATATAGCCTCTCTGGAAACGGCTTAAGATTACCAGAAACTTTAGGACTGGGGGTAACGCATGCCTCCATTTTCTTATACCTGGCGCCACAAACAAAGTCATTCCAAGTCAGTTGCCACTTATTTCTTACCATAAGTTAAGCATGGCTCAGACTTTTGGGAAATATAAAATCCAAAACAGAGACACCCTTGAAATTATAGAAAAGAATGGTTTTGATGATAATATTATGGACCCATTCTTGAAATACTTCATATAATATACAAAACAATGATAATTTGGAAAGCTGAAGGGGAAGTACTTGATTGATGATTTTCTTTTAATAGAATAACCATTTTTTCCTCTTCACTTTTGCCATTTTTTCTCCAAAATTTATTTCTCTATAAGCCTATTTTCTCCTATCTCTTTAGCTTTATGCACACGTGCTCATGGCTAGTAGAAGAAAAAAAAGGAATATCAATAATGCAATATAAATTATTTAACACTAAAAGAAGGGTCATACCAGACATCATCAACATCTGTTGATTCACAAAAATTCGCACTAGAATCTTCTTGTCTGCTATGACATGATTCAGAGTCTACAGTTTTTTGCCAAATGGCAATTTCAGCCTTCTCAGACTTCTTCTCCCAGCAAAGGAGCTTAGCAATATCTTCAATCTTTCTTTGTTCTTCCTCAAGTTCCTCCTTAGGTCTCTGCCAGGCTTTGTAATTTACCTTCCAATTGATTGGAGGTCCCGAAAGCACCCAATAACCACCAGGTCTTAGAACTCGGTCTACTTCCATCATATATATTCCACCTGCAAATGAATAATGCAAAATGAACTTTTAAACAATTGCTATCACTAGTTATAGGATATAAGTTATAAGGTGTCAAACCAAACAGAACACGAATGAGCAAATCATTCTGCTTTCTTATTTACAGCAAGTAGATCATAGTGACAGTTCTGTACGTAAAATTCTTACCATTTGCTCCCCACGGAATCAAGCAACGAGAACAATGAGCCATGTCAAACGCTGCAGATGGATAAGGCAATTTTATGGTTCCCAAAACACCAATGACAGCAGGTACACCCCTTTCAAGAGCAAACTGTACTTGTGCTTCATGAGAGTCCCTTGGTGCAAATGACATTGCAATAACATTTCTGCTCCAAAGATATGCACCCCAACTGGCAACCTGAGAAAAACAACCTTAAATTAAGGACACAAAGCTAAAACAAACTAATAATGCTGCTAATCAAACTGACATGCGTAAGAAGGACAAAAGAGGCTTGAAATAAGCCCTAAGGAATTAAAAAATGAAAACATACCCCACAACCAGTGTCGAGCGCTGTCCTAACCGTCCCATTCTTTATAGGTATCACAGAAGCAATTTGATCAATATATTTATCTGCACCTTGAGGAAACTGGGTTCCACCACCAGGGAATCTAAACACATTTCCCTCATATTGGATCCAGTTCTGAATAGCCTTCTCAACTGTAAGGCTCTTGTAGGGTGCGTTCGCATATGGAACATAATCACGGCTCTTTGGCCATGGAAATGGAGTGACATACCCGTTGGGTGCTGGGATCAAACAGTGTAGCTTCTCTTCCTTGGGAGGACAGTGCCTCTCTCGATAGTTCATGTTTTCTCTAGGAAACATCATGGCACGCCGTTGATCTTGGCAGGGAGTGTAATCAGTATATTTAGCATCGCATGGCTCAAATACCTTAGGTTCTGAATCAGCCTCATCAATTTTGCTGACTTCACCACTATGGTGAGAGTCAAAACTTAGATTTGGAACGATATTACAGTCCACACCTTTCTTGGTAATCTCCAATGCTATGCTATCTCCCTTTCCAAAACCACTTCTCTGCCACGCCCCCAATATATAGAAGAAACAGCACAGACCAACTACTATAAAGATCTGCACAGAACTTCTAGCCCTACCATCAGCTGAACTTGGTTTTGCCATTTAGAACCTGAAAAAGACCAGTCCTTACTCAAAACTACATAAATTGTAAGGTTAACAAAATCCCGAAGGTTAAGTCCTACATCATCCACTCAAGATCCAGAACAAAGGTCTTAAGTCAAAAAGGAAGATAAAAATTTCTTGCAATGAATAAAATTAGCAACTTGCAAGTTCCAACGCAAGAAATCAAGCTTCAATGAATCATCTCAATTTAGTTTCAATCACCGCCATGAAGCAATTATTAGTCTGTAATATACTGTTGAAAATAAAAATCTAAAAGTAAGCTTCAGATCTGCTGATTAGTGTGGAGCTTAATTAAGCTCTATTGGTAGCACATGTTTCTATTGGCGACCAACAATGAAAGCCTATGCATTTGTGTAGTATTCACGATAGCACAAACGTTAAAAAGACAAAACAAGACAAAGCAAAACAAGAAAACATGAAACACACTTATGAACTAGCCCAGTACAGGATGAGTCATGTGGGATCTAGCTTCAGCTAAATGCAATGCAAGGTGCACACACTGAAAACGCATTTCAGGGCCATAAATGAAGAACACCAACAAAAGCTTACTAATAATAATAATAATTCACTTGGGGCACCAAAGGGGCCTCAAAAAACTCAACTTTGGAAGCACCCAGATAGAAAATCAATCAAAAAAGAAAGAAAATTGGAGATAAGAAGAAAAAGAAGAAAGAGGGAAAAAGAAAATGAAGAAAATTTAAATGAGGAAGATCTCTTACCGATCATATGAAGCTGGGGGCAGCAATGGCTGGAAGATCAGGGATTCCTTCCCAGGAGGAGGGAAATAAGAGAGAGAGAGAGAGAGAGAGAGAGAGAATTCAAGAAAGAAAAAATCTCGGGAGGTTTTTATAAATTTTTTCTGTGCAACCAAACAGAGTTTTTTTTATATTTTTTTTAAATTAAGGAATGATTATGGTGTAATAAAGGGAGAGGGGTGCGAAGGATCCAGTGAGAGAAGTGAGACGTGTCAAATAAAAATGAGTGTGTGAGACAGAGATTAAACCCTATGAGCTTCTTTCAGCGGCAACAATCAATGTTCACAAGATGGACACAGCAGCGGCATCACCAGAACAAAAGGTGAAAAGGGAAAGGGAAAGGGAAAGGGAAAGGGAAAGTGGAAAGAAAATAAAAAAAAAAATCAAGAAAATAAAAGGAGGTACAAAATCTACTATTTGCCTTATGCTGATAAATGTGTGTGTGTGTTATGCTTTTTTTCTTTTCTTTTTTTCTTTTTTGGTTTTTTACAGTGAGAGAATGAGAGATGAGAAAGTAACTAGTGTATTAATTTGAAGTACACAATCGCCAAACTCCGTAGCTACTGACTAGGTCATCTGTACACCATCCCCTATCTTTTAAAACTTGTAATTTGAAATTAAAACGAAAAGAAAAAACTTAAGGACAATTTTTTTTTGTGAAGAATTAATAACAAATCTTTTGATAAGAAAACAATCCTTGCTTAAAATACAATCAAGAATAACATATAATTAGTGTAAAGAGATAAACTACAGTTATCTTTTTTAACAAATATAGTATGATCAATTTTTTGTTTATATTTTATTATCAGTTGGATTCAATTTTAATTTTTCATTCATGAGTTATTTATAAATATTTCAATGATTTTTTATGAATTAATAGATATACTTTAACCTTTGATTAACATGATTCAATTTAAAGTTTGAATTATCAAAAATTCATTTATCATAATCACATAAAAAAAAACATTTGAGTTAAATTTTGGCTAACCTTATCACATGTTGCTTGTATAATAGAATTATATATAGTTTATTTATAGCTCAGTTAAAAGAGTTTTGGAGATTTAAAAATTTTTTGAATATCTATTTTTAATTATAAATTTTCTTAATTTATTTAATTAAGAGCTCAACAAATATAGTCTCAATAGAATTTTAAAATTATACTCATTCTTTTAATAATGTTACATTATTTTATCTTTTATTAAATTCAAGTTGTTAAAATTAGTCTAAGTTTGATTAAAATTTCTTTTAGTTAAATATTGATTATTAATATATATTTATGAATTTGTCATATTTATGTTTCTTGGATATTGACGATAGATTCACTTGAAATAGTTTATTATTTATTTTTATTATCAATGTAAAATATTTTATATAAACATCTAATTTTTTATTATAATATTAATAAAAATATTTAATTTAATTATTTATTATTTTAAAAGTTTTATTTAAAAAATATATGTTAAATGATAATGTTAAAAGCTTTTTATATTATAAGTATGAGTTTAATTGGTATTCATTGATAGTATAAAATAATTTTATACTATTAACTAATAGAAATAGCAGAAAATGAGAAATCATGGTGAGTCCCTTATTATAATAGATAATTATTTGTATGAATTGGTATTTTCTATTATTTCTATTGATTAGTAATATAAAATTATTTTACACTTTCAATATATTTAAATTAAATTCCATAGGTATATTAAAATTAATTTCTATTTTTATTTTATCATTTATATTAAAAAGTTTTTGTTTTATATTAAAAAGAAGTAAAAGTATTGAAGTCTCTCCGCGTCGAAGCAAAAGCGGTGAGGTATGCCACATGCAGCGGGAGCACGATTGGCGGTGACGAGAAGGGTCCCACGCGCGAATAAATGCCGTCGCATTAACGTATTATATGTCACTCACTTCATGTCATCATTCATTCATTCGTTCGAAGCCATGCAATGCAAATGGCGCGTGGATCCCACGTCCATGCTCACAGCTTAATAATCATGCTTCCCACTTCAGAGTAGAGTCCTAGTTGTCATAATCTCATTAATTTGGCCATGGAAATTCATGTATTTCAACTTTTAAGCACTATGATTTATATTTCTTATATTGACCAGATTATATCAATAAAAACAAATCGATGTCTCTCAGATCTAAAATAGGCCACCGACAGGATGGCAAGGTCATGGGGACGTACCGGTTACTATTTTGATACCTTAAGGTGAAAAATTTAAGCAAATATAATATTCAAAAAAGAATGTGTCAAAGTTGGATGAAGCGACCTTTACAAAATTAAGAACACAGATTTGTGTGGTGCCCATGCTTAGACGTGCCGTCCTGTCCTTTCCTTCCTCTAATTATTTATTCTATTTAATTCTTCTGCCTCTTAATAGGTTATGCCATATTTTACTCTATTTTAACTATACTAAATAACGTCACACAAATGTTGCTAACAACTTTGCATACAATAGTAGTGGTTTTAACATGTCGTTGGATTTCAGGATTTAGATTTGATCAAGGTCTCATATATATGATCTATAATAATATAATATGTAACTTGACTAAGCCAAGAACGTGGGTTTACAAATTCTTTACGAATAAAAATAAATTGAAATAAGTGGATAAGGTCAAGCATGACTGCATCCAATGTAATGGAAATAGAACTTTAACTAACCCCTTAAGAAATACAAATTGCAATTTAACCTAAATTAGAGCAAGTTCAACCACATCTATGCAAATGGAACCGTGTTTGATGCTTCATTAGTCAATGCAATTGGGAACCGTGTACGAAGAATTAGGCTGGAAAAAACAATAGAAGGGTCAATTGGAATATATCGGATGATACAAATCGGATTATTATTATAGAGTAAAAGCCGGTCATTTGCATTTGCAGCAAATAGTACGCAATCAATGTTTACTTGCTTTCACGACTAGATTGTTGAAATTTTAAGTCCCTCATATCTAGATTTTGACTATGATTATAGCATGTAAATAAAAAAAATATATATAAATAGGATTAGATGAGAAATACTTGAGTTGATTGAGGAGGAACGCTCGATCCATAATTGTTCTTCATTCCTTTATATCTGAAAGAACGAGAGAAAGAGAATAAGTAAGTCAAAAGAGGCTAGAGGAAGAGAGAACTCCTCTTATTTTAGCAAATAGTCAAAATATACATTTTGTCTCAATGAAAATATAGACATCTATTTATAGATAGATAAAAGAAAGGATCTCTCCCTTATATTAGTAAAGTGATGGATCAAACCACCTATTATAGCAAGAAAATAAGGAAGAAAAATTCAATTGGATTGAAACATACGCTACTATTCCAAATTCCTAATCATGTTTAAAAGCAATCCACAGCATAAATACAGACTTGAAAAGTTTTTATTTGCAATAGGGTTTCTAGGCCTTTGGACTAACTTCATCTAAGAATTTGGAGTGAACTCCATTTTCTTCCAAACATAGATAGTAATAATTTTGTGGGAAAAATGTACTTTATCCGCCTAAACTATTATCCATGTATACTTTATCCTCTAATCTTCAAAAATATGCAATTCGACACCTTGAGGTTTTCAAACTGTGCAAATGAGACCTTCTATTAACTCCTCCATCAAAAACCATAGTTAGTGATCTGATATGATGAATTATACTTACAAAATTGCCCCTAATAAAAAACAACACTCAATCCTAAAAAATATAATTACTATTCATGCCTTTGTTTCTCATCTCACCTGCTCACCATAACATGTTTGGAGGAGACTCACCCACTGCCAGGCACCCCTCTCTATCTCCCTCCCTCCCTTCCTCCTTCCCTCTCTCTCTCTCTCTCTCTCTCTCTCTCTCTCTTGTTTGAGCTCCTTACTTTCTTGGGTGTTCCTCAAATGGCACAATCTTCTTCCTCGTCATCTCCAAATCTTCATACCTACCACGTGTTTGCAATGGAACACTACCCCGCAATAGTACTTAGATTGAACTACATGCAAACGTTCCTTTAGAGGAGGAAGGGCCAAATCAAGTTCAGGATTCTCAAAGGATTTGTCAAGTTTGGGACAACGTTTTTGTCCTTGGCTACTAGTGGGTGTGGCCACAAGATCGCAAAACAAGAAGAAGAAGAAGAACATGGAGGACCTCTCAACTCCCCTCCTAATACACCAAGTGGCTATAACTCTGATGCCTGCGAGGACCTTATATTGTCTTTGTCTCTGAAATGTCGTGTTAATATATTTGATTTTTTTTCAATTTTTTTAATTTTTGAAATCAAGTAAGGGAAAAAAGAAAAGAAATTGCCATTGGTGGAACCTTGATATAATATACGTATATGTTGGTTCTGTATTTGAAAGAGTTGCAAAGATGCTGGTTGATGTATATATATGTATGAATTTTTGCTATAAAAAATTTTTGAAGCCTATTTTGACTGGGTCTTCAATTTTGAAGGACTTGTGTGTTTGATGGATTGATTGGGTCATTTTGGTTTTGAGAGATGGGAGAGGGTTCCATGGCAGTGATTGTGTCTCCTCCAAACATGTTACAGTAAATGGGGAAGATGAGAAGTAAAAGGGATGAATAGTAGTTATATTTTTTTAGGGTCTAGTGTTGTTTTTTATTAGGGGCAATTTTGTAAATATAATACATCATGCAAGAGGCACATGATCACTAAAGTTGGTTTTTGATAGAGGAGTTAATAAAAGGTTTTATTTACACTATTTTGAAACCTCATGGTATCAAATTGCACATTTTTAAATATGAGGTGGTAAAATGCATATGGACAAAAGTTCAAGGGGTAAAGTCCATTTATCCCTAAGTTTGTAACAAAAACTTGTGCTTGGCTAAGTGTATCAAAACGGCAGAAGTATTCCATGAGTGGTTTTTTTTTTATTTAGTAAAATTATCCCATGTTAAGAACTTAAGGAATCTTCCTTTTATTTGGACTTAGCCCTCAAACTTGGGATGTATAACATGTACCCACTTTTGAGTTTTGTCTACAATCTTCAAACTGAACAAGTTAAGTACTCAATTATTGGCATTTGTTTAAAGACATATTGTTACTGCAAATGAATATATGGACACAACCACTAAATTGAGTTATAATATTACAAAGGTATGACAATTTAGGGTGTGTTTGGAGTGTTTGGATGGTATTTTTTTTGATAAAAAAAATCACTTTTGACATATTTAGATAATTTTTTTAAAATAATCCAAATCTTAAAAAAATCTATTTTCAGCTTTTCATTAAAAGCTGACAAAAGCAATTTATTAAAAAAAAATCTATTTTCAGTATTTACAGATATATAAAAATTAGTTTCATAATCACTTTTTTTAAAAGTTGAAACAAATGCACCCTTAGTTTATTTAAATTAGCATATATGCATGGATATTTTTAAATTATAAATTATATTTTAAAATTTTTAAAATTCATATAAAAATATAAAATATCTAAATTTATCAAGAAAATATGCCTACTTAATTAAAAATTAAATTTAAAAATTAAAAGAAGGAAAACTAAGAATAACATAGTAATTTTGTCATAAGAATAACATATTAATTTTCTCACAAAAAGGATTGGATGTCAATATTTTAAATACAAATATATTCAATTTATCAATTAGATTGATAAAATTTAATATTTATAAAAATTATTCAACAGAGTATGTGTATAAAACATATATATAAAACACCTATGTGCGCCAAAAAAAAGGACCTATACGGCAAAAATAAAACTTCAACTTGGAGGTTAATATAATTCACATTTTGTTTTGGAAACAAAATCTAGCTCTATATTTTTGGTAAATAAAATCTAGCTCTCTTTATTCTAAACCAGATTTATGATATTGATAATTTCATAAAACCCATTTTTTTTATAGCACATTCTCTCTCTTTTGAGTCTCTCACATGCTTTCATAGTTTTACTCTTCTTCCTGTTTAGTTTTTTACAGCACATTCTCTCTCTTGTGAATCTCTCACATGCTTTCATAGTTTTACTCTTCTTCTTGTTTGGTTATATATTTCTTTAATCAGTCATGACGACTATGAATAGTGCCCCTAATTATGCCAGACCTATCGAGATTGCCAAAGGTACTACCATTACTTCATTTGTAATAAAACAAACAATTTGCTAAAGAGAAATTCTTATATACTTATGGAGCACTAGGTGAATATCCTCACAATCAATAATAGAGTAGTATTTTAAGATAAGATCTACACTAACTTACACTTTTATCTAAAATGACATTTTTATTTTTGGTTGTGAGCATAATTCGTGTGGCACTTTAGGAGCATCAAAAAATTTCTCCTTTGATAAGTATTTACTTGTTGGTAAATATTTCTAACAAGAAAAACAAAAAAAAAATATTGATCGTAGTACATAATTGATCCTCAATTTAAGAAAAAGAAAACAAGAAGAAAGTGTTTTTGTCCTTAAAAAAAAAAAGAGACAAATGAGACTATGGGAGAATCGAAACAACATTGCAGAATTGATCTGAAACTATTTCATAGACAGAATCAACACTCAAATAAGGAAGGAGAGTAGGGTAGGAGCCTTTAAAAACTTTAGGCAAAAATGGTAAGCATGCATCCAATGCATTATCTAAGGTGAAGACAACAAAATTACATTAAAAATGGAGAAGCAAGCAAATGTAAAAGAAAAAGGTAAAGAGAGGAATCAAAGCTTGGAAGGAAAAAATGACCAAAATCAAAGTAATGCAGCACCTGTGCTCAACCAAAATCACATGACATGCGAATAAAAGGGAAAACATGGCGGCTGTGGTGGATCATGCTGAGTTTTAGTCCAAGTTAGTCTTTGAATCTCAACCATTAAAATAGAAATTAGTGGCTAAGATTCAAAACTTTTATTACTAAAGAAAAAATTATAATAAATTAAATTTATATTTTAATATTTACCAAAAGATAGATTTTCTATTTACTCCTTTTCTCATTTTCTCTTTCTTTGCCATTGTCTCTCATCAGTGACACACTCTCTTTCTCTCTCTCTCTCTTTCTCATATTTTCCTCCAATCTGCCACTAATTCAAATCTCCAGCAGAATGGAACTACAAACCACCATTTCTGGCAGAACCACAAACGATAAACCGCATGAACCACCATGTCAAAGATGATGCAGCACTACAGCCCCACCTTCTGTCCAACTTGTTATTGTCCAAACCTTTTGCAATGAAATCCCTTCAAATTCTTCTGTACGAGCCCCCTAGCAATTCACCTCTCAAGATTCAAGGAACATAAATTTCTATTATCTGGAAAATCTGAAACAAAAGAACAAAAACCAGATGTTTGGACTCATTGTTCCCAAATCTGGAAAAAAAAAAAAGCCAAACTTTGTGGAAAAAAATTATATGTTACTATTAGAATGAGATGGCAGCAAGCATGGAGATAGGTCATCTGTGAGAAAGAAAGGAAATTTGGAAATAAAAGAGAGAGAGTTGAAAAAGAATGAAGATGGTGAGGATATAAATATACTTTTGTTAATTATTTTAGATTTTTTTGTTATTTGGACTAACTTGGACCAAAACTTAATATGGTCCACCATAGCCTTTGCCAGAAAACATAGGGGGGATTCATTCGATCAGCATATTTCAACCTTCAAACCATAGAAACGACTCATCTTATCTCACCATAGCCTTTTCCCTCAACCCATCAACCTCCATACCTACCATTAGCCACGGTACAAGATCTCTACTTAGCCCAAAAGAATGAAAAGAAAAAAAAAAAAAACAATAGAAGCCACTTAGCCTCACCGCCATAGCCAAAATCGCCTTCAACCAAGAAATCATCCTAGCCAACCATTTAAAATAAAATCCATCAAAATCCCAAAATTAGAACCTAGCAATCCACACCTATAGCCACACTCACCCAACAGCCACAATAGTTACCCACCATCACTTTGTCACCGTACGCTGCCATTGCCTCGGGCCTAAGAACCAACATCTGACGCACTACTATGTCGTTCCCCAGTATCTTCCACATACATTGTGCCGATTCACTCATATGCAATTGTCACATGCTATATGAAAATTGTGCATATTCCTTTAAATTAGCCAAAAATACACATATGCTGCACCCCACAATATTTGCAATTTTCAATTCCCTAAGAAACGATATAGACTAAAGCACACATATCATGGGGATCAAAAATCACATACAAATGCTATATGCACCATGATTATGAATATAAGAACCTTATCAGCCGAATCACGTACAGCGCGACAAATACAGATACTCAAACATCTCTTAAATTGATTTGTATATCAAAATAACAAACTATTTAGCAATCAAATGTCATAATTTAATTCATTAAAATTAGTAAACCTTATCAGAAAATTATGCAAATTCATAGTTAGGTATATTTAGGATATTAGGTTCAACATATTAAAATTCTAAGATTTTATGAGGTAATTAAATAGGACAGCTCGGGTGTCTAGAAAACAATTTTTTAGCAAGCCATTTTTTTAAATTCCTTTAAAAATAGTAAATCATTTTAGAAAATTTCACAAATTTATAGGAGTGTAGCCAAGTGTTATTTATCATATACAAAAATTAGACCAAAATTCTTAGCTTTAATCGGGCAACTGAAATAAATAATTTCAGAGGTTCTAGTAACGTGAACACAAGTCTTTAATAGAGCAAGTTTTGTTCAGAATTATTAAAAAGATCAAATCACCTTGAAAAATTATGAAATTTTGCATATAAGTAGATTAACATATTAACTTTAACATATAAAATTTTCAGCTCAAAATAACAAGATTTGCTAGGTCAGAAAATTCTACAGTCGAAATTGTTTTAGTATCTAGCACAGAGTTTCAATGTCCCAGCACATAGAAAAATGAAGATAAGAGGAACAAAGCATCATAATCATCACATATAATGAACATCACCATGCAAGAATCAACCAAACATCAAGTCAACAAACCAAGCATAGAAGATGAAGCTAGATAATAAAAGTTAAGCTACCCATAGCAAGAAAATAAAAGCTTTCCCCTTGAAAGCTATACGCAAAACCCCTTAAAGATTACAAACCATTCTCTTGGCTTCACCACAAATTACATAAGTAAATATACAACGAAATCACTCTCACTCAAATTCATTTAAAAGTATAAGAAAAGAGCAAAATAAGAGCTCCCAAGGCTGCAAGAAGGCCATAGCTTGAGGAAGGAAAAAAGTTAAGATTTCTCATGCAACAACAACAACAACGCACATTAGAGTCAATCAAAATAATCGACTAGTTAAGCAAGAAGGGGAAGTAGAACCTCCTACCTCTAAGAAAACAAAGAGAACTTGATGCTAGAAGGATGGTGAAGGTAGCTGTTGGAGCTCACAAGGAAGGGGATAAGATGTTCTTAATCACATAACCTCACTAGTGTTTCACTCAAGACTTCGCCTTCACTTTATTCTCACATATTCACTCTATTCTTTCTTGCACTTCATGGCTGAGACATTCTAAGGGGGAGAAGAGAGTGTTTCTTTCTTTTGTATACCACCATCAAAAGAGAAAAAGAAAATATCTTACCTAATTTACTGTGCATGGTACTTTAATTTAATAAAATACTACTACTTCTTGAGGAAATTTTGATCTCAACAAGACATGTGGCTTAGATGGATGGTTAGGATCACTTCTTAATTTTTGTGAGAGTAAAAATATTATTCATTTATTTATTTTATTGAAAATTTGCTAACCTTTCCGAATTTTGCTTGAGTTAGTTAAGATAATTTTAGTTAATTAACTCATCCTTATTTAAAATTGCTCACAAAATTATAGATGATCATTCTAATTATCATAATTTTCCAAAATTTTTCTCCATCATTTACGTATTTTTATTTAATTTTTCTTAAGCCAAAAATTCACTTTTTAACACCCAAAATTAACAAATAATCCGAATAAATTAAAAAATTCATAATTTTTCAAAAATTATTTTTATTTTTCTTAAATTTTTATTGAATTTCAAGCTTTTTAAAATTAATTAAAAATTATTAAATTACCTAGAAAATTCTTATCAATTTTCTGCTAGTTAGTTACATTATTTAGGCTCAAACTGGTAAGAAATTTTTTTATTAAGACCTATCTATAATTTTTGATGAGTTTCCAGATTTATTCCTTTATTTAGAATTATTATGTCAAATTAAGCGATTAATTAGCTTAAGATACCTTATAATTATCACTACAATTTTAAATTATCTCCAATTAATTATATGTTAGTTTATGGTTTTGACAAGATGCTGCTGAGGAGGGTGAGTTTGAAAGTGGCACTTGAGTTTTTAAATTGTAGATATAATCTTAACCATTCATTTGATCTAAAAACTAATATCTTCATTCTCACTTCTTATACAATAAAAGCATTCTTATAAGATATATCCCTTATATATGGAGACTGCTAACTGTTACGCCTTTATGCAGAGATTAGCATACTTTACATTTTATTTTGGGCACAAAATCCAACTCTTTTTACTCTGAACTATATTTATGATATGAGTAACTTTTTAATTTTATTTTATCCTAATTAATTGATAAATTATTTTTTTTATAGCACATTCTCTCTCTTCCAGGTCTCTCGCTTTAATAGTTTCACCCTTTTTCATGTTTGGAGAGCCTTCTACAATGGGGCTAGTAGAGTTATGACCATGATAATCCACGTAGTTTAATGTTGGATGAAAGGGTATCCCTAGTTAAGGCCATAAATATTGAGATTGGCAAGGTGCTATCGTAACTCCATTAGTAATAAAACAAACACTTTGCTAAAAGTGTTTACCTGCTGGTGGATATTTCTAACAAGAAATACAAAAATAAAATATTGATCACTTCATTGACAACGACCATAGCCTTAGGAGCCCTCCATAACCACCATTGACAGGAGCTAATAACTGCCTAAAACTAAATGGAATATCGAAGCAGAGATTCACCTAATCCCGTGTCATCAATAATATTTGTCATCACTACAATTTTAGATTATCTCAAATTAATTATATGTTAGTTTATGGTTTTGACAAGATGTTGCAGACGAGGGTGAGTTTGAAAGTGGCACTGGAGTTTTTAAATTGTAGGTGTAATCTTAACTATTTATTTGATCTAAAAACTAATATCTACATTCTCACTTCTTATACAATAAAAGCATTCTTATAAGATATATTCCTTATATATGGATATTGCTAACTATTATGCCTTCATGCACAGATTAGCATACTTTGCATTTTATTTTGGGCACAAAATCCAACTCTTTTTACTCTGAACTATATTTATGATATGAGTAAGTTTTTAATTTTATTTTATCCTAATTAATTGATAAACTAATTTTTTTATAGCACATTCTCTCTCTTCCAGGTCTCTCGCTTTAATAGTTTCACCCTTTTTCATGTTTGGAGAGCCTTCTACAATGGGGCTAGTAGAGTTATGACCATGATAATCCACGTAGTTTAATGTTGGATGAAAGGGTATCCCTAGTTAAGGCCATAAATATTGAGATTGGCAAGGTGCTATCGTAACTCCATTAGTAATAAAACAAACACTTTGCTAAAAGTGTTTACCTGCTGGTGGATATTTCTAACAAGAAATACAAAAATAAAATATTGATCACATCATTGACAACGACCATAGCCTTATGAGCCCTCCATAACCACCATTGACAGGAGCTAATAACTGCCTAAAACTAAATGGAATATCGAAGCAGAGATTCACCTAATCCTGTGTCATCAGTAATATTTGTCATCACTACAATTTTAGATTATCTCAAATTAATTATATGTTAGTTTATGGTTTTGACAAGATGTTGCAGACGAGGGTGAGTTTGAAAGTGGCACTTGAGTTTTTAAATTGTAGGTGTAATCTTAACTATTTATTTGATCCAAAAACTAATATCTACATTCTCACTTCTTATACAATAAAAGCATTCTTATAAGATATATTCCTTATATATGGAGATTGCTAACTATTATGCCTTCATGCAGAGATTAGCATACTTTGCATTTTATTTTGGGCACAAAATCCAACTCTTTTTACTCTGAACTATATTTATGATATGAGTAAGTTTTTAATTTTATTTTATCCTAATTAATTGATAAACTAATTTTTTTTATAGCACATTCTCTCTCTTCCAGGTCTCTCGCTTTAATAGTTTCACCCTTTTTCATGTTTGGAGAGCCTTCTACAATGGGGCTAGTAGAGTTATGACCATGATAATCCACGTAGTTTAATGTTGGATGAAAGGGTATCCCTAGTTAAGGCCATAAATATTGAGATTGGCAAGGTGCTATCATTACTCCATTAGTAATAAAACAAACACTTTGCTAAAAGTGTTTACCTGCTGGTGGATATTTCTAACAAGAAATACAAAAATAAAATATTGATCACATCATTGACAACGACCATAGCCTTATGAGCCCTCCATAACCACCATTGACAGGAGCTAATAACTACCTAAAACTAAATGGAATATCGAAGCAGAGATTCACCTAATCCTGTGTCATCAATAATATTTGTCATCATAATTTATTTTGCATATTTGATGCTTCTTCATTTACTATGAATATGTTGAAAAGTATACGATATTTTTAATTCAGTTTACGTATTCAATATTCACACTCATTATTTTTATTCCATATAATGATGCACGGTACGCCATCCCAAGCAGTTTCCCAAGTACTTTTTACAGCGTATTTGATTAGTGTTGCAAACAGAAAAACAACATTTCTTGAGTTAGAAAAATCACTTTCTAAAACACTTCTATCTCGAACTTCACTTTGTTAGCTTTCATATTGAAACGTGCATTCTTATTCACTCGTATGTGGTTAAACCAAATATACACCTTGAATAGTAAGCTCTCTCACTCTCAGTGTGACGCCAAAGTTTGTGTAGCTCGCAGTACTCACCAAGGAACCGATTCTTCATTCACATCTGACAGTAAGCTGCATTAATATTCCCAAATTGATGTAACATATACAGGACCCACTTCTATGAATCGGCGCAACCTCTGGTGAAGCGCTTCTCTTGTAATTCACCATGAAGCACATATGTGTATCAAATGGGTAATGACCATGTGTTCCTTATGGGGTCCACATGAAATGAAGTTGAATTTGTAACTAATAGATAAGATCATCTTAATAATAGACATTAACAATAACCGTATTTTTTTTTTAAAAAAGAAATACGTTGTTTTATTTCTATAGTAGCCCTGTTCTTCGTAAAATCATCATCCCCACTAACTTTATATCAAATCCAAGCATGCACTTGTTGATCGACCATCTCCACAACCATAAAGCCCAGCCTAGTAGCACCATCGTGGCTCTCTAGTGCTAGCTTGAACTGCTACAAGCCACTGTCGTTGTCATCATCTCCTTTGGATACGTAATGATGCCACCGTGGCTTCCATCAAGATGTGCAGCGATTGACTGTCGATGGTCGAGGTTGGAGCGAAAAGATTGGCTAGCCGATGAAGCTTATCAGGGACCCTAAACCCCTTCTCACCAACACTTTTCCCCATTCATTCAGACTTTTCCTACAAGTTATTCATGCTCACATAGTTCACATAACCAACTTCAAGGAAGATTTTGGTGTTCATTGAAAAATGTTTGGATTTTATAAATAGTTAGATTTGTTGTATATGTGTCAATTTTGTGTAAAAATTTGACCTTTATATTTCAATTTGTTGGATTAGTTTAAATTTCATGTCAAGTTTCAAGCTTTATGTAAAAATAGGATCTTGATATGATTGTTGTTGGTTTATTTGTGCAAAAACTTGCTATTTAGTTTGATACTTAGATTTGAACGAAGAAATAAGTTTTTTTACCCAAATGGTGCAAAGCTGAAAACTTTTTGCTCCTTGTAGCATGCCCAACTTCTTAAGTTTTGATTTAGATTTTGTTGCTTAAAAAATTTTACATCTTTTTTTTTGGGGGGTTCTATAAACAAAGAAAAACTAGCATAGCATTGAAGGTTGAAGGTTCTACTATGGTTGTTGTAGTTAACCACTGTAGCACAATGATAAATTTGTACTCTCCTGAGATCAAATCCATTTAACTAGAGCACAAGAACGATAGTTGGAGATTTGTGATACTTTTCAAGTTTTGGAGGGGAATCTTTATTCCATTTTTTTGATATTTAGTTAAAATCTTTATAGGGGTTTGTCTTATATGATTGAGAATGCAAGTAAATTGGTGGTGGTGGTTGTTCTTTTTTCTCCCCTCAAACTTAAGTTAAAACAGAGCACTTAATTAACAAACTTTAGCCTCTTCATTAAGTCGTATGATAAGCTGCCACTTTCCACACGTGAGATTATTACTCGGGCCATGTATGGACTTCATTTCATGTGGACCCCATAACAAACACATGTCCATTATCCATTTGACACACATATGTGCTTCATGGTGAATTACAAGAGAAGCACTTCACCTGAGTATGCGCCCTATGAATCCCTTACGTGAATAGTTAAAGATGGAAATTCTTCTGAGAAAAGATAAATTCAGGTTAAGAGGAACCGCCAATACAACTAGCTATCTTGCTAGAAGCAACTCATGTGGCAGCATGTAAAGATTCATTTGGTTAGGTATGTATTATTAGTTATTTTCGTTGGTTTAGGTGATCTCTCTCTGTTTTCTCTTTCTACCATTAGGTAATTGTGATTTGGATTTGGTCTTCTTTTTGTTTTTTTTTGGGTGAAACTTTTACAATTATTTTGCTTTCAATAGCCTATTTGAATGAGTTGTTTGAGTTATGAAATGCTTGAATGTTGCTATGTTTCATATGACTGTTAACCAATCACTAGCTTCCTTTTCCTTTGGTCTTTTGGCCATTAAGACATTAACCGACACATGGTTCTTTAGGAAATAAAATATAACCTATGTTGATGAAGAAAAGAAATAAGTTATCAGATTTAACAGATCAAAACTTGGTAGAAATAAAATTTAAGGGAATTGATGGCTTGTTTGGGATATGTAGGGACACGACTGGTTTGCATGCAATAGGATGAATTGGATATAGTGGCGTGCATGTTTATCATTAGTTTGTGGTGTTACAATTTGTATACAATGGGAGGATCTAGACCGCCCAATTTAAGTATATAATTTGTATACAGGGATCATATGTGCACTTTGATTGGAGAGCAAATAACTTACTATAAAAAAATCAGAAGAAGAAAGAAACATTGATTAGTCAGTTCTGGAATAAGTGCTACTATAATTGAGATGCGAAATTTTAATACAAGCAAACATGCCGAAAGACAAGGTGGTTTCTATAGTATCTACCCAAAAATAAAAGGTTCCAAATCCTTTTTAGGTGGTCTAATGAAATCTAGTCATGTATTTGATTTAATCCACCTAAATATCCACATGTCAATATTTTTAATTTTATATTTAAACTCATGATATTTTTGTTTGATTACGATTCTGTCCCAATCCTTATTATCCCAATTCCTACCCTAAACATTTGACCAACTATCATATCGTGAAATCTAAATAGTTGAATAAAAAATATTAGATTTGAAATACATAAACCCTAAAAAATACCCAACCCAGTCCCATGTCTCTTTGTATAGAAATCGCCAGCTACTTCAAAGCCTGCGAGCAACGATCGAGGACACCTCTTCTAAGCATGTGAGCAATGAGGACGCGATAGACCCACTCATCAGTGCTTCTCCTCCCTATGGAAATAGTGCAAAAAAGCTAAAGTCCTTAATAGCACAAATCATACTATAACAACTAAGAAGATGGACACCGTTCGCAATTTTCTAAGTTTGATTAGGATCTATTCAGAAGTATAAATCAAAATGGATTCCTTGTAGTGCATGTTTTTCTAGTAGGCATAACTTTTCCAGCCGAATAAAAAAATATTTTAATAAAGGAGCAACTGATCTATCCAACTATGGCCTGCAGTGAGATCTTAATATATAATTCCATATGACGCAAATGATGCATTCACACTGGATGTGATTGCAGTTCTAAAATAATGCGTTTGCTTATTTGGAACAATTGATCATCATTTCTGCAGAAAGGAGAGTTGGAGATGCACAAATGGTGCTGGGTTATTTCCACGAATGATGAGTGTTATTTTTATTTTATTTTATAGGGTTTGTACATTTCAGATTGAATAACTTTTTGTTCAACCGTTTAAATTTCAAGATAAGATAGCCTGTTAGATATTTGGAATAGGATTTAGAATAATAAGAATTGGGGCAAAATTGTAAGCAAACAAAAATATTATGGGTTTAAACATAAAATTAAAAGTATTGACATGTAAATGTATAGGTAGACTAAATTGAACAAATGGCTAAATTTTATTGAACAACCTAAAAGAGGTTTGAAATCCTTTATTGTTGGATGGGTAGCATAGAATCTACCAAAATACAAATTGTAAATACCCCAATGGTAAGTGTAGTCGTGCATAATAGCCATGTGATTTTCGTATCATTAGATCTAGAATGCTTTGGAGCAAAATAAGCCCTTTCAACATTGTAAGAAACCTTTATTCAGAAAATATTACAAGCATCATTTAATTTACTTATACAAGGAAGCTTCTTTTCCTGTTCTCACCTACATTGTCCCTGCAACTCAAGTACATCTCTCAACTTTCAGCAACTTAATTTGGCACGCCACATCTGGAACTTTTGGTCAAATTTTTCTTCAAGAAGCATGTTTTGTTTTAGTTATTTTGTGTTCTCATGGAGAGATGATTTAGTAGCGGCTGACATAATGGACATTCCAATAATTCAATCAGTTCCTTGCATACATAGGACTAATTTGCAATTTTAATTTAAGCAGGGCCTTCTTTGGATTACAACACCTGGTAATAACTTGCTTGTGTGTATACTATATTTTGTGTGTGTGTGTGTGTGTGAGAGAGAGAGAGAGAGAGAGAGAGGTGCCTACTCCATGATGAGCTATGGCTATACGAATGCTTCAGTCTGGCGTGTATGTGAAGATCTATACTAAAAGTTTAGAACAGCAATACAATAGGAATATAAATTAATAATAGTACGTACTTGCCACATCCATATTATTGAGAAACATCATCTACAAATCTTGTTGCAGAGAGAAAATATACGCACATATATATGTTAGGTACAGAAGAACTCACTTCTTCTCCTTCTTCTTACAAAGGACTACATCAATGGAGTAGTAACTGTCAAGAGTGTCAAGAGTGGGATGGGGATCTTTCCCATAATGTGTGCATATATATATATATATATACACACACAATAATTTAATTTTGTCCATCAAAGACCTAGGTCACCCAAGGCTCATACACTCTCCATCACACTCATTGTTAAGTCCAAGTCCAATAAGATATGGTGAATCCCAAACATATAATGAATCACATAATAATAATACGGATCTTTAGGGAAATATTAGGCTATTCATTTAATCTGTTTTAATAAAACAAAAGCCCACTAATTAATAGAAGCCCAATGTTTAGAAAAATTCTAACACTAAATACTTGGATACAGCTATAGAATATTCACTAACATAAGAATGGCTAAAGTCCTTGCCACATACAAATTAGTTTAATATGGACTTGCTTTCGACATATCTCTCTTGTATTATGAATGCATTTATTTATTGCTATCTATGTTTCTAGTTTTCTTTCTTTCTGATTTACGCTTGCAATTGATGCAATAATATCCTCACAATTTGCTTTAACGCTAATGCTCTGCCTCACCAACCAGTGTCCCCACACACACAGTAATGCGAAGATGTTCATGCACTAATGTGTGGGATGTGGCTGGTACTGACAGCCATGACACGTTCACTCGATCTTCACTACAAATATTTGAGCCAATGTGTAAACTTGTATGCTTTCTTAATAATATAATACCAACGTCAATAATGTCGTGGATGGTTGGATAGGTTAGGAAACAGATGCATACATTTAGAAGTAGCTCGAGAGATTGAATCAAGGAAGAAATGAACATAACGATAAAAGCTTCAAGTTGTTTCTATAGCTATACGCTTGACTTAGTGATAGCTGTCGAGCAACAAGAAGCTAAATTTGTAAATCACATGTTGCTAAAATGGACCCGTAATAAATAGTAGTAAGAGAGGTAATGATAATATTAGATAATTAGATGATGTGACTAGGTTAAAAACAAATTAAATAAACTTCATTTCAACTTTTTGTATTTACTGTGAACATTGTACTTTATCATTGTAGAGTATTATATTTTGTTCAAAATTTTCTTAGTTCATATCAATTTCTTTTACATGCTTTATTTTTCTTTATTTCTTTCCTTTTGTTTTTACTATTTAAGATGAATTAATAAAGATACAAAAATAATTAAAATTAGAAAGTTAAAAGAATATTTTTTTTACTTCTTTCATTTTCTTGTTTTTCCTCTTAAAAAAAATAAATATAAAAATAAAAACAACAACAACAATAAAAGCTTAATATTTTAAGTCCAATTTTTACCATATGTTGTGCTTGATCACAATTACAGCCAAAAAACAATCATCCGTTAAAAAAAGAAAAGAAAAGATGACAAAATAAAATAAAAATATATAATAAATTCATGATAACGTGAATCAAGAATGCAGAGCCTGTTAGCAAATAGAAGAAAAAAAGGACAAAAAGGAAAAGCGGGAGATTTCGAAGGGCTTTTTTACATAAATAAAATAAAAAAATATTAATTTTGAAGGTCGTTTATAGGAAAATCGTGAGACTTGTGCAATTTATGGTCAAATACATAACAACTATAAATCGTGCCAGTCTCACATGATTTATGAACTGGACACTTTCGAAGTTCATCGAAGTTCATAAATCGTGTGAGGCTGCCACAATTTATAAATTGGAGATATGGAAGTTCATAAATCGTGTGAGAGTAACACAATTTGTGGTTGATTTGGGCTATAAATATGAAATCGTGAAAGGTGTACAATCATTGGAAAATCATGGGAGAAGTTGAGTTTGAAATTGTGGGAGCTTTGGGAGAGAGAAAAAAGGAAATTTTGATAGAGAATTTATACATATGACATAGAATAATTTATGCTGGTTAGATGAGTTTGGACACATTTATACAAATCTCAGTGAAAAGGTAATTTTTTAAAATACTTTAATTTATTATAATTTAGTTTAATTTATATTAGCATATAAAATATTTATTTAGTTTAGATTAGAATATAAGATATTTGTTTAGTTTAGTTTACAAAATCTATGTTTAGTATTTTTTTTAGAGAGAATTTTAGTTTATAGATTTATTTTAATATGTTTTTGTGTATTTAAATTTACACTTATTTGATATAGAGCAAAATTATTGGTTTAGTAATTGAATTTTTAGTTTTTGTTGATGAAAAATTTTTAGGGTAGTTTTATTTTATTGAATAGGAACATGTAGATGTTTAGATTTATAGTTTAAATTAATTTTGAGTAATTTATCATATTTTAGTTTAATTTTTATTAATGTTAATCAAGAATATCATTTTATGGTTTAATTTCGTATATTTAGGTCAATTTTATGTAATTTATTTTTATTCTACCATAAAGTTGAATTTTGGTGTTTATTTAGTTTATTGTAGAGTGTGATAAAGTTTAATTTAATTAGTATAGTTTTCATATATTTTAGTTTTAATTAGTATAGTTTTCATATCTTTTAGTTTTAATTAGTATAGTTTTAATATATTTGTTTGAGTTTGTTAATGTTAATGATGTTACGTTCATGCTTTATAGCTACGTCGAATGATGACCACTAGGTGTTGCCACCTAACCCTGCCACATGCTCTAATGGAGTTGTACTTAAGGTAGGCCGGATTATGTTATATAGCCCAAATCCCATTTTATGAGTACGATAATGCGCTGATTAGTGCGTTTGTGGAGCGTTGGTGACCAGATACCCACATATTCCATCTTCCATATGGAGAGTGCACCATTACGCTGGAGGATATTGCATTTCAGTTAGCGCTACATGTCGATGCACAGGTGGTTAATGGATGCATAGCTGCGTGGGGGAGATATCATGGCCATGATATATGGACCATGTGATGTGACTTATTTGGCACAGTGCCAAGACAGGATGAGCGGGATGGATACTCAGTATTTCTATCTTGGTTTAGTAGTACATTTTGTGACTTGGAGGCAGATGCACTTAGGGAGACCGCTATACGCCATACTCGGGTGCACATTATGCAGATGCTTGGGGGGGTTTTTGATGGCAGATAAGTCAGGCTTTAGAGTTCATTTGGGGTGGCTGCCCCTACTGCATGACTTTGAGTATTTTGGGAGCTTCAGTTGGGGGTCTGCAATGTTGGCGACTTTATATTGCAATTTATGTCGAGCTATCAACAAAGGAGTGCACGATATTTCTAGATGCTTGACCTTTTTGCAGTCATGGGTTTGGTTTAGAATCCTAGAGTTGAGACCTCCTCCTGTTGAGCTCAGCTTTCCACTTGCTATGAGATAGAGTTATTTACCTTTCGTATTTGAGCATCATTAAAATTAATACTTTATTTTGGTCTAGATGGAGGCATTATCGATGCATGTCTGATAACCATAAGATGTAACACCCTCCCAAGTACAGTACTATGCTTAAGTCATAGTACCACACCCTGAGTCAAGTATTCTTGTTACACGAGCGGACCTCATCGGACAAAGAACTTCAGCCGTCTTCGAAAATTTCTACAATTATCTGGAGACAACATGGAAATAGGAGTGAGAATTATAAAATTCTCAGTAGGATTCTCAAATTTTCATACATAGTGTCATCATGGTCGTCTCCAGTTTGCTTCGGTTTATTTTGAAAAAGATGAACATGCAGCACAAACTATTTAATCTTAAATATAAAAAAATGCCTTATCCGAAGCAAAGTTGATTTTATTCATACACTTGTCAACTCATGAATTATATTATGAATGATAACTGGAACATACATAGAGTATAATAGCATCAATTCCTGGAAACATAGCCTCTACTCATAACTTTACTTGTACTTGAATTCATACATATACATAAAGTTTTACTTTTCTTTCATTCGGCACACCTAGGCGTTACGTATCGCCGTCCCTAGGGTGCTTGGATCTGTCTACACTTGAGCGTTACGTATCGCCGTCTCAAGTGCAGCATCATACCATATTCCAAAGTATGATCGCCATGTCATACCCCATCAGAGCGTGATCGCCATGTCACGTTCCTTAGGAAGATGGGATCCTCATGCTATATTCCAGAGTATGATCGCCATGTCATACCGTATCAGGCCGTGATCGCCATGTCACGTTCCTTAGGAATATAGGATCTTCATTCGGTACTTACACTAGCTGGGTCATGCCATGCCTCATGTAAGTCCTACCCCTATACTCACACTAGCTGGGTCGATGCCATGCCTCATGTGATTGGGGTGCTTGCATATACTTTAATCTTTAGTCTTTAGTCTTTTACTTGGCACACCTAGGCGTTACGTATCGCCGTCCCTAGGGTGCTTTTACTGCCCTTGGGTAGCCTGGCCTTAGAGTGAGCTCGTCAGCTTCACCCGTGACCGTCGTCACACCGACTCACCCACAAGGGGACCCACTGCCTCTAGGTTGGAGGGACCCAAAGTGCAACTGCCTCCAACATAGAGGGACCCAAGTCTTTAGCTGCCTTCACAAGGAGGGACCCATGTGCAGCGCCTCGGATGAAGGGACCCATGTCTTTATCGTTTAACTGCCTTCACAGGGAGGGACCTCAATTAACTGCCTCCGAGTGAAGGGACCCATGTCTTTATCATTTAACTGCCTTCACAAGGAGGGACCTCAATTAACTGCCTCCGAGTGAAGGAACCCACATTCAATATATTTATATTCTTTCATTCTCATGCATATTCAAGCATAGTCATACTGAGTGTACTCATACATATACTTCATTTATTTTCATGTATCATTGCACACATGATTTTTACGTACATGTTCATTACATATAAAGGCCCGTAGCCCATGCCTGTGCTACATCACTTACCCTCACATACCTCATAACGTAATTATGTCATTCTTAAATATAGGGTTTCTATATACCCATTTATATTTCAATTCATCCTTACATTTAAACATTCATACTTCATAGACTTACAGTAAATCCGCGTAATGTGAATCAGGGCGTTTCCCCATGAATAGTGCCAGCTCTCACGGACAAATCAGTCATAGCAACATAATCAACTTAACACATATATATATCAATGTCAAACTGGCAATCCTCCATTCAAACATTATATGTTTCACTAACACTTGTAAACTATCATTTTGGCCATTCTGCCAATTCTATTCGGTTCCACCCGAATCTTGTATAATCCACTTTTATCTCTATTTAACTCATTTAAATCTGAAATTTGGATATGTCATAGCTCTATATGTCTACTTTCTAACCTCTTTGGTCCCATGTCATTCTGATTTATATAAATCAAGATATTCACCTTTTACTTCAGCCTGTTCAGTCACTAGCCCGAATTACACTCCTGGGAATATAAATTCACTAAAAATCGAAACTAAGCTCAAATCTTACAAAATTAGTCTCATATCAAAGCTAACAGGACAATCTTTCATTTACCACAAGTTTCACTCCATTTGCTTAAGTACACCTCGAGATATAAGTCCTGAAAGTCTACCTTCCTGAACTACTCCGTTTTGGCCTAGATTGGATATAGGACAACTTCCTCGAATCACTGGGAACAATTGGGACCATAACAAACTCGGAATCTTATATTGGGATGTTCCCCTGTGTGTAAGCTTTCTAACAAAACTGGTTTCACTCAAATTGGAGTTGTATAGGGTGAGTTATACCCTCCTCATGTCACCCTACCCGGATGAATATTCTAAACCCTAGGTCAAACTTCAGAAATTCGTATCTCCCTCAATACTAATCCAATAACCTTATATGATATATCTATGGAAAGCTCTGAAGGTCTACTTTCATCTAAAAATGGCTTCATTGGATTTGACCGATTGTAGGCGGCGCCGTACGCTTCGGCATACAGACTGCCGTGGACTCCCTCACCAAGGCAGCATCTCACTTCTCCATTCCTTCTAATCTTCTCCTTCTAATCATAATTCTAACTCAAAATCTTCTATTAATTCAATCATAATTCATCCAATACATCCAATAGTTCATCAAATACATAAAGAATAGCACAATCTCATGCAATCATAATGTAAGGAATTCAAGAATAGAGCAGAATCCTACCTCTTTGGAGTTTAATTTGAGCTAAGTGTTAAAGCTTTAATTGGTAGAACCTTGTTAAACTTGAAAGAGTAATGGAGTTGATTGGGAGAGGAAGGGACGAAGAAGAAGGCTGGTGCAAGAGGAAGGGGAACGTAAATCAGCTAGGAATGAAGAGAGAAGTCTGACTTAAATAGATGAGGATAGTTGGAATTGTGGGTGTTGATTGGTTGAAGTTTTGTGATTGGAGTTCGGCCATGTCGCCTGTTTTTGTGGCTGTGTTGCTCTCCACGTCGTCCCAAAAATTGAGATACGCTTCTGTTCTATCTGAAATCGGAACTCGTCTCTATTACACTTAAAGTCGGAACTCGTGTTATTCCAGTTGAGACTGGAGCTTAAGTCATATGTCGTAACTCGTCCCATCTTGGTGTGACTTGAGGTACTCTTGTATCAAGGTCGGATGTCGGAACTCATGAAACTGGCAATCCTATAATCTCGGAAATGAACTCGGGAATGCCAATGCTGGATGTGACATCGGATACCGGAACTCGTGTGAATGGAAATTGGCTCAAGGGTCCGAACTCGTGTCTGTTCCAATTGAGTTCAACATTAAGGTCGGAACTCATAAATTCGAGTCATGTTTCCAAACCCAAGTACTTAAACTCGGAAGTCGGAATTTATATACTGTATGGTTGGTGACATCGGAAACCGGATATACTTCCCTTGAGGCACGAAGTTGGATCTCATGGAATTACGTTCATATGTCCGGACTTGAAGGTTAAACTCGGAAGTCGTTGGAAATAATCCATACGAAGTCGGAAGTCGTACAAGGCATGAAGTCGAGAATCCAGCAAGACTAACTCGGAACTCGTGAATAATATCTTATCTGTGTTTTAAAGACGAAGTCGGAAATCGTAATGTATCCGTCCTGAGGACGAAGCCGAACTCAGAAATCGGGATGTTACATAAGAGACAGTTACTGGCATTACGGAGATATAGTGATGGTTTGAGCATTACAGGGGTAAGAAGCATTCCATTTTTGTATGTTTACTTGTGAATTTGATGCCTTTAGATTGACCTTGTGAAAAAAAGCTAATGAATTGTTGTTAATCATTGCAGTTTAGGTGAACCCTCATACCAGGACATATGTGCCGCTTAGATCACAATTGACTTTGTTTATCAGGATTCCTTTCTTTGGCTATCGATTATAGCCTTGATCTGCTTCACTAAATCGAGTTTTAGCAGCTGGATCATGTTCTCCGAAAGTTTGGTAGGCAATGACTCATACCGATTGAGCCACTGAGCATTGATAGGATTCACAACAAGGATGCTTGCAGGGTTGATCATTGGTGGCCTGATAAGTATAAGGCATATCACGATTGTTGGGATGCATGAGCAGACCAGGTAGATTGGTATTAGACTATTTCTAATGATCATCCATCAATTGAGTACATAAGATGGTACTCGGATATTACATAAAGGTTTTTGTCTTAAAAGCCGATCCTTTGCGACCCTCGGTGAGTAGAAATGCCTACTGATGTACCCGACCACATTGCACCAATGCCTACTATGCCCCTTCCTACTCACGCTCTAATCAATGTCGTTGGAAGTGCCGTTTATGTGTCAGGAATCGCCTTGGCCATCGCAGAGGCATGTATAGTGATGATGATGATGAGGAGGAGGAGAATCGTAGTCAGTGCCACCCTTTAGTTGGCAACTTGAGTAGCTAGCACATGCCTGAGTATGGTGGATCTAGCCATGGAGGTATGCCTGGCCTTACTTTGTAGACGATAGGAACCCCAGCCAATAATACCATGACATACCTAGCTCACAGATGATAGAGATCCCAGCCAGTAGTACATGACTGGGTTAAGCTCATATTTTATGTCCAGTCCAAGCTAGCAATACAGTAGCCCTAGGGTCCGTGTGATGTGTGTTGAGATTAAGGCTTTACTGGATGCTCCTATTCTACCCACACAGGATGAGACAGCACCATCAGACTATTACAGGCTATCATTGGATGGTATTGATCTAAATGTGAACCCTACTACACTAGCGGCCAGTGCTTATCCATTGCAACCATCACTGTCACCCATGCATGACCTTGCTTACTAAGGTATGTATGCGTTGTTGTGTAACACCCGATACAACGATTAAGTTTATAGAGGTAAATTTCGAGTTTGAGATCTGAATTATGCACTTTGGTATGATCTTTTAAATTGGTATTATTGAATATTTGGAAGTTATTGGAATAGAAAAGGCTTACAAAAGTGAGTTAGGCTTAAAATTTGCTTTAAAAAAAAATTCAAGAGAGTTAGTGCTCAAGTGTTAGCTTTAGGCACTTAAGCGCCAGCTTTGCTATTTGGATGACCTTCAAGAGCCCCCAAAAAATGGGCGCTCGAGTGCCCGTTGCAAGATAGAATCTTGGGAGTTTCAAGTCATTGGCCCTCGAATACTAGGAATTGCCCACTTGAGCACCAGAAGTCAGAATAAAATTGGGGGGGGGGCTTCAGGCTGTTGGGCACTTAAGCGCCAGGAAGTGGCCGCTCAGGCGCCCACTACTCGATTTAATTTGGGGGTTTCAACCCCCAACCCCATTTGTCTCAAATCTCTCTCTCACTTTGGTCTCTTTCTCTCTAGGGTTCTTCAATATTGTATATTTCATCAACCCATCACCTTTTCCTTCTAGATTTTCTCACAAAAATCCACTCTTTCCCCTCCCTCATCGACACTCTCACTATCTTTTTCTTCCTCAAGCTCTCTCTCTCCTCTTGATGTGAGAGAAATGAAGGTGGGAGGAGACATATGCCTTCCATCAACTTTTTTCCTTCTTTTGCAGCCCAAGGTAACTCTCTAAGCTCAAATCTTCTTCTAATTCATGGGTATGGAAGGATTTTCTTGATAGGTTGAGTTTAAGGTTGAGGATTAGGAACTTAGGGTTCCAAATTGTGGATTTTGGGTTTTGGAAAGTATTTCAAGTTAATCTTTGGTTCTATAGACTAATTAGTGTTTGGATAATGATGTTTTTGGTATTAGATATCATAGAAGATTACCTCTTGACTCTGGGGCGCAGCAAGTTGGGACTTCTACCTCTTCGCTTAGTATTGTGAGTGATAATGTACCTATAACTTATTTTCTCTAATTTTCTAAATATCTACTGAGAAAGTATTTTACTAAATTTATGATGGAATATGATTAATTGCTTATCCTATGTTTATGAAGTCCTTAAGCAATTATGTTGGTTATGTGTATGTATATATATATGTTGAGTATATATGTGAGACAAGCTCTTAGAGAAGTTGATTTATGATATTTGAGTAATATGATAGAGAAATATGAAGTTTCAAGTTATTAGAAATTGTTATGTTCTTAAAGCCAAACCTTTGAGCTAAAGAAAAGTTTTAGTGACAAGAATTTAGCAAAGAGTAAAGTTTATCCAAGGGGAAGAAACTGTAATAGAACTATTTGCTAATGGCAGTAGCATTAGCCTTGGTGCACTTTGAATAACCCAGTTAGTAAGGTGATTGCTGGCTTGGCATGTTTAGCCAACATGTTTGAAAGATATAGATATGCACAAGCGTAAAGTTATATTTTACTGCTGGGATTAAGTCACAGGGCCACCCAGCCAAGCAGCTATTTCTGAAATAGGATCTCCCTTAAAGTTTTATTATGATATTTAAATAAGTATTCACTCTCCATGTTATAAGAAAGTATTTCTATCTTTATGACCAATTTTTATATCCTTATGATATATGGTTTATTACAGCTGGTTTTAAAAGTACTATGCATGTGTATATTTGCAAAGACAGATTATATGTCAAGTATGTTTTACTAAAAATTTTATGGTACATTAATATATTTATAGACGAAGTATTTTACTTAAGAAGTGAGGTATGAGTTTCTTAAGAAGCTTACAAAGTTATATCTTGCTAAAAGTTTATGTTAAGCTTGTCCC
Organism: Pterocarpus santalinus; assembly: GCA_031439595.1. Classification (NCBI taxonomy): domain Eukaryota; kingdom Viridiplantae; phylum Streptophyta; class Magnoliopsida; order Fabales; family Fabaceae; genus Pterocarpus; species Pterocarpus santalinus. The sequence goes on from CM062531.1 coordinate 19,631,221, forward strand.
ACTCTTGTTATAGGTATATTATCCCTCACTGAGTCTATATGACTCACTTTTCTTTTCTGCCCATGTTTTTAGATAGGTGCGGGGATGTCTTCAGGCATCCATAGCTAAATGGAAGTTTTTGGCAATTAGGTATATTTGTAAAGTCTTTAGTGATGCTCCATTAGCCTACAAGCAGGGTCTTCCCTGGGTTAGGTCGTGACACATTGGAATAGATAACACGAGAAAAGGGGTTGAATCGTATCTTCACTAATATTTCTTAAACTTGAAAACTTTTTACAAAGCAACTTTCTCAAATTCTAGACTTGGAATGCAAAAGCAGTAGTTAGAAAAAAAAATGTTTTGCATTATAAAAGATTACTTGAGTGATTCAAATATTGCATAGATCTAAGTATGAAATAAATACTACAAGTAAAAGGAGAAAGATAAAAGGATCACACAAAAATATTTATCCTAGTTTAGCCAAACCAATGCCTACGTCTAGTCGCCAACTCCTCATTGAGATTTTTATACCAAGAGTTTTCTTTTTCTAAGCCTTTCCAGGCTTTTATAGTTGAGTAATCTTTCTCTAGCCTCTCCAAGCTTACACAACAAAGTAGTTTTTGTCCTAATCTCTCCAAGCTCACTATGACCACTATTAGGTCTGGTTACTGACTCGAGTGCCGAACTCGGTCAAATTACAATAAAATCGAATTACAAAAAAATTTTTGCAGTAAAGGATGCAATCCGAGTCGTCTCCCAGTGATGACAATATTATATGATCAAGAATTTTGGGGGGGGGGTTGTTTGTTTATAAAATAAAAATACAACTATTTAAAATGAAAGTGAACAGAATGTGAAACATCTAATCTAAGAATCATAGGAAACAGCTTCAGACACTCAATTATCAAATTCTAAAAATAACCTAGCAACCAGAATCAATGATTAACATTGAATCCATATGAAACCTCAATTTAGACTTAGCATTCACATGAATCATGTATTCGATTAACATGTATTCAATTAAAATTCGGAGACCTCTAGAACTTAATTGAATTATGTTAATTTTGAGTGCTACTGCAGTTAATCGTAGAACTCAAACCTGAAATTCTAATTCATACTCCTTAAACAATCTGATTACATACATCAATCGAGTAATATGCAACCAATCAAATTTCAATCATCAATTTAGAATGAAGAACTTCAATTCAAAATGCGATTAAAAATAGGAGAAGAAGGAGTAGAAGAAATTGAAATGGTGTGTATGAGTATGATCAAACTAATTCTCAAGAGCGTTATTGTTTCTTTAATCCTTTAATCAGATACAAGCTTAAGCCTCCATGAATGGAGGTAGACAAATTGTAAAGGTGGGGGCGTGAGAGAAAAGAAGGAAGAGAGAAAAATTGAAAGGAAAATTTTATTCCAAAATTATGTTCCACTGGTTACAAGGTTCTGGCCTCGATTTAAACTCAGCCATCCCATCATCAAAACATCCAAAAAAATTCAATATTACTTAATTACATTAATCCTCCATCTATTAGTTGTATCTGGACACCTAAACTGCCTAATTCTAAATTCTAGAGAGGAAGTTATGCTTGAAATCACCAATTAATGTCCTGAATCAGTCTGTGATATTATTTTGCGATTTTGGCTAAGAAAATGCATTCATTTGGATTTGTGGTCTGAAGATGACTCAAAGTCTTGGATGTCAGCTTCAAAATGCTACTATAATGGGCTAAATTGGGTTTTTGTGGACCGAGTTATGGTCCAAATATTGTATGCTGCTCAGGAACTACGACTATAGTCAAGACTTTACTTCTAGGCCCAAATTCAGCTCCAAGACTTTGGAGTTTACCTCTGACCTCTTCATAAAAGTTGTAGGCCTATCTCTCAGATTTCCTACAAATCAAGAATCACAATAAAATGAGCTTTACAACTCAAGATATGGCCTAAAAACTAAAATAGTGTCAGAATTAACCTAATGTTGGAAAATTCAACTCAAGCCCAACTAGAATCCAATTAACACAAAATGGTCCAAATCAATCCAACCAGGCACAAAAGAGAATTAATGAGCTAGGAATAAGGGAAAATAAGTATATAAAAATCCAATTGATCAATTACAAGAGATTTTTGAAGGTTTTGTGTTTACATTCACACTAAAAATTCTATACAGAGCATAGATCAAAGAGTACTGTGAGTGACTTCTCTATATTCTCAAAGTGAGAATATTATCTATTACACATATATAGAGAAGATTTTAATATAGAAGTTACAATAAGTAACTTTCTGGAAGATTTGAAAGTCAAGAAGGATGAAGATATGAAACAATCATTGATTTTAAAATTTTGAACAATGTCTCTGTCTTTTTCTTCGTGTTCCAGCTTTATATAGACTTGAGATATTATTCCAATTTATGCGCAATTGAAATGCACAGAAATCATGCGCATGATTTCTGTGCATTCCAGTTGCACATAACTCGTGTCACCTTAACATGATTTATGGCTGGGATTTGTCTTCATTTGTAAATTATGTGACGCTGGCACAATTTATGCATGATTTCTGTGCATTCCAGTTGCACATAACTCGTGTCACCTTAACATGATTTATGGCTGGGATTTGTCTTCATTTGTAAATTATGTGACGCTGGCACGATTTATAGTCAATATTAATAGATCGTAAATCGTGTCAGTTTTACATGATTTTCCTATAAATAACCAAAAGAGGACATTTTCAAAAATAAATTTGAAACGGGACAGTTTCAAAATTAATATTTTTTTAAATTTTATTTATGTAAAAAAGCCGCTTTCGAAGCTATTAGCAAATAGAAGGAAAATAAAAAGGACAAAAAGGAAGAGTTTTCAAAGCTATTAGCCTCTAAAATACTTAAAATAAATAGAAAAAAGTTGGAAAGGGGGAGTTTTCAAAAGTTAATTATAGAATAGCAAGGGAAAGTAACATCTCCAATAGACTAGTACATCAAGTGCAAATTCTAAGTGAACAATGAACCATTGACAAAATTAATAGATTCTCAGGACAGCTCAGAAAAGGGTGAAAACAAGTGAAGCTAAGAAGGAAAATTGATGGAATCACACTACTAAAGTGATGCCACCTCCATTTGACAAATTGACTCAGCAAGGATAAAAGGGGTAGAAAGAGAGCAGAGAAGGGGGTTGATCATCGACATTTTTTCCTCCAAACCATTAAAAAACATAATCACTCATAAATCATGTTAGCGTGACATGATTTATATGCAATGGGAATGCATAAAAATCATGCATACGATTTCTGTACATTCCAATTGCACATAAATTGTGTTACCCTGACATGATATATGGCTGGGATTTTTCTTCATTTGTAAATCATGTGAGGCTGGCACGATTTACAGTCAATGTTAATCAATCGTAAATCGTGTCAGCCTCACATGATTTCCCTACAAATGACCAAAAGAGGATATTTTCAAAAATAAATTAGAAATGGGACAATTTTGAAATTAATATTTTTTTTATTTTATTTAGGTAAAAAAGCCATTTTCGAAGCTATTAGCAAATAGAAGTTAAAAAAAAAAAGGACAAAAAGGAAAAAGAAGAGTTTTGAAAGCTATTAGCCTTTAAAACCCTTAAAAAAAGAAAAAAGGGTAAAAAGGGGAGTTTTCAAAAGTTAATTAAAGGATAACAAGGGAAAGCAACATCTCTAATGGACTATTACATCCAATGCAAATTCTAACCAAACGATGAACCATTTACAAAATTAATAAAATCTCAGGAAAGCTCAGAAAAGGGTAAGAACAAGTGAAGCTAAGAAGGAAAATTGATGGAACCAAACTACCAAAGTAATGCCTCCATTTGACAAATTGACTCAGCAAGGATAAAAAGGGTGGAAAGAGAGCAAAGAAGGGAGACGATCATGACATTTTCCTCCAAACCAGTAAAAAATAGAATCACTCATAAATTGTGTCACCTTGACATGATTTATGACTGGGATTTGTTCTCGTTAATAAATCGTGTGAGGCTGGCAAAATTTATAGTCAATGTTAATTGATCGTAAATTGTGTTAGTCTCGCACGATTTCCCTATAAATGACCAAAAGAGGACATTTTCGAAAATAAATTCGAAACAGAATAGTTCCAAAATTAATATTTTTATTTTATTTATGCAAAAAGGTCATTTTCGAAGTTGTTAGCAAATAGAAGGAAAAAGAAAGGACATAAAGGAAAAAGGAGAGTTTTCAAAGCTATTAGCCCTTAAAACCCTTGAAAAAAAGAAAAAAAAAAGGAAAAGGGGGGAGTTTTCAAAAGTTAATTAAAGAATAGCAAGAGAAAGCAACATCTCCAATAGACCAGTATAACCAATGCAAATTCTAAGAGACAATGAACCATTCACAAAATTAATTGATTCTCGGGAAAGCTCAGAAAAGGGTAAGAACGAGTGAGGTTAAGAGAGAAAATTCATGGAACCAAACTACAAAAGCAATGCCACCTCCATTTAACAAATTAACTTGCAAGGATAAAAAGGCAAAAAGTGACTAGAGAAGGGGGTCAATCATCGACATTTTTTCCTCCAAACCAATAAAAAAACAAAATCACTCATCCTCACCACCATAGGCAAATTCGTACCAAGAGTCTTTATTGGTCAACAGAACCTACAAAGTAGCATTCCCATTTTTTTTTTGAAAAAAGACAAATGATATGGTTGGTATTTGTGACAGCTATTGCATCATTTAGCAGTGCATTTAGCTTACATTTCCATTTACATATTCATTTACATTACATGTTCATTTACATTTTCATTTACAGTTATATTACATATATACACTCCCTGATGTAATAGAACTACACCTAATGAGAATTCAGTCATATTTCCCCTCCTATTCTCCTTCATTTCCTAGCAACTTGCACTCTACCATTTATTCATCGGGTAGAGTTTTCTTATCTCAGCTTGGGTAAGTGTGTGTGAAGCTCTCAAAGATTATTAGCTCCTTAAGATTCATTTTTACTGAATCAATTGCTGCATTCCTACTTTCCCTATATCAAAGAATAAGAAGATGAAGAATGCAGTGCGATCTCCTAGGCTCTAGCGGCAGCACCCGTACGTCTTTCCACCATCGTCCTTTGTCGCCTCTCTGTCGAATCAAGTGGGTGTGTGTCTCTGTTGTTTACCATATGTCATTTATTTTTTTTCACTTTATTTTTGGGGATGTTTTAACCTGTTGGGTCTTCTGATTTGGGTTGGCTTCATTTACTTGGTGCTTTTTCTACTTTTGGTGTGTGCGTTGATATGCTTTGTATGATCATTGGGTTCTTTTTATTTTTTTTTTTAAAGTTCCTTTTATGTTCTAAGTGTTTATGCATGTCTTGACCATCGGGGGGAAAAATTATGCATGTCAACAAAAAGAAAAGAAGGTGTTTATGAAAAAAAAAAAGAGCAAAAATGATAAAAGAAAAAAATTAAAACAGAAAATAAAAAAAATGGTTTGAGTGGTTTTGTCATACTCTTTGGTTGGTTCAATTGAGTTTTAACCTTTTTTCATTTGATGTCTCATTTGATCTATGCTTGTGTGATCTCTTGAATTAACTTTGTTGTGTTTTCATGTTACTTAGCTAGAATTAATTCATTGTTAAATAAATTTTATATTTTTTTAATTAAAATCAACCAACCCACATTTATTTTATAAAGAACTACGTAGTTTTAAGTTCCTCGTTGCACTAAAGAATATAGAGTGCAAGTTAAGTCAAAATTCATTTTTCTCAATTTTTGTTCCATTTGTTAATAATTATTGTATTTTTAGAGTATTGTGATAGCTTGATGTTTTAAAATTATCTAACTTTTTGTTTTTTTGAAAAAGGTGTGTTTAAAAGAAAAGTTTTTTGAATTAAAAAATGAAAATGAAGTTTTTTTTTTCTGGTTAAAATATTCTATTGGCAAAAATGAATATTTTTACAAGCTATTAATAATTTGCACAAACAATATTCATACGAATATATTAGGAGTGTTGTAAAATTAAGTTTTTTGTCCTTCTCTATGTATAATCGACTCCCGAATCCAAAATCATTTTTATTTATAAAAGATCAGTGTTCCAATTAAAAAGTTTTCCAATTTTTTCTTAAAAAAAAATTGGTATCGACTCTATTGAAATTATTGTTTTTAATTCTCTTTTGCCGTCTCATCACTGTCTTGGTTGCGACAATTACATATGTCCTTCTTAATTAATTTAATCAATGGTTTGCATTAAAATAGGGCACTTCATCATAACAGCTTACATGAATTATTCCTAATGAAATTACCAATTTCTCTGAGCTAAGAGCAATATAAGTGAAATAGTTCATTTATACCCATTAAAAAAAAGGAAAAAGTTCAATTGCTTTTTCATAACTATTCCTTTAATTGTAATTTCTGTTCTTCCATTCCTTTTATTTTCTTGCTGAAGGGCTGACGCACATTATTTGATTCTAATGGAAGGTACTTGAGGGCTAATTATTTCCCAGGAGGCATCCCACCAGAAATTGGGAGTCTTTCCTATTTATAGATACCGTAATACTCTCTCTTTTATTTCTTCTACATTGCTTTGTCACTCTCCATTTTGCTTTGAATCGGTTTCTAGCTTTCTTATAGAGTTATTAGTGTTCAGGTTTCAGTTAAGTTGTTAAAAAGATTTTTTCTCAACGGTATTTTAATTCTTTTTTTTGGTTTTGAATTAATAGAAATTTAAATACAGGGATTTATCAAGTATGAATTAAAGGGTGATAACTTCCTCTATTGGATAGCCCACACATCTGCAACTTCTGTAAGTTCATTTTGCAGCACAAAGCTGCATAATAACATTGATGACCATAACATTCGGTATATATGCTTGATCCTACTTGTCTTACGAACTTGTCCCTAGGACTAAGGGTGTTAGATCAGAAAGGAAGAGACTAAAAATATCCTCTTTTTGCTGGGTGAGGCTATTGGCACTCTACTTTATCTATCTACACTCTCTCATAATTGCTTTCAATTTTTATTTCCTTGATCACCCTTAAATGATTTTAAAGTTAAATATTTTATATTATCGTCTATTCCTAATTCATATGTTTTAAAATACTTTTACATGATAGCATAATTCTTCATAAAATTGTAAATAAATTTTATTTTCAAATCATCTATTAATAATTATAAAATTGATTATTTTAAATATTTTCTAATAATTTACACTCCATATTATTTTCTATTAATAATTTAACTACCATGATGCTTATTTAAAATAAATTGACATTAAACATATTATTAATTTAATTAAGATAAATTTTGTTTCAAATGAACAATTTATAACTTAAAATATTATTTTAAACTCATGTTATTTCTCATAAGATTGTGATATAATGATATTAATTTGTGTCAATTTAAGCACACCAAAACTAAGTTATTTCTATGGTACGGTAAAAGATACTTATATTCATATCAAGAGTACCAGAAAATATATATAAAGATATTCTTTATAGTCTAATCTAATACTAACTAATTAATGTAACTCTATTATAATTTTTTTATAATAGATGATTGTTTTTTGGCCTAAGAATTGCTCATACAATTTTTGGGTAGGGGTTAGGTAAAACCCGACTCAAAGTGGCAACTCCAAGATTCATATATCTAATATTGCTGGTAAAGTTTGATTGAGGTTATAGGCTAATTCTACAACGGCCAATCACCTTTAGATTCTAAATAGATGTATAATTATATCAAATATTTTAATTTTTTGTCAAAATTAAAATAAAGCTATATTTTTATCAAAAAATAGAATATATCAATCACCATCTATTATATGATTCAAAAAATATTACTTAGAGTTTCATGCTTCTTATATTAATATAGTTTATTAACATTATATTGTAGTCAATATTTGCTAGAAATACTTATTAGTTTCTAGATTTATATTATGTTAAAATAAAAAATCTCAATTTAATAGCTTAAGATATTCAAAACTTTGAAAAATTGTAAATTTTCTTCCTTGTCATAAAGAAAAATCTTAAAGAATGCATTTGTTTGAGTTTAGAAGTATAATTCTTTTATGTTATTACTTTTTTGAGATTTTTTTTGAAGCTAATATTTTTAGTTTATGAAATATATTAAAATATTTTTTAGAATTATGTTTTTTAAAGAATTTATCTAATTATTTTAAATTTTTTACTCGTATATTTGATTAAAATTTTTTCTCTGAAAAAACTCAAATAAGTATATCCTTAATTGTAATTGCAATTAACATAAAATTGAATATATAGTAATTAGAAAATATAAATAAAAAATATATTTAACTTTAAAAACACTTAAGGGTAATTAAGGGAATAAAAATTAAAAGCAATTATGAGTGAGTGTAAATAGATAAAAAAGAGTGCCCCACTCTCTTCTACTCCATATATGATTCTACTATATTTTTAATCCTCTTCAACAAATCATTCAATAACTCATTTAAATCCAAGTTGCTATTAAGATGCCATAGTACATTTCAATGTAAGAAACTTATGTTGGTTTCCTAATAAAGGAAATATCATATGCTTTTGTTTTTAGAAACAATAAACAATAATAATGAGAAAAATAATAAAAAATCAAATTAAAAAAGGAGGTCAAAATAAAATCTTGAAATTACGGGCATAAATACTAGTTGTATATATAGCAAGCGAAGGATTTCACTTTTTCTCCTATACCCTATTTGTTATATGGTTCGTGAGGATTTTACTTCAATGTCGCAAGGCATGCTAAGGATACTTAAAAAAAAAAAAAAGGAAAATGGAGCAAGAGAACAAGAATAAAAGCACAAGCTCTTTCTGGTTGTCAACACCTAATTTTTAATTGAGTTAAAAAAATAAATTTGTTTAAAAAATAAAAATAGAAAAATAAAAAAATAAAAAATAATAAGTGCCTAATCTTTTTTGGCTCGCCTCCCATTACCTGCCTTAACTCAAAAAAGTAAACAGTAAAAAAATAATAATTAGTGTCTCTTAATTTGTCAATTAGTGACAATTAGTATATCTTAATTTGTCAATTGGTTTCAATCAATCCCAATCAAATCATGATTAGCATCAATTAAATTGTTTTGTGATAAACTGTACCCATTCTTCAAGCATGTATATAAACAAGCATTATTCCATAGCAATAGGCATCAACAAAGAGGAGAGAAATCATCGGAGAAAATCCTTGCTCGAGTGACAGAGTGCTGTTGCAACATCTCTTTAATAAGCTTTTAATTCTCTGTGCAGTAAATCTCTTTCTATGACTCAATTTTGTTTTATCGCATAAATTAACTGTTTTCAACTGTTCTTTCCTTTCATCTATTTGCACATTATCATGCATATTTCATCATGATGTTAATGAACAATGCATCAAAAAAAAAAAAGAAAAAAAATTCGTCTTAGTGTTAAAAAGCCAATGTTAATGAAACCATAAACTAGAGACACCCTCAATAACCCAAACTAGGAACCCCACTATCATCGAGCAATTCGCCCAGACCCGCCCACCAGTTTCGCTGCGCAACCTTAGTGCCTGTCGAAACCGCCACCATCGTCAGCCCACCACAGCCGCCGCATCACAACCGCAAGCCACAACTGCCACCTTGCAAACAAACGAGACCCAATCACGCCACCCTTCTCAACCACAGCCAATCACCTTATTGCCACACCTGCACCCCAAGCAAATTGAAACCCAGCCCCTTTGCGTGTTTTTTGTGTTGTGTTGTTCACCCCCTATACCTCACAATTGATTTTGGGTGTTAATGCTAACGGGTCCACGTGCTGTCTTTTAGCCATTTTTTCATGTTCCTCGTTTATTATTACTAGTGGATTGATAGGCACTAAAGTGCATATCAATCCACTTTTTTTGTTATTAATTTAAAATTTTATTTTTATTTATTTTTAAAAATTAAATTGAAGTGATTTTATTATTTTTAAAATATTTAAAAATTTAAAGAGTTGAGAGAAGTTAAGAAAAGTTAAAAGAAGTTAAGAGAAGTTGAGGGATAATAATGAAAAATAAAATATGACCAAAAGAAAAGTTAAAATACTCCAAACTCTTTATATAGTAGTATAGATTATTATCTTATTCTTTCTTTGTGTTGAATATTGGGCTTGTAGAGTTTTGGATTCATTTTTGTTCTAGCATAATTTTTGCTTTGTGTCTATTTTTTTTTTTTTGGCTTGTCTTTTTTGTGATATAACCAAATAAAAAAAACCAAAAATGACAAAACATTAAAATAGATTTTTTTTTTGATAAATTCTTTTTGATGCACGCACACAATAACATGCGATATTGATGTATAGTTTAATCATCTTCAAGGGCCTTAAGAATTATATAGATTTATTGTATATCTCATACTATTCTAGATTATGTACAAGAGTGGATTAGTTTCTTTTAAAAAATAATTTTCATAAATAAAACTAACCAACTCCACTCATTTTCTGTGAGAACTACATGGTTTTGAGCTTCTTATTACACCAGAGAATACGTAAAAGCGTAAGTCAAGTCAAAATTAAATTTTATTAAATTTTTGTTTCATATTTTTTTTCTTTTCTAAATAGTTTTAGACTTTAATATTTTAAGCGAAAAATAAAAATTGTCAGAATTATTTAATTTGTATAATGAACTTTAGGTAACTGTCATACGATGAATGTCATGGGGGTGCAATAGGATTCAATTTTCCACTCTTTCATGTGCATAATTAGACTCTCAAACATAATATCATTTAAAAGACCAATTTTACCAAATTAAAATTTCCAATGTTTTTCTTAAAAAATATTGGTGGCGACTTCATCATAATTTTTTTTTCAAATAAATACTTTTTTAGTCTTTTTTCCATTGTGATGGCCCATCGAATACGTTGTGATAGTTTGGCAACTCTAATAGGGAAAGTTAGAGAGTCAAGCCTAACATAGAATAAGTTGTGCAAATAATATAATTAAGATAATATTTATTTATCCTTTATTTAATTTTACCTTTCTTTTTTGTTGTAAATTATTATTTGTTTTTATTTGTAAATAATTATTTTATTCATTTTGTTGTTCAAACCTTAGGGTAGATGATTTTCTATTGATTTATTTTGCACACATCTCTTTTTGGCGTCATTGTCACACAAATTTCACTATCATTTACCTCATACATTTTTGGACTCTATACCCAAGCTTTCTAATCCCATAGGACTAGAAGGGGGTTTGACGATGGCATTGTGAGGCTTATGCTTCACTGATACTCATTGATTCTCTCGCTCAAATAGTTACAAGAAATGTGAGCTACTATATTGTAACTTATATGTCCCTATGGCTTTGCAGCATTTATAAGTTGAAGAAGTGACATCTTGATAAAGATTCTTCCAATGTGTGTAACACCCTAATAAACCCATACTACGCTTAAGTCGTATTACGGCGTTTTATTAGTTGTTACTTATACTCGTGGAAAACTAAACTTCGCTTGAAATTAAGTTACGTGGAAAATACGGTAAGTTTTATTTCATTTTATTTATATAGTTTTTTTGAAATACGTCGTCGCTTTGGAAAGTGAAGCCTTGAGCGAGAAGGTAGATAAAGAACGAGTGTGTGTCGCATAAGGTACATAACCCAATATCATAAAACGAGAGAAAGATAAATAAATAGCAATTCACAAATACATTACATTACATAACTAATCATTACGTCCATATAGGTTCATAATATATATATATATATATATATATAAACATTACATCGAGGGAGGCGCATGGATGTGCCATGACCTAAATACTAAACACAAACTTAAATTGACATCGTTCGTAGCAAAAAGGAATGTAGAAAGATGCAGAGCTACGGCAACTACAAGTCTAAATCAGCATTGTCTGCCGTCATACGTCTGCTCACAGTGTGAGGGGGGATCCATGCTCCACTCCATCAGATTCGCCATCGAATTCTGGTGACTATGCGAAAAAGTAACTAGAGTGAGAAATAAGAATTTCTCAGTAGGACTCGAACCCGACACGGAGGTGTCATCGTCATCGTCCAGCCATTTCGGTTTTATAATGAAAATAGTGAGCATGCATAAGATTCAGTTCTTAGGTTTTCGAAAACATGAATATCCGAAGTGGATTCAATTTTAACATACTCTCTAATCATTTATATCATAACATACTTGAGCGTAAGTAAAATCACATAAAACATGCATGACTGTGCTATGAGCTTCTCTTAACTTTTTCTCTTTAAGGGTTTGGACCGAAGTCCCTTTTCTTTTCTTTTCTTATCTTAAGTCCTTTTCTTTGCACCCACTAAACAATAAGTGGTAATGAGCTCATACCGTGGCCGTCGCCACCATAAAATTTCGATACTTACACTAGCTGGGTCATGCTATGCCTCATGTGAGTTGTGGGTGAGGGGAAACTTAAATTAGGTCACCTTCCCTTTTGAAGGATCATACCCTTAGTTCATTATCTTCTTATTAAAGCTTATGATGCAAAGTTAGTCTGATTCTTTTTCCACATTTAAGTATTACATATCGCCGTTCCCAAATGTAGTTTCTTTGTCAATCACCTCTGGGCGTTACGTGTCGCCGTCCCCAGGGTGTTCATATTTATTAATCCTTTCATGTATATCAGTATGCATCATATTATCAACATATCATGTTCGTATCAACATCATTCACTATCATATCGTCATCATATTATTGTCATTCTTATCATCATCGTACCACTATCATAATCATCATCATATCATATCATATCATCATCATCATCATGATCATCATCATATCATATCATATCATCATCATCATGTTATTTGTCATCATATTGACACATAGAGGCATACATATCACACAAAGTCTTATGAGCTTAGCTTAGTAAACTTGGGTACAAGCTTTTAGCTGATTTGCTTCTTGCATAAATTCTTTTATTAGGCCTAGGGCCAATCTTGTCTATTATCCTCTTTGAAACTTTTTAAGTTGAATTATGAAGGTTTTCTAATACTTAGTGTAAAGGTATTAATGTCTTAAAGTTTATTCTTCATTAACCTTTAACTTTTACCCTAACCAGTTTTACTTTTCTGATTAGGCAGTAATTTCAAAAACTCACCATAATTTCATCTTTTACTCTTTTATTTCGAATTTTGGTATGCTTATACTTTTTTGAGTCTATTTTAAAAAAAAAAGAAACCCCACTCAAAAATTCATTTTGTAGCTTGAGTTATGCATATTTTATTCTGACTGTTTAGAATTGAAAGTTCATCTCGGGTCAGTGACTTTTAAACATAACTATGAGCTCCTTACAAGGAATCTGCCAAAACTTTTATGGAGATGTTCCTCTATGTCTTAGCTTTCTAACAAACTTGGTCCCACTCAAAAACGTTATGTATAGCTCGAGTTATGCACGTTTTATTGCATACTGCCCGAACAGAAACACATTCGGGAATAGCAGACTTTACAAATTCATATCTCTTTCATTTTAAAGCCAAATTTCGCATATTTTATATGTGTGGAAAGCTCTTTGAGTCTACTTTCACAGAAAATTTGTTTCATTACATTTTGAGTTTTTTAGAATGAGTTATACCGTACGTATTACAGACTGCCAGAATTCCAGATTTACTAGTTTTTAAGTTTTTCACTCCAAGCTTATGGAGAAATTGTTATATCACTTCAAACCATGATTTTCATGTTTTATCTCCTCATCATATTCAATATTTTAGTTACCAAATCAGTGTTTTAAAACAAAATAAAGCAAGACATATAAAATCATTATACCACAAAATTTCATTTCAAAACAACATTTTCATCAAGGCAAGAAAACTCATAGAGTAAAATGTGGTCATGAGACCTTGAAGCAAGCTTTAAAACCACCTAACTATGAAGATCTTAGGAGTTCTAAAACTTGAAAAATACATGGAGAAGATGGATAGAGTCACTACCAAATGACTTTCTCTTGGAAGCTTGAAAAATGAAGTGGTTTGGAGATGGCCCTCTTCCTCTTGAGCTAGCAAATGGGGCTAAATGAGTATTAGTTTTGCTCTACCAAGGACCAAAGAATGTGATCCTTGATAAATTAGTGAGGGTGGTGATAGAAGATGAGGGTGATGGTGGTGGAAAACTGATGACTTAGAGTAGGAAAAACAAGAAGAACAAGAAGCAGAGTAGGAAGAATAAAGAAAGGTTTAGAGAGAGGTGAGAGCTTTGTGTGTGTGTGTCTAGAGAGAGGGAATGAAAATGAATTGAGGAGGGAGGAGAGGTTGAAGGTGGCGCACAAATGAGGGAGGGAGTGAGGTGACTTTTGCTTCTTACACAAGCTAGGGAGTGGGAAAAATCTTAGGGCAAAAGAGTGTTGTGTTTCCTTTGAGTCTTGGCAATTAGGTAAAGACTATGTAGTGTTTTTGTCAAGTGGTTAAAAGCATGAGCTCTCTTAGGATTTGGCTTGGATGGCTAGGATCACTTCAAGTGTCATTATCTTGATGAAGGAGAGTACAACTCTTGTTATGACTTAAGGGATCTACTAACATGGACTCTTGATCTAGTGGTGTATGATGAGAAGGCAATTGAATGGTTGGATTTGGCTCTTGCTTTGGCCAAACTTTCAAACAATAATTAAAGGGAAGTTTCTACATCTTTATAATTGTTACAATTATCTAGATGTTAATTAATTTGATTGGTTCAATTATGCCATTAACACATTTTTATCGAAAAGGATTTCTGCTCGTTAATTATGTAAAGAAGATGTGAGAGTAAATTTTCATGTGATTAGGATGTGATGCTTATGTGCTCTTAGTTAATTAGGTTAGACCACCTTGATTTTATGTTCTACATCACGAATTAATAAGGATTGGGCAATTAGACTTTTAATTGTAACTTTTAATGTGTTATGTTTCCATTGTTGACTTTTCTAATTATTCGTTGACTTGCACTTATCTTATTGATTTACCTCAATTTACTAAGCTCTTGCTCATCGAGATTAGCCGATTAGTTTTCAATTAATCATTAACCTCTCTAATTAGCCAGGATCACAGAGCTAATTAGCTTAGACAAAAATTAGGGATGTTACAATGTGGGCTTTTGGTATTTTCTACATGATTCCTATAAAGGATTGTGGGACATGTTCAGAGCTTGTAGTACAAGAAAGGTCCCTTGTTCAAAAAAGTTCCCTTGTGGGAATCATGCATAAGGTATTGGAAGCCCATATTGAAAGAATCTTTATCAAACACAATAGCCTAAACTACAAAAGATATTTTCCAGTCACCATAGCCTTCTCCTTAGGCCATAAGCCAAAATCATAAATACTCAACAAGGCTTTCTTTAACCTAGCTAATACACATTCTCATCCTTTGCATCACTAATAACTAGTATCATTACCAAAAACATCTAGCAATAGCCAAATTCTAACAAACCACTGCACACTATTAACCACCATAATAACAACCTACCACCATTGTCGCTCCACATTGTCTTGCACCATTGCGTAACCAAGACCACCACAACTTCAATCATAGCATTGCCACCCTGAAAATAGCCCTCTAACAGCTAAGTCTGACCACCTGCTAACCACCATGCAAAACCACTATGACCTACCATCACATGCAACACTCCCCTATACATCGCTTTTCAGCTTCGCCCTACCTTCATGACAACCATGTCCTTCCCTATCCAGTTAATTATTGCACTAACCACCAACCTGCTCAACGACCAAACCATTGCACCAAGTCATTGTTGTTTTATTGCCTTCTTCCTTATGTCACCATTTGCACTGCCCCGCAAGTTCAAGGCATACCAGGGATGCTTAGAAAAGGAAAATGGAGGAGGAGTTTGCAAATGAAAGCATAAGCTATTTTCAATCACCACAAGAAGACAAGTTGACCACCTCAAATGGTGGGACAATTGGAAAAAGGCCTGGATAGAAAGTTGTTGATTACATCCTTAGGTCTATGTTTGAACACAAAATCTACATATATTCAATTATTCATATAAGTTATTTATTATCAAGTTTGAGCTACCTAATATTTGCATTTAGTAATTGATGCAATTAAGAGGCTAACAATGTCCGCATGGCATCAAATCTCATGGTGTATTTTTATTGTGCTTTGTTTAGATTAGGTTAATGATAAAAAAATTTATTAGCATATGGACAAGAGTAGGTAACATCATACCAATTATCATTGCCTTTATAGCTAATGCCTTTGGAGGAAAATTTAGAACCATATCAATAGTATTATTTGCTACTCTTGTGGTATGCTTTCCTCCATTATAGTTTTAAGGCACATAATGATTTTGCTTATTGAGATATCGCACTCGAATGGTTTTTTTATTAATTTTAAATTTGAATCACTTAATTATTACCGTACCTTTATAGTTTGGGATAATATCACTTTGCCCTTTTTGATTCCATTCCATTTACTTATAAATTCACCACTTTAATTAATGAATGCTACAATACCAAAATTGTTACTATGTAATTGATTATATATGTGGCCATTAATTAATTCTTTACTGGTGATTAATTAGGTTATAGTGATACTAATACTAGCAGCTTAGGTGTCACAATTTCATTCTCAAAGTTGCCCTCCCAACAACAAGTGTGTGTTCACTTTATGGGTACTTAACTTGTGATGTTAGTCTTTGGCCTTTGTTGGCTGGCTATAGGAGCAAGTGGAATTAAATCATACACTTTGCTCTTTGTCATTGATCAGTTCAACATAACTACCCCTAAAGGAAGGAAGTGAGCAACTTCTTTGCTTAATACTACTCCACAATGACTTCAACAGATATGATAAATAGTATATTGATAATTTACATCCAAAACAAAAATTGGATCATGGGTTTTGGCACATGTATGCTCATGTTATGTACAATAATCATATTTTTTTTTTCTGGAACAAGAGTTTTTCAATCCTTTTATCCTAGTAGAAAGGAGCATATTTTCTAGTATTGCAAAAGTGTTAGTTGCAACTTATAAGAAGCATCACATCCAAGATCCAACAAAAGAAAAGGGGGGTTTTCTACTGCGATCCCCTATTAGAAGATGATATGTCATTGAAGATGCACTTAAGCAAACAAATTAAGTAATATACCTCAACCTTACACTTGTATCTTAATATTTAATCCTCTAATTAAGTACAAACTTTTAGGCAACTATGTAATCAATAGACTATATGATTCATTTTGCACAAGCATTTGAATAAAGCTGCCTGGATATAAGACAATGGATTAGATGTAAAAGTTCGAGCAAGAAATTCATGGTAGCTTTGTAGCATTCAACAAGTTAAAGAAGTGAAATGCTTCATCAATATTCTTCTAATATGAGTTTCTGGTATATTCTGCATGATTCCTATAAGGGGCTGTAGCACATGTTCAAAGCCTGTGATATAGGCAAGGTCCTTTGTTCAAGAAAGGTCCCTTGTAGGAATTATGCAGAAAATACCATAAGACTATATTGGAATAATCTTTATGAAGAATTTCACTTCTTCAAATGGCTGAATACAATAAAGCCTTCATGAATTTGTTGCCCGACCTTCTGCATTTAATCCATTGTCTTGCACCAAAGCAACTTTGTTCAAACACTTGTCAAAATGAAACATGTAGTTTATTGATTATATAGTTACCTAGAAGTTTGTACTTATTTGGAGGATTAAATATTAGACAAAATACCCATTTTGGTCCCTGAAGAAAATTTCGAGGGACAAATTAGTCCCCCAATATTTGAAAGTCCACAAGTAGTCCCTCATCATTCAAAAAAAGGAGATATATTAGTTCCTCCATACAAAATCTATACAGATTAATACTGTCAAAAAATCTGTATGACAAAGGGACTAATATGTCCCCCTTTTTTGAATGGTGAAGGACTACTTGTAAGCTTTCAAATCTTGAGGGACTAATTTGTCCCCTTAAATTTTCGTCAGGGACCAAAATGGATATTTTGTCTAAATATTCAGATAGAAACATAAAGTTGAGGTACATTACTTAATTTTTTGCTTAAGTGCATCTTCAGTGATATATCATCTTCTAATAAGGGATCATAGCAGACACCTTCCTTTTCATTTATTGGATCTTGGAGATGATGCTTCTTACAAACTGCAACACAAACTTTTGTAATACTTGAAAATATGCTCCTTTCTATTGGGATGAAAGCATTAGTAAACTTTTATTCCACAAAAAAATATGATTATTGCACATAATATGAGCACACATGTTGTGCCAAAATCCATGACCTAGTTTTTGTTTTGGATGTAAATTATCAAACACTATTCATCATGTTTGTCGATGTTATTATGGAGTAGTACCAGGTAACGAAGTTGCTTACTTCTTTCCATCCTTTAGGGGTAGTTGTGTCAAACTGATCAATGGCAAAGAGTAAAGTGCATGATTTAATTCCACCTACTCCTATAGTCAGCCAACAAAGGCCAAAGACTAACATAGCAAATTGAGTACTTGTAAGGTGAGCACACACTTTCTGCTGAGAAGGATAACTTCGAGGATAAAATTGTGGCACCCAAGCTATTAGTGTTAGTATCGCTATAACCTAATTAATGACAAGCAAAGGATTAATTAATGGCCAATCATATAATCAATTACATGGTAACAATCATGACATTGTAACTTTCACTAATTAATGAATTTGTAAGTAGATGAAATGAAATCAAAGAAGGTAAAGTGATATTACCCCAAACTATAAAGGTATAGTAACAATTAAGTGCTTCAAATTTAAAATTAAAAAAAATACCGTTAAAAGTTTTGTATCTCAATGAGCAAAATTATTATGTGCCTTAAAATTATAATGGAGGAATGCATACCACAAGAGTTGTAAATAATATTGTAAATATGGCTTTGAATTTTACTAGAAATGCACAACTGCAAAGGTAATGACAATTGGTATGACATTGCCCATTTCTATCTATATGTTGCTAAAATTTGTAGCATTAACCTGATCTAAATGGAACATATTCAACAAATATGCCATGAGATTTGGTATCGTGCCTTACATTGCTACCTTCTTAATTGCATCAATTGCTGCATGCAAATCAACAAGCAGTCTTAATTAGCTCAAACTTGATAATAAATGATTTATATGAAGAATTGATCACATGCAGATTTTTTGTTCAAATATAGACCAAAGATGTAAGCAATGGCCTTCCATCCAGGCTTTCTCCCTATTGTCCTAGCATTTGAGGTGGTCAAACCATCTTCTTATGGTGATTGGAAGGAGCTTGTGCTTTCATTTATGATCTCCTTGCAACATCCTAATAACTCCACACTATGCTTAAGTCCTATTATGGATATTACTAGTTGTTACTTTTGCTCATAGAAACTAACTTGCTATTTGAAATTACTTTATATAGAAAAATAGGTGTAAATTTTTTTTGATCAATAACATAAAACCTTTTTGAAAACAAGAGCCATGAGTGCGTCTTAAGCGTATAATAACAAACGTCACTACGTACATACTCGTAGTGCGATACAGTAAATAAAGGCATTATAAAGAACAATCACCTTAGATAAATATAATAGTCATCATACTCATTCCACAGCCATCATAGTTAGATATAGTCATAAGTAGCATAATTCATCCTACTTAAATAACTATGGGTCTGATATCTACTATCCTCCCTACAAAAAAATCCTAACAAGATACAATGAAAAGAAATATATCATGGAAAGAAATACATCATAAACCTTGACTACCTATACATGCCATAAGAATGATAACCCTAAAACTATAAACAAAAAGGGCTATCCTCGCATCTAGCTCAGCATGTGTTATCTGAACCATCCTCACCCTCAAAATGGAATGTATCCATTCTTGAAGCCAAGGGGTGCTTCATCTCCACGTCCTCTATAACATCTCAAAGGACAGTATGCCTTATTAGTACTGTTAATTAATTTATTTTGTTCCATTAGAAAAATAAGAGTAATTAGAGGTGAATTAAAGAGAATAGGGTTAGAGGAATTTGAAATTCTTATGTGAAAAATTTAATAGAATCATTAACCTTGTTTTGCCAATTTGAGAAAAAAAAAAGTCAATTAAATTTCGGCATTGTATACCGAATGTACCGAGTCAGTAGAAATTTATACTATTAAAACACTAATCTTGGTGGCTAGGATTTAGCTACATGCTTCTACATGTGGCACCACCATCAGCCTTAAAAATACACATTCAACCATAACTAACTCACACTAAACATCCACCAATCAAGTTATGCATGTCTCTTTCACCAATTATGACATAAAACACACCAAATCCCCAATAACTCCCTTCTCATTCTCGACCCTAACCATAGTTCAGCCTTTTCCCCATTTTCTGCTTCCTTTACCTTATCCTTCTCCCTTCTTCATCCCTTACCAACACTTTCACTCAAGACTTGTGTTTGGCTAATTCAAACATCAAACTTAAGGTAGGATTCAACATCTTTACTTGTTATTTATGATCTTGTGGCTATTTAGAATTTCATTTCTACTCACTTGTTTGATGGTATGTTGAGTTTATATGAGTTTTTATGGCTGGATTAGTATGTATTTGTTGGGTTTAGATTGGAACTTGAGTGAAAAGCCAAGAAAGTAGCTAACTAGAATTGGTTAGATTGAAAACCCCATATGTGTTTGTACTGCAAAGTGTATAGCTTCACTTATGACCATCAAAATTTGATGAAACCATCTTATATGAATCTAGACATACAGTGCTTTCCAACCACATAAATTATAAGGTCATTGGGTCTATAATTAGTGAGATATGAATTTTTTAAATTAACCTTAGAATTCGGTTCACTATTTTGACCAGTATGGGTTGTGAAGGGCATAACTAGCCTATATAATTTCAAATTGAGTGCGACTAATTTATTAGAGAGGTAACACATAGATGTTTATGCCATAAAAATTTCAGATTCAAACCCAAAGTATTTTGCTCCCAATAATTCACCAAAGTTGCCTTATATCTTGACTAGCTTGAAATAGGGCAGGCCACTTTAGTCGAGTTTAAGAGCTTATAACTTGAGTTCTGCACACTCAAATGAAACGAACTTGTTGGAAATAAAAGCTAATTCAATTAGCTTTAAAACAATAGGTTTCAAGCAAATATAATAAGATTTCTATTTTTAGTGAGTTTTTACTTGTTAGTACCTAATTTTACCTAATAGCAAGGCAAACCTAGGTTAAACCTCAATAACTTAAGCTATATTTATCAAAACTTAATAGGACCAGAGAATAAAAATTAGACAAACAATACTTTAACATATTAAAAATTTAGATTTAAACAAGTTAAATAGAAATTATGGCATAAATTCTAAAAAAGGGTAGAATTGAGTGAGTTGAGTATAAGTGCTTAATTGAGTGCTTAGACCTCTTAATGTGTGCATGAACTTTATCTAAAGTTTGAATGACACAATTCTATATTGATGCTAAAAAGTTAACATGTTATATTGGTTCTGTTGCCCTGACTAATTGTTTGTGTAAAATGGCAATATTCATGGGGAAGCGAATCTGATTCGTTATGCTGCCGAAATTCCAGCAGAATTTATGCACATAATGTGTTATGCATGTAAATACATGTATTATTGAAAATGACTTAGCCATGATTATATAACCTACAAGGACTACATGCAGTCATTGGCATCGCCAAACCCTTCTTGTCAGGATGCATTAATCTTGATCACACAACCTTGGGAGGATCACTATTACGATCAACTGAGCCATCTAGCAACAACATGAGAATAAACAGGAGTGAGAATTATAAATTCTTAGTAGACAATCCTAAGCTAACAGAAACAATGTCATTGTTGTCCTTCTTTTTTTTTTTTTTGTTATACTTCTTTACTTTTTTTTACTTTAGTACTTATTGTTAACTTATCATGCCTTAACTTAGATAAGACATCTTTCTTTAACTTAAGCAAAGGGATCTAGTTATAGGTCAGGTTCACTCTCCTTAACTATCACACACCTAGGCGTTAGGTCTTGTCATCTCTAGAATGTTAACATATATCTACACTTGAGCGTTACGCACCACCTTCCTTAGAGTGCAGTCTTAGACACACCTCTAATTGGAGGGATCTCATCTTTTGGTTAACTGCATTCTATTAGAAGAGTCTCATAATCATAATATAACTATTTCTAAACTAAGGGATCTCTTAATTAAACTAAGCTGGCAAGGGGATTTACGAGCCTCTAATTGGAGAGATCTCATATTTAATTAATTGCCTCCTATTAGAAGGATCTCATACTCTTATTATAATTGCCTCCAAATGGAGAGATCTCATATTCTCATATTCTTAGCTTACACAATTTGTTCATACTTATACATAAAGATATTTGATGCACTTATGCTCATGCTACATAACTTGCTTTCAAAATATTTCTGCTGAAAATTTGGTAGTATCATGGTTGTAATGTGAAGGTTCCCAAAATGTACAATAGCATATTCAATAGCTAGTCTACAACACCCTCTCAAGCATAGTACTATGCTTAAGTCATAACACTCAAAAGTTATTACTGTTACTTCAACGGACCTGGGATGACCGCACTTTATGGCCATCTTCGATCTTCCTAACTTTGCTTAGTGTGATCATGTTCTAACTCTCCTAAGATATCTGGAGATAATACGGAAATACACATAGGAGTGAGAATTGCAAATTCTCAGTAAGATTCTCTAAACTATCACACACAGTGTCATTGTTATTATCTCCAACTACTTCGCTTTATTATGAAAGAGGTGAACATGTTAATAAACTTTTCAATTTTATAGTTTGAAAACATACTATCTGAAATAGAATTCATTTTATTCACACACTTGAGTCATAAAAGCTACTTCAAAATAAATTCACAACTCATAACTTGAATAATAGTTGCGATATATTCAAATATAACAATCCCAATATAATAAGAAAATATAACTTGCATGTGTAAATACTTTTACTTGAATTTATGCAAATGCACTTGTGTTTTCTTTAACTTTCTTTGCTTTCCTTTCCTTGGCACACCTAGGTGTTATGTATTGCCATCCCTAGGGTATGTATATAGGTCTGCACTTGAGCATTACATATATTGTCATCCTCAAGTGCTTCCTTTTCTCATCTTTCTTTTGACTTTCGTTAATCTTTACTGCCCTCGGGTAGCCTGATCTTGGAGTGTGACTGTCGTTACACAGAACAAACTTACATGGAGATCCACGTGCCTCTAGTCTTGGAGAGATCTCATTTTGGCCACGTGACTTTAAATTGAAGGGATATCTTTTGGTCACATGCCTCAAAAATAAAAGGATCTCAGCTGATCATGTGCTTTCAATGTAGAAGGATCTCATTTGACCATGTGCCTCCAAGGTAGAGGAATTTCATAGTTTTAACTGCCTTCACAAGGAAGGACCCAAATAACTACCTCCAAGTAAAAAGATTCATATATTATCTTTTAACTGCCTTCATTAGGAGAGATCCAAATAATTACCTCCAAGTGAAGGAATCTCATATATTTTTCCTTCATTCATATGCAGTTATGCATTCTCTCATAAGAATAATCATGATCATATAACCATAACGTGTTCATAGGCATTCTTGTACATTTATTGTAAAACATTTTTGCATGCTAAATATTCATAATTGTATAACCGATTATATCATAAATCTTCATAATATAAGCTATCATAACTTCATAAGTTTGTACCGAAAATTTGGTAGCATAACAAATCAGGTCCGCTTCCCCATGAATAGTGCCAACCAGTCAAACAATCATTTATACAGAAAACCAACATAATATATCAACCATTTCAATACTCATACAAAACTAGCAACCTTGGCGTTTAAATTGGATTTCTGTCGACTTCTTTAATTCTAGCCATTTTTAGAAATTAAGCCAGAATTTCTATGTAACTCATTTAAACCCAAATTTTGAATATGTTGGAGCGTTATGTGTCTAGTTTATAACCTCTTTGGTCCCATCAAGTTTTGATAAGTATAACTCATGTTATTAATAATTTACCTAGGTCTATCTCGTCACAAGGTAGATTTGCCTATCAAAAATTAAAAATTCCCTAAAAATAGAAAACTAGTTGGAACTATACAGAACCTAAGTTGTTTTAAAGCTAATTGACCCAAATTTTATTTCCAATAAGTTTTATCTCATTTGAGTAAGTAGAACTTGAGTTATGAGCTCTTGAATTTGGGTAACCTACATTACCCTATTCTAGCCTAGTTGGGATTTAGGGCAAATTTCATTAATTACTAGAAATAATTGGGATTGAATTAAATAATGAAATTTTTATGCCATGTTACCCTATGTCTTAAATTTCTAAAAAAATTGATTGCACTCAATTTGAAGGAGTATAGGGCAAGTTATACCCTACTTAACTCACTCTAGTCAAGATCTAAGATAGAAAATTAGGGTAAATTTCAAAAATTCATATCTCTCTCAATACTAATTCAATGAACTTACTTTATATGGTTGGAAATCCCTAGATGTTTAGTTTCATCTAAAATTAATTTCATCTCATGTTGGTGTCTATAGGCGAGTTTGTACAATGTGCAAGTACGGACGTCGTAGCAATTTTAAGGAAATCCATATTCTGTTTTATTGCTTCTTGTATTTCTCATTCAAGATCCAATCTAACTCAAGCAAACATATACTAAACCAATCATAAATATCATATAACTATCATAAAACACCATAATAGAAAAAGAAGTAGGGGAAATAAATCAGCCACTAAGCCTTATAACCAAGCAAAGACAAGGAATCGTACCTCTAAATGGGTGTAGATGTTGGCTAGATGCAAGTTCTTGATGTGGAAGATGAGTGGAGCTTCAAAATAGCACGAGAATGAAGTGAAAGAGAAAAAGAAAGAGGAAAGAAAGCTGCAGATATGGGGCGCAATATGAAGGACATAGAAGGAAAATGGAGATTCATATATATGGGTAGTTGGCATTCTTGATTTTCATTGGTTGCCACATGAATGGTAATCAAATAGGCTAAGTTTCTTCATTCTTTTGTGGCTAAGTGGCGCCACTTTTGAGGTGTCAAGTGGCTGAATTCTCAGCCATTAGGTTTAGGATTTTATAAGGTTAAATTCAATTAATTTGGTTTTGGTAGTTTAAAATACCAAATCTTTACCGATTTCCTCCAAATCGGCAAAATGGTTTTGAAGAATTTTGTGAGGTTTTCTATATTTTTATTCTAATTGTTTCTAATATTAATCTCTCTAATTAACACTTAATTATCTCCTAATTAATATTTAATTAACTTCTAATTAATTTCTAATTACCCTTACATAACTATTAAAATCAAATAAATCAATTACCAGCATAAATTAATCGTTTTGCAAATTTAGAACCTTTCCATTTTCTGTTTTCCGTAGCTAATGGTATTTTCGTAATTTTGAGCAAGTTTGGGGGCATCCTATATCATTTCAAATGTGGACATCTTCGTGGCCTAATTGGTCTAGAATTGGATTTTTATGTTTCTAGTATGTGGTTCTGCTTTATGAAAAATCTTATTCTGCTAATTTATTAATATAGGGATCTAAATATCATTTTCTAAAAAATTCAGGGGTAATTATGGAAAGGATTTTTAGGGATAAATATGTAATTACTAAAAGTTCTGGACAAACCGCAAATAATCAAAATTTTGCCCAGGGACATTTTCATCGTTCTTATTACATTGTATGGAGATGTTACATAGTCCATAGAAAAGAATAAATTCAATACATACATCAAAGTCTCAATCACATACATATTTATATAAGGCAACGAATTCCTAAATCATAAGGATTCCAATGAACAATGGTGCCATGACATATTATATCAACATGGCAGTGAAAGCAGCATATGTCCTTTATTCTTTTCATGAGTTTTGGTCCTGTATAGTTTTGAGACCTCCAAGTTAAGTTATAAGTAATTTGACTGCAAATTAGACTTAGATCCCTTAATTCTATCTTAATTTATAAATGACACAAAAATTTCAACTTAAATCCTTTTAAGCTCAAATTCTAAAATCTACAGAAACATTGCCTGTTAGTTTATTTTTAAAGCTTTTGGGTTCCACTAAATTTTGATCAGTATAACTTAAGTTATTTAAGTTTGATCTACTATTGTCCTACTTTGGGACAAACTTAGATACCTAAAAATGAAAAATCACTAAAAATATATTCTTTATTATTTTTCCATGAAATTTTAGAGGATTATACTCACTCAAACGCTCTTTCAATCAAACTAAGTCTTACTCAGTTTGGTTTAGCAAAGCTTAAGTTATATGCTCTAGATTGGGACTATCTTATTTTGACACTTATTGAACATAAGGAAAATTTGTGAAATTACTTTGAGCAAGTCACTGGGATTTTAGCTTTGAAAATATGCAAACATGTTCTCCTATATGTTTGCTTTCTAACAAAATTGGTTGCACTCAATTTGAAGGTCTATAAGCCAAGTTATGCCCATTCGAATGCCTACTACTCAAGTCCAAGGTACTCTACCTACAACCTACTTCAAAAATTCATAACTAATCCATATTATGTCCAATGGGTCTCAAATTTTGCGTGTATACTCTCCTATGAGTTATGTTTCAAATAAAATTGGTTTCACTTCAATTTAAATTTCCTACCTCAAGATTTGTTTCATGGATCTTAAATTGTCCAAGGTTGTCCTAGTTATCCTATTTTTTGTTTGTGAACATCTTTGAGTTCCTAGCATATTTTTCTCACTAACTCAAGTTTCATTAGTTCTAACTCGTTAATATAAGCCTAAGGAACATTATCATTGATCAATATTCAAGATAAACAAAAGAGATGAAAACCCTAGCTCATCTAGTCATACATCCACATATAAGGTAGTTTAAGAACCTACCTTACTTCCAAGGTCAAGGATGCTTCAAATCTTACTTTCAACAACTTTAAAACTCTCTTAGAGTCACAAATCAACACTTAAACCCTTCTTTTCTCCTTCTTGGCTAATGAGATATGATCCAAAGAGGAAAGATTTTGGCTTCCAAATGATTTAGGAGATGAGAAACAAGCTCAAAAATTAGATAGATGTTGAAAAAACAAGAAGCAACCAAGGATTTGAGAGTTTATGAAAGAAACAATGGAAGAAAGCAAGGGAGAAGGAGGGTTTGTAACATCCCTAACTCCAGGGATAGCCTGATATAGAGAGGAGCCGGTCCTGAGGTAGAGAAGCTAGTCCTAAGGTGGGTGCAGAATAGGAAATAGTTGGATTATAGTGGCAAGTGGCAAAATTGTAAATAATAGATTTCGATTTTTAGGAGGGGCATTAAAATAAAAATATCGATTTCGGGAATTTGTGGGCCCCATGATACTGAAAGCTAAATAATATATATGTAACAACCTTATAAATAATGTTTTATACACATGGTTTTAAATAAAAAATATGAGATTGCTCACACTATAAGTTAGGTAAATTGAGTGACTTAGAAAAAGCCACACCATCCAAGTATTAAGAATAGTTTCCTAGAACATGAGGAATTGACTCGGTAAGAATCTATACTATCAGAAAACATAAATATCTGCCAAGAAACTCTAGGATACGTGGCTAGAAATTAGCCACAGTGGTCATCTTGGTGGACACAAGATGACCACTCAAAATTTGGAGTTAAGAGGATTTAATTTTTATTTCAAGTTCAACCAGTGAGAGTCATCCATTAAGCAAGACTTAATAAGGAAGAATACTCATTTTTCTCTCATTTTCCTCCTCAAAATTTTGTGCAAACTCTTCCCCTCTTGCTCTCTCTCTATATTTATTTTTCATCTCAACTTACCTAAACTCTTGAGTTTTGCTTGTTTTTGCCTACATACCCAACATATTTCACCTGTTTATCATCAAGAAGCCTTAATACAAGCCAAAAACTCCTTTTTTTAAGTCATATAAATTCAATCAAGCAAGAAGCAAGAAGGAATTTGTGCTCATCTTGAGACTTTAGAGAAGCAAAGGCACCAAAAGAATCAAAGTTAAAGAGCTACAAGCTTTGGATTTGAGGTAGGATTCTTGAGACTTATTGTATTCTAGGGTTTTCTTTTGCATCATCTTTGATTTAGCCATGTAGAGCTTGTATGATGTTAATAGGATCTTTTCTAGTGGTTTAAGGTTAAGGAGACTTGATTAGAGTTGAAGATTAGATTAGAAAACCAAGATAGTCATAAAATAGAAAAACTATTGTAGGGGAACTTAGAAGCTATCCATAATGCAAAGGCTATACCTTAACCTATAGAATTCAATTCAAAGTAAAACAAATTTTAAATGAAACTTGATTTGAAGATGAATCCAACCATATAAATCATAAGTCCATTGGACTTGAAATAAAGGAGTTATGATTTTTAGAAATAAATTGTTAGTTAACACCCCTAGTCCTGACTAGTGTGCAATTAGATTGGCATAACTCATCCTACATAATTCAATTTGAGTGAAACTACTTTTTTTAGAAAGTTAACACATAGAGAATCATTTCTATAAAATTTTAGAATTAGTTCATGAGTATATTATTCCTAGTAAATTTTTAAATTTCACTTATATTCTATTCGGGTTAAAATAGGGTAGCACAAATAAGGAGCTCATAACCTAAGCTCTACCTCCTCAATTAGAGTGAAACGTATTGGATTTGAAAGAAGGTCTATATATGTACATCCTGGTAGAATTTCATATCAAAAGAATGTAAGATGAATTTTTAGTGATTTTCTAAGTTTAGGTGTGCAAGTTTATCCTAAAACAAGGCAGTCTTGCCTAAAATTTTAATAACTTAAGCTATACACCTCGAAAGTTAGTGAAACTAGAGAGATTTAAAAGTAGACTAATAGCGATATATTTTGTTGAAATTTGATATTAAAATAAATTAAAATGGAATTTTAGTGTAATTTAGAAATTCTAAGTAGATTTAAGAAACATGGGACATCTTGTGAATTGCATGACCTAGAGGTTCCAAAAAAACCATAAAGAACCAAATGGATTGAATATTTATACAACTACATACAAGAATGATGCTATGTTGGCGTATTATTTATGATAGTCATACTTAAACTCTTATTGGTATCATGTTGAGATCATGATTTCTATGATTGGCTGGCTATTATTGTTGTTGTCTATTTTGAAAACCTTTATAATTCAGCTGTCATGCTGCCCGATTATCGTTACAAGTATATGAATTATGTAGCATAATCATAAGCACATCAAGCATATTTTGCAAGCAAAGATATGAAGCACATGTAAAGATTTATGTGGCATCCTCATGCATGACCATGTACAAGAAATGCACATAAATCATGCAAATATATGAACAAACAAGATGGAGTCCCTTCACTTGGAGGCAGTTATGAGATCCCTCCATTTGAAGGCAGTTATAATAAAAGATGAGATCCCTCTATATTGGAGGCAGTTACACAATGAGTCCCTCCAATTTAGAGGCACATGGATCCTCTTGTAGGTTAGTACTGTGTGACGACAGTCATGAGATGAGCTCATTTTCCAGATCAGGATACCTAATGGCAGTAAAGATTGCAGACACCCTAGGAATGACTATATGTAACTCGTAGGTGTGTTACGTAAAAAAAGCCAAGAAAGATTAGTGTACTTGCATGATTATATGAGATGCATTTGCATATACATAAATTATATTCTTTTTGTTACTATTATGAATATGCTCTCTTAATTGTCAAGTGTATGAATAAAATTAACAAGCTTTGGAAGGATATTTTTGAACTTTATAAAATTAAATCTATAGTTGATATGACATGATCACCTTTTTTTTTTTATAATAAACCAAAGCAACTAGAGATGATGACGACAACACTATATGTGGTAGTCTAGGATATCCTACTGAGAATTTATAATTCTCACCCCTATGTATATTCCCATGTCATCTCTAGATAACTTAGGAGATTTTGATGATGGCCATCCTGAATGAAGTTGATCAAGATTGGATAAACGGCTGAAAGTTGCTGTCAAACAGGTCCATTTATTTATTAGTAACAACTCCTAAATGTAATATTATGACTTAAGTATGGTATTGTGTTTAGGAGAGTGTTATAGGGCTCAACTAGTGTGGGCTAAGAGAGAAAGAGAAAATGATGCCAGCTTTGGGGTTTCTTATGATATTTAGGGTGATTTTTTGAAAAAGTAAGGATGACTCACTTACTAGGGTGTGTGGTCCATATTAATTCTTGACTTTTCGACCATATAGCCCACTCTGGACCACATATAATATGTGTGATCTTTTGATGATTAAACTCTCATATTTTAAATCTCTACTAGTTCAATTTTTTGTGTTTTGAGATATTGCTCTTAAAATATTTATGGTGTGGTTAAAATTCTAGTCCCAACAAAATTTTCTATATTGTATTATCACTTTTGTTATTCTATATTCTCCTCTCTATTTATAAATTTAGTGTTAATGGATACTTATATAATCGGGGTGTTACATTATATTGAAATGATCGGGCTAAATATGTGATTAAGTGTGATAGATAAGCTACAACATACATGACAAGGTTGCCATGCACAAACACCTATGTCCTTGTCATGCAAGGACCTAAAGTATGACTTTTCTAGACTCTTATAGTATGCTTCAGAAGCATAGTCAATCCATCCTTTGGTCTGGATAGAACAAACCGCTCTGATATCAAAATGTGACACCCTTCTAAATACAACATCATACTTAAGTCATAATATCACACTTAGGAGTTACTATTAGTAAATTAGCGGACCTTATTTTGTTACTTACTGTGCTTTTGGGACAATATACTAATTGTCCCATCATATAGAATAAAATATAAATAGGATTATAAAGAAAATATAAACTCCACTTGAAGACATAAAAGTTCACATCATGGTCACATTCACAAGTTTACATAACCATATTTCTTATCTTACTTAACAATATTTTAACATGTATAAAAGAGTTCCACTAAGAGCTATAGTGTAGCAAAACATCTTCCATCATGGAACTAGGCACATGTTGTCCAGTTTTGTAGTCTCTAGCATCACCTAACCCTTCTTGTTAGGATGCTTCAATCTCAATCACATACCCCCAGAAGGATCACTGCTATGGCCAATTGTTCCATCTGGGGATGATACGGGAATACACAGGAGTGAAAATAATAAATTCTCAGTAGGTAGTCCTAAGTTAACATAAATAGTGCCATCGTTATTACCCCAGCCACTTCGATTTATTATAAAAAGGTGGTCATGTCATAGCAAAATAAAGATTTCATTTTATAAAGTTTAAAACTATCCTTTGAAGTGGATTTCTTTTATTGAAGCAGTTAATCCAAGACTTGAAACATTAACGTAATTTATATTAGTACATATTTAAAATAGAACATAAGGTTTGAAATGAATGAATAAAATATTTCTCTTAATATATGTCTTTATTCTCTTTTCTTTGCTATACTTCTTTACTTTTTTGACTTTAGTACTTACTTTTAACTTAGAATGCCTTAACTTAGGTCAGACATCTTTCTCTGACTTAAGCAAAGGAATCCAGTTAATGGTCAGGTTCACTCTTTCTGACGATAACACACCTAGGCATTACGTCTCGTCGTCTTTAAGGTGTCAACATGTATTTGCACTTGAGCACTATGTATTGCCATCATCAGAGTGCAGTCTTAGACATGCCTCTAATTGGAGGGATCTCATCTTTTGGTTAATTGCCTCTAATTAGAGGATCTCATAATCATATTATAACTGCCTACAAATAGAAGGATCTCATAATTATAATATAACTACCTCCAAATAGAAGGATCTCATAATCAGACTAAGCTGACAAGGGAATTTATGTGCCAATAATTGGAGGAATCTAATCTTTAAGCCTCTAATTGGATGGATCTTATCTTTAATTAACTACCTCCTAGTGGAGGGTTCCCATATTTTCATATTCTTAACTTGCATAGTTTGTTCATACTTGTACACGAGGATATTTGATGCACTTATGCTCATGCTAGGTGCTTTCAAAATATTCCTGCCAAAAATTCGGTAGTGTGATGGCTGTAATGTGAAGGTTCCCAAAATTTACAGTAGTAGATTCAATAGTTAGTCTATAGAAAAGAACAATCTCAATACGTACATCAAAGTCTCAATCACATACATATTTATATAAGGTAAGGAATGCCTAAATCACAAGGATTCTAATGAATAGCGGTACCATGACATATATATTAACATGGCAGTGAAACCAGCATATATCCTTCATTCTATTCATTAATTTTGGTCCCGTATAGTTTGGAGACCTAAATTAAGTTATATAAGTAATATGACTACAAATTAGATTTAGATCCCTTAATTCTGCCTAAATTTATAAATTACACCAAAATTCCAACTTAAATCCTTTTGAGCTCAAATTCTACATAAACATTGCCCTATGAGTCTATTTTCAAGCTTATTGGTCCCACTAAGTTGTGATAAGTATAACTTAATTTATTTATGTTTGATCCACTACTATCTTGTTTTGGTACAAACTTGGATACCTAAAAGTGAAAAACCACTAAAAATCCATTCTTCATCATTTTGTTATGAAATTTTATCATCTTATATTGACTTGAACCCTCTTGCAATCAAACTAAGTCCCACTAAGTTTGGCTAAGCAAAGCTTAGGTTATAAGCTCTACATTGGGACTGTCCAGTTTTGACACTTATAGTGTAACATTCCCATATAATATTATAGAAAATATTGAAAATGTCATTGGGCAAATTTTTATTATTTACAGCCTTGCTGCTGAACATTTTTGAAAATGACATTTAGGTCCTTATGTCAATTGAATTAGCAGAATAAGGTTTTAAACGAAGCAAAACCACGTAGCAAAAATGTAGAAACTCAATTCTTGGCAAATTGGGCCACGGAGGTATCCACATGTGAAATGATGTGGGATGCCTTAGACTTATTAAAAATTACAAAAATGTCATTAGCCATGGAAAGCAGAAAACAGAAGGCCCTAAATTTCCAAAACATTTAAATTACACCGTTAATCGATTTATTTAATTTTATTGAGCTTGTAAAGTTAATTAAAAGTTAATTAAAGGCTAACTAGGAGTTGATTAGAAGTTAATCAGAAAGATTAGAATTAAGAAGAATTAAAATAGACATATAGAACCTCTTACAAAACTATTTAGTAATGTTTTGTCAGTTTGAAGGAAATTGGTAGAGTCTCGGTATTTTAAACCACCGGAACCAAATCAATAAAATTACACATCAAAAACCCTAAGGTTTTGTGGCTCAGAATTTAACCACTTCACCTCTCAAGTGGCATCATTCATACCACAACAACATAAGCATTATTGGCTCACTTATGAGCCAATTGAGGTAGCAACCAATAGGAATCAAAGGAGCTAACTACCACCACCATCAAATCAGATTTTTCCTTCTTTCTCTTCCCATTTTTCGTGCTCTCTTTAGCAGCCCTCTTTCTCTCCCTTTTTCTTCTTCTTCTTCATCTCCTCATCCTTATTTCTTCACCCTACTTCCATGCCTTCACCAAACTTTGCATCCTTTCTACTACAACCTAAGCTTTGGATGTAGGATTCAACTTTTGTTCTTGATTTTTATGGATTGTGGCTATTTGAAATTTTACTTTGCTTCATTCATTTGGTGATATATTGGATGTATTTGATGATTTATGGTTGGATTATCATGAAATTTTGAGTTGGAATTAAAGTTAGAAGGAGAAAACTAGAAGAATGGAGAATCAAGATGCTGTCTAGGTAAGAAACCCTATGACAGTCCGTACAACGGAGTGTACGACTCCGAATACAGTCATTTAAATTTAATAAAACTATTTTTATTCAAACTAGATATCTAGGGTTTTCCAACCATATAAATTATAAGGCTATTGGATTAGTATTGAGGGAGATATGAATTTTGAAAATTTGACCTAGGTTTTTGAGTTTAATTCTGGGCAGATAAGATTGTTCAGTTAAAACTTGCCCTATACAACTTGGAATTGAGGGAAAAAAACTTTGCTAGAAATATTACACATAGGAGAGCACCCTATAAAAATTTTAAAGTTAGATTCGACCCCAATTGTTCCCAGTAGTTCAAGGAAGTCGCCCTAAGTTCAAACTGGGCTAAAATAGGGCAATCCAGAAGGGTTGAATTGTAGAGCTTATAACTCAAGCTCTACTCAAGAAAATGAAATGGGACTTCTTGAAAATGAAAGATCGTCCTATTAGCTTTAATATGATACAAATTTTGTATCATTTTAACTAGTTTTTGATTTTTAGTGAATTTTACTTTTAAGTATGCAATTCTGGCTAGCTACAGGGCAGACTGAGATAGACCCCTAATAACTTGGTACATTTATCCAAATTAGATGGAACTAAAGAGGTTAGAAAATAGATATACAACACTCCAACATGTCCAAAATTTAGATCTAAATAAGTTAAATAGAAATTAAAGCTTATTTTACCAAAACTGAGTAAGATGATAGCAACTTAAATCGGAGTGCAAATATTATTTCTATGAGATTAATATTGATGTGTGAATGCACTGTTGTGATTTTTTTTGGATAATTAACTGTCTGAGTGTTGGCACTATTCACAGGAAGGCGGACTCGATTTGTTATGCTGCCGAATTTTTGGCAGAACTATATAAAACTATGAGTGTTTGTTTTACGAGAAATTTATGATATGAATAGCTATACAATTATGAATATGTTATGGTGATACGATCATGAATTATTCTTATGAGAGCATACATATTTGTATATGAATGAAGGGAGAATATATGAGATCCCTTCACTTAGAGGCAGTTATTTGGGCCTCTTCAGGTAAAGGTTGTTAAAAGATAAAGATGTGGGTTCCTTCGCTCGGAGGCAGTTGCACATTGGGTCCCTCCTTGTGAAGGCAGCTAAAACTTTTGGGTCCCTCTATGTTGGAGACAGTTAGCCAACTGAGTCCCTTTGACCTAGAGGTATGTGGGTCCCCTTGCAAGTCAGTACTATGTGACGACGGTCACAAGTTAAGCACACTCCTATATTAGGCTACCTAAGGGCAACAAAGCTTAAAGGCAAGGATATATATATGCAGACATCCTAGGGACGACGATATGTAACACCTAGATGTGTCAAGTAAAGAAAGCAAAGGAACACAGCAGCATATGTATGATCTTATGATGAACAGTGCATACATACAAATAATGTTTGTTATTATCATCATTATAATATTGCAAGTAGGCTCTTTTTATCAATATTATTATTATTATTATTATTATTATTAAGAAATATTGTTAAATAGACAAGATGTGAGTCCCTTGACTTGGAGGCAATCATTTGGGTCCCTCCCTATAAAAGCAGCTAAAACTATTGAGTTCCTCTACTTTAGAGGCAGTTGGCGAGCTGAGTCCCTCAATTTTAGAGGCATGTGGGTCCCCTTGTGGGTTAGTATTATGTGACGATGATCACGAGTTGAGTTCACTTCCAGATCAAACTATCCCAATGGCCGTAAAGATTAAAGAAAGTTAATGAAAGCCAAGAAAGATAAGTGCACTTATATGATTATATGATCTACATCTGCATATGTATAAGTCATATTCTTTTTATTTATTTTTGTCTTGAAGCTACTCTCTTAATTATCATGTATGTGAAATAAAATTGACCTAGTTCAAAAAGGTATTTTTGAACTTCATACAATGAAATTTATAGTTGATATGTTATGATCACTTTTTATTAAATAAACTAAAGCAATTGAAGATAATGACGATAACACTATATGTGATAGTTTAGGAAATCCTACTAAGAATTTATAATTCTCACCTCTATATATATTTCTGTATTAATCTCTAGATAGGTTAGGAGATAGTGAAGACAGTCATCCTAGACAAAGTTGATTGAGATTGGTGGATGACTGAAGGTTGCCGCCAGATAAGGTCCATATATGAGCTAGAAACAACTCTTAAGTGTGAAACTATGATTTAAACATGATACTGTACTTAGAAGGGTGTTTCATATTGCACGGGCACTTAATCTCGGGATGCACACTTTCATTTAAAAGTTAGCAAATCCTATATTTTATTTTGGGAGAAAAGCTCACTCCCTCCCCTTTTCTGAATCAACTTATAACGGTAGCTAATTTTTTAATATTATTTTTATTCGCTTTTGAAAGAAGAGATATAATAATATATAGGTGACTGAAAAAGTCAAAACAATCACTAATGCATATAAAATAAAATTACAAGATTACCAACAACTATAAGTTGATGTAAAGGGAATTATTATTGTTATTATTATTATTATTTTGTTTAAAATAAAATATGGAGTATTTTAACCTAGTTGAAATTAGCTAAGGAGCTATTTACGTTTAGTTTATTCAAATGATTTAATATTTTATGTTTAAAAGGGTTGAAGTATTGTGGATAAAAAAGATAATATGTTACACAATCATGATGGTTTGCTAGAGAAACCGTTGGCAAACGCATGTGCTAATTCTAAATGGAACAACAAAAATGATGAGATAAAAAAAAACTAAGGTGTAAATTCCATATCTATTCTAGCAATTGCATCTACAACAATACTTCATGTTGGTTAGCAATTTTGATAAAGGGAAAAAAAAAAAGGTAGCTTTGGGAGGAATTTACTTTTATATTTAATCAACTCATTTGTTATGTTAAAAAATAAAAAAGCTAATTCAAGTTAAATTAATTAAACATATTTTTAATATTCACGGTTGTTTTAATAGCTAAGGGGCCTCACTAATAAACTTACAACAATTAAGATTTCTTTTTAAAATTAAATTTAATATAATATTAATATAAAAAATTTTATATTATTATGTAATTATATATTTTTATTTATTAAATTTTTAAGATAATAAGTAATTAAATCAAATATTTTTATTGATATGATAATATATAATTAAATATTTATATAAATTTTTTTATATTAAAAATACATTAAAATTAAACTTTTTTTTAAAGCCCAAACTGTGATCAATTTTAATTTTTTCAAAAAATAAAAATAAAAATAATAAAAAATAAAATAAAAGACCAAGAGAATTTTTTATTAGAATTCATTTTCTACTTCCTCTAGCTTTCTTCCCCGTTCTTTTGGACATATACTTTCGAGTTCTGTTGTCCTTTGTCCCCAGCAAAGTTTGGTGTCAGCGTCCCAAAAATTGTGGTTTGGTAATCAAGTTGTTGCTCCAAAGTTATCAACTTTAGACAATGTTTTCAAAGCTAGTTACCTCTTCTCTAGCTTCATCATCCCCTTGTGCCCCCTTCCATTCCCACAAGCTGTGTTGGTCTAAACCCTTATCAAAACAAGCCCCGGAATTTCTTCTCCGTAGCCACAAAAGGAGTTTGTCTCTCCCCTCTTATTTGGGTTCTGAAAGTGAAAGGGGTCTTCGTTCAATTTGCTTCTCCAACGCTAGAGACAAATCTGAAACCAAGTTTCCGGACAAGGTACGAGCTTTTTCACCTACCTTCTTCTTCCTTTTGTTGTTGTTGTTGTTGTTGCCTCCTTAAGGGGAAAAAGAAGAGAGAAAAAAGGGTGGCAGATAATGTGATTCTATTTGCATGGGTTTTTTATTCGGATTCACTCAGTGAGACTTGTGACGCCTACGAAGTAGAGGTTTTTTTTTTTTCTTTAGTGTTTACTTTTGTTTCTAAGACTATATATATGAAAAGAGATGATATGACTAACTTGTATTCATTTGTATTATTCTCTTTTTTCAGGAATCTGGATTGGAATGGCCTATTCTCCGGCGGTGGGAGGTGCCTTGGCAATGGCAAACAGTTACATTAACCTCTCTGGCCTGTGGATTGGGGTGTGTTTTGATTATTTATCATGCTTGCATATCAAACATCAAATAATTCAAATCCATGTTGGAAATATCATGTAGAAACATGTGACCTGTACTGTTGATTTGTGTTTAGTTAGTTATTTTCCAGGGTTTTTGCATCTTCTAAGTGCCTGATTGTGTTCGATTTTGAGTCACTAATCTTTTTCCAGCCAGTTTTGTGTTGACAGGTTTGGTTGAGGCAGCTGCTGTACAACATCTGGGGATTCAGTTCGATGAGCTAAGTTTAGATGAAAAGTCGGAGATAATTTTTGTGGAGCAGGGGTATGCAAAATCTTCGTTTAGACTTTTACCCTTGTACTTCTATAGGTTTTATGATAATTGTGAAGCAGCTTCTACTTTTTGGTTTTGGTGATCATTGTTAAGAATGTTGAAGTGATGTGGGCATTTTATATTTATAACCGGATCACAGGATGATGCTCATGATAGTGAGTGATATGCTTAAGTTTAGACAGTCATTGACCTTATTCTCTTATTATTTTCTTGCTCCAAACTTAAAACTTTGAGAATGTCTGAATGCTTGCTTTGTAACATTTTCTTTTAACTTTAGGCCTTTGCCTTTTTAACTAGTTTCCTTATTTCCTTATTTGGGAAGCACATAGTCATCTAGATCCATCGAAATACCATAAAACACTTTTTTATAACTTATAGTGATTTGAATTTTCTTTCTGATGTTAAAGTGTACACTCTTCAGGGTTGGATTCTTATTTTTGTATTCTTTTGGCAGCCTAATAACTGCTGTTGTACTTGGAATTATTTATGGTATTGCCAACAATTACCAGCCACTCCCAGAAGACTTCTTCAAATATGGTAATGGTCATCTAAAAAGTTTTCAAATTTTTTGTAGGACACGCAAACGGTTTCAAATGTATATATTAATGACTGTTATCCTGCCTAAAACCCTGTTACTTAAATTATTTACCAATTTGCTTTAATTTTTAAGGTTCACTGCTATTGATGCCAACCAGTTTGTCCCTTGCAGAATGTGTTGTATCTTCTCTGTATAATTATTGTTGCAGCTTGTCATTTTATAACTCATTTTAGTCAGATGTTAAACTTGTAATTGGTTTATATGTATAGTGTTAGAATATGTTACTCAGTTGCTTATCCTATCTTCATTAAATGGCAAAACAATGTTTCAGATTGGAGAGAACCTTTAAATCTTAAAAAGGGGTGGCTTTTATGGGCAGGAGTCGGACTAGCTGGTGCCCTAATTGTCATTGGTTTGCCAGGAGCTGCCATGTCCTTCTTTAGTGGCGAAACTCCAGAAAGAGAGGTAAATAATCTGGACTTTTCACTCGCAGATACAGATTTGATTATATATGTTTTCCATCTGGTGAACTATTTACATCACAGTTTTCAAAGGGCCAATTTCTGCCACTGAAACAGCATAAGTACTGACTACTGATCCTACTTATCTTGGATTTCCTTCAAAAGATTTGTAATATGTTGCCATCATGGTATGGAGCCTCCCTGCTAACTATAGTCAGATTGGTTTTGTTGGATGCTGAGTATGAAATATGAATCAACTATCCTAATATACCTTAGTAGAACTAAGCTGTAACAGGGTTAAATTATTTGTTATCTGTCCAAGATTCATAATTTATTAATGGGAATTAATCTTATGGGATTTTGATCTTGTGAGGATCTCTTATTAGCTTCCATAATATTCTTTTCAGACTGACGCTCTTGTTACATTGCTTCCGTTAATTGGATCTTCAAATGTCAGGTACTTTTCGATAGATATTCCCTATTGTTGGTAATTAGCGTTTATTTTAGGAAGGATTTTCTGATCTAAGTTATTCTGTTTTGTACAGATTAGGAAGAATAGAATATTTCGTTTATTAGGTAATCAATATCTTTGATTTTATCTTTCATTTAAGAGGAGATTATTTCCTCCTTTATTTTAGGAATAGAATCAGATGTACAGATTCTACTCAGGCCTATTTATCTGGCCTTTGTAACCTCTTCCAAAATATAGAAAAATACCTTTTCTACACCTATTTATGGGTGTTTGGACTTTAAACTTTTGCCTATGTGGTGCTTTGCAAATTTTTACATACCTGGCCCGAAGTATGGATGAAAGAGGAGGGTTTTGTTAAGTAGTTGATAGCCAACCTAAAGCCTTGTGAATCTTCGTGGACACGAATGTACGATGTTTACACCAAAGGTCGACATGAGCCCCCATGTCTTTACCTTCGTCTTGGATGTGCTTATTGAACATATCCAAGAATCAATGCCATGATGCATGCTTTTTGCAGATATTGTACTTGTTGGAGAGTTGAAGATGCAATGAATGGGAAGTTAGAGCTCTAGAGACAAGCTTTAGAAGCACGCGTCTTTCATTTAATTAGAAATAAGTTGGAATATATGGAATGTAAGTTTAGCAAGAGGCACATAAATTCTAGATTAGAAGTGAAAATTGGAGATCTTACCAAGTCACGCAATTCAAGTACCTTAGGTTCTTCATCCAAAATGACGGGGAAATAAAGAGAGATATGAATCAGAGAATTCATACTTGGTGGATGAAATGAAAGTGTCTTCAGTATTATTTGTGATATGAAAGTACCACTCATGTTAAAGGGAAAATTTTATTGCACAACTATAAGGCTGTGTTGGGAACCTGGTCATTAGAGAGCGAAGAGCAGTAGAAATTCTGGTATATTAATGGAACTGAAGCTGATATTAGTGCGATACCAGTATGAGTGTAGAAATAAGAACAAGAAAGTAAATGATACACTGAGTGTTCGAGAGACCTAGCACTCTCCCAAAGCTAATAGCCTTCCAATCCAATTTTTGCCTACCTTCTCATTTCTTCCCTCCCCTCTATATATTATTTCCCTCACCTTATAATAGAATCACATGGTATCTCCCTCCCCCACTATCTCCTGCTGACTCAGCAGGTAGTTACACAAGACTAAGCCCCTCATTCTCTCTCCTCTCCTCTCACATACTTAGCAATTGCCACTAAAGACCACTTTATAATCTAAGGAACCTAACAGACTGGCACTAGTGTATCAGACTGAATGTTGGGCGATGTTCCATGTGGTAGAGATGAAGATATTGTGTTGGATGAGTGGACAAAAAGTTTGGGTAGCACCTAAAAAATGATAGAATCTTGCCTTTAGTGATTTGGTTATGTGAAGAGAAGCCTTGAAGCCCCGGTAAGAAGAGTAAATCAAGTGGACAGTACAATATGGGTAGAGGTAAATGAAGACCAAGAAAGAGTATAGCCAAAACTATTAAAAAAGGACTTAGATTTTAATGGCTTGTCTATAGACATGGTTTTTGATAGAGCACACTGACATCGGCTGATCTATATAGTCAACCCCACCTACTGAGAAAAGCCTTGTTGTTATTGTATGGGTGTTTGGACTTAATATCTCTGCAAGTTTCAATGTAGGTTCTTTATCCTAGATTCGTTAGTAAGTAATTGATTATGGTCATTTTCATTGTAGTACTGCTTGCTTGGTGGGAACCACAGGTGTTCTTGCTCCACTTCTTGAGGAGACTGTATTTCGAGGCTTTTTTATGGCTTCCTTGACTAAGTGGTATTGTGCCTTGTTCTTTTGCTTTGAGTTCCACATGACATATTAAATATGTTGGTTGAAGACATTTCAGTTTGCCTTATAATTAAGGAACTTTTTATTTATTTATTTTTCTTTTTTTCGTTTTCATAAGAGTATGGATTACCCCTGGCCTGGCCTTGAACTTTTATCTATTTGGAAATTATCACTACGAATTTTTAAATCAAGAATTAGCCCTAAACTTTAACAATATACCCTTTAATTTAAAATTTTTTGACTCACTATCAAATTTACGCTATTGATTAATTTATTTTTTAAAATTCAAATTTTGAACGATTTTAAATAGCTAAGTTAATAGATAAAAAGCCCTAAAATGAAAAAACTAATGCATTGGTTAGAGCCCTTTAAGTCCAAAGTTTAGGTTCAGGACTTCATCTTTTCTCATAATTTTTTTTAATATAAAAAACTCTGTTTGTAAATGTGTCTCAAAATTTAAAGATTTAGTCCAAGTTGCTTGCTTTGGTTCAGCATGTTTTATGTTCTATTTGAGTGTTACTGGTATGTAGTGTCTTACGATTGCTGCTTCCTTAATCTCACTGTAGGGTTCCCACGCCTGTAGCTATCATCATTAGTGCTGCTGCATTTGCTCTTGCCCATCTCGCTCCTGAAGAATTTTCACGGCTGTTTGTTTTAGGTACTGTGTAAAATACAAGATTACACGATCTTCAGAACGTTACCTTGCATTTTGTGGCTTTATATTAAGAACAAATGAGGCAAAAAAGAAGGGGAAGAACCTATTTTCTTTCGAAAGCACCTATTGTTCATCCATCTTCAGTGAAGAAAATTAACAGAAATTTGCAACATATCTAGGGACTTTTATGGGGATTTCATATGCTCAAACTCGCAACCTTCTCGCTCCCATCACCATCCATGCTTTATGGAACTCAGGAGTTGTATTAATTCTTACATTTCTCCAGGTATATTCATATCACTATGAAGGTGTTCTTTCTTACTGGGGTTTACTGTTGAACATGTTATGTAAACCTTTTATTTTAACAGCATTAAGAGTGCTTCTTCACCCGTTTGTTTGTAAACAGCTTCAAGGATACTTTATTGAAGAATTGTTGCAGACATGATGGGAACATTTTGTATTCCTGTGCACAAATGTGGAGCATCTACAGATCCATTTCTTCGCATAACTCTGCTCCCTTTACCTGGTGAAAATATAGTTAGATTATTGTTAGGGAGAGAAGTAGTGGAAACTAGCTGTTTGATCATGGCAAATAAAATATGCACTGAACTTGAACATTTGATGTTGTAACTTAGCCTATGAAAAAAGCCCAACCTTAGAGGCTATCCTATTGGGTGAGAATTTCATTACTTATTAAATGCCGCATTGAGCTTGTTTATTTCGTCCGTATGAAATTAATAATATTTTAAGCATATGATTATCTAGTACAAAGTTCTGATTAACTGATTTTTTTTTTTAAATATATGATAATGAAGCCAAGAACTAAGACATGGAGCGTATGAATTTCTATGTAATCTGTGTGATACAACAACACTTTCAAATTGGTTGGCTGTTTGGTGGCAGGTGGTAGCTTGCTTCTACGTGCACCCATTAGATGATATATTAATATTAATGGAGTGGTGCGTGTCATAAATTCGTAATTGAGTGGTCGTGTTCCTAGAGGCGGCTGCTTCATGTTTTGTTTCTTATTTGAATACACCAAACTGGAAAAGTTTTGCACATTGCTGTGTCCGATGAAGTCTTCACTGCTTTAACACTGGAATCAAACCACTCTTACGAAAGGAATTAATAAATAATCATTATGGTGATTTATATAGAGATTAATCTTTTTCTCAAAGTTAATTCTTGTTGGTTGAAAGATTAGGATTTTCTTATTTTTCTGAATAATAGGATAGTATCGTGTTATGAGGATCATAAACTACTTTTTTGTGGAGGCTTGGAAGCTCGTTGCACAAGTGATCACGACTCTACGCAAAGTAGAATGTCTCAAAAAAAAAAAAAAATGAGGGGATTTATATCCTTGGTGAATAAATATTCATTATGTTGTGTATTCATTTTATGTGGATACTGTGTTAATTTATATTTCATCTATTATTGGATGGAGTGTGAATTTAGTCCAAGTAAGGTCTATACTCTATTCAATGGTGGGTAAAGTGTGAGTCGGTATAATATGCTATACAAAATGAGTACAAAAAATATTTGTAATATTCATTGCTAGAAATTTCAACATCACTTAGAAGTTGTCTCTGCCAGCTGCAATTTGCAAATAGTAGCCGGTAGGCTCGCCCAGATAGTCATGGCTTCTTTATTTAAAGGCAAGTAGCTAACCCAAGTCCACTTTAAGAATTGTATCATGTGGAGTTTGCTTTGTGAGCGGTGAAAGAGGACAGAGACAAGAAATATTGATGTCCGTGATGTAAAGTAAGCTGAAAGGATGGCAAACTTGGTAATTTTGAAAATTGGGAAATAAAAACTTCAAAATAATTTCGTTAGCTGAGGGCAATCTTTCGTAAAGAGTGGTTATTATTATTATTATTATTTTGTAGTAAGAGTCATTCTTTAGCGGTCATTCCTTAGCGTTTCTTTTGGATACAAAATTTTAGAATTAAAGAAAAGAGAAGACATTTTTCATTTTTATGAAGTTATATAATTTTGGATTTATTTCATGTATAGTCAGTATGAAATTTTTTTTATACAGTTATTTAATCATGTGTAACCATGTCATTAAATCTATTTGATTTTTATCATAACTATTTCAAAAATTATACACAAGTTAAAATTTGATTGGTTGATAGTGTAAACTATTTTACACTGATTGTGCATCAAAATTAATCTCAATAATTTTTATAAAGCCAACAGAAAGATAATGAGAATG
This sequence comes from Pterocarpus santalinus, assembly GCA_031439595.1. Lineage (NCBI taxonomy): Eukaryota > Viridiplantae > Streptophyta > Magnoliopsida > Fabales > Fabaceae > Pterocarpus > Pterocarpus santalinus. The sequence goes on from CM062531.1 coordinate 19,675,329, forward strand.
TTATATGATAGTCTATCATTTTATTATGGATTTAATTTTGATATACTGTCAATATAAAATTTTTTTACATAATCATTCAATCATATATAGTTACGTCATTAAAAATATTTAACTTTTATCATAATACTATCAAAAGTTATATAAAATCCAAAATATAATTGGTTAATAGTGTAAAATATTTTATGCTAACAATGTATTAAAATTAATTTATTTCATTATTTTTATTTTGAAAAACTTTTAAATTAAAATAGATTTCATAAAATTAAAAACTTATCTCCTTTCTTTTTCTCCTTAATTATAATTTTAATGCTATTATTGAGATAAAAGATGAATTTTGATATACTATAAATATAAAATATTTTACATTATTAGTTAATTAAATCTTATCTTTTTATATAACTTTTGAAATAATTACGATACGTCAAATAGATTTAATAATGTGGCTACACATAATTTGATAATTGCGTAAAAGGAAAAAGGTAAAAGAACACTGAATGCCCATTTAAATGTGTCACTGTTGTATGCCAATGAAACGTTTAGTTTTCCCCGATGTAAGCCAATCGAATAATGCTTTTCACTTATAATTTTGCATAGGCACAACTGCTGAAATGCCGTTTGAAAGATAAACACAACCTTATTTTCTTTTAAACTTAGATGGGTCGCCTGGAAAGTAAGTATATGATTGTAATTGTAAGAGTTATATAAGTAATTAATGCAAGAAGATAACTATTTTGGGATACTGTATAATTCTGGTACTTATTAATTTTATATATAGTGAAAATAAGAGATTAATTTTGATTAGTGATGAGCATGGGTTGGGTTGGGTCAAACCCACGGTCCGATATATATTAAAAAAATTACTTATTAAAATATATCAAAATATATAATAAAATATAATAAATTTAAACATATATAACATAAAAATCAAATCTTTTAATAACTATAGTAATCTTAATATCAATAAATTTTAAAAAATATTCATAAGTCCTAAAAGCTTTCAAAATAGCATATTTAAGTTCTAATAGTTTTCAAGAAAATATATAAGTCCTAAAAATATAACAAATTATATAAGCTTATTGAAATTAGTGCCATTACATATGACATGTGGCTTGACATAATTATTAACTTTATTCTCAATCTTTTCAAGATATATTGTATTATCCAAATGATCCTCTAGACTCTCATCAGAATAATCTATCAAATGCTCCGTCAACTTCTCATAGGTGGGTTGGATTGGGTTGTGTGGGTAAAAAATTTTCAAACCTACGACCTAACCTTTATCTCATGGGTTATAAATTTTTGAACCTAACTTGACTTGTCAACCCAGCTAACCCGTATTTTGTGGATTAGGTTGAATTCGGTTAAAACTTGTGGATTGGTGGATTAACTCAATCTGATGCCCACCCCTAATTTTGATATATATTGTTAGTGTAAAAGAGTTCTACACTTCAAGCCAATAATATATTTTTATGTGTGTGATGTTTGAGATAATAAAGTTAAAGGTCAAACACTCTAACTAATACGATAATATATAATTAAATATTTATGTAAAAAGGGTGTACACCAACAATATATTAAAATTAAATTTTTAAGATAAATCAGTAACAATAACTAAGTCTTGTTCCACTATGTTAGGTCCACTACATAGATCAGATGATGCCATAATGTTCTGTAATAAATCATATTTATATTTAAACTATTAAAATATAAATCTCTTTTAATAGTTTCACCTATGATTTTTCTAGATCTCCGTCCATGTCTAGCCATCGGATTACCTTTCATCTAACCTACTCTCCTTACTAGAGCCTCTACAAGTTTTCTCCACACATATCCAAAGAACGTATGATGAAATTTTAATATCTTTTCTACAATAGGCACTACCCCAACTTGCTTTCTAATACACTAATTCCTAATCCTATTCTGTCTAGCTTGTCCACTTATCCATCATAGCAACTTCACCTCTACAATATTTAGCTTATTTTCTTGTTAACCTTTTATTATCCAGCATTCAATTTTCCCTTAAGCTTTAGCTATACTTTATTTTTAATCACAAATAACATCCGCAACACTCCTCCACTTTAATCACCCAACTTGAATCATATGGTTTACGTCTCCCTCTATTTCCCCCATCATTTTGAATAATAAATCTAAGATACTTAAATTTTGTAACTTGTGGTATGGTATTGTTCCAAATTTTTACTTCTAAGTTAGAATTTGTTCATCTCTTGCCGAACTTACATTCTATATACTCTAGCTTACTTGTAATTATTCGAAAACCATATGCTTCCAAAATTTGTCTCCACACTGCTAGCTTTCTATTTAGTTCTTCTCTTGATTCTCCTACTAGGACTATATCATCAGTGAAAAGCATGCACCATTACATTGAATATTGAATATGTCCAATAAGCACATCTAAAACTAGCGTGAAAATATAGGGATTGAAAGTTGACCCTTGGTGTCCAATACTTATAGGAAAATCGTCTGTCATCCCACTTTGTGTTCTCATGCTAGTTGTGACCCTATCATACATATCTTTGATTGCTTAGATATAAGCTATTCGAACTTCTTTCTTCTCTAGGACCTTTCATAAAACCTATTTTGGCACCCTATTGTATGTTTTTTCAAATCAATGAAGACCATATAAAAATCTTTCTAGTCACTCCACTATTCTCCATCAATCTTCGTAACAAATAAATCATTTCCATTGTAGGCCTTCCAAGCATAAAACCAAATTGGTTTACTATTATGTGAGTCTCTTGTATCAATCTCTGCTCAACTACCCTTTCCTATAGCTTTATATTATGGGTCATGAAATTAATCTATGTATAACTTGCACAATTCTGTATGTCTCCCTTGTTTCTATACATAGGGACTAAGGTACTCTTTCTCTACTAGTCCGACATATCTTTGGCCTTAGAATCTTGTTAAATAGCTTTGTGAGCCAACTTATGACCTTTCATCCTAGATACTTCCATATCTCAATAGGTATGTTATTAGGACTTACCACCTTGTAATTTTTTATTTGCTTCAAAGCCTCCTTAACCTCAAAGTCTCCAATTTGTGATAAACGGTATAATTTTGGTCTTTCTCTGTTGTATTTAGCCTATTTGATTGCAAAAGAGTCTTATGTCCTTTATTAAATAACTTGTGAAACTAATTGATCTTCCATCTTCCCTTCATGTCTTGTTTTATGACCAAAAATTTACCCTTTTCATTGTTAATGCATTTAACTTGGTCTAAACGTCTTTCTTCCCTCCCTTTAGCTAGCTTGTAAATGCATTTTCTTTCTCTCTCTTTAGTGCTTAAGGATTAGTATAACCCATCAAACACTCTAGCTTAGCTCGCTTCGCTCACTGCCTTTGTAGCTTATTTCCTAGCCATCTTATATTTTCCCTAATTTTCAACATTTCTGTGCAAGGACCATTCTTTAAACCACTTTCTTTTAACCTTAACCTTACTTTGCATGCTTGTGTCCCACCACCAAGATTCTTTACTTCTTAGTCCAAAGCTTTTTGATTCCCCAAGTGTTTCTTTTGCTACCTTCCTAATCCCTGTCACCGTATCTCATGCCACAATTTGTTTGCACTTTTTGTTTCTCCTAGCTTACTTCTTTTGCAATCCTTCTTTGGAGGTTTCTTTGCTTTTCTCCTTCAAATGCCACCACCTAATCCTTGAAGTCTTCTCTTGACCATTTTTCTTCACTCTCCTCGTTACCCCGTATATCCATGACTAAGACCCTATGCCAATTTGTTAGGCTCTCTTTAAGAATAACTTTGCAATTCGCACAAGGTTTTCTATCCAATTTTCTTATCAGAAAGAAATCGATTTGAGAACTTGTCAGCTTACTCTTGTATGTTATAAGATACTTTTCCTGTTTCCTAAAGCAAGTGTTAGCTATTATAAAATCAAAAATTAAAAAGAAAAATCCAATATACTCTTACTTTTGCATTTGCTAGCATCCTTTCCTACATGACTATTTAGATGTCCTCCTAAGAAAATCTTTTTGCCTAAAGGTATGCACCAAGCCTTCTAAATCCTCTGAAAATTTTATTTTATGGAGTTCTTCTAGTCCTGCCTATGCTGCATAAGCACTAATAAGTAAATAACATTAAAGGTGTTCTATTACAAACTTTAGAGCTATGATCATAACTCCTAACCTTTTAACCTCAACAACTTCATTCTTCCCGTATTTATCCACAATTATGCCCACTTCATTTCTAGATTTTGTTTTATCGATGTACTAAAGCTTAAACCTCAAAGTACCTAATTCCTTAACTGTCTCTTGCCCATTTAGTTTCTTGTAGACACATAAAATTTTATTCTCCTCCTAATCATGATGTCAACTATTTCTATAGATTTATCTATAAGTGTGACTACATTCCAAGTCCTAAAATATAACCTATCCTCTTGTGAGCTAAACTATTTACTTGCAACCATTCACAAAAATGCAATAACTCTTGCTTATTTGCATTGGACTTGGGCACCAATGCAACGACTACTGCTTTTTTGACGTTGTACATTTGAGCCATACAGCACGTTGCTTCCAAGTAATGACCTAGCATTAACACTATCCCATCTTTGATCCATGTCATAAAGATTCAACAAAATTTTCTGTTGACTATGTATGGGCTAACACAACCCTCCTCTTTTAAGATAAATCAAAGTTATAAAATACTTTATGATTAAAAGAAGAGTTTGCTAACCAGTGCCTCAAGGGTAATGTTAAGGAATCAAAAATAGAAATTTTTTTTAAGTTTCTAAGTTAAAAATTATACTTTCAACAAAAAAGTTTTCATGCTTAGATCCTTAGATCCTTAACCAGAGCTCTCACGGCACTCGTTTGCAAAACCCTTAAAACAATAAGCAAAAGTGATTTGATTTTTAATTATTCTTTGGGTGATAATTAACCATTCACTTGATGGCTTACTTGGTCTTTGCGACTTATGCTTCAAATTGAGTGTGGAAATCTCTCGAGAGAGTGATGAAACACAAAGCACACCAATTTATTGCTCTAAGGTGCATCTATTTTTGAAACTTCTCATAAGTCATCATTACCGTGAGGCAACTCCTTGTTGGCATTAATTTGCTGTTGTTATCCATGAAACTTTACTAATTGGACTTTGGCACCTTATTGAGAGGGTTGGCGGTGTGTTACACGAAGAAAGAGGCATAGATTTTTGGGTTTTGGGAGCTTGACTCGATTTTAAACTTTGGTTACACGCTTGGGAAGCAAAGCCAAGGTCAAGGAACAGACAAAAATGGTTCCAACCGAGGGCTATGTTTTGGGGAGCTTCACTGAATTTGGAGTCCCAAGTCTGCCATTTGACTCAGTGAAGTTTCCCATTAATTAGTGGTACGACACTTGCTATCTAACAAGTAGACATATTTGGCAAAGCTAAGTGTCAAAAATTGGTGAAAATCTATGTAGTATTAGGTGTGGTGTCTTAAAGGAAATTTAGACCCTTTTTGAGTTCCGTTGTTGAAAACAACTTGGTTTTACTAAAAGCAAGAAATTTGAGAAATCCCATACTTTTTTGCATTCCCAAGGCCAAACCCTACAAAAATAGAGGATTTTGCCTTTCACGAGTTCTGTTAATTACCAAAACACCTAAAAGACGGCCACTTGGGTTGAAAATAATGATCATAAGACTGCCGTTCACACTTTACAAATGTCTCTTTGTTAGTAATTCTTTGTGGGACTTTTTTTGGGCACGTATGTTCATGTGTGTATGAAAGAAATTCTCATATATAAATCCAAATCCAACTACACATTTTCGGTAGACTGTAAAGTCAATGGATAGTCGCAATTTTTGGAAGTTTGAATTGTTTTATGAATAAGTTAATTTACATTTTAGACTTTTATTCTTTTTTTGTCCCCCTTTTTTATATTTTCAAACTTTATTAACTCAAGCTGCTTTAAGTCATTATGTGAGCTAATGACAAAGAATCGAATAATTTGTTAGAGGTTATAAGTTTAAATTTTATTTTATTATTAATAAAAATTTGATGTGTTTGATTTGCCAGCCATATTAAAGGCATAATCTAGTAAGTTACATAACCTCTGCAATAATTTATCATTTTTTAAGTCTTAAATTAAATGAAAAGACCAAAACTTATAAACAAATTTCAAAGTGCCATGGCTTGTATTGAGTGATATATTGTGGGGTTTGTAATAAATAAAAATCAACTTGTGGCGAAATTTATTGACAGAACCAATAACCAATTTGGCTATAAGCCTATAACTAGATATAGTAGCTGCAATATGTAACCATAATCACGCTTTGATTATTGATCCTTGCTGGTCATTAAGTGATATATATGTGGAACCATAATCACTCTTCGATTATTGATCCTTGTTAAGTGATACAAAATATATGGAAGAAATGCGTTAACTTATGGCATATTGGGCAAAAAGTTGAAAGCCCAGAACTCGATTTGTCCAGAAATTCGTTTCTAAAACATTATTATTACTGCTACTAGTCGATCGATTTTGATAGGATTTTAACCTTTGAAATCTGGAAATTAGACTACTCAATATATATGAGCGCCCTTAATCATAAATTTAATATTAATGACATATTGACATTAGTCATATGTTTATTAAGGCTTTGGGTTCTTTTCCAACATATGAATTCCTTCATCTTGATCTGTGAGTTTATGTTCACGCTTGTCGCAGTTATTTCTCTGTAATTTCATGTAGTGACATACCATATATATCTTTCCCTAGTCGCATAAAATAAAACTTCCCAAGCACCTTTGTCAGCTGCAATGCAATAAAAGGATCTAAAGATGCACTTGCAAAAATCTTATATGAGATTGAAATTTATTTCAATGCATGGTTGATCAAATTTTAGTTCTAATGATTATTATTCAAGTTAAAAACTTTAAAGAAATTAAATTTGATAATACAAGTTAAAAACAGGAATTGAACAATAATCCCCTGAAAAAAAATTAAATCCCTTCTCTCAGTCACTATCAGAAAAACAAAATACCAATGTATCATGCAATATTTAAATCGTGGATTAGAAGGACTACAAAAAATCTGAGCAGCCTAAAGAAGAGGAAGCTGAGAAACGGTGGGAATTAAGTAGTCTTCTAGCCTGTGGAAGAACGCTCAAAGAAATAAGGTCAAATACTCCTAAAGTTCCATATTGCAGTTAAGTTTTAGCTAACTTTGATATTTAAGTACATTGATAGAGTAGTAAACAAATGGTCTTAGTTTGGATTAATACTTAATATTAATATAGTGTTCCTATACGGGTAAAGCGGTCCCCTCAACCATACGAGACTTTGATCACACGTTCGCTTGTTATTACTTGAAATTTGACATTATGTTTATAATAAATATTATTATTAAACTGATTCAACCTGACAAAATCAGTGGAATAGAAGCTCTGGGAATGGAATAGAAACGGGATTTTCGGATTCTGAGAAACCTTCAAACCAATAGTATAATCCAAAGTGGGTCTAACTGGAATTTGCTGTTGAATTATAAAATTGAGCTCAGTTTTGGAATCTGGTTCAGGTCCATGCACGTTTCCAAATGATATTTCAAAGTTTCAAACACTATATAATTATAAACATCATTAATTACTTGGAACTTTGATCTGATGTACGTCTTTGGCTTGAAGTGTTTAGACCAAAACTTTCATGAGATTAATATGTCTACAGGGTAATTAAATACAGGATCACAATCCCTAGAAGCTGCAAATTTGGTGGTTTATTGAGATTCCATCTTTTAGGTCATGGTCTCTAGACAAATCACAAAAAAGAAATATTATTTAAGCTTTAAAAATCATATATCAAATATCAGAAGGGGGACTTAAAGGGGAAAAAATGATAAAACTAAAATAAAACTTGAGTTCCCATAATAATGTACACTAATCTTTAATTATGTATAAAATTATGGTATTCTCATAGTAATGCCTAAAACATGAGCAAAAAAATAAAAATGGCTATAATAAATAGCTGTAGTATTATGCTATGCTAAAGCCTCTATTCTCTTATTGACTTAAAATTAAATACTTAATGGTTTTAATTTCTTTCTTGGTTGTTTGTTGTTTTTCAAGAGCCTTGCCGTTTGCTTCATCTTTTGAGCCAAACATAGTGAATCCTCGCAAAACTCAGAGTCCTTTAAGAGTCACCAGAAAAGGCGGCTGATCCTTCGGGGGCAGACCCCTTCTCAGGAAGCATATAATGCCTTCAAACTAAGTGAATACTTCACTCTCAACTTGCTCTTCCTTTGTCTTTCAACTCTTCTCATCATTAGCACCCTCAGGCACTCCTTTTAGGGTTCTTGTTCTTCTTCAAAACTTTTAGCCATCCCTTTGAAACCAGCTTCCACTTTTCTAGTGTAGAGTTTTTTGTTTTTTTTTTTTTTTCACTGGTAATTTGTTTAAAAAATCTTGAGGAGAAATAACAAAGGATCTCAATCTTTCTCCTAGAAGAAAATAGGTTAAGATATGGAAGAAAGAAATGATGGTGAGAAACTTGATGAAGTTATGCTACCAGGGTTTAGGTTTCATCCAACTGATGAAGAGCTTGTTGGGTTTTACCTCAGGAGAAAGATTCAGCAGAGGCCTCTATCTATTGAGCTCATCAAGCAGCTTGATATCTATAAATATGATCCTTGGGATCTTCCAAGTAAGACATAGACACATATTTCTTTTGGTTAAAATTTAACCTCTTACAAGTACCTCTTTAAATCTGAGCTAAGACTATAGTTCCATATATTTAAGTACCTTTCTTTTGTTAAGGTATCTAACAAGTTATTTTCTTATGATTCTACTGTGTGCAGAGTTAGCTACCACAGGAGAGAAAGAGTGGTATTTTTACTGTCCCAGAGACAGAAAATACAGAAACAGTGCAAGGCCTAATAGGGTAACTGGAGCTGGCTTCTGGAAAGCCACTGGAACTGACAGGCCTATATACTCTTCAGAAGGTTCCAAGTGTATTGGCCTCAAGAAATCCCTTGTCTTTTACAAAGGTAGAGCTGCCAAAGGAGTCAAAACTGACTGGATGATGCATGAATTCAGGCTACCTTCTCTCACTGACTCATTGTCCCCAAAGAAGTACATGGACAAGACCATTCCAGCTTATGTGAGTAAAACTAATGAAAACTTAAAAATTAGCCTATATTTAGGCACGCTTATAATAAAATTACTGAGATCTAGAAATAAGTGAGTGTGTCTGCATAACACCGGTGCAAGCCCAATTTTATTGTAAGATTAAATACGATGTGTTAAATTTGTATTTATGCAAGAAATTTTAAAACTTTATTTTCTTAGCAAAGTTATCAGTTTTGATTGTTTATGGCTGTAAATGTCGTTTATGTATAGACTGGTTTAACTTTTCTTTTGAAATTGCAGGAATCATGGGCAATCTGCAGGATATTCAAGAAAACCAACTCTACAGCACAAAGAGCTCTCTCTCACTCTTGGGTCTCTTCTCTACCTGAACCAAGCACCCCTGATATGCTAACCAAAGATCAAGACAGCACCCAGTTTTGTTCAGCCAACATGCCATTGACAAGGAAAACTAGCTTGTTAGCCAGCGGGTTATGTTCTAACAACAATGACACCCAACACTCAACCACAAATAGTATTAGTAATCTCTGTCCTTTGGATGTTGCCTGTTATAAATCCATCATCAACCCATTGCTTTACAAAGCATTTGATCATCTACCCATTTCAAATGGAGACCTTATCAACAGCTTGATATTCTCACCTCCCCTTGAAGCATCTAATAACAATGCCAAATCTACAATGGATGTTTCTTCCATGTTGTTGAACATGTCATCCTCGGTGCTTGGAGATCTTAGTAAGACCTCCGACGGTTCAACAACTACAAACTTTGGTGGGTTACAAGAGCACCGTGGTGGCTATTCAATACCATTACTACGTGAAATGCGAGGGACAATTGGAAACCAATATGATAATGCATTGGTAAAATTTAATAATAATGTGAATGTGCCTCGTGTTGATGACCAAGATTTGGAGACATTGCGTTCCGATGGTTTTCCATTCGGTATGCCTTTCAATATTGGCAATGTATGGAAGTCAAATGTGCATTGGGATACTTCCTCTTGTCCTTGTGATGTTCCCTCCAGTTATTCCACAACCAACTGCTACACTTAGTCCATTTTATACGTATTAGAAGCCATTGATTTTCTAGCTTCTAGTAGGTAGTAACTAGCTATAGTGAGTCTGACTTTTTTAACCTAGATTTGTGTTCAGTTTAATTACATTAGCATGTGAGATTATTATTATTATTATTTTGTTATTACTTCGAACCTTTTGCAACTATAGGCAATATGTTTGTGAACTCAAATGTCTGTGGAATAGAAATTTGGCAGCAATGCTAGAGTTTCAAAATGAGAATGAAGAAGAGTCAAGCAAATGAGGCCAACTACAAAAGAGTTACGTTGCAGACCTCTCATTCAGGCTTGCACACACGATGGCCACAACCGGCCATTTCAAAGTATTGAGTAAAGTATAAGAGAACGAATATCTAATCAGCTATTTATTAGACGATAAGATATATAATGAAAATGATGTAATTAATTATTAATGTATGATTAGGAATCTTTCAAAATCGATCACAGCTTATAATGATATATCACCAATAAGAAAATCGCATAATAATTTTATGGTTTGCTAATACGTGTTTTTGTTTGTTTATTTACTCCAGAAACATTTGTTTTCAGTGCTTTCAATAAAGAAGCTGATAAGAGTTTCACAAGAGTTGAGTAGTCCACTTGTTTCAGTGAAAAATAGGCCTTCACTAAATAATACATTTAAGGTAAAATAAAACTCTATATTTAAATTAAAGTGAAAACTCTTCAGATTGTAATACAGATATACACAGAGAGATTAATTTTAATGTAATATTAATTAAAATTTAAAAATGTTTTACACTGTTCAAAATTTACAATTTATTGAAATTTTTATAGTCATCGAAAATATTTTCTACAAGAAAATTGATGGAAAAATATTTTAATTTTGCATAACTGATCTATAAAAAGGGAGAGTACCAATTATCATATTGATTTCTAATATATCCAATACCAATCATAAATGCTTCAAACCTTTTGTACCATTGCCTCAGGGCTGCTTCAAGATGTACAAAGACTTCTTTGACAAGCGAACATGATCCTTCTTATTTGGAACTACGAACCCCTCTAGTTCTTTGCTCCTTTGGGTCACTATGTAAGAACACCGTCTTCACATCAAGTTGTTCCAACTCCAAGTCAAACATACTCTCAATAGCTAATTGGATTCAAATAGAGTTTTGCTTCACCACAAGAGAGAATACTTCATGAAATTCAACACCTTCTTTTTGAATATAACCCTTTGCTACTAGTATTACCTTAAGCCTTGGTGATTTAATGCCAAGTTCTTTCCTTTGAAAGACCCATTTGCATCCAATAACCCTTTTCCCCTCTAGAAATTGTACTAGCTCCTATGTTTGGTTTTTCTAAAGAGATTCAATTTTCTCATTCATTATTATCAGCCACTATCAACTACTCCTTCTTGCATACTACATGGTAGTATAAGGTTCATCTCTAACTGCACCATTTGCCAAAGCCAAAGCAAAGGCTATAGTATATGCATCTCATCAGTCAAGTGCACAAGCAATAGAATTTAGATATCTCTATGGTTTCCAAAATTTTTGCCTCTCTCTACTAGTGACAACACTATATGTTCTACTTCTCTAGTTTCTGTTGTTTTACTTTAGGTTGAGCAGTTCCTAAAGTACTTGACTAATTTGTCTTATCTTCTTCTTGCTTTATCTTTCCATAATTAATTTCTAACTCCATATGCTTCTCAGCACCATGATATGTTTTTACCTTATCTACTTTAGATTCTTGCTTCTAATTTACTATTATCGCCTAATCAAAAGTGACATCTTCGAGTGAACTTGTCTTTTTCTGTACACTGTAGTCAGTGGCCTTTCACCTTTCGTGCATATCCTAGAAATATACACCTTGCCCTTACCTCAATTAGTTTATCATCACTCTCATGGGCATACATAGGGCAACCAAATACCTTCAAATTAGAATGATTTATAGGTTGACGAGACTATATCTCTTGTGGAATCTTCATATTAGTTACAATTGATGGAGATATGTTTACCATGTATCATCAATTTTAGTACCATTGTCCAATTTGACTCGTACAATCGCACCTATCCTTCACTTATAATCGAAATTATTTTGTTGTTTCCCAATCTGACTCTTCCCTCCCATTTCTTATAGGAAGTAAAAAAGCTTCTCTTATGTGTCATGTGAAAAGATACTCGGAATCCAAGATCCATTTGTTTCCTGAGTCACTACTGGATATTATTAAGGCAAAACCAGCACCATTATCATCAAAACTTGCAAATATTATGTTGTCAGAATTTTCTGATTTCTCTTTTCTCTCTAGGCAATTTCTAATGATATGCCTTATCTGGGGATAATGAAAGCACTTCACGGACTTATGACTTTTGGACTTTGATCTTCTTTTGCTCTTTGCTTCTCGATCCTCTTTCTAAATTATGCCATCTTGTTATGGACAACCCATTTGCAGGATTATCAATACTAGATCCAAATACTAATTTCTATTGCTTCTTTATCGTCATTGCCTCTTTGTTGTTTTTTACTTTAATTGAGGACCTACCACACATTATAGTATCACAAAAATTATCATAGGATGAAAGTAGTGAAATCAACAAGATCATAGCTTGATCAACATCTTCTATTGTTATTCCAACTACTCCAACATCATAGATAATCCAATTGAAGTCATCTATGTGGTTTGGAATTAATTTTTCTCTTGAATATTTGAATGTGTACAGTTCCTTTGATAAAGTTTGTTTGACCGAGTCTTTATGGAATTTTTTTCTTCTAAAGCTTTTCATGGTGAATTGGCTAGCTTCTTATCCATAAACTCTTACAACATATTGTCTACTAGGCTCAGTCGTATTGTACTCTATGTTTTTACTATCATCTTCTCATTCTTTTTAGTAGATAATGTGGCTACCAATTTGTCCATGCCCTCCAACATCGTTGCTAGACCTTATTGATCTAGCAAATCTTGCAGCTTCGGCTTCCATTAGCTGAAGTCATCGGACCTGTCGAACTTCACTTCAAATTTTAGCACCAAATTCTTGGATCTAAAACCAAGTGACTCTAATACCACTTGTTAGGGATATTATAGTTAGGTACACGCCTCAGGTGTATTAAACACTTCAGAAGCATGCTCAAATTTCTATGGAGACTAACGGATAAAATAAAGCATGTAAATAGTACTTACATTATGACGTATATATCACTATTCACACCTATAAAATACATCAAGAAATTGTATATCGAATTTTAACATGGAAAACCCTGTATAATAATGAAGGAAAAATCATGGAATAAATTCTAAAAATATCCACTATATTTAAGGATAATTATAATAGTCTCTTTACACTCATGTACAAAATATATTGTATCCTAATTAAACTATCTTCTACTACAGTTCGTCATATTATAAAAACCTAGAGAATATTCTCAAATTTCCATTGTTTACTACATACTATACTCTTGAAATTTCTCACACTCTCTCTATTTTCACTTACTACAAGAAGCTCAAATTGCTTCTTCCTATTGTTGGAAAATGCTTTAGCTTAGGATGCTTTCACAGATAGATGTTGGTTTTTATTTATAAAGAACCTCCACTGAGTTGCATTAAAGACAACTCTCCAACTCCCATCCACCTATCAATTTCATAGTACATCTTACTATTTCAATAAGGCAACAGACACCTGTTTATGGTTAAGGGCAGGAGCTTCTCTTTTATGTCAATAAAATAATGGGTTAAGACTGCCCATTATAGCAAGCCTATATAGAATAAGGCACATACCACTTCCACTTATGAGCAATACTAAATATAATTAAATCCAATGACAATATTGATTACTAATTGGGCTAAACAATATACCTTAATATTTTGACATTTAATTATTTTGAACTTTAAAATTAAAAATCCAATGTATAGGCCCTTGTAGGGGGAATTTCCCTAAGTATGAGAAGACAAAAGGACAACCCACTTGAGAAAAAAATGAAAGGGTCAAAGATGTACAATGATGGTAAAAGAGGTACACACAATCAAATACCCAATAAGAAGGATCTTTCGATGATTTGAAGGCTTAAGGAATAACAAAAGATATGCTTGTGTCAACAAGGTTTAAAAGATGGAGGTTGATATGTAAATATTCAAAGTGGATTTGACATTGTCGATCAAGAGTATGATATTGAGATTCTGTATGTTCAATCACAATAACGCTAGGCTGTATCATTAAAGCATCTTCGTGCCAATAAAGGCAAGTCTCAAAATTATGCTCAAGTGGAAAGACTTAAGCTACTGTTTGTTTGAGGGTATTAAATGATAAGGTCTTGAAGAAAAGCCACTTGGTATAAATAGAGTGCTATTTTCTTGGTCTTTTCGTTGAGAAACAAATAAATGTTGACCATAATTAACCAAATAATTTGCTTCACAATCTTAATTAATTCAGGAAACAGAAGCATTTTCTTTGATGAGTTCTCAAATATTTTTAAGTATTGATAACAAATACTAGTTCAATATTATGCACACAATGGTTTTCTAGATAATTAAAAACTAACTCGAATAATAAAGAAAACGAATAACTTTGATGAACAATAGCTAGTGATTAAAAGAAATGTAATTGTGCAATACTTCAAAACACAAGAACATAAACACAAAAACAACATATAAACTGAAAGCACAAAATAAGATCAAATGACTAAATTAAAAGAAAAGAAAAGAGAAAATTACTTGAGTTCTTTGGGACTATTTAATGTCAGCATGACTAAAGTATGTGAGGTGCTTGCAAGTGTATCCCAAGAAATCCAACTAAACTTGAACTCCTGGTATTTATAGACATCCTTAGGCCCTAAAAATTCGATGCACAACCCACTTCCTGGAAGTTGCTCATTGCCATGATCCTTATTCTTGATTCATACCATGTTCCTTATAACTATCTCAAGTCGTGCTCCATTTCTTGCAAATGGGCTATCACATTCAAACAGCATGGGTTTGTCCATGTTTCTTATAAGCACATGATTTCTAACATATTCAAGTTAAGAATTAAACAATCAGCTCATGACTCCATGGCTTTCCTTATTGATTTCCTATCATGTCGACCGCTAACCATTCATTCCTGTGCCAACTTTGACCTTTACGCTTGAATTTAAATCTTCAAATTGTCCAAACTTCATCTACTTGTTGGCATTACCCGTTTTAACTATGGAACTAAGTTGTCTTCCAATGTTAATAACTATATTGCACTTTCCGCAATCTTCTTAGGGTATATTTTGGAGTTTGGTTTAGGAGGGAAAGAAAAAGGAAAGGAAGGCTTTGGGGTTCTTTTAAGATATTTGGGAGTTTTAATTTAATTGGAGGAAAATGTTTGAGGGTGTTTTAAAGCCTTCCAAAGCCCCCCATAACCCCTCATTTTTAGCTCCCCCATTTTGGAGTGTTTTGTAGACTATAATTTAAAATGACCACTTTATTCTCCATTATTCCCAACCCATATCAACCAAACACACATTTTTTTATCTTTTCTCTTTTTCAAAACCCTAGAAAAAAAATTCCCAAATCATGGTGAAGATCCTCATGAAATTGATCAAAGAGAAGGTTGAGCTCCTTTCCTTTTCTTCCTCTTCTTCCTCTTTTTCTTTTTGCCATTTTATTTTCTGGTTTCTTTTCTTTGATTTCTTTTCAATCAAAGAGAATATTTCAATCCATATCATTCCATAGAATATTTTGAAAATATTGATGAGAAAAAATATTTTTAGAGATAAAAAAGTGAAGATAAAATTTTTGAAATGATTTATTTTGTAGAGAAAAAATTTATAGGGAGAAGTATTTTTATAAATAGAAATATTTTTTAAATATAGAAACATGTATTTTTAACTTAAATAATTAATTTTCTCAAAAAAAATAAAATAATTAAATATTTTAGGGAGAAGTACTTTTAGAAATAGAAATATTTTTAAAGTATAAAAACATGTATTTTTAACTAAAATAATTAATTCCTTTAATAAAAATAATTAAGTATTTTAGTGAAGGAAAACAATGTAAAAAATATATTCTAAACTCTCCATTTTTCTTTCTTTATTTATCTTGCACTCTCAAATAAGGGGAAGGACAAGCCTCTAACCCATTCCTTTCCATCCCATTTCTTCTCTTTTGATACCTTACTTTTCCTTTCCCTCCTAACTCCCAAACAAAGCCGTAAAGTCAATATATCCCTCGATATTTTTGCCAAACATCCTTTCATCTAAACTTTCTCTTGATCTTACTTGATCTCAACTTGATATCAATATTAAGATTTTTGTCCCAACAAGAGCATGGGTGGTTACCACTACTTTGAGGATGTGAATGAGCTTCAAGGCCATTATGACATGTTTCGAGATAGTTACAAGCCAAGAACGAGATAGGGGAAGAAGTTGGGATTGTGCATAATGAGAAACAAGACTGCTATCTTCAAGAAACTGTCAATAAAAGATGCAATCATATTCTTAATTAGACCCATGGAGTTGTCTATAAATAGGATAGGGGAATAAGATTAGACAACTGAAAAAACACTTGTACACCTCATACACACTAAAGCAAAATTCTCCCGTCTTCATTTGTTTTTAGTTTTAATTTTAGCTTTCATTTGTTGATTCATTCATGCTAATTTTCCATGTTTATTTTTGGGCGGCGTATGCTATGCACCCTGCTAAGTATGGTGCTTGATGCACCTTGAAATCTAAAAGACCAAGATTTGTTAGTCTATGATACACTATTACTAGTTATAATATTGTAAAATCCATCACTCCCTCTCTCAACCAAGAAAAAAAAAAAAAACCATGCACCCAGTACCCCCGTCCCCCTACCTCCACAGACATCAAACCCAACTAAGCCATCATCGTTGTTGTTCCATCCTCTGCCATTGCTTCACCAACTCCTTGGACACCAACAACAATGATTGCCGCCATCACCGAGGCCGCTCTCGTAGCTACACACGCCGCTCCTGAGGTGGTTAAGTTGACTAGTGGTGGAAGTGCCGGCAACAAATCTAACCATAAGCTCTGGCAATAGGGCTCATTCTAATTTTGTCATAGGCACTATCTAGCAAAAGTGCCGGCAACAAACCCGACGGCAACAATTGCAATACAGGAGTAGAAGAGTCGTTGGAGAGTGGCACAAGGTAAGGTCTCAATGGGTTGTGCTCTGCCATGAACAGCGATGCCTATGGCAAGATAGAAAGGTCATGGCAGGCGCTAGGGGTGGCAGTGGCACAGAGGAGAATGTGCAACGGCACTGGTGAAGAAGTCCATTGATGGGGTTTGGACAGCTATGGAGATGGAGCGGAGGGGATAGAAGAGGTGGGAGGAAAGAAAGAGAGATTTTATGGTACATCATAGTGGATGGTTGTATCAATATACTAATATACCATCCAATCTTTATCATTGGATTATAAAGGTGCATTATGCACTATACTCAACAAGGTGCATCATGGACGCCGCCTTATTTTTGGGTGCCATCTTTAATGCACCATGCTAACTTTGGTGGTTAATGCACCTTGACATCTAATGGCCAAAAATGTGATGGTGTACGCCTGTGATGCACTCTAAAATAATCAAACTTGCTCCCCTTCCTAACTCCACCAATCTGATCCATTGACGAGTTTATAAGCAACCACTGCGAATAATGTCACTCCTAAGAACACTAAGACAATACCACTCATCAACTTCAGGCTCAATGAAGAGGTTCAAACAATATTTGCACCATTTCTTTTCAAGAACACTTAAAATTTCAGCTACTCCATTAGATACCTTACATGATGTTGTTGCCATCCAACAACCTAAATCATGTGAAAATTAGTCCTCACTACTCGTTTATTCCTTGTAAAAATATCTCCACAAGAGCCAAGCATTACATACAAGATGTTTGTGTTGCTGCACAAGAGCAAAAACCCTACAACCCAAGTTTGGATTTTGATCAGAGAAAAACAAATAACAACACCAATACTTAAAAAGGATCTTCATAACAATTTAAAAAAATAAAAATAAAAATAAAAAAGCAAAATTTGTTTGCTTTCTAAACTTGGTAGAGCCTTCTGATTTTGGCATTGGAAGAAGGTTCTATCAAGATGGCCATAAAAGTGGGAAAGACTATTGCGGTGCTTGAAGTTGTCCAAATTCCTCTTTGGCCTTTTCCTTTGTTGGAAAACCCAATATTGGAGATGGAGGTTGGGAAAAAGCTGGAGTCAATGATGTAGTAGGAAGAGCTAAGGAAGAAGATGAGGTTGTAAGGGAGGAGCTGGAGCTAGGCGGTGATGGGATGTAGGTGAAGGAGTGACAAAGAGGGGAGAGAACAAATTAAGATGGGATGAGATGTGTGAGAATTTTATAGCATATTTACAGTAATTGGTTGCATGCAAGTACCACCAATTCTCATCATTAGATTCACACAATGTGTGGTGTACCATATTTGGCATAGTGTACCATAGAACCCATCCTTTGATTAATATAATAAAATAGATAAAATTAGAAATAAATTATAATAATAATTAAAATAGCTCAACGCCTTATAACGGTAGACAACTAAGTCATTGCGAAAGTTCGCAAGAATAATGGTAGGCTGAAATGCAAGTGCATCATAACAATCATCTTATTCTAATTTTTGAGTTATATTAGGTGAAAATATTATGTATGGAATACCATATGGATTTACACCCTATTGACTATTAAATAGGGTATGAGTTTAGTCCAAGTAGGATTCATATCATATCTAATTATAGACAAGATGTGAATTGATACAATGTCCTATCCATAATATATTCACCAAATATTTCTCAATTTTTATTTATAAAAAAAATTCATTCTTATGATTAAACCTATCAATCACACTTCAAATATTATCTTAAGAAAATAATTTATATACATCGATAATATAAATTTTTTTTATATTGTCAATCAATAGAATTTTAAGAAATTACCATATTATGATAGGTAACTATCTAATACAATAACTATCTATCACTTTTCTAAAATTTTATTAATTGACAGTATAAAATTATTTTACACTGTTAATGTATAGCAATTAAGGCTTTTTTACTCTTATAATATAAAAAAATATTATTTACGGATATACACCATTTCAATATTATATTCAAAAATATTCTCTTTTTTTGGATTGTTGATAAATCGATTGAGATTGCATCGATTTATCAACGAATACCGATACAAGCAAATCGATTTAAGCTGAATCGATTTATACACTGTTCGAATGAATAGTATATAAATTGATTTCACTTAAATCGATTTATATACTGTTCATATGAATAGTATACAAATTTAATTTATTTATAATAAAATAAAATTTATAAATTATTTATTTTATTAATTTAGAATTAGAATAAGATAATTAATAATTTAAGTTAATAAAATTTTTATAATGATAATTAATTAAAAAATTGTAAATAATTTTTTTAATTTAATTATTATTAATTTTAATATTTTAATCTCAATATTATTTTTTAGTGAAAAAATTTAGCTATTTGAGTTACCATTAAATTAGCTTAGGATATATTTGCGTGATATGAGCTTTTGACATGCATTATAGAATTGCATACTATTTTAGAAAAAGAAATCATCAATGACTTACTTAATATGATATGATTTAAAAGTATATAATTTATAAAATGATAAAATATATATATAGTATTCTTTTTATTTAATGTTATGCAATATTATTATAAACAAAATATATAAATTTTATTTTATTATAAATAAATCAAAATACATTGTATAAACCGATTGAATTCAAATCGATTTATACTGTATGTAAATTTGATTTATTTATAATAAAATAAAATTTATAAATTATTTATTTTATTAATTTAAAATTAGAATTGAATAATTAATAATTTAAGTTAATAAATGTTTTATAATGATAATTAATTAAAGAATTGTAAATAATTTTTTTAATTTAATTATTATTGATTTTAATATTTTAGTCTCAATTTTATTTTTAAGTAAAAAAATTTAGAATATTTGAGTTACCATTAAATTAGCATAAGATATATTTACGCGATATGGTTTTTGGCATGTATTAAAAATTTCTAATTTTGAGAGGCAATAGCATTCTAAGATGCCGTCCCGACTCGATAGTGCATCATCACACTCTAGAATATTACTCTATAGCAGGGGTTGCATATTGATAAGGAGCTAATCAGTTGAAGTATTTTGAAGGCAATGATACACTTAGCTTATGTGGTGAGCTTAGATCCAATTATGCTCTTATTGCAATGTGGACAATGTCGTAGTCAAATAAGGAAACCTAGGCTATAATAAAAGCATATAAAAATTAATAATATAAATCATATAAAAAATTCATACAAAAATAAAAAAATGGCCAAAATATCTTTAAACAACATTTTTTGAGACTAGAAATGGTACTAATTGCCTAATTTACGCAGTTTGATGAACAATGCATTAGTCAAATTATGCACTTCTGTAATGTATGCCAAAAGCCCACATCACACAAATATATCCTAAGCTAATTTAATAGTAACACAAATCTCTAAATTTTTTCACTAAAAAATAATATTGAGACTAAAATATTAAAATTAATAATAATTAAATTAAAAAATATTTACAATTTTTTAATTAATTATCATTATAAAAAATTTATTAACCTAAATTATTAATTATTTTATTCTAATTTTAAATTAATAAAATAAATAATTTATAAATTTATATACATTGTATAAATCGATTTGAATTCAGTCGACTTATACACTGTATTTTGATTTATTTATAATAAAATAAAATTTATATACTTTGTTTATAATAATATTGCATAACATTAATTAAAAAGAATACTATATATATATGTTATCATTTTTATAAATTGTATACTTTTAAATCATATCATGTCAAGTAAGTCATTGATATTTTCTTTTTCTAAAATAGTATGCAGTTTTGCAATGCATGCCAAAAGCCTATATCACGCAAATATATCCTAAGCTAATTTAATAGTAACTCAAATATCTAAATTTTTTCACTAAAAAATAATATTGAGACTAAAATATTAAAATTAACAATAATTAAATTAAAAAAATTATTTACAATTTTTTAATTAATTATCATTATAAAAATTTTATTAACTTAAATTATTAATTATCTTATTCTAATTCTAAATTAATAAAATAAATAATTTATAAATTTTATTTTATTATAAATAAATCAAATTTGTACATTGTTCATCTAAATAATGTATAAATCGATTCAACTTAAATCAATTTTCTTGTATTGATATCCGTAATAAATCAATACAACTTAAATCAATTTATCAACAATCTAGAAAAAGAGAATATTTTTAAAAATAATATTAAAATAATATATATACATAAATAATATTTTTTTATTTTAAAAGAGTAATAAAGTCAGCAATTAATCTCTTATCCTAATAGCGAACGTTCATTCAAGTTATTTTTATTGACTTAAACAATGACACGTACCATTAAAAACTTTTAAGATCTATATGTATAGCAGATCAATAGTGATTTGACACATGCATCATCATCAGCATTTATGAAAATACTCTCTTCCTTTTAATATATCTATTTATTCGATTAAAGTGATATATTTAAAAATTAATATATTTAAAGAACAAATTAACAAATACAATGATATGGAAGAAATAACTTATAAGATAGATGAACGACTTTACGACAATGTTTGAAAAGTTGACGGGTGAATTGATTGAATAGATAATTATAAGTGTAGAGTTATTCGGTAGAATTTGTCAAAAATTATAAAGGTTGTTGGATAAGTTGACTGAATAAAGATTATCTATTTATTCGATGACTAAAAATAATATTATTCTATTTTTACAAAAATTCTTATAATAAACTTTTGATTGTTTAATATTTTTAATATAATTATAATTTATTAACCAATTAAATGAATTAAATCTGGTCAAATCAACTTTCCGTTTAATTTTTAAATATTTTGATCAAAAGTAAAACCAACCTTCAATAAAAATGGTGAAGTTCGATATAAATATTTTAATCTGAAATTTGCTAGGTAATACATATATTCTTTTCCGGCAACGATACCATAGAAAGCTGCAATTAAAATTTGAAAAGTACTAGAAAATAAAAATTTTGTTGTCATAATTTTTTCAGACTAATGTGACACTATTTCTACCTTTTGAATTAATGGATGGTTATTACTTCTTTAACTTTTTCAACTACTCTCTTTAAATTTTGATAAATTTTTGCAACAATTTTGACAAATAATTTTGGTCATATAACATTACTCTTAAAACTTTAAATTATAAATTACTATTTTCATTTAACAATACCTGTTAATATAGAATTTATACACAGATTAAAAAATCAATAAATTATTTCAATAACCGTAAAGGTAAATTAATTTTACAAAACTATTATAATTACATTGAAACTGCAACTTTTTTATATTTTTCATTCATTTTATTAATAAATATAATTAAAAATAATTTTTAATACTTAAAATGAAAAAATAATTTAAAATATAAGAATTATAAATAGACAAATAATATGAAATATATCTTTAATCTTTAATTTTTAATCTTTAATACATACAATTCCATTGAGTCTTATAACCAAGTGTCATCCTCACATTTTTTTTTAAATAAAAATTTCATAAAAATTAAGAAAATTCAATAAATGGGGTATAACTATATAGGTAATAAAGGGTTATATTAGAGGTGGTAAAGCAATGTGAGGCAAGTCAAATTAGAAAAATGGATTCAATATTCTATTCCACCTCATTTAAGAGTTTATTGGTAGGTTGGTCCATCAAAAAAATTAAAAAAAATATAAATAAGTTTATTTAAATATTTTTAATAACTTCAATTACTTTAAAAATTTTAAAAGTTAAAAAAAAATATTGAATAAAAAATTCACTTGAATACAATAGAATAATATCCACAAAAATTTTAAAAAAAAATTAAATTACATAATTTATATCCAAATTTGATTCAAATATAAATATAATAAACTAATTAGGATGTATGAATAAATTCACAAATACAATAATAATTAATTATAAGTCCACAACATAAAGTCCGCAAATTAATAAATCATAATAACAATGCATTGTTTCACATAAAGTCATTAGTGATGGAAAATCCGTCACTAATACTGTCGATATTCAAATAATTTTGGCAAACCAAATGGTGCTCAAAGGTGTGAAGTTACCGATGGCAAATTCGTCAAAAACTTCAACAAAGATTTCAATTAATAATTAATAATTATTAGTGGCACCCTGTTACTAATAAATGCACAAAAAACAAAAATTAAATAATAGTTACCGATGGCTAGACCGTCAATAAATTATTACCTCGTAAAAAAGTAAAAAAAAAAAAAGATAATCAATTAATAAATACTAATGGCTAAGCCGTTGGTAATTCATTAAAAAATTTTAGGAGATTTTTGACATATTCTCCTTTGTTAACACATTGGTAATAATTTGCGCCATGTAGTGCATGTTGCCGGTTGGCATCACATATTACTAGCAAAGTTACCGATGAAGCTATTAAATTTGATTATGTTCTTGTCTCGACCAGAGGTAGAGATAGTGGAAGGTTGGTTCATGGATTAAGATCAAGCTTTCTCCCGCTCCCTTTGTCATGGTATTTATAAGGGGTAAGGGTGGTACCTACTAGTAATGCGAGGTGATAAAATGGGCTTGGGCCAAGCATATAGGAAACTTAAACAGATCACAAGCCTCTAGCCTCGAGCTCTAAAAGAGATTAAGACATATCTTAGGCCGGATAAGAAAGGTTCAAGAACTGAAAGATCGGTAGATTGACTAGACCACAAGCCCTTCAACTCTTGAGCTTGTGAGATCGAAGAGGTCTATAAGTGGGAGTCGATCCAGTCGAGATAGTGGGGTAGGTCGGTTGGGTGGATTGACCGAACCGCAAGTCCTCCAACTTCAAGCTTAAGAGTGAAGAGGTTTATAAGCAAGAGTTGGTCAAGTTGAGATAGTGGTGTAGGTCGGTTGGATAGACTGATCGGACCAAATTAAAAATCCATTCTACTACATTATCCATCAAAAGTTACTTTGACATTACCGACGAATATTAATATCCATTGGTTTTCCCCGTATTTCTAGTATTGGCTGTGTTCCATCGTGGGTGTGGTGTTTGTGACAGGGAAGTTGATTGGTTACAGGTATTGAGCAAGAGGTTGCATTGTCAAGGCTTTGGATCTTCACCAACATCACAAGGGTGGCGCATGGGTGCGTTTGAGTGGCGGGATGTTGAGGTTTGTGGTGTCAAGGTTTGCGATGGGTTCTTCCTTTGGGTTCATGTTGGGTTTTTCGGGATCTCAAGGTGTCGTGGTTTTGAGTTCGAGTCATCGTGTTCAGATGGCAAGATGAGCAGATGCTAGGTTTCGCTTTCAAGCTTGATGCCTAAGTTTTTCCCTACTTTGAGTGTTCATAGAATTTCAAGATGATGATCCATGGGCATGAGACGTGTCGTTGCAGACACCGGTGAAAATGACACTGTGCATCGATTGCTTGTGGTGTTGTTTTGATGGCACCAGTGATGAGGCTTGCCGAATGGGTTGGTGTCTAAATAAATTAGTTTTTGTGTTATTAGGTGTTTTGAACACAAGGCAAGGATGGTTTCCGATTCTCTTGATTCATGTTAGTGTTAAGGTGTGTGTCTTTAGAGTATTATGTGATTTTATTTTTTGGTCTATTTTTTTGAGGGTTCATGTGTCTTAATGATGGATTTCTGAGATGTTTTGCATGGCTCCTCTCTTTTTAGAGAATTTTGAGATTTTATCTAATTATCAGAAAAAATTATGTTTAGTTACTAAGATTTATTTTTCACATGATATTTTTGAAAAATGTAAACTCTTACTAGTTTATAAGTCAAGTTTATTATTTGAGTTAATTAAAATTTCAATAATTTACCTAAACTCTTAAATTTAACAACCTTGAACACAAATAACATCACACCCTCCAAAATCTTTGTCCTGAGTTTTGATTAGTCGAAGATGTGCACATTTGAATCTGGCCCCACACTCACACAACTTCATTGGCTTCATTCGGCTATAGCTACTTATCTCACATGAAGACCCTTCAATAGCATCTGCAACCTTAGCTTTTCCCATTCCACTTCACGATGCTATGCTCAAATGGGAGAGACAAAATTAACATAAGGACCAAACTATAGGGACCAAGGTGGATTGAATTATGTGATCACTAAAACATGGCAAGTCATTTTTTCACATAAGCATGCAATAGAGATGACATTAGCCGCATAACCATGCACGTATGTCTCTATTAGCCATCAGACAAAAACGAATGTACTAAGGCTGAACTTCATAGTAGGGACTAAAATTAAAATTGGAAGTATAGGGACTGAAAAATCATTTAACCAGAAGAAGAATCACGATATTTGAAACGTTCTTCTTTTGGCAAATTGTTTATGTGAGCGTGCCTGACTATAATTCATCGTAGTGGAATTATTATATGCGAGTTTCCTTCGTAGGCAAGTGCCTATGCATGAACAATCAAACGGATCCCAAAAGAACCATGTGCATAGGTTGAAGCAAATACGCACGAAGTTATGTAACATTTTCAAAGATAAAATCGTCATTTACTCAAAAGTGATTGATGGCGATAGAAATAGGTTGCAACCCACACGAACTTTTATAAACAAAACAGCTTAGTACAAAGTAGTATGCTGAGATTTATGAACGATATTTTTTTTTCTTTTTTGTATAAAAAAAATGAATAAATCCCTTAAGAAAACTTCTCAATTGACCAACCTTATTTTATAATAGAACCTAGGTAATTGACTGTTGTTTGAATACTTCATGCTTTATCAATGCATAGCTTTTAAGGATACACATGGCTTCATATAATTGCACGAGCCACGCCACCCCAACCTGTCATCCACCAATCTTTTTGTCCAGGAAAACGCAGTCAAATTTCTCGACGCTTTAAGTTTTATCCAGAAAGCAATAGCTACAGTTTCTATTTTGTATATTATCTCCCTTTTTAACTATATGCACGTCGATTACAAGCTACAGAAAAAAAGTCACATAAATCCTGAGCATGATAGGCTATAAAATCCCACACAGCAAGAAAGATTAACCAGAAACAAGAAAACCTCGGACTATGGAAGAGAAAGTTAACGAAGTTGTGCTGTTTGGGACGTGGTATAGCTCTTCATCAACCAGGGTAGCACTTGCCCTTAAACTTAAGGGCATACCCTACAAATACGTGGAGGACAATTTGACAAACAAAAGCTAGTTACTCCTGCAGTATAATCCCATCCACAAAAAGGTTCCAGTTCTCTTGCACAATGGCAGGCCAGTTTCTGAGTCACTCATCATTCTAGAATACATTGATGAGGTTTGGAGCCATGGTCCCAGACTGTTGCCAGAGGATCCTTATCAGAGGGCCAAGATCCGTTTCTGGGCCAACTACTGTGATCAGAAAGTACATAATTGTCATTATCGGCTTTCCCCTTCTCTATTTAAATCTACACATATGTATCAGCTGTTATGATGCTTTTTTTTTTTCTTGGTAAATGTTATGATGTTTGACATTACTAATAGTAGCTTTGATTTTGCTATTGTTCAGATCATGCCTGGTACCTATTCCATCCTCCTATCAAAAGGGGAAGAGAGAAAAAAATGCAATTGAAGACACGGAAGAGATGTTGAGTGTTTGAAGAAGGGATCAAGAAAGATATTCATGAGCAGTTCAGTTTCTTCAACGGCAGAACATTGGGATTCCTTGACATTGTGGTAGGTGCAAATGGTTGCACCTACAAAGCATTTCATGAGGCCATTACTATAGAGGTCATCGGGCCCACAAAGAACCCAAAATTTTTCATGTGGGTAAATGCTCTTAAGAAACATCCTCTGATGAAGGATACGCTGCCTCCACATGACAAACTGGTGGCCAAGATTAAAAGCAAGATTATTTAGTCACCTGAAATTTCAACCTGAAACTTGGACTGGAAGCACTAGACATGAAAATAAAGTCCTCGTAAGCTACTAAATAAAGTGCAATAGCAGTCTTGTGTCCGATTTGCTTAATGAAGTGTGTGAGAACGCGGCTTCTATTTTATGGATTACAAATAAAAGGTTGCTTTTGTTACCATTCTATTTGTAAGCTACTAAATAGATCCTTATTCCCCCAACCATGAGAAATTATTAGATACGGAATACCAAGTTCGAGTATGCTTTAATCGTTTTTGGAGTAATATTTCAGCTTCAAGTAGTGAAAGACTCCCCAACTAACTTCCAGATTTATCTAAAAGTAACGCCACACATGGTCAAAGTATAATTATGCCACATTTGGCAAGGATATTAATGAGCAATCTAATAAAATCAACCGAAGATTTACATTGGATTGTGCAGGGCCCTGTTTAATCTCAGCATATACCACCACCTTCGCCAATCACAGCGCAAAGAGACAAGTTGAGAATATTTTACATTGCCAACGATTCTCATTTTAATACCACAAAAACAACATTCAAGAAATCAGAATTTAGAGACTTCCCAATTGCAATTATATAACGAGGAAAAATACTATTATAATATGTAGTAAACAAGATGAAAACAACAAAGCATCAGGAGAAAATTGAGACAAACAAAACTTTAACCAAATGGAATTGTCGACGAAGTTAACAATTGGACTTGAATGAGTTCGGACAAGCCAATAAGAACAATTAACACGGGAATAACTCTAATAAAATTGGTGATTTACTATAATCACCAAACCTAAAAGTCCTCCAAAAAGATATAATCTCATTCTGTTTTCCAAACTTAACCCTTCAAGGCTTGCTTTTCCTTGGCCTTCTGGATCTTCAAAACCTTTTTCACAATCTTTTGCTCTTCAACCAAGAAGGCACGAATAATCCTACAGAACCATAGG
This sequence comes from Pterocarpus santalinus, assembly GCA_031439595.1. Taxonomy (NCBI): domain Eukaryota; kingdom Viridiplantae; phylum Streptophyta; class Magnoliopsida; order Fabales; family Fabaceae; genus Pterocarpus; species Pterocarpus santalinus. The sequence continues at coordinate 19,703,332 of CM062531.1, forward strand.
AAAATAAAAGCAAGGTACACCAATTTACTCCAAAGTAAAATAATTATAGAAGCTACAATAGCCAAAGTACGTTGGGCAGAGAACAAACCTTTCCCTGACAGCACCTCCAGACAAAACTCCACCATATGCACGGTTCACAGTCCTACGGTTTCTAGGCAACCTTGATCTCTTATATTCAGCAGGCCTTAAGTGTGGAATCTGCAATTATCAAGCATAAATCACAACAATAACCTTAGAAGTTGACACAATTATACAAATTTATCAACAAGCACGAAACATAATATGCCTCAAAGCAAGGCAAAAACAAAATCTTCTACAAACACATCCCTTGCAGCTAAAATATACTTACATAGGAAAATCACGTAAGATACAAAATCATCCGAACATTAGATATTCACTATATCTGGGCTAATCAAGCTCAGACCAACCAGAAGTCATTCATTACATACCATTGATTTATGAATTTGAAATCCCAACCATGAAAAAGTACTAACAACAAACCAGACATTAACCCGACTTTCATCATTGCATTGACCAGCAATTGAAGGTAGCAAAACATATCAAACTTTAGGGCGCAGCAGTTGGTAAAACTTGTTCCAGTTTGATAACAAAACTGATATCATAGAACTAAAATACACATTCTTTTGTAGCAGAGACAAGCATAAATCCACTGGGCCTCATATTAGATAAATATCACACAACACGAAGCTGAAGCCATCAATGGCAGTTACATTCGTCCATCTACACAACAATTAAAAATGCTGTGAACTTATGAAGGTTCACAGCTTATCCTAAATGCATAATCACTCCTTACATTCGTCTAATATCATCTAATATCATCCTTATGAAGGTTCACAGCTTATCGTAAACGCAGCTCCCATTACACACACTAGCAACTATTCATCTAATATCACACTTGAGAATCTTAATAGCTAATTACTACACACAGTAACTCTCACTGTTCCCAGCTTCTCCTAAATGCATAAATGCTCCATTTTTTTCCCCTTGCTTCATGCATCTCCCATTACATACAATAGCTAGTATTTACCTATTAAAACCATCATAGGCCATTGCAAGTATAGTACATGAAATTATTTTTCAAAAAATAAAAATAAAAATCACTATTTCCACAAACAATAACAAAACATAACAAATTTACAGACAAAAGAAAAAAAAAGGAACAGTTATGGGGATAAATTGAAAGAGGAATGAAAAGCATAGCATACCCCTTGAATCCTCTTGCCAGTGACGGGGCACTTGGGTCCACTGGCCCTCTTCTTAGTGCTCTGGTAAACGAGCTTCCCACCTGCGTTTTCAAAACGCCAAACACAAAACGCATTATTACAACAAATCAATCGAGTTGAGAATCGCAATTGCAGTTGCTTTAATCAGAGAGAGACAGAGAGAAGAAGAGGTTAGTTAGTTAGTTAGTTACCAGGGGTCTTGACGACCCTGTGCTGGTTGGACTTGGTGGCATAGCTATGGCGCTTGCGATAGGTGAGACGCTGCACCATCTTCGATCTGCTTCTGCTTCTACGTTCTGCGTTTGCGTCGGTAGGGTTTTCAGAGGAAGCTCGCAGTTGCGCCGCAGGGGGGTATAAAAGAAGGGTGATTGCATTTGGAGTAATTTTTTACGACCTAGATCTGACGGTTCTCATCACTTGTTGATCTATCGTGCTTGTTGACCGTTGGATGGCCGTAGTCGGAAACGTGCGGTATCTGAAAAGGGGATATTTTTTGTTTTTGGGTAAGATGAAAACGGAAAATTGAACATGCAGGGAAATACAAAAGGTAAAAATTTAAAGTTTAATTGTATTTTAGTTAATAAAAAATTTGCACTGTTGATTAATTATATTTTGATGTTTTAAAAAATTATTATAAGTTTAGATATTTTTAATAATATAATGACTTATGATTGAATTATAATGTGAAATATTTTTATATTAATAGTATATCAAAATTAAATTTAAAAATATATTAATAATACGTGAAAAATAATATATTTAAAAAGTGTGTATCAGTATTCGCATTAATCATTCACAATAATATCATATTATTTATTGATATAATATAATAGTCATAAATGTAATGATATTAGTATTAGTATTATACTGAAATATATTTTTAATTTTATTTAAATTTATCCATCAATTGGAAGATTTCCACAAATTTTTTCAGACAAAGATGCATGAGAGTCGTTAATGGAAAGGCAAATAATTTATTATTATTAAAAAGGTAACAAAGTATAGTTTATGTTAAAAAAAAATTTATCAATTTTTAATTGTATTTGATAACAACAATACTAAAAACTTTTCTCACTAGATGCAGTTGATTTCATGAATTAAGCGACACCATTACATCATATAATAAGTTATTCTACAAACAAGTCATTATTAAAATCTAAACTCCTATTTAGTGGTTTTGTCTATATATTTTTTTTTAACTCTATCTTTATCCATTAAGTTATTCTTTATTTGATTTGATCTTCTTATTGTTTGATAATGTGTGATACAATAATAGTAACAAAGTCTTTTCTCAATAGATATGGTCGATTATATAGATCAAATGACACCATTATATTATATAAGTTATATCTATAAATAAGTCAATATTAAAATTTAGGGCAAATTATAATTATCTTTTTGAGGTCTATCAAAATTATATTTGTACTCTTCTAGAGTTCAAAATTACACCTGAGACCTTCAATCAGTTAATGGTGAATACACTTGCACTCCCTACAATTAACATGCCATAAGAATAGTAATGTCACATGACTTTCACCTGATTTAAGGATTAAAAATAAATCAAAATGCATTTAAAAAGTCATAAGTTCCCTTTACATTACATTCTATCATATTAAAGTGCTATTTTTTTGTCTTTCTTCCTTCCCCAAATTGAAGAACAAATATGCCACGAAGGTGGCTAGTTGTGCGTCCATGGCAGCTCAAAGATGGTGGTGGTGCTAATGCTAGTAGCATCATGGCAAAATGGTCACCTATGGTGGCTCCATAGCAATGAAAGAACAACACAGCTGTGATAGGAGCTGTGAGAGGATGATGGTGGTGGTCCTAATTCCACTAGGGGTGCCACGACCTTCACTTGTCCATGGCCATCACAAAGCTCAGCTCCACCATGACTAGATAGTGTTGGTGGTGACGCAAAAGATCTTCATGTACAACTTCCAAACCTAAAGCTGCTGCATCAGATCGAGACCATGGCAAACCCTAAGGAGTTGCACACAATTTTGCATTCATCAAATTCATTGGTGTTGGTGTGCCTAGGGTTGAATTATGGTGGTGCTTTTGGTGTGAGAAATTTTGATTTTGTGGATTTATGGGTTTGCTTAACAATGGTTTTGTGGGATTTGCTTAATAGTAGAGTGTGAGAAATTTTGGTGTGATTGAAATCCTGGTTTTGTGGGTTTCAACTAAAAAAGCTCAATCCATGGTAAAATGCCATATGGGTACTATGAGAAAAATCCATGGCAAGCTTTTAATTTGATGTGATGTTGCTGTATTATTTTCTAATATATCATTGATCCCTCTTTGGATATGGCTCGATATGGTCTTTACTAAGGACATTAAGGTTGCTAGTTATGTTGTAATATGGGTACAATATCTTTTGTCATATGTTGTACTTTAACCTTTTGTGAATTTGTGCTGATATACGGTTGTAGTTTTGCTTGCTCTCTTGATGTTTGTTGGGGTTGAGCTTTCTATTTTATGTACTAAAAAAAATGAGAAAAACCCATGGCTGCTTTGAACTTTGAAGTGGGTTTGAGAATTAAGTGTAGAAGATGAAGCAAACAAGAACTAGAGCTCAAACATAAGAGTCTTTTTCTTTTTCCCCCTTTTTTTTGGGTATAGCATACTTTAGAGTATTAAATCCTTTAAATTCTTGATTACTAAAATCCTTCTTTGTTGCAACACCTATGGGTTTTGACAACCAACGATGACATGGGGAAGACATTGAGAGACACTACCAAAAATATGGAAGTTAGCCACCTTGATTTACCCACCATTCCTGTAACTGTGGCAAAATTAGTTATTGTGTCCCACAATTGCCACAGTTTAATCTCATGTAGTAGCAAATCGCGAGATTCTATCCCCTTTTCCCTCATTTTTTTATTTTTTCCTTTTCCACCTCCAAATCAAAACTCTCTTCCCTTGTAATTTTGTGAAACCGTTTTTGCTCCACATAGCCCTCCATCTACTACTTGCTCTCTACATAGCTATCTACCAAACTGTAACACCCTACCAACTAAATGTTATACTTAAGTCATAGCATAAAGTTGGATAGGTTGCGTTACCGTGTTAGTTCTCCGTTTATAGCTATATTCATTATGTTATATTTTCTTTTTCTTTGACATATATATATATATGGCGCGCTGTATATTGTAAACGTGATTAGTATTATAGAACGTAACAAAATCTAACAAAAAGCACTACAGAAAGGAAAATAGATAGTATATCATCAGTCATATACATACATATGCGAAATGAAAGCCAACGCTTCAGTTTATATATGGGTTCAAAAGCGAGTGAAATAAAGAAATAGCAAAACTCCTATTTTTGAAAAGGTAGAAACAGAAATGGCAAGAGCCAGCTATGTATAACGAGTCCACTATTGGATCATCGTGGAGCTGCAGGTCCGGAAATCTCAGTAAGCGGAGTGACCGTCGAATCCATCGCCAACGTCTGAGAATGATATGGAAATGCAAAACGAGGTGAGAATTTACAGAAATTCTCAATAGGGTACGTTTATGGTGTTTAACTGATGCCACATTCATTCTCAGTTGCCTCAGGTTTTATTTAATTATAAAAACATGAGATCAAACTTAACTATCCATATTTAATAAGTTTAAGAAAATATCTGGTCTGAGGTAAGGCTTAGTTTTACTTAAGACAGTATAAGAAACAGAATAGGCTACTAACAGTAAAATACAGAATAATGAGCAGAACAAATGAACATACAGCAGTACGTAGATATAACAGATAAACTATAAACAACTTGTAGTGATTGTTCAATGTAATCATGCATTTAATATAATCATGTAAAACTTATTCTTAAACCTTTTTTTCATAAACTTTTTCATTACTTTTCATCATTTTCCATCACTTGGTCCCCTCAGAGTTCTTGGCCATTTTAGACTCCTGGATAATAGTCTGCTTTTCAGGATCGAGCTCGTTCCTATACATGAATGCCGGGTTTACTTTCCCTGACCTTCCCACCGATCTATTCCCCTTAACTTTTTATCCGAGGCTGGCCCAAGTATCATGGAACTTTCATCATCACATGTTTCTTATGTTCATCATAGCATAACTTTCATAACTTTCTTGAAAATGCACATGTATTAACATGTATATCATGAATCATGTATAGACTTTACCAAAATTTCGGCAGCATAACGGAACGTGTCCGCTTCCCCATGAATGGTGCCAATACATTAGAACACCAATTTCTCATAGAAGACATAATATTGCATTCATAATTCATCATTGAACTCGTAGAAGCATTAGTCTCATTAAGGCAGAGTTACTACCTCAACACAACCATTCAACGCAGTTTTTGTAAATCAAGCCATAATTTCTATTTAACTCATCTGAACCTCAATTTTGGATATGTTAAAGTGTTATGTGTCTATTTTCTAACCTCTTTGGTCCCATCTAATTTTGATGAGTGTAGCTCAAGTTATTTAGGTTTTATTCTGGCCTACCGAGTGGCTGGCCAGAATCAGACACCTAAAAGTAAAAATCCACTAAAAATCGAAAACTGCTTCAAATCATATTAAATTGGTTTCATATTAAAGCTAATAGGACAAGCTTTCATTTACAAAACTTTCCATTCCATTTGACTTAGTAAGGTTCGAGTTATAAGCTCGAAATCTGACCTTCCTAAACTACCCTATTTTGGCCCAGTTTGGACATAGGGCAACTTTCTTAGATCACTGGGAGCAAACTAGACCTTATCTAATTCTGAAATTTTTATGGGACATTCTCCTATGTGTAAGCTTTCTAAAAAAGTTAGTTTCATTCATTTCCAAGTAGTATAGGGCGAGTTCTACCCTAAACAACCCAGTCTGCCCAGAATCAAAGTCAAAAACCTAAGTCGAAATTAAAAAATTCATATCTCTCTCAATACTAATCCAATGGCCTTATATGATATATGTATGGAAATCCCTAGATGTCTAGTTTCATATAAAAATAATTTTATCAAATTTAATCCGCTATAGGTGGAGCCGTACACTCTACCGTACGGACTGCCGAGGGTTTTTGGTTCTCCAGCCCCTCAGCTCTTCCTATTTTCATTCTTTCTTTCTTCCAATTCGGTTTTAACCTCACAAACAGCCAATAAACCAGCCATATATCATCATAATCATTCAATCAATACATTAAAGATTGACAAAACAAGACACCACCAGCCACCCAAGATCAGAAAATCAACACAATAATTAAACCTCTACCTCTTGTTATGTTGTGATTTGGCTTGATTTTGGAACTTGGATGAACAAAACTTGGTTGGGCTTGATGATTTGATGGAGTTGAGTGAGTGGAGAGGAGAAGAAGAGAGCTGAAATGAGGGAAGAAAGCAACGTAGAAATGGGCTAAATGGAAAGAAGAGAATTGTGTTATAAAAGCCTTAAAGTTGGTAGTTGAAATGAAGGGTTGTGATTGGTTCAAAATGCAAGGCTGAATTTTAGCCAACTCTCCTTGTTTTTGTGGCCAAAGTGACGCCACTTTTAGGGTTTAAGTGGCTGAGTTCTCAGCCACTTGAAGTAGGGTTAATGAGTTGAAATTCTATTGATTCGGTTCCGACAGTTTAAAATACTGTAATCTTATCGATTTCCTTTAAATCGGTAAATCAATTTTCAAGAAAATTTTATGAAATCTTCTATACTTCTAACTTAATTAACCTATACCTAAACTCAATTAATTGCTAATCAATTGATCCTAAATAATTATTTAACCGAATTTTAATTAATCTCAATTACTCGATAAAAACCGAACAATTGATCAAAAAATGATAAGAAAATTTTGGTGGATGTTACACAAACCATTTTCGTAAAAATCTCTACATTTGCATTCTGCCAAAGATGTTGGGATGCCTGGTGGATTTAGAGATTTGGGAGTAACCATGTTAGCGGACCAGACACAAAGGATTTTGGAAGCATGGAGAACGCATCTGAGAAAGGAGAATAACTAGTCACTATGTCACCCTCAATCTTCTGCAGCTTTGAGTCTATTCCGGTTAAATTCTTGATACCCACCTTTCACAAAACTTGCCGTGATACTTGGTCTTACATTTTGCATATCATTGTAGTGCTTTATAGGCTAGAAGAAGAAAAGCTTTGCTCATGGATTCATAATTTTTGTTTGCTGTATGACTTGTTCTACAAGATAAAAGCAATTTCTTTTTGTTAAAGTCATATTTTTTCCATCCTAGTTTTACAAATTTGCTCATTCCGAGAATGGTTGGTTCTGCAATACTTCTTTCTTCGTTGTGTTTGGGGTTTATCATATTTATTTATGACTATTCTAGTTCTACAAAGAAGACAATTCCAACTATGGCAATTGCCCGAAATCGTGTAAACATTTACAGGTGCCTACCAATAGGTGAGTGAATGGGGTGGACAATGTTTACTTTATTTATAAGTGGCTCAATTTAGTTTATCAAAACAACTCCCCTGCAAGCACAATCTTCTGTCTATTGTCTTATGATTTTGGCTCATTTAAAGAATCTATGCATAGTTCATGTGACAAGAATCTCACACTAAAAAAATATCTATCAAAAAATTAAATCTCACTAAAATGTAATTATGTCTGCATGTCTCCAGCTTGGTTACACTGTTATCTTTGGGTCATATGCGTCCTTTCTTTTCATTTGAACTGGTATGTGATGTTTGACCGATTGTTATAGTGGGAAATAGGATAATTATATAATCTTCACTGTTCATTGACCCCTGTTTTTCTTTGATCAACATGATTAGAGTAAACTAAGGTCTAATGGCTATTTTATGGGATTAGTTTAGCTCTCATTTCTTTCCCTATACTTGAAACAAAACAAGGCTTAAGACTATCAATGTGAGAGGAGCTATGTTAGTCACAAACAAAATAGCATAGAATACATGTTTAATATATATCAAACTGCTTGTATTATGTTATTTTAGGGGACATCAAAATATTTTTGGGCTGAGATTGGGACCACAAAAAAGATGAATCATGATGCTTTTCAAATATACTTGTTAATTTGTTCATATCGATTTTCTTTATTTTTTTTTTCTTTTTTGTTGTTTTGAATCTCAGTTTGGTTATAGCTTCAAGCAATGAGTCTAGGCATGATAGATCCATGTGGGCTTATCTTCACCCCATTTATTATAATAGATATTTGCAAAGTTAACCTATGTTAATGAACTACATTATTAAAATTCTATTTTCAAAGCTGAATTTGGAAAGAAACTAGTTTTCATTCCTATTTGATGCATGGATTTCATGAGCATAGATTTACTTGTTGATATACTTTTTGGTGGAATACATTTTACTGTGGTAGTGTTAAATATACTTCTCTAAAAATTCAGAGTCCAAAAGGATTTGATTGAATTTTGGCCAACTCATCTTAAAAAGAACCTTCAATAAATGTGAAGATAGTTAACATTTCTTTCCTTCTATATTGCTACACTAATTTTTTCTACTATAAATTTACTATTTTAGCTGTTTTATTATTTAGGTAGTTGCAATCAAACTTTCTGCTTCATTCATAATTGTTGTGGTATCTGCATGGTCCATTCTCCTCTCTAACTTGATTGAGCTGTAGCAGAATTAGAAAAGGCAAAGGTAAGCATTCTTGTTTCTATATGTCCATTTTGATTTAATTCTTATACTAGTTTTTGGTAACACGCTACAGTGCACTTCACACCGTGTGAGCGACTTGGCTTCTATAAATACCAAGTGAGATGCATTTGTGTTGTGTGTGCAAAGAGCTAGAGTCAAGTGAGTGTGCCAAAGAGTGAGTGCTTAGAGTGTGCAACGGTAAGTAAGGTGCACAAGTGAGTGTTTTGAGTGCAAGTGTGAAGTGATGTTGTGAGACTATTTGCAAGTGTGTGTGTGTGTGTGTGCAGAAAGTGAAGCTCAAGTGAGGTACTAGTGTGTATGAGCACATAGAGTGTCTAGTGTGCTCCTAAGTAAGTGAGGTGACTAGTGAAAGAAATTTGAGTGTGGTGTACTCTGTAATGTTCCAAGAAATAAAAAGAAAGTTGTATTTTCATAGTGCTTCTTTCCTCTACAAATTGTGGGCTTTTTTTGCTTAATTGGATATTTAGATATTTAATTAGATATTTACTTAAAGTTTCACATGCTGATGGAGCTAAAAGTACTGCAAGAAGAGCCCATCAAATGGTAATTTGCTTTGTGTTGGTTTTTTTGTTTAAGTAACTTCCTTATTATGTCAAATTAAATGTGGTGCTTGTGATAGTTATATTAATTTTTACATTTTATTAACAATCTTAGGAGCAAAAATTAGGAAGACCAATTTGTTGAAGTGAGGTTATTTTGTCAACTTTGCTAAAAAAGGATGGAAATTTTGTGAATGAAAAAGGACAAATTTTTGCTGGAAGAAAATTATATATTTTTTTAATTTATATTAATGTTAGATTGATTCAATTATATCTCATTCTCATTCTCATTTGTTTATAGGAGAAAAGATCAGAGCACCAACCTCGAGATCAAGAATGTGTTGCCACTAAAGGTGTTCCATCAAAAGTACTAGCTCATCCAAATGACGCAAATGGAAAAGTCTGTGGTGCTGAGCACTCAGGTCGTGTGCGTGGCTTTGGCATCAGTGTTTGTCCTTCAAGAGTTTTTGGAAAGTCCAAAGGTTATGTTGGTTTTGTGAATTTTGGTGGCTCTAGTAATGTGTCCCAACAGCATATTAAAGACTTGGAAAAGCATGTGGAAACTTTAGAAAAAAAGTTGAGTGGATATGAAAAAACCAAGGAGCAACTTGCACAAGCTCAAAATCAGTTGGCAACTCTTCACAAATTTTTCCTAGAGAAGTATGGTAGTTAATTGCCTACTTTCAACCAAGATGTGCCACCCTCTTAGTCATGTTTGCTTGAGAGTATTTTAGAACTAATATTAGGTTAATATTATCTACTTGGTCATGTTTGTTTTAATGTACTCAGTCTTGTTTGCTTTAGAGTATTTTAGAACTAATGTTAGGTTAATATTATGTATGTTGATTTATTTCTAGTAGTTATGAAAACTTATGACTATTAATTATTTATGTTTCTTTTGTTAAGTGATTAATATATATATATATATATATGAGAATTTGATTTTAGAAAGTATTTTATTTTATTAAGATCTCTCTATATATTGTATATATATTGTATTTAATAGGTATCTCAATTAATAATTGGCACAAGAGGAAACATAAAAATATTAGTACAAAAAAAAAGGAAAAAGTTAAGCAAAAAATTAGCCATGATTAAAATGTAGAAAAAAATGAAGAATCATAATTTGTTTAATTTTTATAGTTAGCCACAGTTAAATTGTGGTAAAATATTAAAATTTAGCCACGGTTTAACTATGGCTACATTAGAATTTTCTTCTTTTATGAACAACTATTAGCTTTGGTAGCAACCGTGGCTAATTAACATTATAACTGCGTCTAATTGTTTGTAACCATAGTTGCACAAATCGTGGCTAAAATTAAAAGAAACATGACAAAATTGGTTGCAACGCCACTATTAGCCACGGGATCAGTAACCGTGGCTAAATTCTTTTGCCACAGTTATGGCTTTATTTAGCCACAGTTTTAATTGTAGCTAAACTCCGTGTTTTTTGTAGTGAGAGGCGGAAATGAGAAAAGATTGGTCGTGTCTTGGTATAATGAAGAAATGAGGAAAAAGGTTTGGGTTTGTTTCAATACAAAAGGGTAATTTAGACAATTTATTTGGTGTGTTGACAGTGGTTAACACTATTTTGATTTAAGGGGTAAGTATAATTTCGATCAATCTTAAAGGAGGTCACTGTAATTTGACCTAAAATTTAAATTCATGTTAATGGTTTTATCTATAATTTTTCTTGATTTCCCTCTACCTTTATCTAGCAATAATAAGGTTCAAACCTCTAACCTCATATATATTACCTAAACCCCTCACCGTTAAACCATTCTTAATGGCTTTATTCCATACCTGATATACTCTTCTTATGGTTTAATAATGTGGGATAAAAGGGAAAAAATAAAACTGTCAAAATAGCTACTTACTAAACTAGAACTTTCAAGCAATTTTAAAAAATAAAATAAAATTATGGATAATTATTTTTAATATATTTACAAATTTATCTTTATAAAAAAAAAAAAGATACCGAGAGGGCTATTTATTGTTACTAGTAGACCAGTAGATAAGAATATAAAGAAGCAAATAGGGTAAAAAAAAAATGTGACTAATGAAAATAATTTAAAGGGTAAATTACACTAATCTCTCCTAAAGTATAGGTGATATTGTACACGGCACCTACATATCTTATAAATTGTGACACTAAACTCCTTTTGTGAATATAATACTAACCTTCCCTAAAGGGATGTCAATATAAATATAAAAAATTGAAGAATGCCATGTGTAATATCACTTAACCTCAAAGGAGGCTAATGTAATTTATCCTAATTTAAATAATTGAGACATATACATAATAATAAAATTATATTGTCAAAAGACTCATACAACAAAAAGAGATTAATTTTAATACAATGTTTATAAAATATTTTATATTATCAAACAATCATATTTTATCACATATGTGATTTTTTATGAAGTTATTGTAAAAGTCTAGCATTTTTAATAATGTACCAATAGATGATTGAATAACTTTGTAGAAAACTTTTACATTCACAATATATGAAAATTAAATCAAGTAGGATAAACTCGCTATCAAACTAAATTTAACCACTTATTTAAATATCATTTGTAACATCCGCGAATTCCGACTTCCGATCCCCATTATTGATGACATTTCCGATTTCCGAGTTTCCTTACACTTGGCCTCCGACCTCAACACTAGCTTCGACTTCCGACTTCGTTTCAAGCCTTTTAAGAGGACTTCTTCCGATTTCCGACCTAAGGCATCATGACTTACGCTCTCGATTTAATGGATGGATGACGATTTCCGACCTTGTAAGCGTGGATAAATTTTGACCTTCGGTATGAATTCACTTCCAATTTCGCGAGATGAAATGAGAGTGACCGATGCTTCCAACTTACGACGTTGGTCGACTTGACATTCTTTACGACTTCCGATCTTATCGATCAAAGAGTAAAATGTTCGATTCTCGACTTCGTCTCTAAGGCTCGAATGAACTGAAGTATTCCGAATTCCGACATTATGATTCTAGCGAATCTGCACGATCCGATCTTGAGTTCAATATTAAAGCTCTCTACTTCTATATCTTTTCGAAGTTCTGGATAGAAAGTTCATGATTTACGAGCCCGACCTTAAGTGCTTGGCTTCTCACCAGGCTCTACTTTACGTTTCAATTAGACTGGATGTTTTTCGAGTTCGACTTCATATACGGGGAAGTTCACGAGTACGACTTTATGTAGAATACGAGTTCCGATTTTGTTTCGAATATAGAAACTCCTACCACTTGGACGTGGAGAAAGTGATTCTACCACACAAAGAGGCAACCAATCACAATCTTCCAAGTTAACTCCCACTCATGCCTATATAACACACTATCCTCCTTTGAATCGCACCATTATTCACGTTCTTTTCTCTTCTCCATCAGCTCTCTTTTCTTGTCACTCACATCCAAGACTTAAGCAAAGTTCCGGCCTTGTTTATCCAAATTTCAAGAGCTCAAGACCAAAACACTTAAATCAAAGGTACGGGTTTTAAATTTCTTGCATCAAATCCATGCACTTGGCTGGCTGGACTGAATTAGTTTCACCTTAATTGATGTGTGAATTGAATAATTATGCTTGGATTAATAGAAGATTTTGAGTTAGAAGTAGAATTAGAAGAAGCAAACTAAGAGGATTAAATGGCTGGAGGTGCTGTCTTGGTGGAGAGTCCACGGGAGACCATATGGCGGAGCATGCACGGCGCCTACGATCGTCAAATTCGATGAACCTATTTTTAAATGAAACTAGACATCTAGGGCTTTCCATAGACATATCATATATGGGTTTTGGATCAGAATTGAGGAAGATATGAATTTCTGAATCTCGACCTAGGGTTTTAACTCTGGCTCTGGGCAGATTGGGTTATTTAGGGTAGAACTCGACCTATACTACATGAAACTGAGTGAAACCAACTTTGTTGGAAAGCTTACACATAGGAGAACAACATCAGAGAAATCCCGAGTTTGTTATCCACTCAGTTATTATTCCCAGTGATTTGAAGAAGTTACCCTATGTCCAAACCAGGCCAACACAGGACAGTTCAGGAAGGCTAAGTTTCGGGGCTTGTAACTCGAGCCCTACTAAGGCAAATGAAATGGGACTTTATGTATATGAAAGTTTGTCCTGTTAGCTTTAATACGAGACCAATTTCGTCTGATTTGGTGAGTTTTGATTTTTCGTAAATTTCTACTTTTGTTGCCTGATTCACGCCAGCTAATGGGCAGGCCGAGATAAAGTTTAGATATCTTGAGTTATAGATACCGAAATTAGATGGGACCAAAGAGGTTAGAAAATAGACACACAACCCTGTAACATACTCAAATTTGAGGTCCAAATGAGCTAAAATGAAATTGTGGCATGAATTACAAGAACCGGATTGGTTGTATATGCTGAGGCAGAATTTCTGCCTTAATGAATTTGATATGAATTGGAGTTTCATGTTGGAGTATACATGTGAATTTGTGCTTCTTGTGATATATTGATGTATTGATTGGCTGGCACTATTCATGGGAAGCTGACACGTTCCGTTATGCTGCGAAGTTTGGGTAGAACCCATGAACAAGTTATGAATTTCATATGAATGTATATTCATTCTTAAGAAAGTCATGAAAGTCGTGAAAAGAAGCATGTCATTATGCAAGTTCCATACTACTTGGGCCAGCCCGGATAGAAAGTTAATGGGAATAGATCGGTGGAAAGGTCGGGAAAGTAAACCCGGCATTTCTGTATAGGAACGAGCTCGATCGATAAGGACTATTATCCAGGAGTATAAAATGGCCAAGAACTCCCGAGGGACCAAGAGAGATGGAAAAATGATAGAAAGTAATGAAAGAGTTTATGAAAGAAAGTTCAAGAATGAGTTTACATGATTACATGAATGCATAAATCCATGGAATAGTTGCATCGGATGTTTACAATTGTCTGTTACAATCGCTAATGCTTTATTCATTGATTTATTCCATTTATCCTTCGTGCACTAGTATTAGTACTTATTTCGCTTTCTATGCCAATTAAAGTAAAATTGAACCTTACTCTCTGGAAGGACATGTTTTAAACTCATGAAAATGGACTTTAGTTTTGAACACGTGTTTTAATAATTAAAGTAAAACCATGTAACCGAGAATGTATGTGATGTCGGTCAGTGTAATCGAACCCTACCGAGAATTTTCCCGGGAATTCTCACCCCGTCTTTGTGTATTCCGCATCATTCTCAGATTCAGGCGATGGACTCTGACCACCCTTTTTATTGAGATCCGCACTTGATTCCACCATGACTGGAGTTGGACTCTCTGCACATAGCCGGTTCGCGTAACTTTCGTTTGTACTTATTTAGCCATGTGAACTTTGATGTTCCTTTGCGACCATCCCCTATTGCCACCGCTTATCTTATTTGCCATCCTCTACATATGGCGAACGCATCCTCGCTCCTCCTCGCACTCCGCCAGACTGGGCCGACTGCCCCGAGTCACCACCACAGCTGACCCAGCGTCCTCGAGTTCCGAGAGAGTGACCTCACGAGGCCACGGGCTCGTCCGCCTCTTCCTCCTCTGGGACCTAGCGCGACTATACTCGAGCCTGGCATGGCTAACGGCTACCTGACTTTGAGTAGTTTAGCGGCCAGGGGATGTTGTACAAAGATGACCCTCTTGGACAAAGTAACTTTGGGTCATGGGTTTGGCGTAGAATTATGATGAGATTATGAAATGTCCTATGAGGACCATAGGGTAGGCCGATAGATGAGGGCGATATGGTCTTTGATACACTAGCCCATGTATGTGTTTTACTTTGAACCTTTGTACATAAACTAAAACAGCGTCTTCTGATATATATATATACATATGTTTACACGCATGCAGTGACCTTATTGTACCATACTTAATTGATGATAGTCTATTCGGTTCATTTTGTTGATATTTCGTTTATTTTGTTTGTAATATCAACGACGTCTGGCCAATAGAGACGAGTTAAGGAGAACTTAAAGACAAGAAAGGTAAGTAAAGTATCAACACGGTAACACAACCCGACTAGTTTCATGCTATGACTTAAGCATAACATAAAATTAGTAGGGTGTTACATCATTAACTACAATTGAACACTCATTACCAACTCTATAAAGTGATTAACTATGTTTCCTTTATACAAGAAAATTTAGGTTGAGAGGAAGATTTACTTTAGTCCATAGTTAAGATGTGCTTCTAATCTCATTGAACACTTACAAAAGCACTTATAGATCACTCACTAATAGAGTAAGCTAGTGCAACATGCACTTGAGTGTAGAGGTTTATTCCTTAGTGTTAGTTAGTGGTAATTATTGCCAGCTGTAACCCCCAACTGATTGTAGGTAACTCTCCTTCACTGATGTACTATATAAGCATGTTTGTACACTCTAATTAGTCATAATGAAATCACTCTCAAATTTTCCAATTCTCTCTCTCTCTCTCTCTTCCTAAATTCTATTATGGTATCCAGAGCATGAAAGAGCTCATAGCTATGAATCATGAGGCCACTCTAATAGGTGCAACCACCATTCCCGTGCCAAATGACTTTTCTTTGGCTTCACCAAATTCTCAATGCTCTCTTCCACCACCACATCATGTTACTTTCTCTCAACCTCTTGTAATCAATCTTGATAACAAAAATTACTTGTTATGGCATTGCCAAGTGCTTGCAGCCATTAAAAGTCGCAACCTAAGCCATTACATCAATTGAGCAAGCAAAACATTGCTGGGATATACTTTACCGGAGAATTTGCTCCAAGATCAAGTTTCTAAGGAGTTTCACCTAAGGAAATAACAAGATCAGTTAATTCTCTCATGCATGAGTGAATCGATTCTTGCATTGGTGGTGGAGAGCGATTTCACTTGGCAAGCTTGGGAGAAAATCTAGATACTTGCGCTCAAGTTCAACAATTGAAAATTGAGCTTCGTAACACCTCTAAGGGATCTACATCGATTTCTAAGTATCTTGTTTGGATCAAGGTGCTTTTAGCTTCTTGGTTTCTATCGGTTGCTTCGTTTCTAATTTTGAGCATATTAAAGTGATTCTTGACAGTCTCTTCACGAAATATGATGCTTTTTTCACCTCCATCAACACGCATGTTGATCTGTATTTGGTGGCAGAGATTGAAGTGCTCCTTCTGGCATAAGAAGCTCAAATTGAGCAATCTTCTCAGAAATTGAACTCAACAATGTTCTAAGCTCATGTCATGAATTGCGATACCACCTTGTCTTTTGGAGATCCATTTGGAACTATTGCACTATACTATTTGCTGGGTTTTGCGGCAGTTGTGGTGGTTGATTTGGTGATTTGTGGCAATCGAGGACATGGTTGTTCTTCTGGGGGGAGTTCTCTAACCTATCAGTTTTGTCACAAGCGAGGCCACATAAGCTTTAACTATTGCATCGCTTTGACTAAAATTTCAAACAATCTCCACCTCCACCACCTCCATATGCTCATTTCACCACTACCCGTCCTCTTTCCCTAGTATCCCAACTATCCTCTCACTCCTTGCCCTAATGCTTACCATCCTACTCCTGTAAAGTTCCTAGTCCAGCATCCTCTATCTTCAAACACTCGGCCTCCATCGCCACACCTGACTCAATGGCTGATGCTGCATAGTATCTAGATTCTAGAGCCTGTAGCCATGTAACTCCTAAATTTCATAACCTCATGTATTAATCCCCTTACTATGGAGTTGACCAGCTTGATGTAGGCAATGGTCAAGGTCTGACAATTTTTCATATTGGCAACTCCAACATTATTTTACCTAGTTCTTCATCTAGGACTCTTAGGCTGTAGGGTTTAATTTTTGTTCCTTCCATTATTAGAAATCTTATTAGTATTAGTTAACTAGCTCGTGATAACTGCATTTTCTTCGAATTTAATCCATTTTATTGTCTTGCTAAATCTCAGGACACCAAGGAAGTGCTGCTGCATAGTATTTTGAGTAAGGATGGGTTGTATCGGTTTAACTCTTTTCAATTACAACATCTAACCTCTGCTCATGCACTCGGTTCAACAACTTCAAGATCTTCTGCAGTTTCTACTTCTAGTTTTTCACCTAGTTTGCATATTTTACTTATTCATTCAAATGCTTACATACCTAATAGTGTTGCATCTAATTCTTGTAATAGAAATAAAGTGCACAGTACCTTTGAACTATGGCACAATAGGTTAGGTCATGCTTTTAAGCAAGTTGTATCTCACATATTACATCATTGTAAAATTCTATTTTCAAATAAATGACTATTGATATATGCAAAGCTTGTTGTTTAGGGAAGGCCAATCGCCTTCCTTCTCTTCCTTCACCCAATACTTATTCCTTTCCCCTTGAACTCATGTATACTGACTTGTGGGGTCCTACACCAATGATTTCATCTCAAGGTTATAGATACTATATTGCCTTTGTTGATGCATTTTTTTAGATCCACTTGAGTATATTTTCTCAAAACTAAATCTGAAGCATTTTATGCATTCCTACAATTTAAAGCATCAGTTGAAGTGCAACTAAGTTATCGCATTAAACCTGTACAATATGACTAAGGGATGAATTTCATGCATTTTCAAAATTGTTTCAAACCACTAGCATCTCATATTGCCTAATCTATCCTCACACATATTATCAAAATGGTATAGTAGAGAGAAAGCATCATCATCTCAAGGAAATTAGCTTAACCTAGTTGGCTTAAGCCTATGTGCCACTTAAATTGTGGGATGATGACGTGGCCATGGCCATATACATCATTAATCGCCTACCCCCTTATCTTTGCTCACCACCTCTTCCTATGAATGTTTGTTTCATAAAAAACCTAACTGCTTTGCCTTTAAAACGTTTGGTGGTTCATGTTATCCCTTCATAAGACCCTACGACAAGCATAAATTTCACTTTGATTCCTCTGAATACATTTTCTTAGTTTACAACACTCACCACAAAGGTTATAGGTGTTTGAATAATAGTGGCTAAGTGTATATTTCAAAGGATGTATTGTTTCATGAGATTAGGTTTCCTTTCCAGGAGCATTCTTTACTTACCACCAACACTACCCCTCCCCTTTATCTTACCCACTTACTATTGGAACTCAACCAAATGGACATGCATCCTTTCCCTTACCACCACCTTCAAATTCATTTTCCCCCTTACCACTGCCTTTTAACACCATCTCTAACCCTATGTTGGCACCTCCCTCTACACCCGTTTCAATTTCTGCCTCACCTTTAGCCTCGCCCCCTCTCATCAATCTCCCTCTTCCTCTCCTCATCTTATTCCCTTTGCTGCCACCATACCATTTGACTTATTTTCCTCTTCACCATATCCCTCTTTGAGTTCCTATGTTCCCTTACCTTACTTCTTCCCCTTAACCACACATTCAAGTTTAACACCTCATCCTATGCTCACTAGGTTTAAATTTATTACCTATAATCCAAATCCCACTCACCAAGCCCTAATTGCACATTCTGAACCTAATTTTGCCACTTAAGTGTGGCACTGTGAATAAGCAAAAATGAAGAAAAAAAGGTAAATAAATAAAGGAGCAGCAACAATTTTGTAATTTTATATAAAAAGAAGAATAAAGAGGTTGCTTTTAAAAGCAACACAATACACACCCTTCTTCATTTCCTTCACCCCACCTGCATCTCTCTTCCTCATCAGTTTCTTCTTGTTCTTCTCCATTATTATCAAGCTTTTCCTTTCTTTCATTTTGGCACAAAATCTTGATACCCATTAGCTTCCAAAGGTTGAGGTAAGTTTCTAATCATAAACTTTATTTTTAAAGGTAAACTTTAAAATTTCTCTCAAGATTAGTGAGTAGTAAAAATAGTGACATGAGTCAATGTTTGAGATTTTGAGTAAGAATCTACTGAGTTAAGAGCTTGTATGTTAATAGATTAAAGTAGGTGAGTCTAAATCTAAATTTTATTTTGATTCTTCAGAACCAAAATTTAGATTTTTCAGAACCCTGAATATCTCAAATTTCAGGGTTTTGCTTAATAGGCTTACAGATTGTTAATTTGTTTTCAAATAAATTATCTGAACTTCTCAAAAATATTTGTATTAGTCAAATTCCTTAGATACTGTGCCAATTACTCATTCCAGAGCTATTGGAGAGTAGCTCAATTGATTCTTCTTTGTATTGAGCGGATATCTACTTACTGGCATTGTTTTAAATTTATTTTTGCAGAAAAAACTAACTTATTAAAATTAATGATTTTACTTTATATTATTTAATTTATTTGATTTGTTGTTTTGATTAGCTACCTTCCTATCTATGAGGATATTTTAGATTATAGCATTGATGACTGGTTTGGTATTATTATCAGCTTTCCTTGTTGTTTTTATAATCTCATGGTGATGACATACTTTAGTTGTTTTTGTGTTGAAGTGATTTATAAGGATTGTTATTTTAATATCAAAATCATAATGATATTGATTTATGAGTTTGAATGTTAAGTTTTAGTATAAGTTGTTTTTGAGAAAACCATGATAGGTTCTAAGTTAGAACTACTGCTCGCCGTAGCGAAGAGATATAACGACCTATATGCACATAGTATATTCATTAAGATAAAGGGTGAGAAAACCCTACTTATAAGACTATATCGGGTGAGGCATAGCCCCCGACATGAGATAGCATGAGACTTATGATTAAATGGGTTGTCAATACTCCCCAAATGATTTAGTTTTTTTATATAACCCTCATGGAGATTTTAGTTAATTGATAAGAATGATTTTATTTTGGAGAGAATGATTTATTAAAAATATTGATGACACATACAGAGAACGATTGAGTTCCTACTTATGAGTTTTCTATTTATGACTAAGAGCTATGAATAAGTTTTTGCTTATGAAATGTTGAGAAGGCATAGAATTGATGAATTGTGATTTCCATCAACTATGTTCAATGAATGATATGATTGCTAAATTATTTCATTTTATTTTAAAAGCTCATGTGCGCAATGTGGTTTCTCCTTCTTATCTAATTTGTATGATATGCCCATACTGAGTCTGTGTGACTCCTCCTTTATATGTCAACATATTTGCAGGTTGTTTAGTTGAATGATATTGTTCTTATGTCTCCAACATGGTTTGGGCAGATAATATTACTTTTGATTCTATATAGAGTCTGCAGCTACAGGTTATATACTGGCTTATTCTAGTTGTCTAAAATAAATTTGAGATGTAAGTATTATCTAGTAATAGGCCTGAGTTCACACTAAGGATTATATATATATGATAAAATGTTCCTATTTGTGAGACAGTTATTTCATCAAGCTAACTAGACTATATTAAATTTGATATAGTCTGTGCACTGGTCACAGATCCTAAGACGAGTCATGACAAAGTTGGTAACCCACCTATCCTAGAATCGCATGTCTAGTTTTGTAACGTCTGCCTTTCCTTGTTTATTTGATTCCTCCAAATATTCTTGCCTTGAGTCTTTTTATTCTTATTCTTGGAATGTATACCTGGTAAACCCAAGGTGGCTAATAATGGTACAAGATAAACACGTTCTTTTTTTTTCTTTTTTTTTTTAAAGAAGAGTTGCGTATATGAGCAAATGTCTTTGTCAAAAGAAATTTTTCTGTGATATGTGTTAAATTAGTAAATAATATGTAAAAATCTTAAGCTAGTAAAAGGCCTATAATTAATCGCTTGAGTTATAATATGTGTTTTGTTATTCTAAGTACCTTGAGGAATCTTAACGTAAGAAGAGTCAAATTGTTGTATGTTGCATTGAAGTTTTGATAGATGGTGGTTAAGTATTAATATCATACCTAGATGGTTATATAAAATTTTAGCCAAAGATGGTATGAGATAAGTTATATTTAAAGTTCAAATTCATACTTAGCTTAATTTAATGGTGGATGACCTATAGGTTTCAGTATTTATGATAAAAGTGTTAAGTATTTAGATGAACAGAGGTAATCAGCTATTTGTGTTTTGTACGGTCGCCATACTTTAACTAGTTGGCGTTAGAAATGGACACATAACGCAGCATGCATAATGCTGTTTAATGTTTTAATATAGGAAAGTATTATGTTTAGTAATGAAGAAATGGGTTGGTCCTAAACTAAATGTGAAGTTCTTTGACTTGATGAATACATGATATGTCTATAAGACTTATATAAGCATACAAATGAAGAAGTGATATGAGAGTGAGGGAGAAATCTGTGAAGCTTCCTTGGCCAATTATCAAGACAATCAAGGAAATAAGCTTAAATTAAAGGCAAGAGTCATGAATTTTGATTGGACTTAATTTGAAAAAAAAAATGTGATTAGTTTGTATCTGAAAACTCACTTATGGTGCGGTTCACATGTTTAGTGAAGTAAAAGAATTGAGTGAACATATGGATGAGTTCAATGTTAAGGCGCTATTGATCTTATGTTTAAGAATAAAGTAAAGGTTTAGCCTAAGCACTTTAGACTTCAAGGTTAATAATTCTTACTATAGCATAATGTTAGTATGCTAATGAAATGCCAAAAGAAAGAGAGAGAGGAATGCAAAAAATAAAAAATAAAAATTTTAAGTTGCGTACATCTTGGAGTTCGAGTCGTTTGAAGGTTTGAATTGGTGGTTGAAACACATAGTGGATTATATTAAGGTACAATATTGTTATTAATAAAAGAGTGAAATATTCAAGTAAAATAAGATCTAATTTAGTAGGCATTGAATGCTATATGTGCTACATTGTATGTAAACTAAGTTTAGTATTAATAATAGATATGTACCTTGGCAAGGTTATAAGAGGGATGCAGAATGCTTTAATATTGAAAATGAATCTATATTAACACTGAGGAAATCAAGTGACCTTCAATTGGGTATAAATCCTTATTATTATATATTGGATTGAATTGTGTGTCGCATGACTTATCTTGATCGGGTTTAATTTTATGAATATGCGATATTTTAAGTGTTGTTGTGTTGAAAAAAATATATATACTATAGCTGTCTGGTATTTTAAAATGGATTTTATAAATTCGACTTTAAATCTAATTTCTGATATCTAAGAATTAGTTACAGATGTTTAATACTACAAATGTTTCATGTGTGATAAACTAATCAGAGAAACACATTTAAGGTGGAAATATGAATAAGACATGCTTTTATGAATCAGGAGTTTGAAAAGAAAAATTATAGTCCATATACCACGATAATCGAATCAAACAATTTAATAAAATTTTCGTGGATAGATTTAGAGGAGCCATTTCTGTTTCAAAGCTTTTGCACCATGATATCGAATTAGAAGCTTAAGGCATAGTTAATTACTATCTAGGCAAGGATTTTAGTGTAATATACAAAACAGTAATCTAATAAACGAAATTGATTGGAAATTTTCTTACCAATTTAATCTATCTTTGGTTAGAAAAGGAAAAAAAAAAGAAAAAAAACTAATTTCTTATATTTACAGTGCTCAATTGTGGGATTCAATAATCAAAGTCTGATTTTAGTTTTGTGTGGAGAGCTGGATGGGTGTGCATGGCTAATAGAAATAGGATTAAAGGACTTAGATACTATTGTTTCTAGGAATTTTCAAATAGCAGTAAAATGTTAAGGCAAACTGGACCTTAGTGGTAAGTAGAATAAAAAATCTAGTACCTGTCGATTGATTGATAAACAAAATAACGTTTAGATAAATTAAGATGCACTAGCTTAAACTTGGACACTATAAGAAGGAATTAGGAACTATTATTTGATTGTGGCATGTAATAACTTGGAGTATCTTGGTGGTGCAATATGCAGTTCATAACTTGTGCATGAAGAAGATTTGAAGTATATTATGAGAATATTGTGTAAATGGTTATTGTTAATAGTAGGGTAAATTGCATTTGCCCCCCTCCAAGTTTGAAAAAATTGCAACTAATCCCATTCTTCTCCCTAAATTGCACTTACCACCCTCCAAGTTTGAAGAAAATGCATCTCACCCCAAATCCATACAGCACATAATGGTATTGAAGGAATATTTGAACAAAATATTCTACTTAACTAGAACAAAGTGTTAAATTTCAAAAAAGTGTATTCTATGAGGTTCATGTCAGAACTTGAAACTCCGAGTTCAACATGTCACTTAATAGGCTAGCGGCTAATAGCGGGCACCAATGCCCCACTCATGTGGTTCGATGAAACCTTTTTAATGGCATTAGGTGTGTTGAACATGCAACTCGGAAATGTGAGGACATGGAAGAAATGAAACTCACTTGCTAAAGACAAAACTCGAAAACTTGCAAAAAGAAAGAAAGGACTCTGTTAGGTTGAAACTCAGAACATGGAACTCAAAACCCTAACTTTAAACATGTTAAGTAACACGTTGAATTGGAACTCTAAGTTCCAAGTTCAGATGTGAAACGCCATAGAGTGTACCTTTTTGAAATTTAACACTTTGCTGTGATTAGGTAAAATATTCTGTTCAAATGATTCTTCAACATCGTTAAGTACTGTATGGGTTTGGGGCGAGATGCAATTCTTCAAATCTAAAGGGGGGTAAGTGCAATTTAGGGAGAAGAATGGGATTAGTTGCAATTTCTTCAAATCTGAAAGCAGTAAGTGCAATTTACCCTTAATATTAATAAAAGAAAAGAGGTCAAAGTTTCATAATATTAAAAGGTCTAAATAAATAAATAAATAAATAAATAAATATATATATATATATATATATATATATATATATATATAAACTAATCAAATGGCAACAGGATAAGTGAACCAAGTATGGAAACAAAGTCTTGAAAAGAAATAGCAACTTAAAAATAGTCGAGAAGTCAAGTGATTTGGGAAGCACTTGAAACCTTAGAATGATATAACAATACAACTTACGATCAAGTTGATTCAATATTAATATCTAAAAACAAGAATTATTCATAATAATGAGAATTTTCATTTGTTGACATTAAGGCTTTATTTAGATGGAGGAAAGAAAATGGAAGGAAGGAAGTTAAGAGGAAAAAAGTTGAGTAGAAAGAAAGAGAGTGGGTTTGTATTTTCCATAGGTAAGTTTGGATGAAAGGAAAATAAGAGGAAAGAAAATAGAAGAAGAATTATTTTTCGTTGTTTGTTTGTGTGAAAAAGTGAAAAAAGAAAGAAAGAAATAATGCTGTCAAATAATAATTTTATCATTATGTTATTATAAAAGGTATTTTAAGTATATTAATTAATATCAAATAAAAAATTTCACTACTTTTAATTTAATAATTTAAAAAAATCAATCTATTAAATCAAACTAAATTAATAAAAATAAATTATTCAAAATTATTTAAAATAGAACTAATATTTTTAGTTAATCTAATATTTCAAAAATATTACTTAAAAATATGTTTTATCAACTAAATAATATCAAAAATATTATTCAACTATTATTTAAACTCTTAACATTGCACAAAAGAAAATCAAAACTTATGTAATACTCTATTTAAAATAAATGTCTATTTAGAATAAAATACTGGTAACCAAGAAATTTTAAAATTTCACACAGCTTGTGTTTTGGATATTTTTTTGATATTTATTTTTAATAATATAGTAATAGAAGAATTACAATTATTTAAATGAAATTTTTAGAAGTGTCGATTTGAAAAATAAAATAAAAGAGATAAAAGAGTGGAGGGACCATGCAACACCTTCAGTGGTGTTGCACGCCTTAGTCCCTCCCCCTCTCATTACCTCATCTCTTGTCTCTCTCGATCTTGGAAAGGAGAGCAAGAAGGGGAAAAAAAAAAAACTCACCCATTTCCCGACAGTTTTCCTCCCAATAATAGAGGGAAAGAATTTTGGTACTATTCATGTGGGATCCATGAAATTTTGGGCATTGTTCAACATTTCCTTTCTAATTTTTCTTCACAACCAAACAAGAGAAATATATCCTTTTCCTTTCTATTTCCTTCCCTTCCCTTTCCTTCCTTCCTAAATCCCCCCAACCACACATAGTATAAGGAGTCATAAGAAAAAGAATGAAGGAAAGCATAAGTCAATGTTTATATAATCAAATGTTTAGCCCAAAAAAAAAGCCCTATGTAATGATTTATATGTCATTTCAAAATTCGAGGATGAATGTTTTTTAAGAAGGGAGGTATTGTGCTGCTGTGAACAAGCAAAAAGGAAGAAAAAGGAAAATAAATAGAGGATCAATGGTAATTTTGTAATTTTACATAAAAAGAAGAATAAAGAAGTTGCTTCTAAAAGCAACACAGTACACACCCTTCTTCACTTCCTTTTACCCCACCTGAGCCCCACCTCTATCTCTCTTCCTCGTCACGTTCTTCTTGTTCCTCTCCATTATCATCAGGCTTTTCTTTTCTTTCATTTTGCCACAAAATCTTGATACCCATTAGCTTTTAAAGATTGAGTTAAGTCTCTAATCGTAAACTTTATTTTCAAAGATAATCTTTAAGATTTCTCTCAAGATTAGTGAGCAGTAAAAATGGCGACATGAGTAAATGTTTGAGATTTTGAGTAAAAATCTAGTTAGTTAAGAGCTTGGATGTTAAAAGGTTGAAGTGGGTAAACCTAAATCTAAATTTTATTTTGACCCTTGGGAACCCTAAATATCTCAAATTTGGGAGTTTTGCTTAATAGGCTTATCGATTATTAATTTGTCTTGAAATAAATTATTTGAGCTTGTCAAAAATGTTTGTATTTGGTTAGATTCCTTGGAGACAGTTACTCCTTCCGGAGCTATTGGAGAGTAGCTCAATTGATTCCTCTTTGTTTTGAGTGGATATCTACTTAATAGCATTGTTTTAAATTTATTTTTGTGGGAGAAACTAACTTATTAAAATTAATAATTTTACTTTATATTATTAATTTATTTGATTTGTTGTTTTAATTAGCTACCTTCCTATCTATGAGAATATTTTAGATTATGGCATTGGTGACTGGTTTGGTATTATTATCAGTTTTCCTTGTTATTTTTATAATCTCATGGTGATAATATATTTTAGTTGTTTTGTGTTGAAGTGATTTATAAGGATTGCTACCTTAAGATTAGAATTATAATGACATTGATTTATGAATTTGAATGTTAATCTTTGGTATAAGTTGTTTTTAAGAAAACCATGATAGGTTGATTGGGCTTTAAGTTAGAACCACCACTCGCCATAGTGAAGAGATATAACAGCCTATGTACACATAGTATATTCGTTGAGATAAATGGTGAGAAAACCCTAATTATAAGACTATACTGGATGAGGTATAGCCCCCAACATGAGATAGCATAAGACTTATGATTAAATAAGTTGAAATTACTCCCCAAATGATTTAGTTTTTTCATGTAGCCCTCATGGAGATTTTAGTTAATTGATAAGAATGATTTTATTTTGAAGAGAATGATTTATTAAAAATATTGATGAGGCATACAGAGAACTATTGAGTTCCTACTTATGATTATGATTGAGAGTTATTCATAAGTTTTTGCTTATGGAATGTTGGGAAGGCAAAGAATTGATGAAGTGTGATTTCCATAAACTATGTTCAGTGAATCGTATAATTGTTAAATTATTTCATTTTATTTTAAAAGCTCATGTGTACAATGGTTTCTCCTTCCCGTCTACTTTGTATGATATGCCCTCACTGAGTCTGTGTGACTCACCCTTTATATATTAACATATTTGCAGGTTATTCAATTGACTAATATTTTTGTTATGCGTCCAACATGGTTTAGGCAGATAATGTCACTTTTGATTCCAAAGTCTGTAGCTATAGGTTATGTACTCGTTTGTTCTAGTTGTCTCAAATAAAATTGAGATGTAAGCATTATCTAATAATAGCCCTAAATTATATATATATAGAAATGGTCCCATTTATAAAGCAATTTATTTCTTTAGGCTAGCTAGGCTATATTAAATTTGATTTGGTCTATGCACCGGTCATGGATCCTTAGACGGGTCATGACATGAAGCTTTCACCTCACCTCAATGGCTTGCAACAATGACAAAAGAGTATGAAGCTCTCAAAAGAAATGGTGCTTAGTCCTTGGTCCCACGAACTCCAAGTAGGCAACCAATAGGTTGCAAGTAGGTCTTTCGGGTAAAACAAAACCCTGATGGGTCAATTCACAAATTTAAGGCCAGATTAATGGCCAAAGATTTCATCAAAGACTTGGCTTTGATTATTCAGAAACTTTTTCACCCATTGTCAAACCAACCACCACCATTATAGTCATCCTTACATTGGCTTTGTCTCAAAATTGGGTTATTCTCTAATTAGATGTCAACAATCCATTTCTAAGTTGGATTCTTAATGAGGAAGTGCATGTGATGCAACCCGAGGGCTTCTCTTCTAGTTTTAATTTGGTTTGCAAGTTACACAAGACTCTATATGGTCTAAAATAAGCCTTTTGGACTTGGTTTGAACAGTTGGCAGCTGCCCTAATAAAATTTGGGTTCACTAGTAGCAAGTGTGATCTTTTTCTCTCTCTCTCTCTCTCTCTCTCTCTCTCTCTTTGTCTCTCTATTCACACTCATGGGACTAGCTCTACCTATGTCTCAGATTATTTTGATGATATTATTGTCACGAGTGCCTCTGCTGAATTCATCCTAGGGCTTATTACCAAGTTATATTTAGAGTTTGCTCTTAAGGATCTCGGTCACCTTCACTATTTTCTGGGCATTGAAATTCATCACTTATCTAATGGTTCCTTGTTGCTATCACAACAGAAATACTTCAAAGATTTGTTGGTCAAAAGAAAAATGGACAAAGCAAAGGCTATTTCTATCCCTATGGTTATGGGTCTTAAGCTGTCTAAATATCGCAGTGATAAACTAGTTGTTCCCACTCTTTATCGTTCAGTGGTTAGGGCCCTATAGTATGCTATGATTACTAGGCCTGAGATCTCCTACAGTGTGAACAAGGCATGTTAGTTTATGGTTGAACGTCTAGAGAGTCATTGGAAGGCTACTAAGGTACTTGGGAGCCACTATTCACTCTGGTTTACATCTACAAAGGCATGCTTAGGCTCTAGGCTTGATAGAATTTTGTGATGCTGATTAGGCATCAAATGTTGATGATAAACAATCTACATCTGGTGCCTATGTCTTCCTTAGGCCAAATCTTGTCTCCTGGTGGTTAGAAGCAACCCTTGGTAGCTCAATCTAGCTTTGAGGTTGAATACAAAAGTTTAGCAGATATCACAACCAAGATCATGTGGCTCCAATCCATACTCGAAGAACTCAAGGTTCCCTCAGCTATGCCAGTCATCTATTGTGACCATTTGATTATAGTTATGCTCTCACACAATCCGGTATTGCACTCCAGGGCAAAATATACGGAACTCAGTTTGTTCTTTGTTAGGGAAAAGGTTATGAAAGGAAAATTGTTGATTGTACATTTTCCATCTCAAATTAGCCAGTAGACCTATTGACTAAGGCGATATCCAAGACAAAGTTCTCATGGCTAAGAGATAAAGTCAAAGTGACAGACTTGCAGTAGCTTACTTCCAAGGGTTAGCCCCAACTGGGTTTGAGGGGGCATGATAGAGTGAGCTAGTGCAGCGAGCAATTGAGTGTAGACGATTATTCCTCAATATTAGTTAGTGGTAGTTAGTGTTAGCCAATTTAGAAAACTAGCTTTAGCAAGTATACCAAGTCACAAGTGATAAGGAAAATGAGTATGGAATTGTCGTTCCTACGAGGACAAAAATCAATTACCAATTCACTGGAGTACATCACTATTCAGGCAAATGCAATTAAGAGAAAATTTGAAATTTAAGTTAATGCAGAAATTGTAAATAAATAAGCAATAGAAAGTGTGAATAAACAATGGATGGAAAACAAGTGTTAGGGGTTAATTTCATCAAAGTTTCCTGATTTTTGTATTACCCAATTATTAAATTAATTCCTTGACAATATCATTACCGATCAAATTACTCTTAATTATAGTCAAAACTCAATATAGCTTGATACTAAAACCCTCCTAGGACAAGTTGAATAGTTTAATTTCTTAGACTATTCTAAATATATTCTAAGGATAAAAAACAAGAATTCAATTGGTCGCACAAATGAATACGTTCAATCCTAGCTACTCTAACTTATGTTAATTTCTAGTTTGGCTTATTTTATAAAATGAAATAGCTTTTGACGTCACAAAACCATATATCAGCTAATGGGTGATTAGGCCAAAAATAGCATTAAAAACACTAGAAATTAAGTAATATATTGAAAAGATAATTAAAATAACAAAATGTAGTAGAAGATCAGTTCACTAAAACTACATCTTCCTAACACTTAGAAGAAGTTTAGCTAGACATGGAGAAAGAAAAAAAAACAATACTCAAAGTCATGTCAACCAGAAAAGGCCTCTAATAGCTCTCTAGAGTCTCCAGCCCTTAGTCTATGGTCCTCTGTCTCTCACCATCCATACCCTTCTCACAAATAAACGAATTTAAATCAAAACATAAAGAAAATGATTCTTTTGATTTTCTCCTTTTTCAAATCTTTATCCCCATTCTTTTATCTTGATCTCTTAAAATTTGATTCAAATCTTTAAATAATGTCTTCTATCTTTTCCTTTCTTTGACCTATCAAATATTTCAAAAATCCTCTTTTTGCTCTTCTAAATCTTCAAATCCTTATTTAATTGTTATTTTCAAATCATTGATGCTAAAGTTCAATTCAAATAAATTTAACGAAAATATTTGCCAATTAAACTCAAAATAATTAATTTCTCACTAAAAGCATCAATAATTAAAATTTATTAAATTAATCTAAGAAAATCAGCATTGTGAGAATAAATTTGAAAAAAATTCAATATACAAATATAAGGGAAAATAGTATATTTTTACTAGTTATCAATTAGTGCTAGCTGTAACTCCCAACTGATTGTAACTAACTCTCCCTCACTGTTGTACTATATAAGCATGATTGTACATGCCAATCAGTTATAATAAAATCACTCTCAGATTTTTCAACTCTCTCTCCCTAAATCCTATTACTCACCAGGAAAATTACCCAAAAATTGAACTTGATGATGTATGAACAAAAGTTCAACCAAATGAGCCCGTTGGCAGTGATTGATTATCAAAGTGATTTAGCAATAACAATACTTTGTCACATCACTTAGGCGTTTTAATACCCCTTAGAGGAACCTTACAGTCCTTCAATCTGAATGAACCAAGTTTCCCGAAAGTAAAAAAGAGCTAAGTTATGTAGATTATTTAGCTTAATTTAATAACATAGCTTATTGCTTTCTGAACCCAAAAAAAAAAAACAAAAAAGGTCTTGTTTTGCAATTAAAACACAGCTAAACATCATCGCGGTATTATTAATAGCATTGCAAGTTACTTTCTATATATTAACAGTCTATATATATATATATATATATATATATATATATATGAGTTCTGACGGCGTCGGCAATTTGCATAAGAACTAACGAGCAAAAAGTTTAGCAAAGATTACTTGTGTTAAATGTGATTCTTTATGGCGTAAAGGATGAAAATTACGTAGAGGGTCACAAGTATGTTCCATTGGCCATACTAGTAGACATTAAAACTATGATGTGTACACAAATTTAACACCAAAACTTTGCATGAACGTACCATTTTATTAAATAACCATGATGTACGTACGTATAAGCAAGAAGCTTATCTATATATATACAACGCGCCTTCTGTAAGCAAATGAGTCCAATTTATGTGTAAGCTAGTATATCATTTTCTGTGGTAAAGTATCTCTACAGCTGAGAAGAAATGCCCGTTGCTGAGTCAACATGGGAAAAGCAGAAAAGAAGGTTCCACCTGAACGTTCTTCCTGCTCGAAAATTTGATCCGGAATAACTTTTCATTACACCATATTAGCTGTTCTTTTCTCAATTTTGACATGTATAACACCCTTGAAATCAATCTCAATCCAACCTGGGCAACCAACTGCTCATGATCAAGTTGATCCTCATGGTGCTTTTGGAACTTCCTCACTATGCAGTTCCCACTCCTCACTAAGTCCTTGAGCCATTTCTCCTTCTGCAAAATACAACCCAAGATTGTAGTTTATAAGCAGCATGTTTGGATTAATTGCAAGCTTAAAATTATTTCAATAATAGATTATAAACATAAGCAATTTTTTTTTTTATAATCGATTATATGAAAACTAATTTTATATTTGAATATGTTAATTTAGAAATAATATTAAAATAATGTGTTTATTTAGATTGCATTTTTTTATAGAAAATTACTGAAAAAAAAAATGAACTGATTTGATTATATGGATTGCATTTATTTTATATAATATTTGATATTTAAGATTAATTTGATAAAAATATCATAATTATCAAATAATCAACTTCAACATATAATCAAAAGTTTCAAAAACAATACTTTTCTAGTAGAAATAAAATAAGCTAAATATTATAATTAATTTTATCCATGTTTACCAAACATATCAAATTATATTCAAAACAGTTTTTTTAAGGGGGAAAAAGGAAAAAAAAACTGATTTTAACTTATAATCTAGGTATCCAAACATGCACTAAATGTGTCAACCAAAAATGTTACTCTCTTTACAGAGCATAGTATCATACCTTATGTAGTTGAGTTTTAATATCCTCTAGCAGAACTGAAACTGTAGGGTCTTTGAGATCATTTCCAATTTGCTGAGAAACTTTAAGGATCACATTCCCATAATCTTTATCTGCTCGAACAAATTCCCAGTACACCCTCATAGATTCCTTGATGATATCTGCTAACCTTCCACTTGCAATAGGATCCTCTTCATCCCCTTTAGTTATATTCTTATCCTTCATGCTATCATCTGCTAAGCAATCACAACAAAATTAGCATCTCAATTGAGGCTACAATGCGCAAAATAACTGAATCATGGTTCATTTGTTTCACCTTTGATGGCTGGAACTTGGAGAAGGTTGCGAATGACACAACGGTTCTTGACATAATTCTGAATCCTTGGGCCTTGAAATGGCTCATTCTCTATGAACCTTTGCAAGAGGACTTGAAAGAGTTGAAACTCACCAGCTACAAGGTTATACCTATGAGGCTCTTGTGAATCATATTGTTGTAACTCCTGTGCTTTCTTGTGTTGCCAACAAAGGATTTCCCATGAGAGGCAAACCTGCCCAACGTAGACCAATTCCAGATCTCTATGGAGTTCATGAACAAACTTCAGAAGTGGATCATTGGTGATCTTTGATGCTTTGCGTGGCCACAGATTCTGAGAGATTACAGGCTTTGCACCTGGGGTGGTGGATTTTGGCATTGAAATTAATTTAAGAGGGTCTTTAAGTTGAATAAGACCTACAATTGTCGGCAAAGTAGGTGAGTTAGTATAAAACAAAAAGGGTTAACATGATTATTGCTAAATAAACAAGTTTTCTTTGCTTAGAGTACAATATTAGAAACCAATCTCGGTCAAAACTATAAAGTACTATTTGAAGGTTCCTTCAACTTTATTGCATGCTTTATTCTCTAAAAACAAGGTGAATGAATCCCAAATAACCGATATTTTAATGTCTTTAATGTATAAAGTAGACCTATAAAAAAAAAGGAAAAAGATAGCTAGACAATGGAATTGGAAAATTATGATGCAGACTTGTCAGTATCTGTGCCATTATTGTTGGGAAATAAACAAGAGATGAATAGCTTTATGTGCAAATAATTAAGCAAAATATGACGGGTGTAAAACAATGGCCCACCATTGACAAGATTGTATTTAACAAGTATTTGAAAAAATATCTTAAAGTTAATAGTATGTGGCAAAAATTCATCAAGAAAAAGATTATATTACACAGTATTATGAAAATTAGACCAGCAAAAAACTTCAATCTGCTGTTTTGGAAGTGTGAAAAATAGAACTGTCGATTATGCATATGTGATCAGTATGGTGAAGACTCAAGACTTCATGTTTTGATCTTTAAGCAACATGTTGAAAAATTTACAAACAAAAACATTGAAATTGTCCAAATCCAAAATTTTCTACAGCATGAATCTAACATTGAAATGAAATTAATTTGGTTCTCACCTAATGCATGCATGGTCTGGTAATTCAAGATATCCAGTTTCCTCATCTTCTCTGCATAGCCCTTGTAAACTTTTTCAATTTCATCAACTTGATCCTTGCACTGAAGCTTCTCTTCAGTTTTCAGTGGCTCTAGATCTTCAACCACCACTTTTGGGGACTCCATTACCACCTCCTCCTCCTTCTCTTCCTCTTCCTCTTCCTCCTCCTCCTCCTCCTCCTCCTCTTCTTCTTCTTCCTCCTCTAAAATTGTAGCTAGCCCTCCTTGCCTTGCATTTTTCAACTCTAATTTCAGCTGTTCCACCAAATCATCATGCTCCCATTCAAAGTCATCCTCATATGGCTCATCGGAATCCGATTCACCCAATTCCTTTTCCCACCTAGCTTCTTCAGTTTTCTTCAAGCCATTCCTGCATGCCTTTTCTTCATGTTTTGCAACTTCCTTTTGATCTTTGTCCACAGCT
The DNA here is from genome assembly GCA_031439595.1 of Pterocarpus santalinus. Taxonomy (NCBI): domain Eukaryota; kingdom Viridiplantae; phylum Streptophyta; class Magnoliopsida; order Fabales; family Fabaceae; genus Pterocarpus; species Pterocarpus santalinus. The sequence continues at coordinate 19,737,137 of CM062531.1, forward strand.
TTGGCACAATCCACACCACCAAAACCATGTGCATTCAAGGACTTAACATCCGTCTTACCTGGCTCCATTTCTATATACCCATCACATGAAGATTGTTTCTCCTCCACACCTTCAATTCTTTCCTCTCTCATCATCAGCTTCAGAATCTCTGTTTCAAACCCTTCGTCAACACTGTGACCACCAAGAAACTGATATGCAATTGAACCTTCTTCCACTTTGTTGCTGTTGCCCCAGATTAGGCCACTTGAGCTGGATGACTCCGACTCCGAATCGGACACCAATGAGTTTTCATTGAAAAGGAAATCATCTTCATCGGATGAATCAGTTCCACCAAACGCCTCGCTCTCGAACCGAAACGGAACATGAGTAGTAGAAGGTTTAGAAACTTGTTCTTGAACAGAGTCCTCTGTTCCTTCTTGAGCTACAGAGTCCTCCTCTGAATCAAGGACTGAAAACTCTGTGTCGGCAATAATTTTAGTGTCCGTGCATGTATTAACAGAAACGGATGAAACAAATGGTGGACCCATGTAAAATTCTCTAAAACTGAAGCTCATGGCTGTAGGCTCTTCTATGAACCCACTTATGGTATCTTTTCCGGACATGTACTGGCACTTACTCGTGCTCGTTGCAATGTCGGTCTCCACAAAAATAGAAGCCTCTGTTCCTCCTCCTTCTTCTCCCTTTTTACTATTAGCATGAATAATAGGCCCACTCTCCATGAAAACAGAGCTCTCTGTTTCATCTTTATCTGATTTTTTAATATTTTCATGGACACCAGAGTCTGTATCCACAGAAACAGGTATTTTTGTTTCCTTCTCTTCTTCTCTCTTCATACTATCATGATGAACACCAGAGCCATTCTCCATAAAAACAGAGCTCTCTGTTTCATCTTCATCTATTTTCTTACCACATTCAAGAGGATCAGATTCAATCTCCATGAACACAAACCCCTCCACTTCTCCTCCATCTTTCTCACCGTCTTCATGAATAGTAGAGTTAGCAGAGCCACTCTCTATACAACCAGATCCATCTTCTTCTGTTCCTCTTTTCACACCGTCTTCATGAACACAAGACTCAACCTCCTTCAAAACAGAGTCATCTGTATGTACTTCTGTTTCCTCACTATCTTCATAAATATCATCAGAGTGAGTCTCCGTTAAAACAGAACACTCTGTTTCTCCTTCTCGTTTCTCACTGTCTTCCATGAAAGCAGAGCTCTTTGATTCTCTTTCTCCACCACCTCCATGAACATCTTCACTCCAAAACAGGAAACTAGCCAGTTCCTCTGAGAGCCCATTAACCTCAGATTCAGCTTGTGATGGTTGAACATTAAGGTCATTTTTTGCATCTCCCACCTGAAGAAACCTGAAACCAATAAAAACAAAAGCATTACTCACTTTCCATGCGATCACAAAAATATAAAAACCACCAACTAAACGCAAGTGAAAAAATTCATCAAACCTTGAGATGTATCTGAGTATCAATCCAAACAAGTAAACCACACAGTTGCAAATGAAACTGCGCAAAGAACCAAAGGCCCACAACATGTTCCCATATAAAAAATCATTCACAAAGCTTATGTTGATAAAACCGACGTGGGTTTTAAGCACAAGAAGGCACTTGGCACCCATCAAGTTCAAATAAACCTATTGGGAAAAGGGCCTTGTTTTTATGTACACAAGAAAACTCCAAACCAAGTTAGAGGGTGAATAAGACTTGTTAATGACATGGAAAATTTTGGAACATCGAAGATTCATTGTTTGAAAATGGACTCTTTCCACTAAGAGACAGCGAAATCAGTGCCAGGAAGATGATGAGTTCTATGCATGATCTTTTTGGACCAGAGGGAAAGAGGAAGGAGGGGGCGAGATTTTTGGAGAAGATTGTGCACATTTGTACAAAGGGAAAGAGAGCAACGTGTTGTGTTTTTTTAAAAAAATGATTTTAAAATTTAAATTTTATATATAAATAAAAAAATTAAAAACTAATTTTTTTATAAATTATTCTTTTCAATTTTTATTGAAAATAGATATTTTTAAGATTCTAATTATTTTTAAAAAATTATTTAAATATAAACAAATTAATTTTTTTAATAAAAATAATTTTTTACCAAAAAAAATCCCAATAAACACATCCTAAATGAGGCTATGCTTTGGTTTGGTTCCTTTTTCATGGCATCATCGGCAGTTAAAGTCTTGAGTGGTTTCCTTAACAGTGTGTGTGTGGGTGGCACTTGGTGTTCAGCTTCACACGTTTGTTGAGACTTGAAGTGGACTCTGCTTGCCTTCAAGGCAGTTTCTCTGACTTATTTGTGTTAATTAGTTTACTTAACTTGGAATTAGTGGGTGGGGTTTGGATTCAGTGGGTCAGTGGCTTCATTGCTTGGCAACACTCAATGTTTCTCTTATTATTTAGGAAATATTATTGGGCCCTATGACTCATTTGATGTGTATTTTAAGAATAGTTTTTGTTATTAGTTTTGAACAAAGAGTTTTTTTTTCCAACCAATGAATTAATAAATGAATAAGAAAGAAAAATGTTTTAAGTTTTAAATATGTTTAATATATTAAAAATTTAAACAAAGTTTTTTATTTAAAACTTTTCTTTTCTTTGAAAGATTAACCACTTCGATTAGAATATTGGTCACCAAAACCCTTTAAGTAATTTGAAGTTATTGATTTAAAGTTTATGATCAAAATCTTCTTCGGAGCATGCATTGAATTTGCACTAATTTTTATTCCTCTTTAAGTAGGCAGCAATGAGAACAATGAGAGCTTTTTTCTCCTTTTTTTTAATATAAAGAAAAAAAAAAACTAGGTCCAAAATCTTCTCCCACAGCCACTGATTTATGGTCTAGAAACCAACCCCACCAGCTAGCAGAAAGGGATGAATGATGAATCAATGATACAAGAAAGATCTTACTTCTGTATGTGGACTCCCCCCACATATATTTATCTAAATAAGAAAGCAAACTTTTAAATTAGCTTATAGATTAAAAATTAGGTGGTACATGAATACAAAACTTATGGGCAAATAATATACTAACGTCAATGCGTTTTTTGGTGAGGGCAAAATAGAGAAGAACCCTACTTATATTACATTCATGATCATAGTGAGTGACCGACTAAATAAAAACCCGGATAGTATGAAGATTTGGAGTATGTCTGCAAATAGAAAAGGTTAACTAGGTTCAAACTTCATTAACAAAGTTTAGTATATCGTTTTGTTTTGTAAACCAAGTTACCAATACTTAAGAAGAATGGAACATATTAAGGGTATTTTTATTTTTAGACATATAATTGCAATATTTAATTTATCTACAAGAAGGGGAAATTTTGTTCATTATCGTTAATTTGGGGAAAAATATATTTCTTTGTCAATTTCTTAAAGTTAATTACAGGCAAAGGTCTATTTCGTAGGGGATGTAACTCTACACTGGCTAATGAATAGCTCTTTGTTGCGTCATGAAGGAAGATGGCATATAGTAACTTTCTGAAAAGTGTATACCAGCTGCATACGATATACACTTCAACTATGCTATATCTTTTTCCTCCCCAATGTTTTTGTGCACATTATGTAGGGAAAGCTTTAATTGAGAGGCTCTTAATTATAGATTCTTCATTATGTGAATGCGGTGATAGAAACGGAGCCACTTGGAATTGTTTTAGGGTTCATAAGTCAATTTATGGCATAATTCATATTCTGTGCATGACGGCTTTCGTCATCTTCCTGAGTTCGGACGGTGTTTTTGTAATGTGGTGCGTGTCATTTTCAGTGCATCAAAACACATTAATGGCTCTAACAATCATTTAATTTGTGAAAAACATTACTCAGTGGTAATCAATCCTTTTAATGACAGAGGAAGACATGATTGGAAATGAACTGTATAATTAATTTAGAGTTTAAATTATATTTATTTTTAGTGTAAAGTTTTTACCAACTTGAATGAATTGTTTATGTGCCATAGAGTTGGAGTCCAGCGTTTCTATTGCACAATACCTTTTCTTTCCTAATGACGACCGTATCATATTTTCTTCAAACCCACTTCTTTGTTAAGTTAATAGAATTGAATTTGTAATATTCTCATCTTTATAACATTATCTTTGACTTGAAGAGATCTAAGACTTGTAATAAAAAGATAACAAAACTAGGGGACGATCTATAGATGGTTGGCTAAGATTGTAAATAACTTTATCTAAACGGAAGAGGGAAGTTCATATTATAGAGAATTAACACTCATATAAAGATGATATATAATTTTTGTGTTTTTCCAGTCGAATAAGAATTTTTTTCTGTTGACAATTTAAATGAGTTGAATCTATGAAAATATTTTGCCAAATTTTTGAGGAAAAAGTAGGAGACTAATGCTGCCGACTCCACTAGTGAAGGTGGCGTGATTAGCTGAGATCTCAACAGTTTGGGGAGCATTCGTGACTCGCATGAGAGACATGAAGTCAATGCAAGAACTTCAGATGCGCTTCCATTGCCCATAGAACGACAGGGTTTGGCTGAATAACACTTTGAAGAGTACAAAACAGGCTGCAATTACATGACTTTTTTCTTTTTCTTTTCACATGTCTTATACAGCTTTAGATTAGATAGAAAAGATTTTTTCAAACTCTGAGGAACGGTTGACATGTAAAGCAGGCTCCTCATGGCGATTCGTATTCAATTCTTGGAGTCTTACAAACACGCGTAAAGAGGAATAAAGAAGACCCAGATAAAGAAATCGTATTGTAGAGATGAAGATCAAGGAAGATAACGGGCTTTTTTTTTTGTCATTAAGGATGATAATAGATTAGACCATACGAGGATGGACTTAGACTCCGTTAAACCCAATTATTATACTGTAGGCAGGTGGTAAGGTTTGAACTTTGGAAGTGAAATCTTGGGCCAGCCTCTTGCATACGCTGCCCAAAATAAAATAACAGCTGCCCAAAAACAAAAAGTTGACAGGGAGTTTATGATTGAGACATTCGCACATGGACTAACGGTGTCTGTGATTTTCTACTTGGTACAAAATAGAACAGGCAATCACACAAAAAATTGAGATAAGGATAAGAATATTTGTAATCACTGTCCTAAAGCACTAATTACGAAATAAAGAAACAATTTTTTAAAAAATTGTAATACATTAATTCAGTGTATTGAAATGTTATAAATAATTTTACTCTTTAGTCAAAACTTCTGTTTTTATTGATTCCTTAATTAATATCCTAAATATATTAGAAAAGCCTTCAAGATAATTTTTTTGTCTAAATTATTAATATTTAAAGTTAACTAAACTCTAACTAATCTAGTTAGAATTGAGTCACTTCACTATAAAAGTAAAGATAACTAATCTATTTTTTTTTTTCTATTCACAAGACTCGAATTGAAATCTTATTTAAAAAAAATCAGTGACAAACTACATGAACCAACTAAGTATTAGTGAAATATTTGAATATAATAGTTAGGTAAAATACTATTTAAATAGATAATTTAAATAGTATGATAGTTAAGCTATATGCACTTTACCTCTAATTTTTAAAAACATGCAAATCGACCCATAATATTTTTTAATTATGCAAATTAACCTTATAGCACCTTTAATGACCAAACTACCCTCATCTTCTTCCCCTTTCTCTCCTCCTCTCTATTCTTCGTCAACCTCTTGTTTCTCCCTCTCTCTTTGACCCCACAAACTCCCACATTACCTCTACCCATTATTAAGAAAATCGGATCGGATCGACCGATTGGACCAGTTGAACAATCAAATTGGAAAATTTAAAAACTAACATCAAAATGGAAAAATCAACCTAAAACCACTAAACTGCTTGAATTGGGTGCTATTCAAATGGTCGGCAGTTCAACAAAAAATTCTAAAAAAAAAAAAATAGCATAGCCCATAATCTATCATCACCGCTTAGCATTACCATTGCAGCCCTATCTTCATTTTCAACCTCCACCACTGTAGATCTATGAAGCCTCACGCAATTGTCCTCCACCTTGCACCACCATTGGCTAAGAATTCAATCTTATTTAGAGAATAACCAAAAGATGATTTGGGAGCTTCAAATTGTTAGTCATGGAAGATGAACAGGGAACTCTAGGTGAGGGCTTGAGGCTTTGTTGGGAGCAGCAAGAGGTGAAAATGCTCTTACAAGGAATACTATATTTTGATTAGAGCTCTAGATTTTATTATCTAAACAGATAAGATTTCGGGAAATAAAACTAACATGGGATGGCATTCTTGGTTTCATGGGTGGGATGACATTATTGGTTTCATGGGTTTTAGCTTGTTGTGTTTTGCTCATCTGGAGCCCACCTTAAAGTGGACGTGGGATGGTTTCTTTTTTTTTTTTTTGGTTTGGCTTGTTTTTTAATTATGGTTTTTGGTGTTTCTTCTAATTTTCAAAAAATAATAAAGATTTATATATATTTTTTATTATACCACAGTCAAACCCCTAGTTGAATCGATTAGACTTTTAAACATTTGAACGAGTGTCTTGACCTATTCGATATTCGATCCGATTTTTCTTAATGTTGCCTCTACCCCTAAGAAACCAAAATTGAATCTCCATTCTTGTTCATCTGTATTTTTTTCTTCTCTATCAAAAACCTCACACACCCATTTATTTTTTACAAGGCATGTCAGGGAAAAAAATTATTTGGGGTTATCTAGGAATTTAAGCAAGAATAATCACCCAAACTTTTATTTTTAAGCCACAACTTGGTCTTTTTCCTAGTAGAGGGAAGAGAGAGGAAGAAGAGCTTGAAGAAGAATAGAAAGGAGAAGAGAGAGGAGAGGAAGATGAGGGTAGTTTGGTCATTAAAAGTGATAGAAGGGTCGATTTACACAATTAAGCAATATCAACAATTGATTTGCACATTTTAAAAATAAAGAGATAAAGTGTACATAGCTTATAATTCTAAGTAATAAAGTACTTTTTTCCCTAAATAAATTCGCATGAAGTATATTTTTTTATTTTTATTAACCATTATTAAGTATAGTGTTTATGATTCTAATATTGTATATGTTATATCCTATGCTCACATGAAAGCAATTATTTTGGATTTGGATTAAACTACCAATTTGGCCCGTCAATGATATAAGATTATTTTAATCCTTTAAAAATTTGTTATATCAAATAATTCTTTCAAACATTTTAAGCGACATTAACTCAATCATGTCATCAACTCTCGTTTCCTTACCATTATTGTGATACCTATGTGTCACGTTATTTTCTACTATAGCAGGACTAGCTTAATATCATTTAAAATCTTTGAAGTATCTATTTGATGTCATAAATCTTTAAAGGACTAATTTGATATTATAAGTCTTTAGGGGATTAAATTAATATCACATGTATCTTTAGAGAATCAAATTGATAGTTTGTTCTTGATTTGTGAACTTGTATCATGTTTGTGGGTGTTTTTTCGGTGGGAAGAGGGGGGTGAGAATCATCTTTCAAGTGTTTTATTAGCAAAAATCTAAATGTTTAAATATCCTAGACCAAATAATAGTGTATTTGGATTAGAGCTTGTGAAATTGATTGAGTTAACTTGATTTTGAAAAATTGATTTTTATTACAATTGAGTTAACTCTGATATGATTTATGTCTGGCAATATTTATCTTAAAAGTTATTTTGATTTACATGTATAACTACCAAAAAGGTTATGAACTTATTTCATAAGTTAAATTGAAAACAATTATTTTTAAAAAAAATTAAATTTAAAAATTGATGAAGAAATAAGAAATAATTTGTTTACAATTAAAGTAAATTTCTATGTTATAAAGTAAAATCACCTTTAAAATATAATTTTAATAATTTAAGAATTTATTGAATTTTTATGTATTCAAATAATATTTAAGTAATAGTATAAGGATTTAATTTTGATATACTGTTATAAAATATTTTTATACAATTATCCAATTATATATAATATCATTAAAATAAGTTGAGTCTTTCCTCTATGATTACTTGAAAAGTTATATAAAAGAAAAAAAATATAATTAGTCATTAGTGAAAAAAATTATATACTAACAACATATTAAAATTAATCTCATAGCATAATATTAAGCTAAAAGGGTATTTTTGTCATAATATCCCTTAATAGGATTTTATTCAATGCAAAAGTAACAAATTGTTGCTTTCACATTTGAAGTTCCAAATTTGAACCTGAACTTAATTGTGCTTCAACTTATCCAAACATCATTGCACAAATTTCAAGATATCTTTATTGCTTCAAACGTGATTTTGGAAAAGTCCAAACACACTAAACATACCACTAATGCATTTTTGGGAAACAGCAAAAAAAAGGTATTTTTCCCAAAAAAAAATAATTGTTTTGAAAAAAAAATCTTGTTTGGGTAATTTTGATTGAAATGAATTATAATCAATTTCAAAGAATTTAAGCTAGTTTTTGATAAAAAATCATAAGCTAGGATTTGGACATTTTTTTTATTAAAAGCTGTTTGCACAATACATACAATATTATATTTTTATTAAATTGATCATAAATATTAAATATTATATAATATAGATAATCATTTTATATTTTTTTAGTAGTTTTATTATACAAAAGTAATTTTTTTTATACAATTTAAATAAAATAAATTATTTTAAAGTCACTTTTCAATTGAAATATTCAAACATAAATTGATATATGAAAATCAATTATATAAAAAATAATTATACAAATAAGTAATTATTAAAATAATTGTAATCTTATAGTTTTTCCAAATATAGTACACTAAGTGTTAAAAATATGGAAATCAGTTTTTTTGTTTGGTATGAAGTGCAAGTCCCTGAATGATTACTCTTTACAATACTAAATCAATTAATGCGTGCTTTCTAAAATATATTTTTTATTATTTGTTACGATAAAACACAAAAGCACAATTGTGTGACATAAGATAAATTATATTTTTTAATAAAATGATTTTAAATTTGATGCGTTTTCAATATTATATTTTAATATCATCGTTCAACAATTTATTAACACATTATTAAAGGCAGTTATGATAATTAAATTTCTGTAATAATTTTTAAATAAATGAATGAATTACAGTTTAAATGCTTTATAATGAAAATACATTAAAACTAAAAATTTAATTTAAATATATTGATCAGCCAATAAAAATAATAGAAAGTACTAACTCACACAAATAATCACCTATTAAAATGAGGGACCCATCATAATTTCTCATTTTTTACTATTTCTATTAGTTGATAGTGTAAAACTGTTTATATTGTCCGTACACACCAATTAAAATCTAAAACTGATCCTAAATAAATTGAAACATGAATAATCATTTCATTTTTGTAACTTTATTCTCATGTTTACTTAATTTTGTTGTTTTGGTCGCGATGTCTACTCATATTTTGAATAAAAAATATCTAGCGTGCATGCATGCCAAGAAAGATTGATTCATGAGGCCCACAACCATGTAGTTGTCATCATCTTCCAGCCCAAATATTTGTACTATGTATTAGCATCATTCTATATCCACATTCATGAAAGGGATAAGACACTGGGTAATGAATCTTATAAGAAAATAAAATTTCCCTTTTCATGTAAAATCATTTTTGTTCATCAAGAAAGCTAGCTTTAATAAAAAAAATGAATAAAATTAAATATATTCATATAAAAACGTAATAGACTAAAATCAAATGAAAAAAAAAAATGGAATTTAAGTTTACCTATATCCATGGCCAAAATCTGAGAAGTTTACTAGCCAGAGGTCAAGCAGATATCTGGAAAAGTAGTTCAATTCTCTTCCTTGCATGAGTGATCTTGTGGACTGAACGGAGAAAATGGAGTCTTCAAAAGCGCACGATCAGCTATATAAAGGAACCTAGGTTCTAAGGGAAAAATGAAGTTTTCACAAAGGGTGTGAAAGGGAAAAGAGTGCTATAGAATAATGTCATGGCACCAACAAGAGAGAATCATGAGAGGAAGGCAATTGGGTAGGGATGGGGTATAGGTTTGTGCATAAGCATGGCATTTAATTAGCAGCAGCACTGCTAGTGTCTGAGGTGTGTGGATAGGATCATAGGATCATGATCCTGATTCACCAGAGAAACTTGGTATACAATGAGTAATTGGTGGGCACTTCGATAAATGCTACTTAACCGAATAAAAGGTGTTTAAGTTGGAGTGTGACTCTTGGACATTGAGGTTGGAGTGATTGCACATGGCATGGGAAGATAGAGTAGGACCCAGATGGGAACACCACGAGGGGAACGACCGAGTGTTAAATATTTTAGTAGCAAACGTAAATTTGAGTCATGGTAAGCTGAACAAAAACTTCATTACTATAGTTTTTCATTTTTACTCTAATTCAATTACTAACTGAATGCTTGTTTATAGCCAGCCAAGCTAAATTTTGAAACAGAAGAAAAGCAAAGGGTTTCGTTAACTTCTGAATTTCAATTATTACCCTCTTGGATCAATCAGAATAGAGATTACTATTCTCTATAGGAATCTCTAAGGCTGTGACTTGTGTCAGTCAACGCATCTATACATGACATAAACTTATACTAGCAGCATGTTCGCAACCTTTCAAAATCAATTTTGTGACCCTAGAATCAATTTTGCCTTTTTTACATTTTGTTTGGTTTATTCTTGAAGCTAATATCAAAATCAGTTTGATCTTTCCAAAATTGATTCTAATGGAAGTGATAAATTATCACTTTTTTGTTTTTACTCTTTTAATTTTTATCAAAATTACTTTTCAGATCAAATTACTAAATATAAATTATTTTATCTCAAAATTAATTTTAACTAAATCAATTTTAATACAATTAATTTTATATAGAATTAATTTTACAAACACAACCAAATACACTACAAGTAGTTGGATCATTTGGGTTAAAGCTATGTTATTTGTACGCAATCATATAATAAACTTTTGATATTCTATCACGTCAACTGTCCAAAATATTTGATTTTTCATTTCATCTTTTTCCACAAACCTAGTGAAGTGGCGAAGAGGATGTCGGATAAAATCTGGTACAAAAAGCATTATTCTTTGAGCATCACTAAAACAACAAATATTAATGCCTTCGTCGTTTACAATCACATATACATCAATCTCCATTCCAAGATCTTTGAGAATATGAGTATAGAAGAAATTGAATGTCAAACCTTCAATATAGAGAGATTATTGTATAGATATAAATTTAATAATTCATATTCAGACACACTTACAATAAATTTGGACTCTTTTGTTCAAGATACACTTGCGTAGTTCTAGGTCTCACAAACTTTATTGTGGTTGTACTAAAATTTGAAGCATTAAAATTATATCTATATAAGAATTTTTCTTCGATATGTGGTTTGATTGAGCCAATTTGATTGAGGCTCTTCTCTGAGACCCGTGGTTTCAATGATCACTGGGCCAAAAAGAAGATAATGATTGGCAGTTCCGTCAGCCTATATTTTTACATTACACGAGTTACATATAAAATCATTTACGAGCTTTCTCCTGAAACTTAAAATGCTTATGAGAAAGTTGGTTGCTTATAAGATGCACCCCTTCTACTCCACTTCCTTTATTTTATTTTATTTTTTAAAATTTACACTTGCATCTCCTTATAGCGTATTGATGCATACTCCTGGCTCTGGATTAAACTTAATGTGCCATTTCTGGTTGTATTTTAATTGTGACATATGTGGGATGTTACTAAATATTATCTATTCTATATTGAAGTTTCATGAAAACTGATATGTAAGTGGAGATTTTACTCCGTCTCTCACTCTCAGCTTTGGGACCTCATATTCTCCACCATTCAATTTGGCTTCCCAGCAATGTGAGCAATTTTACACAGCCCACATTCTCACAGGCTTTTCAGTTGACTCTACTTTTGCTGGGTTTACTAGTAACAATTAACGAGAAGGAATAGGAAAATATGAAACGCGATTGCTCACCCTCCTGACGAGTTGTGTTCTCTGTACCGTTGTGATTGTCCTCTATTCCTCTTCAAGATTTGGTGGTATTGTGTATAGACCTGTAGTTGAGTCCCACATCAGTGGAGGTGGTGACCTTGTCGGTAATACACTTGAGTCCCACATCGTCAGCGACTGAAAGCCACTCATAGAAACTATGTGTGGTTGATTTACAACAACCAAACAAACTTAATTTGGATGGGATCAGTGAACGATCAAAAAGGTATATGGTCTAGGCTGGGACCTCCATTGCATTTAGGAGGGGTGCCTGTCTAACGTCTCCTTAAGTAGGAGAGCCTACATCATAATTTGTGATAGTACGCGACCCCCTTCCAAACTAGTTCAAATTTTCTCTTGTTCTTAGAATAATTTTGTTACTATTGGCAACTTGATAATCGCTTTGGGTAATGCATAATGATTATTACATTAGCAACTTTGTTCCACCATCTTCATCTTTTGGAATTTTCACATCATGTTATGGCCTTTTGCTTGATGAGTAGGAGAAAATATTTTTTGGCCCTTCATTAAAATGCAATATTAACTAAAAAGAGCTTTCTGCTGAAGTTTGTGAGTCTTCCATTAGGTGTCTTTTTTTTTTAATTTCTTTCTTGGACAACATACATTTGTTTTGGCCCAACCTTATTAGCATGAGGTGGATCCATTGCCTTAGCCCTTTACGAACCTATAGACCCACCAATTAAACCCCCCCCCCCCCCCTCCCGGGGAAAAAAAATAGGAAAAGAAAAAATGTAAACAAAGAGTTTTATCAGGATTCAGGAAAGTCATTTCTTGCCTACCTTCAAGCTATCATCAAGCTATTCTTTAGGAAAGATGGTATCTGGTGGGGTTGGCTGCATTCTCTGCTTTGGCCAGTGTGGTTTCTGCCTTTCTGGTTGGAGTTTGGCTTCCACTTCGGATTCCTTTGACTCTGAGAGGTAGCTTATTCCATGTTGAATATTGAGCATTCATGAATTATAGTTTTTTAGGAGAATTTATGGATTATAAACTTTATCTACTAGGTTTGACAAAGGTTAACTATTTACCCAACTATCCTCTGCCACTGTATGCGAGTTGCAAAACAGTCTGCTTATGGTTATGGATGCAAAGACTTGGACTTTTAGAACCCAGCAAGTCATTACATTACAACCTGCTTTCTTTAACTATTTGGCATATTAAAATATGATATGTTGCTATTCGTCTTGTCACTTGAGAAAAGCTTAAAAAAAGGGCTTGCAGGCAAGGGCAACAATATTACTATTGACAAGTGCGCAAAGATGAGTTGTATTTAAGGTTAGTGTGACCGTTAAGCATGGTCAATAAAGATTTTAGTAATAGTTACTTAAGCAAGGAATTTATACTGAGGGCAACTTAAGTTCAGTTTGCTCTTTTAATGCTAGTTTCTTTTCTTTTTTTTTTTCCATTTATAAGTCTCTCATTAAATCATCTATGCTACTAATAATTGAGAGTCATTTCATGGAAAGTTTTGCTATGTGTCAACTTTTCAGCAATTAAATTCAAGCTGTAATCCTAGATTTCCTATTTTGAGAAATCTTTTATTTGTACTTTTATTATATTTGAAAAAACAAAAATAATAAATTACTGCCATTAATAATTATAACTCACTAAACTTCTTCAATAAGCTCTTATCCTCAATTGTTATATTTCCAAATCCATTAAACTCTTTTAAGTTGGAATGGTGAACTGGAATGTATGTATGTTTAATTCACGTACAATATCTCTTCTGACCACTAAATTTTTATAAGTATAATTCTAATGAAATTATTTCCAATAGTCAAGTTGAAAAGCTCATTTTTTACTTCTTACCCTTGCATAATATTATGTTTTGAATGAGGTTGAGAAACTCTGTGAAATATTATAATATACTTAAAATATGATTTAGTGATTTTCTCATCATGTTTTGGTTTTTGTTTGATTTTTCTTCTTAAATAGCTTATTTGTGGATACTTATTTACCTTTTATTGTTCTAGAAAGTGTTTGCTAATTTATGAAAAAAAATATAAATGGTTGTATTGGCATGATATTTGCATAATAGATGGATGCAATTTCATATATTGTATTAGGATAAGGAATTTGTACGCCAAAAGGGATAAGGAATTTAAAATTTTGTATCAACTTGAATTGATATATATTATGATTCAAATAAAAAACATAAAAATACAAGAGCTTCAATTATAATTTGGTGTAACTCATTATTTAACACTTTGGTTTTAATTAATAGTTATTAAGAAGCTAATAAGGGGAAGAGTATAACGAATAAAATAAACTTTTAAATAAAGAAAATGGAGAAGGAAGTGATGTAATTTTTTTCCCAATTGTTTGACTTCAATATTAGGATAAAAATTCCTTATAAACAATTTGTAATTTTAATAATGATTTGTTATATAAAAAAATTTATAATGCTTTTAGATAAATAGTTTTTAGTACAATTGTACTTTTTATTTCTATATTCATTTCATTTTATATATTTTTTATTTTTATAACTATTTATTAATCAGATTTTTAGAACAATAATGTTATCTTCGCACTAATTTTATAATTCCTTGTTAACATTATATAGTGCTGTACAAATCTAATAATAAATAACTATAATAAATTATATTATATATAATTTTACAAATTACTTTATTATGAGCATGAAAAAAGGATAGGAAGATAAAAAATTAAATAATTTTTATTGAAATTGAATTATTTTTATTTCCTGAGTCGTTTCATTGTCTTTTAAAATTGGAAAATATGTATGCTTATAAAGCAAATTACACTTTTAATTATGTATTATATGAAATGCATCTATTGATTTTTTTTTCCTTAAAATTACATTACTATGCTACTTAAGAAAGAGGAGGGTAAGGGAAATGAATTAATCTACTTTAAGGAAAATGTAAATGAAACATTTTTTTTTTATGTTGTTCTATTATCAGTTAAACTTTTGAAGTAAACATTTTTGAAAAAATGAATTACGCTTTCAATAATACATTTTTATATGAAATGATTTATAAAACATTTTCTTTAGAACCATTTTACTATGAGGTTGAAGAAATGAAAGGAAGAAAAAAAATGATTTTTTATTTATTTATTCAATCTTCACTCAAAAAATCATAAGTATTATTCTTATAAAACGAATTATTCTGTAATGAATGGCTATAGTTATAATAACAATTTTTTTAAAATTTTTATTCAATTTCAGTCCTACTATATATTAGCTTTGTACTTATACTTTGTTATTAATATTAGAGGTGTATTCAATTAGTATTTTACTATTTTATATTTACTAACTATTTTACCATTTTCTTATCAAATACATTCATTTTTATAATCTAATAATTTGATCACATTAATTTTTATTATTATTACAGTTGAAAAAAGTTACTCCATGCATCACACGGGTACAATGATCTAGTTTAAACAAATAATAAGCTAATATTTTAAGAGAGTTTAACATTCTTCTTAATGACATTTTCTTAATCTCTTCACATTCAGGTTCTAATTACTCAATGTCAAAATGCAATAGTGAAATCAAATTCAAGGATATATGAAAACGTGTGCTTCTACATATACACATATTTTATTTCCGCTGCTCCTTTGATGAACAGGGCCAAATCCATGTACGGATGAACAAAACATAGATATACGAATAAGCCCTTCCAAACAAAAATAATGATGCATCGGGATGTCTCATTTCCTACATGGCAGTTTTTGGTGACCCTATTTTATTGGTGGTTTTTTTTCTCTTGTCTTTTCTTTCCTTTTGCTCCTCACTTCCCATTATACGATGATTCGTTTAATATCTTGTTTGGCAAGTTTTTTCTTGATGGTAGTAGTGTTTAGATTGTAAGAGATAGCATGTGGCTAGTTCATATGTTTATGGTTCTCGTAATTGTTGACATGTCAGGTAGCATCATAAGATTGTGTCTATATCAGGTGATGGATTGAGGACTTTTATTGGCAGTGGATAGGCTGGGGCTTTTGTTTGTTTCATGGAGGTGCTGGGGAGACACCTCTACCTTTGGCAGATTGATTATGATCTACGATATTGGGTTGTACCTTAAGACTATTATAGTTATGGGCCGGCATTAATTACCAGGGCTTCAGTCGTCGGCTTCCCTATCTTCAAGTCACCAACTTAATATGTATCACAATGTAGGCTTGGTGCTTTGTACTTAGGTGATTGCTGTTGTCCCCGAGCAAATTAGAGGGTAATTTACCCCTCCTGATATGTCCCCTTCCCATTGGCACATTTGTCTATTTATTGCACACATAAATTACATTTCTTTATAATTATAAAGTGGGCCAAATTTCTTTTTTCATTTACTTTTTCACCCCAAGTACCTAATTGCAATCAGAATTTAGTTATTATCTAATTATCAGCTTAAAATCTTCAAAAAGAAAAATTTGTGGTCTCTAAAAGCAATTCGAACATGAAAAATAGGATTTTTTTTTTTTGGATAGACTAAGAAACAAACGCAAATAACTACACACAGGAAGTTCAGTCATTCTGCAACACGTGAAGCTCATCACGAGGAGGACTTGTCAAACCTCACAAATTTGGGCCTGTTTCCACTTCCAACACCGATAACATTCTCGACCCAAAACCTAAAACCAAACAACCTTTGTCCCAAAAGCAGAAGACGAAGAAGCAAACCAAGACAAAATAGTTAAAGAACAATGTCACGTGACATTCACGGGCTTCCCGGGGGCATGGAGGCATTTGAGACTGCTGCCAAATTCTATTACAATATGAAGATCGGCCTATCCCATTCCAATGTGGTATCTCTCTGTTGCGCCGGTGAGTTCCTCAAGATGATGGAGGAGTACTCCGAGGACAACCCCGTATCCAAGACGGAGAGTTTCCTCTCACAGCACATGCTCAAGAGCCTCAAGGACTCCATCAAGACCCTAAAATCATGCGAGCAGCTCAAGCTTATGGCCAAGACCCTGGGAATCACACAGCACCACATTGACACAATGGTTTCCAAAGCCTCCCCTTTGGATCTGGCACTATTTGGACGGCCGTCTAGTGATAAAGTCGCTGAAACCTCTCACAGATCCACGTCCAAATAAGTTCTATGGAATAGAATCAACGCTTGGGAAGAGGAAAAGTTGGTTCCGGTGGCAACGATTCCTAGTTTGAGGATCTGGCACTTCTGTGTTTGCTGTTGTTCAAGCGATTGATTGTCGTGATGAGGAGCGTGAACCTGAATAATGAGATTGTCGAGAGCTATGTTATGTTTTATGCGAAGAGGTACATTCCCGGCATTTCGAGATCGAATCAGAAGCCGTTGTCGTCGTCATTGACGAACGTGGAATAGAAGGAGCTTCTGGAGACAGTGGTTTCAAACTTAAAAATGATTTCTGTTCTTCATGTTCGAAGGGTTCTCGAAGACCATTTTTTTTTTTTTGGAAGATTTTAAGTTGATAATCAGATAATAACTAAATTCTAATTGTAATTAGGTGTCTTGGGTGAAAAGGTGAATGAAAAATGAAATTTAGGCCACTTTATAATTATAAAGAAATGTAGTTTATGCGTGCAATAAGTAAACAAATGTACCAATCAAAAAGGGACATATTAGGAGGGGTAACTTACCCTCCAATTTGCCCAGGCACAGTAGTAATCACCTTGTACTTAGCACTCTAGTTTGGAAGAATTTTGGTTGATGCTTTAGGCAGGTGATTAAGTTGGCACCATTCCTTCACTTGCTACATAGTTGGTTATAAAGTTCCTTCAAAACCAAAATAAGAGATCTTACAAGCTTACCTGTACTCCTGTGTTTGTTTGTAGTGTCATGCAAAATCCTCCATAGTCTAATGTATTTCATCCAAAGTTATGTAGCTTTGTTGGTTATAATCATAGGTTAAACTTGTAGTTATCAAGATCTGTTGTATAAGTTTCTTTGTTATAAACAAGCATGCATACTAGTCAATGAAAATATATTGACCAAAAAAGAAGAAACTGTTAAGAATAATAGAAAAAAAAAACGAAGAAAAAGTTTTGGTCCCCTTGATGCAGCTGCAGGCCTATAGAAGTGTGGGAAAATTTGCATATGAAAAGGGTTTTAAAAATTTTGTGCAACATTTAGACCTAATCAATTATAACTTAACGACTGAAATAAAAATTAAATATGTAAAATTAATTCTAGTAAAAATCTGGGGAACCCAAGCAAGATAGATTCTATGGGGACTAATTAGAAATAACCATGGAGAATAATGACAATTATATGTAAACTTTGTTTCGTTTAATACTTAATTTTATAAAATAATACTAAAAAAAATAAAATTTATAGAATTTAAATCTTGATCTTTTTTTATAAAAATATCACAATAAAGTGAAGTTGTTATTAAAGATGTTAAAATGAGCTAAGTCAGATGAGTTAGTCCAAATAAACCAACAAAATGGGTAGGCTGAGCCAATAAGATTGAACAAAAATATAATTTTAGTTTGAATTAACCAAACTCGATTTGTTAAAATTTTAGATTGAACCAACACATAAGACTAAAAATATCAAAATCAATTAACAAATTATTAAGACTTTCTTTTGTAAGTATATTAAAAAAATATTTTAAAAGAAAATTTAATCTACTTTAAGTAATAATTTATTTTACACTTTTTAATACACATTAATTTATGTCTTTTAATATAATTTGATTAAATACATTATCAAAGATTAATATGTTTAGGTTTTAATAACAAATACCAATAAGGGTTAGATATAGTGATAAACAAATTATACATTTGGGTAGAGAGCCAAAATTCAATCACTAAAAAAGGTAATTATTGAAAAAGCTTCAGAGTCACAATAATTCTTAAAGATTTAATCTCATAACAATGTATAAGATATCTTAAAATAAAGAAAAAAAAAAGAATTCTTACATAAAGACATTAAAAACGAAATGGGCTAGCGGCCCCAATAACTTATAGCCCATACAGAGTTGAACTAAGCTAACACTTATTAGCCTATAATAGATACTTTAAATTGGTCGCACCAACTCAACTCAAATCAATATCCCTAATTGCTAAATCTAAGTCTTGGGGCCTAACTAATATTTGATTAATTCAAGTGGTTCAGCACTTATTTTTTTAAATAAAATCTCAAATTCGAATTTTATAAATAAAAAAAATTAGCTAGAAGAGTTTTGCTTGATAGTGAATCGACCTAACTTGAGCCAAATTAGTTGGAATTTAGTAAACTCTCATATATTGGTGGTTTGGACCAAAAAAAAAAAAAATTGAGCTTGTTGACAAAAAAAAATTCAATCTTATTTTATTTTATAGTTAGATATTTTTAAAAAATATATTTAGTATTAAGTTTAGAAAATTCCGCTTTAAAATTTATTTAAACTATGTGCTTTTGTTTAATTTATCTTATATTAACGCAAGTTTCAAAATCCATAAATTTGCATAAATACTATAACATTTCCCTTAACTTAAAGCAAAATTTGAACTGAGCTTGCGAAAATAGAATATGCACACAAAATTGAATATATGCACATAACAAATATGCAAGAATCTCTTTTGAGTGATTGAAAAGTATGTGCTAAATAATCTCTATAAACGAATATGAGCTCCATCCCAACCAAAAAAATAAAGTTAATAAAAAAATGAGAGAACAGAAACCACGTGGCAACCTAGAAAGGCATAATTATATACATTTTAAGCGGACCAAACTTACTACTTAATTCATCAATTATTAATTAATGACTACACTTACGAGGCTTTATTGATTATCTTACAGGGGTTATCATTAGCTGTTTATAAAATACTACGTAAAATCAACAAAACTTGCCGTTTCATTGAACCAAACCCAATATGGAAAGTTAAAAGATTAAGTCCAAGGCACTGCCTCCACTAAGCACAGAAACACAGCAGATTATGGTAAAGACTAATCAAACAAAGCATGCTGCTTACCTTCTAAGCATAGACACACACAAGATATATTATGATAATTAAATAATGTCGCATAATTACGGATCATCACGACAATAGTGGATTAGTGTCATTCTCAACGTCATCCTCTATTTCCAAAATAGATATTCCCTTGTTCCTTTCTATACACAAAATTACTTCTTATTAGATTTTCAAGGATAAAGTCCAAGAGGTAGAGAAAACCGAATGGCATGACCTTAGTGTCCTCTTCCTTGTATTTGGATTCTATTATTTCAGCGGCTGAGACAATGCCTTGGTTTTTTTTTATGCTGAGACAAAGCCTTAGTTACCATACTGTATTTTGATGATCGCATAGAGTCGAGTGCAACTCTTAAAGAGACAATACATCCCATTCCTCCTTCCTTTGAAAAATATTTGAACCAATTTTGTTATATTTAAGAGACATTTATCCTCAAAGACGTTATAATATTTGATGATGTAAAATCTAATTAATTATGTAAAATTCACAAAAGCTTGTAATTCTAGTGTTTTTTTTTTTAACATGAAAAAAGATTTCTGTTGTATTTAATATGGGTTCTATTTTTTTTTTTTTTATCTTCTTTTTCTCACTCCCTCAAAGAAAGCTTGCCTAGGACCACTTTAGAATTTTTTTTTTTAGGTCAGGACTTTAGAAATTCTTAGTCAATTATGATAATTCATAAAAGAAATTAATAAGAAAAAAAGTAGAGTGGGTTTGATTTATAATTTGCATATCATGATTTAGTCTAACAATAAACAATTTTTTATTCATACTTAAACTGTGATTTGAAATTAAAAATCATGTTAAATTCTAAATCAATATGATTGTGGCCAATATGATAAAATTAATTAAAACTCGCTCTGTATATAGTTTGAAGGTGTACAAACTTAAATCCTAACATACTATTAGAGGTTTTGCCTCATGCAATGTGCAACAACCCTACCAGTAGCATTTTCTTCAACTTGATAAATCTGGAACAGTAGGAGTGATTCATAAATGAATAAGGACAAAATTGCACAAGGCATAATAGAGTGTGCTCCAAGATTGATAAAAGCACTTATGTAGGACAAACAAGTATGGGCATTTTGAGGGGTGCACACTTCAAAGGTAAGTAAATAAATAATTAAATTTGAAAAATACAGCAAAATTGCTTGAACTATACCTGATCTTATCATCAAGAGGAACATGTGACAGCAATAAGAGCTATCACCAGAAGAGGGTGAAACATTAGTGGAACGATATTAACTCCAGAGACTATGAACAAAAATAAAATCATCATATGACATTTTAATATTAACAAAAGAAAAACTAGACCTTTCTACAGCCTTAGCTGATCTTTATCCAAAGAAAAAAAAAAGGAATAATTAAACAAAAATTATCACTAATAATGGACAAATTGCTACCTATTCCCAATTCTAAGCTTATTAAGATTAAGACAACGATGACCCATTACCAGAAACATGAACATTTTCGATACAGCTACCTTAATCTCTGTGAATGTCACTGTTGCTGCTACTTGTGTTGTTGTTGTTGTTGTAAGAATTGTTAATACCAATAGCACCATTATGATCATCCCCATTGACATTCTTTTCATCAATTGTTGCAGCATTATCATTCCCCATTGTTGTTTCCAACGACCTCTTCCTGAAGTTGTTCTTGTTGTTGTGCATCCAAACCTTGAACACCCCTCTCGAAACCCCAACCTCATTACAAAACTCCTGAACCAACTCTCCATCCCCTTTCTGCATTCTCCAACCCAGCTTCTCGGAGAACCTCAGCATCTTCTCCTTCTGCTCCTGGCTGAACTTGGTCCTATACCTCTTCTTCTGGTGGTGGTTCTCTACCTTGGTTACCAACGAACAGTTCAAGCCCCTATTCTGATAATGATTATGATAATCATCAGAACATGCATTTCCAAGGGCCAATAGCATGTTGGGCGCTGTAGAATTTGAGTTTGATATGTTGTGGTTGTGGTGGTAGGAGTAAGGTGGGAAGTGGTGTGAGAGTGGGGGCGGTGATGAGCTTGAAATGGGGCTCGGTGATGGGCTTGGGCTTCGGCTGAGGCTTGGGCTTGTGCTGATGCTGAGCCCACGGTGGGGCAGTGGCGGCGGTGGCGGTGGCGGTGAGTGGTAGAAGCTGAGAAAATTGGGGTGATGGTGGTGGTGGTGGTGATGATATTGTTGGTCACGGCGGTGGAAGTTGCGGTGGCAGCCACATGCGGCGCACGTGAGGGACCAGGGCTCGGCGGGGTTGGAGGAGGAGGAGGGCATGAACTCGCCGCAGCCGTCGAGCGCGTGGCCACCGATGGTGGCTGCATGGTTCTTGAGGCACTCCTTGTAGGACACCACCATGGAGGAGGACGGTGGCGCGGTGGCGGTGGGGGTGGGGATGGGGGTGGCGGTGATGGTGGTGGGGTGATGGCGTTTGAGGGAACCATTGGTGAGAGATGAGGACTTTGTGTTGGAGGTGGTGCTGGTGGATTGGGTCGGTGGTGGGGTTTGTTGGGTGTTTGTGTCGAAGGTTTGGGTGCCGGAGGTTAGGTCCATGTCAGTTTCTTGGAGGAAGAGGGATTAGGGGGGTTTGACAAGTTTAAGGCATTCTTTAGAGGGTGGATTGTAGGGGCTCAATGGGGGAAACTAAACAAAATAAGAAGAACCAATCTAAGGGTTAATAATAATTATAATAATAATACTTAAGTGGTTTTGGGGAGGGATGGTGATTAAGGTGGGAACATGATGGTGATAATGATGGTTGTAATGTGAAGTGATGACAAAATCTGAGGTTTTAAATGGGGTTGTGAGGGGAGAGAAGGATACAGCAGTATATGAAACAGGTCCTAAAATCTAAGCCACTAATGATTTTAGAAGAACACAAAAACAAGAAAATAAAAACCAGGATTATATAAAGAATTATGATAAATGAAATATTTTTTATGAGATATTATATCAATTTATATTTTATTTATTATTAGATGGGGTATGTATTTAATTTGAATGGGATTCATATTCTATCTAATAATAAATGAGATGTAAGTTAATAAAATATCTTATATAAAATAAGTTCACCAAATTATATAAATATCTTATTTACTGTTTTCTAAGATTATGTTGAGTACAGCATTTAGATTTGGACTTTAGAATACACGCCATAGAATAAAATACATAACTCGAATCCTTCGATTGAAAAATTTAATAATTCAAAATTTTATAAAAAATATAAATATAAACATAATACCAAATAAAAAAATAAATATAAACATTATAACTTATTATACATATAATAATTCATACTGTAAATTTTCTCATATTAAAAGGTTATTATCTATTTTATCTTCTAAAATATTCTGTGCACTTTAGTCGAGCCAGGCCCATATCATTTTTCATTTAGTTCCCAACCTCCTTTATTAACAATCACATGAGTTGGGTGTGTGTCATAAATTTGTTTGATTTGTTGATGTCACTCGCTGATTCACACAACAGGCAGGGTTTCCTACAGGCTACAGCTCGGTCTTAAAGGGGTACGTGGCTGCTGCTCAGGAGGTGTTTACTTATTGCATAGTACCAACATACATGTTGAGCCCCAACTAGGCCAGCTCATCCACTGAAAATGCTAACTGCAAACACATGAATTCCGGTTTTGCCTTCTTTATCTGGTTTTTTGCACCTTCCCAGCAAAAAGTTCACTTCATTATTCATATTTCGTCTGGGTGACGTTTGTAATGGTCCTGGCTCATTCCTGGTACACTGGTGTACTAAAGCCCTTAAGATAAAATTGAAAATATTAGAGCGACCCGGATCGTGTGTGATAAATCTTTGGTAGTAACAATATCGCGACTGCCACCCATACACTGCACGTCATTAGGTTAAGTTGCCGAAGAAATAAAAATTGCCATAGCCTGAAATGACATAAATGGGCATTTTGTAATTAGCTTGTTTGCTAATACACAAGCCATGACCGTTAGAAGTAAAAAAAATCATGTACGATCATTTATGTTGATAGCATAAAAATAGGAGGAATGAACTATGAGAGAAAAAAAAAGGGGAGTTTTATCTTATTTGGATAGAAAAAAATAAATAAAAAAAAGTATGTGCAACACATAAAAAAATTCTCTCTCCTTTATTGGTAAAAACATGAGAGAGAGAAAGTTTATAATTTGAATTATATATATTTTTTTATTTTTTTTAGTCATAGAAAATAAATTAATAAAATTATTTTTATATATAATTATATTTTCTTTCTACTCAATTTCTTTTAATTAATCAATAAAAAAGAAAATATATTTTTTATTTTATCTTTACTTTATTTTTTTTTATTTTCTCTTTTCATCCAAACAAAAAGTAAAATTTAACGAATTGTAAAACATTGTACCGGGGGGCAGTGAATGATATCAGCGGCGAGGTCGGGGTTCGATGTGTAATTCATGAGCAAACTCTGTGGGGAATAAAAATATTTAAGTGATAAAAATAAAAATAAATTAAGAGGATATGAAAGAAAATATTTTTATTAATTTTGCTATTGTGTAAAAACGTGGTAGGACACCACAATTTGAGGGGTGGGTTTTGTTTGAAGTCGTGCCAAAGAATCACGACTTGAGTGTTTCTTTTAACTATTAGTAATTAGTAATAAAAAAGTCAATGTATTTAACATATAAGAAATTTGACTTTTATAATTTTAGAAGATCTTATTTAATGTATAAGATTTTAAACCTAAATAATGTTTACATATTAAAATTATTAAAATATAATATTTATTTAAATATTTATTCAAATTTAAATACAATATAAATAAGATTAGAAATAAGGCGTAGTAAAATAAAAAGAAGAGGCTTGCTATGGTACCTACCTAAATTTCAAGAGTTTAAAACTTGTGCTTAGTTAGACAAATTAAATCATCACACGAGTTGCATATATTTTGCATAGAGTTTTATAAAATTAATTATAAATAATTATAAATTATTCCTTTTAAAAATTTTAGTTGCAAAATATTTTTTGTATTATGTGTTTCAAGCCCTCGCTTTACAAAATATTAATAGCCTTTACACTCTCTAGTATAGAAAAATTGAGAAAGTAGGCCCGTTTAATGCTACGTATTAGTCTTAAATGGTTTAAATTGATATAATACTTGCTTGCTAACATTTGCTATCTAACACTTGCTATATATGTTAGCTCAACCTATTTAACTCATGAGCCGATGGACTAGACAATATTAGTGTATAGAAATTTGGATTTGAAAAAATTAGCTAGTTTGAGCCAATGAGCGAGCATTAAATGGGTTTGGTTGAGATTATGCTGGCTCATTACACTTGCTATATGTTAACTTGACCCATTTAGGTTAACACTTAGCTACAATAGTGTTTAGGGTGTAATAATACTTAGAAATTTTGATTTGAAAAAGTCGGCTCATTAATATTTGCCATAGGTTAACTCAACCCATTTAACTTATGGGCTTAATGGGCTGGCTTGTAATTGTAATAGCATTTCGAGTGTAATAATATGCCTATTTAAGCCAACAAGTTAGCCTTAAGTAGGTCAAGCAGACATTATTAGTAATACTTATTATATATTAGTATAACCCATATAATATGCAAGCCTAATGGATTGGTAAGGTTGTAACATTATTTAGGATGTGATAGTATTTAGAAATTTTGATTTGAAAAAATGCAAAATAATTGGTCCATTTAAACCCACAGGTTAGCTTTAACTAAGTTGAGCTAAAATTATGTTAGCTCGTCATTTCATTCATGGACCTAACGATTCAAGTTTAAACAAACCAAGCCAAGCTGTGTCTGAGTTTAGAAATTATGATTTACAAAAAAAATTCAAATAATTGGCCCATTTCAAGCTACAAGCTAGCCTTAAATAGATCAAGCTAACATTATATTAGTTTATTAATACTTGTTATAGATTGACTTGATCCACTTAACTCATGGGGCTTAATAGGCCAAGTCTAAAGTAGGTTGTAACAATGTTTAGGATGTTAATAGTGTTTAGAAATTATGATTTAAAAGAAAAAAAGAAAATTAATTGGCCTGTTTAAGCCTGTTGGCTAGTCTTAAACAAGCCAAACTAATATTATGCTATCTCAATAACATTTGTTATAGGTTGTCAGCACCCATTGTTAGGCCAACTTTAAACAAGTCACGCTAGGCTATAGTGGTGTTTAGGGGTAGTAGTATTCAGAAATCTTAATTTTAAAAAGCTGGGGCCTATTTTAACTTGTGAGCTAACCTTAAATAAGTCGAGCTAATATTATATCGGCTCATTAACATTTGTTATATATAGGTTGACTTGACTCATTTAACAAGTGAGTCTTACATACTAGGTATAAATGGTTTATGCCGAACTAATCTATATACAAATAATACAATTTTTGGATGAATTCCTTTAATAAAAAAAGAATAATTTATGCAAATGGCCTTCTATAAAGAATTTGAAAAGACATTATGTATTAAATAATATATGCATGTAATATGTATAGTAATATTTGCTGTTAAAATATAATAATTAATATATAATTATTAAATTTCAATTAAATGTTGAATAGTAATGTATAAATATTAAATTAATAGTTATCTTGTTTTCAAATTATATATTTAACTATCTATATTGTATATGTAAAATTTATATCCATTCCATTATAAACTTTACTGTATATACATACTGTAATTAGTATATATACTGTGACCTAATATAGCCATATATGTATATTTTATAAAAATAAAAATGAGAACTGTTGATGAATATTGATTAATAATAATGAATGTGCTGGGTTAAGAAATAGTAATTAACTAATAAAAACAGGACAGACGCAATTTCTGGGAAGATCTCCACCGAAGAGCAACCAAATAACCATAAAATAATACATGTCAAACTAGTGAACTATTCTTTACAATGTGGATAAATTTGTCATTTTACAACACCAAAAGAAATTGACCCTGGTTCACTGGTGTGCCAAGATTTAGCCTGACCATTGCAAATGTCACATTTCGTGTGCGGCGTAGTCTATCATACATCTTATTATATTTGATATACAATATATCTTATAATCTAACGGTGAAGGTCATAAGTAGAGGTTGAAATATGTTAGATTAAGTTAAATTTTGGATTAAATAGATCTGATTTATATTTTAAATATATGATTTGAGTTTGAATTTATTATTGGATATAGATTTTTTTGAAGATCTAATATAGTTTTTTTTAAATTTGATTTAATTTGAAAACTTATTTAAGAATTTACTTAACAATAAAATTTTTAAGTAGACTTAAAATCATATTCGTAAATAGACAAAAGAAAAATTTTAATTATATTAAAAATATTTCTAATCAGATCAAAATACTTGAATTATCATTGGATCTCCCTCCACGTCGCGAATACTCACGAGAGAGTTCTTCACGGAGGATATGCAAACGTTGAGGCAGGTGCCACCACCGTGGAGTAGGGGTAGGCGGCAGCAAAGGCTTTACGGAAGGATCCAAGGTGTGTGGTGGGCGAGCACATGCTGGTCTGCTTCTGCTGCCCCTGCCTCTTCACGCTCAGTACCCGTTCGTTTTGCTCCAACTTTTGCTATGGCGGCATCGTTGTTGCGTCACCAGACATTCCAACAGAGAGTGAGCGAGGGAGGGCGAAAGGTGTGGAGAGATTCAGAGCGAGCATCTAATATGGATCATATGTTCTTGGTGTATTGATACATTTTATGATCTTCGCCGTCAGATCACAAAGTGCCTCATGCACCAAACATAACAAGGTGTTTGGTAGATGACGCTGCCTTCATATGTTTTAATGTTCACTCTTTGTCTTTTGGCAGCTTCTACCATGGTTTGTTTAGTTAATGATCAAGATGGTCTTTAGGTACACTTTGAGAATTAGAATACTTATGGGACCACTTTATAAATTGTTTAAGAAAAAAAATTGGAGTTGAAGCCCCTCTTTCGCCACCATGTACAGGGAAATTTCACGAAAAAAGCTAACCTTCTGCAACATGCTACTGGTGGTATGATCGCGCACCTCAGTTGCAGTAATGGAAGATGAACGAGTAAGATTAGGGACCTCAAACTACCCTTAATTCACAATATTAAGGTCGAATAATCTGCACGTATAAAATAATAGTTTATGCAATTTGAACGAGTCCATGGGTATCAAGTAATTCTAAAACAACAATCCATTTTCTCGGGGTTAAATTTAGCATTACAAAAACTCTTAGAAAGAAAATATTTTAACCATTAATTAATTAATTAATTAATTTTTATCAGGGGAGGGGAGTTAGGGAATTGGGGGAGGGGGTTGGGCGGGAATTGAACACGTCCTTTCTTCCACAAGGCTCGTGGTATTGACCATTGAGGCAGTGGCCTCCTGCCACCATTAGCTTAATTTTCAAGAGTTGTAATTAAGGTTGATAAAAGACAGATTAGGATGGTTCAACTTCAACCAAACTCAAATACAACCTGGTTTTTTGACTGGGTTATCTATTCGAATTCAAGTCCAACCTCCGACCAATGAATGGATCAAATCGGATTAATATGACATTTAAATAATATATATAAATTTGAATATTATGTTTACTAAAGTTACAAAAGTTAAAAATGAAATTTAATGAATATTTTATAATATATATTTTAAAATAAATCATTTTAATACAAGAATAATATCATATTATATAGAATGCATTAATTAAAATATGAAAGTTTCATAATTTATCATTAATTTTGTTAAAAAATATAATTTTTAAATAATAATATAACTTTAAATTAGGCGTAACTAACCCAAAATATAACTCAAACCTCCCTAAAAAATGCAGCAAATGAAAATTTCAAAATCCAAATCTGATCTATTAAGCTCCAGGTGAGGGTGGATTATCGGTCCGGACTAGTTCTTAAACACCTTTACTTGTGATTTAGTGGTATCATGGCCATTAACTATCATACCTCATCTTAGAAGCTGCCTTGATTGGTTTTTTGGGTTTTAACTTGGACTAGTTATGGTTTGGTCCATGATATGGATCATTCAATATGTATCGTTGAATTGCATTTAAGAAACGTTAACAGCTAAAATTTAATCATCTCTTATTCCTTCTCCACCATCCGCCACCCCACTCCCCTCCCTCCACTGTCACCTCCCATGGATCTGAAAATACTAAAAGTGCATAAATTTATAAATACCCAAATACTTATTTTTCATAAATAAGGAGTTTAATTATTATACATACCAATCAAATATTTGTAATTGTATAACTTTTAAGATAGTATATAGTTGAGTCAAATATTTTTGCTGATGTGGTAATATATGATTGGATATTTGTATAAAATTTGTTTATGTTAACAGTATATATAAATTAAATTCATAAATAATTACTTATTTTCCATTTATTAACTGTATGTTTCTTTTACATTCGCTGTCATTTTTTCCCTGTCTGCCTATTAGTCTTCCTCTGTTTGGAGTAAAAATTAAGCTAATAATAATCAGTTTTTGAAAGTCTTTTCTCAAAATTACAGTGAATTGGAAATTAGAAAGAGACGTCTACTTTAACAACGAAGCAAAACTTTTATAGTGCAAATTGACACCCCTTTTTGGTTGATGCATGAATTTGAACACATTAAACCTGTTGCTTAAAAAAGTGAAGCTCAGCATATATATTATTTTGGTTTACAAAGTTCCACATAATCTGTAAATACGAACGGAAAAATCTTGATTAGGGGACAGTGCCTCTCTGTAAAGCAAGCAGTACTGTGATGCTTCTCTCCAAGTAATGTAAAACGTAGCGATGTAATGATGGAATAAGAATTCTTATATAAATTTAGTTTATATAATTAGATGATGTTAATAAATAATGTATACATTATTATTTTAAAGTACACGATTGTTTAAATCTCTGTTTACAAACTTATTTTTTTATTTAAAATAATATTATATCAATTAATTATTAATTTTATAGAGATGTCTAGATTAGAATATTAATGAGGCCATAAGCCATGCATAAACTTTAGTATTGTGAAGGCCTTTTCCTTCTTTCCTTTGGTTTTTCTTCGTCGTAATACATATGGATTTAATTAGTTTATAAGAGATGACAAATTCAAATATTCATTGTAATTATAAAAGAATAGTACTTAATTAAAACTTATAGGCGATAACTACAATTGGACGAGTAGAATTTTCAAGTGCTTTCATCTATTATATACAAATAAATTTAGCAACCATTTAGTTTTAGAAAATATTTTCTATTTTCAATATAAATTATGAAATTATTACCTTATTTTTATTCTAATTTTTATTTTGAGGATTTTATAAAGGAGATAGTAAAAATAATATTTTTCGTTTTTTTATTTTACGAAATCTTAAAATAAAAACATAATAAAAATAATATGACAATTTTATAACTAATATTACAAATAAAAGAATAAAAATAAGAAAAAAATTTTAAAAACAAACAGAACCTTGAGATTTCAATGGTTCAAATAATTAACGATACAATACAAAATGCAATTTGTCTAAATCAAATTATCTTAAGATTCTTTTTGTTCCTCTAATAATAGTAGCACGACCTGAAAGCTCTTTATCAATATCCCATTTTTAACGACAAAAATCAAAAGTCCAAGTCTTCTTTTCTTTCATGCTGTTCCATATCTGTGGTGATTATTATTATTATTATTATTATTATTATTATTTGAGATAATTTGTGGTGATTATTTAAGCATATAGAAGTTCAACACTCCATTAGTTTAGCGGTCAACCCCGTCTTTCCTTGACATGATGTTGATCAGTGGTCGGCTGGTCGCATACCAGCGTTCTACTCAAATTAAACTTTGACCATAGAAATATATGCAATTAGCTAGCATGTTGATAATTTGTGAGCCTTATTCAAATAATTAATTATCCAATTAATGGGATTCATATAACTACGATTGCAACATTTCAATACTCATGACTTTGATTATATCCGATCCGATTGCACAATTTGATCATAGCCATATGCTAATTAATTCACTTTCATCTCATACATACACACACTCAGCCTGGCTACCCCTCAATCAAATCATGCATGCTACTAGAATCCAAGAAAACAAGAATGTCTATCCTCATGAGCCACTGGTCCTTTCACGGCAATGACAAGACATGTTAAGATTATGGCGTGCATAATCCGCTGGGATTATAGAGGAGAAGGATTTAGCTAAATCGTAACATAATCACCAATCACCTATCAAATGAGTACTGATTTCTTATGCTGTGAGGCAGAGAGCACTTCAAGCCACAAAATTTGGCTTTTTATTTTTGGTTGAAAGAGTCAAGACAATGCTCAATGAATGAGGCAGTACTTTTATGTCATCATCAAAGAAAGCATGCGCGTTGTGAGTGACACAAAGTAGTATTAGGCACGGCCAATGCAATTTGGCCTAATGAAATTCCATCAAACACAGAATTAACTTGAGAGTAATGTTTATCCTCTCTAGATATGCAAGATCTTTTTACCCCAGAAATGGGAAAAGAGTGAATCCTGAAACTGGTGCATAATAACGATCATGCTATGTTTCTTCTTCAGAGACTTTGTGCATAAGGAACCTTGTGTATAATTGTTTAGCCGTATTTGTATATGGAAGTCCCCATTTTTATTTCTTTTTTAAAGGCAAAGGATGTCTCCTACATGGCTTTTGTGCAATAATTCAAGTTGTGGTAACGGAAGCATGTTATTACCAATATGGACTTAAGATAGCAAAATGCCATCTTTTTACAAGCTTAATGGGGAGAGAGAGACCATGCACTTATTTAGGAGAACCAGATTCCTTGTGCCAAATGCAAACAATTGAAGAGATGGGGACCCCCAATTAAGGACTTGTTCTCTTTTTTCAAAAAGAGTTTAAATATTGGGAAGAGATAATATGTGGCAGAGTAAATTGCAAATGTGAATGGATCAGCATCAACCTAAACGCACCGATGAACTTTCTTGCAGTATTACAGATGCAGATAAGATCGAGGGGTGGGAAAAACAAACAAAATATCTTCTGAGGCTGACAAAAGTTCTTTTAACTTTTCGAGGATAAGATTTATCCAGTTGTTATTCAGTACAGAATTATCACATAATCTCATAATATTTCGCTTTTGATATCTTTTAATATTTTCTTAAGCTTGATAATGATTTTGGTTATTTTATGTACTGTTTGATAACGAATTTTATGCCTTAGTTGTTCGAACGAGATTAATTCCGTGTTAGAAGTTTTTCGATTTGAACTTTTACCCATGGATACATATTTGATTTTATATTAAAAAAATGAATGAATAATCAATAACTAGTTGTGTTAGAAATTTATATAATTACGATAATGCTATACAGCCAAAATGATTTTATCAAGATTTTTAACAGAATACATTATGATGGTTGGATTAAAAGTGGTGGTAGAATCCACTAACTCATCCAAAGTTCACCAACTATATCGCATTATTTTGACATTTCTTTTTCTAACAGAAATTTTTACTGTCTAGCATTTTTCATCTAATTATAACAGGATTTATTATGGATTTGAAAATTAACAAATGTCACATGGGTTTAATGGTGCATATACTATATTATGATATAAAAATCTCTAGTAGCTTAAATTCTATGATAGAAAAGTAAGTTAGCCATGTATTACTAAAAAAGCCGATAGCATACAAATTTAATTCCTACATTTTTCATACAAAGAAAATAGAGTATTCGGAATATGCATATGCTGTTTTTGTTTTTGTCTTTGTCTTCTTCCCTTCTACACTCTATAGTGTATATATATATTCAAATAAAATGATATAATAAAATTTTTTATTTATTATAATCTTATTTACTAGAATTTATTATAATTTAATTTATTATAATCTAATTAATTATTAATTATTAAAAAATAATTATAAATATATATAAATCAAATTAGTTCTATATTTCATATCTATTTATTTTTTATAAATATTTATAAATAATATAAATAGATATGAAACATAACAATATAAATTTAGATAATAATAAAAAACATTCTCTAAAAATAAAAAAAATTATTCTATATTCTCTTAGAAAATAAATATTCTATTAAAAAATTCTATTCTATGTATATAGAGATATAGAGAAATTCTGTATATATATATATATATATATATTTGTTCACTAAAAATAGAAAAATTATTCTACATTCTCTTGGAAAATAAATATCCTATTAAAAATATCCTATTTTATATATAGAGAGAGATATATATATAGAGAAATTCTCTCTCTCTCTCTCTCTCTCTCTATATATATATATATATATATATATTCACTAAAAATAGAAAAATTATTCTATATTCTCTTAGAAAATAAATATTCTATTAAAAATTGTTTGGAGGTGGATATCTTAATCTGGAGATTGGATGAGCTTCAAACGAGTTTGGGACTCCGTTGCTCCAATTTGCATGTTAGAAAGTTGAGGCGGGATTTTCACGGTGGTGGGAGATGTACCTATAAAGATTCCAACGCTCAAGTTAAAGAGTGTACGGGATACTAGGTATATGGTATATTATGCGTATCTCAGTTTAATGATAAGCCACTTAGTTATAGCGGGCAATGGATGATGATGAAAAAGGGTGTTCCATAGTTCTCAGGACTCAATGACTTGATGTTCATTGGTGGGTGTAGTTTGGCACGATCGTGGACGTCGTTCAACAATCCTATCTTTGCGTTGAATGGAGGGTTCCTTTAGTTGGGCCTCAGATTGATGGTGTATGAACTCCAAGTTGGGCTTCTTAATACTGATCCGAAATATATATATATATATATATATATATATATATATATATATATATATGATTTTCGAAGGTGAAATGGGGCTTAGCACACCGACCATCACAACAGTATTTGGTGAAGAAACTGGTGGTGATATAAACAAGTTCATTTTTTTTTATGATGGTCATTTGGGAGAGGAAGTGAAGTGAGAGAGAAAGAGAGGAGAGAAGAAGAGAAAAAAAAGGGAGGACGGATTTTTTTTTTTTTGGGGGGGTGGGGGCGTTGACCCCTGCAAAGGCCTTTATGCAGTTTTGCAGGTGAACCATTGGCTCATCTGCCGGAATCTGAGACTAAGTGGAGGGCGGCAAGGCTCAATTGAAAGAATAGCAAAACTCGTGGCCCAGCTTACTTGCTGCGGCCCAGATCATAGTGGGAGGAGCACTCTAGGGTGCCGGGTTAGGCATTCAACACAGGTCCCACACCGACTACTAACGAACTAAAGAGTGTTTATATTGGAGCTATCGCGAGGGCACGCGGTTGGGTCCGCTCAATTGTTTAGAGCCGACTACATACCTGGCAAACCGGACTACGAGAATATAATGTCTCTACAAACATCCTACTGGATGTCAAAGCCGAGGCCGTCATCTATGGCCTGATGGGCCAACACTTTAAAAACATAAGCCATTTTTTTCTCAATCTGATTAATACATTCAGGACAAAAACATATAAATAAATCTCAATAATGCATCATTTTATGTTAAAAGCTTTTTTTAATTGTCAATTGAATGTTAATATATTTTTATATATGTAACAAGGGAATAGATCCTCTGTATTAATTTTTCTTGTTATGTTATGTGTGATCTCTTACTATGAATGGAAATGGTGAGATCTAAACAATACATGTGATATAAAAAAATTAATTATAAAATATCACATTTAACAAGATTATATGAAAATTTAACAAAAGAGGATCAACTCTCGTGTAATATATATAAAATTTAATTTTTATATATTAACAGTATAAAATAATTTTATACTATTAATTAATA
Organism: Pterocarpus santalinus; assembly: GCA_031439595.1. NCBI lineage: Eukaryota > Viridiplantae > Streptophyta > Magnoliopsida > Fabales > Fabaceae > Pterocarpus > Pterocarpus santalinus. The sequence goes on from CM062531.1 coordinate 19,771,751, forward strand.
AAATTATAAAAAAGTGACAATTATTATAGATAACTATTCACTATAATAAGTGTAAAGAATAAATCTTAGTCATAGAACTATATATGAATTATCAATATTAAAATTTATCTAAAAGTTTTATGATAACTTAAAAAAATCACATGATTTTTATTTAAATTTGGGTTATTTATATAAGATATTATGATTAATATTTACTCATTTCACTCTCACAATTAATGACTCCTCTCACTTGATCCCTCCCCCCCCCCCAACACACACACACACACACACACATATAGAGAACGACTATTGCAGTTTTATACACAAAGATCTATTTAGTTTTCATGAAGGACTTCAAATTATATAGCAATTAGGTTAGGCGATGAACGCCCAATGAATTATTTGTTACAAGCGCCTTTGGGTTGATGTTTACAACCCCCAATGTTCGTTCGTACTCATCAAATGGAGGAAATATTTTGTTTGGGTGTTTTTACGTCTTCTCTACCTTAACGAGATTTTCATTTCAAACCCCGATTCTTGTCTATGCGAAATTTTTTTGTTTCTGGATTCAATTTTAGCTATTGGAGCATTGAAGGTAAGCATTAATTTTTCAACTACCATTTTTAACCTTCCTCTGAGCATTAAAGCTAAATATGGTTTAAAGCATTTTTAGACGATGGGCGGATCAACTCCGAGGTAGATAAGCTTTTTTGTTGGGAATTTGTGAAGCTTCAGTCCCCCCCTTTGTGGCATCACTTGGAGAGGAAGGGGAGGAAATTCAAAGAAAGCTGTTTGAAGAGAAGACCTAGGTGGAGGAGGCTGTTGTGGAAGGAGTGAAGGGGATGAGGAGGTTCTTGTGGTGGCTGTAGAGTCTAGGTATGATTGTCAAAACAAAAAATTGGCAAGGAAATACAAGTGTAATAGAATTTTGACATCAAGAAACACTTTATTTAGTACTCCATACTTTGATTAAGTCAATGAGAAAAAGCATGTACATTTACATATATATATATATATATATATATATAGCTTCTAACTTCATCATTAGTTATCCAAGTTTGATGTTGCAACTTGAGTTGAAGATGGATGAGCAATGTCTTGGCATGAATTTTGTGATGAAAAAGCATGACTTGGACATGAAAATGAAACTAAAACTTGAGAAATGTTTTCTTACAACGTAAGCAATTTATTAGCAAAAAGTAATGTTATAGAAAAATATAAAACAGAAAAGATAGATATTTAAATTATCAAAAAATATTCGTGAGACATTTTTGTTTGAAGATTGTCTCGAATTTGATGCCTTCCTCTTGTTGGATTGGTTTTCAATCTAACTTGTGAGTTTTATTCTACCTTTCTGCACTTCTTTCTTTTTCAATTCTTTTACATTTTCAAGAAGGCGCTGTGTGGTATGCGGTTCGCGCCCAAGGTGTTTGGTGACGGTAGCATATCAAATGATAGAGATTTGTAAGGTATATCGATATACCAATCACCTATAGTATACTATAGTAATATATTAATTTTAAAAAAATTTAAAAATATGATTAAATATATTTTAGAAATTAAATTTTTATACACTAATAGTATAAAATTATAATGACAGTATAAAATAATTTTATATTTTTAATATAAAATTACACTGATGGAGTAAAATTATATTAATAGAATTTTTCTGATTTTTAAAAATTAATTTTCATATACTGATAGTGTAAAATTACACTGAAAATATAAAATAATTTTATACTGTTAGTGCAAATTTATGCTGATAGAGTAAAATTACATTGATAGAATTTTTTTGATTATACTAATAGTGTAAAATTATTTTATACTATCAATATAATTTTATACTGTTAGTGTATGACAATTAATTTCTAAAATATATTTAATTATATTTTTAAATTTTCTTAAAATTAAATATTATTATAGTGCATCATAGGTGATTGGTGCATCAATGGGCTTCATAATCTCATCATTACATTGCATTAGATTGCAAGGTGCACCATGCTCCTTGACGAGCAAGGAGCCCTGTAGAATGCACCTTTCAAGAAACCTCTCCAATGCATCCCTTTGAACTAGTACAAATCTCTTTTACATTGAAAATTTTTGAATGAACATTATTTTGAACGAGCAACATATGTCTACAAAAACAATCCATACTGTTTTGTGTTATTGAGTCTAATATTGAACCATTGAACATTTTCATTTGTATCATAAACGACTATCTTTCTTGCATCTCTAGCCATCTCTTTTTTGGGTGGGTAAACTAGCCATCTCTTCATGGGCGCATTCTGCCCTGCACCGCGACAGGTCCTGTGTAGTGCTCCTTGACCATTTGGTTGATCTGAGACTTTCATTTTATTATTTAAAAAGTGAATGGTCTAGATTCATGACTACAAACCTGAGTAACAGGTTTCATGAGAGATTGAAATCCTTGTTGTTCAGTTGTTGGGTGTGCCATCATCTTTGTTTTGCTCCTTCAACTCTCTCATCTCTAATTGGAGCTTAGATCTCAAAATTTGTCCGGTTTGTCCCATCATAAGAAACGAAGATTTCATAACGAAGATTTCATTTTGAAGGTGTGATTAAATGTTGCGTCATTTTGGAGTTGTCAGAAGCATTGCAATTTTTTAGTGAGAGTAGGTTCTGCTGTATGTGAAATTTGGCTAGCAATGGTGCTGCCCAGATCTTGCAGCAGATTAGACAGAATGAAGACAATTTGATTGAATATTAATCCTTCCTTCAAGCGAAAGAACCGAAACCAGTCCTCTATTTCTAGCAAAAGAGAAGAAAATCCTTGTTTAAAATTTAAAGACGTTCTTTAAGTTTGAGACCAATTGGTCCCTGAATCTTAACTACAGAAAAATTATCCTATTTAAAAATTAAGAACGTGCAGACATAAGAACGTCAATTTTTGGATGCTGAATATGTTGAATTTCAAACACTTTGCAACAAGAAGAAATTATCCTATTTTTCACACTACCCATAACCGTATATTCTCCAACTTCATCATAATTGGCAACTAAATACTGACACATTTGATCAGTTTAGGAGCATAGATATCCAACATGTTTCTATAATGGCAGGTACTCGATCTTATGCCTAGGCAGCTTTTTCCTAACACTATACTCAGCTTCCAGCTCCTTATACCGCATAAAATCCATCGTCCGCATAGAATATATGAAAAATTGTACTATATCTAAAGCTTATCTCACATAATCCTTTTACGTCACTGTTAAAACTTTCACTAATGTGAGTTGATCCTGTAATGATAGAAACTTACGGGACCATTAATTGTCATTTTCCATATAAATACTCTTATTATAACATCTGGATGGATACATCTATAGATGGATGAATCGAATCGATAATGGATTCATGCATTGTTTTACCACCCTCGTATGTACATACATCAAAGCTCTGAAAATCACGAGTTATGCATTGCATTTCAACAAGCCTTCTTTAGATGGCGCTCAGGCCATGGGGATTCATACATTAATATACAAACTACACTTGTTCCGGCTGTACTGTGGGTCCTGGGGCTATGGCAAATTGTAGACCCCTGCGCTGCCCGGACTGTAGAACAAAAGCAACTTGGGTTGCTGCTAGTGCTGCAGCCTCCTGTTTCACCATAATACAAAACCGTAAGAAATTCGCAGACCATTACAGGTGTAAATCCATCTGCAAGTATTGCCGTTTCCTAGGTTCATTACTTAAAGAGAGATGTACGCATTGTGATTGTACGCAGAGTAAAATGGACGATAGAGTATCATTACTTCATAACAAAACAAATGCAAAACCATTAAAAAACTAAAATGAAAACTGACCTGTCTTTGTCGCCGACGTTGCAGAATACTGATTGCCCAAGCCATGATATAGCAAGGTAAAAGAAATCCAGCAGCTCGAAGCAAGAAAAGCTGCATAAAATGGTGAGCTAATTAGGTTGGCTACACAATACATTAAGAAATCATTGAAGCAGCAGGCAAATTACAAATGACTATAAGAAACTCAAGTCACTCACAGAGAAAAAATTGGATGGGTCATCATCAGAAGCATCACCATCTGTGACAGAAAGTGCATGCCGCAAGAGTAAGAGGGCCATTAACTGCACCAAATAAAATGGATTAGGCTTAAAATCATGTCCAAAAGCAAGAATAATGCCATAATCAATGTAACCAGCAATAAATGAAGTGGTGCATCAAGGCTCATCGCAAGTAGAATTGATTTCTTAAGAATTCCAAATATAAATGAGCATAAAAGCTTAATATTTTTCGGGCTAAATCATATAGTGCAGTAGCATGGCCTCAAAAAAATGAATTTCTTGTGTAAACAAAAATGACTGAATTCTACATATAATTTTGTAAAATAGAACACTAGGATAATGCCTTACAATTAGAGCTGCTGAGCGGCAAAATGCAGCTCCACTGGCATTAGAAGCAGCATACTCATCATATTCAGCATCCAAAAATTGACGTTCTGCCTCTGCAATTGCCAAGAGTCGAGGATCACGTAAGTCCAAAGGTGTGCCAGATATTGTCCAGCCTCCTCTGCAAGAATGGTCAGAACTCAGAACTAATTAGTGAAACAAGTGTTGCAAATATCTCTAAATAAACCAAAGTGGTCTCTGTGTAACTTACAAAGAGAACTATACATAGAACTAACATAGCACAATCAATCAAATACTATTTGAAAATAGAAAATTTCATCTTACCCTATGTCAATGGTAGTTTCTTCAGGCTGAGGGCGAGGTGGTGGGGCAGTATAATCAGGTTGATAAGGCTGAGAGTTACAAGCACAAAAGGAGAAAGAATTACCATCAAAGATAGGCACAAATTCAATATAGATAATACGGATTAAGTACACCAACAGAATAATGAGCATTTGGTTCAATCTAAAAGGTAAAAAGGACAAATGCAACTTGACCTGTGTAGATTATTAAAATCTGAGAATACAAAATATCAAATCCAATTAAGTATATTTTAAATGATATCAAGCATATGACTAATGTCTACCTGTTCCCCCCAATTTTTCCCTTCTTAAACAAAACACAAGACGTTAAGGAGATGAATGGTAAAAACATCTTCATACAATACAAACATTTAAAATTCCATAATATCTTGGATGCCTTAGCAAGATGCTCAAGCTTGGGACCTAGATAACAGACATCCATATAACATCCTACCCGATCCAAAAAAACATGTAGGAATCTCACATTCACAACCAAGAATCAAGATATTTTTTTATAGATTGCCAGTTTTAGCCATTCATCACACACGGATCTCCCAATGTCATTACCAAACAAGAACAAAATAGTAATGGAATATGAAAATTATATGCACAAACAAAACAAAGAAAGCATACCTGATGACATATCTCACAAGTTATGTCCCCTTTCTCATTGCACCAATGCTGCACGCACTTTCTGTGAGCATACTGTGCAAAACCAAATACCAACAGTTAAAAAATTAGATAGATGGATATTAATGCATTTACCACCTCAATAAAGTGAAGCAGCTCAATATGCTCCAAAATGCAGTTTCTCACAAGAACATTTAGTTCTCAATTCTCCAAAATAATAAAATATAAAGGATCTAATTTACAATCCGGTTAAGTAAGAATGCAAAATATATTTCACAGCACACTTGATTAAGGTTGAATCTAAAAACAAGAAGAGTGCACTGCATATACACATAAAGTAACAAAACTTAAACTCCTTCTACAGGAAGCATATATTGGTTCAGTAATTACCATCAAGCATCAACACTGACCTTAAGAAGTTAAATGGCACCAAAAAAAAAAAAAAAAACCATTTTTTCAAAAAAGAAAAAAGGAGAGTAATTTCAGCCATTTTCTGTTTTATAGAACTTATTATACACGTATTTATTTTCCCAACCCGTAGCTTCTCTCCTTTTTCCATTTGTAATCAGACATCATTAGCGTATCAAAAACACAGAAAAAAAAAATATTACAAACACCTAAATCAGGCAAAAAGATACATTTTTTTCCCTTTCTAATCACAAAAGACATAACAAAAAAACAACCTCAAATTTATTTATTTTTTTTAAAAACGAAACAAAAATCATCAAAGATGTGAATCGATTACCTTGAGACTTCCGCTGCAGGCGCAGGGAGTCTCCAAATTGGTAACGCCGTCCTCCTCCTGGCAAATGCGGCACTCCGCCATCTGGATCAGTGGCTCCTCCTCATCGTCGCCGCCGCGATCCGACTCGGTGTCTCGATCCGCCGGAGGAGCGGATCCGGAGGACCCGGCGGCTGCATCCGACGGCGGCGGAGGCGGCGAGGGGTCTGCGGGGAGCTGAGCGGGCTGCGCGACGGGGTCGGCGGGGACGGCAGGGTGCACGAGACGGTCGACGAAGAGCACCAGGTGATCGCTCATTGCCGATGAAACGTTGAACTGAGAAATCAAAAACCCTAATTGAACGGAAGAGTAATCAGAGAACGAAATTGAGATGCGAAATGGGAAACGGAATAGATTAAGGAAATCGAAGAGGCGAGATCCCGTGACGGATCAGCGAATCCAAGGGGTTTTTCCGAGAAAAGGAGACAAAAATCTTACCGAGAAAACGGAAACTGTAGAGAGAGAAAGTTAGAGAGAGAGAAGAGAGAAATGCGATCGAAAACACCGTGTGATGCGTTGCGCGTTCTCTTCTTCTCTCGTTTTATTTTATTTATATGATTGTTATTATTATTTAATTGGATTCAATTTGAATTTCGGCCTTTTTGAAGTTGCTTGGAAAATGGATAAAGAAAAAGCGCGATGGGTGTGGTGTTGTTGACATATCCGCATTGCTGTCCGAAAACTGAAAATCGGTGTGCATAAATTTTACGTACGGAATTTTCGAATTATAATTTTTGTAAGATTTATTATTATTATTTTTTTTGCCCTTTTTGACGTGTTGAAAGATTGCCTGTTTAATTAAGGTTTTAAGAGAAATATTTTTTACGAAGTAGAGTAGAAGTAGAAACAAAACTAAAAACTTATTTTATATTTAGATATAATTGTATAAGTACTTTTTATCAAAATTGGAATTTATTAAATTATTTGGATGTGATAAATATAGAAATACTTTATTTAATAAAATTATAATTAAAGATATAAAGAGAGATAGCATAAGAATGGGAAGAAAGTAGTAGTTTTTAAATATTGCAAGGATAAAATTGTAATCGAATAGAAAGAAAATGATTGCTAATTTTAAAAGCAATATTCTCTCTCTTTTACTGCTTCTATTTCTGAAAAAAGTAGCTCCCTATCTATTTCTTAAAAAAATAAAAAAATTGATTATTTTCTACTTTTATTTTTTTTAAAAGCACAAATAAATAATATTAAAAATTTTATAAGTACTTTTGTTTTTAAAATTTTAAAAAAAAAGTATTTCTTTTTAGACAAGAAGTACAAACAATCGCACCTAAATTTGACTATCATCTTTGAATTATAATTATATATGCAATATGTAATATAATTTAGATTTAATTTATATACATTATCAGTGTTAAAAAAATATTATATGAATATTTAATAATATATTACTATATCAATAAAAATGTTTAATACAATTACTTACTATTTTAAAAGTCTTATAAATATAAATATTTAATTAGATGATAGTATAAAACTCTTTTATACTGTTAATACATAGCAATTAAACTTATATAATTTTTAAGATTTTAAAAATTTGAATTTAATTTGTATGTATTATCAATATAAAACTCTTTTATAGTATGTTTTGTTTTATTTTTATAGAATTAATTCTAGATAAATTTAGTTAGAATTAATTTTAAAGTAAAGTGCTAATAAATAATTTACATTTAAATAATATTGATCAAAATTATTTTTAGATTATAATTTATAAAAAAATACCTAAAATTAATCTGGTAGAATTGAAAAATGAAAAATTTTCAACTCTACCTAAAATTAATTTTGAGACCATAATAAATTTTAATTATGAAAAATCAAACAACAACAAAAATGTATAAAATTGATTTCAGTCTAAAAAAAAAATTGATTCTAACACATCCAAAATTTTTCGATTAAAAAAGATTTTAAAAAATTTTGATTTTACACTTAAAAAATTGAATATAATATATTTAATTTAAGAATTTAGCCCATTATTCTTATTAAATAAGATTTTAGATCAAAATCTTATAGAGAGAGAGAAAGGGGGGTATATTTGGGCGCGCATCATTAAAAGAAATTTATTTTATAATAATAAATCAATCCAACTTAATAAATTAATTGAGGTTGAATGTGCCTGGGGCTGCTTCAAACTAAAAAGTCGTTCATTCCCCGGTCAGGTGCAAAGGGTGATTTTCGTCATTTGACGCGTTGCCGCGTAAACGACCAGTTCCGTTTGGTGGAGGCATTTAGTTTGCAATATTAAAATATTACCTAATTAATTAATTCCGTTGCTATCTTCTTGCCAAATTTATTTGTTTGTGACGTTGATTTTCCAGCGACAGTTGTTTTTAGTTTTTTTCTGTTTTCTTAGTTATTATCGTAAGTATCTTTGATTAATTCGGAGGACGGATATTCCTTGTGAAACCCTTTCATTGGGATTTATTGGTCCAAGTCTACGAGGGGAAATTGCTTAGGAATAACACCCTCTCCTATGGCGAAACAATAAAAGGAAGAATCTACCTTCACTGTATATTGTTTCTCATTGAATTGGACGGCTTCAATACCTTAAAAATTTAATCTTTTGCCAACAAATAGAAGAAAACTTATAAAATAATGCCGGCAAAATGCTTCTTAATGATCATTTTTATACGTTTTACGAATGTAAAAAGGAAAAAAAAGAATCAAACAAATTTCTTTTCTAGTAAAAAGATTCATTTTGTTTAAATGTAGTCAAAGGAAGAGGTTTTTCTCGTAACAGTCTAACCCGACTTAAGTTAAATTAACTAAAATTGAAATCTAATAAATTTTAAAATATTAGTGGGTCATAGGAAAAAAGATTCATTTTATTTGAAGTTTTTTTCTGCCTTATGTTGTAAATTTGAGTACTCCATAAAAAAAATATAAATTAATTTGAGTAGAATATTTTCTTAACATATTTTTTTAATTCATCTTTATATATCATTTGTAATATTAATTTTTAAATTTTCTATTTTCATTTGTTACATTTTATTTTCCTTATCAGCTACAAATCAAATCTGATTAATCAATTTTTATATTTACTTAATTAATTTCTTATTTATTTACTGAATTAACTATTAAACTTTTATAGATTAATTTAAGCATATACTATTTTTATTTAATGTTAGATATTTGTAATTAACCTATTTCTATTTATTTAGAGATTTAATTTGTATGCACTATTAGTATAAGAAATTTTTACACTATTATCCAATCATATGTTGCTATGTCAATAAATATAGTTAAGTCTCACATCTATTATTTGAATGGTGATGAAAATGAAATAATGTAATTGGTTGACTGTGTACAAATTTTTTACATTGTCAATATATAAAAATTAAACTTTTTATTTACTCCTATTTATTAAATTAGAGGAGACTGAAAAAAGTGAAGGATGGAGGGCGATGACAGAGGAGGAGGGCAAGGGTGCAACATTGGTGTTCAGGATGGAAGGGGCACACAACAAAGTGGTGCTAAGGTTTCTTTCAGGGATAAAGTGCTTAGGGGAGGTCTGACCCCTACCATCAATCTTAGGGGTTTATCTAGTCCAGAAGAATTGAGTTCCAAGATGGTAATTGTTTGCTTCCTAGAGTTCTTTTCGATCAAAAAGCCATTTAGGCCTTGTTTATCCCATGGAAAGATGCCCTTGTTATAAAGTTGTTGGGGTACACCATCAATTTTTTGGCCATGAAGGAAAAGCTACGAGGAGTTTGGCACTTGAAAGATGGGTATGATCTGATGAGTCTTAATAATGGCTATTACATGGTTAAGTTCGATCCGGCCGAGAACTGCGATAAGGTCATTTCTGATAGGCCCTAGATGATTGCGGGACATTACCTTGCAGTGAAACAATGGTTCGTGAGCTTTAATCCATGTGAGGAATCCTTTGGCTATACAATGGTGTAGATTAGATTCATTAGGTTGAATATTCTTTACTATGAGGAGAGTTTTATCAAGCTAATAACAGAAGCAGTTGGACGCCCAGTGAAAGTAGACCTAACCACCAAAACTGAATGGGGTCATTCTGCAAGGGCTTGTGTGGAGGTAAACTTATTGTAACCAGTTGTCCGGAATGTTTGGATAGAAGACCACTGGCACAAGGTGTTCTATGAAAGTTTGCACTTGATTTGTGGAAAATGTGATTGCTATGGTCATCTTCAGCATAATTGTCAACCGAAGGAGGGACTGACATAGGGAAGATGAGGGTGTAGCAGAGGAGCCGACCAAAGATATGGCGATGGAAAATTCAAAGAAGGTAGAGGAGACAATGACCGTATCTCAGCCCAAGAATTATATTGATAATTCAAATTTGAATCGTGAGAAAATCCCGAATGAGCAGGAATGGATTAAAGTTCAATCAAAACATAAATCCAAGCCGGGAATTAAGGTGGGGAACAATGGCAAGTTGCAAGGGTTGAATGTAGGAGAGAGAAAAGAAATATTCAAAAGAATGGGCCCACAACATAGTAAGGACATGCATGCACATCACGTGATGGAGTTTAGGGCCAAAAGTACGAGGCATGATAAGAAAAATGAGAAAGCAAGTAATGAGGCAAGATGTTATGATAGTTCGCAAGGAGTGATGAGTGCAGTGAAACTAAACAAGATGGTTATGGGAGGTAGAATGATGAATGCTCAACCTCAAGTTATCTTCCCAAAGGGTTCACTGCCATTAATGATAGTAAGAAGGAAACGGTAGTGGATGGTGAGTCTCAATTCTTCACCACAAGCTTTCTCTCAAGTGGTTAGAGAAGGGATTATTTCAACTCCTTCTAAACCTGGAGTACCAAGAATAATTGAAAAGGATCCAATTAGTATTTTAGAGGTGGTTAAAGCTAATAGTATCAAAGCCAGCTTAGGGGAAAAGAGGAAGAATGATGTGGACAAGGGGGAGATAGAGGTGGTAGAAACGTAGAGTACTTGTCGGACTACACTAGTTTATTGTTAAGCTTAATGGAATCCATGGTATCAATGCTAGTGTGGAATGTTAGGGGGGTAGTGAGCGTAAAAGGTCAGAGGCATATGAGAGATTTTGTGCATAAATATAAGCCTATTGTAGTAGTTCTGTTGGAGACCCACACTCAATTTGGCAATGTGAAACAATTCTGGGATCGTCTTGGCTATTGTCCTTTGGCAATTGAGGAGGATAAGGGCCATGAAAAGGGTATATGGATGTTGTCATTAGATTTTAACTTAAAGTTTTCAGTGGTGGAGATTACTTCTCAAGCCATTATGATCAACTTTGGGGAAAATGAGAGGATTTGGAGTTGTACAACTATTTATGCGAGCCCAATTCCTTCATTCGAACTAAGTTATGGAGTTATCTAATGGATTTGAGAAATAGGATTTCTTATCCATGACTAGTTGTAGGGGGCTTTAATGAGGTGGTGAGTGATGCAAAAGTGAGGGGAAGGAATTTTACTCCTAGGAGGGCTTGGTCCTTCTAGAATTGTTTAGATTATTATAGCATGCTTAATTTGGGGGCGACTAGAAGGGTTTTTACTTGGCAGAAGAGCATGCATGGGTTGCCTTCTATTATGAAAAGACTAGATGGAGCGGTTGTAGATTACAATTGGTAGATGAAATTTCCTAATGCCAGTGTGGAGCTTCTCCAAGATTATATTCTAATCATCAGCCTTTGTTGCTCCAATGTGATACTATTCCCCAGCCAAGGGGAACTAGACCTTTCAGGTTTGAGGTAGCTTGGGCCAGTCATGCTGATTATTCGATTGTGGTGATGGAGGCATGTTGGAGAAGAGATACATTGGTGGTGGATCAGTTGGATGTGGTCAAGGAGGAATCTTTGGTTTTTAATAGAGAAAATTTGGAATTATATTTCGTAGGAAGGGACTTTTGGAAGCCAAGATTGCGGGGGTTCAGAGGAGTATTGAAAACTATGGGGTTGAACATAGTTTGGTCTTTTTGGATAGACAACTTTAGCAAGAATATGATCTGATCCTTCAATAGGAAGAAATCCATTGGTTCCAGAAGTCCAGAGAGAGGTGGATGCAATAGGGTGATAAGAACACAACTTTCTTTCATGCTCAAGCTTTGATAAGACGAAGAAAAAATAAGATTGAGGGTATTTTTGTGGATGGGGATGTTTGGTGTACGAATGGTAATGTTCTACAAGATGAAGCTATGAATTTCTTCAAGAACCTCTTTGCTCCCCCTCAACATAGTCGGCTACAGGAGCTCCCGGAGATGATTGGTCCTTACTTCTCCAATGAAGCAAGAGTTTCTTTAATGGTAGATGTCTCTAAAGAGGAAGTTTGGCAAGCCTTGAGATTCACGAAGCCTTTTAAGGCCCCTAGGTAGATGGATTCCAACCTTTCTTTTATATGAAGTACTGGCACACAGTCGGGGACGAGGATTAGGATATAGTGAAGTGAGCTTTCAAGGAGGGCGTTTTTGAGCATAAGCTCATTGAAACTCTTTTAGTGCTTATTCCAAAGGTGGATGCTCTAGCGAGTTTGTCTCAATTCTAGTCAATAAGCCTATGTAATGTTGCTTACAAGTTGATTTCAAAAGTGTTGGTTAACAGGCGGAGACTGTTTCTTGTGGAAGTCATAAGTCCCCTTCAGAATAGCTTCATCTCAGGTCGGAGCACAACTGATAATGTTATCATTGTGCAAGAGACTATTCATCATATGTATAAAGCTAAGAAGAAAAGAGGTGTGGTAACTACCAAAATTGATTTATATAAGACGTATGATAGTATTAATTGGAGATTTTGGGAGAAAACTCTTGTGGATTTTGGTTTCCCAAGTAGAATTGTTGAGTTTATCTTGTTTTACATGAAATCTTCTACTCTATCTATTGTTTGGAATGGTAACCATCGAGAAGGTTTTCCTCCTACTAGAGGTTTAAGACAAGGAAACCCCATGTCGCCTTATCTTTTTGTCTTGTGCATGGAAAACTTATCCGTGTTGATCTTTGAGGCAATGAATTATGGGGATTGGAAACTGATTGCCTTGACAAGAGGAAGGTCGAAGATCTCTCATCTTTTCTTTGCAGATAACATCCTTTTCTTTTTTGAAGCTAAGTCTTCTTAGATGAGGTTAATGATGAAAATTTCACAAGATTTTGAGGAGGCTTTAGGACTGAAGGTGAATGTTGAAAAATCAAAGGCAATGGCTTCTATTGGGGTATCTAGGTAGAAGATTGCAAGGTTGGCTGCTATATCTTCTATCTCTTTTGCCAGTGATTAGGGAGATACTTGGGTTTCCCTTTCATTCAGGGTCGTGTTCATAGAGCGGATTTTCTTTTCTTGATTGATAAGTTGCAGAGCCAACTAAGTACATGGAAGTGTAATTTTCTTAACAAGGCAATCAGGGTTACTTTGGCACGGTCTATCCTTACTTCTATGCCTATGTACAAAATGTAGAGTTTGTGGTTGCCTCAATTGATTTGCGTGGAAATAGATAAGGTGATTCGAGATTTTATTTGGAAAAGTAATAATAGCAGGGGCATTCACTTGGTGAATTGAAATACTATAACTAAGCTTGTGTAGTTTAGAGGCTTAGGAGTGAGGCGTGCTAGGTTTGCTTTGCTTAGGAAGCTTGTTAATGAGCTCCTTATCCCTTCTCAAAAGCTTTGGCCTGAGGTGTTGAAAAGTAAATACAAGGTCAGCCTAGGTCTTGTTGGTTTCAAAGCTATTATGGATTCTTCTCCAACATGGAAAGTTATTTCTAAAGCTTTAGTGATGTTACATGAAGGATTTGTACTGAGATTAGGGAAGGGTAATGTGCTGTTCTGGTATGACAATTGGGTAGGAGGGGACCACTATGTGAGATGGTCCTTTATGTCCACATCTCGAACATTGACCTTCGTGTTAAAGATGTGGGCAATGAGGCCAATGGTCCTTAAATGATCATCTTTACACTCCTATTTCACCACATGTGAGGAAAATGATCACTAAACATACTATTTGGTTGCATGAGGAAGTTGATGATTCTTCTGTCTGGAGTGAAGATTGCTCGGGGACTTATTCTGTCAACTTAAGCTATAGGTGGCTCTACAAGAGAGAATACAACCTGAATGATAGGGACGGATGGAGTTGGATTTGGAAGCTCTGGACTACTTAAAAGTGTAAGCATCTTATATGGTTAGCCATGCATGATTCCCTGCTTATTAATTCTTTAAGGTGCCATAGGGGGTTGGGGAATGATGCTGTTTGTGAGAGGTGTCATCAGTATGATAAAAGTATTTTGCATTATCTTTGGGATTGTGCTAAGGCTCGTGAGATTTGAAGAAATTTTCATGTTCTTGCTGATTTCTTTGTAATAGACATCCACAAACTTTGGTTGAAGGGACTCACTAAGTGGACTGATGCAACTACTCTATGTTCTGTTATTTGGTGGATATGGAGGAGTAGAAATGAGGAGATTTTGAGCCATAATAATTGGACTATTTTTCAAGTTCTGCATAGCATCAAGAATGAGCTCAATGCCCTTCAGAATCCTTTTTTGCCTAATGGTGCTTATAAGATCAATACCCGCTATGTTTGTTGGATGCGGCTTGAGGATGATTTAGTTAAATTAAATGTGGATGGCAGCTACTTGGGTAACCTGGGGCCTACAGGCTTTGGTGGCATTATCAGGGGTTCAGATGGGACTTGGATAGTGGGGATTAAGGGATTCTGTGGGGTGGCTGGCAACCTTTATGCAGAGCTCTTAGCTATTTACCATGGTCTATGCTTGGCTTGGAATGAAGGTTTTTGAAAGATTAGTTTTGAGAGTGACTTGAAGGAGGCTGTTCGGCTAATTAGTAAGGTTAATATCCATACACATCTATTTCAAGCTCTTATTTTGAATATAAGAAGCTATCTTGCTAGAGGGTAGAATGCGAAGATTACTCATGTAATTAGAGAGGCTAATGCTTGTGCTAATTCTCTTGCTAAGGAGGGAGCCACCGGTCCAAATAGATTTATTGTTCTAAGAGAGCCCCTCAAAGGATGAGATCTTTATCGAGCTCTAATTATTTGGGGATTGCCTACTTGAGACAGTAGTTATTTTTCATATGCATTAAAAAAAAAAAATTAGAGGAGACTCTATTGAAATTGACTAAATCTCTTATTAGTGATCTCTGTCAAAGAATTATATATGCGATTATTAACTTATTTTCTTCTAAAATTTTAAATCATAATTTTAATTTTCCTTTATAATTTTAAATAATTTTCACTTTTAAAAAACAAATATAACATAAACTTACGATTTCAATAAGTAAAGTGAAAATTTACTCATTGTTAAAAAGAGACGATAGAAGCTTGCCTAGTCAACGTAATTTATGATAACGAGCCCAACTCTCTTGGCTAATTCCTTTGGGGTGCAATTGCACAAACGTCGCTGATAACTTTCTTATTATATTTTCTTTTATCTGCTTATTCTCTATTATGTTTAAAAAATAATGTTTAATTTTGGTTTTAAATTTTGTATAATTTTATTCAACTATCTTGAAAATGATTTTTTAAAATTTTTTTATCAAAGTATTTTTACTGGCATTGTTAAGAGACTAATTTTTTAAATTCTCTTAATAATTACCTTATTAAAAATTTTAACTTTGCCGCAACTCATTTACCACTGGACTAAATTCTAGTGGACAAATTATAAATATAAATATGAATTGTATTAAATATCACGGAGTGATTATTAGTTTTTTTTTCTCCCCTCTCAACTTTCTCGATTTTCTTCACATTCTTTTCTTTCTCATTTTACTTTCTATTCTCTAATTAAGTTTATGCACACAATGCTTAGCCTTATACCAGAGAGCCTGAGTGATTGGTAGTTAGATCCAAATGGATAAAGTGAGGTTTTGTGTTTGAAAAGCTTTTGCGGTATTAATAATGCAGATTTAGAATAGTTAGGCACCCAACAACCAAAGTGCGAAAAAAGGTTGCTTGTGAATTCAACCATAGTATTGACAAAGGACAACCAAATGTATAAAGAAGTCCTTTTCATTATCTCAATATTCAGTTTGTTAGTTCATTTGAGTTAAGGGAGATGTCAATAATTGCTTTCTATTTTTTGTAGCCTTAGTTGTCTCTCGAGAGACTTCTGATCTTTTGTTCATAGACTGATTAAACAGTAAAGACTGAATGTGTTATCCTCAACCATTTCGCTGCTATGGTATTGCTCAAAGTCTAGTCAAGTCACTATATTTGCACAAAAAATGGAAATATTGGACTTGGGGACCTTCTGAAATAGTAATTGGTAATCTACCTTTGAAAATTTCTTATATCTTCTTGAAGGATTCTTCCACTAGGTAGATTGTGGACCATTGAAATAATTGAGAGAGATGTAATAGGTGATGAGACACTTAAATGGTGTAAATGGTAAGAGAAGGAAAGAATTTCTCCCTACCTTTACACTACATAAGTACGTATATATTAACCTTATGATGGAGTGTATGATATGAGCCAATAACAACTGGTTTTGAAGAGTAAAACAAGAAATGTTAGCCATAGTGGAAGTGAAATTGTAAATAAATTTTATTTACAATATCAGATGTCCGAATCATAAAATCACCACTTTAAGAAAAAAAAAAGTGAAATTGCATGAGCAATTATTAATGTAAAACATTGGCTATGGATTCCAGTAATGATCCAACAATTTTGAATTTTCTATGAAGAATTTGTTCTGAAGAGAATTTCATTTCAGGTTTAGCAAGAATCGTGATCATCAAAACAAAGAAAGCTTTCCAAACTCCTTTACGGCACACATATGCCATCGTTGAAGTTGAAGCCTTGATGCAGACATTCTTGAAAGTTGAAGCCTTAAAATGCAAACATGAGATCATGGGCAACATATGAGAGGTGGGGCAGGCCAAGGGTATATCTTACTACTATTATTATTATTATTATTAAATAATACCCGTTATGGTTACTTAGTTTTAACTTCCATCAGTATGAATGATTAAACTTGTGAATAAAATAAAAGATATGCAGTGTGATGAGGGGTCTCCCATGTCTGCTGCGGGTCCAGAATTCTGTAGGCTTTCCATTAGACGAATTTAACTAATGATACAAATATTCTTAGATTCTTTTACATAAGTGGCACTGAGATTTAATAGTATAACCTCCTTTACATTACCTAAATCCTTTACTACTAGTACACTCTTAAGGGCTTAACATTTTCCTTTTCCATTAATATAAGACTGGTTATAGTGAAACAAGTGCATAATGGATACTACCGAGAAACGTAAACAAAAACACTTACTTCGGTAATTTACTTAGTACTCTATATCTGTTTTTTGTTCAACATCTTTGTGCTAGCATTAGCATATTGGTCAAACATATATTTTTATTGATAATAAGTAATCAAAGACAATAGCCTAATTACATAGTTATCTATTTTTTCTAACAATGCTGTTGTGAATCAATCTATAATTATTTCATGAGAATGGTATTGAAGAACGTGACCAAAAATATTTGGAACCCATATAGAGAAATTCTTATATACTTATAGAATATTATATAAGTATGCTCATAGCTAATAATAAAATAATATTTTAAAATAATACTAGCCTTTTTGGCTTGTTTACTCTCATAGCATACTTACAGAATACTTTAGTGAAAAAAGGGGAAATATTCAATTAACTATAAATGTCACTAAATTTACATAAAAACCAAGGTGACTGAAAAAATAATTATAACATTCATTGTGTTGAACTTCTAAGGCATCCTTGGAGCTAAACCGGCATAGGAATATTCGCCTAAGGACTATGAACGGAATACGTTTCATTTATAGAAAGAACAAGAGAATGATTAAGCAATAAACATCAACAAGGAAATTCATGACCATATTGCTATGGCAACGAAGGGAACCTAACAATTTCTTGCTCGCACCTTTTGCACAGAAAAATATGAGGAATTTCTTCATCATTCGGAATGCGAACACACCTAGTGTGCTGCCAAATTTCACAAATATCACATGAGATCAACCTCTCCCCATCATCTTCTTTTGTTCCACAAGTGCACTCCACAATGCCATTATTCGGATCACTTTCACATACTTGCCCAATCATGTTTATTCCCATGTCACCAAGCCAACCCTCAAGTACAAGTTTTCCACCCACTTCAAGTAACCCAAAAACCATTTGTGTCCCATTGGCATTCAAATTCCCAATTGATTCCACCACAAAACTCCTCAATCCCCAATAGATTTCTCTGAAATTCCGTTCAACTTCGAGCTTCAACTCATTGATTGTAGCATTGCTTTTCAATGTGATACACTCATAGGGTGGCATAGCCTTGCTTAAATACTCATCAAGGCCTGAATTGCTCCTTAACAAAATTGTACAATAAAGGTTGAGTTTCCCTTCCGAGCCTAATTCAACCTGAAAATTAGGAACATCTCCAGAGTAATCTTTGATAAGATACTTGGTGTCAAGAATTATCCTAGATGCCAATGGTATAGCTGATAGAAATTCCGACCCCATCATTGGTTTTGGTTCAATAAGGATGTACTTGTACAAATAAAACATGTCCTTCATGAGTTGAGCCCTTGTAATCTTGTACTTATTATCCTTAATTTTATTACTACTCATGACCATACCTTCATGGCAAGGGTACACATTGGAAATGTCTTCTAAGCAATATTCCAACACTTTGGTCACAGGATTCAAGCTTCTACGAACCAAGTAGTTCCCTACAATGTGGTTCCCTAGTGATTTCAGCACAAAATCCAACAAACCCGTGTCACCAATGTACGCACGTGCGGCATCCCTAACTTCTTGCCTTGAAATCCATCTAAATTCGGTTCTTTTCAAGGCCTCAACAATGACCCTTGTTGCCATCTCAATCCTTTTAGGGGACCAACGGCAATTGGTCTCAACCAAGGCATTAGTGTTGTAGGAATTACCAATGCATGTTTCTCGGGGAAGGCGTGACCTTAGCTCTAGCATGTAACGAAATAGGTCACCAAGGGTCACTAGGGACTGATCCGAAAGTGTTTGGTACCTCGAGAAAATGAGGGGTATGTCATGGTTGGAATTGCCAATGTGGTGTATGAGCAAGTACAGTGGCATGCTTCTTATTGCTTCTATGGCCTTTTGGTACATGGATTGAGTTACACCAAAGCACCCTCTACCAAATTTGTAGCCCCAACGACTGAACCATGGCTCACTGTATGCTATTCCATTGACAAGCCTCAGTTCCATGCCTCTTTTTTGTGAAATGTCATTCAAACTCACTTTCCTAACATGTAAAGTACAAATTAATTAAATATCAGTCTTTCTTTAATCACTGTAATTAAAAGTGTTGTGAGTATACCCAAAAAAAAAAAAAAAAGGCAGTGTTGTGAGAACTTTGCAAGTCAATTTCTTAATTTGGACATTTTTTTTTTAAAATATATCAGTTTTACTTTTGTTCAGAAACTTCCACAATTCTTATACTTAGAACCTACAATTATAGATCCCGCTCGAAACTCAATTCGCGTGCAAAAATTATGATAAAAAATAAGTGGTGTAAGAAAAAAGTGATATCAAACATATACTTTCCTCAGGCAAAACAAAGAATGCAAGCAGTGAAAAATCAAAGTTGTAACCATTTAAAAAAGAATGAAATTCATGGTCCATCTTGGTGAATTAAGAAAATGGTGAATGTGGAGTTTCTATTTTTCAGATCTTTTCTTTTTTGTCTGGAAAAAATGGATGTGAATTAAAACTGCAAGACAAAAATTAGAGAAAGTGAAAATTGAAGGATAAAAAGGAAAGGCAGAGATCAATAAAATTTGAGTTGCTACCATTGAACCACGAACCTTCTGAATTTTATTAATAGATTAACTTCATAAAGTGTTTTAAGCTGTCAACTAATCTTATAATATGTACAATATTTGAGATAATTATTGTAATAATCAAATATTTTTAACGAGTCAATGTATAAATGATTGACTATACATCAAAGTTAATTGAATCCTTTCATTAAATTAATTGATAAATGAAAGATATGCTCTGAAGCAATACGGAACATTTGGCATGGGAAAATTAGGTTGATTATGCTTATTATTCTATACATGGAGAAATTTTCTTTGCATTGTTCAATATTATTATATACAGTATGTTACAAAAAGGTTTAACACAATATGTGATTGAATTTTATAGTGTTTTTTCTTTTATATATCGAAGTACTTGTAGTTTGAAATCGTTTCCATGCAAAGAATGCAAACCGTGATAAGAAAGCATAAGACTGGTTGAAGTTATTTAAATGGTCTGTGTGTAATTTACAGTCCTTGTAGTGGAGTGGACCTCAAATTAAAACATGAAAGAAACAAATAAATTAGTTCGAAAATTAGCTGCGCATATTTTAACAAACTTTATATATGGAATGTTCAAGGAATTGGACTAACCTTGCTTGCAATCCATTACACAAACGATTCCAAAACTCCATGATCTGGTCCCCAGCCAATTTCGAACCCGTTTCCAACCCATTGATACATAGCAAATGCCCAAATCCATTAGAGTGAAAAACACCATGCATCATATGGTCCTGTAATTCTATTAATTTGGACTTACCATTATTCATTGTGGCAATTGCATCACAGCACCCTTCACAGCTCGGGCAGGAAGCCAATGCCTCCTTCGAGGGTAATAGGAAATGATACTTCTTATTGCAAATGAAATGGTTGCCCCAGCCTGTGCTAAATTGAAATCCCAGTGAAATCGAAGTAAGATGATAACGGTGATGAGCAAAACATGCATATACAAGTGAATACTATATCATTGGTATATGAATACAACTCTAACAATTCATATTTAAACACACTCATTAAAACTAAACTCCTTTATTCAAGATACATTCACTTATTTACTCTATCAATTTTATTGTGAATGTAATTAAAAGTGGTACTAGATTCATATCTATACAAGAATTTTCATAAATCATCACGTGACTCGCTTGGGTCACTGTTTTTAATTAATTAACCTCGAACGCATAATGTTAGCAATTACAATTCCAAACCAAACATTAACATTACCAACGTATTGACAATGCTTGCAGTGCCGATTCAGCGATGCCTCTACTGGCTCTTCAATCACAAACAAGAAGATATGTAAAGGAGGGTGGTGATGAACTTCAAGTTGAAAAGACCATATTGGAATTCCCATGCCTAAATTACCCTCCAAATTTGCATATTCAAGTAGTGCATTCACATTCTCACGAAATGGACCAGTAAACATAACTGGGTACCCCGGTTCACCAAAGTTCTTGAACCTGAAAACCCTCCCACATCTCTTCCTTTTCTTGTTGCTAATTACATCAACATTCAACATAGCCTACACTTTTATGTGCCAAATGGAGAAATTCTAGCTAGTGGTGTAAAGGGATGGTGATTCTAGAGTTTCAAGAATGGTGGAACCAAGGCAATTGTTATATACAGTGCTATACTCACACTCACACACTTAGTGCCTCGAAATAAAATTGGACGTGTTAAGAAAGAGTTGCACTGGCTTGTGTTGCTTCTATTTGCATGATCTGTTACAAAAATGGGTTTCTTTGAAAATTTATCGCACTAACCTACGAAATGGTTGGTGTTTTGAAGTAAACTATAGGCACCATGCAATTATAACCTCTATGTTTCCTTCAAATTCTATGGTCAACTGCAAGTAGTTGATTCCTCTCTTGTAGGCCTTGAGGCAAATGCAACATTTCTTGTCTAACTACCGTTTGGAACATATTTTGTTAAATTGAACTAGCATTTCATGCCTAAGAACTTACTCTGGTTCATGCATTAAACTTTTAAAATAAATAGAAGTGCTATTGTGAAACTGGTGGATTGCCATTACATGGCGTTTTGGGGCAAACGTGTTTCTTCGTCTAGCCCATTTCAGTGACACTAATTTTTTTTCAATTTTTTAATGGATTTTTTTTATATTAATTTTGACGTACTATTCATATAAAAGAGTCTTATACTATTATCCAATCATACATTTATATTTATAATACTTTTAAGGTAGTGACAGATTGAATCAAATATTGTTGCTGATATGGCAATACATAATTGGATGTTTGTGTAAAAAAATTTTATACATACAGTACATCAATTAAATTCTATTAAAACATAAAATTTAACTTTTATGCGTTATTTGTATAAAAAAAATTTATATAGACATTTACTTATGTATTGCTACATTAGCAAATTTGTTTGATTCAAATACCTACTACCTTAAAAGTTTTATGTATAAAAATATATGGTTGGATGATAATATAAAATATTTTTACATTCACATACAATGTATCAATTTTAATCATATTGGTGACACATTTTTATTGGGAAAAGCTAGGTTACACAATTTACAGTGAAACACAGATGAGAAATTTTTAAGTGGACTAGATCCAATACCAAGTCTAACCTGTTTGGCTCTCAATTTTGCTTATTATATAACTATATGTGATAACAATAATTGTATAATAATCTAGATGACATGCAATTCATAAATTTTTAATGATATAGTACAATAAATATGAATTTAATTTTTATACACTAACAGCATCATCCAACAAAATTTGAGTAAAATATCAAATTATGGTGAGTAGATTTACTATGATAATCATCTGTCATAATTTGTCATTTTTCTCTAATTCTATGATAACTACCCTAATTTTAACATGTTAGTACATAAAAATTAGTCTCAATAAATATTTATTGATACTTGGTAACAGTATTAACAACAATATGATGTTCACGTCAAAAAAAAAAAAAAAAAAAAGCCAACAACAACAACTGTCTGATGCTATACTTCATATTTGTGGGGCCTTTTCTGCAATTAGATTATTAGATTAATAGAACGAGAGATCAGGTAGTGGATCTTCTTGTCTTTTTCTAACTTCAGGGCCAGTCTTTACGGGGATGGGCATGGTTGGCATAGTAATGCAATGTGAGATCCAATGGACACATTCGGAAGCAACAACGAAGCTTTTTAGATTTGACGACAATAAGGACCTTTCAATTCGATCAGTAACGTTCTCCGTATCTACATACAACGCAATTTTCCGTGAGTTCTCTACTATAGTTATTCGTTGAATGAAATTTTAGTAGGGAAAAAAACGAAGGGCTTGAATCTGAGGTATGAGACCGCTGAACAAAAATGGAGAGATAAGTACAGGGATAGGCATAATGTGCAAATTCGTCTTAATCATCCAAGTTTGTATCAGATATTAGAGCAATAGTACTAGTACTTCTTGTTGATTAATCAGCCACTACTTAGTTTCAATCACCTAGATTTAACAGCAGATAAATTTACATTTCAGATTTATCATTTTAGGATCAACATTTGTTTCAGTGAGCAAGATCAACAATTTTCTAACAAATACCACTAATTGGTCTGAATGCTATGAATCCTTGATTATACCGCATTGTTCCTGCTTCATTATTTTTAGAGAAATGTCCAAGGAATTCACTTTTTGTAGAACACCATACCAATTCATCACTCATCCATCATTGAATAAGATATAAACCCCACTTAGATTAAATCCATATCCCATCCAACGGTGAATGAATGATGAATCAACAAAGTATCCCTTAAAAAATGAATCCTCCTATCACTTCTCTTCTTTTTATGTATGCACTAACCATTTTTGGTTTGAGGGTTTTTAACTAACAATAGAATTTATCGTGCACATTCATGATCTCAAACATCAGACATTAGTTGCTAACACCACTATGATGAGATACATACTAAATCTAACAATTATTAGATTTTGAACCTAGCCGAAGATATGCCTAACAAGTACTCTATAACCATATTAAAAGTTGGCTCAAATTGACGTCAGTTTATATTATCTTCTAAATAAGTTCCAAAGTATCCACAATCAGCTTCAGCAAAATTAGCTTCCCGAGAAGGGAATGACAAAGCTTTCGCCGTGCAAGTGGCAGTTGGCAAACATCAATTCAGTAATTTTTTGTGCTGAGTTTGGTACAAAGACCACATCCATAACAGGGCATTTTTCTGATGAGGGATGCAGCATCCATTCTCACCCTGCATTCCCTAGGCTGACCTGCTCCACTTCTTGCCCTACTGTTTGCTGTAATCAGTAAAGCGTAGCGTGGGCATAACACTCGGTCTACTCTACACTAGGTTCTCCACACGCTGCATCCAAACCCAATGATGTACAATCTCAATCTCACTAGTATATCCTTCATGGTATGATGAGGCCACCAAGTGAAGAAGGATAAATATTTTTGTTATAATCACAACAGTTGCTCCACATATGCCAACCAGGGACATGGATCTGGTCTAAGTATTATCTACCAACTCGAGTGATTATATATCGTCCTTTTTCTAGATCATAAATTGTCTTCAACTGAGGTTTCCTGCACCTGGATATAGACCAAGCTGTTAACAGCAATATTATAAAAATTCCAATTAGTGAGAGGAGAGTAGGCGATTCATCACTGAAAATGGCGGCAACCCAGCCATGGTTCTGTACAGCTGCATCAGTTGTGGTTTGCAGAATAAAAGCTCCGAAAGCCCAATCAAGCGGAATCTTTCCCACCTGATTAGCAACCTTGATCCTGGCCAACATTTATTCAAGTCAATAAGATCCAACCAATAGAAACACACAGAAACATATTGACACGAAGAAATCAAAAATCACATATGCATTCCCCACCGGAAAAGGAAAACAGCAAATGCAAGCACACAAACATGAACCCAGAAAGGATAGACATCAACTGAAGCCATGAAACTACAGGCACACAGGTCAAGTACAGAAAATGCCATCAAGGTGCAGGCAATAATTCCTCTCTCAATTTATTTACATAGAGATCTGGATGCATGACATGGCAGCAGGGATATCTAATGGTGCCCAGTCTGGCAAGTCACGAGTTAAAAGAGGCAACAGGATTGTATTCAATCTCCATAAGACCATAACCCACATCGAAGACCATTTCCATACAAATCATAAAGTTTTTGTTTCATGTGGGAGAGGGACTATATGTTCAAAGCCCAACACTACCATCAGCTATATGTATTCAAATCTTTTTACACAAAATAAGCAGGAATACCTCTCATCATCCAAAGCAATGCCAAGACTGTCATGAAGCAGAGCAACAATGTATGCTGAAGAGAAGCAATACCGAAGTAAATCTTCCTCATCATGGGAGAGGTATTTTTTCTTTAGCCTTAACCAATCCTCTCCACAGTATTTTTGCCCAGCGGTCATCAACTGGGACAGATATGCCCTTGGCCCTAATCCAAAAAACTAAGATATAATCAAAGAATCAATAGTCAGTGTGAGAAGGGTGTATCAATTATCAGAATAACATGTAGAGCTAAGCCTATTGCATGTCAACAGTCCAAGAAATAATAGAATTACAGTACGTCACTATAATCTCCCAAGCATCCATTTTAGACAACAATAGAAAAAGCACAATTATGCTACACAACACAAAAAAGAAGCATAGCATATCTACTATCAACTATAAGAGAACCTTTGAGGTGTGAAAGAAATTTTCTGTGGCCAAAAATTTCCCTTGAAGCTGAGGTATGGAAGTTGATCCTACTTCACAATGTTGATGGGAACACTTTTCTGCATAAATAAAAATTGAAATAACCAACTTTAATACAGAAACAAAAGCAGTAAAACTATCTCATTTTATAAAGGGAATCTAATAGTACAAATTTTCAAAAATAAATATGACCTTTTCCTCTTTGTAATAGCATCAATGCTGCAGATCTGCACTCTGAAAAATTTCCTCTTGATTGAACAGTTAGCTGATCTTGGCTTTTGTCACTCTCTGAGCTAGGAGAGAACTTCCACGACTCAACATTATGGGAGTACCCAGTAGGAGTACAAGGATCTATTCGCGACCCCTCCCGAAGAGATTGAGAAGCTGCACTGAGGAGAATAAAGAATCAATTCCAAACCCTTCTCAAATCAAAAGGGGTTATGCAATTCAGCAGCATGCCCAGAATGATGGTTTAGCAAAGATTTGAATACATGTTAAATTAGAGAGAGAGAGAGAGAGAGAGAGAGAGAGGCGCAGGATGCCAAATCCTTGTGAAGCATTCAATTTTTTTTAAAAAAAATAAAATATCACACATGGCACAACTAGAGTTGTGCATGTATACCTATCAGATACATTAAAACTTGTTTGCTGCAAGAATGTTGACAAATTTAATATTTTAGAGAAAATTTTTACCGCGTTCATCAATATAGGTACTACTTCAACTATAGGAATTGCATTGCAATCTAATCATGGAGAGGAAGAAGGATGCCAGCATGAACTTTGACTTAGTGTTACAACATTGCACTATAACAGAGCTCAATAAGAGCAAATACATTTATTAACTCTAAAAAATTCACCACACCTGATTAAGAAAAACTATTTCTGAATGTTGGGTAATATTTTATCCAGGCTAACCAAGATGATTGATTCATGTTAACTTAAGTTGTACAGCAACACAAGATATAGTAAATAATTTAAAGATCAAACAAATAATATTTTGTACAGAACATGTTTCTGAAAGATGTTAATAGCATGTACAATAATACTTTTTTATTGCCAAATATTTTACAGAAAAGATTCATTTTAGTATAAAAGTCCTCAAGAATCTAATTCTTCAAAACTGCAAAATTCAAAGGCATAAATCAAAAACATAATATAGCATGATAATAAAGTTCAATAACTGGAGACATAGAAATTGGTCCTATGATGCAGCTCGTGTAATTACCCAGGTTAAAATCTGTTGATATAAGTGCTTCTTTCCATGAGTCATGAGCAACATTCTGCAAAATGAATAAACATTGAAAACGTTAGAAGTCTCAAACATCATGCAATCATTCTAAGCCTGGAAAACATGACCAGCCATAGAAATCACATTAAATAAAAGAGATTAATCAGAACTATTTGAATTTTTGACAAGGCGAGGAAGGTAAAGCAGCAAATTAGTACCATTACATTCTCCATGAAAAAAAGGTAACAGCATGAAAATAAAATTTATCACTCGTAGTGACCTTTTATTTCAGTACAACATTATTAGTAAACTGGCATAAAGAACATCAGTATTCGGTAGATACACACATGCCACAGCACCTCAAGAACACAAGAAAAAGAGAAAAAAAAAAAAAAAAAACAATTACCAGGCCAAAATGAAGAAAGCTGTGGCTGTAAAGGTTGTAAGTGGTATTCCCAAATTTAACAGCGCGTGAGAACCCAGACAGCGTTGGTTCTCTCCATACAAAGGTCACCTGAAATAAGTGTAAAGCAGAAATTCCATATATTATGGTTCCCAACAATATGAACCTAGCAAGAAAGGATGACTTTGCTTACAGTATTGGCTTGTACAATTCATTCAGCAATTGCAGTACAATTTTATGGTATATAATAATTTGGATCTAAGAAAATCAAATTTTGGAACAAGAAGTAATCAGGGACAAAGAATTGTACCTGAGCAGAAGCCCCACCAAGTTCAATAATCCCAGTTGTATCCAACGGATCGCCTCCAAGAGTGCCAAGTGCATAATTAGCAACAACCCAAGCATAAATTCCTTCATCAGAACCTATACAACCGCAATATAACAGCATGAGAAGTAAAAAAGCCAATAATCAAATACAGCAACAAATCATTACAAAATAAAGCAACACATTTACACTGTGATGCTGCCAACACACACAAACTAATCGTTTATACTCCCATCTCAAGCACACTAAATGAAACAGTTATCCAGTGAACAAAGCTCCCATTCCAATATTTTAAATTTTATGAACACCCCACTCATCTAACATTTTAATCAAGAAAGAAGCACTACTTCAATTCCACAAACAGCACATTCTATGCTCCCTCGTAAGATAAGGGTGAGTTTGTTAAAAAGCTTTAAATGGCTTGCCAATAACATGGTGTACAATAGAACATAATGGCGTTATTTGATCTATGTAACAGAATGGTGTACCATTTTTGGTCTTAAATCACTAGTATCCGAAATCAATACTAACCTAATTCAAGTCGGGTCAGCAGATTATAAGAGTAAAATTCTCCTAATGCTAGATTTTTCAATTTAATACTCAAATCTGATATCTTACTCAAGGAAAATAAGTGCCAAACCACTTATTCAACCCAGCATTGGCATTTAACTCACGATTTTAATTTTTTATGAATATAAATTTCATTTAAAAAGGACTGTTTTATGAGAAAAACTCAAACAAAGGCACCCCATGAATTTGGTAAAGTTAGCTTGACGATAGTCACTCATAATCATACACAGCCCCATGCATTGATAACTGTCTTTTATTCCCTGCATTTCAGCATTTTTCAATAAATTTATCAATTATTTTAATCTTCATACGTGTCTTTTCATTTAAGAAAGCGATTTTTGCAAACCCTTAGATTTGTCAGAGTTGGTTTCACGAGTGCAAAGTGTTACTCTACTCAAAATCACACACAACCCCATGCCATTGAAAAAAAAAAAAGAAAAAATCTAATATACTCCAACATCATTGGAATATGATGTAAGACCCAGTAACAAACATAAGACGCGGAAATATAAAGGCGGAAACAGCTCCTGGAGGTGGAAAATTCTCATGCATTGACCAAATAGAGATTGAGCAAGCTTTAACAACAACAACAAAAAAAAAAAAAAAAGGAAGAGGGCAGCAGAACCTGTGATGACCGAGGCCCAATCGTCCCTAAACTTGAACCCGGAGCGACGCAGGACCCTCCTGCAGGCCTCCAGTATCCTCCCCTGGACCTCGGGGCCCAGCAACCTCATCCCGGCGGTGGCCATCAGCCTTATCTCGGTGTCCCCCCACCTATCCCTCGGCACCTTCCCCTTCCCGAACTCCACCAGCTTCCCCACCGAAATTCCCGCCCCTTCCGGATCCTCCGCGTACGACGACAGCCCCGGGTTCACCCTCATCGATGTCACCCCCTCCTTCCCCAAATCAAACACCCTCCCATTACTCCCTCCCCTGTACCGGAACACGTGGATCCGCGTACCCGTGCTCCCGCCGTCGATGATTATACCGTACCGCACCCCGTGGGAGGAGGAAGCAGAAGAAGAAGAAAAGGAGAAGAAGGTGTAGGAGAGGAGCAGGATGAGGGAGAAGAGGAGGGTTGCGACGACGGCGCAGTGCGACCTTGTGGTGATGGCGGTGGTGGTGGTGGCGGAGGAGGAGGAGGGTTTGGAGTGGTGGCGGGAGAAGAGGCTGGGGCGGGTGGTGGTGGTGGAGCGGAGCTGGAGCTTCATTGTCGGATCCATCATTTTGTTGTTGTTGCTGGGATTCGAAGCGACCCGAGTGCGTGCATTCGATCGTCGCATCAAAGTTCGAGGCGGGGTTCGGGAAAGGGAATCATGAGAAAATGGATGCTTCAATGGTTGTGGTTGGAGGGGGTATGTGGCCGAAGGTGGTGCCGGCGGCGATCGGAACTGGATCGAAGACCGAGAGGGGGCGATTATGTAAAGGGAATGGGTTGGGTTGGCCCTCTCTCTCTCTCTCTGTCTCTGTGTATATCTGTGCTGGCGCTTTCTCTCTCTAGAAATGGGAGGAGAGAGAGAGGGGAAATGAAGAAGAGAGGGGCTTCTTTGGGTTTGTGTGATTTGGGACGCGTTTGGGTCAAGGTCAATTCTATTCGTTCGAGCAAACTCAACGGCGATCCCGAGATTCGATTCGGCTTTTTTTTGGGGTGTGGTTCGAAGCGGAGTCTCAGCTGTAGGATTCGGGCCTTAGCTTTGGGTCGCTTTCTCTGGTTGGCTCGGTTCCTTTCCCCCCACTTTCTTTGATTGCTTGGGCAGAACAGGAATATTGTCAAATGCTTTGGATTTGACATCATAGCCCAATAGGCTAAAATGTCATTTTCAAAGGAATAATGTTAATAAAGCATTCAGAGACCGCCGTGCCCGCTCCGCCCCAGGTGAGCGTGTTGATTAAAAAAGAAGGAATAATATTAATGAAGCATTCACCGTATTCATAAAGAAATTATGGGTCATATTTGTAATTTTAACCACCTATTACTCTCTCCAAAGAAATTACAGTCAGCTGAAAACAGACAACCAACAATCAAGAGCAATTGCCCAAAGAAAACGACTTTAATTGATAGTTGAGGAATGACCTCCTGTTTGACCTTAGGCCTTATGGTGATTATTAACCCACAAATGAATTGGAAGAAAGAGTTTGACTAAGTCCAACAATTACTTGCTAAAAAATAGGGATAGGTGAGAAAAATAGTTTCTAATTCATGGAGAAAGGAAAATAGTTGAAGCAAAGTATGTAGTGGACTATTGCAAAAGGAAGTGGAGAATGGATACATTGGATTATGACAAAATTGTGAACTAATTTAGTCCAGACAGTGTTAATCAATGTTAGATGGTGTTGTTCACTAAACTAAACGTGTGCATAAGTGTAAGAACATGGCTAGCGGGGTTAATGCTAAATAAATGCTCTTCTGTAACTCCAAATACTAAATAGCCTTATACATTGTTTTTGTTTTTGTTTTTTGTTTTTTTTAAAAAAAGAGTCATCACACTAATCCTAAACGAGTTTATTCCATTTACCTTTGTATTTCATCCTTTACTTTCCTACTTTTACATTTAAGAATTTAATTTCAACAATTTATAGTTTTCTTTTACCACATTTCATTTATTTTTAGCCGTTATAATTTTCATTCAATTAAACTTGTCCTATTAGCCTTTAGCTGATAGTTAAGTCCTTTTCAATTACCTAGTTGGTCGTTAACCTTTAGCCATATGCCAAATCCATTTTTGATGATTTCCCTACCAAACACTTATAATTTCTTAATAGCTTGGGAACTTGAAGCGAAGGGAAAATTTTCCTTCCTTAGCATAATCACCGCCTCTTTAAAATTAGCCATTTTGTGAAATAATTATTCGGTTGATATTGATTCAACTAATTCTTGGAACAGTTTCTTGGTGTGCCTGCATCCAGCTAAAGTCTTGCAAGACAAAAAGAACAAAGCATAATTTTGGCACGCTCAGTAGGACCATCGGTAGATGAGTCAACACATCATCACTAGGTCATGACTTTCATTAGTGTATGTATTTACAACATGTAGAGCAAGTTGGGAGCATAAATTCCTTGCAATAATAAACTTCAAAGCAAGGTGGTAGCCGAAAGGCCCAAACCCAAGCCACCACTTCAATAGCTACTCCTATGGGTGTAGCAACACAACCATTTACAACCATCTTAGCACTTCTTGCTTAACCTGTGGTTACAGTAGCCTTGGCTCAACCAATTCAACTGTAGGGTTTGAGCTAGAATAGGGATAAGTGATGATTATAATAACATCCTTTATCTGTCAGTGGATTGACATGGGCTAGAATGATTTGGTATATCAAATGTCTATATGGTATATCAAATGTCTATACAACTAGCTAAAATTGTTAAGCATATGTTCTAGAATAAGATATGTGATCTAAAGTAAAGGAATACTCAATTGGAAGGAAAAGAAAATCACAACCTCTTCTTCCAATTGCAAGCAATAAGGATCACACATCACCATTTCAATAATACCATTCAACACTAATAGCAACCGAATATCAACACTCAAGTGGTAACTCACCCAACTGAACAACCAAATTGGTAGTATGGACAAGTGATCATGGCTAAATGCCCTCCAAATATCCCAAGTGATATCAACTTACCTTTGGTTGTCCCTAATCTAGTGGTTGCTAGCACCTCGTTACAATCTAGCACATAGTGTACTATCCCGTATGCTAGTCAACTAATAGCAATTAACTATAACCAACAAAGAACCACAGAGGATTATACCGAAGAGTAATAGTGAATAGTTGTTCCACATCTATCAACTAGCATTCTCAACAATACCAATTCAAGTGGATTTAACTCTCCAACCTCAAAGGAATGAATACAAAACACAGGGAGACTTAGTTGTGGAGCAGTCATGGGGATACTCTTCACTTTTCGTAATTGTCAGCTAGTACATCATCCCCTCGAGATAGTCAATAATACAAAAGTCAACTGTATAGCCAATCATGCAATAATCGGTGTTACAACAGCTAGTTGTTCAACTAGCCATGCAGGAAACTTATTAATCAATCGAAAGATGTAAGGGACAAAGTGTTAACACCCAAAAATTGTAGTTAGGAAGGGTACAAATGGGAACCTGCAAACCCAATGGACTTGACCTGATTCGACAATATATTTTGAAGTTGGGTTGGGTTATTGGGTCAAACTTGATGAACTTGCACCATGTTTGGTCTGGGTAACGAGTTTTAAAAATCAACCTGCCAACCCAAGCCGTAGACCCTAATACCCAAGACATTTTTTCCTTCCTACTAAATACACGTGACTAAACTTATTAGCGCACTAGCACTGTCACTAAGCAGAATGTACATTGTTAAAGCTGAGCAGGGAACAAGATGATCCCTTATGAGGGGTTTGACCTTTTGTTTAATGGCTCAAGGAAAGACCAAACTGGCAAAGACAATATGGATAGAAGATAAACACTTTCTATCTTTCACTTACAAGGATAGTTGCCTTGTGGAAGTCACTAACGACTAAGAAGATAATAATAAAGAAATAATAGGAAAAGGATAAGAATGGGCGGGGGGAAGGAATGGACAAGAGGGAAGAGAAGGGGTTTTCTCCCCTTAGGCCTAGACATCTGTGATTGACCACTAGTTAACCACCCAAACTACCACTATTTGAGGTTCCCTTATTCTTTGTTTCTCAAGTTTACGAACACATTCTTGATCCAACCCCATAGAAGTAGAGTAGAAATAGCTTGTTATAATATTTTTAATAAGATTAATCACCTAAAAAAAATTTAAAATTAAAAAAATATTTATTGAAAATTCATCTAAATACAATAGAATAATATCGATATAAACTTAAAAAAAATTTCTTCAACTACATAATTTTTATTCAAATTCAAACGTATACATAATAAACTAATTAAGATATATGAATAAGAAGTCCACAAATAATAATTAACCATAACTATGCTTGCAAATTAATCATAAAATCTAATAAGAAGTCCATAAATTCACAAAGTATAATCAATAACAACATCGTTCACAACAAAATGTAAAGTTGCCTCCAACTTGCGGGTCAAGCCTGCCTCAACCCACGGGTTACAAAAATTGAAAATTTTTTTTGCAAGCTAAAAATACTAACTTAACCCGATACTTTTGATGGGTCAAATAGGCCAAATCAGCTAGTTAAACCCATTTTGCCGTATCTAAATCATGTTCCATTTTAGTTGGAAAAAGCAACCAAATGTTCAGCGTAGTAAAAGTGATCAAGGGGTAGTATATCATATCATAAGAGGAAACTCTGCAATTAATGGGTGGCTCCGTGATTTCTTATGTGCGCAAGTCTCCTAGGTAATTCAGTCTTCTTGTTCTTCATTATCTACATGTGGTCTTTTTCTTGGGTGCCCATTTTATATGGGCTTTTGGTTTTATGTTTCTATTCAATGGGTATGGTTATTGGCAAGAACTTGCTGTATCCATCATTTGGGCTCATAGTAAATAAAAATTTGCTCCTGCTACTTGGCCTAAAGCTTTGATGAGTATTTTATAAGGACATATTGTAGAAGTAACCCATTACTTTTTGGGGGGAAATACCACAACATTGGCGTTCTTCTTAGCATGAATTATTGTAGTAGGATAATGGTTATGAGGGTTTGAGAAACATTATGGCATTAAGATTTCCAAGGTTTAATCAATTCCTAATGCTCGCATTCAGCTGAAGTCTCACAAGCCAAAACAACGTCCATTGCCATCTTTTTAATCACCTACAAAGCTTATTTTGTCAAATAGAGATTAATATCAAGTCATTAAGGGTGGCAAAACATCATATAAGAAGAGTGTAATGTCAGCATAGGACTATCGAAGAGTAGTATGGGCAGCAAAATTTTGTGGAGAAGAAGTTTTATTTCCTTCCAAAACTTGACCTAGCTGGGCATCATTGGCTGCTACAGGTTCCCTTAGATGAGACATCGGTTGATTATCATCTACCTGAGATTCATTGGTTGGAAGGGGAATCACTTGTACGGTAGCCGTGATGGAAAAAATAGTAATGGTAATGAGCTTAAATACATTACCTAGCTAAGTACCTAGCCATATGCTAGGTAAGGTATGGGGCATATATTGGCACCATAAATTAGGATAATTATAGGCTAACAAATGACCCGAAATTGGGCTTAGCTAGAGGCTGGAATGGGCCAAAAAAAGCAATTGAGATCCAAGACAAATGGTTATCAACTGAGAAGTAATGATAGACTTAAAAGTGTTGTATCAATTGAATGACATATTGGACTAAAAAAAATGATTGAGTCCAATAGTTAATGATAGAAAAATAGTTGGAGATTGAAGCCATGATAAAGTAGCGGTTACCACTACTAAGAATGTGGGTGCATGGAGGACCACTACATGCATGAAATAAGGAAGTGATGAGAGTCAAGGAAAATTATAAAAGGCTCATGCATAGAGAAGAAAAGGAGCTCTCAGATCAACCATACATCATATCATTTTAATTATCAGCTTTTATTTCTCTTCGTTAGTTTTCTTTTTAGCTTTATGTTATCTCTTTAGTTTCATTATCCATCTTCAAGGTTTTGTACGAATTCATGGTTGATTAATAGAAGTTCAAGTTTCTATTTCAATTCTTCGTTAACAGATCTTGCTCAAAGGCTTGCTCCTGTGAGCCGTTTGAGGAGTCCATTTATTAAGGAGTTAAGTATCTTCCTTAGCCTAAATCGTTTGAATAATAGTAATCTTTGAGATGTTACTTTTCGGATGAGTTTCTTCTAAGAAATTTAGCCGATTGTATATATTTTCATCCAACACATATTATTGACACAATTACAACATTTATATTCCAATAATTGACCAGCAATAAATTCTCAAAGTCGGGTTATAACCAACGATTTCTTCGGCGGAAAGTCGTGGTTAAGTACCACAACTTTATGAAGGCCAAGACTTGGTGAATTTTTTATTTTCTGAAATAGCAAATTCGTGAATGGAAACTACGCCTTAATGTCTTCATTTTTTAATTCAATATGCTTTATTAATTTTGCAGTTTTCCAGTCTAATCTTTTTCTTTATATCGAAGTTGTGACCACAAGAGTTACGTCATTTTAGTTTTAAAAATTATCTCCGAAGCCGAAGTCGAGAATACGTGCCACCACTTGTCTTTTTTACAAAGTTGATTAATTCTTATTAATTATGTTTATACCTTTAGATCAGATCACTACTATATATTTACTTTTTAGCAATAGTTTTTAAATTAAAACATGTAAAAAATATTACGAAAAATATAAAAAATATTGTTAGAAATCTTTAACAACATTTTTTACAATTTAGCAATGTTTTTTAAATATTATTAAATTTTAATTATGTTGTAGTCGAATAGTGGATAAACAAAATAACTATTACTATTTATGTATGTTTTTATTTTTAGAAAGAGTGATTTTGATTTTAAAATTTTTTTAAGAAAACAAAAAATCTGCAGTGTCCACAGGTTATAAGTTATAACTGTGCACAGCATTTTTTTTTGTTATTTTATAATTATTTGGAAAAAGGAAATCGTATATGTCATGGCCTTGAGTTTATTTATTTATTTTTGGTTAATTGAAGACCAGATTTTGATTTAATTTATTTTTTGATTTTCTTAATAGTTTTTTGATTTTGTTTACAAAAATTGTAAAATAGTGTTTATATTTTTTATAACTGTAAAAATGTTTTTTGTTTTACATTTTCCTAAGTAAATAAAAAAATTACAAAATAGTGGTTTAATTTTTTATTGTTTAAAAATATTTTTTTATTTTGTTTTTTGAGAAAAAAATTTATAATAATTTTTTTCTTGGGTCTAAATCAAAAGTCGTAGTTATATTTACGACTTTGTTTTATTTTAATTTTTTTTCAAACAATAAAGTCATGGGCAACCAAAAAAAAATATAATTCAGCAGTAATTGTGCTTCAATAGTACTAATTATTTATTATATTATTAATATAATTAAACTGTTGTAACTCTAAATATGCAAAAATTAAAATGTTAATAATAATAGGTGAAACATCCCTTGTCATAAAATATTTTATAGAGTAATTTTGATTCTTTCAAGAATTTAATTTAAATCGTTAAGTATTAGATATTGACTTTTTGGAGTAAGACAATATATTAATAAAAGTAATTTTAAAATTTATATTTTTATATAAAAATGGTAATATGATTACAACAACAATAATAATTTTTAATACTAATAATAAACAACCAAAATGAGAGCGAGAGAAAGAGAGAGAGAGAGAGAGAACCAACAAGAACGGCGTAAAATTTGGGCCATAAAGTCTATAGCTAAGAGAGAGAGAGAGAGAGAGAGAGAGAGAGAGAGAGAGAGAGGGGGGGGGGGGAGAAAGAAATAAGTTACATAGTCAGGTGATCAGTTGAAAATGTGGAAACGTAATGAGGGGGGCTTGGAAGGCTATAAATATGGGTCAAGGGTTAATGGAGTGTTTCGCACATGGAACGACAATCATCAGAGAGTGAAAGTAAGAAACCGAGGGTGAAATAAATGCTTAGAAGAGGGAATTAGCGCGAGATAAAAAATAGAGAGATAAAAGAGAGAG
This sequence comes from Pterocarpus santalinus, assembly GCA_031439595.1. Classification (NCBI taxonomy): domain Eukaryota; kingdom Viridiplantae; phylum Streptophyta; class Magnoliopsida; order Fabales; family Fabaceae; genus Pterocarpus; species Pterocarpus santalinus. Next base: position 19,808,419 of record CM062531.1, read on the forward strand.
TGAGAGCCGAGAAAAGAAGGAGAAGGAGAAGAGGGTTTGTCAAGTACATACTTACTTCATCCGTGTAAGAATTTCAAGGTAGGAAATAAAGTTATTTGTGAAAATAAAACTATAGTTATATTTATTTGCTCATTTTTATTAAATTATTATTAATTTTGTTTATTGTTTTCATATTTTAAAGTTATTATTTATTACAATCTATTTGTTGTTCACTTATATTTATGCTATTCATTACTTATTGTAAATTATTTTATTTATAATTCATTTATATTAAAGATACTCATTATTGTTGTAATTTATTTATTGTTTCTTATACTACGTAAAAATTATTATGAGTTAATTTTCTCTTATAGCTTATTATTTTAATTATTTATGTAAAATATTAATTATGTGCAATTTCTTATGGGAATGATATTAACGAATAAATTTATTTGGATTATGTATTGTTTATGTATGTCGAGATTTATGGATGATGGCAAACATGTGAACTAAAGAAAAGATATTTAAAATTTGTAGTTAATCACGAAAAAAGTATAGGGATAGTTGTAAAATCATTTTATGATATCTATCTTAGTTAGTGTGGCATAATGGTCTTGTTTTATTATCACGATATTATTAATAACGCCAAAATAAGGAAATTCCTTAGGAGAAGCCTGTGACTATGTGTGAAACAAATAGACCAAAGGACTGACAAAACTAAAGCAAAAATATTGTAATATTAGCTTATTATGTTGAAGTTGCATCAAAGTGATTTATTTTTACCTATGATATTATGTCTTGATATATGATTGTATGAGATTTTGAATATGACATGGTGGTTGTGCAATTTTCCATGGAAAGACACAACTGAAAGCAGTATAGTTCAAATATTTTAGAATTATTCATTTTTTACTAAGAATTTTCATCCTTATTTTATTTTTGGTGATTTTAGATTAGTTAATTAATGCCTGAAAGGAAGATAGACTCCTCCAACTGCTAGAAATATACAAAATTGTATTTAAATAAATTATAATTTCTTTAACTAGTTTAAAAATACTTAATCAATGGCCAATAACACTTTAATATATTTATGTATATTAATATTCAACCTTAAACTTTCTGTGTAATTTGTGCTATTTATGACAGATGGTGTTACAATAGGTATATTAAATTAAATTACTTTACATTAGCATTCAATGCTCCATTTCATGCGTGGAGTATTGTAAATGCGTAAGTGTTAGAGTTCGATACAAAAAAAAAAAAGCGTAAGTTAGAGACGATGAACATTAGCCTACCATGCCACCCATTGCAGTGTGTTGTGTTTTGTTTGATATAGGTACATCACGATTACCTTGCTGTAATATTTTGTATTTTGTGATTCTAAGCCACATGATAGTTATGATCAGGTGATGCGTGAGTCTAGTGAAAAAGAGAGATGAAATTGCAAGAGAAAATGAAATAGAGAAAATAGAGGTAGAGGCGATGGTGATGAAAGAGGACACTATTCTGTTTTTTTTTAATTAAAAGATAATTATGAAATTATAAAATATAAGATATTTTGATGAATTTGTAAAAGATTATTTAAATACTTTGTAATAAGTTTTAAAAAAATGACCTTTAAAAAAGTTAAAAATTTTATATCATAAAAAATTATTTTTTAAAACTTAAATATATAAATGGATCCTAATTATCAAAAATAAATAAACAAAGTGAGGATGATGATCGTGGGCTTCTCTTTTTATTTATTTATTTTAAATGGTTGGTTATCTACACTCTTTTTTTTTTTTTTTTGATCGAGGCATGTAAATGATGAACAACGTAGCTATTTGCACTTGGCCTTTGAAATAAACGTATATCACACTTTTTTTATTCTCTTTGCGCCTTAACTAATATAAATGCATTAGGCATGAATTTTGAATCTCATCATACTCATGCATTAGTATATAATGTTGGGGTAACCGAAGACTTGGATATTAGCTTGCCTTCAAAGAAGTTTGTCTTAAGCATTTAGCTTGCATAGTTAACAAACATCATTACGAGACTATGGAAAGCCAAAGTGCCTGTGAACTTTTACATTCTCAGCAATCAAGCAAAGGAAACTTCTATCAATCTACTGAACACAGTGTAAGGCCCGACAAAACTGTCTCTCGTAACTTCATTTTAAAAAGAGTTCTTTTTAACCATTTCAAAACTTATATGTTTAGATCCTTCCTAATTTGAAATGTTCAAAATATTGAGGTTTGATTGTTTTAACTCGCTAATATTGAATTTCAGGTGTTGGGATGCTCTCAATGCCATATGCAGTTTCTCAAGGGGGTGGTTGAGTCTGATAGTGCTAGCCTTTGTGGCTATCACATATTGTTATACAAGGATACACCATCAAAGGTAAATGCACAGACATACTGAACTAAAATCATACCCTGACATAGAGGAGAATGTTTTGGGCATAAAGGATAACTTGTGGTAGCTATGATAATATATTTAGAGTTATTTTTTTTGTAGCAATTGAGTTTTTTTAATTCTACAAGGAGCCAATTTGGATAACTTGTTTCCAAACATGAACATCCAAATTGGATCTCTTAGAATTGGAGGTAAAAAAGGCTTTGCCCTATTCGCTAATATGGCAATATTGCCAACAACACGGTTAAGAAGCTTGGGAGTTATAGCCTACATTTCTGCCGGTGGAGTACTAGCTTTTTGTGTTGGTGTTGTGTATTTTGTGGGTGGGTACAATTGATGGTGTAGGGTTTCATGAAAGAGGGCAACTAATGAAACCGGGCGAATTGACTATAGCTATAAGCATCTTTGCATTTTGTTACAGTGGTCATCCCATATTTCCAACATTATGAAACTCCTTGAGAAACAGAAGTAAATTTCATGAGGTAAGAAATTTTATTTGCAAATGCAATTCAGCTAATTGGAAAATATTTATGATGTATTTTATTGTTGAATTTCATTTATAGTAAACTTTATTGAAAATGATAAACTATTTATTGCTTCCAATAAAACAGATTAAAAATTAGTTTCTAATTATCACTTCTAATTTTATTTGTGTGGGGGTGACACTTACATAGTTATTTTGTTTGCCAATTCCAGGTTCTGCTAGCTTGATTTATCACAAGCACAATAAACTAAGGGTTCATGGCAAGCGAAAGTTATTTGATGTTTGGAAACGATGCACAATCTCAAGTAACTTTAAACCTCCCTCCTACAAAAATAAGCACCAAAATAGCCCTTTATACTATCTTACTTAACCCTATCTCCAAGTATGTAATTATAATAACTTCATCCGCCGTGATTGTTGAAAATAACAATAATAAATAATGTATAGATAAAAATTATTTTAAAAAGTTGATTAAAAATAAGAGAAGAAAAGATAATTTAAATTCAAAATGAAGCATATACTGTCGAGAATTTAAATTGTCTTTAAAAATTTCATAAAATAAGATAAGTTTGATAAAAGTTAAAATTAAAATTAACAAGTATAAAGGGAGAAACTAACATGAAAAAAAAGAGGAAAAAAAAAAACAAAAAATAGAGAGAGTAAACAGAGGTGGAAGAGGCTGTATGCAAAGAAGGTTGTGCTCAACGATTCTTACAATCCTAGTCGAAGGTGAAACCTCATGCTTCTAGCTTTTTTTGAATAACAATTCACGATTTGCATTTGTATTTCATTGTTTCTTCTAGCTTTTTTGAATAACATTTCATGGTTTTGCATTTGTATTTCACCATTTCTACTTCCATATTAGAAAATATGGTGTGTGAATAATAAAAGGTTATTTTAATTTTAATTTTTTAAATTTTTATTTAAATTTTTTTTGGCACCAAAAATAATTATAAAAATTTCATGAGATAAGATAAATTAAAAAAAAAATAGTTAGGATTAAAACTTTCAAGTATGAAGGGAGCATCACAAAAAACAAAAGTATGGAGGGAGCAGCAGGTACTAACAAATATTTGAGAGAGAATCAAGGAGAGATAAAGATAGAAAGTGTGTTAAGAGAAAAAGATAATAAAGAAAGAAAAGAGAACAGAACAATTTTGTACTGAGAGATTCTTCCTTGCTTTGAGAGCAAATCCTCTCATTTGAAGGTGAAAACTCGTGCACTTGGAAGAAGATAGTAGAGAGTATAGAAGTGGAAGAAGATGTAGGCAAAGGCTGTGCTCAGCTTTTCCAAGGTTCTAGTTGAAGGTGAAAACTCATGCTTTTAAACTTTCTGAATAACATTTCATGATTTGCATTTGCATTTGTATTTCACTATTCCTGCTCCTTCCCTTACATTGTAGAACAAATATCCATCTTATGAATCTCACCTAAAATACATTTGCCATCGAGACACCATCTTGTTAAAGAGATTAGGCACATACGATCCCCATGAAAAGCTAACCATGAGAATCCCACGCCCATAAGAAACTAAGAGTTTAATTGGTATGCACTGACAGTGTAAAATAGTTTTACACTGTCAACCAATAGAAATAGGGAAAAGTGAGAATTCATGGTGGGTCCCTCATTATAATGGGTGGTTATTTTGATGAATTGGCACTTTCCACCATTTTTATTGGTTGACAGTGTAAAACTATTTTACACTGTCAGTGTATTTAAATTAAATTCAAGAAACTAAACACCATCTAACCCAGTTTACATAAAAGTTATTTTTAGTTAGGTGTAACCTATAGTAAACTTTTAAATTACATTTTGATAAATGAGAGGATACAAGGCCATCATATAATGCACCTATATTTAAAAATATTTGTACATATATCAAATAATGATCTTAGTGTTTAAGAAATGAAGTGATAAACAATATCTAATTAAAAATTTGATCCGGCCATGGTTACTAATTGTTACACCGATCTACTTAGTACCTTTTTATTTACCAGATTTATTCTTTCAACATAAATGCATTATGGTTAGGCATGGTTTTAAATTCTTTAATGGTGTTAATCCTTTTAAACCTATATATAATGTAGGGCCAACAAAGAATTAACAATTAACTTGCCAAAAAGAAGAGCATATGAAGAGCCAAAGCCAACGCGAAGATCCACATCCCAGGAGAGGAACCTCCTTTCTCAAAACATGTTTCAATGGACTTAGCACTTTGTTAGGTCTTTTTCTCTCTCTTTATATGTGGCTGTAACTAGTAAGCTGTTATTATATATTTGATCCATCCAGGTTTTCTATTCGCCTAGTCCAAGCCCATCTCACCACTAGTAGCGGGTATCACCCTCACCTCCTATAAATACCATCGCAAGGGGAGGGGGTTAGGAGCTTTACTTTAACCTATATACCAAACTCTCCCACCTTTTTTCCCTAGTCAAGAAAACAACATTTTGTCACTGCCTATGGAGATTAGGTAAAACTGCCCGTAAACTGCACACATCTCACCATCACTATCAATCACCCATCTTGGTTACTTGTTGCTGCTTGATCGCCAAGCAATCCTCTTCCATTTCCTGAGCATTCCCAAATTAGCTTGTGGTTTTAGATGCGCCATAGGGTTTTGTCACATGTTTCGCTAGAATCAAGAATCATTAAGGAATAAGGAGTTGATGCTTGAAGATGCTCTTATCAGTGTTCACTAGCAGTCGACAAATATATAAAGCTGGGATTCAACAAAGTCTGGTATTCACTAGTACTCAACAAAACTTAATCTTCACCGGTATTGTACAAAGTCTGGTATTCACGGCATTCAACAAATCCGATTTTTACCTGTACTCAACAAAGCCTAGTATTCTTACACATATTTAAAGTATGTTCTTAGATTATTCTAACATTGCTAGTGTATGCTATTACAAATTTTTCAGGTGATGGTATACTCTCAATGCCATATGCACTTTCTCAAGAGATGGTTAAGTTTAATGTTGCTCATCTTTGTGGCAATAATCTGTTGGTACATAGGATTATTTCTACAAAGGTGTATGGATAGGTATCCACAAATCAAATCCTACCATGATATAGGTGACGTTGCTTTTGGCTGCAAAGGAAGAGCTCTCACAGCCACTTTCATGTATCCAGAGCTCTATTTAGTTGCTCTAGAATTTCTTATATTGGGAGGTGAACTTGCTTTACTTGTTTCCAAACATGAACTTCAAAATTGCTGCTCTTGGAGTTGGAGGTAAAACAGGTTTCGTTTTGATCATTGCTTTGGCAATATTGCCAACAACATGGTTGAGAAACTTAGGAGTTCTGGCCTACATCTCTGCTAGTGGGGTACTTGCTTCAATTATTTTGATTTATTGTGTGCTATGGGTGGGTGTAGTTGATGACGTGGGGTTTCATGAAAGAGGCCAGATAATGAAACTTGGAGGATTTCCTTCTGCCATGAGAGCATCTTTGCATTTTGTTAATGTGGTCATGCAGTATTTCCTACACTAAGCAATTCCATGAGACATAGAAGTCAATTTTATAAGGTAAAAAATTGTGCAATCTAGTCAAGAAATGAAGTTAGTGATACTTTTCATTACTTTTTATTACTAATTAGTTTCCACTTACTTTTAGTTTCATTTGTGTACAAGTGATGCTAACACAATTATATTGTTTGCTAATGGCAGGTGTTACTGTTTTGTTTTGTCACAACCACCATAACCTATGGTTTCATTGCTACTATAGGCTACTTGATGTTTGGAGAGTCCCAAGTGACTTTAAATCTTCCAATGGAGAAGATTAAGAAGATAATCACTGATATAGCCATTTATACCACATTATTTATCTCATTCTCTAAGTATGCAGTTATAGTCACTCCAGTTGTGACTGCTATTGACGACACATTGCTTTCTCACAATAAGAGACTTGTTAGCATCGTCATTAGAACAATCATTGCGATTAGCACTTTGCTTGTGGCATTATATGTTCCTTTTTTTGGGTATACTATGTCATTCACTCACTGGTGCTTTCTCGGGCGTAGCTCTCTCATGGTTGTTGCCTTGCTTATGCTACCTAAAGAATAACAAAGCTGCGCTCAAATTTGGATCAGAGTTGACGGTCATTATAGCAATTACATTCATAGGATCATTTAAGTCCTAGCATATTTCAGCAACTATAATTTAATATTCAGTTTTGTTAGTCCACAATTTTTTTTTTAAACACTATATTCATACTAATCCTCATATAAAATACATGAGTCAACACATGATGTATGTTGATAGTTACATAATAGATTGATCACAGTTAATGATGCCAATCATTTCTTGTTATTATATAATTTACATTAATTATCACGTAATCACATGCAAATCGTCAATATCAATATGATACAAAAATTTGATATGCCACTGTCCATTTCCTTTGCATTGGGGACTGAAGTTTGACTTATTTCAGCCAAGGAGACCATAGATTTCTTTATTTTTTTTTATCTCATATATATATACGCACACAATTATCCTTTCTGTTTTTATATCGAACAAGAATAGAAGCGTTGAAACGTCAAAATCGTGCATTAACGTATCAAGATATTCAATTCAATTGGGGAAAATATATATTGGTAAGACTTCTGTTTTCCAACTTCAAAAGTATTTTAAAGATAATTTCTCCTATTTTTTATCTTCTTTTCAATACTCCTATTTGGTAAGAATTAGCCCGTCATTCGATTATATACTTTTTGGCTTCTTTTTTTTTGGATTTTAATTTCAATATATTATTAATATAAAACTTCTGCCAATTTGAACAGAGATAGGTGGTATATATTGGCAATCTGCCATATAACTGACAAGACAAACTTGCCGCTAAAGGGGGTACAAGGTGCTCTACATTGGCACAATAACCACTTCCGAGATTCATGCAACAGACCATGCAAAATAAAATCACTATTGTTGTATCAAATATCTTATCACAATCTTTCTGTTATTTGAGCAGTTGCATAGTTTTGTAACTGCTGTACAACGTTATGTTTTGGTAATGCAATATCGTATATTTCTCACTTCCCTACGCTCTAGAATAAAACTTCTGCCAATTTGAACCGAGATAGCCCGAAAGTCATTTCCAATCTACAAGAGTATTAGTTCCTGCATAAATCCATTTTACGAATAACAAACGCATATATCAAAATCATTTGTTGGGACTTGGACACTTAGAATGCCGAGTTGTCTCGGCTCTTTCCTCCCCTTAAGGAGAATACCTTCATGGACACTCTTTCATCCCCCCAACTGAAAATCCAGGTTAATAAAAAAATGATTGTGAACCATTCCTTGGATCCTAGTTCTGATAGAAGATAATAAAAGACAACTGGTAGCCAATTAGCCATCCTTTTTCCAATTCATGTGAGTTAAACAAGTTTTCTACTCACATGTCAGAAAGGAAATAGCTAACACATAAAGCAAACCAGAAGTTTGTCATGGGGACTTCTATACAAAAGATTATCTTTCATAGTTCATGAAAAAAATTGAAAAATAAGGCAGCACAAATCTTCTATATCAACATTGCATTACTTTTCCTTGTATATATACAATCCCTCTAAAACGCTTACTACCAAATCAAATCTGTACAAGAAAACAAGAAACACGTGATCAGAGGTTCCAGAGGATTATACAACTAGCAACCATAGCTAATAAACATTGCCCTGAGGTCACATAATTACATATAATTTTTTAAAAAAAATAAAGAAGAAATTTTATGTAGGACAAGAAAGGCATCATACACGCATATGATAGTAATTCTCCTATTATAAGAAGTGCACGAGAAAATCATATGTAAACACTAGGCTATCATAAACAATATAGCATGGCAACTATTCGCTGCTGAAACCTAGCTTATGAACTCAGACAGAATGCAAAACTTTGGTAGCATGTATGAGACCAGGTCATGGGATTAAAGTACTAACTTTAAATTCAATCAAAAGGAGTAATATATACCTCTAATTTTCTGCAGGTGCTTGTATAACAGAACAGTGATTACCTAAACGAACTTCTCGTCTCAAATGAGTTAAGCGTAATCTTTTCACAGGCATAAATTCTTTCTGTGTGTCCGAGTTTTCTGCCGATAGACATAATTTGTCAGTTCGATATGGATTTGAAGCTGATCAATGAATGCATACTTTGTACTTTTTTAGATAAAGAAATTTTGATGCTCATGTGTTAAACCAATCTGAAGATATAGGAGTCGTGCGATTCTGTATTAGGAGCATTAAGATCACCAATTGCCTCTGAGCCAGAATGAATGTACAATTACTTCACAAGAATAATATGTTAAGTAAATTAAAATAATATAACTTAAAATCTCTAAGTCTAATTTTCATGGAACAATGAATTAGCAAAATGCTGAAAATTCTTATCCCTTTCCAATGGTGCCTGATACAATTCAGTCATAGATGCGGTCTTACCATATACAGGATTTTCCAAGTTTTGCTGCTTATCCTTTAATGCCCTTTTATCTTCAATGTGGTCTACTCTACGCCGGCGTGCAACAACCCGGTGATATTTCTTAAACTGCATATGGTGAATATACAACATCCAACCCATATTGGTATCATATTGCTGGAATATATTATTTGATAATCTAGTGAAAGAAAGTACATTGTTCTGCACTGGAAGTACATTTGGACTTTGCTGATAAGTTTTAAATCTGAACTCTGGTGATTCATTGCATCCAACTTGTCCTTGAAGTTTTGCAACGCCAAACTTTGCTCCTGACTTTTCATTACGCCAGGAAGGTTCAGATAGCTCTTGTTTACTAGCAATTAAATCTTTATCTTTCAGCAATGTTACACTATGAGACAAACTCTGCGAATTGGTTATACTTGTCAATCCAATCGGACTCATCTTCATACCATGCAACCTTATATTAGCAGAATCACTTGTGCACTCTGTCCTTAAATGTTGCCTCAGTTTTTTGGTCTTGAATGCCCTTAGTCGCCTTGCAATACGTTGATGTTCCCTACGATTTTCATCATCCCACCTCGCTGCAGAAAATGGATGACTTACGGATTGTAGTATCCTAAAATTTCTTTGTCCTAAGTTTCCGAGAATATGTCAATTATAATATCTATATATGCAGACACACTGCCCTTTAGAATTAGCAACATACAAATGTTGATGAGAAAGTAGTTTACGTGAGACAATGATTAGTATATTGAGTTTTATCTCCCAAAAAAAAAAATGAAGATTAGTACAATGAGACTAAAGGACAGATTCCATGGAACTTAAAGTAATATAGGCAATGCTTATAGTTTTCTTTTTTATATGAGCCCGTTTGGATTGGCTTTTTTTCAAGAAAAAAGTATTTTCTTTTTCAAAAAAGTACTTATATAAGTTTTTATAGGTATTTGAATACAACTTTTAAAAAAGTGCTTCAAACTAAAAGTTAATTTACCACTTTTTTAAAAAGTAAGGAATACCTAGCTTCTAACAAATACAAAAGCAGAAATAGTTTTTAATTAAATTATTTTTCAAAAATATCCTTTGCCTTTATTTAAAATTATAATATATATCCTTTCTTTCTTATCCTTATCAAATCCTAGTTCTCTTTCCTCTTTTTGAATGCCATTTTTTGTAATTTGACTATAAAAGAATTATTTTTGCTCTTTTGTATTCAAACAGACTTATAAGTACTTTTAATAATTAAAAGTACTTCTAAAATAATCTATCCAAATGCAAAATAACTTTTTCTGAAAAATAAAGCTCTACTAGTTTAGAGAAAAAAGTCCATTTTTCAGAAGCTCGTATAAAGTACATAACCCAAGTACTCAACCAAATTTTATCTTAATTTCTTTCTGGTTATACTCATTTAAAGCCAATATGTAAAGGTTTATTTAATATCACATGCACAACATATCTAAAAGACATACCAACAGATGATTGACTGGCTCCCCTGAAAACATTATGCGCAAGCACACCTTCAACCAAGGAGAGATTGGAATCTGGAGCACAAATACCATTTGCATGAATGTCAAATATCAACTGCTTTATTGAAAAATAAATATGAATCATTACAGCAAACTAGCAAACAACTAAGCATTAGGCTGGATAGAGCCTTGATGTTTTCCAGAAGCAATTTCAATCAATTTAGCTACTCCAAGACAACAGTGTTGATCAAGAGTCTAACAATTGTCCACCATATAATAACTTGATCCTCGATGGTGTAGTGCAATTTTACCTCGTGACAAGAAAACAATAAATCAGGTTTCAAGACAACATTGGTAACCAGAACATAGAGCTAAAGTTTACCACAGAACATAAAGCAGTTTAAGGCACAGATAATCTATTTACCAAAAAAATCTATAGATAATCTTAGTTATGGGTATTGCGAGATTAAGGAAATACCAATTAGAAAAGAATTTTTCTTTAATAGGAGAAGAATTTTATTGGGATGAAAAAATTCTATTACAGAAAGTGAAGGGGACAAGGAATCCTCTTAAACCAAAAACGAACAACAAAAAACAGAGGAAAAAAGGGGGAAAAATGTAACAAAACTTTCCAATTTCTCAACATATCATGCAGACAAACCCCAAAGAAAGATGAAAACCACCAAATCTTATCCCAAATAAAGTGATATCTTACAAAAATATCCTTAAAAATAGAGAGCTTCACTACAGCCAAATACACCATATTGTAGCATAGGTTGCACATTACCATAAAAATTTAGCCTCTTTTCTTCTCCCAAAACCATGGAAGCTAACCCTCAAGAATTAGTCTAAGGAGCTACGACAAACCCAACATTCATTAAAATTATCAATGATAATAAAGAAAGAAAAAATGATTGCAAATACTCTTCCCTTATTATCTGTAACAATGATAACCAAAGGTCTGTCATCGGTTCTCAAGCAGCAACAACACAAATGTTAAGGGAAAAAATGGAAAAACCTCTAAAGTGAGCTTGTCTCAAAATTCAGAACTAAGGGTGTGTTTATCCTTTAGATCATTTAGTGGGTTATGATTACGATGTACTTTATTGATCTAATGGTGATTCACTCTCACTTTCTTACTGTAGGAAAAAACTCACTTTAGAGGAACCTTATCTGGAAAAAATACTTCGCTCTATGCTTCAACAACCAATTTGAGGTACAAATGACAACTGTTCTCAAGTTTCTTCTATTGCTAAATTGTTTTAAGTACATCTAGGTGAGGTGATGAATATAAGCATCCAACATAAACAAATTTGTACCAAGTTCAAGAATAACCCATCTCTTCAAACTATTAATTTCCTCATTATTCACCTTTAAATCTGTTCCAATGTAGACTCCCATCCATATGTTCCCCAGTCCCCTCTTTCACTGTTACATTGCCTTTGGACCGAGCTTGATGTTTCATCTGACTCAGTCGAATTATTCTTCCTTGTGGCTGCTCATTTCTAGGTCCCGCGATCATTTCTTTTGGTGGCAAATCATTCTTACTTTTACACCTAGCTTGATGCTTTATTTGGCTCAAGCGGATTGTTTTTTCTTGCAAATGTTTGCATTGTTTATCTTCAGCCGTCACTTCATCCAATATAAGATATTTGCGTCTAGCTTGCTTCCGAATTTGAGTTAAGCGGGGTCTGGTATCTCCATAATAAACACCACTCTTTTGACTGATGACATCAGAAATCACTGACAATCTATCAAGTAGTTCTCGAGAGCATACCTTATCTGTAAACAAAGCAATAACAATTACAGTTATCAAAGGCATTGGGATTTTAAAGTGTATAGAAGACATGCAAAGATTAAACAAAGGTAGAATCACTAACCATCAGCAGTTATATTACTACCATGTTCTTGTGAAATTTGTTCGACCAGGTGGTTACGTGATCCTGCATCAATGAAAAAGTACTCAACATTAGTCAATCAGAAATGAAGTCAATCATAGTGAATTCCAAAATTTTAGTGTGTCAGTATTGACCTTTATTTTGGTTGTCCGTATGCGTCCCAGCCACACCATCTTCAGATTGTGCTATTATCTCAGCAGATTGTGCAAGAATCAATAAGTGATCAACACACCCCTCAAGCATATTTGATTGAGGTACCTGCTCTCCATGTTGTTGGGCCTCCGCGCTATGGTTATATTTGTGCTTATCCATCCTTCTGGGCAATTCACTGCATCCGCTATAGTGGTTATCCAAAAATTCCCACTGCACATGAGGCTGCTGCTCCTGCTCTGGAGCAGTTATATTCCGATCAAATTTGTCATGTAAATTCCTGAACTCTATTTGTTGATGACCATGTCTAAATTTTCGACATCGCATCATTATCATCTCCCGACAGTTTGAGCAATAACGTGACCCACTCAAACATAGAAGCACTACCAAAGCTTGTAGTCATAAAGTTTCTACACCAAACAAACAGGTTTGATAAAGGGAATAAAAGAGAAACATCTAAGAACAAAACAAACAAGGCTCTACTGGACACTGGCCATTCCAATAACACATTTGCACACCTCTTGAAAAAAATATATATATATATTAAAAAACAAAGAGCTTAAGATGAATCACATTGGGGTTCAAGCCATTCCAAGAAAAATAGTGTGCATATATACATGAGGAACATCTAGTTCATACATTACATTGTTAGTTCCAGAACAAGCCTGAATCTTGGTAACAGCTCACATGTTAAAGGCTGAATCCAGTGAAAAACAGCATAAGGGGTCTCTGAAAATGGGTGCAAAAGCAGCACAGAAAAAATTCTGGAACTCCTTGAAGCACATTAACACTGGCATTTAAAAAAAAAAAAAAAAAAGCTTCTAACTTCATAATCAGAAGTCAAATTCAAAACAAGCAAGGACCAACCCAATGAGGCATTTTCATGCACCCTATCATTCCTAAAATCCACACACAATGCCAAAACCAAAATAGCACAGTCGACTATTCAGCACCAGTCATGTAATCTACTTCAATGGCCATGAAAAAAGTGGCACAGTTTTGCAAAGCATTGAAAAAATGCCTGTGGGGACCGAAAAAATAAAATAAAATGGCATACACTTAGAAAAAAGTGACAGCAGATAAATTACTGAAAGCTCAAGAGCCTATATAGACTTATATACAGTAATACTTACCAGAGAAAAAAAAAAAAAAGGTACATATTTTTTGGTAGTTGTTGATGGTGTTGTGTTGGGTGTTCCTTTTTGTCTTCTTGAGGTGGAAAAATGGACTGAACTAAAGAGACAGAGGGACAAGGTGACTAGTGAAGAATAATATCTTAGGAAAAATTAAATAAAGAAAGAAAAAGGAGACAACCCTGAACGGAGATTCCGAGGAATCAAAAAAGAGAAGTGGGGCAGGGGGCATGGAATGTCCCTCTCTACATACTAATGTAATAGCATTATAGTGTTACTATTATTATTATATTATATATCGAGGTTGAACATTGTTGGTTTTGAAAACGTTTTTCATGGCACATTGAATGGAAATAATAACGAGGGACAAATAACGTGCAATGTATTTAATGCAATAGTCAGATATCCTTAAATGAGGGAGAAAAAAAAAATTCTCAATGCATTTCGTTTATAAAATTAAATCAATACTTTTTTTTGGGGGGGGGGGGTGTTGGTACGACTTAGGTTTTTTGGACAATTATTAATGACAATACTTAGAACACTAAGGTCATCAATTAGGTCATTTTCATTTGGTTTAAACTTCAAAATTTCCAATTACGAAAGGTCCGCTGGAAAAAATACTACCAGTTAATGAATTACTTATAATTACATTGCAATACTTTGAATATATTATTTTATTTTATAATCAATCTCTAATGTTAGTTCATTTTATTTTATTTTATTCAAAAAATGATAAGTTTTATAATCCCTTTAGTCAATGTGATGTACCAAAGAAGTCCCTGTCTCGTCAAATTAAAAAATCCCTCAGTCAACATGCTTAATAATTTTTCATTTATGAATTTTTAAAAAAAATTGAATAACGCTCTCATCATTATTAAGTGCAATGTAAAATTGGTGACAAATAATTCAAAGAGGGATTGATTTCAGTCAAATTGTAGCTAACTACCATGTTGTGGACTTGTGGTAGCCAATGGAGTAACTCAGTTAGTTGTAAACTCTAAACCGTAAAATTTAGGGGAGGGGAAACAAATAACTAGCTTATAAAATAAAGTTTTAATTAATTTGTTAGCTCTTATAGTTTGATTCAATTTTCAGTTAAGTTTTACAGTTTAAAAACTTTTATCAGATCCCTATATTAAACAATTTTTTATAATAAAATCTATAAAGCAATCTATCATTATAAAATTTTTTATTAGATTGAATAAATTTTTATATGAGTTTACAAAATTGAGTGAAAGTCTATTAAACTACATGAAATGTTAAAAATTTTTATAATATTAAGTTGCTCCAAGGACATGATTACAAAAATTTATCCAATATAAAGACTTGACAAAAAAAAATTTATATTGTAGAGACCTAATTGAAAATTTGATCAAACTATAGGAACCTACTAATTAATTAAACCTAAAATAAATGTGTTAATAACTATTAACAAAAATCTTAAATAAATGCTCTAATAATTATTATATGTAATGAGCAAGGGTTAGATGTAGGATTGGTTTGGTACTACTGTAATTTTTTAAGAACTATTGAGTCCTTTGGATTCTCTAAAAATTACTTTTAAAATGCTATAATAATATTATTTAGTAAAATAATATAAAAATTACTTTAAATAAGTAGAAGTCACAAAAGTAATATTTAGTAAAGTTACTTTTAAAATTTAAAATGACCACAATAGAGAAATATTAATGAAAGTAATTTTTATATTTATTATCAATTTTTTTTTTATTTTGATAATTCAAAGTACATAGCCTCAACTCACCATAACATAGTAAGGAGCAAGTTTGAGAAGAAATAATTTGAGAAGTTAAAGTGAGAATTATATATTATATCCATGTAACTAGAGGTTCACAAGGTGAAAACAAAATATATTACTTCTAAATGATGGCCAATACTATTGCCACCATGATAGCTATAACTAGAGGTTTACAGTGTACTTTTGGAGTCGATGAATATATATGTGAGAGTGATGGAAATTGTGTGGGAATAAAAGAGATTGGAGGGAGAATTAGAGAGTAAAATTGAAAATTAGAATTCTTAATTAATAAAAAGATAAAATTAGACTTTTATTAAAATTTAAAATTATATTAATCTTTTAAATTTTGGAGAGCACAAACATGCTCTAAAAAGCATTGCAATTTTTTGATTTATCAAATAGAAAAAATTGACTTATACTTTTCATGAACTAAAACACCTCTTCAGAGAGCACTACCAAATTAGGTCATATAATGCATAGTAAGTGAGCTTCACTAGAAGTGTAAACGGTTGATTTGGTTTCGATTTGAATGCAAAATAAATCCGAACTAATCAATTTAATTGGGCTTATTTGATTTCATTTTTAAAACCTTTTTCCAACAAATTTGAACCAAAACAATCCAATTAAAATCAAGTTAGTTTAGTTCAAGTCATCGAGTTGAAATTAAAAAAAAATAAAGAATTGTATTTTTTTAAAAAATTTTTATTTTTATAACAACTAACAATAATGTAAAGTTTAATTATAATACATTTAATAATAATATAAATAAATAATTTTTTAAAACAAATATTAACAAAAATATAAAAAGTAACTCTATTACCAAAAAATTAAGTGTAAAACTTTCAAAGATTATAAATGAATAAAAAATTAACTAAGTGGATGATCAGATTGGGTATTTGGGTAATTGGGATGAACAATCATTAATCCAAAATCGAATCAATAATAATTGGTTTGGTTTGATTTTACCTTAAAATGAATGAATTGTCTAAATCGATCTGAACCAATTCCATTAATTTGGTTTAGATCTTCAATTTCATTGGATGAATTTGATCTACTAACACCTCTAAGCTCTACTCCTAAACTTGGAGTAGATAATTATTGAAATAATCTCTTAATTGTGACAATCGCAAAGATAGAAATAATAATGACAAATAGGCCAACTTGCCCCACTCCACTCGGCCCCGCCCCGCTACGGATTGGCAGATTGGCACGCCCAAAAAATATAAAATAAAATATATATATATATATATATATATATATATATATATATATTCATCTAAATATTTTTTTAAATTTTTTTTAATTAAATATAATAAAATAACATTGAGTATTGCAGAGTATTTTATTAATAAAAATATATTAGCAGGATAGGAAATTAGAAAATTAAACAAAAGTGAAGAGTGAAAAGTTATGATTCTCACTTATTCGTGTGTAATTAAAAAATGCAATTGTGCTAATGAAACAAACTTGCCCATTGCATCCAACACATACACATTGAGAGAAGCATACTAAGATTCATAAATCACTCATAATTAATTTTTTTTTTTTTGGTAATATGTAACTGGTTCTTTGAAGGTTAAGCATGTGTGCATGAGTCAAAAAGCTCCCAAATATTGTGCATATTGTATGGGAAAAAAACAAAACAAAACAAAACAAAACAAAACAAATGTGACCTGTGGTCAACCTGCTCGCTCCACTTCAACCCACGGGTCAAGCACGGCGAGTTATATAGGTTGAAATTTTTTTACAAGTTGAAAATATGAACTCAACCCACCAAAAATTGTGGATTATGCGGTTAATCTAGTGGATCCGACCCATTTTATCATCTCTAGATAGAACGTATAATATATATATAATAAATGGATTAATAAGAATAATTAATTAATAATAAAATTTATAAATTATTTTTATAGTTCTCTTTAAACTTTTAAATAAGTATAAGATAGTTTATAGTTTTAAATTGTTTAAATTTTACTTTCAATTAAATAAGTAACTAACAATAATACATAGTTTCAAAAAATTATTTCTATTTCTATTTTCTATTTTTTATTTCAATTACAAAAGAAAAATATTAGAGGGTCAAAATTTAATCCCAAAACTATTTATCAAAATGATATGGCATATAAGTTGATTTTAAAATAGGTAAATAGAAGATAGTCGTATCACTTTATTCTATCTAACAATAATTTTTTTTATAAAAAATTCTGGTAATTTTTTATCTTTAACATTTTGTGAATGAAGCAATAAAAATAATATGGCATTTTTATAATTAATATTAAAAAATAAAAAATATTTTCTAAAACCGTATATAAACTCTAAACCTCCCCACTTTCAAGTTATCCTTCCAAAAGTTGATGTGTCTTGTAATATCCTCAACGAGTTTCGACTTCCGACCTAATTTTCAATTCTCATGATTTCCGACTTCGAGTTTCAAATGAAAGGTGAAATTTTCACGATTTCTGATCTCAGAGTTGATGTCCAATAGAATGGACCCGAGTTTAAATCTCTAAACTAATCTCTAAGTTCGACCACAATTTACATGATTTCCGACCTAATCTTCCAGTTTCAAGTACAATGGACATTATTCCCGACTTTATCTTCTAGTTTCCAATAAGACGAGTACATTTTCTGATTTCCGACTTAACCTGCAAGGTCCTAATCAAATTGACGTGATTCGATGTCCGAGTTTATCTATTTACCGATATCCGAACTTAACTCAAGAGCGTTTTAATTTCCATTTACACTCGAGTTTGAACTTGTGACCAACTTCCGAGATTATATACGTTCCGATTTCCGGGTAACTAAGGGTTTATGTCCTGATATTAACTTCCAAGTTTGTGTAACATCCACGACTTCCGAGTTTAAGTCGTTTATTTCCATGATCTCGTCTTGCACCGCCGATTTTAAGGTAAATGGTATGCTGTGATTTACGATCTCAGACTTTATGTTCCTAACTCGAGTTCCGACTTTACGCAGAATGGTTTTGAGTTCCGAGTTTATACAAAGTGCAAATGAATCCCCTCCCTTGCGTAGAGAATAAGTAAGCCACATTTAACCACAAAAGAAGGGAAGCACGGCTGGAAAATCAGCACAAGAATTTTAGCCAATCAAAATTTATAATCCCAACTACCCTCTCTATGTTTAAATCAGATTTTTCCTTCTTCATTGAGTTGATTTACACGCTCCTTTCTCACTCTACTTCAGTCTCACTTTCCTCTTCTCATTCTCTTCTCATCTCAAAATCAACCTCCAACACTTAGCAGAACAACCCACAAAGAGGTAGAAACTTAATATTGTTCTTGATATCCTGATCTTAGGTGACTGATTCTTGGCTTTATTTTATTGCTCCTTAATTTATTAGTGACTGAATATGTTGATGTTTGACTGGTTGTTGGTTGTTTATATGTTTAAAATCTGATTGATTAAGAAGTAGAAAATGGTGAGAATAAGAAAGTGTGAAGGGCTGGAGAACTAAAGTTCCTCAGCAGTTCGTATGGCGAAGTGTACGGCTTCGTATACAGCCGATTAAATTTGATGAGGCTATTTTTCTGTGAAACTAGACTTTCAGAGCTTTCCATACATATATCATATAAGATTATTGGATTAGTATTGAGAGAGATATGAATTTTTGAAGTTTGCCCTAGGAATCAGGACTTTCATCCGAGCAGTATGACTTGAGAAGAGTGTAACTCACTCTATACAATTTCAAATTTAGTGAAACCAATTTTGTTAGAAAGGTTACATATAGGAGAATATCCCACAATGAAATTTCGAGTTCGTTACAGTCCCATATGCTCCCAGTAGTTCAAAGAAATTACCTTACATCCTAATCGGGCTAAAGCAGGGCAATTCAGGAAGGTTGAATCTCAGGGCTTATAACTTGAGCCCTACTAAGTCAAATGAAATGCGATTTTTTGTAAATGAAAGCTTGTCCTGTTATCTCTAATATGAAATTAATTTTGCATGATTTGAATCAGTTTTCGATTTTTAGTGGATTTTTACTTTTAGGTGTCTGATTCTGACCAGTCACTGGGCAGGCCGGGATAAAACCTAAATAACTTGAGCTATAGTTATCAAAATTAGATGGGACCAAAAAGGTTAGAAAATAGACACATAACACTTTAACATATTCAAAATTGAGATCCAAATGAGTTAAATAGGAATTATGGCTTGATTTACAAAAACTAGGTTGAATGTTATGCTGAGGTAGTAACTCTGGCTTAATGAGACTAATATTTCTATGAGTTTAATGTTGAATTATGAATGCAATATTATGACCTCTATGAGAAATTGGTGTTCTGATGTACTGGAACTATTCATGGGGAAGTGGACACGTTCCGTTATGCCGCCAAAATTTCGGTAAAGTCTATACATGAGTTATGATATGCATGTTAAGACATGTGCATTTTCAAGAAAGCCATGAATGTTATGTTATGATGAACCTAAGGAATATGTGATGATAAAAATTCTATGATAGTTGGGTCAGCCTCGGATAAAAAGTTAAGGGGAATAGATCGGTGGGAAGGTCGGGGAAAGTAAACCCGGCATTCCTGTATAGGAACGAGCTCGATCTTGAAAAGCAGGCTATTACCAAGGAGTCTAAAATGGCCAAGAACTCCCAGAGGAACAAGTGATGGAAAATGATGAAAAGTAATAGAAAAGTTTATGAAGAAAGGTTCAAGAATGAGTTTGCATGATTATATGGAATAGTTCTATCAAACTATTTATAGTTGTCTGTTATGTTTATTTACTGTCGTTGTTCATTTATTCTATTTACTATTCTATGTATCATTATTAGTAAGTTATTCTGTTTCTTATGTCGTCTAAAGTAAAACTAAACCTTGTCTCGGACCATATGTTTTCTTAAAGTCATTAAAATGGACAGATCAGTTTGAACACACGTATTCATAATTAACTAAAAATCGAGGCAACTGAGAATGAATGTGATGTCAGTTAGACGCCATGTGCGAACCCTACTGAGAATTTCTGTAAATTCTCACCTCGTCTTGTATTTCCGCATCATTCTCAGACGCTAGTGATGGACTCGACCGCTACCCTTTTTATTGAGATTCCCAACCTACAGCTCCACCACGATCCCATCGTGGACTCATTGTATATAGCCGGTTCCTGCAATTTCCGTCTCTACCTGTTTAGCAACAGGAATTTTGCTGTTCCTTTATTCCACCCTATGTTTGATCCTGTTACACCATATTTTGCGTTTCTATTGCATGTGGCACACCCATCTCCAGCACCTCCTGCACCTACGGCGCCTGCAGCTCCTGTGGACCCTGCGCCAGAGTCACCCCCACAGGTGGTGCCTGACATTCTGCTCAGCTCTGAGAGCGACCCTTCGGAGGCCACCGGCTCGTCACCCTCTTCCTCCTCGGGGCCTAATGCCGATTACTCTCCAGCCGAGCCTGGTATGGCTAATGGCTACCTGACGGAGTAAGTCAGCCGCAGGAGACGTTGTATAGCATGATCCTCTTTTGACAGCACGAAGCTTTGGGTCATAGACTTAGCAACAGAACTAGCAGTAGGTTTGAAATATCCTCTAAGGACCCATAGGATCATTTTGACTGATACGACCCTTATGTCTTTTTGATACACCGGCCCCCACTTATGTATTCCATTTTGAAAATTCTGTACATAAACTGAAGCAATGGCTCCTGATATATATATATATATATATATATATATATATATATATATATATATATATATATATATATATATATATATATATATATATATATGCACGTATACCGTTGATGTTATTGTACTATTTCTTATCTTTTATGGTATTTTGTTAAGTTTTGTTATGCTCATAGTATAGTAACGCGCCGTTTCATCTGTTTATAAAAAAAAAAATGAGATGCGATACGAATCATGAAAGGCAGGCAGAGTGTTAATACCGTAACACAATCTACTTAATTTCATGCTATGGCTTAAGCATAACATTAAATTAGTAGGGTGTTACATGTCTGACTTTATACATGATTAAGTTTTAATTTCAACCAACGAGAGTTTAGTGTAGCAAAACAGGGTAATCTCTCATATATGGCAAACTACGATTTAAATTCAAGTTGGGAAATGTACTCACATTTAGTGCTCTACCATGCCTCGAGCAAGATTGAAAAACTAATTTTTTTTTTTTTTAATTTTGTTGATGTGTATGCTATCTCAATGGATATAATTTAAGAGATTAATTTTGATACACTATTAGTATTGTATTGTCACGTAATAATTAATCATTAATATAATATATGTAAAAGTTAAGTATTTTTGTTGATATAGTAAATATATGATTGAATGACAATGTAAAAATTATTTACATTAACAATGTATCAAAAAATGAAAATCATAATTTAATTGCATTGAATAAAATGTTTTTAATTTGTTGCCAAGAATATTTTTTTTTTGGTTTTTTTAGTAAGGTTTAAATGAGACATATCTCTAATAGGCATCCAAGATGGATGAAATATTATTGAAAGTTGAATGCCCTTACCATGATATAATTAGGACATCAACTAAGTTTTTCCTTGATAAGATTTTAATGAGATATATTCTTACAGGACATCCTAGGGGAGTATTATGAAATACTATTGGAAAGTGGATGTCCTCATGTTGATTTGGTTAGAATTTAATTAGATAGAATATTATCATTACCCTTTTTGGCTAGGATTTGATTAGATAAAAGCTACTATCTTATCTTGATATGATAAAGATTTGATATAGTTCTATATACCTCACCTTTAGTCTATAAATACTCCTCTAGGTGCTCTATGCAATACACACGTTGAGATAATCAATTAGATAATTCTCTCTTTCTTTTCTATTACTCTACTCTCCTTTATATTATTTTACAAACATGTTTTTAACACAAGACTCTATCATTTAAGTGAAAACTTGGGATAAGATACGCTAACCATGTCAAACTTTTCCAATTTTGAATTTGTGACCCTTGATATTTCGAGAAAAAACTATTTATTTTGAATTCTAGATACTGAAATTCATCTTGACTTAATGGGACTTAGAGGCACCATTAAACAAGAAAATGCTGCATCTCAGAAAGATCACCAAAAGCAGTGATTTTCCTTCGTTGTTACATTCATGAAGGATTAAAATTTGAATATTTTACTTTAGAAAGTTATGTCAATCTTTGGTAGAGTCTGAAAGAGGGTATGACCAACAAAAAATGGTAATACTTCCAAAAGCTCATTATGATTTGAAGCATTTATAGTTGCAAGATTTCAAATATATAAGTGAATATAATGAGTCTGCAATATTTAGAGTTAACTCCCAATTGAAATTGTATGGGAAAACATTATTGATAGAGATATGTTAACATTAACTTGCAAAGTCTTTCTAACATGTCTCTGTTAGTAATGTTTTCCCCAAATAATTTCAATTGGTATGTGATTATAAATGTTATGAAGTTGTATTTACTTATAGATTTGAAATTTTGCAACCACAAATGCATCCAACTATAATGGGCTTTTGGAAATATTACTACTTTTCGTGGTCATACCTCTCCTTCAAGTTCTATAAAAGAGTTAACAGGACCTTTTAAAGTCAAATATCCAAATTTTAATCCTTCATGAAGGTAACGATGAAGGAAAATAATTGTCTTTGTGCGATCATTCTTGGATGCAGCATTTCCTTGTTCAATGGTGTTTCCAAAACCCACTAGTGGCATTTCCAAGACCTACTAATGGCGTTTCCAAGAACCATTGAGTTAACATGAATTTCAGCATTTAGAATTCAAGATAAATAGTTCTTTCTTGAAATATCAAAGGCTACAAATTCAAGATTGAAAAGAAAATTTAACATGGTTAAAGTATCTTACCTCAAACCCTCACTTAATTGGTAAAGGCTCTTATTAATAAGATGTTGTAAAAATAATACTAGGGAGAATAACAATAGAAAGGAAATAGAATTATATAATTGAAAATCTTCTAGGTGTGTCTTGTATAAGGAGAATTTATAGAATAATGATGAGGTGTAAAAGACCATATCAAATCTTAACCAATTCAGAATAATAATAAGAGCATTCACATTCCAATAATATTTATAACAAGTAGGTCATTTATAAGAATGATTTTAAGTTTTGGTTTTCAATTGAATGCTTCACAAAAATCAAAATTCAATTGATCAAAGAATACTACTATATTGTATGAAAATAAAATTAGGAAAGTGTAACAAGCATGATTGTTAAAATCTTGTTTCAGAATTTAAAATCTAATGATTTTATGTTTTTATGGCTCAAAAACTTGTTGGAAGTTAGATAAAATCTAATTTAGATAAAATCTTTTCAAAAAATGTTTTTAAGTGTTGAAATCCTTAAAAAAAGCATTGTTAAGACCCGAGTTTAAGTTTTCATGTATTTGAGTCATTAGGTTGCACTTTTGTTAATTTAATGGATTTTAAGTTTCAAAATTGGGTTTGGGCATGTGTTAGCATATTTTATTAGGGCAACAAAAGGAAGTCTATTGTCATTTTTATTAGAAAACACATCACAATATTATTTTCATTGACTATCGTTATTTGTTTCATGAGGTCAAACTATTGATTTGTTGTTCTGTATCCTCCACAACCTACATTGCTTTACACTTCTATTTCCATTTGCATTATATTATAGAAATTTATTGATTTAATAGTTACATTTGAGTTAAATTTTATTTAAATATAATAATTTTTTATGTTTCGCTTGTAATTTTTCCTCTAACATTTTTTTAAGTCAGTTATTTTTCAAAAGATAATAAAAATAAAAAAATAAAATTCAAAATAAATGGTAATAATGGACTTTGATAGCTTTTTGTATATAAAAAACAAAAATCAAATTAATGCTTACCGGCCGGCCCGGTATAGTAAGTAGTAACTCTATCCATTTGTTTCTGCTGTTCCCATGCTTCATGTGGTCATGTCTCAATTCCACACAATTCTCAGATGCACTCACAAACACAAACACAAACACAAACACACTTCAATGTAAAAGAAGAATTGGATTCACGAGAACAATGGCATCATCACCGATTCTCCAACTCAACCCACACTCTCCCCCAACAAAACCCGTCACAGAAACACCAACAACAACTGAACCCACAGCCACGACACTTGCTCCCTTGCCACACCTTCTTTCCCTCTTACCCAAATGCACCTCTCTCAGAGAGCTCAAGCA
Source organism: Pterocarpus santalinus (assembly GCA_031439595.1). Classification (NCBI taxonomy): domain Eukaryota; kingdom Viridiplantae; phylum Streptophyta; class Magnoliopsida; order Fabales; family Fabaceae; genus Pterocarpus; species Pterocarpus santalinus. The sequence goes on from CM062531.1 coordinate 19,833,288, forward strand.
GATACAAGCCTACACCATCAAGACCCACCTCCAAAATGACCTCACTGTCCTCACCAAGCTCATCAATTCCTGCACTTCCAACCCCACACCCACTTCCATGGACCATGCCCACCGCGTGTTCGACCAAATTCCCCAACCGGACATTGTCCATTTCAACACCATGGCACGTGGCTATGCACGCTGTCATGACCCACTAAGAGCAATTCTGCTGTTTTCTCACGTGTTTCGTTCCGGCCTCCTTCCGGATGGTTACACATTTTCCTCCCTTTTCAAGGCCTGTGCAAGGGTTAAGGCTTTGCAGGAGGGTAAACAATTGCATTGCCTTGCTGTGAAGCTTTGGGTCAGTGGTAACATGTATGTGTCCCCGACACTGATAAACATGTACACTGCTTGTGATGATGTAGATGCTGCTAGAAGGGTCTTTGATAAGGTTGCTGAACCGTGTGTCGTCGCATATAATGCAATGATTGCTAGTTACGCTAGGAATAGTCAGCCCAATGAGGCATTGGCTTTGTTCAGGGAATTGCAGGAGAGTGGCCTTAAGCCGACTGATGTCACCATGCTTGTTGCGCTCTCATCTTGCGCTTCGTTGGGATCATTGGACTTAGGGAGGTGGGTACATGAGTATGTCAAGAAGAATGGGTTTGATCGGTATGTGAAGGTGAATACCGCGCTTATTGATATGTATGCGAAGTGTGGGAGCTTGGATGATGCGGTTTCGGTGTTTAGGGAGATGCGCAGGAGAGACACACAGGCTTGGTCAGCAATGATTGTTGCTTATGCAACTCATGGGCATGGTTCCAGTGCCATATCAATGTTGGAAGAAATGAAGAAGGAAAAAGTGCAGCCTGATGAGATAACTTTTTTAGGTGTATTGTATGCGTGCAGTCACAATGGATTGGTAGAGGAAGGCTATGAGTATTTCCATAGTATGACTAATGAGTATGGGATTGTTCCTAATATCAAGCATTATGGGTGTATGGTGGATTTATTTGGCCGAGCCGGACGCCTAGATGAAGCCTATAAATTCATAGACGAATTACCGATTAAGCCCACGCCGATTCTCTGGAGGACATTGCTATCTGCTTGTAGCGGTCATGGCAATGTTGAAATGGGAAAGCAAGTAATTGAGAGAATCTTTGAGCTGGATGATTCTCACGGTGGGGATTATGTTGTTTTGTCAAACTTGTGTGCAAGACACGGAAGATGGGATGATGTGAATTTCTTAAGGAAAAAGATGGTAGACAAAGGAGCAGTGAAAATTCCTGGCTGTAGCTCTATAGAGGTCAACAATGTTGTGCATGAATTCTTCTCTGGGGATGGAGTTCATTCCACTTCGACCGCATTGCACCATGCACTTGATGAGTTGGTAAAGGAACTGAAGCTGGCTGGGTATGTACCTGACGCATCTCTAGTTTTTCATGCAGACATGGAAGACGAAGAGAAAGAAATTATTCTTAGATATCACAGTGAGAAACTAGCCATTACTTTCGGGCTTCTAAATACTCCCCCGGGAACAACAATTCGTGTGGTCAAGAACCTTCGGGTCTGTGGGGATTGCCACAATGCTGCTAAATTTATATCATTCATCTTTGGTAGGGAAATTATACTTAGAGATATCCAGCGATTTCACCATTTCAAAGATGGGAAATGCTCCTGTGGGGATTACTGGTAGTGGAGTTTGTTGAGCCAATATTTGATTTTCTTTCAATATTGAAAACATTGGTTGATTTATGACCACAGAATTTGGTGCTGTTATATCTGTTTGGAATAGCAACTGTTTGCAGCCCGGAAAAAGAAAGATTTGTTACTATAACATTGGGAAAGGAATAGGAACATGATCATGATTGGCAAATTTATATAATTAGTCAACAGAGTTACATGATAGATGTACTCATGTTTGTTTATGTAAATAGTGAATGTATATTTCACCTTGTGATTGTAGATCCAATGTACTGGTTTCCCTGGAATTTAAGCAGTAAGGAATACAAATATATTTTTTTTGCTGCATTAACCACTTGTTTACTTGTGTTATTTGCTGGGACTTGTGGCATGCCTTTGCCTTGGAATTGGGCAGCATTTCTTCCTCCTAAATTTTTATTTTCATCAAATAAATTGTATCAATTTACTCTCACTATTAGTATGATATTTAGATTATGTCCATGGTTGTCCTTAAAATACAGGATGCAAGGAGATAGTAGATGTTATGGGCCTATTGTCGTAAAACTTATCCTGCAACAGAGTCTATTCGTTCCTGGTTTTTAGAAATATCAAAAAATATTGTAGAGATAAACAACTTAAACATTTTGACTTTTTTTTTTCAAAAAAAAAAAAAAAAGGACTCTTTTATCTAAAAGGTGATTATTGCTTACACAGGGGAGTGTGAACGGGTCAGAGTTAAGTACTTGAAGTTTAGATTTGGCTTACAAGAAAAAGATGTTACACAAACTTAGCGCATTTATGTAACCGAGTCAAACTTAAAATTTGGATTCATCCAATTAACTCGAGCACTTAAGAGTTCATTGGAAATGAATTCTCTTATATGAAAATTTTATATGATGTGGTCATATATAAATTTTAACTATTAATTAATTTTTTTTTAGGGTCTAGATTACATTTCACCTTCTTGATCCATAATAAAATATATAACCAAATTATGTAAAATTTTCACATCCATTCCCCTTAAATTTTAAGTGCTTAACTTAATTTGATGAATCCAAATTTAAGTTTGACTCGCATAAATGCGCTGAGATGGATTTGCTAATAAGTCGAGTTTAAGTTTGACGTATAAGAAAAAGATGCTATGCATTTATGTATTCAAGTAAAACTTATGGATTAGATTAGAAGGAGGGGCAGAGGGGTGTACATAGGTTAGGTTCGGCTGGGGTAAAGCGGATTTGAAGTTGACCTCATTTTTTGACTGAATTATTTCTTTAAATCCAACTCCGAGCCAATAATGACTTGACTAATGACTGAGTCAAACCAGGTCAGCCAGTCACTTAGTGAGCATATAAAGATTTATGCACTATGTATGATAAAGTCATGAAATTATGAAAGTAAAAAACAAAATTCAAGATATATTTTATAACACATATTTAAAACAAATTATATCAATACAAAAAAGTAACATCGTGTTATATAAAATGTATCAATTAAAGTATAACAATCTTATAATTCATTACTAGCTTTTTTTTTTATCAAAAAATATAACTTATAAAGAAGTACTTGACTTCAGGTTTGGTTGAACCAATTCGACCTATGACCCAAACCAGGGCCAAATAGTGTATTAGGTCAAATTTTACAACCTAAACTGGCTCAAAAAGCTTTGGATCGGACGGTTATCAGCCCACCGGGGTCATAAATACCCCAATAATAGATTAAGCTTGTTTAACATTTTTTTTTTTTTGGTATAAAGCTTGTTTAACAATACAAAGCTTGAACTATGTATATTTAGCTTGTTTATAAATATTTTCTCAATGTAGTTTTTAAAGTTTATCAATAATAAATTGCCTTTATTTTAGAAAATAAAATAAAAATAAGAAGAGAATGAAAAGTACTTCAAAAGTTAGAGTTTAGTAAATTAATAGAACCTCAAGAGAGTGTTGCCCTCTTCGACATCATTGCAAAAGCTGGAAACTTTTTGAGATATATATTTGTTTGATCACTTTGATCCTGTAATTTCAGGTTTGAGATAGTGGTTAAGTAAATCCTCCTTAAAATAATGAAAATAATAATTTCAGAATTCAAACCTCTGGCATTTCATTAAGAAGTGGCAAACATAACTATTTGAGATCATTTGCTTGTAAGCAAACTATCAACTGTAACTATTTATTCGAAATATTAGAATGGAGAAATGTCATTATAACAGTTAGATTTGAGTTGTCCTATACGTGAAAATACCTAACGTATTTTCATCTTTTAGAGTTCATAATTTTTGTTAAAAATTTATAAAACATTAATGAGATACTTTTAAATGTACTGAATCTATGTAAAAATTAACATTTCCAATTATACATTATCATATATGACATGTTAATATCATATTTCAAATGTTTATGTGCATTTTTGTATAAAATGTTGACTTCAATTTATAATTTCTATTGATGATAATTCAAGGATCTTTGGTGATCTATATGTTAGGTTGCAATTCATTATTAAATTTCACACAGTTATCGTTGGCTGTATATTTTGCCTAATGTAAATATTTCAAATTAAATGCCAATCTTATTTTATTTCCTATTGTATTATCTACAAAAAAAAAAAAAAAAAAATTCCCTGTTGGAATTAATGTTGCTAAATCCATTTCTGCATTGTAACCACAAAAAAAAAAAAAAATCCATTTCTATATCTATATGTTATTTTTATATTCTATATCTATGTCTATATCCATATAATTTAAGTTTAATTATTTTGCATATCCCTATAGTTTCACTTCATTTTTAATTAGGTTCCTATAATTTTAAGTTTGTAATCAAATCTTTACATTAAACAAAATTTTGTAATCAAGACCCTAACGTTAACAACTATTACAAAAATATTCTTGGCAATGCTATAATTTACTTAATGAAGACAGGTGTATCATAGACCTTATTGATTTAAACTATTTAATGTATATAGAATAGAAATTCATGGCTAAAAATAGTATGGAATATAATAAATCCCATTTAGTGTGGTGTTCTCCAAACAACCATCATCACCCTCTTCATCCTTCCTCTCAGTTGCAAACTTATCCTATCAAAACCACTACACACAATCACCACTACACATAACCACTACCATAACTCATAGCACACAACCACCACCGCAAACCATAGCACACAACCACCACCTTCACCTCAAATCCTCCTTGCACACAACTGAACCTGCACTCATTGTTGAACCACCATACACCATGCAATGAGCACCACCACTATTAATCAATATCAGCCACCCATCATATTCATCACAACCAAAACACGAACCCACACCTTAACCTTGAACTTGTGGCTCGACCTCAAACTAGCTTAGTTATGACAATACCATCCTCAAAATAGCCTCCACCAAGGCTACCTCAGCTTTGCCGTTGTGCAGGTAAGAAGTTGGGTGGGGGTTGGTGGTTGATGGTTAGTGGTTTGATGGTTTCGAGTGGATATGTGTTATGATTCATGCTTCGTGAGCCCTAATTTCGGATCTATTTCGGTTGGAATTAAATCAAGGAGAAATAAAAATCACAAAAGATGAAATAGATGAGGAATGGAATTGGTTGGAGGGCATCACAATCACGGATGATTAATAAGTCAAATGTAATATCCTGTTTAAAATAAAATGTATATTCAAAAAATAAAAAATAATAAAACATTAGTAACAAGAAATTTTAAAATTTCACATTAAGTTATAATGATAGAGGAATTAAATTAAGTTAGAGGGGGATAAGTTTCAATTAAAGAGAAGTATTTGGAAAAAAAAAAAAAAAAGAGAGAGAACGGGATCACGGTACACTATAAGTGATATAATGCACCCTAGAACCCTCTTTTCTTTTTCCTTACGCCTGGAAGCTTCCTTCTTCCTTCCACGGCTTCTTTCTTTCATTTTTCCTTTTCCTTGTTATACACTCTCTCTTATTCTCTTCCAAAAAAAAAAAATCTCATTCCTTTCTCTCACTCATCCCTATCAATCACCAGCCACGCTTCCTCTCTCTCGCCACCTTCACCACCGCAAAATCTCTCCTCTCCGCGTTTCTTCCGCTCTGCATCTCTCTCTCCGCGGCGGTGACCTCCCTTCACCGCTTCCTTCTCTTCCTTGCGGCCAGAAACTCCTTGGTAAGCATTTAGTTTTGTGGGTGTTAGTTTTAAGCTTCCATAATTATTCAAGAAGGCTTGGAACCATGACAACTTATGCTTTTAAATTATTTCTTAGATGGGTCATCATGATTATTTGTTCTTGTTGCCAGTGTGGTACTGAACCTGTGGTAGAAAGCTTGAGATGCAGAAATGAACTTGTGTAAAGGATATTTTCTGGTTGTTGTTTTGATTTGATTGAATTTCTACTTAAACAATTGTGATTGGGAGATTATAAGAATTTAATTAAACAAAGTCTACATGTTGTATATTCCGATGCCTTATAATGGTTATTATGGCATTCCTGTTGGTAGCTTTTGATAAATTCTTAATATTAGTACAGTAGGTACCTATAAGTAAATTAATTTTTATGAACTAATTTAGCACTACCCACAAGTGCAAGATGTTTTATGTTATTATAGTATGAATAATTATTTGATTCGTTAAATTGTAATTCAAGAAGTCTATGGTTTTCTGGCGCAAATCACAATTGATGAACAGTGTTATATGTAATTGCCTTAGATTATTTCTTTTAGCCATCCCTTATTTATCCTTATGTTTTGGGTGGACCAAGATTTTCCTTGGCTTGAATGTGGTGCAAACAAGGCAAATATAAGTTTAAAACAATTTCTAATAATAGAAAGGAAATTTAAATGTTATTTTGTTAGGTTGAATAAGGAAGATTGGGAGTGGGCTCTAAGCCATAATTTGTGTTTAAACTTGGAGTAATTGCTCATGTGTTGATTTCAGATCCTTCAAGAGATTGACCCTCAAGCTCGGCGGCTCCTAGGGCATAGATTGCACATCCTCGGTTGTCTGTGAGTGGACAATGCCTCTATGGCATATGGTCTTCTTATGCAATTAGTATTGGTTTGATTTTAATATATGTTGATAGCGTATTTTTATATATCTCGTTAACTATGAATGTTTTGTTTAGTGGTATAATTATCATACGGTTTGAAATATTTATCTATTCTTGGACGTCTGTTTTAGTTTTGAAGAATTTTTATTAGTAAGCAATTATTGAAGGTTTAGAAAGCTTTTTGGAAGAGATTACGGATTTTATAAACGGAAGGATAAGCTTTGATATTTTGTTTTGATTACTAAATTGATTTGTTGAAGTAAATTATATTTTGGATTTTCGAACCTTGTTGAGTACTCTTGTTCTTCAAAAAAATTTGACTTGATACTTGTTAATTAGCTTTTATGAATATTTATTTCTCTAGTTCCTATATATTTTGTGGGAGGATTTTCAGTTAATCGGTAGCTAGCGGTCGCTGACGCTAGCCTTGGTGCACCTTGGTTCGAACCCAGCTAGCAGGGGTGTTGCTAGCTCGGTGTGTGTGTGTCAGGCCTACGCACACTGCCGACTTAGTCAGATCTGAAGGGGCTAACCCTTAATTGGAAGTTTCTTAGGATTGGAAGCCTCCCTACCTAAATTTTGTATTTGAGAATTATGTTTTCAAGTTTTTGATACAATGTTAATTCTTTATGTATATGTGTATTGTATAGTTATAATGTTGGTTATTTATTTATACTTAGTTCAAAGTAAGAATTCCTTATATGCATAGTATGCTTTTCTTCTAGAGCTTGTCCTTCTATGTTATAGATCCATTGCCCCTCACTGAGTTGGTTGGACTCACCCCCTTTCCTTTCCTATTTCAGACATTGGTGTAGCACATGACTCATTTTTTTTCCAACTTCTTAGAGTTGCTCCACCTATCCATAGGCAGGATCTTGCGACATGATAAAGTATATTTTTAGGACATTATATATATATATATATATAGACCGTATGTTTTTTTTTTTTTTTGGGAATTTGCTTCCTTAGTGAATTGATATGAAATAAAGAGTATAATTGTGAAACATGTAAATGGGTTTTATATACATATAAATATGAATCACAGTAGAGTGCTCTAAGAGCCTCAATTTTATTTTTGTTTATTGGTTGTCTGGTATAAGTTTGGCTAATTTGGGAAAACTTGGAAAAGAAGGGAAATTCTGCCCGAATTTCAGTGAAAATAATCAGGATAAGCTTGCTAGAGCTCGTTACCTCTAAGCGCCGGTCACGGCTCCGGGATGGGTCGTGACATCAAAGGTGATCACCACAAGAGCGATTGGATAATCTTGATAAGACATAGGGTTCCAAGTAAGAACCAAAGAGACATTCTCACAAAAAAAAAAAAAAAAAAGGTTTCTGATTTGAATTCAACCAAAATCCCCTTTCAAAAGGTGTTTACAAGGTTGATAAAATAAACTAATGTTCAGTAAGTGGGGCTACAACACTTAGCTCAAGATTAAAATATACACTTATTAAAAATGAGAAAAGTCTGAACAACTAGAAACAAGTGATGGGCTATACGAAAATTAACAAGCCCAATTACATAATTACTAACTTAAAATTAATAAGCCTATAGATATAATTAAGCTGGATCAGCCACGTGAATACAGTGGACTAGTCTTGAGTCTTTATCTTCTTAAATGGGCTTTGCCTCAAACAAACTTGAAATCATTTGGCCTAAAACTTCGTTAACTCTCTTTGATTTGGATCTAGTCATTGGTTCACCAAGTCCTTCCAAAGGATCTCCTCCTTGCCTTTGCTTACTTGAGTCTAATTTATCTTCCATGATCACATCATCCCCTCCCGCTTTAAGAGAATTCGTCCTCGAATTTATCTCTTCATTATCTACATCAAATAAGGACAAGTTAGCAATACTAAAAGTAGCACTTATCCTATACTCACCAGGTAAGTCGATCTTGTAGGCATTGTCATTTGACTTGGAAGGGTCCATCGCCACTAGATTGGAGTTTGGATTTCCTTTGAGATGGAAATCTCTCCTTTCTCATGTGTAGCCAAACCCAATCACCGGATTCAAATACAACATTCTTTCTGCCCTTATTAGCTTGCTTTGCATAACTCTCCATTTTCTTCTCAATTTGAGCTTTTACTTGCTCATGCAGCTTCTTTACAAAGTCAGCCTTAGCATGCACATCTTTATGCTCAAAAACAGAAATGTTAGGTATAGGTAGTAAATCAAGAGGAGTCAAAGGGTTAAATCCATACACTATCTCAAAAGGAGAACAATTAGTAGTGCTATGGATAGCCCTATTATATATAACTCTACATGAGGCAAACACTTTTCCCATAACTTAATATTCTTCTTTATAATACCCCTAACAAGAGTAGAAAGAGTTATATTAACTACCTCAGTTTGCCCATCAGTTTGGGGGTAATAAGTAGTTGAGAAAAGTAATTTAGTATCAATCTTACCCCACAGTATCCTCCAAAAGTGACTTAGGATCTTGGTGTCCCTATCACTCACAATGCTCTTAGGTAATCTATGAAGCCTCACTACCTCTTTGAGAAACAAGTCAGCCATGTGACAAGCATCATCCACCTTCTTGCAAGGTATGAAATGAGCTATCCTGGATAACCTATCCACCACCACAAAAATGGAATCCTTGCCATTCTTTGTCCGAGGTAGTCCTAAAACAAAGTCTATAGATAAATCAATCCAAGGAAAATTAGGAATTGGCAAAGGAGTATAACGTCCATGAGACATTACCTTTGACTTAGACTTCTTACAAATAATACGTTTTTCACAAAATTTATGCACATCATGTTTCATGTGCGGCCAATAAAAATGTTTATGCAATATATCTGTAACACCCTCCCAAGCACAGTACTATGCTTAAGTCATAGTACCACATCCTGGAGCTGTATTGTTACCTGAGTGGACCTCATCTGACAGCAACTTCAGCCGTCTTCGGAAACTTCTACAATTATCTGGAGACAACATGGAAATAGGAGTGAGAATTATAAAATTCTCAGTAGGATTCTCTAATTTTCATACATAGTGTCATCATGGTCGTCTCCAGTTTGCTTCGGTTTACTTTGAAAAAGGTGAACATGCTGCACAAACGGTTTAATTTTACATTTCAAAAAATGTCTTATCCGAAGCAAAGTTCATTTTTACTCACATACTGGTCCTTTGGGAAAGTGTACACAAGATTAATTCATGAATAATACCATGGATAATAACTTCAACATATAAAACGCATATAGCATTAATCTAATGGGAACATCACATCTGTACCTCACTTAACTTGCACTGGAATTCATACATATACATAAAATTTTACTTTTCTTTCATTTGGCACACCTAGGCGTTACGTATCGCCGTCCCTAGGGTGCTTGGATCTGTCTACACTTGAGCGTTACGTATCGCCGTCCTCAAGTGCAGCATCATACCACATTCCAGAGTATGATCGCCATGTCATACCCCATCAGAGCGTGATTGCCATGTCACGTTCCTTAGGAAAATGGGATCCTCATGCTATATTCCAGAGTATGATCGCCATGTCATACCCTAGCAGAGCGTGATCGCCATGTCACATTCCTTAGGAATATAGACTTATCATTATATCTTTACATGCCACATTCCAGAGTATGATCGCCATGTCATACCCCGTCGGAGCGTGATCGCCATGTCACGTCCCTTAGGAATATGGGATCTTCATGCTATATTCCAGAGTATGATCGCCATGTCATACCCCATCAGAGCGTGATCGCCATGTCGCGTTCCTTAGGAATATAGGATCTTCATTCGGTACTTACACTAGCTGGGTCATGCCATGCCTCATGTAAGTCCTACCCCCCATATTCTCACACTAAATTTGGGTCAATGCCATGCACGATGTGAGTGGGGCATATTCTTAAATCTTTTGACTTTAAGTCTTTACTCATAAACCTTTACTGGCCTTGGGAAGCCTGGGCTTCGAGTGAGCTTGTCACCAACTCGTGACCATTGTCACACCGACTCACCCACAAGGGAATTCACATCTTTATGTTCACACTTAATATACTTATATCTTTTCATTCTTATGCGTTGCCAAGCATAGTCATGCTAAATGTACTCGTACATATGCTATATTAGTATTTCTCATATACCTCACATCCTACTGCTTCTTGATTTATTCTCATATATTTCATATCATAAATTTCTTGTAATTTAGACATTCATGGTCCCCTAGACTCCTGCCGTAAATTCGACAGCATAACGGATCAGGTCCGTTTCCCCATGAATAGTGCCAGCTCTCACGGGTAACTCAGTCATAACAACATAATCAACTTAACACATATATATCAATATCAAACTGGCCATCCTCAACTCAAACTTTATACGTTTCCGTAATACTTGTGAAATTTTCAATTGGGTCACTTTGTGAAACTATCACTTTGGCCATTCTGCTACCTTCTATTCGGTCCTGCCCGAATTTCATATGATCCACTTTTATTTCTATTCAACTCATTTAGATCTGAAATTTGGATATATCATAGCTCTATATGTCTACTTTCTAACCCCTTTTGTCCCATATCATTTTGATCCATATAACTCAAGATATTTAAATCTTGCCTCAACTCGTTCAGTCACTAACCCGAGTTACACTCCTGGAAGTATAAATTCACTAAAAATCGAAACTAAACTCAAATCATGCGAAATCAGTCTCATATTGAAACTAACAGGACAACCTTTCATTTGCCACAAGTTTCACTCCATTTGCTTAAGTATACCTCGAGTTATAAGTCCTGAAAGTCTACCTTTCTGAACTACTCTATTTTGGCCTAGATTGGACATAGGACAAATTTTTCAAATCACTGGGAACAATTGGGACCATAACAAGCTTAGAATCTTATATTGGGGTGTTCCCCTGTGTGTAAGCTTTCTAACAAAATTAGTTTCACTCGATTTGGAGTTGTATAGGGTGAGTTATACCCTCCTCATTTCGCCCTGCTCGGATGAAAATCCTGAACCCTAAGTCAAACTTCAAAAATTCGTATCTCCCTCAATACTAATCCAATAACCTTATATGATATATCTATGGAAAGCCCTGAATGTCTACTTTCATCTAAAAATGGTTTCATCAGATTTGACCAATTGTAGGCGATGCCGTACACTCCGTCGTACGGACTGCTGTGGAATTCTCACTCAGGCAGCATCCCAACCCATCCATTTCTTCTAATTTTCTCCTTCTAATCATAATTCTAATTCAAAATCTACTATGAATTTAATCATAATCCATCATAATACATCCAATAATTCATCACATACACAAAGAAGAATTCAATCTCATGCAATCATAGGGCAAGGAATTTAAGAGTAGAAGTAGAATCCTACCTCTTTGGAGTATGATTTGAGCTAGGTGCTGAAACTTGGAGTGTTAGAGCCTTACTAAGCTTGAAGGAGTAATGGAGTTGGAGAAGAGAAAAGAGAGCTGAACAAGGGAGAGGTAACGTGAAGATGAGGCTGAAGGAGGGAAAGAGATGAGTTTATAAGCTTGAGGTGGTAGTTAACTTGGAGGGCTTTGATTGGCTGAACTTCTTGTGGACAAAAATTTTGCTACGTCTCCCTTTTAGTGGAACTTACCGCCATACTATTTGAAATCGGAACTCGTACTCTTTATAAAGTCGGAAATCGTGTAATCCCAGTTGAAACTGCAGCTGAAGTCGTATGTCGTAACTCGTCCTATCTCGTTGTGACTTGAGGAAATCTTGTATCAAGGTCGGAGGTCGGAAGTCATGCAGCTGGCAATCCTATAATCTTGGAACTCCCTATTTGAACAAGGGAATGCCAATGTTGGATGTAAAATCGGATATCGAAACTCCTAGTTCAAAGTCGGGACTCCTTGTAATAAACTCATATATCGGAACTCGGGTGATTCGAATCTCATTTCCAAACCCAAGTACTTAAACTCGGAAATCGGGAATTATAACACAGTGTGGTTGGTGAAATCGGAAGCCGAGTATATTTTCCTTGAGACATGAAGTCGGATCTCATAGAATTACGTTCATGTGTTCGGACTTCAAGGTTAAACTCGAAAGTCGTGAAAATAATCCAGACGAAGTCGGAAGTCGTACAGGACATGAAGTCGAGAATTCAGCAAGACTAACTTGGAACTTGGGAATAGTCCTCTTATCTGAGTTTCAAAGGTGAACTCGAAAATTGGCCAAAATGAATTCGGAACTCGGAAATAGTCATCCTATTGAAATCCAAAGGTGAAGTCGGAAATTGGGATTGATCAATCCTGATGACGAAGCCGGAACTTGGAAATCAGGATGTTACAATATCTAAAGTCTTTTGGACACCAAAATGCCCCATTAAATTCCTTTCATGTGGCTCTCTCACAAACAACTCTCTAATGGAACTTTTAGGCTCACATGACCTTTTCCTTTTAAACAAATAATCCTTATGCCTAAAGTACCCTTTTTGGATAGCATGCATACAATTCTTATAAATTTGAGAAAAATCTGGATCATGCTCATACAATTCTTTTATATGTTCAAAACCAATGAATTTAGTTTCAAAAGTAGAAAACAGAGCATACCTTCTTGAAAGCGCATCAGTAACCACATTAGCCTTACCTTTCTTATGCTTGATCATATAGGAAAATTGCTCAAAGAACTCAACTCACTCGGCATGCCTCTTATTCAGCTTACATTATCCTTTTAGATACTTTAAGGACCCATGGTCACTATGAATCACGAATTTCTTAGGTAAAAGGTAATTCTGCCATGTTTATAATGCCCTTACTAATGTATACAACTCTATCATATGTGGGATAGTTAAGAACAACACAATTTAGTTTTTCACTAAAATAAGTAATTGGGTGCCTTTCTTACATCAAAACAGCCCCTATCCCCACATTGGATGCATCACATTCAATTTCAAAAGATTTGGCAAAATTAGGCAATGCAAGAATAGGTGCATGAGTTAATTTGTCCTTGAGTGCAGCAAAGGTTTACTTTTGTTTTTCACCCCATTTAAATCTCGCATGCTTTTTAATCAGTGCATAGCTAGGGTACTAAAATCTTTGACAAACCTCCTATAAAAACTAGCTAAGCCATGGAAGCTTCTTATCTCACTTACATTTTTAGAAGTTGGCCACTTTTGAATGGCTTTCACCTTCTTTTGATCAACCTACACACCTTGAGAACTAACCACAAAACCAAGAAAAACTACATAATCTATACATAAAAGACATTTTTCCATGTTGACATACAATTTCTCATGCCTAAGAGCTTCCAAAACACTCCTCAAATGCACATGATGATAATCATAGGATTTGCTATAAATTAAAATGTCATCAAAATAAACCAAAACAAATTTCTTGTGAAACTCCCTTAACACATGGTTCATCAATCTCATGAAGGTGTTAGGAGCATTTGTTAATCCAAATGGCATGACTAACCATTAATACAAGCCATATTTAGTTTTAAAGGTTGTTTTCCATTCATCTCCTTCTCTAATCCTAATTTGATGATATTCACTTTTAAGATCAATTTTGAAAAACACACAAGCACCATGCAATTTATCCAAAAAATCATCTAATCTAGGAATGAGATGTCTATACTTTACTATGATATTATTAATGGCTCTACAATCAGTGCACATCCTCCTAGTTCCATCTTTCTTAGGCACTAGAATGACTAGAACTACACACAGACTTAAACTTTCTTGCACCCACCTTTTTTGCATCAATTCTTCAACTTGCTTTTGAATCTCCTTGGTTTCTTGGGGATTACTCCTATAGGTTGGCATATTAGGCAATGAAACTCCTGGAATGAGAGCAATTTGATGTTCTATATCTCGTAGAGGGGGTAGCCCGTGAGGTACCTCCTTGAAAAAAATATCTTCAAATTCTTGCAACAAAGAAGAAACTTCACAAGGAAGAGAGTTAGTAGCGCCTGCTTCATTTAATTTACTTTCCTTACTCAAAAGTAAAGCATTGGTTTTTTCATTAGCATAGCCTTTTTCACCTCTTTTTCTTTAATAAATAGATTTTGTAATTTTCTCTCTTTTTTTTCACTCTCTTTTTCCTTTTTCCTTTCACTCTTTTTTTCTTTTCTTTCCTGTTTTCTTTTATCTCTCTTTTTGGATTGATCCTCACCAACCTCTCTTGAAAACAAAAAGGCAAGAATAGTCTTGCGCTCTTTATGTACAAATGAAAATTTTTTTGTGTACCTATTATGCAGAGCTTTCTTATCATACTGTCAAGGTCTACCAAGAAATAAATGGCAAGCCTCCATAGGCACCACCTCACACAAAACTGCATCATCATACTTCCTTATGAAAAATTCCACCTCCATTTGCTTATTTATAGTCATTTCACCATCCTCACTAAGCCATTGAAGCTTATATGGCCGTGGGTGTGGCTTAATCTCCAAATTCAGTTTTGAGACCATCCTTGCACTAACAACATTAGTGCAGCTCCCTCCATCAATAATTAAAGAATAAATTTTTCCTTGGATGATACACCTTGTATGGAATATATTTTCCCTTTGGCTTTCATCCAAGTCCTTTACTTGGCTGCCCAACAACCTCCTCACCATGAATAAATCTCCTTTGGTTGCTATCTCCTCCTCATACTCATCTTCATTAGTTGGGGCAGATTCGGACGAAGGCTCACTAGTGATTTCTCCATTGTCTTTGAGAAGCATAGTCTTCTTGGTTGGGCATTCGGATGCTATGTGTCCTCCCCCTAAACACCGGAAATGTTATTTCACTACTTGTTTTCTTAGGAACCACATTGGACTTGTTTTGTGTCATTTGAAGGGTAGTTGTGGATGTAGTAGAAGAAGTAGCTCCCTCCTTCTTGGATTTGTCCTTCCAACTTATAGAATTGAAGTTAGAAGAGCTTCTTCTCATGGTGCCTTTCCTCTTAAGTTGTTCCACCTTAATAGCTTGATGCACTAAGTCCTCCAACTCAACATAATTATGCAACTCCACCACATCTCTAATATCACTATCTAGCCCCTATAAGAATCGAGCCAAAGTAGCCTCTTGATCTTCATTAATATTGGCTCTTATCAAGTCCACCTCCATCTCCTCATGGTACTCATCTACATTCTTGTTGCCTTGAGTAAGTCTTTGGAGTGTGCAAGTCCCTAAGGTAATGGGATGGGACAAATCTCCTTCTCATTAACCTCTTCATTTCAACCTAAGTATCGACCAAAGATTCTTCATATCTAAGCCTTTCCTTTTGTAATTGGTACCACCAAATGAGAGTATAGTTCGTGAACTCCATGGCTGCCACCTTCACCTTTCTATCTTCAGTACAGTTGTGGCAAGCAAAAAGTTGCTCAATCTTCATTTCCCACTCTAAATATGCCTCCGGATCACTTTTCCCTTTGAAAGAGGGAATGTTAAGTTTTATTTTGTCCTCCCTAGCATCACCCTAATTATCTCTTCTCCTCCTTCCATCAAGCCTCCTTCTACCTCCGTCATCATCATGATGTCCTTTATTTTCTAACTGCTCAATTCTCTCATATAACTCCTCTGTATGCTTCCTCATTATCTTTTATATTTGAGCTGTAATAGCCTCCACTAATAATCTATTGTTTCCCTTGGGAGGAAAGTTACTATCACCACCTATTCCTGCTATAATTCAAGTAAAAAAAAAAAAAAAAAGAAAAGTGAAAGCAATAAGACCTCACCACACTTCTCACATGTTTACATTCTTAGAGATATATCACTCATGTTTGTTGCACTCAAAATTGACTTTTATGTAATATACTCTCTTGTCTTTTACTACCCCAGTGCTCTTGTAGGCTCTTTAATGGAATCACAGGCCAATTCAAAGAGCAACTTCAAAAACCCTTATGTCAAATCACAAAACAAACATGAGCTCAAACAAAAGAAACTCTAAGACAAAACTTTTAAGAGCTAAAAGAGACAAGCAAGAAAAACCAAACAAGGACAAGCACACTCGAATCAAAGGCCAAACAAGACAAGAGCAAGCTAAAGTTTTGAAGAACAAGAAGAAACAAGCCACTGTTTTAACCTTTTTTTTTTAAATTCTATTTTTTTTCTAATCTGTTCTTAATGATTGTAGATAAATAGACCAAATGGAATCACATCAAAACAAGCACATATTTAACAACTAAACATCAAACTAACAAATCCTAGAAAGATTAAAACGAAACAATTCCTAAGAACATCAAGAACACATGATGAACATTTAGCACCTTTTTTTTTATCGACCCACTAATCCAATGTAACATCAAACAAAGACAAAAATGGAGATTAGAAGAATATCACGAAATTAAGCAAAAAGATGAATCAAACAATGACTCAAAAAAAAAAAATCGCAACATTGCACCAGACTGAGTTCGGAAAAATTCACTGTATTTCAAACTAGAAAATTTTGACTGCAATGATTCAAAAATGAGATGAAAGATGAGACTCTAAACTTCAGAAAAGACCCAAGAAACTCCGAAATATGATATGCAAAACTCTAGATATGAACCAAAAAAAACTAACCAATTCTGCAACTCAAAAAAGCTGGCTTTGATTACCACATATTATGATTCATGCTCCATGAACCCTAGTTTCGGATCTATTTGGGTTGGAATTGAATCAAAAAGAAATAAAAATCACAAACGATTGAAGAGGCGAGGAATGGAACTAGTTGGAGGGCGTCACAATCAAGGATGATTGATAAGTCAAAGGTGATCACCACAAGAGCAATTGGATACTCTTGATAAGACATAGGGTTCCAAGCAAGAACCAAAGAGACATTCTCACAAAAAAAAAAAAAGGTTTCTGATTTGAATTCAACCAAAATCCCCTTTTAAAAGGTGTTTACAAGGTTTATAAGATAAACTAATGTTCAGTAAGTAGGCTGCAACACTTAGCCCAAGATTAAAACATATACCTATTAAAAATAAGAAAAGTCTGAACAACTAGAAACAAGTGATGGGCTGTACGAAAATTAACAAACCCAATTACATTATTACTAATTTAAAATTAATAAGCCCAAAGATATAATTGAGCTGGATTAGCAACATGAATACAGTAGACTAGTCTTGAGTCTTTATCTTCTTGAATGGGCTTTGCCTCAAACAAATTTGAAATTATTTGGCCCAAAGCTTCGTTAGCTCTCTTTAATTTGGATCTAGTCTTTGGTCCACCAAGTCCTTCCAAAGGATCTCCTCCTTGCCTTTGTTTGCTTGAGTCTAATTTATCTTCCATGATCACATCTATGGAGGCTTGGATGGCTATTGCTTGGTTTGGGTGGTTGAGGTGGCGGGTAGTAGGGGTGGGAAGCAGGGGCAGGAGGCGAGTGGTGGCTATGGTGATGAGTGGTTTGGATGATAATGATAATAGATGATTAACAATGGTGACGGTGATGGGTGGTTTGGGATTGTAAAATGAGTTTGTTGAGTTTACTGTTGTTGATGAAGGAGGAAAGGTGGGTGGTGGAGGAGGAAAAGGGAAAGAGGGCGATGGAGAAGTAGAAAGAATATTTTTAAAATATTCTATTTAATTTTAAATTTTTGTAATGGTTGTTAACGTTAGGAACTTGATTATGAAATTTTGTTTAATATAAGAATCTGATTACAAATTTTTAAACTATAAGGATTTAACTGAAAATTGAGTAAAATTATAGGGATTTATCGAATAATTAAACATATAATTTATTATTAGAATAATTTGAAATATAATTTATTATTACAATTTTTTGTTTATTATATATATTTCTATTATAGAATAATGTTTAATCAAATATTGTTAATTAGTTTACAATAAAAATCCTGGTAATTATGCCATGCTTTGTAGGCTACAAAATGCTATTTTGATACAACTAAGATTGAGGGATCAACGTGGAAGAGAACAGCAATGCAGTTACGCCTGAAAGCAACATTGTTGCTGGTAATGTACACAGAAGTTTGAACTTAAATCCATGTGAAATCTACTACAAGCCCTCCTTGGGTTTCTGTTAAAATCTATTACAGCATCTGCATCTGCGGTCTAGTAAATAATGAATTGAGTACTTTAATTAGAAAGCTCGAATTTGCATATAAGATAATTCAATGGCATGTTTGGAATACATGCGATAATCATGGATGATGTTCTCTTCAGAAATATATAAACAAATCCTTCATTATTTTAGAAATGTGTAAGATAAGACTTTCTAGTAGCATCAATTTTCTATGTGCACGCATTTGCAGATCAGCACTAACAAAGATTGATTATAATACAGAAAATTTGAATGGATACAGATCAGCATCAAGCAGCTCCGTTTCAGAACAAGCATAGTCACCTGCCCTTATGAACAAAGCTGCTGCCTCTTGGCTTCGGCCATACGTCCAAAAACCAAATAGTTATAAATGATTTGCACACCGTTCTACCAATCTTATTGGTCCCTAATGTGAAAGCAAAGAGACCTATAGAATCGGACAACTTAAACAATCCCACTGTTGAAGGAAAAAGAAAAAAAAAAAAGTTATGCAATTAGATTCGTTCGTTTTCTTTCTTTCTTTCTTTTTTTCGATAATTGAAGAAGAACTCGACATTTTTCAAGAATAGAGCGGTATTATATCATAGTATCTCAATGATAAGAGAGCTCCTACAAGTATTCCGAAACTCTCTTATAAAGAATAGAATACAATAAAATAAAGTATACACAAATAACATATTCTAATATCAACCAAAAATATACATCTCAATTAATCTATTCTTGATATCTCCTGTTCGTAAGGAAAGGTGACTATGCTTGTTCTAAAACAGAGCTGCTTGATGCTGATCTGTATCCATTCAAAATTTATGTATTATAATCAATCATTGTTAGTGCTGATCTGCAAATGAGTTCACATAGAAAATTGATGCTACTAGAAACTCTTATCTTTACACACTTCTAAAATAATAAGGGATTTGTTTATATATTTCTGAAGAGAACATCATCCATGATTATATCATGTATACCAAACATGCCATTGAATTATCTCGAATGCGAATTCAGCTTTCTAATTAAAGTACTCAAGTTCTTTCAAAACAAAACAATATGGTGCTTTGAAAGAACAAGGATTTTCTTTTATACTGTATCGGTTCATCAATATGAAATGATTTAATTTTAATATATTATTAATATAAAATTTTTTTATACAGTTATTTAATTATACGTTATTGATTTTTATAATAATTATCTTAAAAACATATCTTTAATTAAATGTAATTAGTTGAAAATGTAAAATATTTTACACTGATGTTATAGCACTATTAATGTCATATTAACTAAGAAAAAATTGTTAGTCTATGTCATTTAAAATTTACCATACGTATGTGGCTACAATTGCTTTTCCATAAAACTACTTTTTTTTAATTATATTATTTGATATCATGAATACATAATAAAAATAATTCAATTTTAATGTTATTTTCAGTCTAAATTTTTTTTACATAGTAATCTAAGTATGTATTACTATATAAGTAAAAGTATTTAATTATTATAATCATTATCTCAAAAGTAAGAAATATTATAATATATATAATTGGATAATAATATAAAACTTTTTACACCTATAATATATTAAAATTAATCTTCAATACAAAATAATAACATTTTCCTAGTATGCAAACACCTAAAAATTTCTCAACCAATCTTATAATATAACAAGGCCATCCTTTTCAGTAGTAAAATAAATGTTTCGTCAAAAACAATTAAAAAATTGTTCAAATCCAAATTGTATTTGTTAGTAATATATTTTAGGATATTTAAAAGAATGACAAAAAGGTGGTCGACATGTCACAATTAATCTGCAGCATTTACACACGTAAACCAAATCATAGGCTGATAAGAGGGATCAGCATATTCTGCTCAGATACTCTTCCTCATTAGTCGTTATCTTCCATTTCTGTCTATAAATTCATGTATCTCACAAAATACCAGTCCATAATTGTGCCATCCAATTAACCATAAAAACCACAGTCCCTTTCCCACTAACTCTTGTGAAAAAGAAAAGAAGAGGCCAAAATGGAGTCTAAGGGGTCCTTCTTGATTAAGCTTCTGCTGCTGCTACAGTGTTTGTCGGTTCTCTGTGTTTCACAGGATTTTGATTTCTACTACTTTGTTCAGCAGGTAATGTAACATGTCATTGAATAAATTAAAGGTCGGGCTTTGAGTTGAAAGGAATCTATTGATAATCAAATTGTTACTTTTGGGATTTTGCACTTGCAGTGGCCAGGATCATACTGCGACGCTCAGAATGGTTGTTGCTACCCAACAACTGGGAAGCCTGCTCCAGATTTTGGCATTCATGGCCTGTGGCCTAATTACAATGATGGCTCATACCCATCTAACTGTGATCCTAGCAACCCTTTTCAGCAATCTAAGGTACTTCATTCTTCCCCCACCGAATTTATTTTGTTTGATCTTATAGTCTGTAAAGTTGTCTTTTTATTGATCATAACATTCTTATATTCCAAGCTCATCATTAACAGTCAAATAATTGGACAAGCTGCACAATGCAGTCTGTTCATAATTGGATAACATCGAAGGGGCTAGTCTCCTATATGTGCAAATCATAGTTCCAATCCCAGCTGGGACTGGTGTTGGTAGAGGTGACCACTTTTAATATCAGCCGTATCTCGAATAGAATTGTCTCCAACAAAAGGATACACGTGGAAAACCAAGTAAAAAAGGATAATTTGTCAATATGAATATAATAAGTAGTACATAAATTGCTAGGATTATTTTTTCTTTGTCCTCCTGCTCACAACATTTGAACCAAAAGGATGAAGCTTTACTGTCCCATTAATCACTGTCTACAGATGAATACAATACTCCTTCATCCAATTTACAAGTCATAAATTGTGTGTGTCTTTTTGTTCCCTCACAAGAAAATCGCTTTCTGATGTTGAACTTTACGTGGTGGCAACGTCAGCTTGTCCTCTTTCTATGTGTCTCCATTCAAACTTGCAAGTTTATTGTAATCTTCAATTGAATATTCGTGCCATAATTGCTCAGCAGAGAACAGCTTAAATAACTAATAATAAAAAAGATTCATTATAACCTCAGAATGTATTTTAATCCTAAAAGTTTTCTGTTTCTGTGATGATGATTAGTTCATTCATTTAAATCCTAAAATGTTCTCTGTTTCTATGATGATTAATGATTAATTTAGCACTAACCTGTCTGTTGTGCATATGATGACAGATATCAGATCTGACTAGCAGTTTGCAAAAGAATTGGCCGACACTAGCATGCCCAAGCGGCAATGGGATACAATTCTGGACTCATGAATGGGACAAACATGGCACTTGTTCTGAGTCAGTCCTTAACCAACATGACTATTTTGAAGCAGCTCTCAACCTGAAACAAAAAGCTAACCTCCTTAAAGCTCTTACAAGCGCAGGTACATATTCATAACCCAAAAGGATACCTCTAAAATTAGCTGTCTCTAAATTAAGCTAGTAAATGTCTGTCCATTCTTGGATAAATTAGTAAATTGATATTATGATGTATTTTATTAATCTAAGAATAAAGTAGATACACCTTTACTTTCTCACTTTCGAGTATTTGAGTCCATCAGAACCGGCTTCATTTCCCTGGTACTTTTTGTAATTTGATAGAAATGCTCTTACCAAATTATTGAGAAACATGCATTTGCTGGCAGGTATACAACCAGATGGGGGATCCTACAGCTTGAGCAGCATCAAAGGGGCTATAAACGATGCAATCGGGTTCACTCCATTCATTGAGTGCAATGTGGACTCATCTGGCAACAGCCAGCTATACCAAGTTTACTTGTGTGTGGACACTTCTGGGTCAGACTTCGTTGAGTGCCCTGTGTTCCCCCATGGCAAATGTGGGTCCAACATTGAGTTCCCTTCATTTTAAATACCTGGGAATGAGTAGAATATGACAGTATTCTCTTCTTGTTCATTTAATGATATTTGCTTGACATTGTTGTTGTTGTTGTCGTCCTTTTCAAATCCAATAGTGATCAATTGAACCTGTGCTTTATTTAATAAAAAAGTATATATTAATCCTGCCAACGATAGCGAAATTTCATTTTCAAAGTTGCGTTAGAATATGCTGTTAAGAAGTGAGAAATTGAAATTAGTACACTTGTAGATAGGGCGTAAAAATGGCCAAACCTATTAGACTGGTCCGTTTACCAATTAAAATTAGGTGGATTAGGTTTAAAAGTTTTTTGATTCATTTAAATTAATTTATTTTTAATCTGTAGGTTAAATAGACCAACCCATCAGATAAATGGATTGGTTTATTTATTCGTTTATTTATTTATTTTTAAAGTTATCTCAATGTATTTTCCAACTAATTAGTCCAACAACCCATAATATGTGAAGACTCAACTCATCTGAATTTGATTCATTATATAATACTATAATAATAAATAGGTTAATGTGTGATTTTTCTTCTTGAGAAAAAAGAGAATTTGATACTATATTTTTGGATTCTTGTTATGCAGTTATCTCATTTTTTGGTTGAATGTTTCATTCTATTTCCATATACAGTCGGTTTTATGGATTTGAATTGCCAAGGAGTAAAAAAGATTAAGTATAAATTTTTATTTTTTGTTAGTGGATTAAGTGTAAATTTATAAAAAAATAAAAAAATAAATAGGCCATCCCATTTGAGCTTACAAGCTGGCTTTAAATAGACCGGCCATCATATAAATGATCTATGAGTTAAATGGGTTAGAAAAATTAAACTGGCTAATTCGACTTGTTTGACAACTCTACTTTCAGACCTACATATATAATAGTAACAACCAGTGATTTGGTCTTTTCATACCATGAAAAAAATGTTAAAAAAATATACCTTGTTACAATATTGTAATTTTAATCCAAATTTAGGGTTCATTTATTTGTATTTAGTATAAAATGAAGTACTTTTTTTTTAAATTTTTTTAAAAAAATATTTATAAAATTTTTAATAATATTTGTTTGTGTTTCTAAGAAAAAAGCAAAAGCAGAAAATAATCAATTTTTTTGCTTTTTTGAGAAGCAAATAGGGAGTTACTTCTCGCAGAAGCAGAAGCAGTAGAAGAAAGAAAATGTTGCTCCTTAAAATTTGCAACCACTTTCTTTCCACTCAATTATGATTTTATCCTTAAAACTTTTAAAAACTACCACTCTCTTCTCACTCTCATTTTCTCTCTCTCCATATCCTTAATTGCAATTTTATTTAATAAAGTATTTTTATATTTATCACATCCAAATAATTTCATAACTTCTAATTTTAATAAAAAATACTTATACAATCATATTCAAACATAAAATAATTTTTTATTTTTATTTCTACTTCTACTTCTATCTTTTAAGAAGTACTTCTCCTAAAATTTTAATCAAATGGTCCTTAATATGCGGAGTTTCCATTACTTATAATTGTTTAAAATTAATCCTCCCAATTGTTCACCGAAAAAAAGCCAAGAACACGGCTATTTGGTACGAAATCAATAGTACGAACCATTAGATGAATGACGTGGACCAATGAAATTGATCAAGACATAACTATTCATGAATAGGTTCAAAATAAAAACGACTTTTACTGTAGCGAGAGTTTTAAATTCGTATGTCATTCCAGGAATTTTGCTTGTACAAACCAGCATTACTCAAAAAGTTAATCCTCTCAATTACACATATATGTAAAATTAATCCTGCCAATTAAATTACTGAATATACTATCACAGTAATTAGAAGCAAATGGAAGGGCTCTCGTGCATTGAGAAGCCTATTCGCAAGACATGAAAGAATATGATTGATATGGTTTCAAATTACCCATGCGGTTCTGACTTGTAATAGCAAAAATTAGAGACAACATTGCTTGAGGTGTTCACATCTAGGCTCGACCATGCTTCGATCACAAGTACCACCAGTACAGGATGTTTATAGAAAACCCAAAATATATATATATATATATATATATATATATATATATATATATATATATATATATATATATATATATGAGTGTCATATAAGAGGAATGGTTAATTGTGAGAGTAAGAGGGATAAATTTTGACTGTTGGATCTTATATAAATAGTTAAGATTAAAACATAAAGTTACATGACTTTTTTAAGTGATCATGTGGCTTTTAAACAACATTAAATCTTGACCTTCTATGTATAGTTATAGGGCCCATATTTACTCCTCTCATTAATTGTTAGAGTGAGAGGGATAAATTTTGATCATTGGATCTTATATGAATGGTCAAAATTAAAACATAAAGTCACGTGACTTTTTTAAGTGATCATGTGACCTTTAAACAACTTTAAATCTTGACCATCTATATGTGGTTATATGACCCAGATCTACTACTCTCACTCTCTCATAATAAATCACTTCTTTCATGTGATACGTTCCATATATATATATATATATATATATTGCAAAGAAATACAATTTCTTTTCTTGTTAGTAATAACCCAAAAAAAAATTATTAAATATAGTTTCTTTTTTTTGGTAGTAACAAAGTAATATAGTTTATATAGCTAGTTTATATACCTGCAATTGCGATTATCTTATCATTGGAAAATTCTTTAAGATTATAATATTACAACGTTAATTATGGTAAAGATCATAATTTGAGTTTGCCTTGATGTCTCCTTGCACTGGGTTCTCCACGCTCTGCTAGGGTTTCTATATACTAATAGCATCAGTGCTTAGTACGTGGGAGTGAGTGTCTTATTTTGTGTAAGGAGTGTCATCTTGATCAATAGATCATCAATGTATGGTAAGTTTCAACGACTGGAGTTGGTGTTAGGCGGAATGGCAGGGCAAATCATTAGTAAGTGTAAACACTTATGTCTCTTAAAGGAGGAATTGAAGGAGGTAGAAGTGTGAGTAGAGAGCAGAGAGTTTCAGAGGGAAGGATCAGTTTTGAATAGTATCTAGACTTCTTTCCACGAGGCCTTTCAACCAAAAGGCTTGGGGTGGAACTATGGAAGGAGTGTGACGACCGGCTAAAGAGTTGGATTTTAGGAAGCGAAGCGATAATGTTAGGTTGTTTGAGTTTCAGTCGAGGCATGATCGAGATCTGATGGTGGAAAGGAGCCCTCGATTTTTTGACAAAAACTTATTGATGATATAAGAGTATGATGGAAAAATAAGATCGTCTCTCATCAGCTTTCATCATGTAGAATTCTAGTTCCGGTGTTAGATCTTCCACTTAAAGCATCGACAAAAGAGAAAGGAATGCAGATTGGAGCAACAATACGGAAGTATGTAGCAATTGATATGGATGGGGAGGGACATGTAAAAGGTGACTATTTGTGAATCAAGGTAAGAGTTGATGTTATAAAACCCCTTTGTTGTGGTGTGATGCTGAAAGTGAATGGGGAGAATAAAGCACAATGGTTCTTTGTTTGTTATAAGAGATTCTCTAGTTTCTGCTATGCATATGGTTTAGTAGGCCATGTTCATGAAGAATGTGAAGTGTTGTCAGAGGAAATGATTGTAGTAGAATTGTAATAGGAGATTGTGTATGTTGGAAACGGGATCATATAATATGTCGGGGTTAATCCAAATATACTAGGGGGCAATGAATTAGAAGGAGCAATCTCCATTGAGGCTTTCTATAGCGTACTCAACTAATAGTGGAGCAAGTAGTTGAAACAAGAATAATGAGGAAACTGGACATAATAATAAAGAGATGCCTAAGGTGTCAAGTGCAGTCCCTAGTGGAAGGGTTACACAAAATGATACTCTGAGAGTGGAGACAAAAGGCGATAGCCAAAAGGATAAAGAGGTGGGTAAAAAATGTAGCACATGGGTGGAAGTCAACCGAGAGGTAGTGGAGGGGGCGAAGCATAATGCTGTGACAACCCAAAAGAGGAGGCAAAAAGATATAGAGATTGATGATGGTGAGATATTGACTAAAGTTCAAAAGAAAGGCCACCAAGACAATGAAGTGTCAATGTTAATGATGAGACTTGTGGAGTAGGCACACTGAGAGCCATGAAGATCCTACTTTGGAACTACCTTGGTCTCAGGAACCCACAGGTAGTTTCAGCACTACGCCTCTTGGTGAGGCAAGAAAGACTCGATTTGGTGGTTCTGATGGAAACAAAATCATTTGTAGTAGAGCTTGAGAAAACAAAGTAGAAACTGGGATTTAGACATGGTTTACGTGTTAGGGTGAAGGGTAAGAGAGAAGGTTTGGGTTTGCTATGGGAAGATGAGATGAATTAGAAGTGAAATCTTATAATCTGAATATTATTGATTGTCATATTTTAAGTGAGGTTGGTGAAGTACAGTGGCATTTTAGCCTTTTCTATGGGGAACCCATAGTGGGTAAAAGAGATCGAACATGGCAATTACTAAAGGACATGAATAATTCGATTAGTCTTCCCTGGGTGGTAAGTTAGGATTTTGATGAAATTCTTTATCCTCATAAGAAAATGGGGGTGCAATGTCCAGATCGTCAAATGGAAGCTTTTAGGGAGACCCTTGATGTGTGTGGGTTGATTGATTTAGATTTTGATGGATATCACTATCCACGTAGTAATGGAAGAGCGGGAGATGGCAATGTCCAAGAGAAATTGGACTAGTTTGTAGCAAAGTATTGGTGGCTAAATATGTTTACAAATGCCCAGGTTACCATTTATATTCAACTCATTCAGACCACAACCTTAT
This sequence comes from Pterocarpus santalinus, assembly GCA_031439595.1. Taxonomy (NCBI): domain Eukaryota; kingdom Viridiplantae; phylum Streptophyta; class Magnoliopsida; order Fabales; family Fabaceae; genus Pterocarpus; species Pterocarpus santalinus. Next base: position 19,860,548 of record CM062531.1, read on the forward strand.
CATGGTGAATACTGATCCTTCTAGTGTGTTAATGGCTAGTGAGAATCAGGAAAGGCCATTTAGATTTGAAAAAATATGGTGGGGAATGTGGGCAATGGGGCAAGCATTAAAGATGGTTGGAGTCATTGGATAGAGGAGCAGGGATTATCTAATGTGACTCATAAGATTGCCACTATAGGGGAAATGTTGAAACACTAGAACAAACATGAATTCGGGCACTAGGATGTCATTTGAGAGAAGCGAATAAGGAATTAAAGAAGCTTCGGGAATGCCTCGCTACAATAGATAATGTGTGCCGAACTCAAATTCTTAAAGAAAAAATCAATGAATTATTGTAGAAAGAAGAAATAATGTGGTTATAATGTTCTTGGGTGCAATGGTTGAAAAAAGGTAACCAAAATACTAAGTTTTTTTTCCAAACAAGAGCTTCTATGAGAAAGAAAAAGAATAAGATCAACAGATCAGATGAACCTGGTAATTGGCATACTTAATATAAGGATATTTATGGTGTGGCTTAGAAGTGTTTTTGGGAATTGTTCAGTATGTCAAAACCCACAGGGATTTATGAATGTGTAAGGAGCATTGACAATGGTTTGATAGAGGAGTTGAAACTATTTCTTGACAGCTTGTTTACTACAATGGAAGTTAGTAAAGCAATTCATCAGATAGTTTCTCTTAAGTCTCCTAGTCCAAATGGTATGCCTACTTTATTTTATGATAAATATTGGGATATTATTGGATCTAATGTGACGAAAGCGGTTCTTAATTTTTTGAATCATGGTGATTTTCTTGACGAGATTAATCAAACTTTCATTATTCTTATTCCTAAGATCCAAACATTTCAAATTATGACTCAATTTAGGCCCATCTCATTGTGTAAGTGGTTTATAAAATTATTAGTAAGGTTTTGGCTAATAGACTCCAAGTTGTTTTGCCTTCTCTTATTTCATGATCTCAAAGTGCATTTGTGTGGAATAGATATATCACGAAGAATGTCTTTATAGCATACGAGCTTGTTCATGCTCTAAGAGATCAGAGAAGAAGGGACACATGGCTTGGAAATTGAATATGAGTAAAGCCTATAATAGAGTGGAGTGGTCTTTCTTGGAAGTGGTGTTAAGGAAGATGAATTTTGGATCTAGGTGGGTGGATAGGGTGATGCATTGTATATAGTCAATTTCTTTTTCTATCTCTCTGTGTGGCTTTACAAGTGATTTTTTTAGACCACTAAGAGGATTATCACAAGGTGGCCCACTTTCCCCTTATCTTTTTGTTATTTGTACAAAAAGCTCTTTCCTCATTACTGTATAAGGTAATGAGTAATCATGCTTTATTTGGTCTAAAACTAACAAGGATTGCACTTATGATTACTTATCTTTTCTATGTAGATGATAGCTTGATTTTTACTAGAGCCAACTCTAATGATTGTGCTGCCATTATGGATGTGCTTAAACTTTATGAAGATTCATTAGGCCAAGCTGTGAATTTTGATAAATTGACTCTATATTTTGGAGATAATGTTAGAAGACTTGTCTGAGAATAAATAATGGTAGCTTGTAATATCAATATGGTCGCTTTTTCTCAAAAATATCTTAGGCTGCCCACAATGATAGATAGATCAAGGAATAGATTGATGCAACTTCTTAAGGAGAGAGTTTCGAAGAGAATATAGAGATGGAAGGAGTAGTTGTTGCCAAAAAGGGGTAAGGAGTAAAGTGGTGACCCAAGCAATTCCAACCTATACCACATCATGTTTTTAAATACTAGTAACGATATGTAAAGAAATGGAATACATGATGTGTAAGTTTTGGTGGGGATCCTAAGAGAAGAAAACAAAAAATTCATTAGGTGAATTGGGAGAAATTATGTGCCAAAGGTGAAAGGAGGCATGGGGTTTCGTGACTTGAAAACTTTCAATTTGGCCATGTTAGCCAAACAAGGGTGGAACATTATTCAAAACCTAGAGCCATTGGTGACAAGAGTCCCTAAAGCTAGATATTTCCCATATTGGTCATTTATGGAAGCAAATTGTAGCGTGAATCCTTCCTATACTTGGCAGAGCTTGATGGAAGGGAAAGCAATTTTGAGGAAGGGCTTAGTTTAGAGAATAAAAGATGGAAGAAGTGTCAAGATTAGAACTAAGAATTGGATTCCTACTGCGCCACGTTTCAATATTCAAGATCCTGAGGTGGTTCCTGCACATTTGCAGTATGTGTACCAATTACTACTACATGATTCAAAGGAGTGGACCAGAGATATAATTGAAGGGAACTTTTTCCAACAGAGATACTAAGGCAATTCTAAATCTTCCTTTGAGTTAAAGCCAAACACAAGATAATATGTTTTGGTTCTTTGATGAAAGAGGAGAATTTTCAGTGAAATGTGAATATAAAGTAGCTTGGCAATCTTATTTATCACAATAGGCAAGAGAGGAATTCAGGGCTATGATGTGTTCGATACAATCAACCGGTTTGATAGCTAGTTGAAGGCATTATGGAAGGTAAAAAATTTGCTGTTTGGATGGAGATTGGCCAATAAAGTGTTACCCACTAAAGGAAGGTTAAGCTCAAAAGGGGTGATACTAAATGATAGATGTTATCTTTGTGGAGGTGCAGTGGAGAATCTCAGTTAACTATTTTTTTAATGCTTTTTTACAAAAGAAAGTAGTGATGGAGTCACATGAGGAAGATAGTCTTCACAAGTTTATGGGTGGAAGCTGGCTGGAGAGTCTACTAGCAGGATCATCAATATTGAGTAAGCATGATTGGGCCTGTTTGGTGTAGGTATAGGCTAGTATTTGGCGAGCAATGAATTTGGTTTGGCAAGGTAAGCTCTGCCCATCTCCATCTAATATTATTTGGTCGGCTATGCCCACAAGTGCAAAGGAACAACCTATAAGTAGTTTTAATGAATAAAGACAATCAAGATGGAAAGCTCCCCTTCCTGATCTATATAAAATTAATGAAGATCCAACAATTCAATCTCGATCAGGTACAACTAGTTTGGGCTTGGTAATAAGAGACAACGCTGGTCTATTTATGGTGGGTAGAAGTCCAACTCGGTCAAATTGTGAAGATCCTTATAGGGCTTAACTTCTTGCAGCTAGAGAAGGTCTTTTCTTTGCTTGGGAACTTGGGTTTAGAAAAGTGGTCCTTGAAAGTGACACACAGCAGGTTTATAGGAGTATTAGAGAATAGGTGGATGACCATTCCTACATTGTTTCCATTTTTATGGACATTTTTCTTTTCGCACCTTAGTTTGATTGCTTTGGTTGGGATTTTGTTCCAAGGATTTCTAATAGGGTAGTTGATGAGTTAGCTCATCGAGGTTCCTCCGAGGTTAATACAATAGCAGATCCTCCTGAGGAAATTGTATCCCTGTTATTTGAGAATGCTTGCAATGAATAAAAGGCTTGGATTTTTTTTTTTTTTTTTTAAATATTTCTTCTTCCTGCTTATCATCTCGAGTCAACAAAAAAAAAAAAATGCTTTCAGCGTGTAAGATTATCATCACAAGCATTGTAGTAGTTTTATTCCAGCATAGTAGGCTTAACAGCCAACTTTGATAAATAAATTGAAAAAATAAGGCTAAGAATAAAGGTGCGTTTGTTCCATATTTTAAAAAAAATGTTTTTGAAACTTAAATTTTATATATAATTAAAAAAATTGAAAAATAATTTTTTTAGAAGTTTTTTTTTTCAGTTTCTACAAAAAAAATTGAAAATAATTTTTTTAAAAAATCTGATTATTTTTAAAAAATTATCCAAACATATGAAAATTAATTTTTTTCGATGAAAAGTAATTTTTTACCAAAAAAATTTCAAACAAATACACCCTAATAATATATAGATTTAAAAAATAAGAAACTTATGGTAAAAGTTTCCTTACTTGCCCATTCCTAATATTTTCCAAACGCCAAATGGCTAATTGGTTTTTAGTTGCCCACGCTTCGGATGTCAAAATTCACATATCAAAAAGGGCGTTTGTTCATATCCACCAAAAAACTGAATTTACTTGAGAGAGACGCATTTGCAGTTACTGATATAATGATCACACTATTTTAAAAGGCGCAGAGCTATATTTATGTTTTTATCTGTTACCAATCCTGATAAAAATTACAGCTCATCTCTAATTTACTTCTTTTATTCTACGTCTGAACCTAAGGCCTCTAATCTTACTTTGCACCCGAATAATCTGAGCAATTCGAAACTCCTATGATTTATTTTATTTTTTTGATCTGATCCTCTAATTCACTTTAAATTCTTCTCCAGATATATATATTTCATAAAATATAAACTAATTACTATTGAGTAGTGTTATACGTCCTATAAGTTGTATTTAAATTATTACTTATGCCAATAATTCAAGTTAGCACGGTCTTATCATAGATTAAATGTTAAAAAATAGATTAAATCAAGAAATGGAAAAAAGTTTTGCTTTTAGTTGTGAATATTTTTTTATAAATTTTTTAAATTTTGATTAATGATGTTAAAATGCTGACTTGGACTACCACGTCATTCGGCACAAAAATTTTATTATAAATTTTGGGACATTTTTACTTTTTTAGAAATAATAGGTGAAATTATTTGAATAATTACTTAAATTTAACAGATGCAAGCAAATCTCTCTGGAAGTATTACATTTGGAACGTAATGGAAGGCAACAAACTAATAATTGATATAGTTAAAAGAATAACTCATAAACTATATGGCACTGAAATCTTAAATGATTGAATAGAATTGCCTCTAATAGAATTATCGGAGGATATCTAGGAAAAAAAAAAAAACTATATGGCACTACCATAAAATTACCCCATGTAATATATTGATTGATCTTACAAACATTAAAAGATGTATAATGCCCCACCTCAAACAATTTGAAATTTGACCCCAAAAATGTCCGTTCATCTATGTGCACCAATACATTCTCTGGAGCAAATATTTTTGAGACTGAAATCAATTTTGTTAGTTAAACGTAAAATTTAAAGCAGGTAGTTATTTGTAGCTATTTGAAGAGTTCAATTACAGCAGACTCTGGTTTATATTTCATATTTTATTTTTTGAAAGTAAATAGACATATTCTTATAAGTTGATCATAAACCCGATTTTATATTAGAGCCTTTTTTTTGAAAAAACAAGAAATGTTTTCCTTGGAGAAGAATATAATCTGACATCCCGCAATTACTAGCAAATGAAATAACGTGTCTTCTCACCATTATTGGCACATCCGAAACAAAGTTTTAGTCTCATACGGTATTCCATCCAGATCTAGATCCATATTATCCAGCATGCATGAGACACATAAGAATTGCTTTTCTGGAGCTGAAAATGTGGACGCTTCATGGTTGCTTCCCGCCTCTGAACACGGTAGCATCCAACTATAACACGTCAGTCGCTATCAATTTAACTAACTATACTTAATATATATCATATTAACCATAAACTAGTATATGAATATGCGATCTTTGTGGTCCACAACGAAAAGGGAAGATTTCAATTACTTTTTCTTGCATGCCAATTTTTAAAGGTTTTGAAATCAGAAAGTGTGCTTCCCAACTTATTCATGAGACATATATTAATGTGCATGAAAGTCTACCCAAAAAGAAAATGTGCACGATGAACATATAATTGAAAATGGCATGCAAGATCAATTTCAAGAGGGATAAAATAATTGCAGCAAAGGGACGAAGAAATTGTGGTAAGGAATGAAAAGAAGGTTGCAGTTGATAAGGGAAAGTTAGCTGAACAGGAAACAGCGCGTTGCTTAACAAATCACACTGTCCAAACTGTTTATCCAATTGGAACTAAGGGACATGATGGCACGCCAAAGTGCACCTCACACTGACTTTCTTGCACGCAAGAGTCATGACCACCTAACTTACCTTGACATAAAACACAAGTTTAATAACAACATTATAAAATTAGAAGAGACGGATCGATGGTTTAGTTGATAAGAGTTAGAGACATGTAAAGAGTTGATAAGAGCTAGAGATATATATCCAAGGAAAGTAATTAGCTATGTTCAATTTCGCATCCTAATTTTCCTTTCCTTATTCTATACTTTCTTTCCCGTACTCCAATAGAAGATGCCTCATTTGGAGGCCCTTCTGACAGGCCCTTGGAGTGGTCCTATACCTTATACAAGAAGAGAGGAAAAGAAAATTAGACGTTAAATCTTCAACCTTATCACTAAACTCCTTACCTTGCTTGTACTTATAATGTTCTTATTTTAAGTTTGTTAATAAGATTCCGATCACGTTCTTATCCCCCATAATAAATGGAAGTCTAGCCTTGCCACGGATCGAGATGCAGAAAAATTATAACGATATATTCGAATATCCCATCGTTGGCAAGGTAGGTGCCTTACAAATTTGACCCGCAAAACTGATTAAACGCCTTTCTTAATTTATAGTTGAGATGAGAGATGGATTTACTAGATATGGGTATTCTTCCATGTGCACAACTCTTAATTTGTATATCAATATCTAAAGAAAAATGTTATTATATACACTATGTATAGGGCTATTTTTATATGAGAGTTGAGAAGAACAAATCTTAGTTATTAAACTATACATTGATGATCAAAATTAAAAGTTATTCAAATGTTATATAATTACTTAAATAAGTCATATGATTTTATATTTTAGGGTACATTTATTTCAAGTTTTAGAAAAGGTCATTATAAAACTTAAATTTTATATATAGCTAAAAAAGTTAAAAATTGAATTTTTTTTTTAAAGTTACTCTTTTCAATTTCTCCAAAAAAGTTAAGAACATATTTTTTTGATAATTAGATTTTTTTAAAAAAAATTATCTAAATATATGAAAACTGATTTTTTTAGTGAAAAAATGATTTTTTGCAAAAAAAAATTACAAACAAACACACCTTAATCTTGATTATTTATATATAATTCAATAATCAAGAATTGTTCTTCTCACTCTCATAATTAACCACTCCTCTCATTGAAATGTCCCATAATATATGGGGATGAGATGATCGAACAATGATGCAATAAAAGAAGTGTGAGATGATCACACAATGTGTAACCCTAAAAAGAAATGTCAGATGATCACCCAATGGTGTAGAAAATGGCTGTATTGCTATGATATTGTTAGAAGACATCCAATGGTATCTTAAATGAGTTATTAAATATTAATAATTTATGTTTCATAATGAATATTTAGAAGTCCACTATTCATTTTAAATATTGGTACACATAAAAAAAAATGAAAATGATATATGGTACAACTTGCTTCAGTACGAACGGTATACGAATTCTGCGTTTTATACTTTTACCCCTCAGTGAATTTTTATGAGGGATAAGGATTGTAATTTATCCATACTTATAATTAGCCACGTGTTTTGCACAGTTATTCGTAAAATTTTTTTGCACTGTTTAGCATTGTTGAAAAATAAAATGGTTAGCTGAATACTATTTTGTTTTGGGGCTAAAGATCCCTGTTTTAGATGAAAAGGACAATTAATTTAATTACCCGATGACAAATTCGAAGTAAGGCACGTTTTAGTTTATGTGTGGATAACCGTTAACATTTTATAATGCAAGTGCTTGGCAAGGCATTGGACGAAACAGGACACACGCAAAAATAGGTGACACAGATTAACACAGACGATAAAGTAGTAGACGATTTATTCGCATATTCCATTGGCATGCCTTATAAGTTCAACATCATTACATTATAAGTTTATCACTTCCACGCCTATAAGTACATTACTCTATAATAGGTCAATATCATTGATTGTTTCCCTTTGCTTGTGTAGTGCCAAAAACTCATAGTTTTAAGTTCCTTGAGAGAAAAAGCAAGAGATAGATAGGAAGAAAGCATCAAAGATGAGACCCAACTTTGCCTTATTGTCCAAGCTTTTGATATTGCAATACCTATCAGTTCTATGCCTTTCTGAGGACTTTGATTTCTTCTACTTTGTTCAGCAGGTAAATCATTAGTCTGCTCATCATGAATGTTTCTTTTAACTTTTTTTTCTTGATTGTGTTGCTTTGTTTGAGTTTAATTTGATGTCATGTGTCCTTACATTTTTTAATTGTGAACCATGCAGTGGCCAGGAGCATATTGTGACACGAAGCAGAGCTGCTGTTATCCAAAGACTGGAAAACCTGCAGCAGATTTCGGCATTCATGGACTCTGGCCTAACTACAATGATGGCTCATGGCCCTCAAACTGTGATCCTGACAGTGTCTTTGATAAATCTCAGGTATTTATAGTTTTGAAAAGAATCAAAGAAAAGATGGTGAACATTGAACAATGTAATGATTGGACATGAATTTGATCAGTTGGCATGCCTGCAGAGCGGCTAAATGTATAAATTATTGACACACGCTAGGTCCCAGTATAATGAAGGATTTTCAGGTTATTAAGGTGTGGAAATTGTTGGTGCATCAAGAAAATAAATATTTGAGCCAATGAGGTTTGGCTTACCTAGTGTACCTTCCATTCATGCATCACTATAACTTAGGTTTGATTCCTAAATTTCTTTATTGATGAATGATATATAAATATATTTGTAAGCACTTAATAAGTTAGGAGACATTGCCCTGGCCCTAGAACTTTAAGCTAATAAAAAAAAAGGAAAATAAAATTTGAGGATGCCATTCATTGCAACAATCATATATGCAATTGATTGGTTAAGAAGGCTTAGAGTTTATAGAAATTAATGAAGGATTTGAAATTGTAATAAAAGCATAGATCATGAACGGACTGATTAAGGGAGAGCTAAGACATTTGAGATTAGTAGTCTACAACGCAAGTATAGCAAAAGCTATGATATATTCGTGAATTTCAAAAGCAATATTTTGTTTGGCCTAAAAAACAATCTAAATAATATTGCACGTGTCAATTTTAGTCATTGTTTTGAGTGTTTATATGCCTTGATGTAAGTTCGGTTCTCTTAATTTTCTCAAATTCATTGCATATGTACCTAACTCCTTTTATCAAGCTCTGGCAAAATTGAAATTTGGCCTCCATCCATGAGCATGGCCAGGAGCTCCTAGTTTGCTTCTGGTTGAAGATCTATATTGTTGTTGGTAGAGTCAAGAGCGGACCATACACACACTTGCTATGAACATTTCTTAATTTTGAATTTTGATTTCTGTTGCTCATTACATTTGTTTATGTAGTTGAGATAAGCCATTATTGTTGTATGGTGTCCACCAATTTTATTAGTCTTTTGGATAGAACAAAATAAATATGGAGACATCTCACCATCGGTTTGTTGTTATCTTAACGTTGAGGAAACAAATTGTTAGTTGATACCTAATCACAACAAAAAATATAAATTTTGTTAGAATATAGTTGTCAAAATGATATGGAACATGCTTCATGACTTTTGGGTTAATCAATGGTCATATCATTTCATCTATCATAATTTCTATAAACATTTTTGATAATATTTCTTTTCTTGGGAAAAAAAATACTTTATTTTTTTGAATTATAGGTTATATGTATTTTAACCCTTTTAAAAAGATATAAATTGACTCTTTAAACTTTTATAAATATACATTTTAATCAAAATAAATGTATTATGCCCTTTTAATTTTGGATTATGTGCAAATTGACCTTCTGAATTTTCTTAAATGTATAATTCGATATGTTAAACTTTCTTGAATATGTGCTATTTTCATTAACAATTGATAAAAAAAGTTAGTATAATAGTCAATTTGTGTATTCAGAAAAGTTTAGGAGGTCAATTTGTACCTTTTTTAAAACACAAGCATTGAAATGCATATAGATTATTATTGGGGGGGGGGGGATAAAATACTTTTTTTCCTAATTTTTTACTGTGTAGCATTGTTCCATCTTAATAATATAATAATCTATAGTTGAAACACTCGTTAATAAGCTATGTTTTGGTAGCTCTCAGACCTCATTAGCAACATGGAGAAGAATTGGCCATCCTTGAGCTGCCCAAGTAGCAATGGCCTGAGGTTCTGGTCACATGAATGGGAGAAACACGGTACCTGCGCAGAATCTGAGCTTGATCAGCATGACTACTTCCAAACAGCGCTCAAACTGAAGCAGAAAGTGAACCTCCTTCAGGCCCTCAAGAATGCAGGTATACAATACTTTTACCTAGCTCCCAATAAAATAGTTTAAAAGACAAATTTTAGAAGCATCTAAGAGCTCTTGAAAAGCATATTTGCAAAACTCTTTCTAATCATTGAAGGGCAATGGATTTCAGGGATTGAACCAGATGATGGATTTTACAGCCTAGACAGCATTTCTGATGCTATAAAAGAGGGTACTGGTTTTACTCCAGGGATTGAGTGTAACAAGGATTCAGCCCATAACAGCCAGCTCTACCAAGTTTACCTGTGTGTGGACACTTCTGGGTCAAGCCTCATTGAGTGCCCCATACTTCCAAGAAGCAAATGTGGTTCACAGATCCAATTCCCCAAGTTTTAAGAGAATTTAGTTGAGCAAAACATGGTTTAGTTTGTTGTTTTTTCAGTCATTACTTCTAAACTTGCACACGGTGACTTTGCAGCCACCTTCCCTTGTATGGGCTTTCTAGCAATAAAAGTTTATGGGATTGAAGATGAGTTCTTATTATTTTCATGTTGAAGAAGGAATTTAATCCTAACCACCTGCATAAGACCAACCCCAAGCAAGCAATGATCAATATTTATCACAAAAAATGGCCAGTCAAACGTGAACAACTGAACATCTATACTAGTTAATACAAATTATTGTAACCTTCTCCTTCTATCTAATTTAACTATTAATCTTAACATAAAAAATATCTGCTGTGCACATGAACTTTTAATGAGATATACAAGTAAAGAACAAAACTAGCAACTTGTATTTTCACCCCCAAATATATATATACTAATTTACTTATTCATTATACTGTAAATTTTCGTACTCTTAGTACTTAACCCCCAATTACATTCCGTCGCTCACTTATGCAACTTGAATCTGCATTGGTACCTCTTCGTTTTGGGTCAATCTTATTAGAAAAATTAAGATATATTTTGTGGACAAGGCAGGCTTATCCATAAAGATTCTGACGAATGTATTGCATATTTCTTTATTGCCTAGCTGTTATGATTTATGAATTTCCAACATTATTTTGTGATCTGTTCCACCAGTGGAGTACTAGTTTGGACAGTGCAGCACAATTATTGGAGGCCTTTTAAAAGGCTATCATGTGAAGAGGTACGAAAGAAACTCCAAAGATTTATTAACCTTTTTCTTACAGCTTTGTATTCATGATCAATTAGTAGCATATAATATTATAATTTAATGGGTTACATTCACAATATTTAACATTAATAATGTTAAATATTCAAGTTTATATTTTTATTTATGTTATTCTATATTTTTATCATCTTTTTAAAATTAATTTCACTTGATTTTTAGAAGTTAATTTTGATGCACTATTTGTATAAAAAAATTTTATACGATCATCCAATCATATATTATTAAATCATTAAATATGTTTAACTCTTATAATTATTATCTCAAAAATTACATATATAATAATATACAATTAAATGATAATATAAATTTTTTATATTGACGATGTATTAAAATTAACCTCTAATTTTTATACTTATAATAAAATTTTATTTTATAAATAAATATAAAATAAGCATCACTTTAAAAAAGATGTTCGCCTAGGATCATTATTCTCACTAGTGAAGCACAGATATAAGTGCCTATTAATTTATATTTTTTAATTATTTTATAATGACTAATGGTACAAATAATATTATTCTTTACTTAAAAATAAATATGATACAATTTATATAATAAAATTAAATAATTCAATTTTGTATAGTTTTATTTTATGATTTATATATATGTTTGTGTACTTTGTAATGTGTGACAAAAGGAATCGTTTTTTAATTATTTTTTATATTTTTAAAATTCTAAAGTATTTAGCCAAAAAGTATAACACCCTACTAGTTTTTGAAAAGTAGTGAAATAAGATTATGAATAGTTATTAGTATGCTTACGAATTTATCCTTTTAAAAAATTAAATCGGATACCAATTATCTATTTTATTATTTGTAATAAATAATTAATAATATAAATAAAAAAGATAAAACAAGAAAAAAAAATGTGAGTAGAGAAGATAATATAGATAACATAAGACAAATCGAAGGAAAAAAACAAGGGAACATCAATGCTATACAAAAGAAGAATTTGAGGGGGAAAAAAATAAGTACTATATTTTCTTACAAATGTCCATATTTTTTAGTACTTAATAATTAATATTAAGACATATGTTTCATTTATTCTAAAATAAAAACATCAAAAACATATTTTAAGTTGGTCAGTTTAGAACTAATTAAATATTACTCACTAAAGATATATTTGTTTATACTTTTTTTGACAAAAGAATCACTTTTTTTATTGAAAAAATCAGTTTTTATATATTTGAATAATTTTTTAAAAATAATTAGATTCTAAAAAAAATTTATTTTTAATTTTTTTAGTTATATATAAAATTTAAGTTTTATAATCACTTTTTCTTAAAGTTTAAACAAACACAACCTAAAAATATGAGTGTACAAAATCCATAAATTACATATAAATAGAGTCCTGATGAAAATAAAAGATGGATAATTTTGTCTTTTACTTATGTCTTTTCATTAAATAGGAGGAAAGGTGTGCTAAGTTGTGTTAAAATATAAAGTAATATGCGTAATTCAACAAATAAGGACAAAAGTATAGCCATTGTAATAAACAAGGAATGCAACGTACATATTTTGTGAGAAAAAAGAATGAATTTATATGGTCTTAAAAAACGTACTAAGTAATTAAGAAAATATTTATTACTCATTTTAGATATTTTAAAAATTCTTTTATCTTTTGAATTCTCAAAGTATTAAAAATTTATACATTTTATTTAATTATTTTTTGTTTTAAATTTCTTAACACACACACACACATATATCTCATAAAAATACATGCATGTCAATAAAATTTAAAAAATTATAAAAATAATATTATTACAAAAATCTTGTACCAAAGTTAAAAATATTACGTACAGCATAATACGAGTAGCGGTAATAGAAACTTTTTTAGCTGAATAATACTAACTTCATTCAATTGCTAATAAATTTTGGACAAGGCTTTGGCACATGGTAGTTAGTAAAGTTGTATGATATATTGGGTAATTCAATGGTTAGATGGAGGGGTGTATCTATTCATCAAATCACATATCGAGCATTATAGTGTTTTCCTAATTTTGTCAAACTTAAAAAAAATATTAAATGTAAGTAAGAAGTTATAAAAAATTTCATATATAATACCCTAAAAAATTCTATTTATTTACAAGATTACATAGATAAAATCTAACAACTTCTAAATTGACTAAATTTTATCTATATGGGATTTATTATATTTTAAAAATGATTAAATTTTATCTATGTAATATCCAAAAATTTTTAATTAATTTTAAGATCACATAGAAAAAATTTAGCACCTCCTAAAATATATTTGAGCATTTTTTTTTAAATATGGCAAAATTGAAAAAAAAAATATTGTACTGCAATATATGTGATTTGATGTATAGATACACATTTCTATCCTACACAGATAAAATTTGGTTAATTTAAAAGTTATTAGATTTTACTTGTGTAATCTTATAAATAAATAGAATTTTTTAGGATATTATATATGAAATTTTTTATAACTACATTTAATATTTTTTTAAAATTTGACAAAATCAGCAAAACACTATAATGCTCCATATGTGATTTGATATATAAATACACCCCTTCGTCTAACCATTAAATTACCCAATATACCATACAACTTACTATCTACTATGTACCAAAGCCTTGTCTGCTAATATTAGCTAAAGGAGCTGAAGTTATAAAATATGGTGGATCTTTTAACCAAATTTCTAAGTCCTTAAATTTGGTTTGATTGACTAAAATATCTACCATTTTATTATAATTTCCAGGACAGTATAGTCACTGTCAAAAGCATAATATATAGACATCACGAAAAATAGAACCACTGGTCTATAGTTTCCGCTTTGATTGCTTATAAACTCCTGCGATGCATCTCCCTTCAAGAATATCCGCTTAAAACCCAGCTCCCAAGTAAAGGTCAAACCTTCCTTTGCTGTGGTCAACTCCTCTATATGGGTATCAACACCACCTTGGAACTGTATGGATTTCTAAGCCATAATATGTCCTTCCCAATCTTTGATGACAATGCCAACCCCACATGCTTCAACTTGTCTCTCTGTTGTGCTTTGTGAGAGTGTTAGATCATCATTTACTATGTCGAAGGCTTGTAGTTGCATGGTGGCTTGTGCTCCGATCACAACTCCTCCTCTACCACTCTTTCGTTGCCATATGTTGTTCCTTTTTCACCTCAATCCCATGCAATATGCTGCAGAAAGGCCTAGTTTTTCTTTCTCCATTAATTGTCACTATGTGGTGTATGTCTTCATGCATGCTAGCCTCTGTCTCCTTGTTGATTGGCCTAGGTAGCCCACACTTTGCCATAGTTGCATGAGTTATTGGGCAAGCCAGAAGCAGATGAGGGATGTTCTTATCTCCTTCTCTGCACCCTCCTTCTGCTTCAATTCCTTTATGTCGTAATCTTACGTTCGTTGGGAGTATTCTCTATTTTATCTCCATTGGAATTCCTTTGTCTTCGGAAGGATCTTAGCCTTCCAAATTTGGTTCCATACTAATTGCAGATACTTTTTTGAGAGTCATATTTTCATAAACTTGGATTCTTCATTGCACTCTTTACTTGTACTGCCTTTTTATTTGAATATCTTAACTCTTATATCTACTTTTTACAATGTATGCCCCATGTAGTCCATGGATACAACAAGGGTTGTTGGCTTTGGGTGAGGGGAATTTGGAGGATCAAGTTTGCTTCCCTCTTGTTAAAAACATCCTTGACGAGTTCTTCATATCACCTGCAAAGCTCTATGAGCAGGAGCTATGAGACTCGCTCCAGCGTTAAATTTTGAAGGGCCAGGAAATTAACTCTAAAAAATAGGGACTGAGGGATCCAAAGGTCAAGTCAAATCCTTATTGATACTTCATCTCTTGTCCTCCAAATGGTGCCAAGTTTAAAATCTCCCCTCCCCTCAAGAAAGCTTCACCAAGTGAATGATGGATTTGAACTTGTTGTGATAAGAAAATTTCTAGTAGGGAAATATTTATCTCTCAATATACGGGATACCAAAGAATCAAACATTGTCACAATTCTCCATCCCTGTTTGGTTAGCATAGCAAAATTAAAAATATGCAAGTCTCTAGTATCATGTTTGATTTAAGTTTTGGAACCTCATAATTAGGGTTCGAAAAAACTACAAAAGACAAGCTTTTGCCCAAACCATGGTGTGGAGTTTTCCAAAATACTAAATCAATCACTCTGTAAAAGCCTATACCTTTAGCATTAAAGCTTATCCTAGCCCACCTAGTGTATTTTTCTCTCATCAATTTGATTCCCCACCAAAAACAGCTCATCATAGATTCTAAGCCTTTGCAAAGAGATAATGAAATTTTGAAACAACCCATAAAGTAGGTTGGAATTGTTTGAGCACCTACTTTTATTTGTATTTCCTTTTTTGCCCTTTAAAAATAGTTTTTTCTTCCACCCTAGTGTAAATTTCCATATGCGATCTTGTTGATGCCAAAATATGTCCATGAATTTTCCGAATTTTCCAAATTTTGTTAATCATCAAAGATCAATAATTTGGTCATTATGATGCATGGTCTCATCATTCCAAATTATTTAATTTTATTTTATTTTTGTCGTCACTTCATCAAAACGTAATAAATAAATAAGTAAAATTAGAATAGAATTGGGAAAATGAAATTTAAAAGATAAAAGGAAAAAAAATCCACCACTACTCTAATATGAGAGCCCAATCCAAATAAATACACTCCAATAGAAGATAGCTTCTTCCTTCTCAGGTTAGTCGATGTATAGGCTAATATATTCATCGTGAGCAGAAAACAACTTACTCACAATTAGGCAGTGAAATGGATTATAAATAGAGAAAGCCATCAGAGAAGGAAGCAGCAAAAAAAAATTCAAAAGGGGGTTTAGGGGCAATTAACAAGAAAGAAAAATCTAAAGAGAAAGAGAAACAAAGTTTTTTTTTTGGAAGAAAGGCATAAGAGCAAGAAAAAAAAATCAAATAGAGAGGCAAGCGATTTTGAAGAAGAACAAACAAAAAAAAACTCAAAGAAAAGGTTGATAAGAAATAGTTTCAAAGTCTTTTGGTAGAAGAAGAGTCAAAAACATTGTGAAAATTTAAGGTGAAAAATAAAGAGAAGAAAAACATTGCTTGATGATCTATTAGAAATTGTATCAAATTGTACAAATAATAAATGAGGTGAGTGAGTATTGTCCCATAGAGATTAAGTGCCAATTATTGGTTCCCTAATCCAATTACTATTTAGGTATCGAATTTAAATGGATAACATGAATTGCAAATAAAATAAAAAGAAACAAACACTTAAACAAAATAATGGATAATCAAATATCAAGAAAAAGGGGGATTAATCAAGTAATGAAGGCATTAGGGGTATGATTTCACTTAGTTTTTTCAATTTGTATTCTACATTTCAACCTAACTAAAATTAACTATTCAATTGATGGAGAATTCTCTAATTCAATTAATACTCAATCCCTTGACATATCAATTCTCTTTAACTCTTAAAATCTTATTAATTCTTTAACTTGAATTGTAATATTAAAGGCTTTACCAATTTATGGAATCATTACCAATTGCCATAGAAACAATAATTTCTATATATCCTTGGATGATCAATGATTATGATTTTTATCATATGATCTAAATCATGTATAAATCTCTCAATTTCCTACACAACTCATTAGATCAATCTATGGATGATCAAGCCATAAAAGTATTAAGTACAATAATAAAATCTTAATTGAATAGAAAAACTTAGACTGAATCAAGAAGAATCTTGATATATAATCATTCTAGCTAAATTACATCTTTAGCAGAGATGGCAAAACGGGTTGGGTTGACATATTTAGCCTACAAAAACTTTTCAGCTTGCCTAACCCGTGGGCTTTGGCGGGTCGGGGTGGGTTGGCCCACGATGCCAAAGGTGGCTCTTTTTTTTTTTAGGTACAAGGGTATCTTTTAAAAAAAAAGTTTAGGTTTTTATTATAGATTATGTTGTTATTATATTTTATTAATTTGTGAACTTTATACTACGGACTTTATGTTATAAATTTATAGTTAATTATTATTTGTAAACTTATTTATATATCCTAATTAGTTTATTATGTTTTATATTTAAGTTAAATTTGGATATAAATTATGTAGTTTAATTATTTTATTCTATTTTATTTAAGTAGATTTTGCATTCAATATATTTTTCTAATTTTAAAATATTTTAAAGTTAATTTAACTCATTAAAATATTAAAATAAATTTATTTATATTTTTTTATTTTTTTTTATTTTTTTGGTGGCCAACTCGCCAACTAGCCAACTCGCCAACCTACCCTTAATAGGGCAGGCTAAAATGTTGAGTCTGTCTTTTTAATTCGGCCCGCCCAGCATTTGGCGGGCTTTCGACGGGTTGGGGCGAGTCTACCTACTTTGCCACACTAATCTTCAGCCTAGCAAGGAGGGAATTTAGCCACTCGTTATGTTCAACACAATCATGTCAATATAAATGGAGTATGTAATTATCATGAATCAAGAGAAAAGAAGGAATAAATAAGAAATCAAACATATAAATCTTCTTGCTTTATGAGCCATCAAATCGTACCTCCCTAATTGATTACTTGATTGATTAATTAATTCCTTTATTGATCTTTAAGGATCTTATTTATAGATGATCCACTATTTAGGAAGTAGATTAGCCTTAATCTCAAAATTCAAGCAAAGCATATTGTCCCTAAAAATTCTCAAATGTGAGTAGAAGATCTTATCCCCCAAAATCCTAAAAATTTATGTAGAAGATCTTATCTATCAAGGACAACAACTTCCTATATTCTTCTATGATGCAACGTAAGCTTGGATGTCCTTATGAAAGTAGTAGTTCGAATCTTGGACCTAGTTTTTCTCCTTTTGAAGACTTTGAAATTTAGAAATGTCTTGAGCATAAGAGTTGTAGATTTGCATCTTTTCTTTCTAAATCATCTTGAACAATTTAATAATGATCTTTGGAGAAGAAGCTATGAAGATTTCATTATAATATGTTCCTCTTCCGTGCAAGTTGAACACTTAAATGGCTTCAATATCAACTTTTTTTTTTTATCTCCAATAGCCAATATAGCTTTAATTCATCCTCAAACCCTAATGTTTCACCTAAAATCATCAATTAAACATTATTACTATAGAGTGTACTTAATTCCTTAATAATTAGATCACAAGTTACTAATTCTATCTCAAAAACCTTCAATAGCATCTCAAAACAAACATAAGATGGGTTTATTTTTTATAAACATCATTGCTTACCTTTATTTCCACTCCAAAGTAGTGATAATATAATTTGATCTTATTCTTTCTTCATTGTATCTCTTGTCTTTCTTATGCAATATGAATTGTGAGTTATTCTTGTTTGATGTTGGTTGATTGAGATTATTTACTATTTAGTTGCAAAGAAGCACAAGTCATCACACAATGTAGCAATGAGAACACAAATTTGAATCCATAACTAGGGTCTAATTGGGTTGAGTTAGATCGAATTTGGGAGAAAAACAAATCCAAACCAATCAAATTTGATTGCTTTGGGTTTAGGGATTTTGTGTGACTAGTTTGGTTTAGTTCGGATGGTTGGTAATATATTATATGTTATTTTTTATTCTAAGTAATTAAAATGCAAAAAAAAAAAACTAAAAATAAAAAATCATAGAAAAAACAAGATCACAAAAATCACAAATAGAAATTGTTGCTTGGGATATCAAATGACTTGCTTTTTCAACTTGTAATAATTTATTTTCGATTTGGATTAACCTTGTGATTATGGTGTTAGAAAACATAACACCGTGAAGATTTTAAGAAAGAAGAGTAAGAGCATCCATTTAGCCAAAATTGAACTAAAACTTAAAAACAAAAGATGTTTTCATGACTGGAAAATATATATAGAGATTTCAAACTTCTTGAATCTCTAAAATACTAGAAAAATGGGAAAAAAATAAATTGAAAAACATGTACAAAATTACATCCAAATTGAAATGAAGAACAAATCTATTAACCTAAACAATGGAAATACATATTGAACCATATGACACATATGATAGAACAAAACTCAAGCAAAGTAGGAAAAGAATGGTGGCACTACAGTGGCAAATTGTAGTGTTGGTTCACGGTAGCGATGGTGCACTGCAGTGGTAGAGCTGTCCCTGGGGGTGCTATGCCAGTGTGCGTCAACGTCGAGGTACAATATGTTGAATATTATGAGTGGTAGAGTTCAAGATGTGAGTTATGGTGGCTGGTAACTAATCGTTGTTAGTGGTGGCTGGTATAGTAGTGGCTGTTGGCTAAGGCTGTAGGCAAAGAGAAGATATTAAGGGAGGGATTGCAATAGGGCTCCTGGTTTGAATGTGAGTGGTTTCAATTTTGGGGGAAAAGTTTGTAGGTTAGGTACTAGGTATATTTTAGGCCGAAGGTTAAAAAAAAAAGCTATATGTCGGGTTAGGTCATAAAGTTTAAATTTATGAATTATGATAACCGAACAAATTACTATCGGGTTTAACTGACTTTTATCGGATATGACTTGATGACCCGAACCAATTTAATTGGTTCGGTTCAAATTGGTTGAGTTCACTGGGTTGACTCGGTCCACTTAAACCCCTAGCTATAACCATAATGACTCAAAAATATTCTCATCAATTTCAATCATCTTTAAGAACTTAAAACAACTTCATAACTCTAGTCTTATTATCCAAAAACCACGAATAGGATCAAATCATTGCATAATACATGAATAAAGCCACAAAGAATAATACCTCATCTTCAAATTAAATCATAATATCAAAGATATGCATACTTGAAATCAAGAACTTCTATCAGCATTCAAATTGAGATTACAAAATGTATAGCATAACTCATATGAAAAGCAATGAAAATCATAAAAAAGCATAATATCTTGTGAATCAGAGCCTATAAGGCTGCCACCTAGAGTGACAATCGCAATCTTACAACCAAGACCCATAACCATTATTTGTGCCATTAAGCTCTCTCCCACTGAGCAAGAGCCATTGCAATGTTGTACCTTTCTGTTGCCCTGTTAGGCAATGAAAGCTTAAAACAACATAAAGGAGACAACACATAAAATTTAACGTGGTTTGACTACTCTCAACCTACATCCATAATCTCTATAAGGAATACCAATTTTTTACTTTCCACAACTTTTGCACGGAAAAAGTTGCTAATTATCATTACAAAATATTATATCATATGAACAACTCCTAAAAACTATCCATACCAAAGATCATTCTCACTCTTGGAGGATAACTAAACCAAAAACCAAAGGCCTTATTAGGCTAAACCTCTTATGAAATTTCTACTCCCAATCAATGTGGGATTTTGGCTTAAATCCTAACAAATCCTCACTTACTTAAATACTAACAGATCCTCACTTAAGCCAAACTCTTGTACCATCATTACTCTCGAGACATGCCTCTTGGCCTCTACATTATCAGGAAGACTTTCGATCCAACCTTTCTTCACTTGTACTATCACTACTCACAAAACATGCCACGTGATCTCCACATTACCAGGAAAACTTTTGGCACAAGGGACCTACACACACCGTTCCATCAATGGTACTCACATTTTTTGCTTCCCTCTCATATGACAACTTTTGAAACAATGTTGCTAACTCTTTAATGCTCAACCAAGGCCAATTGACCTAAACAATTGGCTTTAATACCACCTGTTGGGCAATTAAAGCACAAAACAACATAAAGGAGATAACTCACAAAATTTAACATGGTTCAGCTGCTTTCAACCTACATTGAAGATCCGTACAACGAGTACCAAAATTTTTACTATCCACAACTTTTGCATGGTTAGCGCCATCCTTATAAAATATTACTTCATATGGCATTATGGACATTTTCTAAAAACTATCCATACAAAGGATCACTCACACTCTTGGAGGATAACTAAACTAAAACCCAGAGGCCTTATTGATAAGCCAAATGTCTTATGAGATTTCTATTCCTAATTGATATAGAACTTTGGCTTAAATTCCAATACTTTCATCATCATTCACAAAGCTATCATGTATAAAATTGTGAAATTCTCTCTCTATTTCCTTTTGTGATTGATTACAATATATATACAAGAAAATCAGGTGCAGGTTTATAAGAAAAAGCAGAGCTACACTAAATCTACAGCCTAAGATGCTTATGATAAGAAAGGAAGATCATGTGAACTGTAATATATCTATATATAACAAATACATAAAAGTAACTTCCTATATTATGGGGGGGTGAGATGCATTAATGCGAGTGCCTTATGCCTTAGTAGCATTCCTTGGTAGCATTTTTAGCGTTTGTACTTCATGACTTTGCATATGTTGTCTCTTCACACTCATTAGCATGCTTACCCCTAAAGCTAGAGGTTTATAGATAGCGATCAACCCCAATTTGCAAGTAATCAAATTGAATGTTCAAGGAAGAAAGGCCTTGGTGAAGATATTATTGAGCTACTCAGAGGATGTGACGGGTAATTATTGCATAAGTCTCGCTTGTGATTTTTCATGAACTACATGGTATTCTATATCCAGGTGTTTGATTTTATAGTGAAAAGCTAGGTTAGCTGCAATATATAAAGCACTTTGACTATCACATACAACATTGCTAGGTTAGTAAAATGAATGTGAAGCCAAAGCTGATATTTGGCCTTTACAAATGAATGAGAAATAGTGCTTTGCTTTTTTGATTTTGATGATATTAGAGACTTGCCTAGAAAGAAGCAATATATTGATCAAACAACATGGATCGATACAACGTCCCTAATCCGTATCACTGAAACCAAGCAGCCGAAGAGAGAGGTCACATGAAAAGAATAGACCTCATCCTAGACACCTCTTTAAATAGATGAGAAGTAGCCTTGAAATATTGCTCAATATGTTGCAACATATATAGTCAATTGTTGGGTTGCAAAGGCAATGTCAAAATGCGTGATGGTTAAATACGAAGACAGTATTGTCTCACCAATCTTGGTATGATAATATGTAAGAAAACTTAGATTCCATCCTAGCAAAGATGCAATGTATAGTCCATTAGTGTTTGGGTTGGCTTTATCTAAGAAGCTTAGAGCTTGAGAGTAAAGCAACACAATATTGTCTTTGTCATATAGATATACTCTTGGCAGAGTGAGCAATTTTGATGCCTAAGAAACATGGCCAAATTCTAAGTTCCTTGATGCGGAAGTTAGAATCCAAAGTGTGTTTGATGTGATTCAGTTCATTAGTGAATCTCTTGTCAATATAATATCATCAGAATTGACTTACTTGTAACCATAAGAGATAAGAAGAGTAGAAAACCTCTCATACTATTTTCTACTAGCCTGTTTGACGCCATATAAGGACTTCAAGATCTTGCACAATTTATGTCATCAATCAGTAGTGAAACCTTGAGGCACTAGAATACAAACATCTTTCACCAACTCCTTATGTAAAAATACATTATTCACTTCCAACTATTGGATGTGCCACTTTTTGATTGATATCATGGCTAGGATTGGCCATTTTTATGACTAGGGAAAATGTCTCAAAATAATTAATGTTATTAGTCTATGCATAGCTCTTGCCCACAAACCAGGCTTTTTATCTCTGTGCTATTTCATTCTTCCTACACTTGACATGCTATACATATTTGTTTTTTATTAATAGCACACTAAGTGAGACTTAATTAAGAACCAAGTCTAGTGTTGCAATCTCGGCATTCACGGTCTCACGCCAACAAGTGCGCCTCCAAGGATCTTAATATGTCTTAGGCTCACACTCACTTGAAAAAGAAAAAGAGAAGTGTCTGTGTTTGGGAGATAGACTTGAAAAACAAAGCAGTGAGCATAAATAGTGTGCACTCTTTGTAGATGATTGTGGCAATTAAGGACTTTGATAAGAATGGTAGTGTAATTTTGCAAGTAGTGTGGTGGATGAAGACATGAAATTGTGGAGGTGGAAGAAAAAGTGAGTTTAGTAATGGTGCGATTTTTGAGATGTTTTGCGAAGAATGATTTATTTGTGGAGTGGGCTAGGATGAATTGGGTTCAGTGGAGCTATCAAGTTGGATGTTAGCGAATGTCTCTAAAATTATTTGACGAATAAGAGAATTAGTTTTAAGTTGAAATGGATGTTGAGTTGGGTTAGGCGACATTAGGTGTTGTAAAGGAAAAGAAGAATGAGAATAAGTGTTTGTGTGTGTGTGTCTGTGTGTGTGCACTTTTTACTTTTTTGTGTTTTTAAGGGAAAAGGAATAAGTGTTTGGGCTATGTATTGCAAGTAGGTTAATTATTGCTTGGGCTAGATGGATAGAAAGCCCATTTGAATGTGTATTGGGCAATGATATTGGTTTATTTTTGGAATTGTAAAGAAAGCATGTTTCATGAAGAATAATGTTCTTAGAAATAAAGATCTCTATTGAATCCAAATTAAGAACAATGTATGCTTTCATTCCAACTTTGTATCTGAGGAAAATGCAAAGTCGTGCTCGAGGATGGAATTTCTCTCTACGAACACTAAGTGTGAAAGCATATCATAGACATTCATACACCTGTAAAATGTTCAAATTTGGTGGTTGTTTAAACACAAGTTCATATGGGGCCTTATTATTGTTAATTGTAGAGGGGACTCTTAATTTGGAAATAGTGAAAATAAGAAAATTCTATTTACTATTTTCACTTCTTATTTTCACTATTTACTTTGCAAAATTCTAAAAATATAAAACATAGGGAATGAAAATAGAAGTCAAGCATACCCTAAAAATCTCATTTTTTAATCAAACTCTTTTCACTTTTAATTCTCCTTACTACCATCAAATATATATATATAACATTTTTTTATTTAAAAAAAAAAAAGAAGTTCAAGCATTCATGCAAAGTATCATGAGGAGTTTTAAATATAAAACTTATTTTTGTATGTTCATGAAAATATATATGCTACTTACTTACTTTACACTAGATTTTAGGTTTGCTTGAGGCATGTACAAAGTTTTTTGAAACAAAACTAGGATGGAATTCAATCTGTTGTCAATCATGCTTTGTTTGAAGGAATTTTACTCGAATCCCAGGAACAACAGACTTTTGGAGTGCTTATCTTGATCAAGTATCATTGTGAACCTCACATTCTTGTGTACTTGACAAGGAATTCAACACAAAGATGTAGATGTACTTTGTGCACTGTTTGGGAGGGCAATTAATCTTAATGTGTATTTGGTTTTGTTTTTGTAAAATTGATTCTATATAGAATTGATTTTATTGGAATTGATTTTATTATAATTAATTTTGATGTAAAGTGATTTATGTTTGGTAGTTCTTTTAAAAATGATTCTGACAAAAAATAAAAATTTTCATTTATCCCAAAATCAATTGTAGAGACAAAAATTGATTTTGGGAATAAGAAACTAAATAAGATTTTTTTTTGCTGGACAATCGATTTTACCACCTAGAACCGATTTTGAGAGGCTCTACTGGGAACCAAACACACGCTTAGCCTCCCACCTAAAAAGATGAAGGTGTATAAATATCTATATTCCCAATATCCTAATGTTGATTTTTATTTTTCCTGTCAGCCTGACCGGTAATTTTTGTCTTGATTGGCGGTTCTTATCTAATAAGTATCTTGATTATGAGAAGTCCCAAGGTGATGAAGAACGAATTGAATCTGTGAAAAGGAAGACAATCGAATATGTTGAGAACTTCTTTGGTGTCTCATTTTGAATAGTGTTTTGGTGCAGTCTCCCATTATGATGAAAGTTTTATATGTATAATGGTTAGTCTTTCATTTAGTGGACATGACTTTTAGTCTTGAAATATTATATTATGCAGATTTTAATTCTTTTAGATTTCATTATTCCGCCTTCTAAAATGAGCTTTATCCCATCCTATCCAAGGTGTTTATCATGATCATTTTTATATCTTAAATTTCTCTACCAATAAAAAATATAGGATGTTATGTGGCAAGAAATGCCAAGACAAAGAAGCAATGATAAAAAAAATCAATCTCTATTCAAAAAACCTTTTGTATATAAAAAAAACTGGACTTTTCCATTCGTATTTAGATTGTTAAAAAATTTAAAAAAAAACCTCAAATGAGAAAAATAACTTAAACAATTACACCCATCCTTACAAATAATGTACAATCGATTGCGATCCTTAATTTTTTTTAACTTTATTGAGTATAATTGTATGGGTTGTTTAATTTAACTTCTTTCTTTCTTTTTTTTTTTTTTTACCGAGGGTTGTTTAATGTAACTTTGTTTCTTATTAACTGTTTTTTTGATATATTATAGTTAAAGAAAAGACAATACCTCATCTATGTCTCTCAGTTATACAAGATTTCACCTTAGTTCCAAAAATTATTTTTTGTTTTATTTACGTTCTTAATATTTTCAAAATATCTTAATCTTATCATTTCGATATTTAAATTATAAATAGAAAAAATTTATATGAAGATCAGGTTATAATGTTAATGATGATATGTTCGTTACTTATCTGAATGGGATGATATTATTTATCATAATTTTCTCATATATTTTTATTGGATATGAAAGTTTTCCATTTTAATTTAAATCTCTTTAATGTTTAATTAATTTTTCTCCTACTAAAATTCATATTCGAAGCTTTTTGTTGGATAATTAAAGACATACAATCTTTATTGATAGTGTTGGGATATCACTAACATTAAAATTTGACCTCGATATCAGTTTTTCTTTTATTTATAATTTAGATGTCGTCTATTAAAAGAGTAAGATTGAAACGTTTTGAAAACGTTAAGTACGTAAATAGAATAAAAGAAAATTAGGACTAAGTTAAAATTACTGTAAAATATGAGAGACGTAAATGAGATTTTATCCATAAAGAAATAATAGCCACTAATGAAAATTAAATCAAAAAATAAATATACATAATAATCAGATAAAGACTAGTCGAAAGGATCAAATTTTGGAAGGTGGCCAAAGTGTACTCAACTACTTTGTATACTTTATCTTTTTTATTTTCAATTTATATTATCATTATTTATATTTATACTTATTTCAATATTGTACTTTACATGAAGATCGAATTTTTAATATAACATCAAACATAAAGAATAGATTTTATTATTGTTTATTATATTTCATATTATATTTCATTGTTAGTTCGAATAAAGTTGTAACAATATAATATACTAAAATTTTATGTTTATAATTTACAGCATTTATCCATATCACATTTGCTGAATATTTATAATATAAAATATAAAATTTGATCAAATTAATATTTATAATCATTATATTCCAAAAAGATAATTTATTCCATGGGTCCAAAAATACTACTCCTTCTAATTTATAATAATTGTTAATTCAAGTAATAAAATTTAAATAATAATAATTATCATTCTTATATATCAATATAATATTTATTATTAATTTTTTAATTTTATTATTTATCTTCATTAATTAAAATAGGTGATTATTTTTTGTCATATAATAAATTATATTTTTTACTACATAATAAATTTATTAAAAATATTTTAATAAATTTATGTTATAATTATATATTAATTTTAAATTTTTTAATTTATATAAAAATAATCAAATCGACAATTAAATTCATGGTCGGTTCTCCTCGCTTTCAATGCAATTAAAATTTCCTAGTGAAAATCAACGCGTCAGTGCGCACCAATTAGGTACTTATGACGGAAGGAAAATTAGCTCCTAGGTAAAGACTAGGCCCTGGAGTAGGTTATGGGAAAAATAGAATGTCCATACTATCCCCATATTATATTATTTATAGAGTAAAAGAAGTACGACGTGGGTAAAATACTCTCGGTTGCTTAACTTAATTATAATATCATTAAGTTTTAAAAGTAAATTATTCGAGATTAATTTTGAGAGTTAATCCTACCCACTCTTAAATGTTTATTATTACTCTATTTTTAATTAACATTTATTTACTTTTTTATAATATCATTCATATTTTTTAATTAAAATAAAACTTTAAGATTAATTATTTATTATTAATCATAGTTTTAAAAATATTAATTACATTAAATTTAAACAATATAAAAATTATACTAAATAAGTTTAGATTAATATGAAATTTTGTATATATGATGTATATGGCATTAATTTTAAATCTAACAGTGAATTTTATAAAAAAATTTAATACAATGTTATTTAATAATATAATAATTATTTTAATTTACACTGATATAAAAATTATTTAACTTATACCGATGTAAAAGTTATTTCAGCTTACATGCAAATATATACCAACGATGATAATTAACTTAGGGTATTTTATAATTCTCACCCACCCGTGATGCAACAAAGATCAAACCAATTTAATCAATAGTGATAAAATATCTTGCCCAATACTTTTGGTAACAAGAATGTTACCCAATTTGATCGAACTAATCAAAACACCCTATCCTCTATCCTTTTTGCACCATCACTCTTATTCTTAGGTGAGATGTCAATGGCAATTGGCAAACGGCAAATGGGAATGCTTCGCTTCCACACGAATGAAACCATCGTTCCACACATATACACGAAAGCTACCAACAAATAATGTTGCCTAACTCAATATTAAAAATTCAAAAGTGCATTAATTAAAAAAAAAAAAAATTGGAACAGGCTTTCGTTGTGTATGATTGTTACTTACAATGTCTGCCATTGTTCGTAACTTCATGTCTCTTCTTTTTAAAAATTAAAAGAGTGACCGTTGGCCGGTTCAGAAAGTTACATTCCAACTCTAGCGTAAACCAAGCTGTCCGTTTGGCAACAACGACACGAATCAAGGGCATTTCAGTAATTACGTAATAATGCCGGCCCTAGCATGCTCTACCAAATAAAGGTGACTTCAGTGATTGAGGGTATCTTTGCCAACTGGCAACTCAGAAATTGGCAAGGCACTTTCCGAAGATGCATCGGCTGATATTTTTTTTTTTTTTCCAAAGATTGATTTTGTTTATATCATAAATTAATTATTTATTATAATATATGTAATTTTAAAATAATTAATATAAGAATTAAATAATTTTTAACAATGAAATTAATAAATGACTAAATAATTATATAAAAGCTTTTTACATTAATAATTTAATAGATAATTTTTTAACTTTATATGAAAATTTAACATGAAAATGAACTAAATTAAAATAGATTCATATTTTTACTATCAAAAAGGAATTTGGACTCAAAAGTCAAAAGATACAAAACACAATTGATTTTTGTAAATCTAAAGTAATCACACACACACACACACACACACACACACACACACACACATATATATATATATATATATTTCTCATAAATCAAGCACTTGTATATCAATATATGTATGATTTTCAATGTAGTTATTGTATAAGTCAAATAATTATAATATTGTAACAATCTATAATTAAATGATTGTGTAAAAAAAGATTTACATTGATATTATATCAAAATTAAATTTTAATTATTTTCAATCACATATTTGTGATGAATAGAAGAAAATAAATATCCAAAATGTAAGAATTTTAAAAATAAACGTTCTACTGTGTTATAAAATATTAAAATACTAATTTTTTTCATTATTAGAGTAAATAATTGACTGATTTTAGATGATATGGCACTTATTTTTTAAATAAAATTTTAAATTTAAATTTTATAAACAAAAAATATTAATATTAAAATATTTTTGTTTTTTATAATAAAATAATTTAGTTCAAATTAGATTAATAATAATTTAATAAATTTTCAATATTATTAGTTTGATAAAAAATTAATTAAAATCGTAAAAATGCAGGACAAAAGAAAAAGAGCAAATTTCGCAACACGTGTGCTACACGAGTTGTTCGGTAAGTACAGTGGAGGACTAAGTGGACCATGGCAAAAACAATAAAAAAGACAACAGAAGGGGGAAATTTCAAATTTGTCCTTTTCGTTCTCTGCTGGAACCCTCACCAATCACCCCCCCCCCCAAAAAAAAAATCTTTTAAAATCCGCTAAAACACCGCCAACAAAAGACTATACGCTTATTTTATCATGGGATTAAGGTTAATCGTATTTCATCTCTAGGTAATATGTATTTTGTCTCTTATATTTAAAATATATATATATATATATTTTTTTTTGAATTTTTATAAATATATATTTTATTTAAAATAAGTGTATTATATTTTCTTAAATTTTGGATTATGTGTAAATTGACGCTCTAAATTTTTTTAAATATGTAACTAGATACCCTAAGTGTGTGATATTTTTATTTATAATTAATGAAAAATTAACAGAAGGGTCAAAGTACATATTTAATTACAACACAAAGAGTCGGAAAATGTATGTGTTCAGAGATGGGTTACTTGAGTAGTTTCTGAATTAAAAATGGGATCTCAAGCTGCTCGAATGAGTGTTTCCACGGTGGTGAAGGGTGTACCTGCAAGGACTCCGATGCTCAAGTTAGTGAGTGCAGGAATATGTGAGAAGTAGGTCAGAAAAGATATCTATAGCTCAAAGTTGGACCCATATTTATACGGATAAGTAGTTGAGAAGCAAGGGGAATTTGATCCCGCCTTTGTAAGGGATAATCTTGGACGTTCATTATCTTGAGGATATCGGATGGGTCCGAATTTTCCGACCGTGCGAGGGAAGGTTGTTCCGCGATACCAGGGAATAAAGGATTTAGACCAAGTTTGGGCCTTAACTCGGATGAATGGCTAGGGATAGTCTCGAACTATAAATCCGAGATCTATTTGGGTCCAGTCATTGGGCCGAGTTGGGCTCCTATATTATAGTCTGAAACAGTACGTTTTCAAAATATAGGGGGCAAAGTACACATAACCTATAATACAGGGATAAAATGCAATTAACACCTAAATTTATTTGCATGAGTTATTTTTATCCCTAAAATTTAAAAATTAACTTTTTAATCTATAAAATTGTAAAATATAAGTACTTGTAGTCCCTAACTTCATTTCCATTATCATGTCATCATATTTTTCATTGATTTGTCACATTAAGTGATACAATGATATCCTATGTGGCATATAACATTGATGAAAAATATATTCAAATTAATCCACTAAGATGATATTTCTTTTATTATCTCATTTGATTCTTACTACATTTTTGACATGTTTCCAAAAAATTTAAGAACTAATTTGAAATGTCATTAAAGCGACGTGAATGCTATAATAACAAAAATAGAGTTGGAGATTAATATGACCCAAGTTTTGTAATTCTAGAGATTAAAAAGTGGATTATTAAATTTTAGAGACCAAAATAATTAATACATGCAACTTCAAATATTAAAGTGAACATATACTTGACATTTATATTACCCGACCAAGAATAAAAAGACATTTATACTAAGAGTATGTTTGATTATTTTAGAAAAATAATTCTTTTTTAATTATTATTATTTTTATTGTAAACTATTTTGACCTCAAAATAAGTTAATCCAAACATAAATTCAAAAAATAGAAATTATAAATACAAGAAATGCAAATTATTGCACATGTAACATTTATTTAGATATTATGATAGATATTGCATATTAAGAATTCAAAATATTTCATATGAAAGAATCTTTCTTTTCAAATAATAATGTAGAAAAATACAAAACATAAAATCATCAAATAAGTTAACTTATATTATAATAAGAACTGATAGGAGGACGCACAAACAGTGGATACATATGCAAAGTATATTGAAAAGTGAAAAAACAACAAAAATATTTGCATGATGGTCTATATAATCATTGTTATTTTTGTGCAAAATTTTTTTTAGAAACTTACCAGCGTGTGTACTGTTTATGCTGGTAAATTTTGTATTAAAAAAAAAACTTACCAGAGTCAATAGTGCACACATTAGAAAGTTTTGTAAAAATAAAAAAAATAAAAACTTACCGGCATCTACACTGTTCACACTGATAAGTTTTGTTAAAAAAAATTACCATCATTTTTCAACAATATGCTGATAAGTTTTACATTTTGTATACAAAATTTACCAACGTATTATTTAATACACTGGTAAGTTTTGCATTTTATATATACATATGCAAAACTTACTAGCATTTTGAACAATACTCTGGTAAAGTATTGTATACAAAATGTAAAACTCATTAGCGTATTGTTGAAAAGTGCTAGTAAATTTTTGAATAAAAAAATGAATAAAAATACAATGATTATGTGGGATTCATTATCCAAGTATTTTTATTATTTTACTCACTTTTTCCGTATGCATCCCATATTGCATCCCAAAATATGCACCCTCAAACATTTTTCTATTATAATTTCTGTTCTTAATATAAATTTTTTTTGAACAATTATTTAGTTATATAAATTAATATAAATAGTTAAAACTATATTTATAATAGGAAAAATGGGAACCCAAAGTTGGAATTCCCCTTATAGAAGGACCTCGGATCATTTATGTTGTGTACGCTGTATTTGTCAAATTATTTATTGATACACCATCATAATTAAATTCATTGGATAAATGACAGCTTATAATTAAATTACAATAATAAATAAAGGCTTTGTTACGTCTATAATTTATAAAGATTAATTTTGATATATATTTAATATAAAAAAATTGTATATAAAAAATATTTAAAAAATTTTAATTATTTTATAATTACATATTTTTATTTATAAAATAATAAAAAATTAAATTAAATATTTTTATTAAATATAATAATATATAATTAAAAATTTTGATAAAATTACCAATATACAAACTTTATTATCAAGAATTCAATTAATCTATCTCGTCTTTGCATAGATTTATCGAATTGGTAGAGTTCTCTCAAATATATAATTAAATATTTATATAATTTTTTTTATTCGAACAATATGGTAAAATTAAATTCATAAATATATATTTATTTGCACATTCACCGATGAAGTGTAAATAAAAGTCTAATTACACCGGAGAACACGGTGGGCGAATGAAGCTACGATGTCTCCGTGTCTTCTAATACTTTTCTTTCTCGCTCCCTGTTCTATCTTGAAAAAAACAAAAAGACTTTTATTATTATTATTATTATTATCATTGTTTCTTTAAATTTCTGTGTCCCTGCCCTGTGAGTGGTTCTAGTAGTATTGAGTTGAAGAAGAAGAACCTCTGAAACTTCAAACTTTGAAACTCGCAAACACTTCGTTCTTCTTCCTTTTCCATGTTACCACTGCAACTTCAAGACCCTCTCTCGCTCTTCTTTTCTCTTTCGTCTTGTCGCTCTACATTTTCCGCTATTTTCCCGAGGAAATTTCGTCCAGGTAAACCGATTTCCTCGCTCTCTTCCGGTCCTCCCTGACTAAAACCACTTGCTACTTGTTACTACTCAACATTGCAATTCTCCGAGATTTTCACTCTCTTCATGCTATTTTCTACCGCAATTCCACTCGATTCGTTGTGTTTTCACTTTTTTTATTTAATTTTGAGCTTTTCTTTTCGAGATTCTCGGTTGATTTCTTGCACCGTTCGATCTGTGTGATGCTTTTTTTTTTTTTTTAATTTGCTTTGTGATGCTGTAGAATTTGTTCTGAAATTATGTATTTTTTTTTATTTTGCTTTCTATAGTTTAGTGCTAATTATTATTAATAACTAATAATTTTGTGTTTTGAATATTACGATTTTTGTTTTTCTTTCCATTTTGGTTATGATTCATGCTTCTTCTGCATCGGCATTTAATTTGGAGAGAGCAACGAGTTGAGGAAGAAGCTCACACGCATTTGGAGCTCTTCACGTTTTTCCATTTATTTTCCCTTTATCGAAGTAGAGTTGACATTTAGTTGATATGTAGCGAAATGATGGATGGAGTAAGATCGGAGTTAAAATCGGAATTAATTAGTTCAAGGAACGGTTCACCGGTTCGTGTTATTGGTTATTTAATTCTAATTAATGCATCATTTTGGATTTCGATTGAATTTCTATTTCTATGGTTTTACTGTTAATAAACCATTCAATGTAGTCCTTGTTACCTTAACTATTCTGATCTCGACTTTGGTTCCTTCTAATTATTATTTTTGATACCGTTTATAATGCATATGGACCAACTTTTTCTAAACTCGACATATTGCACTACTATATTTGACCAGATGGTGGTTAGCCGGGGAGGGCACCGACTGGTGAACACTTGTTTACTTTTTTTATTTCTTTATTCGAAGTGGGAGCATTTTTATTCAGTAAAGTGCAGATTGGGAATATGAAAATATTTCTCTTATGTTATACTAGCAAATGAACAACTGAAGACGTGATCAGTCTGAACTTGTGTTGGAATGAGAGCTGCAATCCATAATACTTAAATTTGGTGTAAAATATTTAACTATTTCTGGGATATTGTTTGAAATTACTTACTGTTGATGATGGACTTGATGTCTATTGAAATCATACTTGCTACAGAGTGCATGATTCTTTTTCTAGCAAATTGTACATCTATTTTGTTTTCAAAAAATAAAAAATAAAAATTAAAGTACTTATCTATGTTGTTTGCTTAAAATGTAATTTGTGTGTTAAATTTCCTAGTAAAAACAAGGTATTGATTGTCGTCAAGTGAGAACAGATCATATGTTTACTTTTGGTTTGTATTAGTCATTGACTGAACATTTTGAGTTGTTTTATGCACATCAGCTAAAGTATTTAAAGGCAGAATTTTGATAACTTATCCTTCTGAATGCAGAACCAGCATGGCAGCTTAATCTCGTGCTTTTCAAGTAATTCTCATGGCGGATATCTCAGCCTCCAGAACATGCTTCCATGGCCTTGTGCTAGACTGAAAGAAAGGAGCGGATCTTGCAGTCCTTGCATCAAATATCTTCACTCCTTATTGGCTTCTACCTATATTTACTCCATACTTAAGACAAGGAATTGTGTGAAAGGCAATGATCAAATCTGTAGTAGTTTGGTGTCCTTATGATCAAGTACTGTGAAGGTGCAGGGCTGTTGCTTCATTGATAGGATCATCAAAATGAAGAAATTGTATGGAGGAGTTCTAATTGCTTCATTGTTTATGTTGTTTATGCTTATGATCCTGCGATATGGGGTCATGAAAAATCCTATCAGTGAAGGTTATCCGTCTATACCCATCTCCCTTAATGTTAATGGTACTAATCCTCTAGAATGGATAAACCCTGTGGTTCCTCCTGCTGTTCGCAATCCAGATGGTGCTTCCCAAGTTATTTCTGCTGATATTTTAGTATCTAGCCTCTTTGCTGGGAGCAACATTTCAAAAGAAGAGCAACAAGCTCTGCAGACATGGAACCACTTGAAACACTTACTTGATCGTGCTCAAGGTTTACCTAATGCAGCAGAAGCTATCAAGGAAGCTGCAGGTGCATGGAATAGTCTTATTTCTTCAATTGAAGAGCAAAGACGAGGTCATGCAAATGATAGTTCAAGAACAAAAGAGAAACAGTGTCCACATTTTCTTAATAATATGAATTCCCCTCAAGTTGGTAATAGTAGTTACAAACTGCAAGTACCCTGTGGCCTGACACAGGGTTCTTCCATCACTGTACTTGGCATTCCAAATGGTCTTCTAGGTAATTTTCGGATTGATTTGACTGGAGAACCACTTCCTGGGGAGCCTGATCCGCCTATTATTTTGCACTATAATGTTAGGCTTCATGGTGATAAAATCACTGAAGATCCTGTAATTGTCCAAAACTCCTGGACAGTGTCTCATGATTGGGGTGAAGAGAAGCGCTGCCCATCACCTACTCCTGAAAAGGTTAAGAAAGGTGAAAATGCTATTCTCATCATTTGATTCAACATCCATATGAATTTATGTTCATCACAATTGAAGTCAAAGTTCTTATGATTTTGAAATCAAATTTCTTAACATTTGAGCTCCATAGCTAATCAAGAATGTTTGTCCCATAATAGAGATAGCAATATGCATGTTTAGAGTTAGAGACACTCATATTTTTTGCTTTTTCTTGTAATATTGATGTCATAGGACGGTTGCAACAGAATTGAAACCTTTCCACATGTAAATCAACTGTATGTTAAAAGATCTAGTTTTATCTCCCATGTTCTTCTGCTTTATTAAGTTTTAGTGCTAAAACTTTGTCTGTCTGCTTGGTTTTTGATGAGCCAGCAGTTATATATGGAAAATTATTTATAATTATCATTTTTCTTTTCTTTATTTAATTCCATAAGAACTTGGAATTTACTGGAGATACTGGGGACTAGCTCCATGCAACCTGAGGTAAAGCTCTGTTTAGCACTGAAACACTGGAAAATGCAGAAAATAAATAAAAGGTAGTGCTAGAGTTCTGCAGATGCACAGAAGCGCTAGACTCACATCCCTCCTCCCAAACCCATTCCTCTTTCTCTGGATTCCTCTCAATTCTTGCCTGCCTCCTTCCTTGCCCTCCATATTTATTTCATGCTTCCTTTGCATTTTGGCAATACCAAGTTTTCCTCTTCTTCACTCAGACTGTGCCAGCTTCTTGGTTGTTGTTCACAATCATTCGCCTGTCCTCTGCTGTTAATACAGTTCCTCCAATTACCCCGCTTGTTTCTCCTTTCCTAACCGTGCAGCCCACTAAGCATATCCCTACACGCCCCATCCTTTCCTTCTACCTTTCCTTCTAGTGTGTACTTGGCCTAAGGGCCTATTGATTTCCATGAGGTGATTTTGAATTTCCACTTTTAACTTCCATGGTTTAATGTTGCTGTTTCTTTTGGCAGTTGATGAGTTGGAGGAGTGTAATAAGGTTGTAGGGAAGAACATAAGCCAAAATTACGTGGCTGGCATGCATTCCCACACTTCAAGGCAATTTTCAGCTACGGAAGAACAGTCAAAACAGAGGAAATACTTTCCTTTTAAGCAAGGTTTCCCATTTGTTGCAACTCTTAGAGTGGGATCAGAGGGAATCCAGATGACTGTTGACGGAAAGCACATAACTTCGTTTGCTTTCCGTGAAGTACTTTCTTTTACTCTTGCTTTTGAATCCTAACATACTGAATACTAGTATTAATATGTTGACTGACTTAGCTGGTTACATTTCAGACTTTGGAGCCATGGCTTGTCAATGAGATAAGAATTTCAGGGGACATCAAGTTAATTTCTGTTCTTGCCAGTGGTCTGCCCACATCAGAGGAGTCAGAGCATATTGTTGATCTAGAATCATTGAAAGCAAATCCTATATCTGCACAAACCCCATTGGATCTCTTCATTGGTGTTTTCTCTACTGCTAACAATTTCAAGCGTCGGATGGCTGTTAGACGAACCTGGATGCAGTACCATGAAGTTCGAGCAAATAAAACAGCTGTGCGCTTCTTTGTTGGTTTGGTGGGTATCGCTTGTGATTTTCTTGTATGATTCTAAAGATTAGTAGGATTGGGGAAAGTCACATCCATTAAATCAGTATATAAAATTAAGATTTCTCAGTCTTTTCATTAATTGATCTTCAAACTTAGGTTGTCTCATTAATAGGCATATGCCACTTATAAATTTGTTTCTATTGGAGCATTTGTTCTCGGTATCTTTTACTCCATCTTACACCATCTTAACTTGTTCATTCCGATGAAGATGAAGATGAACATATCAGCTTTGCTACTTTTCAAAATTCTCTGATAATTGTGTTACATGTACGTTTTTGCTGAATTATTTCTTCTGTCTGAGTTGATGCAGCATAAAAGCCAAATAGTTAATGAAGAATTGTGGAAAGAAGCACAAACCTACAGAGACATACAGTTGATGCCATTTGTTGACTACTACAGCCTTATCACCTGGAAATCTCTAGCAATCTGCATTTTTGGGGTAACTTCTTATATTTTCCTTTGAGTTGGAGAGTCCTTCCTCTGCCTCATTGACATGATCTCTTCAACAGACGGAGGTGGTTTCAGCTAAGTTTGTCATGAAGACAGATGATGATGCATTCGTTCGTGTGGATGAAGTGCTGGGCAATTTGAATAGGATCAGTGTGGCTCATGGGTTACTATATGGACTCATCAATTCAGATTCCAGACCACACCGAAGTACTGATAGCAAATGGTACATCAGCCCAGAGGTAGAGATATCCTTTCATTTAAGGATTAGATATCTCGTTCCATTGTTGTTTTATATCATTAGTTTCTGATTATAACAGATAATTCTAACTTGTAACAATGGGTATTATTACTTATGTAATATGCAATATCTGTTGACAAGTTTTGCTTTGTAAATAGATCTCGGCTGGATGTAGTTGTGTGCAGTATATATTTCATTCAGCCATGGATAGATGGATCTATGTCACTTATCAATTTATCATAAGCTTGTTAATCAGAAAGTGACAACCTGTATACTAGGTTAAACTGTCAGAAACTCAAATAAATTTAATATTAACTTAGAAATTGGACTAAATTCCTTATTTGCTACGCTACTGGGACTTCTATGTGCAGTTCATTTTTTAAAGAACATCTTCGCTATTCATAGTCTTTTTCTTTGCCTGCTGATTTTACTGTCTTTTCTTGTCTACTTTCATCTAACTTAAGAATATATCTTATTGCCTGCTGTGGTAAAGGAATGGAGTGAAGCAACTTATCCTCCTTGGGCACATGGTCCTGGCTACGTGGTCTCAAATGATATAGCAAAGACAGTGTACAAGAAGTACAGAGATGGCCATTTAAAGGTATATTATATCCATTACTTGTTAAAAACTATTTAGTTTAATTCTGGTGCACTATTTGGAAAGGTGCAAGCAAACTTTAAATGTGTCTTGGACCAAACGAATTGGTGACATATATATAAGCGCTCAATTTTATCATTGTCTGGCAGATGTTTAAATTAGAAGACGTTGCCATGGGAATCTGGATTGCAGACATGAAGAAGGAAGGTCTAGAAGTTCGGTATGAGAATGAAGGGAGAGTCTATAATGAGGGTTGCAAGGATGGTTATGTGGTTGCCCATTACCAAGGTCCTAGGGAGATGCTCTGTTTGTGGCAGAAACTTCAGGAAGGAAAAGGCGCAAAATGCTGTGGTGAAAGGAGATGATTACTTGACTGACCAGGCTACAACCTGTGATAGAAGGAATTTTCCCCACTTTGGATGGTATAGGGAGTAGATTGTATAATAATTAGTATAGCTATCGCCTAGTCAGAAATCATTGAAAATAGTTAATATTAGGGCATATCTGTAGTCATAGATTCGTTCAATTGGACCTTATGTATGTTCCATGTCGAGAGAGGGAGAGATTTGTATAGTGCCGCCATATCTGAAATAGGTAATTAGGTTTCCTCGTACTAGAATCAATTTTTTAAATGGTAACGCGTCATTGTAGAAAGAAAACTCAAATTTTTAACAATTCTTTTATGCTGTTACTACGATTGTTTCTGCCCTCATTGAAGGTCGTGCCATGCAGAAATTTTTTACAGCTGTAGCTGATCTCATCCCAGTAACACGTCGCTCAAAGCCGGCAAAAATTTTAATATGAAAAATGAAAATGATTCGTGTCATTTATGACCAATGCTCATCTAGTAATGACAACTGGGCGTGTCTTGTGCCACTAATATATTATATTATTGGGAGGACAATCGGTTTGACTTTTAAAAAATTAAAATATTGATAATTTAGTTCTTAAATATTATTTTATGGGTATGATGAATTATATTATTATTAATAGGTTTTAGTGTTAATAAAAAGTATTTTAGGGATTAATTTATTAATATACTTATCACTGAGATATTATGAAAGAAAATAATATTTTTAAAAAGTTAAAATATCAATATTTTGATTTTTCAATAGCTAAATAGATAGTTCTCCCTTATATTATTATTATTATTATGAAATAGAAAAGTAGCTATGCAACAAACACCTCTCCTTGTTTGAATGATGGATGCTAGGTTCACAACATTCTTTGGAATAGGTACTCCGTTTGCAGGACGCTAACGCTGTCTCATTTCGTGGTACCTCTTAATATATTAATTAATACGTTAAAAATCATAAATTAAATATTATATAAAAAATACTGTCTCCATTTCTAAATAACTTTCGTTTCAGAAAAAAATTGTTTTATATTATTTTTTGTTTCATATTTTTAATAAATTAATTATTTTATATCAATTTTATTCATCTTAATAATTATTATTTTATCTCACTTCTTCCATTAACTTACTATAATTCTTTACTTAGTATGACTTTTCAATAAATTAAAGGGTAATTTAGTCTTCTAAAATTATTTTCTTAAAAAAATCAAGGTTATTAAATTATTTTCTTAATCTTTATGTCATTACTTTAAACAACTATTATTATGGAATTGAGAGAATATCATAATAGATTTAGCTTAGAAATTAATGATTTTCTCAGAGTTAACAAGTGAATGGTCAAAAACTTATGGTACCTCATTAAAAAAACAAAAAAAACTCAAAATAGTAAAATGTTTAGAAGCCATAAGCCCATTTCAAAGATATGAAACTGTGTGTTTTATTAGTTGAAATGAAATGGCTCAATAAGGTTTTGCTGATGCTCCCCCTCTACTCTATACCAAAGCCTTCGCATGCAAGGCACAGCTCAGATTGTGAAAGTGAGAGCCTTAGCATAATGCACCCGGGGAGACTGAAAGGAATCCTGTTCAATTCCAGCCCAAGATGACCCAAAACAAAAAAAAGAAAGGAAAAGAAAAATACTAAAGCCTTCGACTTTCATGCTCCGTCTTTGGCTCTCTGCGATGCACTGCCTCACATAATACAACCACAACAAAAGTTTTTTTCATTCATTTTCCAACATTTTTCCCCTCTACTTTGGCTCAAAATACTTTAACGAGACCGAGCTTAGCGGCCTGGGTTGCATATCTCGACGTTCCAAATCGCAGAAGTACCACAATTTGAAATATACATGCACAAATTGAGATGCAGTTTGAGCAGGGTAGGAACAAATTGAGCAACTATGGCTAGAGCGAAGCGTTACATCCATTAGGAGTTGTTTGGATTAGTAATAAAGGAAAAAAAAAAGAATAAAATGTGATAGAATAATCTATAATTTCATTTCTTCGGATTTTAAAATAATGATAGAATGAAAATAAATAGCTTAAACCTTTCTAATAGTATTTCCAATAAAAGAGTGAAAACTTTTCTTTATTTCATCCTTTAATATATAAACAATACTTTGAGATTTTTTATTCCGTTACATCATATTCTATACTAATATATCTCATTCAATTCCATTTCAATTCACTAGCTATTGTTATTCAAACAGAGCCTAAAGGTTGGAGATCTTAAAACATTCACATTGTCTTGTATCTTTTATTACAATGGTGATGTCTAATTTGGTCTTGTACTACTTTTGGGCCTTGTGATGGTCCACCCTTAACTGCCGTTAGATGAGGTTCATTGTTATCCAATGGTTGACAATTAATTTGCATTCATATTATATATTTTATTAAATAATGTGATTTTATTTTTGAAATTATCAAAGTTATCCATGAAGTGAAGCACTCCCTTTCCTCTCAGTTGCTTCAAACTTTTCTTTCTCCCTTATGACAATGCTATCACCACCACACTTACTTCCATTTGCACTGGTGCTCAACTAGGCGAAGTGGCATTGCCGCCTCATCGACATCCCACCTACCTTCCAATTTCGCACCAAAAGCACAGATCTTGTTTTGCTTAGTCTCTCTACTCTCTGCCCTCAACCTATACCACCACCTCCCACTTCACTTGCAATTGTTCTACATTTTCTTTAGACACAGCCGAATCAATCACCACCAGCACCCCTTTTGTCTCATTAGTTTTCCACAAGCTTGATTCATCATTCTACATTTAAAATTGCCATTTTTATTCTTGTTCTACTAATTTTAATTTAATGGATCTTCCTTTTTTTGGATAAAATATGGATGTTGAAATTTTTTGTTAGTAGGAGGGGGAGACAAGTTTACGGGATATTCAATTTCCCGTCCCAATGATTCACTATCAGATCCACAGTGGCATGGTTGAGGTGCAAGTAGATTCACAATATGTATTGATTTTGTTATACCCTTGGTTAGCTGTTTTTAGTTTAGTGAAGGAGGAGCCTTTCCTTGGATGCTTTGGGTTACAATGTGAATATTCAACCACTATTGGATTCATTTTAATTAATGTTGTACCAATGGTTTTATTGAAGACTTTGCGGAACTGCATTCACAAAGGGAGATGAAGGGGAAACGAGTAAGTGGTTCAATGGGAGAATTAAGGATTGAAAGATGATCAATTTAGTAATTTTAAAAGTAGATAAACTCTTATAGTAGTCTAACTTAATTTTACAACAAAATAGACCAAATAGATTTTTAACAATTAGATTTTAGTGAACTTGATCTAATGACATTTTAGGGTGGATCATCACAAGGTCTAGAAATAGTATGGGACCAAATTAGACACCACCCATCACAACTAGTATCCTAGAAAGAAAAGAAAATAGAACAACATAAATACATGAATGAACCATCTTAAGTTTCTTTTTCACATGAGGACATGAACACATCATTGAAGAGAGACAATGCAAGCATCCCAAATAGTGTCTCACAATTCAAGAAGGCTCTGCTTATTTGGAGTTTGTCCGACAATATTCTTCAAAAACCAATTATCTTAGTCATCAGGGTAAGGTATTAGATAAATAGTATTTGATAAGTACTTAAATATTTTAAAATTAATTTTTATCCAAACTAGTTTGAGTAAAATATAACCCTCTCTTTTGAGAGATGATTTTATTATACTCTCCTTTTATCTATTTTTAAAACATAGACTCCCATTTTCTAAAAAATTAAAATAAGCTATACTTTGATCCATTTTCAATTTTTCCATTAACTCTTCATTATCTCATATTCATTATTTTAATTTTGACCAAGATACTCCTTATTAATAGTTATATATATTAATTTTTTTACAAAATAAAATATATGTGACTTATAATAACATTATATATGCGTGTGTGTGTGTGTAATTTAATTGTTAAATTATTATTATATTGAGAGAATAAATTATTAATAATAACAATGATTTTTAATAATTAATTTTTCAAAAATAATAATTATGTATGTTTTCAACTATTAATTTTAGAATATTAATGCATATTTAAATAAAAATCATTTATTAATATTGTACATAAAGATGAATTACAAAGAAGGTAACAAGAAAATTTTTATGACTTTACTATAAAAATATATATTAATATTCTAATATTAATATAATTTTTTTTTTAAAAAGATGATTATTACAAATTATTGTTACTATTAATAATTTGTTCTCTTAATATAGTTATAACTTAAAAATTAAATTAAATATCTACATAAAAATATATCAATATTTTATATTATTATAAGGCACATATATTTTATTTTTAAAAAAACTTAATATGTATAGCTATTAATAAAGGATATTTTGGTTAAAAATAAAATAATAAACATGAGATAATGGGAATTTAAAAGAAAAACTTGAAAATAAATTAAAATGTTACTTAACTTAGTTTCTTAGGAGAGGGAAATTTAATAATATCATCTCTCAAAGAAGAAGATTGTATTTTACTCAACCAGTTCTTTAAGTTAAAACTGATTTTCAAAAGAACAAATTTAAGATTATTTTTTTCAGCCCTTTTTTTTTTTTTCCTCATCTTATCGTGTACTTTTCACTACTGCTCCTTGCCAGTAAAAGAGAACTTTGAGAAGGGAGATTAAATCAAATCATTTACAAATATTTCAATTTCTGCAATAACTTAGAGCAATGGCTTCGGTAGAGGTAATATCCCACAAAAGCAGAATGAGACACTTAGATAGAAAAATGCGTAAAATATCAGAATCTGTAATCAAACGTAAGGAATTTTAAATATATGTTATGAGATACTCAATTTCAAAACCAACAAACAAATCTTCAAACACAAACAGAGTATAGCAGTGGGAAAATATAAAAGGAAGAAGGAAAGAGAAGTTTGCACCAAGTGTTTTTATACAAATTGATCTTCAGTGTGTAGTCTACATTCAGACCCCACCTAAGCTGAGGTTTTTTACTATCCAATCATCGAGTAGTCTTTCCATCTTCTAGCCCATCCAAGCTAGGTGCAACAGAATATCACAACTTGAGCTTTTATAAGTTCTCTTTATGGCTCAATAGCCAACAGACACACTCTCATAGGGCTTAGTAGATTTTATGAGTATGATAACTCTCAAGCTCTATGCCTAAGCTTTACAATTTTCTCTCTAGCTCACAAGCTACTAACTCGTAAGAAGAAAGGTTGTAGAGAATATCTCCTTCTTGTCAATACTAATATTTCCTTTTAGTCGATGGTCAATTCTAACCTTTTGATCTATAGTATGCTAGATTCTTATTGTTGGTTCCGACAATTCAACTAAGCTAAATACGGTAGCATTCCCTCATACAAATTGGGAATTGGAGTGAAAAAATGGAATAAGATGATGTCCAAACAAGAGCAAGTTGCAACTAACATATCAAATGGGTTGAAACACTTAACTAGGAATTTAACTACAGTTCATTCTAGCCTATTACAGA
Organism: Pterocarpus santalinus; assembly: GCA_031439595.1. NCBI lineage: Eukaryota > Viridiplantae > Streptophyta > Magnoliopsida > Fabales > Fabaceae > Pterocarpus > Pterocarpus santalinus. The sequence continues at coordinate 19,904,158 of CM062531.1, forward strand.
GCTCACTTTTACAGCTTTCATTCTGAATCAGGATGGATATGGCTTTTCAACCACTCTTTTCCACTACCAGGCAAACATGAGTCCCCTGGGATGGGAGAAACATACATTCCAGAGTGCATGATATAATGTCATAACAAAGTCATTCAAAATTGCAAATTACTTCATCAAGTCCATGACATTTGGACCATTGATTTCCAAAATCACAGGTAGAGATTGCAACCTACTATTCTAGACAAGTGATCATGTCCTACTTAGAAAACATTGACTTCAGTGGATTGCTTCACATGTTTGATAAAAGAGCTTACAGTAGCAGTTGCAGGTCATCCTGGCAAGAATCCGTAACTGGAAATGGCAATCTCAAAGGCTTGCAGCCTTTGTCCACGACGGAGTCCATTGCGATCATAGGATGATATTTCATTTATGTTGAGATCAATACAGGCTTTGACAAGTGCCTCCCCAACACGTCGAGCAGCTTCCTAAAGCCATGTTATACCACAACAGGGGGGAAAAGAAAAACCCCAGAGGAAAGCATAGTGAGCCAAAACATAATTTGAAAAGGGGAAGAGTTGAAACATAAGATGATGTGGACTACTTACAACAGTGGTACATGGGGGATTTTGTCGGATTGATTTCTGCAGTGTGCTCACATAGAACAAACACTTCTTATTCTTGTCATCTACAAGCATTGCATACAATTGCTTATCTGAGCAAAATACTGAAAGCCTTGGATGTGTAGCTGTTCCATTGAACTGAAATGAAAAAAAAAGGGGGGAAAAATTGTATTAATAGTAGAATGGCAAAGCTCAGCAGTTAGCAGTGAAGTGCCTTATGACTGAAGGAGTTCAACAATTTAGCTTGAGCTTCCTTTAACAATGATGCAACAGTTTGTTACCTGTAATATCATGCAAGAGAAACATAATATATGTATGTATTTAAATATTATACTCATAAACAAAATGATAGGATGCATGGAAAAGAGATGGAATTCACAGAGCAAATTTACTGAAATCTGTAGCTAACTAGGAAAAAAAGAGGGATGACAAGCTTTGTCATTTGTCAAATAGAATAAGCTAAATGACATATCAAACATGCAGACCTTATGGAAATATAAAATGAGTCCTTAGAATACGTTAATCATGCCAAAGATACAAGGATTTGGCTAAAATATATATAAGGGTATAAGAAAGGGTGAAGATATAACGAAGGCATAATGCAATCAAGACAGCTATTTTTTTTCAGAATGAACAGAAGTCATACCTTTTTCTGCATCCTTCTGTTCCGAATTTTCGCACTTTCTGTTCTAGCATTTGATCTAGCTTCAATCGCTAATGGCTTCTTAGTTAAACCTGTAAGAAAATTCAAAGTTCACATAATTAACATCCAAAGTCACAGGAAATATAATATCAATGTGAAGGTATCATATAACTAACTCTATAATCATGAGATTAATTTTGATATATTATTATTGTAAAAGAGTTTTATATTGTTATCCAATTATATGCTATTATATGTGAGACTTTTTAGATAGTAGGCATAAGAGTCAAATACCTTAGTTGATGTGGTAATATATGATTGGATGTCTATATAAAAAAGTTTTGTATTGACAGTATATCGAAATTGAATTCTAAAGATATTGCTGTATCCCTCGTCGTTAAGTCAAATTCTGCAGATGCTATTATAATGCACTGGACCAAGTAAGAGACTAAAATCTAAGACACAGCGAAAACACCAAGAAGTAAACAAATTGAGCTCAGCAGAACTTACTTAAGTTACCTCTACTTTGTGTCTGAAAGCAAATAAACGGTTTTGGATGGATTCCAAAGACAGAAGAATTCTTAAACTGTAGCGCTGGCACATTCGCTTGAGCCATCTTGTACAAGTCTTAAGCACTGTAAACACCAAAACATGTGTTACATATACATAAGCAAGACTGAAATCCCTAGAGTCATTTTAACAAACAGGTAATCTGCAGGTTCCAGTAAATCGTCAATGTTCATTATATGTTTGAAATTCGAGGAAACAGTGAACACAGGCCTTTTATGAATTCAAAATGGCAATGAAAGACCAGCAATTTTGGGGATTTTGTTAGTGATTTTCAATTGGGTCGTCTTGAAATGACAGAACAATTGTATTCTAACAGTGAAATATCACAAAACAAGGTGTTACAAGAAATTATGGGCTCCAACTCATGTGATAGGTTTCTTGGAGAAGATTATTGTTTGTTGTAGTCTTGGGACGTATTTGTTTGCGAAGGTTTCAGGTTTTGGATGTTAAATAAGTCCCGGGAAGATGCATTCATTGCCAAATGTTCCCCCCAACCCACAAGCCTAATAATATTACCACGAGAGAAGATTTTCTCTTATAATAAAGTTATAATTATCAAGCACAAGCTCGATTATTAGTTTTCAAACTCATATTTCTACCTAGTTTTTTAAAACTGTTAATAAAGCTACAAAAAACGGGAATTTGTTTTTCATATGGTATTTGAGTTTGATATGTTGCCTAATATAAGATTTGGACTGTACTTATAGAAATATGACATTTAGTAAAATCGAAAATTTCAATTTTTTTTTGTTTGTAATGGAATCAAAATTTTGAATTTCTGTTTAAAATTTTTTATTATACTGAAATCAGAATTTTTTATTTCGTTTTAATAAAAAACATTCCTATAAACGGAAATAAAAAATTTTGATTTCATTTAAAATCTATATTCATGTAAAATTCTCACAATTCTCATATTTTGATATATTTTAAAACCAAATTTTATATTTAAAAAAAGAACCCACAAAAAACACTCGAGTGTTTATGCGCTCAAAATTTTTCTTTTACAATAAAATTTGGTTTAATATTCACATGCCACAAAATAAAAGTATAACATGATTGGTTGAAAATATTTTAGGGTGTATTTATTTCAATTTTCAAAAACATAATTTTGAAGTTAAAAATATTTTTTAAGAATTTGATTATTTTTAAAAAATTATCTAATTATATAAAAATTAATTTTTTTAAATGAAAAAAATAATTTTTAATCAAAAAATCCTAAACAAACGTATCCTTAATGTACATCATACAGCAAAATTCGGACAATAATTAATATAGACTTAATTAAAATTGAAATATACAGCTATGGACTTAATTATTAAATGAAGAATGTTTTATCAGAAAATTAAAAAATTTAAGATTATACCAGCTCAAAAAAAAAAAAGAATTTAAGATTATACAAAATGCAAAGCACATGCAATTATGTCCACATAGCCATATTAAAAACACGCAAGTCTGAATAAAAATTAGGGTCTACGCGTACTTTCCCATTTTCGCAGGCATATGCTTGTTTATTACCGCAGAACTTCGTAAACGACTGACTCGACCTAATTACCGTAACTTCTAGACAAAACTAGGCTTCATAGAAGCACAGACTCTGAAAGAAGAAAATAAATTCTTCTCTTGATTGTTCAGCTTCAATCTCAACCATAACAAGCATTCGAGTCGCGGGCGCAGACATTTTTATATTTTGTGAAAACAAGTTGAAGCGACGGAGAAAGTTTTGTTATAATATAATATTATCGAGCAGCCGTGTGCCCATTGACTTATTTATTTTTTATTACCAAACCTTTCATACCAGTTGGCACTGTTAAAATATTATTGTTGTCCACCAGCTGTCAAAAAAATATTAATTCTGAATTAATTAAAGAATAGTAGAATATTACAAATTCAGGAACATGTCTTATTTATGAGAAAATTATTATCATATTATTATTAATAATATTATAGATAATTGATTCAAATATTTTTTATAATATAATATATAATTAAATATTTATATAAATTTTTTGATATTAATAATTCATATAAATTAAATTTCAACTAATATTTAATCATGAATTCATTAATTTAATGTATATTTTTTTATATTATTATTTTTATATAAAATAAATTAAAAATTTAATTTATATATTATTAATATAAAATTTTTATATAAATATTTAATTATATATTATTATATTAATAAAAACATTTTATTTAATTATTTATTATTTAAATAATTATATAAATAAAAAGATATAATTAACTGATCGATTGTGAAATATATTCAAATTAAATTCATAAATTAAATCTATAAAAAATACTTTAATAGTCCCAAAAATAAATTCCGATCAGATTGAAATGTCAGGATGAGATTAAGATCATGATTATCATCTCAAAGACTAAATACACAGGAACTGACCATGTGCCTGTTGGCACCTCATCATTGCCTTAAATATCTCCATATACGATGACAAAGGACGGTGATTGAATGAATAGTGAAGATAAACATGGCCCGGTCATCTCAAGACACAGCCAAAAAAAAAAAAAAAAATTAAAATCCTTTAAAATAAGAAAATTTATAAAATAAAAAGTTGAGGGATTAAAAATCTTTAGAATCAATCATTTTTTATTGTGAATGACGTCTATTAAACGATTTAAGAGTTATTAACTTTTTAATTTTTTATTTTACAAGTTTACCCACTTTAGAGATCTAGATAAAAAAACACACACCCCACACGGACGCAACCATTACTCAACACATGCACCTCCCCAACACACAAAAGTTCCAGATCCTTCCACGACCTTCTCAAACAACCAATGGGCGCAGCACACCATTTCCCTTCTTATAATCCCATTCCCACGGCGGTTCTCAATCCCACCGCACAACACCACACAACCTTCGTTCCTTTCCCTTTTTTTCTTCTCTTTCACACGAATCATTAGAAACACCATTTTTTTTTTTTCCAGGTCCATGGCTTCTGAACCCGATGTTTCTGAAATCTCCTCTTTATTCGAGAGATTGGTCAGAAACAGAGACACGAATCTGTTCTTACCCTTCCTCTTTGGCCTCTCAGAGTCAACTTCTCCAAGGGGAGAAAATAATACCGAAGACACAGAAGGGGAAACCGGGAGCACCGAAGCTCCCAACCGCGAGAGGATCATCCTAGTAAACCCCTTCACTCAGGGGATGGTGGTAATTGACGGTGCTTCAAGCCTCGAAGCTCTGTTGCGTGAAATCGGCGTTAACAGCAACAAGGGTGGGCAACCACCTGCTTCGAAGGAATCAATAGAGGCCATGCCAAGTGTTGAGGTTAAGGAAGAGGAAGAAGGTGGGGAGTGTGTGGTGTGTTTGGAGGAGTATGGTGTTGGTGTGGTGGTTAAGGAGATGCCTTGTAGGCACAGGTTTCATCCAAATTGCATTGAGAAGTGGCTGGGGATTCATGGGTCTTGCCCTGTTTGCAGGTATGAGATGCCTGTTGAAGAAAAAGATGAAGGGAAGAAGAGGAATAATGAGGAAGGAGTGCGAGAGAGGAGGAGGGTTGGTAATGGTGGTGGTGAAGTATGGGTTAGTTTTTCTTTTAATAGGGGTAGTAGGAGAAACAGCCAGGATCAAGATCAAGATCAAGATCAAGATCGAAATCAAAATCAAAATCAAGCTCCTTCTGGTGGTGATGGTCATGATTCCAGTGATTCTACATCATCAAGTCCTGGAGGTGATGCTGAAGTAGAGAATTAGAAAAGATTTTTTTTTTTTTTTAATTTTGTAATAATGTTTTGCAATGTAGTGAAGAATATGTACAGCAACTAATGCACAAATTTGTTAGTATCATATATTGTGGGTATAAATAAACCAATGACACCCCCCCCCTTTTTTTTTTATGTTCCAATTCTTTTCCGCTTAGTATTATCGTTAGTATGGTGAAAAGTCAGAATTCCGTGTCATTTTAATGCAAAATTAAAAACGGAGGGATTAATGACTATTTTCATTTTCTGATTCAGAGTTAATCTAATGAATTTGAAGAGGGAAATGTAGTAACTATGGTTTTAAATTGCGGTTCCTAATTAGTTACATGGACTTATTTTTTATTTTTTATTCCAATTGTTCATATTGACATTTTTTTTTTTTTTTGGCAATTGTGGTAATTGCAATGTAAAACCATGGCAACGACTCTACAATGTAGAAGTAGAATTGTGATTTGTAAAGTACACTTTGTTCATTAACTCACCAAAAAAAAAAAAAAGAAAAAAAAAAGTACTCTCTGTTAGGCTCCTAGGTGCTGGCTTATTTCTTTATACACTGATTCCGCATAACAGGTTAACAAGAATCTCATTGTTTTTCCTTGACATTTGAATCACTAACTGCTTCCCTTTCTCTGAGAATCTTGATTCCTTGATACCTACCCAGCATCAGCAGCGTTGCCATTGGATTTGTGCCTGGTGACTCTGAAAATGTTGAGCCATCCAATACCCTCAGCCCCTTTACACCATAGACCCTGTAGTGCTCATCAACAACTAATCCAACGGTGCAACCCCCATGATAATGATAGATAGTTCTAACATTTTTCTTGCAAAATTTCCTCAGATCGTCCTCAGTAGATGCCAATTTGTTTTGCCTTGACTCACCAAGGAAAAATGCAATAGACTTGGACCTTGCAATCCGGTTAAGTAGTTGAGCCATCTTCACACATTCTTCCATGTCTTTTTCACTTGCTAGGTAGTTGAACTTGACAGAAGGATTCAACCTCGGGTCTGTGTTATCCAGTTGAAGCACCCCTTTTGAGGAAGGAAATGCTACCTTGGCAGCAACATTAATCCTTGTTGTATTGGAACTTAGGGGCAGTATTGCTGCTTCAACTATGATCTTCAAGTCATTTGTTATGCCTACAATTTGTGGTGGATCAGGCAGCCTATTTTGTGGTTTTGAATCCACCAAAACTGCTATGCATGGGTTGTCTTGCATTCCTTGCCCAACCTCTTTCATGTCAAGCACTAGTGGAATGTTGAACCTTCTCAGTTGCTCTTTTGGTCCTATGCCGCTGAGCAACAGAAGTTGGGGGCTGCCTAATGCACCTGCTGCCAATATGACATCACCCCTTGGACTTGAATTCTTGGGTTTTCTGATGTAGGCTTCATGGGTTTGTTCTAAGTTGCCATTACTCTGGATGAACCTTATGCCCTTTGCTCTTGTTTCACTCTTGTTACCTACAGCATTTGAGCGTTCACAATTCAAGATTGGATACCGAATTGATGACTGGAAAATGATGCTATTAATAACTATTGCAGCCAGTTACAGACAACTTTTTAATTCATTCCGAAACTCTTTGTACCCTTTATGTTAAGAGGGGCCGGGTACATTTTAGTACTTAGTTACTAATATTTAGTTCTAAATTTATTAATTCAAAATATATTTTTGTGAAAAATAAAACATGTGACTTAACTAATAGAAGGTACCAGTTTCTTCCGAAAAAATAAGACCAACAAATAAGATACCAAGGTTGAATTTTTTCATAGCCAACAAGTATTGAGTGTAGTGGTAAGCAAGTTATACTTCTAAGAAGAGGGCTAAGGTTTAAACCATAAAGAAGGCAATTATTAGAAGATTTTCTTAGTCGTGACAGTGTTCGAGGGACAAAAATATAAATAAATAATAGTGTGAAAACCCTTAATTTTGTTGTTTTTTCTTACCATTGTAATGAAAGATGATACTCTTCACTGTGGCATTTACAAGGACTGTGAGGGTCTTTGAGTTCCCTGCAGCTAGAAGGTCAGCTGAGGTGTGCCTATTTCCAAATGCATCAAATACACTCCCAGAAATCTTGGTTCCCTTGATATGTTCCAAGCTATAGCCGTTGTATGGCAAAACTCCTGCTTCAAGAAGGCTGAATTCAGCCACAGACTGCCATGGACTGAGGAAAAAAGGTGGGAAGACAACCTTAGATTCCACCCACTCATAAGCTTCTTTAACTAGCTTCTTGTCCCAACCAGCTTTGCTAACAAATTCCTCACTTGCTCTACTATAAAAGCCCCCATTTATAGCTGATGATCCCCCAAGAACTCTTCCTCTTACATTGCCAACTCCATCCTGTGATGTGAAAAATTGTGCTACTGAAATGTATTTGTCAGTTTGGATTAATGGAAAACCATAGTACCTCCTTTCAGTTACATAGGGATTTCCATATGGTGAACCACCTCTTTCTATAAGTAGCACAGAGAATTTCTCTGAAAGGGTTGCAGCCAATGGACAGCCACATGTGCCTCCACCAACTATAATGTAGTCATAAGACTTGCCTGCTACTTCTTTAACATCTGAAGTCATGTGCCATTTTCTGTTGGCTACATGGTAGACGTGACAATTGAGACCAATCGAAATAATGTGTCAAGCTCAATAAGAAAACAAGCAGTGAGTTATGTAGCTTACCTTGAGGTTGTGAAGGAAAAGAGAAGCCAAAATTAGCAAATAAGAACAACAAAATGGCTTTGAGAAGCTTATGAGCTAGTTTAATTTGTGGAAGTCCCATGTCTAGCATTGCAATGGGTTAATGCATTGGTTTTGTGAGTAGAGGAAGGGTATGATTTTATTTACCAATATGGGCTGTACAAATTATTGGTTTTCTCTTGGCTGGTGACACCAATTGATTAAAGTTTCCACATCAACAAATATTTAAATTGCGCATGGTTTTGCTAATCATTCATTGTTCCTTTGTTCGGGACAACGGTTGTCTGTTGCGGATAATAATATTTTTCTCTAATCGTGAATTTCTCATTCGGTGGGTATGATAAAGAGTATGTAGGTTCTGTTAAAATAATCCTGGATGAATTTAGTCCAACAAACTTTTTAATGTCAAGTCTAACATTTCCAAAACAATAATATGAGTAATTCTTCTATAATTTAATTTTAACACACTTTCAATGTAAATTTCTTTATGCAGTTATTAAATCATACGTTGACATATTATTAGTGTAAACTTTTTTATATAGTCTCTAAATTATACAGTTACATTACTAAAAATATTTGACTTCTATAATAATTATTTAAAAAATAAAAAATATAATAATATATAATTAATTGACATAGAGTAAAATAATTTATATTGACATAGCACTAAAATTAATTTTATTTTTTTAATTTTTAAGGTCGAACTTTTTTAGTAAATCCTTGGAGACTTTTATACACAACAGAAAAGTCAAAATTATTAGGACTTTGTGGCCTGAGCAGCAAGCTGTTGGTATAATTGGATGTAGGTGAAAATCGGTTCAAAATGGAATGATGGTATGTGTTTGAAGCCACCAACTCATATTTCTAGTAGGGTCTTGAGAAGGATGATAAATTATACCAGTGGGTACCCGATACCAAATTGCTACAGTGGAAATCGGTTACCCTGTGGCCTAATATCAGCAACAAGTTATTGGAATAAAAAAGTGAGTGTGAGAGAGATGTGTCATTTGTCTCACCATATGACCATATATGTGCATTATGGCTTTTATCGACCATGAATATGATAAAGGGACGGAAAGGAGTAAGTAGGACTCTTCTCCCCATGATCTATAACTTTTATTATATGCAAAGTATTAAGAGTTAATTATTATGATATCCAATTTTTAGTGTCTACTCCAAAATTTCACTTTGCCAAAGTTTTTATGCACCATAATGATGTTAAACATACGCACTTACATCCTAGCTCACATTTGAATAACTTTTTTATTATTTAATTGGAGCTGTTTACTTTATTTTATCTACAGACATATATTCAATGTCTGCAATCGCATTCATATGCGAGGCAACGTGGCACGAGACCTGCAAGTCAAACATTTTCCTTCTTTCTTTCTCTGTTTGGGGGTGGACAATTTAGTTCGTGAAAAGTACCCGAAAGAAAGAGGTATAATTGATTGTGTCATCTCCGCAGTTGAGTGTCATTGGGATTCGATCAGTTTTCTTTATAGGAGCCATGGTCAGTTGATTACGGATTTCCTTCATATTTTCATTATTTTATAAATTAATTTTCAAGCTTAAACAATAGCTGTACTTTGGCTTTCAATTAGTATACATTTTTGGAAATTCCTTTGAGTTTAATTTCATCTAAAGCTGTAATCGATATAAACTGGTAAAGTAATATATATAAAACTCCTTCGAATTAGGATATGAGAATTTATCCTACACAATTGAGCTAGACTAACACGACAATCTGAAGATAACAAAGATAACTAAGGCTATGCATTGTATAATCTAGCCAAAAACTAAAGCAGGGATTACTCTAGTAACTAGAATGTACTTGCACAAAGGCACCGCTTCCATGCTCAAGTTAAAGAGTGATACCAGTTTTCAAGAGTATTATAACAGACTATAATTATAAGAGGCGTGTTCTTGCTCAAATGATTATCGTTGCAGGCAGTAATCCCTATTATTCAAGAATTAAGGGAGACCCATGTTATTCTGTTAATCATTGAGATGGAAAATTTTGATCTTAATTTTACCGCCTTCTACTACTTATGATAATCACTTTGCTTAGTAGGGCCAAAATAACTACTTTAAGTACTTATGTCTTTCAACGGAGACTAGTTTCTAGTAATTCTTCCTAACAATTACATTAAACATATGTAGACTTTTAGACATTTAAAATCAGAAGGAAACTAAACAATTAATCTGTGATAATTTACCCTATCTGAGATAGAACACCATATCAACTTCCCTAGTAGATGATTAAGCGTTGTGCTTCCTTTTATCATCACTATCGGTTGAAATTAGAAAAAAGAAATAAACTTTATTTTTTCTACGGTAGAAAAGACTTTATAGTTTAAACCATTTCATATCTGAATAGCTGATCATGCCAAATACAAATGGACAGCGGAAAAACAAAGATGGACATCAAAATCAAAATTACAAGATATTTGCATTATAAGTTGCGGATCGTTCCATTAGCAAATATTAGACAAGTAACTTCGAGCTAATCTAGGCCAGTTTTACTAGTGGAGCTAATTTCGGTATTTAATAATAGTGACGGATCCAAAAAAATTTAAGTAATGGAATACAAATAATAAATAAATATAATAAAAAATTTCACATAATTTTTATCGAGCAAATTATATATATATATATATATATATATATATATATATATATGTATGTATATGTAATTTGCAACTTATGTGCAACGGTACCCGTTACCTTAGCCCACGTATATCTATAGTCTTGGATTCCTTAGCTAAACATTAGACACCAAAAAAAATGTTAAAAAAAAGGATAGAAAGTCTTCTTCAGAAAGTTGATAGCTCTTTCCTTTTTTTTTTTCATAAAATAAAAAATAAAAAAATTGAACTTATTAAACCTGTCAGTATCTTTTTGTTTTTTAAAAACGAATCTTATTTGGATTATCATAATAGAGGTTATCAAAGAATTTATAATTTAGATCAAAATCTTCGCTTGCACTCGCCAACATAAGAATGTTATATTACAAAGAGAGACACAAAAATAGAATCTTATAATTTTGGGGAACTTGAGTATCTATCTTCATTCGATGCAAAACTTAATTCAAAATTTCTCATAAAAGAAAGAGACCTGTTATTTTAACATAGAGGTCTTGGCACATAAGGGAGACACCCAAAAACATACAGTGGGTCTATCGCGTACTTCTCCTCTATTATTTTTCTTTTTATACTTTTCAATCACCTCTTTTTAGTGTATATCTCAGCGTATAGTAAAATTCTAACATGCTCCAAAGGATTCCTCTACATTGTATTATCACCCTCGGAGAGTAATGTGAGATCTGTATGAAGATACATAATGCAGAAATCCTTTTGTAAATACAGCTCCTGGAGGAAATCAATTCTTGCTCCAGGAGTGCGGAAGAATCTCTCCGGCATATATGTTCTAAAATACAGTCATTCTACTGTACTTCGTGGAGTAAGAAATTCTTTCTTCCACCATATATTTTCATCACAAATTTTTAGAATAAAATTTAAATAATGGATCCCATATTCAATTCTGTGTGATTATAATATTTCCTGTATGGAATATATAAGAATTTCTCTCTAAAATCATGTCCAAATGACTTTTCTCTAGAAGAAAGTGGTCACCTATCCACAATTTATGTACTATTTGATAAATTATATTATTTTGAGTTTAAGTAATATCTCCGAATTTTTATGATATTTTTTGGACTTATAATCAATATTTCCACAACTTTTTAGGACTGATCATTTATTTCGTTTAATAAAGTGTTTCCGAAATATTTCCGATGGCTATAGGAGAGTGGCATGCGCGTTCCCCAACTACAATGTAATCAGAAGACTTGCCTAATACATGCTTGACAACATCTCAAGCCATGTGCTACTGTTCATTGCCTACGTAGTAGACGAGGCAGTTGAGACCAATGCAAATCTTGTTTCAATTTCTGAAGGCAAAGAAAGACCCAAATTCGCAAATAAGAACAACAAAAATGCATTGAGAAATTGTGAACTCTGTTTATTTGCAGAAGTTGGACGCCCAGCACTGCAATCAGTACTGGATAATGCATTGATTTGCGAGTAGCGGAAGGGCATGCTTTAATTACTAATATGAGCTGCATAAACTATTGCTTTTCTCTTGGATATGGACATATAGAATAAAGTTTGACATCATAAAATATTTTCAAATTGCGCATGGTTTAACTCATCATTCATTCATCTATTGTTGCCGACAACCGATTTGTAGATCATATGTTTCTTTCTTCCTTTTAGATGGTTCAAGATTTCCTAATTCATATCAATTGACCCTCACACAACTTTCTTAACTAATGCGACCTACCCGAACAATCTTTTTGTATTTACATGTCAGTGAAAAACAGTTCAAAATGGAATATAATGATCTGTGTTAGACGTTACCAACTCATAATTTTGGTAGGGCCTTGAGAAGGATGATAATTATCCAGCGGGTACCCTACCAAATTGTTACTGTGGATATGATCATATGTGTATTATACCTTTTTCTTGACCAGAATATACATTCAATTGTTCTTTCTTTTCATTATACTAAAATATACATACTATATGGACAGATCTCTCTTTTGCTAATAATAATTTTGCTGCATATGTTCATATAATTTTGGAGTAGAAAGTAGAAACCATCTTCATGGTTCCCAAAAGCTTGAACTACAATTTAAGTCTAATGTTTTTGAATTTGAGTCCATGTCACTATCATATTGGCTGTTCAAGTCAAGCATTTTTGACAGCTCAGGTGTCCTCAACTTGTTGCCACATCTTTTCCCAGATGGTTGCTCAACAGTGCTACCCTCAGAATCAGTTGCTGCACTTCTCTTTCTACTTGAATCTCCACTTGATGCTTTAGCTTCTGGCTGAATGGGCATTAAGGGCAATAATTCAAGTGAAATAGTATTGGAATTTTTCAAGTCCCTTATTTCTTCTTCCATTGGTTGTTTCTCTTCCTTTCTCCCACAGCTTTCAGAAGATGTCAAAGAACTTTCCAGTGAGCACATGGTTCCTTTATCTTGTTTCCTCTCCTCACTTCTCAAACTCAACCCTCTAGTTTCTGTGAGTTCTGAGATGGGAGAACTTGGGCAAGCATTGTTGATTACTGTAACTAGCTGAGAAAGTTCTGCTTTTGTGAGTTCTAGCCCTACTGTAGAAGAGTTGTATCCTGCAAGTGCTTCCTGTGCCTTCTTTAGCACTGATTGTAAATACTTTCCTTGTGCTTCGATTCGAAGCTGAATATGTTTCTGCACCTGAAATCACCATGCAAATTGATCAACGTGTCCATGTGAATCAATCAGAGTAGTCACACAGGATTAACTGATAAGTTCAAATCATACGTGCTACCTCAATTTGTTCACAAAGTTTCTTTTGCACCTCCATTTGCATTTGGAAAGCCTGAGCTATCTTCATGTTTCTGGTAAACACAGAATTCAATCAATGAAATCTTCAGGCAATAAAAATGACAAATGCAAATACTTGATCAATTTCAACTATTACTCAGAAATTTGTTTCTGGGCCCCAACACTGTTTTCCTTGCTGCAATGGCCATCGCTGCTCTTGGTTTCTCTGTAATCTGCACCAAAAAGTGCATCAATGTTTTGCCCAATGAGGAAAGCATCAATCATGCTATTTCACTAGACATACTACGAAGTTACCTTCTTGTTTGTTGTCACAGCATGTTTCTAGCTGTTGGCTTTTCCCAAGTCTATATTTCTGTGACCACAAACACAAATAATTACAACTCTGATTAATTTCCGGATTCAGTAAATAAAGAACAAAGAATTATACTATATGTGAGAAATTAGAAATGCCTGCAAATGGCTCTTGAGGTGGTACAAAGTGAGTCCTGGAACCCCCATCACTTTCATAAGACTCTTTGGTGTTGCTTCTGCACACATACATGCACAGTGTCAAAAAAATATATTAAGGTATATTACTCTGTTCTAAATTCTAATCTCAAAATTGCAAAGTCACTAACTAAGCTTGTGTTATACTCACTATCTGCACCTCCAAGCTGATTAACCGCCTCCATGAAACGTTGGTGAAGCTCAGGAGTCCATTTTAGCCTTGGTTTTGCATCAGTGGATAGAACAAAGTGCACACTTTGATTTTGCATCTTTTCCATATCCATTTTCCGTTTTTCCAGTGAGTTACTGGTAATGGGACTGGAACATAAATATGTCTTTTGATTCTTTTGGCTATGCACCAATATGTGGCAACTAGTGTCCTCTTTTATAAGTTGGAGTTGTTGGTGCTGTTCTATGATATCTCTCACTCCATATCAGGAAACATAAGTGGGGTTATGTTGGGGGAATATATGCCATGAGCTGTGGCTCTTCCTCTTTCATCCCATTCATACCAACTTTTCTTTTCTTTTTTATAATTTAAAAATTTTCCCCCTACTCTTTCTTCTTTGACTTGAATGGGGTGGAGAGAATCTCTGATGCAGCAAAAACAGAGAAAGCAAAACAGCTCAATTTTGAGTCTTAAAAGGAGAGAAAAGAAAAAAAGTGTGTGGTTTGTTTTTATCTTGCTGTTTTCCCACCTCAGCTTCTCTCTCTCTCTCTCTCTCTCTCTCTCTGAGGTTGATTCCCTATTGAATTAGGTAGGCCCACTATGATGAATAATACATGCAACTTTCTCAATGCTGTGAGAAGTTTTCAGAGGGGAACAAAAAAAATTAAATAAATAAATTGATGGGAATGCTATTATGGATATTTTCTTCTGGTGATTGAAAATGAAAACTGAATGAATCAATCTTTCTTTTTCAAATTTCATTTCCCTTTTTCCTAACTTTAATTTTGAATTTCTTTTATGAGGTGTCTGGATTGGCAGATTCTTTTTGTTCCATGCAAGGATGAAGGAATCAAAGAATCTAGGAATAGATTTTTGGACCCATAGTCCCCATGTTTTCTACAAAGAAAGTAATATAGAAGAAAGAAAACTAATCAGCCAAGATTTTAGATTAGGATGGAGCTCCTATCAGAATGATACTAATAAAATACGTGTTTGTTCAAAGCATTGGACAGGTAACAATTCTTAGATCATCCAAGCAAAGGAATCTCAACCCCCAAGTTCATTAAGGGACCATCACCACAGTTCAGTACTTGGCATGACATAACTAGGCGCTAGCCAATCAATCAGTAGGCTCATGTATTATATACATATATATAACCCAACGATCTAAAGTTGTCCATCAACGAATTGAGCCAAAATATGCATAATATGAAAGAGTCTCTTGCAACAAAAAACAAAGAAAAAACAATAAAGAAAGAAAATAAGGGCATGTATGGTTTCTATTTTCATTTTCTGTCTTTGTTTTTTGTGTTTCTTATTTTCAAGATTTTGTAAAAGAAATAATAAAAATAATAAAATCCCTTTTCCTATTTTTATATCCTATTTTCACTATTTCTTTCGCAGGATGTTGAAAGCAGGAAATATAAGAAATAAAAATAGGAACCAAATACGTACTAGGGTTTTCTATTCCAATTGCAATGTAATAGGAGGCTCGCCCTTGATGTTGCCCTTTTGCTGTTGAGCTGCAAGGCTAAACATAACTCATGGAAATTAATAAGAACCTAGAACTACCTAAGTCACAAGCAGATGGCAAGAAAATACACACAATATGTGGCTATGCACTTTTCTTTGTTATTATATGAAAGCAATCTACAGGGCTCACTCTTCATAAAAGTCCCATGAAGAAATTATTCCAAAGGGAACGGATCATGCTTTAATGCCGTGATCTACATCCAAGCTGAAGAGAAGAAAAGAAATTGTCGCCAAAAATTAACTAAAGGGAAGAGGGAAAGAGGAAAAGGAGGTTTATAATGGCCAACACCAAATCGTAAAGGTCAATTCTAGTAAGTCACTCTTCAGATTCTTGGGTTGGCATCTAGAATATGATCACTAGAATCAAAATACAATCATTGGCTTTCAAAAACACTGCCATTTCAGTACCATGGATTCCCATCTGGTCTACTAGAACCGTTTAATTAGCAATATCACACGATTCAAAACTAAAGGAAAAATCATATAGCAAAATTTATTTTAATCAGTCCATCATAAGAGCTACTCGTCCACGCACACTGTCCTGATTAGTTGACTAACAACAATTCAACTGCTAGTGGAACGTAAGACAGTATTTGGTGTGAAAAAGGTCCAATAACAAATAGTTACCATTATCAGATAAGTTTTCAATAGATAGTAGAGTATAAGGATGGACTTGGTGGGCCCAGCAACAGTAAGAGGGGAAAAGAAAAAGAGGGTGAAGGATCTTCCTCTGCAAGCATTATTGCTGTTTCTGTCTTGAAATACAATTCCTTAGTCTTAGTGTCAAGCTTAGCTCACATTGAAAGAAAGGAATATTATTATTCAAACGTATTTTGTGGTATGTGGCCCAAATGTTTGAAAAACAACAAAAATGAAGGCAGAGTAATTGCAAGACCCTTTAATTTCTCTTTAACAGCTGCTGTACTTGAAGCTCCTTTCATGCTTTATTATATTCCATAACAGATAAAGGAGATTCCATGATGATGCCAAAGGCAAAGGGACCCCGGTATTTTTATTAGATCAGTAGGAGAAGGTCCGGTGAATCAAAAAGTCATACAAGCAAAGTTGCCTTAATCAATTATAATTCTCTTTATGGACCCATCAGGAAAGATCTTACAAATCCAAAAGCAGTGAAAGAAGATGAGAAGAATATTGTGGCCTAAGGAATCACGAAAAGAGAAGCAAAAGGAACTTGTCAACATCCCACCGTAGACTAATTGAAATTTACTGAAAGGAAAAAAAAAAAAAATGTTATGCCCAAAACAGTGCCTTAATAAGATGACGTGGGCAATATGTCACTATAGGCCTGTTGTGGTAGGCATGAAGTGTTTTATCTATAAGACTGTTACATAACTTTCTTGCACTATCATCCTTAACTTTTGTCAACAAAACACAAGCGCAGGTGGTGACATATTCCGGACAATTAGGAAACTTGGATTCCATATAAGAAAAATAAGGCACCATAATTGTCATATGTTCTCAACTGTTCTAGTCTTGAAAGGTAAGTCAATACCATCTCAATGCATGGATTCATGGGAAGTGATAAGAAAGGAACGGTTCTGAGGGGCAAGTTGAGTGTGGCGCTAGCTAGTAGCTCTAACTTGGTCTGCCATGTGCACCAAAATTGCCCCTGAATGGACACTTGCTTTGTAATCATCACTGCATTTTCTTACTAGAGTATGAGCAATGCTTTCATCTTCTTGGAAATTCTCTTTAAATACCCTATTTTGCAATCAAGAATTTTCGTGCTTAGGCTCAATCCTTCTCCAACTTCAGATGAAATGGCCCACTACGCAATAAAGGAAACATTGTTAATAGTGTTCTAAGTGCATCAAATAATTGAACTAGCTGGATAACATAAACATTTACCATCCAATTATGGTGCCAGAGTGTATCCGAGGTTCATTAAAGTACAACATATATAAGCGAACCACATATTAAATTAAAAATATTCAAAATAAAAAATTGGTCAGATGCTACTACATTTTCTCACAAGGAGCATAACTTTCTATCTACAAACCCCTACAGGGCTACAGCTGTTAAACATCGACTGCCACGGTTTCATCAAAAAGGATATGCTCTAGAATCTCAATGTGGATCACAACATCATTGTTCGAAAATCCAAGGTCTCTCATGAACTTCCTCAGGAGACAAAACAGAATCATACATGAATATTCTTCCTTAATGTATCACTGAAAACCGTTTAGCCACTTAATTCAAATGACTTAACCTAAAGCACTGCATGCTTCTTGGCCTCTTGCGCATAGAGTGATTCATCAATTGCTCAATTGGAAGAGCGATGCAACCAAAATAAGGAATAAGGTTGGTTTAGTTCAAAATACTAATGAAAAAAAATATGAAGCTAAAAATGTTTTTGCTGCGAAATATTAAGTTCAGCAACTTAATTAGGCTAATTTTTCACAATGCCATATCTAAATAGATAATTGATTGAACTAACAAGTTGTTGGATAAGTGATAAGCAATTTGGTCCACCGTAACGATGAGAACACAAATTCGAGTCCTGAGAACCGCATTTATTAGGAGGAAAAGTAATCGTAAATATTGTATTTCTCGGAATTGCAAGAGCTATGTCTCCCATAATTTTGTGAATTAAAAAAGAATTGATTGAGGCAGGAATCACTCAAGCTTAAGGCTCGATTGGATGAGCTTCCGAAAAAAATTTTTTTTTCAAAATAATCTTTTCTTAAATGATCTTTTGAAAAAGTAAAAATTATTTTATGTTTATATATAAAATTAATTTGGATATAAAAATATTTTCTTTTATTCTTAAACATTTTTAATATTATAAAAAAAATCTCTTTCTTTTTCTAAAAGATGAAAATTATAACTTCTCAAAAAAGATCTTTTTATACTTTTTCTAATGATTATGCCTTACCAAAAAGCATTACAAAATCTTTTTTTTTTTTTTTATCGAAATAATGGCATACATACAAGCATAATATCTAAGATGCAGCATGAAGTATTCTAGGAGGCAAATTAGGCAAAGAAAATTAGATTAGTAAAATTTGGAAGTATTATTTTTTCTTACCTTCATTTCATTTTCATTTTATCCCCTTTTCTTTTTGTTCCTTTTCATGGGCTTTAGCCCAAGAGAGATATTAGATTCCCCTTGTCAAAAACCAACTTAGGCTAACTCTTATAAACTAAGGGATGCCAAGGACACTAGGATTTTAATTTCAGGGGGCCAACATAGTAGTAACCGATCCGCCAAAAACAACCAAAATATTCCTTGGTGAATCGAGCGAAAACTTGAACTCTGCAATATGTTTGGGTTGGATTTTTTTTTCATAGAAAATATCATTTGTTAAAATATCATTTTTTTTTTAGAAGCTACTTTATAAGTTTTAAATGCATTTGGATATAACTTTAAAAGAAATAGTTGTAACAAAAAGTCATTTTACCACTTTTATAAAAAAGGTGCTTTTATAATTTTGTATTGCTATGATTGACAAATTTGTTTTACTAAAGCAAGTATGAAATACATGACAATTTTAGATTGAACCAAATGTCAAATTAACATGTATGTACTCTACACCTTTTATGGAATACATGGTAGGGGGTGTGTGTAAAATTGTTGGTACAAATTTTATTTCATACCAAACAATGTTTTTCATAATTAAAAATACTTCTCAATAATCTATCCAAATACAAAAAAAATTTTCAAAAAATAAAACTCTACTAAAAAAGGTTTAATAAAAAGGTTTTTTTTTTTTTTATAGAGGTTTATCCAAACACAACCTACATTTAGTATAGCTAATGTGTATTAAAAAAATGTAAATATAAAAGAACCCATAACCCACACATGTCCCCTTTAGCTTCACCCCTCCTAATGAACATAAAGGACATTTAACTAAATGGTTCATCATAGTCAAAAGATTAAAATCTGAACGTATCCTAATATTTTGTGCATGGAATATTGTGGAACAATCCTTTAGAATGTGAAGCTCAATTTGTCACAAGGAATAAAGACAATATAAAGTTTGGGGTCTCAAGATTATACACTAGATTTTTTTTGTCCTCCTTGCTTCAGGAACTTAGGTATTGTAGGATTCCCACAATGTGACTCAAACGAGCCTTTTGTATTTGATAACTACAAGCACTTTAAATCATGAGAAATGATTTTTGAACCCCAAAAAGGCAACGACACCCTCAACATCCCTTTACTTTTTATTTTTCTTTGATTTTTAAATTTTTTAAATTTCTGTTATAATTATTTTCTAGTCTCTCTTTGGGTGTTGTGACGATCTAGAAGGTGAAGATTCAAATATCAGCACTCTTAAATTATAGTTGTTGTATGATGTTGCTCCTTAGTCCTCACTCCTTAAACATCTATGGGAACTTCTAGCCAACATTTTTCAATTACTTTCAAAATTTTTTAACAATGAAAATAAATACTGAGGGTACCAGAGAACTTGAGAAAAGGGTTGAATCAAGTTCTTGATTGCTTAAAATTTTTTCTAGATGCTTAACACACAAATCAAAAAGTTCAAACAACTAGATTTCTAATAGATGTTTAGTAGAAATCTAGTAAGTGCCTATTAGAATTAATTATCAAATAACTCGTAAACAGAATATATATCCCAAAATATTATCTCAGTACAATCTCAGATTCAAAAAATAAACCTTAAAAATAGAAGTGTAAAGAGTAAGGGATAGAATAGCTTTCACTAAGAATTTATACTGATTTGATCTCCTCAATTAGGAGTCTACATCTAGTCCCCACACTCTTGCGGGATTTTTCCACTATGAGTATTCTTTTCATGATCGTCTCCATCAAAAGAACCATTTTCAAGATATTCCCATGCTGACATTAATACTTTCTTCTTCTTCTTCTTCTTCTTATTCTTCACATCCTTTTTGAGCTCTGTACATTCACTTTTGAAATGTCCTTACTTGTTGCAACCAAAACAAGTGACATCATCTTTGTTGCTTGTTTTGGACTTGCTGCTCTCTTTTGGTGAGTTTTGCCCTTTCTTTGGCTTTTCTCTTTTCATCATTATTCTTGCTATTCTTCTTGATCAAAGAGCAATTTCATCACTTAGACTGGTTTCATTTTTGAATTCAGAGTCCTCCTCTTCTTGAGATTTGAGAGCTAAAGACTCTTTCCTTTTTGTCTTTAACTTCATTTCTCAAGTGAGTAGTCTTATATGCAATGAGATTATTTCTCAGCCCATAAGTAAGAGTATTAATTTCTCTTCCTTCTTGTATGGCTAAGATCTTTGATAGCCAAGGTCTTGTGTGACTTCTAAGAACTTTTCTCACAAGCTCTTCAATAACTAATGTTTTTCCAAGAAGATCAAGGTTGTTAATAATAACTAACAACCTTTCAAACATTTCACCTATTTTCTCATTCTCTTTCAAGTGAAATAGTTCATACTCGTGAGTGGGTATGTTAGCTTTTGTTTGCTTATTTGCATGTTCCTTTGTGAATGATTTTAAGTTTATCCATATTTTTTTTGCTGTTTTGCATTATGAAATTTTTCTATATTCTTCAAAGCTAATAAGCACAATGCATCATGTTTGTAGCTGTGGCATTTATCTCAACTTTCTTGAGATCTTCAACATTCCACTCTTCTTCTATTTTAGGCACTTGTCCTTCAATAGTTTTTCTTGGAATTTCTGGTCCATTCACAATAATTTTCCATATTGCATAATCGGTGGATTGAATAAAGATTCTCATTCTTTTCTTCCAATATGGATAGTTTTTTTCATTAAAAATTGGAGGCCTTGCAGCGGATTGACCTTCGGATAGTGTATAAGAAATAAGATTTGACATGCTTGGTTCTTGGATCTTTTCTCCAAGCAATTAAGCTTGACTTTGAGAGACTGTGCTCCAATACCAATTGATGGTACCAAAGGACTTGAGAAGGGGTTTGAATCAAGTCCTTGATTTCTTAAAAAAAATTTTGCACACTAAACACACAAATAAGAAAGTTCGAACAACTAGATTTCTAATAGATGTTTAGTAGAAATATAGTAAGTGCCTATACGACTTAATTATCAAATAACTTGAAATGTGAAGAGAATATATATCCCAAAATATTATATCAATAAGATCTCAAATTTATAAACAAAAACGTAAAAAGCAAGGGATAAAATAGTTTCCACAAAGAATTTTTACTAGTTTGATCTCCGCAACTAGGAGTCTATGTCTAGTCCCCACACTCTAGTGGGATTTTTCTACTATAAGTATTCTTTTTACTACAAGCTTCTTCAAGCTTTTACACAAATTGCACTCAACCTTGAGCTACTCTTTTCTCACCAACTAAAAGACTTTTCTCAATGGTGTTTTCCTCACTTGTGTACCTCATAAAATTTTCACTTTCCTCTCAAGCTTCACTCACTTGATTTACAACAAATTTACAACAAGTTTAGAATATGAAATGAGAAGAAGAATATTGAAGTACAAGAAGCACAAAGCTCTTAAAGGAGTTTACAAGGAACTTGAGCCATATAGAAAATATCACAAAGACTCTAAACTAAGGTTTAGAAACCAATATTTATAGAGGTTTCAGCCCATGCAAGTTGCCTGATCTCCACCCAAGGATTTGAATGTTGGGGAGCCTTCCAATGAGTCTAAAGAATTGTCTTTTCAAGCTGTCATATGTTGTATGTTATGCCATGACTTTTTCTCTCATATGGTACAAATCAATTTGTCACTTTCCTAGTTTGATTTGTCCACTTTTTGCTTATACCTTTTGCAATTCCATTTTACTACAAGTGAACTTAGGAAACTATGAAAAGATCTTTTTCATATCAACACCTTTTTCTAATATAGTCATTGATGTTTTTGCTCTCATGGGTTAACACTTTGACTTTTGAGCTTTGATGCTTAAAACTAGGCAGTAGCTATATTTGCTAATTCTCTAGTAGATTTTGCTTCCTTAGCTTTGTTCCATGCTACTGGAATATCAAGTTTCTGCACACATAAAAATAAGTCTTTCCAAGATCAAGTGTAATGAATTTAAACTCATAGTTTGCATCATCATTATAAGAAAACAACTGTAGATCTAGTAATCTCCTCCTTGATGATAACAAATATGTGTCTCATAAAGGGAAGTTAATAAATTAAAGAAGTAAAATACTTACTCTCCCTAAATATGTGCTTCCCATAAATGTATACAATAAGTTCAAATATGGAGGTCCAATGTGGAGCCTACATCCAACCCCCTCCCCCCACCAAGGTGAGATTTTTTGACTATTCAACAAGTAGTCTTTACAACTTGCAGCTTCTCCAAGCTAGACACCTAGTAGCTTTTATAATAGTTTCTTCAAGCCAAATACCAATAGTCTTTACAACCTCTCCAAGCTAACAATCTCAGCTCTCAACTTTTCTCATTCGGCCAACAAGAGCGCCTCTCTTAATTACAATGGCCTTTTCACTTACAACCTCACAAGTTTCACTTTAGTACTCAAATTAGAAACAAATTTCTAATAAAGAAACACATAGTAGAAGAGATGAAGATGGTCATTCAAAATTTGTTCCTAACAAAGACTTAATGCACTAAAAGTGATGACGAATAATGATGCTAGAAAATGCTAAATCATATTCCTTCTTCTTGATTTTTTTTTCATGTTTTTTTGATGTTGTAGTCTCCATCTATATTTACTATATAATTGAGGATTTTGGTGGGATCCACGTTTTGGAAGAAAATTTTTCACCTACTCAATGGTGAAATTTTGAGGATATTTTCAAGTTTTCCATTCTTTCTTTTTTTTGAAATTTTTTTTCACCAAACACTTTTTTCCATTGTTTATATTATATTGAAAAATTATAATTTTGTCATATAACTTAAATGGAGTACAAATGCTAGACTATTAAGAATTCAATTGATATTATAAATCATACATATTCTACTGAATTCATTTTTTATCCCTCTTTTTTTTTTTTGGGTTACATTCAGGCGGTTAGGTTTGCTATATTTTAATTTTTTTTCATATTTTGTTGAGCTAATATTTTGTTGGATTTATTGTATGAATCAAATTTCAGTGAAAAGTAATTTTTTACAATATTGGATAATTTTATTAGAAGTTTAATCTATATTTACTATTACTATAATTGAGAGTTTTAGGAGATTACATTTTATTTCTAAAGAAAAAATTCACTCAACAATTATTATTTTTTTTATTGATTATATTATCTCAAATTCTAAGTGATACATATTTTTTTGAAATCATTTTTGTTATCTTTTTTTTAGGCATTAATGTGGTTGATACAATGATCTTTTTTGTTAAAAAGAAAAAGACATTCATTTATTCAATTGAGAGTTCATCTAGAAGCAGACAATTTTGTAAAGCTTTTATTATTCAATTGAGAGCATGTTAATGGGTGTTCAAATTGTGGTAAGATGATAAGTTTTTTTGGGGGTCGGAAGAAAATAAGTTTACTTATGGTTTTATGTATCGTTTTCTATTGTTCATCAAGTTCGAAAACATGTATCTAACGATTTTTTTTTTCTGATTTTGTACTTTGTTGAAAACTAATGGTGGGAATTCTAAAAGGTGCATTATTTTTGTATTGTCACGACTCAATCAGGACCATGACCGGCACTTAGGGAAAACAATTCCTTGGTAAGCCTACTCAAGAATTTCATACAAAACGGATAGAATTTTCCCTAAATATTGAGCATTTCCCAAAGTATAAAAATTCCTATTATAAGCTAGAAATATGTAGTCTAGACAGACTCAAGACAACAAGTATTCTCAGAATGCCCTCAAAATTCAGAACATGCAAGACATACATAAGGATAGACACCCTTTTCAAAACAAAACCTATTACAACTATATATAGATATATTACAACGGAAGCCAGACCCTATCTGTGGGTTATGGAGCATATCTAAAAATATTTATATATGATTACTCAACTATACATGGATCAAAATATATAAACAACCCGGAGACCCACACTAATTGCGTCAAGTTCACGGAGCTTCTACACCTTTAATTTACTGAGACAGGTCACTTGCAGCTCATACCTAACTCTGAAATAGAGGGAAAGTGAGGACTGAGTAAAACAAACTCAGTGAGAGATAATATACTTATAACGGGGAGTGAGACAAGTGCAAGCATGAGTTTTTATTAAAATAAATATAATTAATTAATGATACTCTTATAAAAGATTTGTATATAAATATACATATACATATACAAAAGATATTCCAAATCAAACATGTTGCATGAAACCAAAACATGGTAAAGCAGAAAATAAAATAAAATTCTTAATAAAAAAGTCATCCATAACAAATTAGTACTTCCAACAATTAGTAAATTGAGTACATTTGAATATGGAGTTAAAATTAGTTTTAAAAATAAAACAAAACCAATTCTAAAGTTTAGAAGGGGAAGTCTCAATTATAGAGCCAGAACAGACACATCTCACCAACGAGCGTCCCCGAAGGATCAATGAGAATAGATATCTCACCAACGGTCCTATGCCGAAGGATCAACAAATAGAGCCAGACGTGTGGCCATCACGCCAGGCTAGCAACACCCATGCTAGCTAGGTTGGCGAAACCAAGGTGCACCAAGGGCTAACGTATACTACCGTTAACCTGTATAGCTAGGAATCATCTAAGATACCCCTTTTACCAAGAAGGTATTATATCAATTCTAACTTATGCATAGTTACCCTCATCTAT
This sequence comes from Pterocarpus santalinus, assembly GCA_031439595.1. Lineage (NCBI taxonomy): Eukaryota > Viridiplantae > Streptophyta > Magnoliopsida > Fabales > Fabaceae > Pterocarpus > Pterocarpus santalinus. The sequence goes on from CM062531.1 coordinate 19,929,639, forward strand.
AACTACTTGATTATAACCTTTAACTAAATCAATCACAAAACCAACCAGTTAACTTACTTCCTTCTAAAATTAAAATAAAATTCAGCTTACTCTTAATTCTTAATCTTTTAGTTCAATCTAAAATTACTCTCTCTTCAACTTATCCTTTTCATGACTTATCTCATTTACTAGCTCTAACTCTTCATTATGTCCATATCCAATTAATCGCCACAAAATCAATTCAAAACAATCCAACTAAAACCTAAAAACACATATACACACAAGAACATGAGTTAATTAACAACATTATATAGAACTCCAAATTCTAAAATTCAACCAATGCCAAAAACACACATACATGCTCCAAATCTTTTTTTGACTATCTTACAACTAACAACATAATAATTCTATATAATTTATCATCTTCAAAACACAAAACTTTAGGATATAACAATCTAGTATTGTGACTCACTCAAAATCAAATAAGGAACTCACACAAGAATGCTAATGTCAAGATGCTTACCCAAGATTATGAATTTAGGGAGCTAAATCAAGAGTCCCACTGCGTGGTAGAAGTGCTGTAGTGGAGAGAGAGACAAACCGCGACAGATAGAGAGAGAACGCAGAGGAGAGAGAGATAGGGATAGAATGGCAGAGAGAGAGAAAGAGAGAGAGAGAAATCACTACGGAGAGAGAGAGGGTCGGACCGTGGCGGAGAGAGGGAGAGAACGGTGGTGGGTGAGGGGCAGAGAGAGGTGAGATCGCAAGAGAGAGAGAGAGAGGGAGTAAAAGTGAAAGAGTAATGGATAAGGAAAACGAAAATGAAAGAATGGAGCATCTGGAACGTTTTTCCTGACGTGAAAGTGGAGAAAGAGAGAGGTCTATCGTGCACCATATCACTTATGGTGCATCATGATCTCTATTTCTTTTTTTTTTTTCCTTGCAACAAATCACTTTTATTTAGTTGGGTTAAAAACTTCTAATGCTTTATAATTTAAAGCAGACATAGAAATGTCCAAAGGCATAAGCTATATAAAATTTTAAAATTTTCTATTACTCATATTTTATTGTTAACTAGTGTTTTATTTTAAATCAGAATATCACATGTATTTTGTTAAGTTAATATTTTAGTGAATTTATCATACTGATTTGATTGTAAACTTTTGTAATTTTGGATGATTTTCTTAGAAAGGGTCTTAAGGAAGGGTAATCTGGAAGGAAATTTTTGTCCATTTTTTTGGGAAGAAATTTCCCACAAACTCATTGGATGATATATCCCACCAATGTTTTTGTTCTATTACATATTTATTTATTTATAAATTTATAAGATCTTAATATCATTAAATTCAAATAATAAATTTTAATTAATCTATATAAAAGAAATAATAATCTACACATAATCTTGTACATAGTATGGGAACTAATCTAGTTATATAGACAAAAGAGATTTAAATTATTGCTTCCACCATTCAAAAAGATGTTTTTATTCTTCTGTGTTTTTCTCTCGTTTGGTACATATCTTTCACCTCATGTATTTTGTCTCTCCTATTGCTCCTTATGTGCCTGTTCTGTCTCCTACTATACATTTTTTTTATCCTTGTATGTAGGGATGGAAATAGGCCAAATAACCTATGGGGAACCTTCAACCTAACCCACATTAGGTCTAAACTATTTAGTAAATAAGTTGAGTTAAAACCTTTTAAAAAGTCATTTTAACGAAAAAGGTCAGGCTATAAACTATGAAAAAACTAAAAAGTCTATTGAGCCTAACAAGCTAACCAATTTATAATAATAATAATAATAACAATTTAAATTATATTATATATTGGCATATTTAGGAAGTTTTTTAACCTATTCAAATAATAAGGCTAAACTTAGGCTATATATTTAAAACATAGGCTAGATTTATTTAAGCTAAAGTCCAACCTAACCTATTTCCACCTCTCTAATTGTACCCTTTTTCTCTTTCTTAGTACTCTTTATTTCTTCTTCTTCTCTCTCTTAGTACTCCTTATGTTCTTCTTCTCCTTTTTATCATGTACTCCTTCAACATTGGTAAGCGAAAGATTACCAATTTACAACTATCGTTGTACTTTTCATCAATTAGAGAGGTGAAGGTTTTTGAACATTTCAATTCGTTTTGTCACATTTATGAGTTAGATGTCTTATATGTTCATCTCATGTATTCTTATCAAACATCTTGTCTTTCTTTTGAATAAATTTTTGAAAGAATCCAATGCTTTTGTTTTGTGATCCTTCATGCCTTGTCCCAAAATTGTTGTCAACAGCAAATTCATTTCAGTCTTGATTTCTTGATATCATAATTTGATTTCTTACTCTCTTTTCCTTGTTATCTTGGCTTCATCTTCTCTTTGAGTTCATCCTTTGGCTCAATTAGTTTTTCTCTTTTTAATCGTAATTGCTCCTTCTCAATTTCAACTTCCCCTTGATCACATCTCCCCTTTCAAATTTGCTTTTCTTGCCTTTTTGATCTTTACTTTGTCTTCCCTTGAGTTCATTCTTTAACTCTTGATTTTCTCCTTCTTGATACACCACATGGTTCATAAGCATTCTATATGCATAGTCTTTTGACAAAGATCAAATACATACATCAAAGTCATCATATATTATGTTTGTTATCACCACAATTCATAAAGCTTATTCCAAAATAATATTGAGTTAACATCACTACTTGTAATTTTGCAAACAAGTGTGTTAGGATTAATTTATATTGTGTTAAAAAATAATCAACCATGCACTAAGAAGTGGTAAGAGAAATTCTTTGATACCTAGAGCAGAAAAGAAAAGTTCCATTCTGTACCATTTATAACTCAATACATCAGGTATTGTATTAAAAATGTAATAAAAATGAAAGACAATAATAACATACACAACTAATGTGTTGAACTTTGAATGATATAAAACATGATGTTTTCTTACTCTTGAGAATCTCATGAAGTGGTAGGGTTTGCCAACTACCATAAAACTTAGTCCAATTTTAGGCTTGAGATGCTAGCCCAATTGATCAAGGCAATTTACTTTCATAAAAGAAAAGAAAGCAAATGGGGCTTGAAGCAAGTGGCAATACAAGCTGCATCATTTATATTGTGTAATAGAGTTATGGAAACAATATTATACAACTATAGCAAGTCAAGAAAAGTGGAATTGATGCAAAGCATTTAATATAAAAGTTCCTCTAATGATGGAGAAAAAGTCACACGCAAGGAAAGAAGATTTTTACTTTATCGACGACAAAATTACAACTTCTCTCTAAATACAATGGGAGAACAATAATACTCTTTCTTTAAATAGGAGAATATAACTTTCTAAATAAAATAAGAGAAACCCTCATATGACACTATATATATGTGCTTTTTGAAAATGGGAAGTTGAAACCATAATTAGGGGAGGCCTCTATTTATAGGTGAGCCTTCCTCTTCAATCCGCTACTCCATCGTAAGAGAACAAGAAAAATTTCTTCTCAACATTTATGCATCTAAAACATCCAACGATAGGAATTTAATATCTTTGACATTTGAAAGCCACAAAAAATGGCTTTCTATTGCTTTATAGTGTATAATCTCTCACTTATAGTCATTTTTGGTGAGCTTTCAAAACCTTTCTTATCTTGCCAATTCCATGCTTGTTATGTCTATGACCTAGAGTTATTTGAACCCATAATATGCACAAAAGTGTGCTATGACCTTAAGATTTTACCTCGTTTAGCTTAAACTTAGTGTGTTTGGGAAAGTTGTAAGATTAAAATTATTTTAATAATTATTTATTTATATAATTATTTTTTATATAATTAATTATATGAGAATTAATTTATGTTTGAATACTTCAGCTGAAAATTAGTTTTAAGATAATCTATTTTGTTTTGATTATATGAAAAAAATTTGCTTTTGTATAGTAAAATTACTAAAAAGAGTATAAAATAATTATTTATATTATATAATATTTGATACATAAGGTCAGTTTGGTAAAAATATAACACTTTTTTGTTTGGATTGTATGAAAAAAATTTGCATTTTTATGATAAAATTACTAAGAAGAGTATAAAATAATTATTTATATTATATAATATTTGATACATAGGGTCAGTTTGGTAAAAATATAATACTTTTAAAATAATCAGCTTTTGCTTATAATCATAAGTTTCAAAAAAATTACTTATACTTATAAGTTATTTTTGAGCTTAAGATTATCAGTTTTTAATTATAATCTATTCCATAAAGTTGCCCAAACATGCACTTAGATCCCAACATAGGAACATTTAATTAAGTTATTTGACTCTTGATGGATTTTTGTTTAGCATTGAGAATTAATATTGTTTCATGTTTTTAATCATTGGTATTTCTCTTTTGTGGCATTTAGAGCATGTTTGGGAAGGGGACAAAGTAGCTTTTTTTTAGAGGGAAAATAAACTGTTTTGGAAAAATCAAACATATTTAGGTAAAGATCGAAAATAGATTATAATCAAAAGTTAATAATTTTAAGTTGAAAAATAGTTTACAACTATAAGCAACTTTTTGAAGCCGTTGATTATTTTAAAATTATTGTATTTTTACTAAATTGACCTTAATTAAATATTATATAATATAAACAATCATTTCATATCTCTTTAAATTATTATATAAAAGTAACTTTTTTCACATAATCCAAATAAAATAGATTAGTTTAAAACTATTTTTAGCTGAATAGCATGTTTGGGAACATTGAAAAACAATTTTTTTTTCTCCAAAAAGTTGTTTCTAGAAAAGTAATCTTGTTCAGTAAAATGTTAGAAATATGTTATAATTAAAAGCTAATAATTTTATGCTAAAAGATAGCTTATAATCATAAGCAACCTTTTGAAGTTTTTTATTATAAGTAGAAGCTAATTATTTTAGAATTATTATGATTTTATAAAATTGACCCTAAGTATCAAATATTATATAACATAAATAATCATTCCATACTATTTTTTGATAATCTTACCATACAAAGCAATTTTTTTCTATACAATCTAAATAAAATTGATTATCTTAAAATTATTTTTTGATTGAAGTATCCAAATATAAATTGATTTTCATATAATCCATTGTAGAAAAAATGATTATACAAATAAATGCTTATTGAAATAATTTTAATCTTATAATTTTCCTAAACATATACGAAATATTCAAATGTAAATTGATACTCACATAGTCGATTATATAAAAAACAATTAAACAAATAAATTATTATCGAAATAATTTTAATCTAATTTAATGGTGTTTTGAACAATACCAATAAGATGAAACCTTTTAATGGTCGTTTGAAGGTCCTGGTCACAAATGAATAGTATATCATCCATTTTTTGCTGGCAAATGGATTAGTTTCATACTGCCCATATCCTCGTCCATCTAATTTGCACAACATAATTTCAAGCTCAACTTGGAACTTTGATGCCACTTATTGAGCTCAAGAATCGGTTTGTAGTATAAATTAAATGATGTTACGATATAGCAACGGACACCAAAATAAATTTTGATAAGAGTTAAATCTATCAATTCATACAGTGCAATTATAATAATGTATGCAAAATATATATAAAAAAAAATATCAAACTTTAACGTCAAAAATCTTTCGAACATCGAAGGAGAAATCATAAAGCAAACTCCAAAAAATAATTTTTTTGTATATTTAGAATAACTGCAATATCCTTAATGTTTCCAAACAAGAATCCTGCCATTCAAATACTATAATTTTGGTAATTGCAGTGCCAATCTCTATTTTTTCCCTCACTCTCATAGGCTAACTCTAGCTTTTGCCTCTATTCTTTGCTGCTTTGGAATGAAGCTTGCGTTTTCTCCTGACAAAGTGACAACTATTTATAAAGTTGAAGTATAATGTGAACGAAAACCTTCCGTAGCCAATTAAGAAAATTACAGCCTTCCACGGGCCAATTTCCACTTGGCCACGAGGATTTCATTTGATCTCCTCATCCATTTTACTGTTTGTATTGAAAGCGGTGTCCCGTTTGTTTTTATTTTCAATGCTTACGGCTGGACTTGACAGATGAAAATATTGGATAAATGAAGCATATCAAATAACTTTGCTGCTATGGCTGATTTTTTTTTTTTTTTTTTTCAATCTACGATAAGAAAAGGAAATTATGCACTAATTTCATTTCATTTCCTTTCCTTTTTTCGGAGAAAAGGAAATTTTGCAGAAAAATAGCTTCTTTTTCGTTATTATAATTCTTTTTTTTTTTTGGGGTCTGTTCATTATATTTGTTGTGTTTTTGGTCAACAGTCATTATAATATGGACAATTATAGTTCTATTAGAATAGTTTTGGGACAATTATTGGGCTATACTTGAAGGATCAGTCTATTTATACTGGGCGGGTTAGGACTTGGGCCATGCTGTTTGGATTATATTGCAGACACCAGCTTTTGTGTGAAGGTTTTACCACCAACGAAATTGCTTCATGTGCACTGTCCTGCAAGACAAAATAATTCTGGCTGTTGCACTTGAGGTGCTAGTTTAATAAAGGATATGTTCACTTCCAAAAGAAGTGCACCCAGGTTCGAGCCAGCTGAGCCTCGCAGTGGTTAGGAATCCTCCCCCGGGACAAAAAATGAAAAATAATTCTGCTTATTTAATGAGTTCTTTCTGTTTTCAGTTGACAAATTCTATTAGTTGAATGAGCGAGAATAGTAATTTTAGTGCCATATTATCTGACTCAGGGTACTTCGATAATTTAATTCTTTTTTGGCAATTTAATTCGAATGAAATGAGGAAATGGGGAGTATTAGGTAACCAAAACTATTTAAAGCTGAAGTTGTTAGATAAAATCTAAAAAGTTAATATATTTGGATTAAGAAGTTTAGAGGTAAAGAGAATGGAGGAGTAATTTTTCATTTTTAAATTTGAAAAACTTATTAAATCTTCTGTAAAAATGATTAGGGATGATTAGAAAAATTACATGATAATCTAGTCTTTATTTCTTTTATTTCAAAAAATTATCAAAAAAAAGGTATTTACCACTATAAAGCATGGACACACCAATATGGTATTGTGTCCACATATTTGATACATATCAAATACGTGTACTTATCCAACACATTGATGACATCTCAAAAGTTATGTTATTTGAACATATAGGATGTGGGATACCGTGTTAACTCACATTCCATCCAATGGTGGATAGGGTGTGGATTCTTGGGGTGAGGTGCACACTCCATCCAATGATAGATGGGGTGTAAATTGGCACAATATCCCACACCTCATATGATTAAATAGTATTTTTCTTTCTCAAATATCGCTGGACACTTGAGTGTCTTTGCTTTGTAATATGGAGGCAACTAGGTTTACAAGATTAATCAATATATGTTTATAGGGTGCGGCAATAACTGAACTAATTTGACAAAAACTGAAATAATTTCTCCGTATGAGGGTATAGGCAAGTAAAAATTACAAGTTATACAACATTACAGGTTGTGGCATTAATCTTTATCACTTGACTTTTGACATGGTCAATGTCTGCCAGCATCATCCAGTGTCACTACTGTAATTGTGAACATTAGGCGTGAACTTGAAAGTCCTTTGGATTCTCCAAGGCTATCAGAATATTTCAACTTGGACGAATTTTCTTGCCAGTTGATGAATTGCTACATGTTAAGGTGGTCCCTAAAATTGTGTAAACATTCTACTACTCACCTAGCTTTGTTTGGTGTTGAAAAAATTTAAATTGAGGGAAAGACTTGTTAGGATATATCTTCAAATTCATCGAATACTTATAGAGGTGTTTAGTACTTAGTTCTTACAATATACTAACTAAGTTGGAATGTGAGAATCAAACTCAAGTTATGATAATATATGAATAGAAGGCCAATTAGTGAGCTAACTCCCTTTGGCACTGTACCTTTAAAGCTGATAAAAAATATTGTAGCTCAACGTTGAGTCACTGTCTGCAGCATGGAAAATATTTTCTTAGGCTGTAAGAAATATGCCTATCTGCACTAATAAGAAAGGGAATATGAAGTGATGGGATATGGGAAAGCAGTGAGTAACACCTCACACCCACTTTCTCCACCAAAATGGTCTCTTTCTGCAATCTATATTTGCTTTTAAATCCTTTGACAGACAGCCACTAGTTCAAACTTAGTTCCTAACAATCATTTCAGTCTTTACAACCAAAAAACGAAAGAGAGAGAGAGAGAGAGAGAGAGAGAGAGAGAGAAGAGAATATATACAAGCGTTGAAAGAAAAGTCTTGAGTTTATTCTTGCACGTGAGAATCTGGAGCAAAATTCCTGGGCAACTAGTGTTAAAAGCATGCTACACAACAACTTTCTCAAACATTTTGAATTTTTGATAATGGGAAACTAACAGGCAGTGATGGGTTTTTCTGGGTTTGCTTCTCTTTTTCTTGTACCTGGCTGATGAGAAACAAACACGGCATCTGCTTCTTGTTTCCATTTCACCCTTTCTTTTCAACCATAATATGTTAGGAGATTTACATTAATATTTGTAATCAGCAGATCAATTTTGATTTGCCGGGATTAGAATCTTCCCAATCTAGCTAATGACAATAGATATATTTCATGGCTCAAAATATTCAATTTTCTGACTCTTCTACTATTCTTGTCTGCATTGTCTTTATCAATATTGTTTGCACACATGAAATGAAATTAATCCTTTTTTGTGCCACCATATTACTTAATGTAACACATCAACAAAAATATGATAGCACCATAGTGGAAATGGAGTTATAGGCTAATGTGACATATTTTATAACTTCAGAAACTAAAAAATTAACTTTTAAATTTTAAAGATGAAAGCAACTCACATATGCAACTTCATATGCTAAAGTGAATATTTACTCAAGATTTACTATTACTTAATTAATTTACTTACTTAGCCCACCAATCATCTTATTGGTAATTTACCCTCTTTTGTCCTAATATCTGTAAATTTAGTTAACGAAAAAGAACAAGAAAACCATGATTTGCAATTAGCTCCAGCTTGAGAAACTCTAGAAACTTCCGTGTGCTCTCTTGTCTGTGGACTATTATTCCCAACCACCAATAACTTTCCATCGTTCAGGAAATTGAGTACTCCTAAACAAACAGGAAGGCAGCAATTAAAGTTCTACTAAAAGCACTTTAAAGCTATGGTCCTCTGCCCAAAATGGTTAAACAGTGTGTACCGAATTTCTTCATGCTATTGGTAAACTCTTCCATAGTGAATCGTGTTTTAATCAGATAAAAAGAAGAAAGCACTGAAGATGAAAAATTTACAATGAAAAAAGAATGGCATCGTGCATGCATCCTTTGTTTCCTTGACGTGCAAAGTTGAATTTAATAGTTTGGTGGAAACCTTTTTGAGTTACTCATAAAATGCCAAAAGTTAAAAGTATCTTGAGCTTCTAATGCAATTTGAGGTCCTATGTCCACAGAGAAAAGATAATGTTTATGCAAGGAACAGGAACTAAAGGGTGAAATAAAATATTAAGTCCACTACTGAAGTTTACTTCATAATGGACAGGCATTATGAGGAGATAAGGTGACAGTATCAGTATGATGACAAGTTGATGAAAGAGGATTTGTTTTTTCAGTCTTGTCATATCAAATTTTAATCACAATTTGTGAGTAAACAGAAGTATACCAAAGTTATGCTTATAAACACTCATTAACAGTTTATTGGCATGAAATGATCAGTTGTCACACACACTTTATGATCTTAATTAAAATTATAATTAAAAAAGGCAGAAGGGTACTTGAAAAACAAACTCTCTTGGCGGGTTTACCAAACTTGCCGTGCTATGTCCAAAAAGTAGCTTTCTACTTTACAAAAGGTGCCTAGGTGGGATTTATTTAAAATGGCCAATCAAAGTCTGATTATGGTGCTGTAACTAAGCCCGACTTGACTTATATATGTAACATCTTGATGTTGACTTGATTCACCAATTGTCAGTAAGTGATGGCCTTCACACTTCAATTTAGTGGTGCACATTGTGAAGCATTAATCACATATCAAAAGTTCAATTCAGAAAACAGTTTAGAAAGAATTGAATTGGAGAATCCAATCAGATCTGAGAAAGAGTGAAAAGAATTCGGCTAGGAAGTAATAATTTGCTTTTACCCGTCAATGAGCAAAAGTCAAGGGTGCTTGTTGCAAATGTAATTATATATATATTGAACGTTTAACGGCTTGAAATGTAAAAGTAGTAACGTTTTATATTTTATAATGATTCATTATGATGAAATATACATGGTTCATGAACTTCAATGATATATCAAATTATTATTTCTTCCTTGTTTGCCTCTTGCGCCCTATGTCACTTTTATTTTAAACAAGTCACCTCTTAAGTTGGACTGCAGCACCTTTTGTGTATGTTGTAAATCATGTTACTCTCATTCTTCCGTGCTTCTCGCTCAATGGAAGTCTTAATAATGTTAATTGCACAACTTTAATGCTTACGCAGTTGCATAAACTCTTCAGGTGGCTAAGCACCTTAACAGCTTTTTCTTTTGAATCAGATGGAGCTACTTGCACAATTGTGACTACATATGGAATTTTTCTTAATCCCAGAGCAAATAAGAATTCCTTGATTATTTAAGTTTCTGGTGGCAATTGCTAATTCCTCTGCATACCAAGGTATAATGGCAAACACAGAAGCTCCAACTCAGAAAAAAGAATCTGAATGCAGTGACTTAAAAATTCCTCACAGTTAAATAATTTATGTTCCTCCTAGATTCCACATTACAAAAAGACAAAATCCAGAAGCCCCACCATTACAAATGCTTTTCCAAACCATGGGCAGCCTTCTTAATCTTTTATCCTCTTTGGTCGGCCAAATTAAAGGCATCATAGGAAAAAGTTCAAGCTAAGGGAAAAATTCATTCTATTCCAATATTAAGGCTTCGGGTTTACCAAACGTTTATAGAATTATTTGTAAATTACCCACCAATAATGGAACCTGAATATCAAACCCAAAATATGGTAATATATAAGCAAAAAACTGATTCTGTGAGCCAATCATCTTTGACAGCATATCTTTAATCTAAACCATTAAATTAACATTGAAAATGAATATATGGTTGAGATTTATGCTATGCATCTTGAACTTTAAGGTGTGTGGTATACATTCAATCCAAAATAAATATATGGTTAAAATTTAAGATAGGTAACCTGAATAATAGGTAAGATTTGAATAATATGTAATTACTTTAACTTAACTTTTTATCTCCATGATGATAATTTTGAAATAAAATATTTTTTCACTTTTATTTTCTTTTCATTTTAATGTTGAGGTCTTTAAAATGAAATATTTTTTAATTATTCTTTTCATTTTTGTTGATTTTTCATTTCAACATATACTCGCATTAAAATGAATATTTTTTTAGCTTTTATATTTTCCAATTTTTATGTTGACAACTTAAAAAATAAATATTTTTTTAAATTTAATTTTTTCTCATTTTGAAGCCAATAAACTCAAAATAGATCTTTTTTTAATTTATTTTTTCTTGTCGTTGGAAAATTTAAAATAAAATATGTTTTGTTATATTTTTCTCATTTTGATGCTATTAACTTTGAAATAATTTCTTTCCACAATTTTTATATACTCTTTCTACGCTAGCAACTTTAAAATAGACTGTTTTTAAATTTTATTTTCTCAATTTGATGATAGTAATCTTGAAATAAAACTTTTTAATCCTTTTCCATTTAGATGCTGGCAATTTAATAATAGGCTTTCTAAAATTTATTTTTTCTTCATCTCGATATTTACAACATTGAGCTATTGCAAGGTTGTATTTTCCTTGTAGGTGATTCAAGGTCATGCACATCTAAATGATTTTCTGACCATCTCTAATTTCTCCATCACCCATCAATCCGATGACTAGGAATGTATTCACCAACTTTTCGAAAATCATTCATGTTTTTTTTTTTGACGTGCAAAAAAAATCATTCATGTTGATTATTGATTTATTTTGCTTGTTATTTAAGGATATACTCACGAGTTTGGCTTATGAGGAAATAGAAGGGAAAAAAAAGGCTTATTGAGTTACACCTTCTTCACGAGTTTTATTTTTTTGGAAAAGAAAAGTATATAACGGTTCTAACTAACTCCGCAAAACCTCCATTTCATGATTTCCCAAAATTGGGGAGTTGTTGATATTTGAATTTAATTTATGGTTCTATCGCTATTAAAATATAAAATTATTTTTATCAATCCATTATAATTTTTTCAACTTTTCATAGAAATTATATTTCCCTTTCAATTTTTTATAAACTTCCATCCAAATTTGTTCCCTCCTAAAAAAATATTTAGAGAGGAAATATTTTTAAATTTATAAAATATATATAATATTTTCCAAAATTTTTTTAAAATTCATATTACTATAAATTATTTTAATTATACTTAGTTATTTTAGTAAAGCATGAAATTATAAAAATACATTATAATTCCTCCATTTCCTTTCCCTTACCAATTTTAAACTTGTGAACAAGATTAACTGAAACCCTCTAAATTCCTTCATTCCCTTTCCTTACCCTTGTAACTCATGAACACACTGTAATGGAAAATCTTTAGGATAAATATGTACATTAAAACTCGGGTAAATTGCACTTTACCCTCTTGAATTTTAGCGAATATGCACTTTATCTTCTTCATTTAAAAACATGCATTGCGACTTCCTACCTTTTACCAAACGTACACTTTGGCCCTTCTATCAAGTTTCCTATCCATTCTCTTTGTTAGTGATTATGTGACTTGCAAATGACCCATTTATTAACTAAATCACCTTTCCATTTCTTCTTCAACCTCACCCACTCTTCTCTATCAATAATCACTTCTTCTCTTCTCCAAACACTCTTTTCTTTCCCTCACACCTATTCTGCAACTCTATCTTTTTCACATCCATATTATTCACGATTTTGTCAAACCATAGCCATAGTTTTGCAATAAAAAAAAAGAACATACTTGTCTTCATCTTGCTCAAGCCAAAATAAACCCATCATCAAATCAAAACCCCTAATTGAGACACCCCTATCAGTAAATTGCAACAAAGAATAGTGTTTTGCAAAGAACGCGATATGGTGACAAATCAAAAGCTAAAAAATAATAATAATTAATAGAGGAGGAAAAATAGCAATCGATGCCTTCCACCACTATTCCTACCGCCTTTGCTCCGCACCTGCCACCATACTTTAGCCATCGGCTAAGACCTTTGTCTTTGCTCTGCTTTCAAAGACTATTGCGTCACTTTGTGTTGGTTGTGTGCATTTCTTTGTAAAGAAGAAAAAGAAGAGACTCTGGGTTTGGTTAAGACATGGTTGCTCTGTTTTGACAAAATATTTTTAGTTCTATTTTTTTTTTTGTAAGGCTTTGGTGAGATTTGATGAAGGTGGATGATGCCTATCTTTCAAGTTTGATGGGAACATTTGGTGATTTGGATGGAGTAAGTTTCATGTTTTATTCTGTTTTGGATGTTTCGAGTCTCTATGGTAGATTCATGGCTATGAATATGGAAGAAATTTTGGGCTATGGTATATGAGTTCCAAGTGCTTGATAAAAGGTGCATTTGGTTTGAGTTGGTTTTGAAAGGAATGGCTTAAAGTGGTATGGTTATGGTGTTTTGGTTTAGGAATAATGGAGATAATGAATGCTACGGCTAGAGAGATAGAAAGGGAAGAATGGGTGCGGTTAAAGAAGACCGAGAAAGGTAGTTTGGTTTATAAATGGATCATGAGTCAGTCATAAGATCACTAATGGAGAAAATGGATGGAAAACTTGACAAAAGGATCAAAGTGTATGTTTGGTGAAAGGCAAGGAGTCACGATGCACATTTTTGAAATATAAGAGGTAAAGTACACATTCGCCAAAATTTAGGAGGGTAAAGTGCAATTTGCCCTTAAAATTAGCATTTGGCAATGAATTTAGGATTTTCTTTTGGAGGCTATATAAAAAACGAGAATCGTGCAAAAAATATATACAATCCATCAAATTCTTCTACTTCACTTTCTTTGAGTACTTTGCTTTCGCGTTCTTTGCAAAATGATTCATATCGTCACCATTGATTCAATCTAATCAAAGAATTATCGAATCTATCATTAGCCACCTTTCGTGTCTTGAGAATTTTGATAGCATCGGTCCTCTAACAAGACCTCTAGCAACTTGAAAACATTATTAGTGTTGGCCAAGTCTAGCTAGAGACGAGCTTGTTGGAATTAGCATGCCCACAAACCATTAGAGACAAAGTAACCAAAGAAGCTACAGTGATGGTTGAACATTAGGAGTTTGAAAAATGACAAAAATAACCTTGTCTTTATCATTGATCGTGTCACTGACGATTGATGTTGAAAGGAGTATACTTGTCATTGGTATTTGTGTAATGGGCGCATTTTGTAATGCACCCTACAAAGTAGGGTGCGTGATACATCATATGCACAAAATCGGGCATATCGCATTCCTTCCCCCATTTTCTCTTCCCCTTCCCCCGTTTTCAATCTTCTTCCACCCAACTAAGCACCATTGCTTTTGCCACCCAGCTTCAACCTTCTCGTCGTGCTCCACCGGTCCGTTTTAGTAGCTGCCTCACGCCATATGTCATGCCATCTCACTATCGCACAACAATGTTGTTCTTATTGTTGTTGATGTTGAGCTTGGTGGAGGATGATGGTCCGTGATCGTTGATGCCACCTTCGAACGGAATTGCCACGCCCTCAGCAACTCACACCACACCACTACATCCTGCAATGCCACACCTCATGCTTAGCTCCACCCTACCATTGCTGCCTATCACAAGTCACAATTGATCCCTTTTGCTCCCCATCGTTTTATAGCCGCCCAACACCTAGATTGGTATAAACTAAGAGCTACCCAAATAAAGTAGAGGCAACACCCTAAGTTGACAGTGGAACATGCTCCTTTGATGCTCGTAGGTGTTGCAGAGATAGTGCAACAACAACGGTGGTAATGAGTAGGTTATGACAATAGTTATGAGGGGGGCCGTAATGATGGCCATGAGGGTGGCACTGAAGGGGCTGCGAGGGTGGAATGAAAGGGAAACTGCAAGTGTTGAACACAGGGAGAAGAAGGAGATAGGGTTATTTAGCTACATTTTGAGGTTTATCTAGCAACATTTTTTGAATATGGTTAAAAGGCCGGTCTATGCTGCACCAACAGGTGCATCATGCATGCACCTTACTTTGTAAGATGCATTGTAGAACACTCCTACTGTAGTGATAGAAGCTAAAGGTGAAGACAATTATTGAGATTATTCAGAGAATTCTACTTTTGGAGGTTCAATGATAAATTACATATGCCAGATACGACGGTGCACCTAAAGGCAAAGGTGCACCACGCATCCTGTTACTAGTGGTGATGATGTAATGGTCTATCGATGATACCAATAACCTCTAATGCACCATAACATCTCAAAATCTTTCTTCTCCCAACCAAATCCCAACCAAGAAGCCACCAAAAGCCACAACTGCCACTTCCCTTTATTTCATAGCTCGGATCTCTCCCCCTAGCATGCACTCCTTCTCCCCCTTCTCTTCCCCCCTTACGCCCTCTCATTCTTGCTGCAATTGGTCATTTTGCTTCTGCTCTTGCTATGTCAACAGCATTGCTATGTCACCCATGGAGTTGGACATTCCGGTGGAGAGTGAGTGAGGGAGGGTGAAAGTTTAAATGAGTTCTTCACCTCACAAGCTTACTGTTGATGATCAAATGGAAGCTAAAGGCCATGAAGAATGAGCTCTAGCAGAAGAAAGAGGAGTCGCCACCTTTGTTGCTGCAATAGTAAGGACAACAAAATCTTTCGTGCATGTCATATCGTCCTTCCGCCTCACCAAGACATTGCGTCTTCAGTTTTGCTCGAGTTTTAGATCAGTCTTTCCTTTTAATACCAATTTTGAAGGTACCTCAATAAAGGGAGAAGAAAAGATGTGGTGGTTGAGGCTTGAGTGGGTTAGGTCCATGGTGCCACACAGCAAGCAGAAGGGGATGGAGAAGAAGTTGGGGAGGTTGTGTGGTGACTCATGGAAGAAGAAGATATAGGTGGAATTTACAATGTATCATACTGTCTTTGGTGTACCTTACACTATCAATCTGTTACCATTGGATTACATGATGCATGATGCACTTTGACTGTTGAGGAGCATTTTAGATGCTGCAATTACATATTCACCAACAAGATGGCAAGAAAATCTCCAATAACAAGTCAATCAATAGGTGCATGGTGCACCCTAATTTATCAAGGTGCACAATAGAATCCTCCCAAATTAAAAGACCAAGTTATGAAGCTTATCTAAGTTGAGTCTTATTTAGAAATGAGATTTTTGTGGAACTCTTGTCCTAAATTACTTTCCTCTTATAGAAAGTAGGAAAATTCTTAGGTGGTTTTTTGTCTTAGTGACCATGATGTTCATTAATAAAAGAAATAAAACAAATTAATAAAATTACTTTTTTATCGATTTATAAGTTACGAGGAGACTAAAAAGAAATGATCAAGAGAAGATTTCAAGGATAAAGTGATGGCAATTGAAGGGTGAAAGGTAAAGGAATTTTCAAATAAGGATTTTAGAATAAGTAAGTTAGGAGGCACAAAGAAGTGGTAACAAATTGTTTGACAAGATGGCTAAAGGGATTGAGAAGGTATAGTAAGAAAGACATTTGAGGAATTGAGAGGCTTCAAACTAAAAGATAAAGAATCTTAGTGATGGGATGCAAGCATGCAAGACAAGGTTAAGGTTAAAGAAGAGTGTTTTAAAGCTAGTCCTTGTGCAAAAATGCTAAAAATTGGGAAAAATAAAATATAAGGTGGCTAGAAAATATACTAAAAAGGCAGTGAGCAAAGTGAGAGCTAGAGTGTTTGATGGACTTACCAATCCTTAGGCACTAACGAGAAGGAAAGAAATATTTACAGTCTAGCTAAAGGTAGAGCAAGAAAGACAAGAGATTTAGACAAGGTTAAATGCATGAAGAATGAAAAGAGTATGATTTTGGTCATGGAACAAGACATCAAGAAAAGATAAAAGAGCTAATTTTACATGTTATTTAACAAAGGACACATAACTTTATTGCAATTGGATAGATGAAATACTAGAGAAGAGGACTAAAGTTATACCTTTTATCATAGAATTCAAGAGTTTGAAGTAAAGAAAGCTTTGAAGCAAATACATAATAGTAAGGTAGTGAGACTTGATAATATATACCTATTAAGGTATAGAAGTGTCTAGAAAGGAAAGTATTGGCTCACAAAATTGTTCAATGAGATGATGAAGTCCAAGAAAATGCCAGATGAGAGGAGAAAGAGTACATTAGTTGCTATCTATAAAGATAAAGAAGTCATATATAATTGTGCAAATTATAGAGAGATTAACCTTGTGATACCTATTATGAAGATATGGGAAAATGGTAACTAAGTGAAGATTGAGTCAAGAAACTCAAATCATAGAGAATAAGTTTGGTTTTATTGATAAATTGTGAAAATATATTATTTTTAGAGGTTAATTTTGATATATTTCAGTATAAAAGAGTTTTACACAATCATTCAATCATATGTTTCTATTTTTAAGACTTTTAAGGCAATGGGTGGTTAAGTTAAATATTTTTGTTAATGTGATAATATATAATTAGATGTCTGTATAAAACTTTTTTATATCGATAATGTACCAAATTCTTATTTTTATCCTATACTTGTGCAGTAATTATTTCAAATTTATTCTCAAGATGATAACTTCCCTAATTAATTTTACTAAATTTAAGTTATGAGTGCTATAGTTAGAATATATTTCTTTTATGCTTAATAGATAAATATTCTCACCAAATTTGTTTAGATAAAGGATAAAAATGGCACCAGTGGATGAAAAGATAAAAGGAAAAGATTCTAATGAAGATTTAAAGACTTGAAAAAGATTTAGAAGATGATTCAAAGAGATTTAGAGCAGATTTGAAAAATATCAAGATTTGAAAAAAAAAAGAGAGAGATAAAAATTTGAATAGAAGATCAGAGGGAAATCAAAAGAAGATTTTACTCACTTTGAATGCATTTATTATAAATTTGTTGTAATTCTTTTCTAATGGAGGGAGCTAGGGAGAGGGAGAAAGAGTTATTCTATCAGTTGATATGACTTCTCTATTGTTGTGGTTCTCTTTTTTTTCTATATTTTCGTAGTTTTCTTTAGGTGTTAGAGAAATGTTGTCACAATCCATCTCGGGCCATGACCGGGGCATAGAGAACAAGTCCCCTAACAAGCCTTTATCACACAATTTTCACAAAAAAAAAAAAAATGGTCAGAATCCCCTTTGTATTTAGAATAATTTCCTAATACGGGTTCTTTACCTGCACAAATAAACAATCACACTCATCTATCGAAGATCCAAGTATTCTCAAAATGCACCCCACAGCACACAGAATACGCGTAAAGGAATAATCATATATCTCCATACAAAATACATAATTCTTGATTTACAGAAATCCTATTAATTTCATTACACATAAAACTCCTAACCCAACAATAATAATATAGTCAAGCAAGGGTCGAACCCTACCTATAATACTATAGAGTTACATCACTCTAAGAAGTTTATCAAAAGTCTAAAATTTACAATAAGCCCTTGATCAAGAAGGGCTCACCCAAGGATAGAGAGTAATCACTACTGAGGGGCTAGAGGATCAGCTCCCAAATTTGCACCTGTATCTGAAAGCGAAATAGGGGTAACAAGGTGAGTTTACACAACTTAATGAGAGATAAGACACCCTTAACCCACATGAGTCAATGTGCATAAATAATAGGTAAATCTCAATAATGAAATTAAATTTATTAAAACCCATAGGAACTATCAAACATAGGATAATCCATCAAGATCATACTTAGGAGGCCTCTCCTTCATGTAAATCCTATAATCTGCCACGCACCACTTCTTAAGTGGCTGTGTAATTTCCGTCATGCACCACACTGTATGTGGCTATGTAATTTATAATCCAAGATGTACCAAGGCTAACATTTACTCTCGTTAGCAGATAGATCTTATTTAGACTTTCCTAAATCTTTTTCTTATCTACTATACATACCAACACCTGACTAATTATTCCTAATTTACATGAAATTTATAATTTAGGATCTAGCCTCAATTCTTAACAACAATAAGGCAGAGGTGAGTTCAAACCCCATATTAGTCACACAACAATCAAAGATCCTAGCAAAGAATCCAGATTCTAATCCTAGGATAATCATAAAAGAACCGCCAACCTTCAAGCTAGCATAACAACTTATACCCACAACCAAATATGTTTAGCAAATTCAGAACAACAATTCAAAGGAGCAAACAATTAAGTTCTCACTAAAATTTTTAAGCTAAATTCCTAGGTGAGCCTCAATCAAATTATTATCGCAACATGAGTATATAATTAGACTACAATAAAACTCACAAGCTAAATTGATTAGTTTCCAGGATAAATTAAAATTTAAGGTACTAACTCTCAATTATTTATTTATTTGTTTTTTTTTTTTCAACCTAAGATTTGAATTTCAAAATAATATTCATCCTCTTGTTTAATTACAATACAACCCACTAAACCAACATCAAGGATGAAACCATGAAGTCAACTTAAGTCTTGGTCAATTTCTAATTTGAAATAAAAGAAAAGCTCAAAATTCTACCCTTTTTTCCTTGATTCAAAGTTCTTAGAGCAACCAAAACACAATCAAAGGAACCACAACAACAAAACAAGCAAGATAGATATATATAGTAAGGTGAGAACTCACCAAAAGAGTGGTGGGTTGATTTAGAGAAGGGGGCAACATAGCTCCCAACCGCAAGAGAGAAAGATGCGGTGGAGAGACACCCACAGGGGAGAAAGCCAGCGAGGCCAAGAGGGAGGAGTGAGTTCGAGAGAGGAAGCGTATCAGGGAAAGAAAGAAAGAAAGAAAGAACCGTGAGGGAGAGCTTCCAAACGGTGAAGATAAGGAAAAATGGGGAGCTTAAGGTGTGCCATACCACTTATGGTGCACTGTGGTCCGTCCACCCTTTTACACTTTTTTTTTTTGTAACAAACACTTCAAAAACTTTATCTAAGTATTTTAATTTCTCTATTGTTATAACTAAATGTGAAATTTTAAAATTTCCCGTTACTAATGTTTTATTTTATTTTATTTTTTTTGAACATGCATTTTATTTTAAACAGGATATTACAAATATAGTATGAAAGAATAGGTTTTGTATTCTTGTTTATTAATTTATTTTTTTCAATTAATTATGCAATTTTTAGTGTTCTTAATTTTTTTTGGATTTGGCCATCCTTGTACGATGTATAGTTTTATATTGTTGAATGGAAATTCCCTTTATAAAATAAGCTAGTACAAAAATTGCCATAAATTAGAGTAGCTACGAATAGAAATACTTATTTGTATGGGCATACGAATATCTATTATTTATTCTTAGGATAAGTTTAAAATAACATTAAGAAATTGATTTATTCAATTTATCTTAATAGAATTACAATCTCAAAAAATTGAATTGTAATTATAAGTTTTGAGAAATTTGACCAATAATAGAATTGAAAAAGAAATTAATTTAATATTAGGTAATACAAAATTTGAGAATTTAGATGAAGTCATACCCTAACACCTTTTTTAAAATTAATTTCTATCTTTTGCATATTTTATTTCTTTTTATTTTGTTTTGTTTATTATTTATTTTTACTTTCAACCTTCTTATTTGCTATATCCCAAATAGTAATTGTTCAAAACAAAAAGGTACTTGATTTATAATTCTCGTGGGAATGATATTTTATACTCACTCTTTATTACTTGTAATCCAGTATACTTGCCAGAGTTGATTTTCTAAATTGACTAATATTTATGTCTGGAAGGTTTACCATTGAACCATTGAAGTGATTCACTCATCACAAAGATTGATGGAGAGATATTGGAGGGATCAAAGAGATTTACATATAATTTTCATTTGTTTGGAAAAGGCATACAAAAAGGTGCCAAAAGAGGTTGTATCGAAGATTCTAGAGAATAAAGGAGTTTAGACTGCTTATATTTGAGCAACTAAAGATATGTATAACAAGGTCACGACTAGTGTGAGAACACAAGATAAAGCAACAAAAGATTTTTCTATAACAATTTGACTACACTAAGGTCAACTCTAAGTATCTATCTTTTTACTCTAGTCTTGGATGTGCTTACTGAACATATTTAAGATTGGGTTCCACAATACATGCTTTTTGTAGATGATATGGTTCTAATAGGAAAATCAAGAGAAGAACTAAAAGAGAAGCTAGCTTTTTGAAGATAAGCTTTGGAAGCACATGGATTTTATATAAGTAAAAGTAAGATAGACTATATGAAATGACAGTTTAGCAAGAGATGCACAATTTTAACTTAGAGGTGAAAATTAGGAACAATATCATACCACAAGTCATATGATTTAAGTACCTCGATCCATTATTCAAATGATAGGGAAATAGAGGGAGATGTAAACCATAGGAAGCTGGGTGGATGAAATGGAGAAGTGTTTCAAGTGTTATTTGTGATAAAAAAAATTACCACTCAAGCCTAATGAAAAATTTAATTGCATAGCTATTAGACCATCGATATGTTGTATGGGACTGATGTGTTTGTTTCAGAATTTGAAACTTAAATTTTATATGTAATAGAAAAAGTTGAAAACTAATTTTTTTTTCAGAAATTACTCTTTTCAGCTTCTCCAAAAAGGCTTAAAACTGATTTTTTTGAGAATCTGATTATTTTTAAAATTTTATCCAAATATATAAAAATTGATTTTTTTAATAAAGAAAGTGATTTTTTACTGAAAAAACCACAAATAAACACACCCTAAATATTGGGCAATAGAAAACTAATAAGAAAATAAGTTTAATATTACATAGATGAAGATGTTGCCTCAAATGAACCAATGTATTAGACAAGATATAATTAAGAATGAATGCATTAGGTGACTTTTAAATATCTTTTTTTTTCCAGCAACTCTCTCCTTCTTTTCTCTCTTTTTTTTTAATTTTTATTTTGAATTTTATGGCTACTATACAAATAGACACTAAAATTTTACCTTTTAGAGTAAAATGCAATCCCTCTACTTGAGAGATAATATTATTACAGTCCCCTTCGTTCTATTTTTAAAATATATACTCCCCATCCAAAAAAATTAAGATAAACTATATTTTAATCTATTTTTAAGTTTTTTTACTTTATCCTCTGTCATCTCGTTTTATGATTTTATTTTTAACTAAAATGTCCTTTATTAATAGTTGTACATATTAATTTTTTTTACAAAATAAAATATATGTGGTTTATAATAATATAAAATATTGATACATATATAATAATTTAAAAATTATATATATATATATATATAATTTTTAAATTATTACTATATTAAAAGAACAAATTCTTAGTAGTAACAATAATTTGTAATAACTATTTTTCAAAAATAAAAGTTATGCATTTTCTCAGCTATTAATTTTAGAATATTAATGTATATTTTTTATAATAAAATCAAAAAATTCTTCTTGTTACCTTTTTTGTGATTCTTTTTTATATATAATATTAACAAATCATTTTTATTTTTATATACATTAAATTTTTTAAAATTAATAGCTAAGAAAATACATATTTTTTTTGAAAAACAATTATTATAAAGTATCATTACTATTAGTAATTTGTTCTCTTAATATAGTAATAATTTAAAAATTAAATTAAATATATATAAAATATATTGATGTTTTATTTTATCATATATTTTAATTTATTAAAAAATTCATATATATATATATATAATTATTAATAACGAGCATTTTAGTCAAAAATAAAATAATGAACATGAAATAATGGAGAGTTGATAAAAAAACTTTAAAATGGATCAAATTGTAGCTTATCTTAATTTTTTAGGGGGTCTATGTTTTAGAAATAGAAGAGAGAAAAGTATAATAAAATTATTTATTAAGGTAAGAAATTGTATTTTACTCTATCTTTTATGAATAATTATAATTTTTTTTGAGTCGATGAATAATTATAATTTTTTATTTAAAGTTACATCAAATAATGCATAATTTTACCATTTACTCCACACACAATTAAACATTTTTATTTTCATTCTTAGGGCCATATAATATATATAATTCAGTTTGACAAATCAATATTTTCTCCAATTCTAATTATATTTTTAATATTATAATTAATTATACAAAATACGATAAATTTATTTATATAAATATGAAAAAAATTGAAAAATAATAAAAATCCCATGCAAATTTCATCATTATTATGTTTTCAATTGTACTTATATTTATGTTTTTCCTTCTTATTTTTAAAGATAAGTTGTAAGATTGAACTTTAACGCATAATTTATCTGAGAATCTTTCTTCAGTATTTTTTTTTTTTTTTTGGGGTCTTTATCTTTCTTCAGTCTTGGATGAAAGTTGCTTTTTGCTTGTGGGGCCCAAGCACCGCATTGACGCTGATGCGTGGCAGGTGTAAAGCCTTGTCTACCTGTCTCCGTAAGCCATTCCACTGCGACGGCCCATTGACGTTTATCACCAAGATTTTTTCTTTTGTTTTTTCATTTTCTATTTTTAACTAATTTTATATCAAATATTGATTAACTTAAGTGGTTTAATATTTATTATTTTTAAGTAAAATTTTGATCTTAAATTTAAATTTTATAGATAAAAAATTAATACCAAAAATACTTTGTATTTATAATAGATTAACTCGGCTTGACCCACAATAGTTGCAATCTAAGACTTTATACAGTAGTGATTTGGGCAAACAAAAAATCAATTCTATAAAATTTATTCACAAAACTTGCTTATCATATCAATTTTAGTTAATTTAAGTGATTTAATATTTATTTTTTTAAAATAAAATCTCATAATCAAATCTTTGGATTGGAAAAAAATAGCATGGGAAACAATTTATTCACATATATGTAATGGATCGACTTAACTTGAGTTAAATTAATTAAAATCCAGTAAATTTTGGATAACACTCACTAACAAGGAAAAAATTCTAAGTTTAAATATGTTTTCCATTTCTAAAATTATAATATTTTTTAGTTTTGGTTTTTAATTTTTTAATTATAATTGTTTATTTTTAAAAATAAATATAAATATTTTTATTACAAGGTGAAAAACATAACTTTTTAAATTCTTCTAAAGTAATTTACGTACACTTTTAAAAAATGAAGAACTTAAACCAGATACAAATATTTTAAGGATCAAAACTAAAAAGTGTTATATTTTTATGGACAAAAAATATATATAAAAAAAATTTATATACTTATTTTATACTGCAATAAAAAAAGTAACACATCCATATATTCAATAAATAAAATATCTTTTATAAAATTATAATTTATTATTGTGTAACTGTTTTATATTCAAAATCATAATATATATATATATAGTAAAATTCAGTTAAAGGTTGCATTAATTGCAATATGTAATTAAAAATTTATATTACCTAGAAATAAGTATAATAAGTATTAGTTATATCTTATATGTAGTATAATGGTTAAAAATTATAATAAGTATTCGGCTACTCAAGTTCTCTAACAATAATAATAATATTTAATTACAAAATTTAAAATAAATTATTTAATAACCTATAATATTAAAATAAATTTTGTAAACACAATAAATATTACATTGAATAATATTATTTGATACAAATAAAATCATATATAATGATTTTAATTAATATAATACAAACGATAGAAACAAAAATATTGTACTATTAAATTTAAATCTATTAATATAATTTTTAATAATATAATTATTTTATTATTCTATTTTTTATTTTTAATATTATTTACAAATCTTTTTGTTATGATTTTATTTTACTATATATACTTCTTTTTTAATAAACATTTTATAAAATAAATTTGTATATGCATACTAATATTTGCAATTTGACCATATATTAGAGTAAAAATAGGCATTTTAACATTTAAAATACTAAAACAATATCTACTTAAGCCAAATTGGTAATACACTTAAATAAATTATTGATGATAGCACATACCTAAAATTTGCAACAACATGTGTAGGATAAAGAATATCTTAAAAATAGCAATACTCAATTTTGAAATGACATTATTGAAAAAATCAATTAATACATATTTCACATTATTAAAGATCTAATAAAATAGTATACAAACTCATATGAGATTGATAAAGGAACTAATAATATAGTTGAACGAGAGCTTATAAATCAAATAAAATTTTTAATACTTTAAATTGAATTCCCAACCTTTCATTTGCAACAAAAAAAAAAAGAATGTCAATTATATGCTTTTTAAGAACTAAATTTGACATTAAGAATTTATGCATCTTTGGAAAGTAAATAATAGAAAGAAAAATAAATACATGAAGCAATGTCGGTGCACAATTTCTTATCACATTAATAGTTTTTGCTAAAAAAAAGAACTCGAAATAATCTTTTATTTTGAGAGAAAAATAATTTCCAATAAAAGTATATTATATAATGACAATAAACAAATATTATTGTTAATTATTGAACCATGTAAGGTTATATTTTCCAAAATCAATATTTTACCATAAAAAATATATGTTACATCTTTAAAAGTGTCCTAAACAAAAGGGTTAAGAGTTTTTACAGTTGAGAATATGAAAGATACAAAAATTACACAAAAAAAAAGTTGTCTACAATGAAATATTTAACAAATAATCGCAATATAATTATCTTTGATATATGTCGTTATTTAGAACAATTAAAAAAAGTTTAATACTTTTTTTTATTATGTCTAACTTTTAATTTTATTATATTTTTTTTAAAAAAAGTATTCTTATTAAAAGAATTTATAAAAAATATTAATAAACATATGCAGTACCCGAAAATTACCTCTAGTATATTAAATATTATTAAATCTTTATGTTGTATTTGAGATTTAAATTTGAATAAATGATAAGAGAATATCCATTTATTATTAAGTAGGCTTAAATAGCATTTTGGTTCCTATCGTTGAATCAAATTTTGGTTTTGATTGATATAATAGTTTTCTTTTGGTATTAGTCCCTATAGTTTTTTACTATTTGGGTTTTGATCCTTAAGGAACTAAAACCAAAATAAGTTAAAATATAGAGACCAATCCTTTACGATAAATAGTAACTATGGGAATTAAAACCTAAAAAAGTAAAAATTATATGGATCAATTAATTTTTGGGACCAAAAATCAAAATTTTAACACTATAAGGACTAAAATCTAAAGAAAAAAAATTATAGGGATTAAAGCCCAAATAAGTGAAACTATAAGGACCAAAATATTATTTAAACCTATTAAGTAAATCTGTATTTTATTAAGTTAACATGAGTAAGTTGTGTAAGAAGAATTTCACCCAACCAATAAATGATATAAAAATATGTTTGATTAAGTTTTAAAAAACATTTTTTATCATATGATCTTTTAAAGAATTTATTTTTAGAAGTTAATTTTTAATTAATAAAAATATTAAAATAATTTTCAAAATATTAGTTTTGAATAGAATATTTAATTATTTAAAAAATTATACACATTTTTTAGTTTGAACATTCATAAAAAAATGTACAGACGAACTGCACCTGTCTCAAGAAGTAAAGCTCTGCCCGTCTCCCCTAGCCTTCCCCAGTCCTGCCCAGCCTCTGAAGCACCATTTCACTTTTGAGACTGACTTGTTTTTCGTACTTAAATGTGGAATTTTCCCCTTGGTTGAACCATTAATGGAGGTTGTTGTTATCCATTGACTCAAACGCCTCCATTAAAATATATTGAACTAGAAGGTAGTGAGAAAAAGGGCATCTCACTTCTCACCTGTTTATATAAAGATACTCATGCGTTCACGTCAAGTTTTAATGTGTATGTACTAATTAATTACAACACTTTATATTAACATATAAAAAGGAATTGCTTCTTCAGTCATAATTTATTATACTTGAATTTTTATTACAATAGTATTTACTAGTATTTTGAACGCATGTAAGGTGCAGAATAAGAAAAACAAACATTAAATTAACAGTAAAATGTCCGATAATAATAATAATAATAATATTTATATAGTATGAATATTAATATCAATTATAAATGAATTTAAGTACCAAATTTACATAATATATAATCAAGATAAACCTTATCATGTGAAAAAAGAGAGAGAGAGAGAGAGAGAGAGTGAAACTCTTAAAACAGGAAAAAAAAAAAGTAAGTAAGTAAGAAGAAGAAGAATTAGAAAAAAAGAAAAAAAAAAAAGGGAGAAAAGAATTATAGTAATAGTTAGAAAAGATATTCTCTGCAGTGTTTTGTGTTTCTTTGCTTTTGTGTCATAGTTTGATTTGTTACATGATATGTGTTCCAAGATACATGGGAATCCAAGGGGCGTCATGCTGTGGTTTGTATTTTTATGCTCTTAAGTCTAGAAGTTTGTTAGGTTCCTTGGTTCTCTGTTTTTGGTCTGATCTATTTACAAACTAGGATGTTCTATGCTCTCTCTTGGTCTTGTCAAGGTACATGTACTTTGGATTTTAGTGGTTGGATTCTTGGTCTTTAGTTGTTTTTATTCATGTGGGATGTTGTCTTCGAAGATGGTTCACTGCTGCTTTGAATGGGATCCTTGATTGCTAGTCCTTCATTGTGGCTTGGAAGGGTGTTGTCTTGATGATTTGGACTATATTCTTATTGTCTTGAAAAGGAATCGTTGTCAAGGTTATCATTATAGTTTAGGAAGACCTATGGAGCATGGTTTTGATGATCAGAAACTTTTTATACGTAACTTATCTCTATCTTTAGAGTGGTTTGTCTTTGGCGTGTTGGTGTGAAGGTTGCTAAGGATTGGTTTGCTCTCAAGTATTAGGTGGGTTAGGCCTAGAGGTGGGTTGGTGTGCTTTGCTGGTGTTTTCTGGGTTGAACCAAATTCCTTGTAGGTTTTATATACTCTCTGCAGTTTTGCTCCTTTCCCCGGTGGTGAGTGGTGTCCTGTATAAATCTATCAAAAAAATAAAAAATAAAAACACTTAAATCAGGGGTAGAGAATAGAACAAACAAACCTGCATATAAATGAAACCACACCAAATGTATGGTCAGTGACTTCTTATTTGTTGTCGCTAGCATTGCCAATAAGAAGTTTCCTCCAACAGCTGTCTTCATTGGCATCCCAAAGAAGAACTACATTGACCACAAGCTGCTTTTATGTAAGAACATCTCAAATAGAAGCTTTGAACTACTATGGCCATCAAGAAATTTTGCTGTAAGAAAAATAAAAATAAAGGCATGGATGACAGAAGAAATTATCAAAAAATAATAAAATAATATCATAGCAAGGATGAGAAGGGATTTTTAAGAATGAAGCACGCAAAAAGAAAAAATTCCTATGAGAAAAAAAATAAGAAAATAGATGAGAAGAAACCATTCTATTTAGGATTAGGAATGATTTTTTGGAAAATGAAGGAGCTTCTCACTATTAAAACCCGTGAATAAATATGTGCATGAATAAGTCTTTAGATAAGGTATATTTTATTTAAAATTCAAATTATACATGAATAAGAATTAATAGGCAACAACTGTGATAGTAAATAATTTATTTTTGAAACAATTATTAAAGCAAAAATTTAAGGTCTTTCCAAAAGAAGAAGAATTCCTACTTAGTGAAATTGTAAATGCACAATTTTGTGACACAGGTAAAACTTCTCATATTATGGATTTTGAAATATTATTATATTAGTATACAATGGTTAATAAAGTTATTTTTTAAAAATATTTGAATTCTTGGGATTAATAAAATATTTAAATTCTTTCTAAATGAACGTGTCAATAGTTGAATTCTTTCTAAATATAAATATGTTTATATTTGAATTCTTTTTAAAATTAAATTTTCTTCTTTAAATGAACGCATTTATTCTTTTCAAATATAACTTTTTTTAATTGATTTTACTTTATTTTTTATTTTTCAAAGAAATGTATTTAAAGTGAAATTAATCTGGCTGTGATAGGTATAAAAGTTTCCTTGTTATGTCTTTTGTTTTATTAGTAGTATAGATTACTACTATAGTTATTAGTATTAATTATTGATTTAAATATTAAAAAATAAATAATAAATGTATTCTATTAATTTTTTAGAAAACCAAGAAATAAGTACGATAAAATTATACATTTTTATTCATCATTTAAGTAAACATTTAAAATTAAATATAATTTTTTTACTTTTAATTATAATTATTTTTAAATAGTTTTATTTCTCATATGATTTACTTATTTTAACTAATTTTATTGTTATTTATTTTTATTAATAAGATATAAAATATTAATAGACATACAATGATTGTCAATTCAGTTATTCATTAAAATACATAGTGTTGATTTTTCTAATATATATATATATATATATATATATATATATATATATATATATGTATATAAGTTCAGTTTAAAACCTCACATGACTCTTCACTAAAAACTCACCTTAGCTCTCTACCTTATTAGCCAACCTCCTCCATTCTTCCCCCAACCCCAAAACCAACACTATCTCCATGATTCTCTTTTCACCACAACAAAATCAGTAAATAGCGACCGCAAAATTAAGAAAATCAGTCGCTAAACTAGGTGGCGACTGATTTAGTGGCCGAAAAATCGGTCTCTAAAACGATGGTAGCTAAATTTTTTAGTAACTAAATTTTTTATCGCTAAATTTAGAGATTGATTTAGCGACTGATTTGAATAATCTACAACCAACTTCGATGGGTGTCCTCATGAAGAAATTAGTGACCGAAAAATCGGTCTCTAAATTGGTCGCCAACTTGTAACCAATATTATTGGCAATCGATTAGTCTCTATTTTTGTGACTGATATATCGGTCACTAAATTAGTCGTTAATTTGTAACCAAACCTATATCCAACCGATTTGGGCTTTAGTTTTGTGACTGATATATTGGTCACTAAATCGGTTTCTAACCTATTATTGAAAATTTTTTGGTCGCAAAA
This sequence comes from Pterocarpus santalinus, assembly GCA_031439595.1. Classification (NCBI taxonomy): domain Eukaryota; kingdom Viridiplantae; phylum Streptophyta; class Magnoliopsida; order Fabales; family Fabaceae; genus Pterocarpus; species Pterocarpus santalinus. The sequence goes on from CM062531.1 coordinate 19,959,592, forward strand.
TTGGTCGCTAGATCGATCTGAAATGTCAAAATCGGTCACTGAATCGGTCGCTAATGTCTGATGATGTTGAAAAGAACAGTTTTACATTTTTGTAATTCCCAATTTTAAACATCTGAAATTCAGACAATTTAACCACCAAAGAGATACAAATTTTATATATCAGTCCAACCAAATAAACTCCTAATTCTAAACAAGTATTAAATATCATACAAACAAATAAAATTCATTAAATTACAAAACTAAAAGCTAGATAATATCTAATTAGATTCAAGTCTTAATATCTAATTCCATTCTTAATAAGTAGTGCTACTCAAGTTTAAATAATTAGTCCTACTTTAGTTCTAATACTAATCCTACTCTTAGTCTCTCTCTTGTTCTTAGTAATTGAAGTTCTCGTTTAATCCTCCTCATCATCTCCCTCTTCCTCCTCATCATGCTCCTCTTCCATTTGATTTGTGGCTCCTATTGGTGGTTGAAACTCAGGAAGCTGAAAATTCATCCACTTCATCACTTCTTGTAGTAGCTTATTATTGAATTGAACTTGACTCTCTGTGCTCTCTACCCTTGCCATAAGTGCGTTGTTTTCATTTTGCATTTTTTTGAACAAATCTTCGTGCTCTGCTCTACGAGTGCATGACTTAAGGTTGGCAACATTTACCACAACAAATTAAGTATGCACCTAGAGAATTACAAAATATAAATATCAACTATATTTTTATGTTTTAAAAACTTTAAACATGAGGTAAATCAAAACTCACAATTTTTGAGAATTAAGATAAATGAACTTACTTGAGAAGCTTTTCAAAATTTTCATAATATCTTTATGTAAATTAAATCACTTCCTTCCCTTTCTCTAATCACTACAAACATAAAAGAAAAAAGAATCAAACTAAAAACAACAACACACCAAAACCAAATAGGAAATCTATCCAATTGAAAATAAATAAACTTACATGAGAGACTTCTCACAGTTTTGACAATGTCTTCAATTAAATCACTTGTTCCACATTCTTCAATCACTAAAAATAAACAAGAGAAAGAAAAAAATAAATCAAGAGTAATAACACACCAAACTAAACAAGAAAACTGAAACAAAATATGTGGCAACCTACGTAGGAAAAATATTAGTAAACCATATTCTTAGCAAGAATATCATATACATTTTTCAAAAGGCTCAAAGAAAATTTTGTAAACATAGGTGAAACAAAATCAGCAACAATACTTAATGCACACAAATCAACAACAACAAAGACTTTCCCACTACTTAATTTTGTCTATATCGAACATCACGTTAACCTCCATCAATACTTTAATGCATTTTCTTCTAATTCATTTGTATGGCTAAATTTGTGCAACATATTTGGATGCATGCTAGCTAAATTGCAAAACTTATGTTGTTTTAGCTTAAACTTTATAAAGTTTTGTCAAAATCAACAAAAATAAAGTTAAAATTCGTTGATATTATCTTTTCACGTTTGGAATCCATACATGCATTAGTTTATCAATTATTGGCCCTCATTCTAACATTTGTAACAGATTTATGGGTTATCCTGCTACAATTTGTTATTAAATCTAGATAACTAAACTAGGTACTTTACTGCCCCATTACACGAAATTTTACACACTAAAATAAAGCTCTCTACTATTGTTGTGCACGACCAAATTAATGAAGGCTATGTGCCAAAGTTGTAACTTTTGATTTGATAGTGAAATAAAGGAAACTGTTATATGAAAATGTTAGCCACTTTATTCAGAAAAAGAAGAAACAATTAGTATTCTCTGTAAGTTTCATTGATGATAAAGTGATGAGAAGTTCTTCTTTTATACAGTGTCAAATAGCCTCAATTAGCTTTCTTATCAAATGGAAGAAAAGAAAAACACAAAATAAAAGAAAAGAAAAACACAAAAATAAAAGAAAATGTACTTTGTTTACTAAATTTGAAGGGGAGCTTCGTTTGTGGTTTACATAACAAGACAAATCAAATAACCTCCACCAAATATGTTGCACATTAACTAATTCTACTTTAACAAATCACTCACTCCTTAATTTCTTCTTATCTAACAGAAACAACAAGAAGAATAAGCACTTTTCAAAAAAAAGGCAAACTCATGATGTTTCTAGTTTAATGTAATTGACCCTTGCAACGAACCACAAGCTACCAACATAAAATATTTATTATGAGGTCAAATTTTGAATCTTTTTCCGAAATTAGTTAGCCTAACCCTTTGCTAAAGATTCGGGTTACCTTTTTTTTTTTTTTGTATCATTCTCACCTAACATTAAAATCTTTTTTTGAAAGGCCTACTTCAATTTTAGCACAGGTGGCCAACATTACAACAGTTCAATTTCAATATGATGAGTAATAAACACCTAGAAAAAAGGTGGAAGGATTTTTCAATTATAAACTAAGAGGAAATAAAGAAAGTAAATAACCATAAAACAGAGGGAAAGTTTATTATCACTACTTATTGAACAATGAGGCGTGGAGGGACTGAGAAAATTTCGTCAAATAACTTTTGACTAAATTAACCAACAATAGCAAGAAGTGAAATACAAGTTTCAAAGAGTAACAAATTTGTTTCATGGTAAATCTATATAGCATCTATGAGTGAATATCAAAAGTATTCATAATGAGTTCCATCCAAGACATATTACACTTTCTTCCATGTAGGCATTTCGTTAATCTTGCTCTTTATTAACAAAGACACAATTCATGCCTCATTCAATTAAATTCCAGTATGAAAAGGAAAACCAAAGTCTGCACAAATGGAAAACCAAAATGAGGAACACAACATCATCTTACATACAATACACAAGTAAACACAAACTAAATCATGATGAAACATCCAATTCTTACAAGGTTTGGAGAACTAAATCCAGCAAAAGGAACCAAAACCAAGGTCTACTCCTGCTGGATGACGGACGACAAAGCTAGACAATGCTGTTTTGCTCTTCCTTGCTGATGACGTCGTTTTGCTTCTACTATAGCCACGTGACGCGATAGAGCTGCTTGCAACGGCGGTGATCAGAACCTACAGCAACAGACTAACAGCATCGACGACTTTAGGTGGATGGCAGACATGGTTGGAGGTAAAGGAAGGGGGAAAGATTGGAGGCAAAGGAAGGGGGAAATGGAGGAGGGAGAAGAAGATAAAAAAAGGGGGGAAAAGGGAAAATGAAAATGGGAAGGGGGCGACTGAACCTTAGGTTAAATTTTTGGGAAAGTTAAAAATTAGTGATCAATTAATAAATAGAAGAAGAGAAACTTTAGTAACAAAATCGGTCACTAAATCGGTCTATAATTGAAAAATTAGAGACCGATTTAGTGACCAATTATGCTTGTTAAAATATTCCAACAGCATAATTAAATCAGTCACTAAATTGGTTTCTAATTGAAAATTTAGAGATCAATTTAATGACCGATTTTGTTACAATGCTATATTGTTCCATTTACCAATCGGTCTCTAAATTTTCAAGTAGAGACCGCTTTAGTGACCGATTTTGTTATTCGAGACTAACTGCTTCCATTCATTAATCGATTACTAAATCGGTCTCTAATTGAAAATTTAGAGACCGATTTAGTGACCGATTTAATTATGCTGTTGGAATTTCTTAACAAGCAATATCAATCACTAAATCAGTCTCTAATTGAAAATTTAGAGACCGATTTAGTGACCGATTGATAAATGGAAGAATATAGCCTTGAGTACCAAAATCGGACTCTAAATTGTCAATTAGAGACCAATTTAATAACCGATTTTTGTTTATATCAGCATATGATTGCCTTCACTAAATTGGTCACTAAATCGGTCACTAAAATATTTTGGTGACCGATTTTTCCCTGTGAGTAACTTTCATCTGGTCCCTCATTTCGGTCACTAAATCGGTCACTAAATTCTTATGTTAGTGACTAAAAAATTTTGGTCTCTAAATTGGTCGCTATTCTGGTTAATTCTAGTAGTGTTTGTTGCCACCTCTCCCCTTACCATGCTGATGTCAACTTCCTTTGCTCTTGTCTCTCCCCCTTGACATACTCCTCTCTCGAATTCCTCTTCTTTACATCCTTTCCACTTCAAGTTCCTATCAAGTTCGTCTAAAGTGTGATAGACTGAGTTATGTGACTAACCATGCATGGCTTAGCAATAGTCCTTATGAAGATGTATAGACTACTCAGCTAAGGGACTCCCTATATTCAACAAGGTGGGTGAAATGGTGGGTGTGGCATGGCAATTCTTATGGAAAAGAGAGAACAATTGAAATTAGAGATAGGGTAAAAGGGAGGAAACATGGAGGGTGAGAAAATAGGAGTAATTTCGTAGCGACAGAGTGGGGATAAAGTCATAAGAGTTTTGATATATAGCTTAAATATATTTTTGGTCCCTATAAAATTAGCAAAATTTTGGTTTTGGTCCTTAAGAAATTTTTTTTTTCGGGTTTTCATCCAGACTCTTCTAAAATTTTCGCTTTTGGTCCCTATTGTTACTGAGATCCGATTAACTAATGAGGTGGCTAACAACAATCCCATTCACTATTGTTACATCATCTCTCTACTCCTCGACATCACCTATGTTTGCCTATCACTTATCTTTTCTTCCTCCCTTCACCCTTTCCATCATCACCACTCATTCTCTAACCCCCAATAGCTACCCCCATTATTTCTCTCACTCTCTAACCTACCCCTAACCTTCATTCCCCTTTCCCTACTCTACCTATAACCCCATCCTCTCTCCCTGCCAATTTACACCCAATTGTAATATCCCGATTACACAGTGAGTCTGATTTGTATTGTTACCTAATTTGTTCCATTGCATTAGAGAAATAATAGTAATTAGGATTGAAGTTATGAATGTTAGGGTTAGAAATGAATTTGTTATGTAGAAAATTAATGAGGACCATTAGCAACGCTTTGCTAATTTAAGAGGAATCAGTTAAATTTCAATATTGTATAATGCCAAAACCATATCATAGAAATTTGTATTGACAAACCTGAACTTGATTGGCCTTCATTTAGCCACCTACACTCTCCTTGGTGGTGCCATCTTGGTCACAAAAGAGTGGGCAGCCTAAGCAACATGAAAGAAGCCTTAAGTTCCACTGATTAACACCCATAGGTCACTTTCACATTTATGACTACAAACTCAATTAACTCCCACTCTCTCCTCTTCATATTTCAGCCAAAGGATCAAACCCCTCTACCCCTTATTTTTGTTCTTCATTTCCTCCTTTCATCCTTGCTTCTTCATCTACACAAGTTCCTTCACCCAAAGCCTTGTATCTTTCTAGATCAAACTCAAATTTGAGTTTGGATTTTTGTGCTTTACTTGATTTCAATGTTATGTAGCTAGTTAGGGTTGCTATGTATCTTCTATTTTTGATGTTATGTGATGATCTTATGTCTTGTTTGAAGTGATTAATCATGGTTATTTTTGGTTTGGATTAGGTATTTAGTCAAAAACTCTAAGGAGCATGTAAATAGGATTGCTGGAAAATAGAACCCTAAGACCTATCCTTATGACGAATTGTACAGCTTGCCCTACAGAGATCAAAAAGTTTATATAAGCATTTTTAATAAAACTAGAAATCCAGGGCTTTCCAATCATATAAGCTATAAGGCCATTGGACCTGAAATGAGAGAGTTATAAATTTTTGAAGTAAACCCTTGAATTTTGTCCCCTATTCTAACCTATTTGAGTTGCAAAGGACATAACCCGCCCTACACAACTCAAATTAAGTTCAACCAATTTTTTTAAAAAACTAATACATCGAGGTTCATTATAAAAATTTCAGATTTATATCTAAAGTATTTTGCTCCTAAAAATCCTTTAAAATTTCCCTATGTCCTATCTAAGGTGTAATAAGGCAATGTATTTTAGCCTACTTTGAGAGATTATAACTTAGGCTCTATTTACTCATTTGAAATGAAACTTTGGAAAATGAAAGATGATTTAATTAGCTTTATGTAGGTGTAAATTTCGGATAGAACTAATGAAGATTGGATTTTTAGTAAATTTTTACATTTAAGTGCTCAAATTTGGCCAACAACTGGGCAATCTTAAGTAAAATTTCAATAATTTAATTTGTAATCATCAAAACTTAATGGGACTAACGAGAAACAAAAATAGATAAACAATATAATAATATATTAAAACTGCATATGCAAGAGAGTTAAGATGAAATTACGGCACAATTTCTAAAATAGGACAGAATTAGGAGATTGAAGTGCAATTTGCCAAGTTTAAGTAATTAGACACTCTTATACCATGAATGACTAATGATTTAAATTTTGATGATGTAACTGCTGAAATATTGGTACACTATTATATTGATTCGGATATCTTGACTGGTTGGTTGGAAATGTCTCTGTTGCATTTTGGGGAAGCATATTTTGAGCCGTTATGCTACCGAATTTTCGGCAGAAGTAGATTAAACTATGAGTATCATGTGTTATGTACATATAAATTATTCATGCAAGAATACGAATAGCCAAGATGAGATCCCTTCACTTGGAGGCAGTTATTGAATCCTTCTTTGTGAAGGCAGTTAAATACATAAGAGGTGGATCTCTTCTCGCAGAGGCAATTATTGAGTCCCTCATTATGAAGGCAGATAAAACTATTGGGTCCCTCTAATTTGGAGGTAGTTAACCAGCTGAGTCCCTCCAATTTAGAGGCATTTGGGTCCCTTTATGGGATAATATTGTGTAATGACAGTCCTGAGTTGAGCTCACTCCTTGACCAGGCCATCCAAGGGCAGTAAAGATTAAAAACATACGCAAAGTAAGGGAAGAAAATTGAGAAAGTGTGTCAAGTTATAAGATCTTAGACATGTAGCATATTTACTTTAACTTGAAAATTTGGTTTGCCAGGAAGATACATACTTAGTATCTATATCATTTTTCTATACTATAACCAAGTGTATGAATTAAAATGAATTTGCTTCAGGAAATATACGTTTTCTAAATTAAATAAAAGAACTCTACCACATGCATGCAATCACCTTTTTAGAGTAAACCAAAGCTGTTTGGACGGCAAAGATGGCATGGATTGCGCAATAGTCTAGAAATTCTACTGAGAATATAAAATTCTTATTTCTATATGTGTTTTCATGTTGTCTTTAGATAGACCAGAAGGTCCTGACAAAGGCTAACCCAAAGGATTGTGATCGAAGATGGACTAGTTGCTAAAGACATATGACAAATATGTATATATGTCAATATTTGATAGCTATTCCCCTTACTTAGGAACTCTTAGTAGGGTTATTAGCTGTAAATTGATGAGTTGTATTCTAATGTTAATATTTGTGGAATGTAAAAGATATTGTGTCATTTCGCGAAAAATAAAGTGAATATTATACCCAAGTTCGTCTAACTAATTGTAGTAACCCCTAAGAGAAATATTATCACTCAAGCATAATATTATATTTGGGAGGGTGTTACACCAAGCCTCATTTCTTTCTTTTCTTCTTTTCCCACCTTCACTTTATACCCATGAACCCATTATACATGGCCAATCCTAGCCATCACCTAGAGCTAAAGGAACCGAGATAACAAAAATAACAATAACAACATCAGCAGTACCAGTGTTAACAACATTGTTGAGGTTATTGCTTCTTCAACTTCCATGGATGACAACTCAACCACATCTAATTGATTGATGGAATATTGAAGGATCTTATCTATAGTTCTAATAATGTTTCAATCCCTCAACTTATTAACAATGTGATAGAGATAATATACTCTTGAAACCCAACTTGGCCAGGTTCCTTCTATGCTGGTATCCTTTATCGCTTGCGCTGCCATCCTAGGCCACTTACACCGCCACTGATGAGATCGCTTGCCTCGCTTCTCTCCCTCCCTTCACTAAAGAACTCCAAAACCTAGCACTAGAAAAAACCAAAAAAATTGGAGCTTTTAGATTAAAAGTGGAGTCTTGAGCTTACAAAAACAAGTTTTGTATAAAATCTAGCACTAAAACCAACAAAAAAAATGAAGCTTTCATATTAAAGGTGGAGTCTTGAAGAACCCACAAAAATGGAGCTTTCATATTAAAGATAAGATGGGGAAGAAGAAGGGAATGATGATGTGGAAAAATGAGGGGATTGTTAGGTACTTTTCCTATTTTCATACTTCGTGGGTATGGCTTGTGATTTCTGTTAGTTTGGTTTGTTGTTGTGGAACTGTGATGGTGATGTTTGGTGGTAAAGGAAGGTTAAAGAGAAAAAGAGTGGATTATGGTGGTGGGGGAAAGAGGCGAAGAAGAAGAAAGAGTAAGAAGGAAACGATGGGCGAGGTGAAGGAGGGACTAAGTGATTTGGAAGAAAGAATGGATGAAAGGGGAAGATAATAAGTGATATGGCAAGTGTGATGTGGACTTCCGTTAGTCACATTGTCAATTAACGGAGACTAATTAACGGTAAGGACCAAAATCAAGCACGTTGAGATATTTTTGGATCAAAGCCTAAAACCATTTTTTAAGGGACTAAAACCGAAATTCATAAATTTTATAGAAACCAAAAACATATTTAAGCCTACACACACATACACACACATTCTCTTACAATATTAACAAGGGTTGAATGTAGCACTTCACTTAATATATGTACAGTCTCACAACAATAGTAATATGTCATATTACATGATGACATTGTTCATTTTCTATATTGGATGGTGATAAACTTCTTTGCACTTTTTAATAATGGGTATTTCATATATTAATCTAACAAACTTTTGATTTTCCTCCTTTTATTATATTTTGTTCTAGTTTGTTTATTCAAATGTTGCTTCCTCATAATCAATACCATTAAATATGGATGAGGTAACACTATCCAATTACCTATGGTCTTCAAGAAATTGGATCCACTCATAGCTTATAAGCTACTTTAGGGTCACTTTAATTAACATACACAATGGTCCTACTAGATTCTGCTCAGTGAGCTTATGTAGTCTCCAAGGTGTTACAAGCATTTTGCTCCTTGTTCATGGCTTTTTTTTTTTGGTATCAACATCATATATAAGGTGAAAGATTATTTTGCATTTTATTTTCCTCCTAACATTTTTTGTTAGGTTTTGTCCTTTTAAAATATATTTCAATTTTTTTTTGGGAAAATTAGTACTAAGGACTATTAACAAGGGTTGTTTAAGCAAATGGACCAATTTGAATAATATTTTAAGAGAAAGATCGAAATCTTTTTCTAGGTAGATAATAATACCATTAGGCCATCTCTTAATATATCTTTTATTTTCGCCTCTCCTATGCTTCTGCTAAGTGCACTCTTACTTTCTTAACCTAGGCTCTCGGACCCTCTCCCTCATGGCCAATACGTCTTCCTCAGTTGTTCGTCAAGCACAACTTACTCTGCACACATTTGCTCATGTGGTTTTGGTTTTTCTCTATCATTATTCGTAAGTTCTCCAAGAATCTTTCACTTGGAGCTTCATGATTGTTGTCCTACATCTCCTCATCTTAATTAGTTAATTCTATTTTTTTATTTCACTACTTATAATATATACCATTTTTGCCTTCAGGAAATTTAACTATTTTGTTTTGTTAGCGATGATATGTACTCACTATTTTGTTTTGATGGTTATGATATATACTCACTAATGTTTCAAAATTTTTTATTCCATTTTCATCTGACATAAGTTATAAGTTAGTTAGACATGATTATTTGGATAAATGTTGTGATGACATGTGCTCACTATTTTGTTTTGCTAGTAATAATATGTACTCATTATTTTCTTTTGATGGTGATGACATGCACTCACTGCTGTTTCACAAATATTTGTTTCATTGTTATCTAACATAAACTAGAACTTAATTAGTTAGACATAGTTATTTGGATATTGTCTATGATTAGAGAATTTGGACAAGCTATTAATTTATGCTTAAATATTACAATTTTTGTGCACAACATGACAAAGCTGTGTTAGACAAGCAACTGATGAAGGCATGTCGACAACAACAGTGAGTGTTCGAGAGTCAGGGTTGAGAGATGGAGAGTGAGCTCAGCAGAAGCACAGGAAGAGGTAAAAAAAATAAAAGATAGCTAAGAGATGGCCTAAGGATATTATTATTTACCTAGAAAAAGGTTTTAGTATTTCATCTTAAATATTATTTAAATTGGCCCTTCTTAATAATTTTGATATAATTGGTCCTTTGTATTAATCAACTCTTGTTAAAGATCCTTAGTACTAATTTTTCCAAAATTTTTCACCCAGTTTACACTCAAAAAAGTATAAAGTGCCTAATAAGTATGACATTTGAATATGCATCTGAGCTGAAGAATAATTAGTTGAGTGACACATAATTGAGTAAAGGATTAAGTCAAGGACAAGATTAGCCATACGATTATTTGAGCTTGGGCCAGAATTTCTTTAATATGAGGAGTAAGTGAAGTCAACTAGCCAATGTTGAAGAAGATTTAGTTGATGGGGTATAACCATTTCCTAAAATGTAGAACACAAGCTTAAAATGGAGATATTGGCCCAATGACACGATGAAGCAATTAGAGGCCACAATTTGAGTATGCTGAAGCAAGATAAAGTGGTTCTGGGAAAGAAAAGACCATAAATGAACATGGGAGCTAGCCGAGTAGCATTTATTTAGGCATAATGCTACTGACCATTAGTGGAAGCATACAATGCAATTAGAAGAAAGTAGCTAGTGGGGTTATGTTTAATAACTACCTTGTATATTATACATAGCCTTGTACATAACTTATAATACACATAGCATCATCAATATACAAACCATATTAGAGTTTCATATTTCTCTTGCTTTCAGCATTTATATTCAGCTTTTACTTTTAACCATTATTATTCAATCGTTAATTCAGTCTTATTCCCTTTATTGTATTTCTTAGTCATTTCCATTAGCTTTAACCTAGTTTCAACTTAAGGAATTTAGTCAAGCAAGTTTCCAAATGTTCTCTATAAGAACCCTAAGCTAGAAGAAAAAGTCTCCTTTCTAGTGTAATTGTCTTATATATGAGATTGTTTGACGTTTTGCATCCATCGAGCCTATCAACTTATCATGATTCCTTCCTGGGTCATGATCGACACTTAGGGAGTGTCAACCCCCTAGCAACCCTTACTAGCACATCATGGGAAAACTGATGGAATTTTCCCTATAAGCTAATCATTTCTAGATTGTTTGGTGCCCTGATAATGGCTTAAACAATTTAAAACATATAGAAGTAATCATAGGTCGATTGGGCATTCTTAGATTGCCTTCCACCTTCAGGCTTTACCATACATCCACATATCTACGTATGCACATATAGTCACCCACTATTAAGTCTGTTATAGCCAATTACTTAACAAAAGCAAGACCTCACCTATAGGTCAATGGAGCATCACTAAAGGATTGCCAAATCAAGGAGACCACAAAGCTTTAAGCAAAAGGCCCAGACTTTAGTGTCGAGCTCACTAACAAGAAGACAAGTGGGGATCCTACCAAGAAGGCTAGTCTGAATGTATACTTATGCCTGTATTTGCACATGTGGGCAAAGAATGGAGTGAGTTATAGAGCTCAATGAGAGATAACCTACCGACCATTGCACAAAATTAGCCAGTTATATCTCTTATTCCCTTTTTGGCAAAGTATACATTTAAACCTATGAAGTACTTTCCAAATCATTTGCATAATACAAGCATCATTAAATTCAAATTCTCAGAACATAAGCAAGTCCACAACTGAGCATATCTTAGGCCATCCTTAGTGTGGCCTGTAAATGGACGTATCCAGGACTCAAGAAGCGACTCCTCGGATTTCTTATGATCCGTGGCACGTTGCTCCTGGCCCTTCTAGATCTCAAGGGGTAGCCCCCGGATATCTTATAAAATCCATGGCACATTGTGCCTAGAAGGTTGAAACACCCACATAACAACATACAACAATTCTTATTCTAATCCAAATATACAATTCAAGCTGTTTATCCTCTTATGTAGCCATAATAATATATTTAATAACAAGAGTAGTCCAAAATAATAAATACAAAAAAACTTTATAGTCAGTTTACTTTCCAACATATTCTACAACACTTCACATATATTTACAGAATTAACCCATTTCAACCTGACAAGTAAAAGGGTTGCTACAACAATTACCCTGCCATAGAAAATTCTCCTCTTTAGTCATATCTTTAACCTTCACTCCCTTGAAAACATAAGTAAAAATAAAACTGGATATCTAATAGAATTATATTCGAATATATAAAAGAAAAACTCTATAGAGATGTTATTCACTCACAGTACTCTAGCTAGAAAGGTGGGAGCTCCTTTGCAAAATCACCAGGCTCACTTGTCACTCCAAGATTAAATCTAACACCACAACATAATAATACAACTGAGCCTTAATCGTAAAGGTCAACGATTAACTTAAACTACTATTAAACTTGAAAAATTCTAAGATTCAGGATTCTAAGGCTCTAGATCCTTGCCCAAAAGCAACTCCTTTAGGAAAAAGTTCTCTAAACTTGACGTAGAAAGGATTTTAAGCTTAAGAATTATCTTTGAGTACCAAAGAATAGAAAGGAATGTGGTGGAGAGTTTAAGTCTCCCCCAAGAACTTCTCGAAGCTTCCTTTACTTGCTCAAAGGAGAAAATCAATTAATAGATAGGTTGAGAATATAGCTGATAAGGGGTGGCAGAAGTTGAACGACGAAATGAGATGATAAAAATACCAAATAGAGGTAGTTCTAGAAAGAAGAGAAGGTTAGAGAAAGAGGAGAGAGAAAGTGTTTCTTTCTTTTTAGGGGGCAAAGCCCTCTTTTTCTTTCCACCACCTTCGTTGCATTCGAGCACAGATAGCAGTACTTGAGAATCGCCCTTGAGACCAAAATCGCCCTCCTTGTTATCACCATGCTTGAGCACAAGCAATTGTGCTTGAGCATATCCCCTAAATCCAAATATACCCAAATGAGTTCAGCTTGGTATTCCTGGCTGCACAATTCAATAAAAATAAAAAAAATCAACATCACCAAGAATCAAAACTTAACTTTTGGATTTTAATACAAATTTATGAAAACTTACATTTTTATAAATTTTCGACCTAAAAATAGAAAGGTTACTGACTTCCTAAAATTTATTAAAAATTAGTCTTCAACTCTTTGATATCTAAGGAGTAATTACTAGGACTTTTAATCTCAAAAAAATATCCCAACCACATAGCTCTCTAAGAAGGCATAGGGTTCAAAGTTGGAAACAGTGCAATGGAAGCTTTAAGTGAGGGCATAAGGTATGAAATTGCAGAGTAATAAGTTTTGGATTATTATATGGGCTAAATGGTTTTTGCACAATATTATTAAAAATTAAAAACACCATTAACCTAGTAGGAAATGGATCATTAGTGATCCAGGAACTAGCCTCAACCATTGTAAATGTTTCCTTAAACTTTTGGATCCACATAATAGATAAACTGAAATGCAACATTGCCTTTATGTAGAGACAGACCAAAACAAAACATGGAAAGGGGCCATCAATTAGATGTTAATAGCCCAAATCAATTGGTAACGTGTCATGCTAGCATTCATTAGCAAGTTTCAAATGGTGGTCAACTAAAGGATGAACATGGCGAAATTTTACATCCTTAAGTGATTTGTATGGTGATAATGATTTTTGGATGATTAATATAGTATACCATATCTTTCGATGACTAAAATAAAGTTTTACTCATTATGTTATGTGCTTTTTAGATATAAAAATATCTCTATTATATTTTGTTCTTTTTTTATTTTTTAAAATTTTGCTTTCTCAAAATTTATGCCATCAAATATTGATGAGGTAACATTATCCTAGTGCACATATTACATGTGGTTTTTGTAACATCCGCGAGAAGCTCACGACTCTTAAGACCATTCAATTATACCAAATTAAGATAGCCAGTGACTTTAAGGAGCAGATTCGGCAAGCACAACAGCGGGATGCCAGTTTTCAGCATACAATCAGTCTGGTGCAATCAGGGAAATTAACAGGTTTAGCTTAAGATAAAGAAGGCACATGGCGATATCATGACAGAGTGTATGTACCCAAGGGGAATGATCTCCAAGGAAGGATCTTAGAAGAAGCACACAAAGGCGAATTTACCATACCTCCCGGCATTACCAAGATGTATCAAGACCTCAAGAAAATGTTTTGGTGGTCAGGCATGAAGTCAGATGTGGCAAACTTCATGAACAAGTGCTTGACCTATCAGAAGGTGAAAGCAGAATATCAAAAACCCTCCGGAATGTTACAACCCTTGGAAATCCCTGAGTGGAAGTGGAAAAGTATCTCCATGGATTTCGTAATAGGATTACCAAGAACGCCAGCGGGATATGATACTATTTAGGTTGTTGTGGATCGATTAACCAAATGTACTCACTTTCTACCCGTTCGAGCAAACTATCCATTGGAAAGGTTAGCGCAATTGTATATCTAAGAAATTATAAGACTGCACGGGACCCCATCAACCGTTATCTCTGATCGAGATCCAAGGTTCACCTCACGGTTTTGGGGGGCTTTACAAAAAGTGTTCGGTGCTAAGTTGTACCTAAGCACTACATATCACCTGCAACCAGATGGGCAAACAGAGAGAATAATTCAAATCTTAGAAGACATATTGCGAGCCTATATATTGGAGCAACGAGGGAATTGGGATCGGTACTTACCGCTAGCCGAATTTGCATACAACAATAGCTATCACGCTAGTATCGGCATGGCTCCTTACAAAGCATTATATGGACGGAAGTGCCAATCTCCCTTGTATTGGTATGAAACAAGAGAATCAACCCTATTAGGGCCTGACCTAGTTGAGCAGACCATTGAACAAATCAAGAGAATTCGAAGTAAGATGCTTGCTGCTCAGAGCCGTCAGAAGAGTTACACAGATACTAGGAGAAAGCCTCTGGAATTTCAAGAGAGAGACCACATATTTCTAAAGGTTACGCCTACAACAAGTATAGGTAGAGCAGTTAAGGTCAAAAAGCCAAGTCCCAGCTTTATTGGTCCCTTCCAAATTTTGAAACGGATCAGATCAGTTGCGTACCAAATCGCTTTACCTCCCCATCTGTCAAACCTTCACGACATCTTCTATGTTTCTCAGCTTAGAAAGTATCAGCCTGACCAGAACTTGAGTTAATATAGCTGAAAAAGGACTTGACTTTCCACGTACAACTGGTACGGATCGTAGACAGGAACAGCAGGCAACTTTGAAACAAAACTATGTGGTTAGTAAAGGTAGCATGGGGAAAAGAAGATGCAGAGGACTATACTTGGGAACTAGAAGCGGACATGAAGAAAGAATATCCTGAACTCTTTTAATGTACTAAATTTTGAGGACAAATTTTTTTTTTAAGAAGGGTGGTATTGTAATATCCGCCACGAGCTCCGACTTTTGACATTATTTCCAAGGTTCAAGTGAAATGAATAATTTTTCCTATCTCCGACCTCATCTCCAATTTGAATAAAATAGTCATGATTTCCGACTTCAAGTTTCAAATGAAAGGTGAAATTTTCATGATTTCCAATCTCAAGGTTGATCTCAAATGGACACGAGTTCAGATCCCTAAGTTGAGTACACAAATTCCAATTTCCAACTTAACCTTTAAGCTCCAAACCAAATGGACGTGATTACCGATTTCTGAGGTTATTTGAGCTTGAGTTTGTGACTAACTCCCGAGATTAGATACGTTCCGATTTCCAGGTACATAAGGTTTTATGTCTTGATACTAACTTCCAAGTCTATGTAACATCCTCAACTTCTGAGTTCACGTCTCTTACGTTTCATAGTCTTGTCCGTGACCGCCAATTTTAAGGTAAATTGTTTGCTCTGATTTCTGATATCAGATTTTATGTTTTTATCACGATTTTCGATCTCATAACCTATTTCCAAGTGACTCAAGTTCCGAATATCCAGACTAATCTCTAAGTTCGAATAAGATGGACAAGAGTTCCGACCTTACTCAAGATGGATACGAGTTCCGAGTTCAAACCAAGTGCAAACGCGTTCTCATTTTGCGTCGAGGATAATTAAGTCACATTAGACCATAAATAGAAGGAAACATGGCTAGAAATTAGCCACAGGAAATTCAGCCACTTAACCTGTGAAAGTGGTGCAAGAAAGGCCACAAAAAAAAATTGGGGAGAGTTAGCTGAAATTCAGCCTTATGCTTTTATACCAATCAAAAACTTCATTTCACTTACTACTCCAAGGCTTTATAACACATTCCTCTCCTTTCATTTAACCCCATTTCTGCACTGCTTTCTCCCTCACTTCAGCTTTCTTCTTCTCTCCTCTACTCACCCAACTCCATCAAACCTTCAAGTTCAACCAAGTTCTATTGATTCAAACTCCAAGATCAAACCAAATCACACATGACAAGAGGTAGAGGTTTAACTCTTGTATTGATTTTGATTGTGGATGGCTGATGGTGGTTCATCTTTCTCAATTTTTGATGATTGAATGAATATAAGGACATTTGGCTGATTTGTTGGCTGTTATGATGTTGAAATCAAACAGGAAGCAAGTAAGGGTGAGAGTAGGAAGAGGTGAGGAGTTGGAAAACCAAAAACCCTCGACAGTTCGTACGGTGGAGTATACGACTCCGCCTACAGCCGATTAAATTTCATGTAACCAAAAACCAAATTTCTTTCTTTTGCTTCCTTTTCATCATAAAATCTTTACATGCCACATCCCAGAGTATGATCGCCATATCATACCCCATCAGAGCGTGATCGCCATGTCACGTTCCTTAGGAATATGGGACCTTCATTCGGTACTTACACTAGCTGGGTCATGCCATGCCTCATGTAAGTCCTAGCCTCTATACTCACACTAGCTGGGTCGATGCCATGCCTCATGCGAAGGGGGTGCTTGCATATGCTTTAATCTTTAGTCTTGAGTCTTTAGTCTTTAGCCTTTACTGCCCTTGGGTAGCCTGGCCTTGGAGTGAGCTCGTCAGCTCGACTCGTGACCGTCGTCACACCGACTCACCCACAAGGGGACCCATGTGCCTTTAGGTCGAAGGGACTCAGTTGGCTATCTGCCTCCAACATAGAGGGACCCAAAAGTTTTAGCTGCCTTCAGATGGAGGGATTCAAAATGCAACTGCCTTCAAGTGAAGGGACCCACATCTTATCTTATTTAACTGCCTTCACAAAGAGGGATCTTGTAACTGCCTCCAGATGAAGGGACCCACGTTCAATATATTGATATCATACTTACATCATCCTTGCGTATATGAATCTTATGAGCTTAACACATAAATGTTTATCACATTCATATAATTCACATGTTTCTACCGGAATTTCGGCAGCATAACGGATCAAGTCCACTTCTCCGTGAATAGTGCCAGTATACCAGGACATCAATTTATCACAAAAGTCACAACATTGCATACATATTTCAACATGGAATTCATAATAACAATAATCTCATTAAGGCAAAGTTTCTGCCTCAGCATAGTTAACTAACCTGGTTTTTATAATTCAAGCCATAATTGCTATTTAACTCATTTGGACCTCAATTTTTGGTATGTTGTAGCCTTATGTGTCTAGTTTCTAACCCTTTTGGTCCCATCTCATTTTGATATCTATAGCTTGAGATATTTATGTTTTATCCCGGCCTGCCTAGTGGTTGGCCAGAATCAGACACCTAAAAATAAAAATCCACTATAAATCGAAAACTGACTCAAATTACACGAAATTGGACTTATATTAAAGCTAACAGGGTAAAGTTTCATCTTAAAAAAGTTCCATTCCATTTGACTTAGTAGGGCTCGAGTTATAAGCCCCGAATTCTAACCTTCTTAAACTGCCCTGTTCTGGCCCGGTTTGGACATAGGACAAATTTCTTGGATCACTGGGAGCAACTAGGACCTTATCTAACTCTGAAATTTTTATAGGACATTCTCCTATGTGTAAGATTTCTAAAAAAGTTAGTTTCATTCATTTACAAGTAGTATAGAGTGAGTTCTATCCTGAACAACCCAGGCTGCCCAGAATCAAAGTCAAAAACCTAGGTCGAAATTCAAAAATTCATATCTCTCTCAATACTAATTCAAAAGCCTTATATGATATATGTATAGAAAGCCCTAGATGTCTAGTTTCATATAAAAATGGTTCCACCTAATTTAATCGGCTGTAGGCAGAGCCGTACACTCCACCGTACGGACTGCCGAGGGTTTTTGGTTCTGTAACCCATCAGCTCTTCCTATTTTCATTCTTTCTTGCTTCCACTTCGGTTTTAATCAAACACACAGCCCAAAACCAATCACATATCATCATAAACATTCATTTAACATATCAAAGAGGTTGAAAATAATTCAAGCCCAGCCAGCCAAGTCTATAGATTTGAGGCAAACATTAAACTCCTACCTTAGTTTCAAGTAATTTTGCTGGATTTTGAAGGCTTGGATGAGCAAAGCTTGAAGTGGCTTGATGTTGGCTAGAGTTTTGTGTATGAAGAAGAGAGAAAGAAAGCTGAAAGGGAGAAGAAAAGTGGCGTAGGAGTGTGAGTCTGAATGGGTGAGAAAAGGAGAGAAAAATATAATTAAAGGTGTAAGAGGTGGTTGGTTTCTTTAGATTTTGATTGGTTGAAGACAAGAGGCCGAAATTCAACCAGCCCTCCTTGTCTGTGGCCACTATTGCGCCACTTTTATATGATAACGTGGCTGAGTAATCAGCCTTAGATGCTAGGGTTTTAAGCTTGCAATTCTATTGGTTCGGTTCCGGCAGTTTAAAATACCGTAATGTTACCGATTTCCTTTAAATCGATAAATCGATTTTGAAAAATTTTGTGAAGTTTTATATGTTTCTATTCTAATTATTTCTAATCCTAATATCTCTAATTAACACTTAATTAGCTCCTAATTAATCTCTAATTAATTTCTAATTAGCTTTACTTATCCACTAAAATCAAATGAATCAATTAAAGGTGTAAATTAATCGTTTTGCAAGTTGATGGCCTTTCTGTTTTCTGTTTTTCATAACCAATGGCATCTTCGTAATTATGGATAAGTCTAGGGGAATCCCATGTCATTTCACATATGGATATCTCCGTGGCTCAATCGGCCGAGGTTTAGGTTTCTACATTTTCGCTACGCGATTCTGCTTCGTTTAAAACCTTATTTTACTAATCCTGGTGATATAAGGACCTAAATGTTATTTTCTAAAATATTCAGGGGCAAGGCTGTAAATAATATATAAGGACCTAAAGGTCATTTTTTAAAAAGTTTAGGGGCAAGATTGTGAATAATAAAAGTTTATTTTTATTACTTCCTATTTCGTTATATGGGGATGTTACATTAAGCAAAAGGCCCATACTTTAGTGTTGGGCTCACTAACAAGAAGACAAGTGGGGATCCTACTAAGAAGGCTAGTCTGAATGTATACTTATGCCTGTATTTGCACATGTGGGCGAATAACGGAGTGAGTTATAGAGCTCAATAAGAGATAACCTACCTACCATTGCACAAAATTAACCAGTTATATCTCTTATTCCCTTTTTGGCAAAGTATACATTTAGACCTATGAAGTACCTTCCAAATCATTCGCACAATACAATCATCATTAAATTCAAATTCTCATAACATAAGCAAGTCCACAACTGAGCATATCTTAGGCCATCCTTAGTGTGACCTATAAACGGACGTATCCAGGACTCAAGAAGTGACTCCTCGGATTTCTTATGATCCGTGGCATGTTGCTCCTGGTCCTTCTAGACCTCAAGGGGTAGCCCCCAGATATCGTATAAAATCCATGGCACATTATGCCTAGAAGGTTGAAACACCCACATAACAACATACAACAATTCTTATTCTAATCCAAATATACAATTCAAGCTGCTTATCCTCTTATGTAGCCATAATAATATATTTAATAACAAGAGTAGTCCAAAATAATAAATACCAAAAAACTTTATAGTCAGTTTACTTTCCAACATATTCAACAACACTTCATATATATTTACAGAATTAACCCATTTCAACCTGACAAGTAAAAGGGTTGCTGCAACAATTACCTTGCCATAGAAAATTCTCTTCCTTAGTCATAGCTTTAACCTTCACTCCCTTGAAAACTTAAGTAAAAATAAAACTGGATATCTAATAGAATTATATTCGAATATATAAAAGAAAAACTCTATAGAGATGTTATTCACTCACAATACTCTAGCTAGAAAGGTGGGAGCTCCTTCATAGAATCACCAGGCTCACTTGTCACTCCAGGATTAAATTTGACATCACAACATGATAATACAACTGAACCTTAATCGTAAAGGTCAAAGATTAACTTAAACTACTATCAAACTTGAAAAATCCTAAGATTCAGGATTCTAAGGCTCTAGATCCTTGCCCAAGAGCAACTCCTTTAGGAAAAGGTTCTCTAAACTTGACGTAGAAAGGATTTTAAGCTTAAGAATTATCTTTGAGTACCAAAGAATAGAAAGGAATGTGGTGGAGAGTTTAAGTCTCCCCCAAGATCTTCTCGAAGCTTCCTTTACTTGCTTAAAGGAGAAAATCAATCGATAGATAGGTTGAGAATATAGTTGATAAGGGGTGGCAGAAGTTGAACGGCGAAATGAGATGATAAAAATACCAAATAGAGGTAGTTCTAGAAAGAAGAGAAGGTTAGAGAAAGAGGAGAGAGAAAGTGTTTCTCTCTTTTTAGGGGGCAAAGCCCTCTTTTTCTTTCCACCACCTTTGTTGCATTCGAGCACAGATAGCAGTACTTGAGCATCGCCCTTGAGACCAAAATCACCCTTCTTGTTATCACCGCGCTTGAGCACAAGCAACTATGCTTGAGCATATCCCCTAAATCCAAATATACCCAAATGAGTTCAGCTTGGTATTCTTGGCTCCACAATTCAATAAAAATAAAAAAATCAAGATCACCAAGAATCAAAATTTAACTTTTGAATTTTAATACAAATTTATGAAAACTTACATTTTTATAAACTTTCGAGCTAAAAATAGAAAGGTTACTGACTTCCTAAAATTTATTAAAAATCGGTCTTCAACTCTTTGATATTTAAGGAGTAATTACCTAGGCTTTTAATTTCAAGAAAATATCCCAACCACATAGCTCTCCAAGAAGGCATAGGGTTCAAAGTTGGAAATAGTGCAATGGAAGCTTTAAGTGAGGGCATAAGGTATGAAATTGCAGAGTAATAAGTTTTGGATTATTATATGGGCTAAATGGTCTTTGCACAATATTATGAAAAATTAAAAACACCATCAACCTAGTAGGAAATGGATCATTAGTGATCTAGGAAGTAGCCTTGACCATTGTAAATGTTTCCTTAAACTTTTGGAACCACATAATAGATAAACTGAAATGCAACGTTGCCTTTATGTAGAGACAGACCAAAACAAAACATGGAAAGGGGCCATCAATTAGATGTTAATAGCCCAAATCAATTGGTAACGGGTCATGCTAGCATTCGTTAGCAAGTTTCAAATGGTAGTCAACTAAAGGATGAACGTGGCGAAATTTTACATCCTTAAGTGATTTGTATGATGACAATGATTTTTGGATGATTAATATAGTATACCATATCTTTCGATGACTGAAATAAAGTTTTATTCATTATGTTATTTTTTTTAAGATATAAAAATATCTCTATTATATTTTGTTCTTTTTTTATTTTTTAAAATTTTGCTTTCTCAAAATTTATGCCATCAAATATTGATGAGGTAACATTATCCTAGTGCACATATTACATGTGGTTTTGAAGTAACTGGATCAACTCGCAGCTCACAAGTCGCCTTGGGGCCAATTCAATTATGATACACAAGTGCGCTTCTATTTTGTGAGAAATTATTAGATGTTTATGGAGCATCAAATAGATTGTACTTTATCCAATAATAAAGTGATATTTTAAATAAAAGTATAAGTTAATAGTAAATTCTATTTTAAAATATCATTTTAATATTCGATATGAATACAATCCATCTAGTGCTCTATAGGTATCTAATAATTTCTTCTAGATTGTGCTTAGTTAGCTTGTGTAGTCTTCTAAGTGCTACTAAGACTTTCCTCCTTGTTCAAGAATTTTGTCGTTGTATCGCCCTCCCGTAGAAAGTGGAAGATTGTGATGCAAATCATTATCCTCCAAATAATTTTTATTAGCCTTTTCTTCCCTTTTGAATTATGTTTATAAAAGTTTTCACCTAAATGAGTTTTATCTTTTGTTTTAAATGGATAAATTATCAATTTTTACTTTTTTTAATAAATCACCAATATTTAAAATCGACTAAATCCAATAAACTCGGTTCAATTACAAAACTTGAAACAGAGACCTCTTTTAAAGATAATAAATATTAAATCACTTCAACCAGTTAAATGTTGGTAAATAAATTATAAAATTAATCATTAAAGTATTCTATGCTTACATTTTAATTAATTTAATTATTATAATACGTTATTTTTAAAATTTATATAATTCATATAAAATTACTCCTTCTATAATGTTTTGCCGGGTACTTTATTTATGTTAATTTGATTTTTTTTAATTTGATTTTTATTTAAGATTAAAGATACATATTAATAACAAAAATATTCTGTAAAAGAAATATATATAACTACATATTAAGAAATTGAAGAGTATTAAAAATAATTATAGCAGTATACATTTATGTTGAATTAAATAATAAGGATATTTTAGTGGAAGAAAAAAAGATCAAATGATGGAATTCCTTCTATAATAGTGAGTATAGACTTATAGATACATGTATGTATATAATGAATGTCCATGATATTTCCATGTTAATATGAGGAATTTAAGATTGCTAGTAAATGATTAATAGATACTGTAATATATTTGGAGTGAAAAACTTATTCTAATACTAGTTTCGTCATGAATAATAGAAAAATGGCATTCCATTCTATGTTAGTATTCAGTACATAAAAACTCATTATAATAATTAATATAGGTAATAAGATCAATAAAATTAGATCTACCCAGAAGATGTCATGTAATTCTTTTAATCGTAAATATAAACTTACAAAAACTACGTAACGAAGTTATTAGGAGTGAATAAATTAATTAATAGGGAAGAGTTTGAATATATTGTCAGAGCCAATAAGTCATAAATTCAAATGTGTATGTTTTCATTGTTAAAAAATAATACGGAATTATATTCTTTTTTAGCATACATTATATTATAGAAATTATTTTCCTGCCAAAAGGCGAACTTAACATCAATTAACATGAAATTATCTGACCTAAAAGCACCCTTAGCAGAAAAAACTAAAACCCCATTTCAATTTGTAAGTTTTATATTTTTTGTTCATTATTTTGTATAACTCATTAAAATTATATTAGTGATAAAAAGAAATTGGATACTTTGTATTTCATCCAAATTTATAGGTTTATTTTTGAGAGGTTGACATTGCAAATGCTAACATAATATGTTTATTTAATACTGGATAAAATTATATAAACACAAGATGAATAAATCTTGGATATGTATATTGCATATTACAATTTATTCATGTTTTTTTTTTTTAATTTAACATACACACTATTATATTTTGTAGATAATTGTTACATTATAAAAATTTTTAAAAGTAATTTAATATTTATATCTACATAATTGTATTAAATAAGTTAACTATAAGTACTTATAATAAAATTTAGTGGTTATATGAAAATAAAAAAATAATCAATATTAAAAATTTTAAAATTAAATTAATTATTATTTAAAAAATTTATAAAAAATTATTATGAAAACGTTTTTTGCAAAATAAAAAAATACAGAAACACAAATTACAATATATTAATAGAAGATTTATTTAAAAATATTAATAATAATGAGTTTGAATAATATTACAATAATAATAAATTATTAGTTTAATCATAAACAAAGGAAAGTATTTTAGGACAATTAAACAAAAGCTCATTATATGAGGAGTAATAATAGATAATAATGTGTAGCAATAACCATTCCTTATAAACAAAGGAAAAAGATTAAAAACAAACATATGTTATATGAAAAAAAAATTACCTTCCTAAATTATAAGTCATATATATTTTAATTTTATATTTAAAAAAATATATGAACCAACTCCCTAAATTTTTTTGAATATACAAATCAAATATTTTATTATTTTTAACAAAAATAACATACATTCAAAAGAGTTTAAGGCATTAGATTACACATTTAAAAAAATTTAAGAAGTTAATTTAAATATGATTCAAATTTTAGAAAATATGATATACTTATTTTAATTAAAATATAATTTTAAAAAAGCTTTGATATTGAGTTTGTATATTTTTAAAAATATAAGAGTTAAAGTATATATAACTTATAATTTAAGAGGATAAAATATTCCATTACCTATATTGTATTATAGTAGGTTTGCCTCTTTGAGATAATGATCTAATAATTACGTTGGTCTACACTTGCAACAATAACATAAACAGTAGAAAGGAGGGTGAGATTTCCCTTAATGGAAAAACAGTTGGAAATGGAAAAAGGATAAAGAACGGGAAAAAAAAAAGGAAAAAGGAAAAAAAGAGGGGGAGTTGCGGTCAAAAATGAAAGGTTGGGAGGTTATTTTGACTAACAACTATGGAAGAAGAGGAAGAGTGGGTGGTTGACAAAAAGTCCCAAAGCCTGAAATAAAGAGCTGACGTGGAAGGAAAAAGGCGTGGGACAGAACAGCACTATCTTTATAAGCAATGCGGGGGAATCCAACAGCACACAAAGATCTCACAGGCCACAAGAACTTGTGGCTCACAAAATTTCCCACTTTGCTGAAGTGGCATGCCAAAACCATATTGTTAATAAACCAGTTCACACGACACAACCTCCCCTCTCCCTCTTCTCCATTGCTACTAATTATCCAATTTTTTTTTTTGGTTGCAAACGACGATCAATTAAACAAATTAAAGAAAGAAACAAAAACACAACACTGCAAACATAGCAACAACAACAACAACAACAACAACAACAAACAACTACTTCTTCTATATATACGTGTGTACGCATTTTTCCTTAATTTTTTCCTATATTTTTTCTCCAAGAAAGAGAAAGAGCCAAAGCCAAAATAGAATAGAGAGAGAGAGAGAGAAAGAGAGAGATTCCTTGAACCTGAGCGGTGACAATATAACAGAAGAATGCCTGAGGCTAATAAGGACCCGGCCATAAAGCTGTTTGGTAGAACGATTTCTCTGCCACGCCACAACAAAGAGTTCTCTGCCAACGATTCTTCTTCTTCTGGACCTGCTCCTCCTCAAGAATGCTATGATGATCATAGCCCTCCTTCATCTTCATCATCTGATCCACGTGGAGTGAGCTATGCAGCACAGCATGAAGCAGGGAAGGATATTAAGGTATGTTACGTGCCATGCTGGTATCTGTATGAGGTTTGGTAAAAAAATAAAATAAAATCATGTTGCTAGCATGTGTGTTTTGCAAGTCTAGCATATACCCTTTTTCAAGAAACTCGCAATTTTTAATGGGTTCATTCAAATTTTTATTTTTATTTTTTTCTTCCGGTTAAAGGTATCAATTGAGATTCACCAGTCACTACAATTTCGTATGGTGGTTTCATGAACTTTTTTATTTTGAAAATATAGTTAGCGTTTTGCATGATCACAGATGGTTGATGAGTTTATTTAGTTTTTTTGTTTTTTCTTTTCTTTTTCCATCTATAAATTTATGTAATCGTTTCTTAAGTGGTGGCCACAGGTCATTGTGGGGGGAAAGTCAGCGAAATTGGATCCAGTTCATTCCAGAATATAAGTTTAAGAATAACGAATAATATTATCAAGTGGTTGGGCTAGCTCAGGTTTGTGTCAATTCTCTTAGTAAATCAATGATTGTTTTAGTACTCCGAAGTGAGTTTCCAAGTTTGGCTTAGAAACTTTGATCTAAAACAGGTTGATTTGTAACTTAAACATAAGACAATCTTTTCCGTCCTTTTCCTGTTTAGTTAATTTCTTATTGGATCTTTTACGGCATCCCAGAAGTTCTGTGGCCATTCAAATGGCTTGGAGTTGGAGATTTCTTATTTGATCTCTTGCTCTACCAAACTTTTACTAACGTGCTTTTCACGCGTTGAACTTCAATTGGATCTAACCTTATTTCTGTTTGACACTCCATCCATATCCAATTGCTTATTCTCTTCCGAATTAAGGCTTGTCCCACAGAAGAATTTTCCTTTTTATAGAATATTTTTGTTTTCCGTGCGGTCGAACTATTTTGCACTCTTTAATTTCTTTCTTTGCCCTTTTTCCCTTTTAATAACGAGTTGGAACATATTATATATTTTTTCAAGAAAAAAACTTCCATTCGATGTAATTTGATATATAACACTTATATTCCTCAACTTTAGTTGCTTTTGAATTCTTCTCTAATGGCTTTTTTCTAGCTAGTTTCTCCTTCTAAAATTCTAGAATTATCATGGGAGTAAACTAGCTCTTTAATTCCTATAATTAATTATTTTTCATTTACAGGTTATATTTCAACTATAATTATTTTATAATTTAATTTTTAAATTTATAACACTTTATTTATTTAATTTTTTATTTTAGTTCTTAAAAAGGAATAATTTAGTAGTAACTTAATAAATTTAAAAACGAACTCTTAAAATAATTAAATTTAGTGGAAACTATAATTACCATGATTAATTTTTTTTGGAGCTAATTAAGTTGCTAATTTACCCAACAAGATTCTGTTTTGATGAGTGGGGATTTTGTAGAAGTGCTCCATTGATTATATAGTATACACTGCACTTTCAAATTAACACCCTCATTCGTCAGCAAAGGTCATTTTAATTTAACCTTGTTAACTACGAAGTGCAAATCATGTATCTGGCCTCTGTTTCCTTCACTGTGTATTCGTGGTGGGATTTACACTAATTATCTAATTCTCTAGCTTGCGCTTTAAATTTCCATAATAATGCATATGTTGAATCCAAATCACTAAATTAAAGGAAATACTTTTTGGCCTCAGAACATGACACTGAAATAGAATCTAGCACCAAGGGTAATGACCGCTTGATGTTTCTATTATTATGAGCTTAATCTTAATAGACTCTCGATCAGTCACATATTATTATATGTTAAATTGTTGAAGTAGTTATGTTAATAATCAAATACTTCTAATTAGGTGACAATAAAATAACAGTGGAAAAGCTTTCATATTTTATATTGTCACTATATCAAAATTAAATCAATTATTCGTAACAAATGAAATACTCACAATTATCAACTTATAAACATAGCACTCTGCTATGTGCTTAAATGATATATACTGATGTAATCTTGTGGTTCATACATATTGAAGCTTGGGGTATTTGCAATTTCACTTGTGTAGCTTATATCGAATTAGTACTTCTTATCTAACTATTGTGTATTATTTTCAGGAACCATCAAGAAAAGAACTCACCTCAGTGCAAGATGATGAGGCCTCGCATCAAACCACAGAGGATCTAAAATCCCCAACATCTTCAGGCCTCTTTGAGAACCCCAAGACTCCCTCAGCAGAAAGAGAGAGTTCCCTAGTGAAATCCTCCAACAACAACAACAATGGAGCACAGAGCGAGACAAGTGTGTCACAACCACAAGACAAAACCCGTCCAAAGAAACCTGACAAGATACTTCCATGCCCCCGGTGCAGCAGCATGGACACCAAGTTTTGTTACTTCAATAACTACAATTTCAACCAGCCGCGTCACTTCTGCAAGAATTGCCAGAGGTACTGGACTGCTGGTGGAACCATGAGGAATATGCCTGTAGGTGCTGGTCGCCGCAAGAACAAGAACTCCTCTTCTTCTTCTTCTTCTTCTTGTGGCTCGTATTATCGGCAAGTAATGGTTCCTGAGGCCCTTCAAAGGGCCAAACTCAATTCATCAGCCAATGGATTGCATAATGCTATGTTGGGAAATGGAGGGGCTGTCTTGACATTTGGGTCAGACCCTCCTCTATGTGATTCCATTGCTTCTGTTTTGAGCCTTTCTGAAAAAGCACAAAATGGTGTCCCAAATGGGTTTCATGCACCTAAGCAATACACTCTTGTGTCCTGTTATGGAGAAGATAATCGTGGGGATGGTAACAAAGTTGGAGCTTCTGTCAATGCTTCAACTTCATCTGAGAAAAATAAAGAACATGTTGGCTCACATGAATTAGTGGAAAAGAGTTACAAATGTAATAGTTTCCCTCCTCAATGGCCATGCTTCCCCGGTTCTCCCCCTTGGCCTTATCCATGGAACCCTGCAATTCCTCCTCCTCCTCCAGCATTATGCAAACCAGGTTATCCTATGCCATTATATCCCCCACCTACATACTGGGGTTATGTGCCACCCTCTTGGAGTGCACACTCAATCACTACTCCCCGATCTTCTGGTAACCACTGTGCCACTAGTGCTAGCCCAAACTCACCTACTTTGGGGAAACACACAAGGGATGGGAACATGCTTTCTTCTCCAGTTAGCTCACAAAAGGACAAGCCTGGCACAGAAAGTAATTATAACAACTCAGAAAATGGTGTGTTGATACCCAAGACACTGAGGATTGATGATCCTGGCGAAGCTGCTAGGAGTTCTGTGTGGTCAACACTAGGGATCAAGAATACTGATAAGGCCAATTCATCTCTCAATGGAGGAGGGCTCTTCAAGGCATTCCCATCAAAGGGTACTGATGAGAAGCATCATGTGGTTAAGGCATCCCCGGTGTTGCAAGCCAACCCTGCAGCTTTATCAAGGTCTCTTATCTTCCATGAGAGGACCTAGTTGTAACCAGCTTCTATGCAGGATTCGTAGGAATGCAGAGTTATAGTTTAGCTCCCTTAATTTACCTGTGCCATCTTGAGCCTATTAGAGTGAACAGGTTTTTTCTTTGTTTTTTTTTTTTTTTTAATATTTGGATGACTTGTTGAGTAATTATCTTTGATGTACATACGTGTATGTGACGCAAAGGAAAATAACAAGGAGAAAAGACAAAGGAAAGGAGATTCATCTCCTGCCGTTGCTTTCTTTTCCCCCCCTTTTTACTTGGAGATTCTTTACATTCATATACAGTATTGTTAGATCTTATCATAAAGATATAGAGTAATGTTAGCCCCAAAGGATTAATTATGACATTATTTCAGTTTTTTTACTGCGTTACGTTAGTTTCATAACCTGTTGGATTTATTGTATAAACCTATGTACAAAAGCATAGATGTGAGTGCGACCGTTGCATAAGACTGGAGTCAAAAAGAAAAAAGAAAAAAGAAAAAAGAAAAATCTCTGAGGACTAACAGCTACAAAATTGGAGCAGCTCGTGAAGTTGATAACTATTTTATACTATTAGTATATTTTAATTAAATTTTTATTAAAAAATCAAGTAATAAACATTTATTTTGACCATGTATGTGATATCAACTTACTACATAAAAGTCGTGTGATATCAAATTCATCATTGGAAGTCAAAATGTAATATCATTATAATTCTTTCATTAATGATGTTATAATGGAGAAACAAAATCTAATATCATATCTTAATTTTTAAAGATCTATTTGATATTATAAAAAAGGGGAAATTTCGCCTATGCCTTTAACTTATTGAAATAGAGAGGATTAAAATTATAACAATTGGAGTTAACATGATGTTATATTTTAACTTTTAGAGATTTATTTAATGTTACATAACTTGAGAGATCAAATTTAATGTCATATTTTAACTTTTAAATATCTATTTGATATTATGCAATATTGACAGACCTATCTGATGTTATAAAAAAAAGGGGAAAATTTTGCCTATGCCTTTAACTTATTGAAATAAAAAGGATTAAAATTATAACAATTGGAACTAACATGATTTAATATTTTAACTTTTAGAAATTTATTTAATGTTACGGAATTTTGAAAGACCAAATTCTATCTAATGCATCTTTTACTAGTCAAAATGGATATTTACTTTAACAGAAACTAATGCAGGGATAAACATAATGTCACTTTTTAACTTTTATATACCTATCACATAATTTTTAAAGATCAAATTAACGTCACATGCATCTTTAACTATCAAAATAGATGTTTACTAAAAAAATTAATGATTTAATATTTTTTAAGCAGCGTGTTTGGTAACCGCTTATTTCAGGAAATAATCTTTTTTTGTTTTACAAAAATTGTAAACTTTTTTATTATAAACTGCTTTGAACCCAAAATGAGCTTATCCCCACGTGCATACATATTTACATTCCTTATCATGCTGGAAACCATATGGTATTTATGTGAATTGAACAATAAGTAGCATAAACTGTTCAGTTAAAAAAGCATACACATTACCAACAAGGTGTTCCTCTTAAACTTGACAGTATTTTAAGAGATTACTCTCTCACTTTGATGGGGGAATGTTTTAGAAAAAAAGTACACATATTATCAAATATGAGGAGTCATTTTTTCGTACTCCTTAGAGAAAGTAATTGCTTCCTGAATAGCATCTTAACTTTTAATTTTAAGCTAGAGGCGGGGGAGAAGAAAGAAATTGAAAAAGACTAAAATAAAAATCTTTTCCAAACATGAGTGAGTGGCTATGATAAATCTGGGTAGTTTAAAAATATACGTATATCAAACCCAACAAAAGCTTTACACTTGAAAAGAGGAAAAGAAAAGAGAGAGAAAACGCGTGCCAGTCACCACGAATTTGAGGTTGACTTAATGGAGGTTGCTGAATGGAAAAAATAAATAAATAAATAAATTTAGACATTTATTTAGTTGTTCTTCTAAGAGAGAAGGAAAAGCGAATAAAAGTAAAATCAAAGCAAAGAAGCAAAAGCTCATGAACGAGAATAATTTTGAATGTTGCTGGAGATCTAATTAAAGATTGAAGATGAAAACGAAATTTGTAAAGAGAGATGCTATTGTTATACACTCATACAACCAGAAAATATTTGTTAAAATTTTTGAAAGAAATTATTAGTATTGTTAATAAATTGAAGTAGTTTTCGCCAAAACTAAAAAATAAAATAAAATAAAATAATAAAGCTCATTTAATTATTTAAAAATTAATAACATGCTATATCATTTTTTTTTGGTGTGACATGCTATATCATTTTGATAACTGGCAAAAAAAAAAAAAACTTACTTTCTAACAATTTTTTCATAAATAAATATGAACGTGCTGGTGCTTCCGCGTAAAGGTGAAACAGCAAAGAAGGAGTAAGAAACGTCTGAAATATCTAAAGCTTTTTATTTTCATAAATTGAGAAAATAAGAATCGGAGGGATCGTGGCTCATCCAAATCACCGCCGGAGATCTGATTATCCAACAACACTATAAAAGATGCGTAAATTTTGTTTAAAAAGAAGGAACTTAATTGATAAATTTACTCATTATAAAGTGATTAAAAAGAAATTGACAGTCAAGAGTTGAAAAGGAGAAGATATTTCTGGAATGTTTTAGGGTATCTTGAATTTAATTTTTGAAAAAATTATTTTAAAAGAAAATTTTTTAAAAAAATTATTTTTAAAGAAATTATTTTTAAAAAAATTGATTTGTATTTAGTTTAAGAATGTTAAAAATAAATTTAAGAAAATCATTTTTATTTGAATATGATAAAGTAAAATTAATTTTAGTTGTTAATGTGTGAGTAATAATAAAATATTCTTTTAAAAAATATTTTTTTAAGATAAAAATAATTTTAAAAATATTTCTTTTAAAAAAATTTTTGAATTTCAAAAATAAATTTTAAAAAATATATTTATATATTTAAATATATTAATTATTGTTTTTATTTTTATGTTAATTAAATGCCTTCCACGTTCCACAAATTGCAATGAAAATAGCTAAGGAGTGAGAGGGTAAAGTGAAGGCTAAAGTGTATGTTTAAAAAAAAAAAAAATTAAATATTGTACTACATATTTTAAAATTTTAAAAATTAAAATATATATGATGTTAAATTGAGAAAGATAAATTAATTTATCTAAAAAATTGACAATTTAATAGGTATTATTTTCTTTTCTCTCCTTTATCGAGCTTAAAAAATAATAATAATAATAATAAATGTCAATTTCTCAAGAAAAAAAATAGAAAGAAAACCTTCGCATCGATATCCGTTGGTCTTTTTCAATAGTGATGAAAGCATCTATAAGATAGAGTTAGGCCTTGATGCTGTGATATGCCAACTTTTCGTTTGTGGGACAAGCCATCCCGTGTCACACGATTATTAGTTCACTTTCCTTCCTAATTTTCAATATAATAAGAGCAATAGGAAAATAAAATAATCACAAAATAAAATAGGACACTTTAGGTACAAAGAAATAAAAGAATATTTAATTAGGTATTTGCTCTCTCTCGTATTTTAAAAAAGGCAGAGTATTTAATTTTCTTTGTAGATGATAGCATTATTTTTGCTAAGGCAAAGAAAATTTCAATAGATTGTAGCACCATTTTAAACACTTTAGCCCTTTATGAGTATGCATTAGACCAAATGCTTAACTTTGACAAATTGGCAATCTTATTTAGGGAGAAGGCTTTGGGACAACTTTCTTTACAAGTTGTACCATACATTGTATAATCTGATGGTATAAGTCAAAGGGTGCATTGATGGAACCAATAATTATAGTCTATCATAAAACACTCTCTCCCCCCCTCCACCTTCTTCCTTCGTTTGCAATGTGTCTTCGCCGCTCATGGAAATGGCATCCAACCACCAAAGCAACCCCATGGACATGGTCATCCAACGCTAATGCATTATTCTTCTTCCTCCTCCTTCCTTAGTGGCTGGTTGTGACAGCAGCTCCATGCCATGACCCCCATGACTGCCACGATGGCGTCGGCTCCAGGCATGCATACACAGCACGTTCTCGACTCTGGGCACGGCGAGATCATGCATCTCCCTTGCAATGTGCAAGAACGCCCATCCACTGCTTCCAATCCCACGCTCGCCGAACCCCATTGTCATCGCCATCCCTGCCAATATCTCGAACTTGAACCTGGAATCCACTACAATCGTGCTATAAGTGATGGAAGTCGCTGCTGTCGAATTTGCAATTCATGAAGAACCAACCACCTGCAATGGTCAATCACGGAGATCAATGATTTGGTGCCAAAGGGGTGGCAGAGATGTTGCAGTGGGAGGTGTGGGTTCTATGGTCATCGGCATCGCAAGGGGACGAGACAGGTTGGGGGTGTGGAGGGGTTGGAAGAAGCAGATCTCAGTGAAGGTGATGAGGGCAGCAATTGAAGGGGGAGGGGGGTCATCAGAGAAGGGGAGGAAGAAGGAGGAGAAGGAGATGAGGAAGGTCCCAGCTCTAGTATGGTGTATCAACCATGGTTGATGTATCTATAGACTATTCTATTTGGGCCGTTAGATAACAATGGGTGTGGTACACTCTACTAAGTATAGTGCACTAGAGCCTCCTCCCTTATTTAGTACTTAACTTTAGGCAGGATGTGAAAGAATAAATTCCTATGGAGTCTCATAACCAAAATGTAGCTCTCTCGGAGAAGTATTTAGATCTCCTCATAGTGGTTGGTAAGTCTAAAAAATAAAGCCACATTTGATATTTTGTTTGGTTGGGAGGAAATTGGAAGGAAGAGGGTAGAGAAATGAAAGAAATTGGAAGGAAGGAGATCATTTTCTCTTATTTGATTATGAAAAGAAATGTGTGGGAAAGACTAAACAGTAAAAAAGATGTGGGATTCATCCAATTTTTTTCTCCCCTAACCTAGGAGGAAACTAGAGGAGAAGTGAGCAATTTTTCAACATTACCCCTGAAAAACAATAACACAACGAACCCTAGCCCTCTTCTAACACATCAGTTACTTTATATAATACATAGTATACTAGTTGCATGTATACATTGACTTTAACAAGATATATATTTTTTTTGGCTTAGATGTTGTGATTTTTAACTTGAGTTACATAAAAGTTAATTAGTGAAAACATAAAATGGACACAAATTATTTTAAACCTATATTATTTTAACTTGCTATTATTTTAGATTTGTTAGATTAAAAATAGTTAACTTTTTATTTGATATTAATTAATATAATTAATAAATATAAATTAAAAATATAGATGCGAATGCTTTTATATAAATATTCAAGACCAATTTTTATTATATTTATTTATATTATGTTGATAGGAAAATTTAAAATTGCATTAATTTTTATATTTTTCACTATTTTTTTATATGACTCTATATTTATAGTTGAAATAACTTCTTAAAATGATATAAGGATAAAATTATTATTTGGTATCATTATCTTTTTCTTTCTTTTCACTTTTCCATACAAACAAATAAGAGAAAATAATTCTTCTTTTATTTACTTTCCTCTCTTTTTTTTTATCCAAACATACTTGTAGAAAATAAAAATCTACCTAACTTCTGTCCTCTTATTTTCTTTTCTCTTCTTTTCTTTCCTTTGCCAAACACAACCTGAAGAATAAGGTATGGGAGAAAATTAGAAAGCTAAGTTTCTATTCAAAGCGGGGAAAGAGTTGCTCATTAAAGTGATAGCACAAGCAATTTTCAACATGCACTATGGTATGCTTTAAAATACTACAATCCCTTGCAAAGAACTTGAAATAATGATATGAAATTTCTTGTGGGGGGTTACAAGAGAATGAAAAGAAAATTTATTGGATCACTTGGGAAAGACTATGTTGGCCCTCAGGATATAGGAAGAATTGGATTTAGAAACCTCCAAATCTTCAACATAGCTATGTTAGCTAAGCAAGGTTGGATTTAGAAACCTCCAAATCTTCAACATAGCTATGTTAGCTAAGCAAGGTTGGAAGCTTATTCACTATCTAGGTTCTCTTAAGGGCCAAATATTTTCCATGGGTGAGTTCATGAGTGCCCACTTAGGAGCCAACTCGTCATTTACACGGAGGAGTAACTTATAGAGAAGAAACATTTGATGAAAGGAATAATGATGTTGAGGGTGGGGATGGAAAGAATATCAACATAATGAGCAACCCCTAGATCCTAATATTACCATAATTTAGAAGTACGAATCATATTGTGGTGCTCTATCAAATTAAGAAGGTTGAGGACCTCATGCTCCCAAAACCGCATAGGTGGAATGCTGGTCTTATCAAAACATTCTTCTCATAACTGAAGTTTGAGGTTATAATGAACATACCTCTTAATCAAAGTGCCTAAGAAGATACTATTTTTTGAGTTACGAATCCACATGGCAAATTTATAATGAAAAGCGTATATAAGAGAACATGGGACATGAGGATCAAACAAAAAATATGGGAAAAAGTTCCAAGATATCACATATACCAAGCCCTACATAGCAAAGACACTTGGTGGAAGAAATTATGGCATTTACAAGTGTAGTTGAAAGTGAAAAGTATTTGGGTGGAGATTGTGCGAATTGGCTATAATTGGCTATTATGAAGAAATCCTCCTCCTAATGAACCACGATACAAAATCACGTGTCATCCCCTATGATATCAGTAAAAAAACAAAAGACTAAGTTAAGAGAAATTGCAAACACAGAGAATAGCACAATACAAAAAACTCTGTAAAAAAAACAAAAAATTCATTGTAGTGCTAAATAGGGGAAGAATAAAGCTTGCCATTTGGTGGTTGAGACACTCCCAAATTCGTGCTTTTGGTCAAGGGATAAGATTAATAGACAAGGGCTTGTACTAACAGAAACAGTATATAAAGATTACGAACAAAAAAATATAAAAAAAAAGAAGGTAAAAAAAAAAAATCAAGCATGAAATAGGTGAAGAAGAAAGCTTACATTTTGGTGGCTAAGACTCCCAAATCTATCTTTATGCGACTAGATGAGGTTAATATGCTAGGGTTACAAGTGAGATCGATGATGAAGTGGGAGACTAAAGATCCAAGATGAAGAAAATTGAAGGAGAGGTGAAGTGAGAGAGTGCAGGTGAAGTGGAGAATCTCTCTATTTGGATGAAGTAGAGAGCCATTCCTTTTCCTGCATACATCAAGGGTTAACCAAAGATTGGTAAGATTGGTTTAGTAATTGAGTGAGAAAATTAACCTTGGTTACTTTGAGTTAGTCACTAATGGTATAAAGGAGATGATGAGGTGGATTGTTCAATTTTGTGAAGAATGGGGTGGAATGTTAATTAGGCAAATCTCAGAGCCAGTCTTCTCCATAGCGATCACAAGATGGGGAGGGAGCCACCCTCCTTTGATTTAGATGCAATATTAGATTTGATTAGATTTTACTATATAAGTTCTCTCTTTCTCTTTTTTATTTTATTTTTGATATTCTATTCAAATAAAAATAAATAATAAGTTATAGTTAATATAAATTATAATTGTATGTAATGAAAATTTAAATAATATTTAAAATAATTATAATAAAAAATCAACAATATATAATTAATATTACTTATTTTAAAATTTATAACTAAATAATTAATAAAAATTATTTTTATTATTATTTTTATTTTTTCTTAAATTTTTGCTTGTAATTAAAATTATTATATTATATAATACAATATTTTATACAATATCACATTAAATGCTTCATAATATTAAAAAATCTTATACTATTTAACATGCCTTATTATGTAAAATATATATTTTTCACTTTTTTTGTTGGAATTTTTTTTGTTTGACTATTAAGTTTTTTTATTTTACAAAAGATTATCTGATGAATATTTAGTTAGTTTAAGTGGTTTAAGATCTTAGATTTGAATTTTGTAAATAAAGAAAATTAGTGCAAAAAATTTTTTATCTTCATAATAGACCCAACTTGAGTCAAATTAGTTAAAATTTGATAGATTCATGTGATTAAAAAAATTATCATTAATCCTTTATTTTAGAGTAAAATATACTCCACCCCCTTAAGATTTTATGAAATGGTACTCTACTCCATTAAAGGAAATGCAGATGTTATGGCTTGAACCCATTACATATGCCATTGGTCTCTGCGTCCAAAGCTAAAAAACAAAGACTACGAAAACATCTTTAACCTCCTGTTACCCAAAAGTGAAGACCAATACAAGGAACCGATACAAGAAACCTTAAGCATAAGATGCCATCATTCACGTATCTTAAGGTCCATGTAACAAAGATAATTGGGATCAAATTTTGACGAAGAAGAAATCATCATTCATGTGAACACAATGTAGACCTCTATTTTCGTTGAAACTAAACACACACGGGTTACCATTTTCATGTATACACCAGAAAACAAGTCAAATATACTGCACAAAATGGAAGTTTAAAATCATACCTTGATGTCTAAAACTAGTTCCTTTCACCAAAAAGTTGATTCCTTTTGCGCTTCCAATGATGAAATTGAAGGTCCAGTGAAACCCTAACCCCAAAAAAAAGAAAAAATAACGAAGTCTTCTCTAAGTTGAGGGTGCTATGTTTCACTTTATAAGAGCAGTGGTGCGGTGGTGATGACATTTAGCCTTACTCATTTCCGCATACATTGTAAGTTAATCCAAGTAGGTGAAACTTGGTTAAAATTCTCCCTTATGTTTTGTGAAGTGTTAAATCGAGATTAACAAGAGAGGGTTGGGTAATAGAGATCATGGAAGGGTTAAAAATAGAATAATGGAGCATAGTGTAGATTTTGGATATTAATGAAGTAAGGTTAGGGATGTCAAAAAAGCTCGCATCTGCGGGTAATACCCGCAACAGGGCCGGTCTGGGAGAAATATTTTGTCCCTGTGAGTAATAGAGACGATGATTTTAAATATCCGCATATTAAACGGGGCGGGGGCGGGGATCACTATATCCATACTTGCGGATACCCATTATGAAATTACTATTTTATTCTTAAATTATTAACTTATTTAAACTAATATTATTGTTATTTAAATTGATTAGACTAAGATTTAAATTTATAAATTAGATTTATTTATATTTATTATATATTGACTAATGATTGGATTATTATTATGTGTTTATTTTTATTTTAAGTATATTAAATTGTTAGAATTTGAATTGTTAAATTATTATTTATGATTATTTTAAGTATTTTATAATATTAGAATTTTTTTTATTTAATTTAAATTTTTAAAATTTTAAATATTTTAACGGGTATCTATAGATATCCACGGGTATTAATAGCCATGAGATAAGTAAAAAGCAGTCTGCATGGATATGAGACAGGGGATGGGGGCGGATATTTACTCATGAGTAGGGACGAGCCTATCCCCGCCTCGTCTGTCATCGCCTTATTGACATCCCTAAATAAGGTATCATTTCATAAAACTTCATGAAGTTTAAGTATATTTTACTTAATTAATTTATTTAAATATATTTAGGGTGTATTTATTTGGGATTTTTTTGGGCAATAAATTATTTTTTAATAAAAAAATTAGTTTTTATATATTTGGATAATTTTTTTAAAAAAATTAGAATTTAAAAAAATCTATTTTCAATTTTTTTGTAAAAGATGAAAAGAATATCTTTTGAAATAAAAATTAATTTTTAACTTTTTTAACTATAAATTTAAACTTCAAAATCACTATTTTTAAAAGATGAAATAAACGCACCTTTAGTTTCATAAATATGGGTCATTTTGATTTTAGTTTCTCTACGATTTTTGCTTAGATTTTAGTCTATTTTTTTCTTCCATTATAAGGTTTTTGGTCCCTATTATTTAGATATAATATTAAAATTTTTAATATTTATAACGATTAAATGCATTTAAGACTAAAATTTAAAATGATAAAAATTTAAAACAAAAAAGAAAGATCAAAATTAAAATTAAAATTTTAGTGGGATTAAAATTAAAATAACATATATTTATAAAAATAAAAAATATATTTAAACCTTTATTTTATTTTTTATTTTTAGTTTTTCAAAATCTCTCTCCTTTCATTATTTTGCACCAGGACAACCTCTCCGTCTTCAACCTCAGCCCACGGCCGCCGTCCTCCTCCGCGGCCGCCAGCTCTGTCCGCTATTTCTAACTTCTCCGCCATCGCCCCTCGCGATTTTCAAACCGTACGTTTTCCATTTCTCCTCTCTCTCTCTCTCTCTCTCTCTCTCTCTGCTTTCCCTTCCTTGCTTGAATTTCTGGTGCCGTGCGCTCCTTCGTTTTCTCGATCTGTTGGTTTTACTCTGATATGTGTCTCATCTTTGCCGTCTTTGTTCGCGTTCCATGCTTGTTCTGGTTACTGTTTGTGGATGACCTCTCTGTTCTAATTTGGTTTGAATTTAGTGGAGACCAGAAGTTAGAAGAAAATAATGAATCTTGTGAGAGCTTAGAGTTAGACAAAGGAAACATATAGAGAAGTGGACTCATGGGTGGTTTTACCGTTCAAATCACTTGTCCAGTGCATTTCTTAACTCTTAGTTACACATGAAACTAATCCATGAAATTTTGTCACCCCCTCTTTTATCCCATACCAAACGCACCCTAAGAATATAATT
Source organism: Pterocarpus santalinus (assembly GCA_031439595.1). Lineage (NCBI taxonomy): Eukaryota > Viridiplantae > Streptophyta > Magnoliopsida > Fabales > Fabaceae > Pterocarpus > Pterocarpus santalinus. The sequence goes on from CM062531.1 coordinate 19,998,899, forward strand.
GTTACGGACATGCTAGAGAGAATGCAATTTGATTCCCATAAAATGGAAAGTTGAGCGCACGTAAATATGGGCTGTGGACTTTCTTATACATAGTATGAAATCAATTGTAGGAACTCTGCTTGGTTCCTTGTCAGGTTTGATGAACTTAATTTGGACGAGTCGCATGTTAACTAAGTTTGTAGCTTTGTGCAAGCAGAAATGTTACTCTGTATTAAATCTGCAACTTGTCTGTTGCAGAGATGCCTAGGAGCCAGACAGTTTATGGCTTTTAGCTCCTTGTTTGTACTAGGATGCACTGCTGCTGCTTGTAATTCTTTTTTTTTTTCATAGCCATAAAATTTTATTGGCCAAAAGCAATTAACAGAACTAGAATATCAGTTTCTGGTTACAGGCTCATATGCCATCAAAGATTTTCTGATCTGGTACTTGTAGTTATCATTTAGCCTTAGTCATAAACAATTTGGCTTTCCATAGTTCTTCTCAGCAGATTTGCTTAATTTCTAAGTGCACTCCTCTTTGTTTTTAACATTCTTTCATTGTATTCTGGAACATAAAACCAAATTTGACCTGGAACATTCTTCTTGCTTTGAGTCTCCACTTTTTTCCCATTATTAAGAGGCAACAGCCGAAGAGTGTGACAAGCGTAAAACACAGGATGTGAATGGCATCCAGGTGGCCATAGTGCTAGAGAGTAGTTCTAGTTAGTTCCATTTGTTTAGAGATGCCCTCTTAGCAGAAGGCTGCCAATTGTCTAGCCATTTATTTCTCTGTTCAAATTGTAGTTTCCTTCCATCCTCTGGTTATGTATAATTGTATATAACTTTCACAAACAGATCATCAATCAAATAAATGCAGCAAAGCCCTGGTGGAACTCATTCAAGTATGCAAATTTATAGTGTATCGCTTATTGAAAACTCTGATAGTGTTTGATCATCAGTTTTCGCTTTACTACTATGACCTATCTGCATTTATCCTGGTTGAAGGTTTAGTGAAAATAGAAATTCCTTATTTTTTTCCCAACCCCCTTTGCCCTTCTTCCTTTGTTAAACATTACTATAAGACTCTTCTAGGTTGACAGGCTTGCATATTTGAATGGTGCCATTAAATTTTGAGAATATTTTTGAAATTTTGAAGTTGGAAGCTGGTAGAAAAACTCTAAGAAAAATTTTGTTTTCAAGCTTGTTTCATTTTATCACATGGAGAAGTGTGTTTTGACATTTTGATTGTTATTTTGACTTCTTGGGTACTCAGTAGTCATAATTCATAATATTAATGGACTATTAGTGTCATGCAGTTTGTTGTTGGCCTGCAGTTGAACTGTTTAGCATTGCTGTTATATGCAGCATGGTCTATGGGAAGTTCTCCTTTTCATTGCAATAGCTTCACTGCTTATCATTTTTTTTCCCTTGGTATTCTGCTAATTTTATCAAAAAACCACAAAGGAATTGAAAGTCTGAAACTTATCAAGCGTGGGATGATTTTCTTTTTCCTTTATTTCTTGTCGCAGTTGCCCATTTAAATAATACTGCAAAATTTGGCTTTCTTGCCTTATATTTCAACAATAATTAATTCTTCAGTAACTGAAGAGAGTTACTTTTATTTCTAATTAGTTGAAAAAACTAGGATTATACTTAATTTCCCCTTTATATTATAAACATGACTTTTTGTGCATTTTTAATTTCCATGATACCTGCACATTTCAGCAACTTGCTACTGTTTTTGTTCATAGATATATTATAATTCACTTAATCATATATTTTCATTAGCTTTCTAAAATCTAAAGATGAAATTTCATTTTTCATTCAGATAATGACACCATAGTCCTTAACATGCTGCCAAGGACACTCATCATTGTTGCATTTTCCTTCGAGTTCATGCATGCAAAACGGCCAAAATGGATCAACTACAGGACTGCAGCTATAAGAGCATTTTCCTAGAGTAAATTCCCAGCAGTGACAGGCATTGAAATTGCTAACATTGTTCCATTTTGTTTCATCGGAACTGAGGCAAGTACCATTTTCATTTTCATCACCATTATCTTGAATAAATTTATTTTTACTCTAGAATTGATTTGGATAGAATGGAGAAATTTCTCTCAGCCCATTAAATGCACTTCTAAATCAAAGGTATGATGTCAACTTAAAGTGCACTCCTAATAAGATAATTTCATATATGTACCAGAAAATTCCAAATAAAATATTTGAATGATGGTATTATCAATTAATAAGTAATCTATAGGTGAATGGAATGGAGTATATAGTTTCATTTTTTCTTTCTTTCATTTTTTAATCATAGAATGGGATCCCTTAAAAATAATTATTACAAGAATTTTCCATATGTTGATGCTATTTTGTTTAGACGAACTCATATATATGATGATATTATGCATGTGTAACTGATTCTAACCAATTGCTCATTGATTAATATAAAAACAGTATTGTATCTTTTGTTATATTTTTTAACAAAAAACAGGACAGCAAGTTTCACTCCATAAGAATGATTGGTATGGATAAATCTTATATATATGGACAAATCTTGGATTGGTATGCTGCATATCACATCACAATATATTGAAGGGTTGAATCAATTTCTTGACTTTGCACTAATGCATAAGTCTGTTGAAGGAAGAATTATTTGTCCTTGCATTACTTGTAAGTTCAGACTGTGGTTTTTAAGGGAGGAGGTATATGAGCATTTGCTGTTCGTGTCACCTAGCATGGAGAAGAAATTGTACATGGAAACTTGTCAAATCCGATTATGCAAGACACCTCAAATGGTTAAAATAAAATGGATAACATGATGAATAATGCATTTGGCTTCTGTAGATGCTATGTAAATGAACCATCCTCATTAGATGTGTTAGAAGATGAAGATGGCGATGACAATGAAGTATTAGACAATGAGGCTAATGATGAACGTGTGGAATTTTATTAGTTGCTTAGGGATGGAAATTAGAAGTTGTATGAAGGTTGTGAAAAGTAGTCAAAATTGTCCTTTTTGGTGAAATTGTTTCACATCAAGTGCATGTACCAAATTAATGACAAGAACATGTATGATAATAAAGTTGCTGAAAGATGCATTTCAGCATACCAACACTCTTAGTTCATTTTATGATCCCAAAAATGTTGTCAAGAAATCAGGATGAGGAATTTTGAAACAAGCGCAAAACATTTGTGTTACTGTGGGTAAAAGGTCTCGTGAAAAAAGTAGCCAACAAAATGACTTTAGCTGATCTCGAAAGTGATTCATTTGATGCTGATGATGTGAACAAGAAAAGCTTAGAGCTACCTAATTAATTTGTTGTTATTTTTGTTACATTATTCGTAATTTGTAAGGTAAAATTACCAATAATTATTATATTTTGTTGTGCCATTTTTGTTATGTATATAATACATGTATATACTAAATTATAGTGTTCAGTTTAATCTCGCTATTTGTCTAATATGTTCATGATAACTTTGTCGTTATGGTTAAGACTAGGAACTTTAAAGATATTCATAGGCCTGGTTCATTGAGATCCGATTCTACTAGCACACAACATGCTGATTATCCACATACACCTGTTGATTGTGTTGCACGGGAGGCTCCATGCCAACCTGAGTAGAACCTTCCACTGAAATTGACAATCAGAGTGGATCAAATATGATAGAGCAACCTCCTCCACAAGATTGTCCTTCAGCATCAATGGGTGAAAGAAAAGTCTATTGGATGGTTGATGTAATTGGTATGATGTAAGTATATTGAATAACATGATTTAAAGATTTTAATTTTCGGTTACGTCTATTGACACCATTTATCGACAGATGAACAAGGAGTTAGGAAAAGGCTGAAGTTAAGGTTGCATGATGTGTGGAGCCTCCCTATTGGACAAAAGGTTGTGCTACCTTTTAATTGATTCAAGTGTCCCACCATTGATGCGGCTGCTCTCTATGCCCAGTTCTTAGGAAATTGTGCTAAAGATACTATTGCATTTCCAATCAACTTTGAGGATTGGAGGGAAATACCAAAGACATTGAAGAATAAATATTTCAATGATAACATCTTGGTAATTTTGTCTCATTATGCCATTAAGCTAGCATGTAATACAATTGTTCATATTTCTTGCATGTGTGTTTATATATATATATATATATATATATATATATATATATATATATATAAATATATATCTTTGTAGCCAAAATTTCACTTTGAGAATGTTGATTTAGAGCGAGCAATGGACTACACTCGAAAGACTATTGGCAGAAAGAGGCATGACTATAAGTTAGAGTTGTGGAATTTTGCTTATGATCCTCTATTGAGTAGAGAATAAATGCAAAATAAGGTGCCACCTGGTGTTGACAAGGATCAATGGGTGTGCTATGTCGACTACCGTTTCAATGATAAGACAAAGGTAGTAAGTTACTGAAAACAATGATAGGACAAAACCATGCTCTTTTAAGTTTATATGGAGTTAGATTAACTGCTTAAATTGTCATTGTAGGAAATATGCAAGAAAAACAAGGAGAACCGAAAGAAACTAAAAGTTCCACACATGGGAGGTTCAAAAAGTTTGCCTCGAAGAAGGACTGAAATGGTAGATTTATTTTCATTTGTATTATATTACCTCATAATAGGACAAAGCTTAGTTGTTATTCTTCTATATTATATTGATGATAATTATACATGACATCATGAACAAAAGTTCAATACTTGTTCAAAATTCAGGAAACTGAGAGAGGACAGCCAATGAACCGTGGAGAACTTTATATAGTGACTCACAAGAAGAAGGATGGAACATTTATCAATGAAGAGGCTAGGATTTTTTCTGTAATTTTTCTTCTTAATGCCATAATTAGTGAACTGTATTAGTGATTTGAAACCCTTTTATAAGAGATGGACTAATGTTATTGTTGTGACTATTTATAGGAGCAAATTAGGCATGAGATGAGTCGAAACCCTCCTACACGATTAGATACAATGTTACAACATGATGCCTTAGGTAAGGTGCTTGGAAAGGAACACTCAGGGCGAGTTCGAAGTGTGGGATATGGTCCAACTCCATCTAGTGTTTTTGGGATGCCCACCAAGGCATATGGTAACATATCTTCATCTTTTGGTAGTGCTAGTTCCTACAATAGTTCTCAAATGCTAAGTTAAGAAGTTTTTGAAGCTGAATTGGAAGCTGAGCATGAAAGGAGAATTGCTTTAGAGGGTGCATTGGTATCCACATTTCAGGAGATATTTGGGAGAGTCCCTCAACACCTTGCCAATTTCATTTCTCGTCGTCCAATGGTTAGTTACTTCTAATTTACAATTCTAAAAGCATTTGGATTATCTCAATATGAACTAGAATATGGACATTCATATATAATATAGGCATTATAAGAATTTTCAAATTCATACATAAGCTGATAGCATGTATACTACAGAACTGGCATATAGACCCTACATAATCAGATGAAATGGGGCTCTTTGTTTTCAAGATATCACTTGTTAACCTCCGAGGAAATTCAATGCTTATGTGTAGTTAGTGTGGTGGAGCAATACTTATCAAACATTTCATTAGGAAGGAAATAGCATAAGATTCATGAACTTATTAAGTCGAGGACAGCTTGCATCACTACTTTACAGAAGAATATCCTAGGAATCAGAAACAATCTGCAAAAAAAAAAAAGAAAAAAAGAAAAAAAGAAAAAAAAAGAAATTAGCCTTAGAATCTCTTAGATCATGAGCTTCTGCATATAATGCTTGGCTTTCATGTTTTGCTGCTCTAGCTGAAGAAATCCTTGAAACGGATGGTATGATCCTAATATAATAAATAAAGGGTCTTACAAAATAAAGGTTTTCACTCCTTTTAGTTGATTGCTTTATACATATTTGTGCAAGAGCCTCTCTGGCATAGTGCTAGTGCTTCCGATGTGGTTGTTTGTTTGCACGGCCTTTAACATTTATGCCATATTGAAATGACCATTATCTTGTTATCACTTTCGTAGTCTAGGCCCATTGCCCTTGTTCCCTGTTCCTTTCGACTCATGAATACTCCATTTTCTGCCATTGCCAATATGTCATAGCAGCAGTCGTCTCACTTTGACATAGACCAGAATTACTTTGCTGCTCCTATATGTCATGTGGTTACCTTTTCGAGTACTGGCAGTGTTACTGAGATTTTGATAAGATAACAGAGTTTAGAGTGTCCCTTGCACAGAATTCTAATCCCCAAATCACAGTTGGCTACGGTTCTAACTTGTCACTAGTTGGACATCATCCTATAGTGGGGCGTTCTTCATTTTTCTACTAACATTATGTTACCCTTGAAATAGAAAAGAAAAAGAAAATCAGTGTGATATGTGCTATATAGGAAAGAATAGATTGGGACAAATCACTCTGGTATCTGAGCAAACCGAGTAATTATACATGAAATGATACATTCTGACTGAGAAATTATGCTTGAGGCTCAGCTTAACTGATGTAAAAATGTTATTGGTTCAGTTATCTCTATCTGATAAAGCTGTTTTGTGTGAGATGGTTAAGCCGATTATTCAACATTAAACTGCCTTTTAAAGTGAACCAAAAATAAAAGAACACCTTGAAGAAAGGTTCTAGACACGTTGAATTTCCTTACCCGAAAGAAGAAGAAGAAGAAGAAGAAGAGAGAGAGAGAGAAGAGGGGGTTGGGGAGAAAAGCACAAAGAGTTTAAAGTTTGTGTTAATATTTATTGAATTGTGACCCCAACGAAACATGCAACATAGAATAAAAGAGTGTAACAGTGAAGACATTTTTTTTTGCACTCTTTATAACATTTATTGCTTTGTGAATAATATATTTTATTACTTTGTTTGCAGACACAAGATGACGGAAATGGAGATCATGCCTCTCTTAGTGTGTCCTCTTCAGCTAAAGTTAAATCAGTTAACGTTATATCAGTTTTAGATAAACTTGAAAAATGCAAAAAAATTTTGCTCATGATTTTAATTGCCAACAGCTCAAAAGTTAAACTTGAAAACTTTAGGGCTTGTTTGATAACTATTTTTGAGAACAATTTTTTATTTTTAAAAACAAAAAAGCAAAAAAACTGTGTGGTTAACTATTTTTTAAAGATTGATTTTAAAAATAGAAAATTGATTTTGTGTTTTATAAACAAAAAATAGAAAAGAGTTAAAAGATGTTTCGACTTTTTTATTTTTAAGAACAAGTGAAAATGCAGTGGCATTTTTGAAAATATGTTGTTGAAAATATGTTGTTTTATTATTTTGACACCCCCTTCAAATCACATTGGAAAAAGAACTTCCGAAATGAAAACCATTCCCTTTCCCCTCTCGATCTCTCTTCCAAAATCAAAATGCATCTGAGGAGAGACGAAATAGAGAGACATAAGTGGAGATGGAAGCGTGTTAAGACAGACACAAGGCAGAGAGAAAGCGAGAAAAGGAAGAGAGGGACGTGACATTAAGAGTGAATCAATGAGAGAGAGATATTAGAAAGAGCAAAATAGAGCAAGGGATGAGACAGAGAGTGAAAGGGAACAGAGAGGCAAAGGGATAGGTGACAGAAAGGATGAAGTGTGTGGTGGTGGGTGGAAGTTAAAAAGGGAAGGGAAGTGTGTGTGCTAGCAACATGTAAATGTTGGCTGGCCTAACAAAAAAACAAAAAGGAGCAAAATATAGATGGACCAACTTCTAGAAAGTAATAAAGAATAATATCCATTTAATACGAATATCTAGTGGTCTTAGGATAAAAATGAATTTCTAATTTATTGGTTATTATTTTAAAAATTATTTATCAAACAAGTTTCTTATTTTATTATTTTTAAAAATTGATTAATATTAGATAAATAAATTTATGCTCAATGGATTAATGCTAGATAAATAGATTTATGAATATAAAAATACATCAATTTGTATGAAGACTTTGTTTATTGAGATTTTATGAAAGTTTTATGTATCAAATTTAATATGATGTTAAATTATGTTTTTTTTAAGAATGCATCTATACTATATCTATTGTACTTTTAAAAAAATTTTACCAAACAAGTTTTTATATTTTATTACTTTTAAAACTTATTTTTAAAAATAACTATCCAAACAGATTTTTTATTTTTTATCATTTAAAAACTGTTTCTAAGTATTACTGCCAAACAAAGTTTTTGTTCTTTTGTTTTTAAAAATTGATTTTAAACTTACTTTTAAAACTGTTTTGGAAAACTACAAAACAAAAACAATTCCAAACAAACCTTTAACTTCGTGTAATAGCAGTTTTTTCTTTTTTTTCTTTTTGGTCAGGAGGTGGGGGGCTGGGAAAGGGGAAGGGGGAGAGAGAGGGGGGGGTGCAAGAGTCCCAAGGATGGAACACATGATCCTTTACTAACGAGGCTCATCATTTAACCATTTGAGTCAAGTCTCATCTGTCGTAACGGTGATTTAAACTTTCACAAATGTATTTTCTGGTAGTTTTAATTGCTACAATCTTACCAACGATTGTGAAAAACGGTTGATAAATACTTTTTGTTGTTTTATCTATGACAGAATTTGGATTTGTTGAAATATTCATAGGTGGAAGTTAAGACCATGAATAAGAAACATAAGAAATTGTCACAATATATATATATATATATATATATATATATATATATATATATATATATATATTGGTGCAGTGACTACAGTACTCAAATAATTGAATTACTTGGGCTCATTTAGATGATCTTTTGAACCAAAAAAAAAAAAAAACCTTTAGAAAAGATCTTTTAAAAGTAAAAATTGTTTTATGTTTAAATGTCATATCTCAAAGCTGTTATTGTTTAGATGAAAAAAAAATATAAAATGGTTTTCTAGTCATAAAATTACCTAAAAGGACATGTCAAAATGCATGTAACATATTAAAATGTTAAAACAAGTAATCTTATTATTGAAAAGAAAAACTCAATAAGAAAGTGCTTTAACAATTTAAAAAAAGTGCATATCAATTTTGTTTTAAAGTACCTTTTGAAATTAATATTGTCAACAATTTAATATTTAATCATGCTATATGAACTGAACTAATATATCGAGTCTGTAGCTTGGCCCAATAACCTCTGACTCAAAATCCTCTATAAACAGCTAGATTGAACATATCCGAGTTGTTATGTCGCTTCCGAAATCCAGACCTGTCAACAGAGTCATAATTCAAACTTCCATTATTGTTAGAGATCTTGAGTGTCTCGGATCCACCACTTATCATTTTAATTTTTACTTTAGAGACCACCTATCTTTGAGTATCATGTAGGATATACACGCTAATATACCCGCTTTCCTCTATGTTTTTATAAACTTGAGCATTAGAGGCTCTTTGAAGAGAGAGTCTACTATCCAGCATTGACTGCAAAATTCTTCTTCCATATTATTTTTTTACCGTAAATTTTTTGTAAATAGTATAATAAATTGGTCCTATATAAAATTTTGTAAGGTTACAATTCATTATAAAGGAAAAAAACATTCTTCTTTTATGATAGATACTAGAATTTTTCTTTTGTGAATGCCTCTATCAAAGCCGTTCCAAACTCGAAAAGATGGAGATATGCATCGACTCATTTCACCTCTAAGAGCACCTTATAATACTCTAACTTTAATTTCGTATAGTATAGTTAGGCTATGCTATATGTGATGTTTTTGTTAAGTTAATATATTATTCTCAAATACATAAATTTTTAAATTAGTTACTAATTTAACAATAAATTATTATAACAATATAATACAATACAATAAGAATCTTTATTGTTTATTATACTTCAATCTTTTTATATGCATATGCAAATTTACATTTCAGAAAAAAATTGTCAAAAAATTATATATCTTTTACTTTTAAGAAGTCAAATAAGAAAAAAATCTTAGCCATTTTCTTGTACAAGTTATCGGTTACACCTCTTTGTATCCATTGCTAGGCTGATTGGAAGAAAAGTTAATTAGGCGTACTGTACTAAGAAAAGCTAAAAACAATGAATCTGTTGGTTACACCACTAACAACCAAGCAATTGATTTATTTCTGTTTTTTTTTTTTTTTGGTAGCTAATTTGTATTCCCACCTTTGCCCATGATTTGACGGTGGTTGTAACTTTTACCCTCAAAAACAAACTTTCTAGATTTTTTATTTTTAGTTTTTATGTTGTCCCTTAATTTTAATGCCCTCTTGGTGATGGGAGGCTGATGGCCCCGCAACCATTATTACTCTTGTTTCTACCGCAAACCTTTCTCATGACTAGAAATACGTAATCTTGGATGAATAGGACGTCTAATAACAATATAGAAAATATAAAGAACAAGAGATATCATTATGAAAATAATGTAAGGACTTTTTTGTCTAAAAGTTATATCAAAACAGCTTTTTTGTAATCTAAGAAAAAAAAAATCTGTTTTTCAGATGATGAAAATTGTAATTTCTGATTTTTTTTTACTTTTTTTTCCATTGATTTTACCTTTTTTCAAAGTTTATCATTAAAAAATAAAAATACTTATTAAAAACCATTTTTTATTAAAATAATAACATCCAAATTAGCTCCCTGACTGATTTGGATTTTGTATATTAATATTGCTATGGTCGTGTTGGTTAGTGCCTGCAAGGGCAACTTGTCATATACGCAAGAAAATTGGCACACTGGAATTTTGGGGTACAAGATAACACCAAAACAAATAATAATAATAATTCCTGCTCCCTTGTATTTGACCACCGGGTTTCCTCGTCAATAAGGCAAGGTCAAGGTGTGATATCCAAAGGCACTTGCAAAGAAAATTTAAGATCATGTGCACAACTGACAATCATGGATAAGGTGAGGAGGACGGCGAAGAATAATTGAACCCCAGCAAATAGCAATTCAGTTTCACTTATAGCAAAGGTTTTATATATATATATATATATATATATATATATATATATATATATATATATATATAGGTTATATTTGTACATAAAAAATTATCATAATATCTAAAGAGAATAATTTTGATATATTGATAGCCTAAGAATTTTATATTATCATTAAATTAAATACTTTTATTTGTAAAATTTTTAAAATAATTGATGATTGGGTTAAACATTTATGTGATGATGTTTTTTGAAAAAAGAAACATTAAACTTTTTTGAAAAAAGAAATTAGGTTGACGAAGAAAAAAAAAAACCAAACATGATCAACTACGAAAACAAAATTGAATGCGTCAACAAGGTTAGGGATTTTTTAAGGTTATAAGCGCAGGCTAATCTCAAGTCTTCGTCAGATATATAGGCCATAATGACTCATGCATCAGAGTATTCTTTTTTGTGGATCGAAGATCCGAGACCCAAATTCTAATAAGGAGAAATTTGAAGATCCATTTCCTCATCCTTTCATCAAGGGGAGCTAGTGCAATGGAGGTGACCCTTTCCTCCATAGTTTCAGTGACCCATTTCTATGTGTATAGTCCTTTTATTTCCCACTTTTCCTTTGCATGATGATTTGTTTGACATATACTACCGAGTGTATTTTTGTTGATAATGGTGTTATTTGTATTATGAGAAATAGTGTTAAAGTTTATTGATTATAATATTAAGTTTACCTTTTATTTAATCAGGTCTTGATGTATCAACTTTGCTGTAAATAGGTTATTGCCTTGGATTATCTGTCTTGAAAATTTGTTAACAACAAAAATAGAAAGAACCAAAAGAAATTGTAAGGAACAAAAAAAAAAAAAAGAACCATTAATGACATTTTCGGATTTTATACAATTTTTTAGTAATTTTTATAAAATAGCGCCAGACACATTAGCCTAAACAATGAAAACACTTTGCATAAGATCTAAAAATTAAAAGGTATCAATCATATTTAAGGCCTAATGTCTTTGATAGTTAAGGATTAAAAAGAATTAACATAACTGACATTTTTAATTTTTAAAAACTATGCTAAAAATCTTTATTTCTTAGAAACTAACGTGCCTAATGCTATTTAATTTAAGGACAAATCTGAGAATTTGCGCTTTTTTTTACCTGGGGTTGCGTGTTTCTTTCTACTTTTTGGACGTGATGTTAATCCTCGTTCATCCTTTGATGCAGATGCTTTCATGCATGTTTGAACTTCAACATTATATTTCTTAACGGCTTAATTCAAAAATTAATTATCACTTGAATACATGTTTATTATTTCTAAACAATATATTATGTACAAACTTTTTAAAAACTATCTTCAATTGAAAAAAACGTTTTTAAAAACTTTCTGCTCAAAAAAAGTTGTTTTAAAAAACTAATGCTACTCATAGTAACAACAAAGAAATAACAAATCAAAATATGACCAAAATCAAAGGTAAGAAGAGTCGTGAAATTTGAGTTGTGTTATTTAGACGCGCAAAAATGGACGTGGTAGACACATTACTAATTTTTTTTTAATTACCTACTTATTTAACTGAGTTATTAACCAGTTGTAACATAACATTACAGAGTATTTTGTACTCAACTAAATGGGAATTCAATCGAATAAGTTGATAATTTTAATTTAAAAAATTGATAACTGAAAAAAAAATTGGTATTCATACGTTATAATTGGTTGATAATTCAATAAAAAACTTTTGATAATTTTAGTTCAAAATATTAGCAACTGAAAAAAAAAATTGATAACACATGAAAAATACGTCTCAAATATACATTTAAATAACATTAGTGGTGAAATTTTGAATTTTGAAGACTGTCTTTATGATACACAGTAACACACACAGGGCATGGAAAATCTTCAGATTGCAAGAATTTAGTTCCCCAAATTTGTGTTAAAATGAGTTGAGTTGACGTTATATTTAACATTTAATTGATGAGTAATTCTTATTATTTTATTTTGTTTAACCATCTTCTTTGAATCAAAGGCCATTCCCATTTCTTGAGAGCTTCTGGGAGAATTTCCTTTGTCGATGTTCATACCGTGTGACCCAAGCGCACTGTCTAACGTGTATTAGCGTATTTCTTTGACAAACCAGAAATGATGCATGCTTCCAAATACTTGCATGCGACACCTATTTTAAATCCCCAAGAAATTTCATAGTGATTTTGTGTTCACACAATTAACCTCAATATATATCTTTCCTCAGTCTTCTCATTCCCATGTCTTTTCAATCTCTTTTTATATCAATTTGAAGTCAACCTTTAGTCTCCCGTTGTGAATTTCATATGAATTCCATACGCTTACGTCAATATATCAATGGACAAAAAATAGTGCCCCAGTACGCTATCCATCATTCTTATTTAACTCCCACAAGGAAGCACTTAATCGAATCCACTTGTTTCTGCGAAATCCAGCAGCAATCACTTTTCCCCTTTTATCACGTTAGGAGTTGACGCTTATAATGAAGCTCAGAATGAGTCATTGTGTTATGTTTATAAAATGGGACATTGTGTCCAACAACAACATCATCCACAATAGTTCAGTGTCTAGGCTTTATCTCCTCTTAGGTATCAATGGAGCAGAAACTTAGTAACAAAAACATATCTTGGCTTTCTTTGTGTCTTAGAATTCTAATGTGGGAGTGGGACGCTAGAATAAAGGGTCTCCTGTCTATTTCCTTGTTTTGCTTACAGCTTGTAATTACTTTTGTCTCTCAAAATTGGAAGGCTTGGTCCAAAGCTAGCAGTTGTTCAAATTCTGTACCACTAAAGCAGAATTTGGACTCCGCTCAGAGTGGTGTAAGAGTGTGCAAAGAAGATGTAATTGTGATGATGGAAAGGATAGGAATGAATGTTGAATGGGGTGGGGATGGGATAGAGGAGTTTGGTGTACAAGAAATAGGGCAATTGCTTGAAGAGGATGTTACCTTTACAGAGGTGGGGGAAGCCTTTGATGTGTTTGACCAAAATAAAGATGGGTTTATAGATTCAAGAGAATTGCAAAGGGTCTTATCCTGTTTGGGTTTGGAGAAAGATTTGATGGAGTGTCAGAAAATGATTAATGCAGCAGATCAAAATGGTGATGGACTAATTGATCGAAATGAGTTTGTTAGGATTTTAGAACAGAGTTTCGGGTGAAGGTTGTTGCTTTTCTATCTTGCGGAAATGTGGGACATGAGTAACATTTAGATGTATGTTTTTCCTACATGCTAGTATTTAGGATTTTTTTTTTTTACTTGAAGATGGATAGACATCGTATGAATATCGTATATTAATATAAGTCTAGACAAGTAATAAGATAAATATATTATATATTTATGTGATAGAAGTATTATATTTGGCATCCCTATTTTATGTACAAAAAATAATGGAATTCTAAGATTTATTTAGTGTACCTATTTAATGTACAAAAGTAGTGGGAAGAATTATTGGGGTAAGACTTTGTGTCACTATTGAGTTTGCTCCTACCTACTATATTAATTTTGTAATTTACTTTAAATTATGATTTAATTTACTTTATATGATTTTATTTGCCAATCCAATTTCATAACAAGTTCACCGAATCCCCCCAACTTAAACCTATTTGTATGTATCATGTCATGTGTCACTCGTGCATGTTTTAGAAGCTTTTTGAAGAATTAGGTTTGATTTGGTATAGTTACTTTTAAAATTTAAAATAGTTATAATAGATATAAATATAAAAGATAATAATTTTTATTTTTAATATTATTAAAAAAAGTAAAATTATATTAATTTTTTAAATTTTAGAGAGCACAAATTAATTCTAAAAAACATCTTATAAGGACTCTTTAGAGCATTCTCTATTTTTTAAAAATCAGGAATAAAAATATTTCAATTTTTTTATTTATCAAATAGAAAAATGTAATTTATACTTGTTATAAGACATAACATCCTTTCAAAAAGTACTACCAAATTAGATCTTAAAAGATTACTCTAACACACATCACAAGAGCACCTCTAGCTCTCAAAAGCCAGGAGCAAAAGCACTCCAATTTTTCGGTTTATCAAACAGAAAAAATTGACTTATGCATTTTATAAGCCAGAGCACCGCTTAAGAGAGGACTACCAAATTAGACTTTAATACTATGATGTTAGCTGATCAACGTCTCACACACACTCATTAATTGCTTTCTTAAAATGTATTAATTGCTTTCTTCATCGACCAGTACTTGTAATTAATCATGCACGCATCATTTCCACCAAAATTCAATTATAAAATAGGAGGCTCCATAACACAAAACGAATCATTTGCCCGGCTTCAGTCATGCAAGTATTCAAATCCTTTTGCTCCTTGTCCGAGCTCGCTAAGCCTCAAAATTCTGTTTCTATTTTGTCTTATACTTAGCACCAATGATATATAAATCCTGTGAAGAGTGTTTTTTTTTTTTTTTCACATAGTTCTTAACAAAACGCTTGACCAAAAGAATTGGGAAGCCAACAAGGACGATCACATCCAGCTAAAAGTATCAAGCAAAGAAAAACAATAAAAGAACTAGAGCCACAACACAGAGATGTAAACTACGCCTATCGAAGTAAGAAAGGAGCTCCTGAATCTGATACTGCATCACTAAGCTATCAGGTCCTGGAATAATTGCCTCTGAGAACAAGTATTACATCTGTCCCTCCAAAGCTTAAAACACCCAAAATCAGACTTCTTGTGAGATTTGATCGAGATATTTTGAAACCAGGACTTAAGGCTCCTCAACTGCTTGATAACAAATCTATTTCCCCAGTTTACTATGTTCTCGTTACTTAGCCAGCCAAAGCACCAGCTCCTTTGAAAAAGTGTGTACCTGCAGCTCTGTTTCAGAACGATTAATAGCACATTGTACTGATTCCTCATGCAGCACTTTCGGAATCAGAATTGATAAGAGTCCACCAAGACCTGAATCAAGTTGCTTCCATTTGGAATGAGATAACCTCCTACTGCATAGATTTTTCTATCTGGAAAAAAAAAAAAAAAAATCCTACACAGAGCCACCAATCCGAGTTGAAGAGTTTTCCTTGAGTATCATCGATCTGCAGATCAACTCCCTAAACTGAAGACCGCTTTTGTCTTGTTAGGTGATGCTTCAGGTGTTCATATTCCTCACCTTGTTTGTAGCCGATTTTTTTTTTTTTTCGGTAGCTTGAGCGAGTTTCGTTTTCCCTTTTGGGCTTTTGTCCCCAATGTCCACAAAACAAGACCAGCCCATGAGAATTATAAAAGCGGTTATTGGATAATAAAGTATAAGGTGGTCAAAATAAATATCTGGTGTGAACCAGATTGACAGCATCCTCTTCTTATGGGCTTGTAATAATTGTCACAATTACAAAATTAGCCAAAATCTTGATGGAATGAAAAGCGGTTGTTGGATAGAAAAGTATAAGAATTACTTACTCATTCAAAAGCTAATAAATATGTCACAATATTTTAATCAAAAAATAAATAAATAAAAGTTCTAATTCGCTGCCAGACTATACTACGCCCTATGGACAACGACTAATATCTTTTTATCCTCCAAGTTTACTCGATTCTCGTAACTCTTGAGGGAGCTCACAGTACTAAGAAATATTTTTTGTACATTGTAAACTCTAACACCCTTAAAGACACCCCACAAGGATTTTAGAAAATGTTGAAATAAAAAATTTAAAATATAAAATTAAATAAATTGAATGGTTGGATGTAGAAGGGTGTTGATGGACACCCACTTTTGGATGTCCAAATAACACATCTCTAGTACTAATGGGGCCAAATCGAATAGGAATTAGGATGTTTCCATGTTCTCTTATATTATGTTACAAGAAACCAGGTTAAGGATAACATGGTTCATCGCCTGATTTGGGTTATCTCATGATCCACTATTTCTAACCACCGGATAATATTCAAAACAGTTTAAATTTAAAATTATAATAATTATATAAAATTATAAAATGAAACAATAATTTTCTAAATTACAAAATTAACCCTCTCTTAATTTTTAATCTCCCTTCCAATCACTCATTTTTTCCACCTTCATCCACACTCACTATCACCACCTACACCATTGTGCTAGTGGCAATGCCCTGCACTTTCCCTCCACCATTGCCCCCTACATTCCCTAGCTCTTCCCCTGGCTCCTCCGCTCCCCCCAGGCGTAACCCCTCTGCTTCCACCTCATGCCCCCTCTCACCTCATGCTCCACGGCCGTTATGTGAGGCATAGTGGTGTTTTACCCTCATTGTCCAATTTTATAATTAACCAAAATATAATCTCAAGCACAAAACCTATCGTGCCAGTTTTATACCTATTCACTATAATGAGTTTTTGTAGCTAGCTACATAATAAGGTTTCAAATTTGACACCATGGCTCAGCAAGTTAAAAAGAAGGAAAAAAAAAACAAAAAGAAAAAAAGACATTTTAAAGGAACTACACCAAGGTTCGATCTCGCACTCCCCTTCCCCCTTCCCCCTTCCCCCAAAATGCCCCCTTCTCTTGACTAAAAAAATTTAAAAAAAAAAAAAGAAAAAGAAGAAAGCAAGACACAAGTTTTATCATGGTAAGACCCACTATTATTTATATTTATCTATCAATCTTATTTTTGCATCTTTATCTCTCATAAAACTTTTTTTTGGTACATTTTATCTAACATAATACTTTGATATTAGTAAAAAACATGAGAGGATTCTAATTCACCCAATAGCTTATACTTGATCTATCATCTTTAGTGCTCAAGGTCTCACCCCTTATAAAACACTCATTAAAAGATACCTTAAATGTGTTTTTTTTCTCGATCTACACCCTTACATCATTTCTTATATTAACTAAATTAAATGTCGGAATATGTTTAGGAAGTGTTTACATTGATCCATGGATCACTATAAATTATAATGTACCAAATATTTACAACCATCAGATATTAATTAAAATAATACAAACGGTTTAGATTTATTCAAATAAATCTTACCCATCATAAGAAATTTTTGCTGTTGCTCCACCATAATTATCCCACTTCCCCCAATCTCAATACTCAACACCACCGCCTCTTCCCTCATCACCCACCCCACCGCCTCTTCTATTCGTTACTCGCTACAGTTGTTGCATGTGCAGCCGGCGTCCACCACAAGTCCCTCCCCACTATTGACTCCCGGTTTCAACCCCTACCTCCACAAGTATTAGTTTCAATGATGTGAATAGAGAGGCTTGGTGGAAGAATGCTTGACTATTGGATGGAAGTAATGGCTGTTAGGCAGATAATAATGGTGGCTGCTGAACGAAATGGTGGTGCCTTCAAAACCACTGACTCTAAGGAGGAGGGGGTGATCGGCAAGAAATTTTGGAGAAGTTGAGGGTGCATCAATGGATTTTTAGGAGAAAGTTTTATAGTACATAGCTAAGAGAAAAAAAAATTTGGAGTATTAGTATTCTATGAAGCATTGTAAACGCTTCCATATCTTTATAGATATTTTATTTCATCTATAACTTGATGATGGTGGCAATAAGGTGGTCTAGCCCTTTTTCTGGATCACTTGGTGGCCCATTATTCGTGATTGCTAGATGTTGTTTAGATGATTTGAATTTAAAGATATAATAATTTTATAAAATTATAAAATAAGATAATAAAATTTTGAAAGACCAAACTATCCATCCAACTTTTCTCCCTTCCCTTTCATCCCTTACCACCACCATCTTTCACTGCCTCCTAGCAGCCTCCGGTTGAGGTCGTCCCCACTACCACCACCACCTTTCTTTCTTCCCTGACCACTATGTCATCACAATCACCACACTCACCAGCCACCACGTGTGTGCAAAAAATTGCAGCAACACTACCCTTCTAAGTTGCCGCGTACAAACTAATAATATAATCATAGCATAATAGTATATGAATTTAATTTAAATGCACTGACAGTGTAAAATAGTTTTACACTGTCAACCAATAGAAATAGTAGAAAGTGCCAATTCACACAAATAACTACCTATTATAATGAGGGACCCACCATGATTTCTCACTTTTTCTTATTTCTATTAGTTAACAGTGTAAAACTGTTTTACACTGTCAGTGCATACCAATTAAAGTCATAGTATATTTGGTTTTTTTGCCTTTCATTTCTCTCACTTTCCAACTCTTTCAAGCCTTTAATCAAACACCTCTGGGTTCGATTTCTACTTCACACTCAGTGGCTTGTACTTGCCATGCTTCTCTCACACTTTGTCCTTACAACCCATGTTTTCACCCAAAGCCAATGACAAGCCTTTCTATTTCTTGCCTTGCTTGCTCTTATGTTCTCCTAGGTAAACCAAAACAACTTTGCTACAATTCCACATGTATAGCATTTTAAGAATTGAAATTCATAATTGCTCACTATATTTCATCCAACAAAAGGAAAGCCCATTTTCCTCTTTAGTTCTCAGTGGTTGTGGAGTAAGTTGATTTCTGGTACGAATATTCCAATGAGATAATGGCGCTGGCAATAGCAAAGGCAACAGATGCTAGCAGTGGGAATGAATGGTGAAGAGGAAGACTGGGGGGTGGTTGGAAGAGAGAATGGAAGATGATTAGAATAAAAAATTTGAAATTGGAAGAGAGTTGCTTTGGTAATTTTTGAGGTGGACAACTAGGTGGTCCAGCGCAGGTGATCTAAAAGAAGGGCTAAACCACCTTAACAGCCACCATTGGATGACTATTATTGTCAACTAGTACAAAACTTTCTAGTACTATCACATAGGTCAGGACCATCCCCTCAATTATAAAAGACGGAACATCACATAATCCTTGGTTCAATTCCTCAAGAAGGCGCCCAACGTTTTGTCGTTTAAGGTGGTCCTTATTTTGGTAATGACTATCCCTTTTTTTATTTTTTATTTTTATTTTTTTCATCTTGTAATGACTATCCTTCGCATTAGCTCTTATTCAGGTGTCATTTATAAAAATTTGTTTCCATTTTTGAGGCTGAGTAGTGCAAGCTTGCACCCTTGATCAAGCAGATTGGGCTTCTTTGCAGCCCAAACTAGGGTTGCTTGCTCATGGCTCAAAAATTGGATGATCCAGGCATCATCTTGGATCTTCATGCTAACTTCGTGCTAGGCTGAAACCGTGCATGTTGACCCGAATAAAAAAAATAATGATAATAATACAACTTATACAGATCATATCATAGATTGCCCCTCCGCTGCCCCCACGCATCATCAATATGTGAGAAATTTAAGAGGGCTTCTAGATTAAGAAATTTTTTTTGCCTTATACCATCGAGTGTATATTACAATAAATTAAATTTTTATGTTAATATCATGTCACATTTATTATTAAGATGATAACATATAGTAATACAAAACAAGAGATTTGATTTTTCTTACTTCACGAGTATTAAGAATTTTTATTGTGCCAGATTTTACCTGGTATTGGTGAGTAATGCTGGGTTTCTAATCCTAGCTTCAAGATTGATCATTCCCCTTACGGACGCGGGTCTAATTAACAATTGTGACTCTTTATGAAAAGAAAAACAGCATTTGATTTTGACATCAATTAAATCATTAACCAACATACGGATTTTCTTGTCACTTTATCACAATCGATGAGTCCCTGGGTTCAAAATTGTCTTCCGAATCTCTTGCCGTTTGATTTTGACTTTGTAACATTATTTTTACATATGTTTAATAAACATAGCAATCTTTTTTTTTTTAATTAATTATTATTATTATTATCACATCTTTCTCACTGCAGCTGGTAAAGCAATTGAATATGCATACATTTCTTGAATGAGCATATACGCATAAGGTTTTACTGATACGTTCCTATGATGGTCTTTGGAAACAGTTGCCACGAAGGTGCCACCTCCCCCAAACTAATGAAGTTTCTCGGCTCAAATAAATAGCATGAAGCAACATATAGTTCATAGAAGGATTTAATTCAGTGATATAAACAACCACAGCACCCATGTTGGTGGCATGAATTCTCTCAGAAAGATTCTGCTTATGAAAGAAGGATGTTGAACAGTCCCCCACCTTGAATGCACCTCTAAGGAACCAGCTGCAGAATTTGTGCCTCAGTTGTTGCATTGCTGGCCTATGAGAAAAGGATGCTTATCAAGAGTTTCCATTCCCAGTTCCCGCCCTCTCTTTTTTCCCTTAAGCTATCCTCATAATTTTCATCATCATAACCCCATATAACCATATAGCTCAGAATTACCCTCTTTCTGTGGCGACAAGCAAAACCCTTGCTTGGAAGCATATATACCTACAACCCGAAAACCAACCTTCGAAAATTTGGACAACACCAATTCATGTCTTTTACTAAATGATGTCCGATCTCATTCAATCATTTTGCTCCCTAAACTGTTTTATTTAGTACCTTCTTATTCTTAACGAATTAGCCATATATTCTAAGTACGAAGGAAGAATGTCTGGGACATATTTAATAATTAAATCCATTATCCACATAATACTTTTCAATCTTATTCTTGATCGGCAATGGCAACCCAAGCGATTTATAGTTATTAACCATAAAAGGAAAAAAAAAAAATACTAATATAAAATGAGAAAAGAAAGGTCATAATAATAGTAATCAAATTAAATTGTCATTATTTTCAAATGGTTTGGAAAACTGTCCCATGTGAGAAAGGAAGCAAAATCACATACAGAGACAGGTGATATCACTATCGACATTTCAGTGACGCAAGGCCTACACAGTCACCAAACTCCAGCAACTATTCCTTTCTATTTGCCTCGAGTGGATTCTCAGTTACGTTGGACCACACCTATATTGAGGAACTTCCGGTAAAGTTTGCAGCTTTTGGATCTATCAGGTATATTATGTGGCTCCTACTCCGAGGAAGTCAATAAATGGAGGTCGAGCAGCATCTGGGGTGTCACTAATCAGGACTTTGTTCCTGTCTTCTGCAAAGGATGTCGACGATGATGACGGTTCCGTCGGCAAAGAAACACGGGCTGTTGTGGATGCTGAGGAATTTGAGAAACTGTAAAAACTGTGATTGTTTGGCATTTGCATTGCCATCAGAAACTGTTGGGGATAATGAGGAAAGAAACCAGATAGCTGAAGATGATGATGATGATGATGATGATGATGATATTCATCACCAGTCCTGTCCCAATATCTGGTCTGGCTGATAGACTCACCCACCATGTTATTGTTTCTGGCACCTTCAAAAGTTTCAAAACCAAAACCAATGAACAAAGTTAACAGCAGTGTAAAGCTACAAGAAGGTGTTTATATGAGAGAGAGAGAGAGAGAGAGAGAGAGCGAGAGAGAGCGAGTGAATTTAAGGCAACCCAAATATGGCAAAGAAAAAACATTCGCATCAGTCACTGTTATAAAGCAAAAAGATAGATGAAAAGAAAGATATTTAACTTCTCTGAAGTGAGTTAATAGTTAATGCAAGGGTTAGGGAGGAAACTTGGAACAAGCTGCAAGAAAATGAGAAACCTATGTGGTAGCAGTTGCAATAACAAAAGGATCAGAGAGAATGCAGGAGAGAAAGGACACACACCAGAGAAGAAATCAATTGGTGCCTGTTGATTATACAAGCCAGTATAAGGAGGGACCTGCTCAGTGCATGACATTGAATGTCTCCAACCAGCCATGTGGGTTGTTGAACCATTTAACTCAACCCCACCACAAGCTCCAAGGAAGGGTGCAGCACATGGGAAACCATCCATGTTATTATTATTGTTGCTGAGTATCCCATTGGGGAAATTGAGACAATAGAGTGATGGTTGTGTTTCTGTTGTTGTGGTATCTCTTTCTCTGCAGGCAAAGCTTGGATTTTGCTCCACCCTTCTGTAAACTACAGATTGGCTCAGCCTCCTCCTCCTGGAAGCACTGGATTGTTCCCTGTACTTCCTAGCCATTATCACATGCCAGTGGTTCTTGACAGCATTATCTGTTCTCCCAGGGAAAAGCCTAGCAATCATGGCCCATTTGTTACCATAAATTCTATGTGCCTGCATTAGCCTTTCTTCCTCCTCTTCAGTGAATGCTCTCCTATTGATCCTTGGATCCAACTGGTTGAACCATCTCAACCTACAACTCTTGCCTTCAGATACAAAATGTCCCCAAAAAAAATATAAAAATAATCACTAGAAATGAAGTTAAAGAGAGGAAAATGACTCAAATATATTCATCTCATTCATAAAAGGTATACAACACCAAAAGAGAAAAGAATACACAAGTTCTCTAAGAAGAAAGGAAGCAGCAAAAAGGTTCTATTAGTTTTGATTTTGCACTTGATTTCAAACCTGATCTTCCTTCCAACTTCTCAGCTATGAGGTTCCAGTTCTGAGGGCCGTATAGAGCCACAAGTTCCCTCAGCTGGGAATCTTCTGCAGGCCTCCAATGCCCTCTCGCACAGAGTTTGGACTGTCCACTATCTACCTCTTTGCCACTGACAGAATTCTCATTAAGGTCCTCTTCATTGAAGTTTGCTTCTTCATGGTTGATTTTCTCATTGTTCTCTCCATCACCATCACTGAAATCATAACCTTTACCCTCCACATCATCTCTATTGGGGTGTTCCTCCAAGTTCCTAGAAAGGCACTCCCTCATAAAAGGAAAAGTCCAGCATGTACTCCCATTGTTTTCCATGGCATAACTGTCTTGAGATGAGGAAACAGTTGAAACCACACCGTAGTTGGAGCTAAGAGAGAGAGGCCCCTTGTCTGCATAGACAATTCCCATTGAAGGAGATGGAGATGGAGAAGGAGAAGAATAGGAAGAGGAGGGAGTGGTAAAAGGGTAACGGATGAGGCCATTCGGGTTTTTTCCTTGTGAAGAGTATTCAACACTTGGCGGTGGCCGTGACTTCATCTCCTATCTATCTGACAAGTGCTGATGATGAGTCTTGAACTGTTACAATGTCATGCTCATAAGAAAAGAATATTTTGAGCGATGCTGAGACTATGTATATTAGACATGATTACATCAGTAGCAAAAGTTTGCCAGATATAAGGCAAAGATGAAAGGACCTTGCAGCGGCAAGAGAGCTTTAAACAGAAACCTACACGATTTTGTGAGGGAAGGCGGAAGCTATTGATCTTTGGAATACTTATACCACCCAAGCTGACCAATAACATGGGTAATCTTGTATTATATGAATAATATTTTATTTTATTCATATCGAACTTAACTTTTTATTTGACCAATTAAAAATAATGAGTGCCTAATCTTTCACAATATGATAAATTAAATCTTAGTTAAAAAAGATGCATATATTTAACCATCTAATAGTATTTGAAACTATTTAATATTTTCTATTGTTTTCTATAACTATTGTTTTCTATTTTCTATAATATTAATAACTGAATAAATTTAGACATTAGTTATTTCTTTTATTCATTTGACATGATCGAGTTGCAGTAGTACTATTTTTTTAAAACGAAAAAATTAACCACTTTATGTCATTATACTGTTACTATTACTATTCATTCCTGCCTTTGATAGATCACACCTTACTCATCACACGTGTGAGAGTGGGAGACAATAGGAAGCTCTCTCTCCATTCATGGGGTTGCAGAGTCTAGCGCTGTCTCTCTCTAATTGACAAGAGAGGCTCTCAAATCGTGATGGTTGCTTATTTGTGGTTGTGCAGCAGAAGCGACATCTTTCTTTGCAAAGCTCAGGAAAATAAGGGCTTTGCCTTTTACTTTGCCTTTGCCTTTCCCTTTGCCATCGATACACAATAGGCCCTGCCATGTTCATGTACACCCTATGCTAACTAGCTAGCTATTCATTCAGCCCTTAGCTCTCCTTTAATTAGTCCTTCTCCTATGACTATCTATCCCATCCATCATACATCACTGCGTATGACAGTGCTTCTACTTGTGTCATTGAGCATTAACTACTTAGCCTTAAATTGAACTAGGCTTTAACCTGGGTTTAAGGTTAACCACCTCAAGTTGACCCAACAAACAAAATAAACCCTTTGCCCTCCCTAAAGCATTAATGTCCCTGCAGACCTCCTGCCTCAACTAATAATATGTAACAGTCTACAAAAAGCCAATTACCATAACGTCATTCTAAACCCCACCTATATGCACCTATAGCTTAGTATTTTTATATTTTTGTATTTTTAGCATATATGAAATAATCAATTATACATAGTATCAGTTCAACCAATACACCGAACTTTAGGGTTTAGACAGTAGATGATGGAATTTTCTTCAAATATAAGATTTTAAATTTTTAGAGTAAAATAAATAAATAAATATTTATATTTTTAATTTGAATTGAATGATTTGGAACCTTTTTTTGTTCAAATAAATATCTCCATATGTTTTGGTCCTCTTGTTATATGTGCAGAGCTTGCACACTATATTTAAGTTTTTAAATCCAGCTTGGTTTTGGTCAGTTTTCAGTATTTATTTTATACTCTGGCTCTTTAATTTGTTTATACAGTTTCAGTTCAACATCTCTCAAGCGCCTCCTGCAGGTTCAACATCTCTCACCCCAATTGCCTCTTCAGTAGTATTAGCATATATAGTTGTGCTTGTTCTGAGCACGAGAAGCATGGTTTTTTGGAAGTCCTATATGTGAGCTTGATGACTCCTAACACAGTTTGGCAGTCAATAATCCACATGACGATAGTAGGATCAGGTCTTAGAAGCCTTTGTGGCAACTGGTTAGAGTGTACGCTGTGTGGCATTGTAAAATAGTCTATTTAATTGTGCAAGACTAGTTAAGATAAATAGCAAAGGCCTACTAAACGAGGAGAATTCAATTGTGTTTATTCTCTTCTCTTTTCCTCCTCTGTTGCATGCACTATAGGTGTCTATACTCGAGCTATATGGCTAAAATAGGTCATATATTATTCATGTTGGGATAGTTCAACTGATCTGATACTAACAAAAAAAAAAAAAAGTAAAATTTTAAATTTGAGCGTAATAATAAAAAAATCGCACTAAAAATTTTTATCTTTATAGTAAGCTAAATTTAGCTCGAATCTAATTAATTAAAGTCTATTGTAAATAATATTAGAGAAAATAGAGAAAGAGATAATTTTACTATTGATATTCTCAAAGAGGCATTATATATAGAGCACTCAAATGACTATTTATAGCTAAAAGGTGAAAGATACAAGATATGATCAAATAACAGATTCTATCTAAATAAATTTTAACCGAATCAAAATAAAGATATAGATATTCACATTCAAATTCAAATAATATTTCACAACACTCCCCCTTGAATATTCATTAAGTAGCATTTGGTAAATTACCTATTAAGATTGCCAGTAATATAGATTATCACTTAAAAATATTGTCACTTTTTAAATTGCTGGTAATATTAAATACAGTGTTTGATATACATAGATAATCTAAGTAGCAATTCATATTACCCTGTTTAGTATATCAAAAAATATTACTAGGTAATATATGTATTAAATCAATATAAAAATAATAATTATAATTATCATTAATAATTAATCATTTATTATTATTATTATTATTATTTAATCATAATAATAATTATAATTATCATTAATAATTAATCATGATAATATTAACAATGATAATTAATTAATTAATATTAATAATTAATAATTAATAATAATATTTACTTTTAATAATAATTGATATTATTTTTAATAATAACAACGACAACAATAATAATGATAATAGTAATAATAATCTATTTTTATAATAATAATAATAATAATAATTGGAGAATTGTCATATTGATGGTAATTCACATTATCACCTTTCAAGGAAGTAATGCACATTACCACATTGGTGGTAATTCACATATCTTAAGAATCTAAATTGTCAGTAATGTTACCTAGCCAAACAAGGTAATGTTGTGTGCTTAAGTAATTTAATTAAATATTACTAGTAATCTAGATAGATTACCCCATATCAAATGCTACCTTAGAGATAAGCCTCATCAAAACCTTACTAAGAAAAAATCTATTGGGAAAAATCTTAGTGAAGAAAAAATAGTACAATATCTTTACAATGAGAACTGCCTCATTAAAAACCTTATAAAAAAAATCCAATAGGATAAAAATTTTGATTAAGGGGAAAAAAAGTACAGTATTTCTCCCTCTCTTCAGAGCAATATTTAAGATCTTGGAATCAGAACATTCCAACCTTGTTCATTAATTTCTAAAAGGAAGAAGTATGTAGTGACTTAGTAAATAAGTTTGTAAGAGTATCACTTGAACAAATCTACCGGATATCAATTGCTCTTTACTTTTGAAGATCATGTGTGAAGAAGAATTTTGGGAAAATATGTTTTATTCTATCTCCTTTGATATATTCTCCTTTTAGGTGAACTATGTATACCGTATTATCCTCATATAAAGTTCTAGGAGTTTCTTCTTTATAAGATAATCTACATGACATTTAAACATGTTGATCTATTGCTTTCCACATGTAAATAACATATTTGCTACCTACATTAATGTGAGTCTAACAAATATCCTGCATCTATATAGCCAACTAATTGTGACTTGGATTTATATGAAAAATCATATATCAATCGTTTCACAGAAGTATATATTTAATTTCATTCCAATGCCTTTCTAGCTAGTTTGGAGAGGAAATGTACATGTTAATACATTTACAATGAATATTATATCAGGTCATGTATTATTATCAAGACAGATAAGTGTTCTTGTGGCACTAAGATATGGTATTTCAGGACTAAGAACTTCTTCATTACCTTCCCGATGACAAAATGAGCCCTTTTTCACATCTAACAATCTTATAATTATTGGGGTATTTAATGGATGTGATTTATCCATATAAAATCTCTTAAGGATTTTCTCTGTGTAAGTTGATTGATAAACAAAGATTCCATTTGTTAAATGCTTAGTTCACAAGCGAAGACAAAATTTTGTCTTCTTAAGATCTTTCATGACTATGGGAATTTCTTCAAGAGTTCTAATAATATTTAAGTTGTTAACACACACATAGCAATTATAATGAATCCAAATGCAAATTTCTTTATATAAACACAAAGGCTAATAGCATCATTCTTAAACTTCTTCTTGATCAAATACTCATTGAGACGATTATACTACATCCATCCAAATTGCTTTATACCATATAAAGATCTTTGCAACTTAATTGAATAGATTCCCTAGGAGTATTCATTAGACGTTGATATCTTTTAATTCTTGAGGGATTTTTCATATAAATATCAGTATCTAATGAACCATATAGATAGGTTATGACAACATTTATTAGATACATATTTAGCTTATTATGTGCGGATAAGCTTATGAAATATTGAAACGTAATTGTATCTACTACTGGGAAATATGTTTCACCATAATTTATACCAAGTCTTGGTGAGAAACCTTGTGCTACAAGTCGAGTTTTATAGCTTACAATCTCATTTTTTTCATTTCATTTTCTCATAAATGTCCATTTGTATTCTACAGGCTTTATACCTTTTGGTGTTTGGATTACAAATCTAAAAACTTTATATCTTGCAAGTGAGTCTAATTTATCCTACATAGCTTCTTTCCATTTTGGTCAATTATTTCTACGTTAGCACTCTTCGACAGTTCTTGCCTCAAGATCCTCATTTTCATGTATAATATTTAACGTTACATCATATATAAATATATTGTCAATAACAATTTCTTTTTGATTCCATCTTTCTCTTGTAGAAACAGTTTATTGAGATCTCATCATTTTCAATATCTTGACTATTTTCAAGTACTTAAACATTCTTTGATGTTTCAATTATGTTAGCATTTTGGACTACAAGAGGAGTCATTACTATGTCTCTATCTTGTTTTATAGGAAGAGTATTACTATTAGAATCATTTGCTCCCTAAAATCACTTGCCCTATTTCTTTTTCAAGGATTTTCATTTATGGAATTGATTTGTCTACTATGCTTTTGGCGTGTGATTGTCCAATAGGGACATTAAGTTGAATTGGGACATTTTCAACTAACATATAGGATTTAGTTATCCTTTCTATATCAGAAAATGCATCTGGCAACTCATTTGCTATTCTTTGCAAATGTGTAATATTTTGAATTTCTAATTCACTTTACCTTATTCAATGATCTAAATAGAGTAAATATGATGCATTCCAATTTACTTCTTTTTTCAGTCGACAACTCCCTCCCCCTAATGCTAGAAATATTATCAAATTGACATTCTATAAATTGAGCCTTAAAGATATTTCTTATTTGTATTTCAAAATAATTGAGTAAATAGAGAGAGTCATATCTAACATATACTTTCAATTTTCTTTGGGGTCCCATTTTGGTGCGATAGAGTGGAGCAAATATATATCGCACATTCAAAAATTCTTAAATGGGAAATATGTGACAGTTAGCCAAAAGCTAATTATAAGGGAAAGAATTGATGGCAAATTGTTTGCCTTATGTAAATAACTGCTGCAGCATGTAAATAACATGCACTTAAGTAAAATTTCAGAGATTTGATCTTATAAGCATTGGTCTAACAACCAATTAGAGGCATTTCATAAATAATTCTAGTAGCTCATTATGTGTATGAACGTAAACAACTGAATGTTTAACATTTATATTACTGGTCATACAGTAAATTCACTAGTATCATCAAGACATTATTTTGATTGCATTATCTAAAAATTGTGCTCTTAGTTGAATAATTTGCGCAAGTAATCTTCCGAACTCCAGGTTTTAAGATGATAATAAGCACATATATGATCATCTCTTAGATGCATCTATTAAAATTATAAAATATCTAAAATGTCTACATGGTGGATGAACTAGTCCATATATATCATCTAAATTCCTTCTAGGACTTCAGGATTTTCAAATCCAATATTTGCTAGTGATGGCCTTATAATTAGTTTAACTTGAGAACACGTAGCACAAGAAAACTTATTAAATTGAAGAATCTTCTAGCTCTTCAATGAGTGCCCATATGAGTTTTCAATAATTTTTCATATCATTATTGCTCCCTAATATTCCAACCAATCATGTCAAATGATAAATTAAATCATTTGGGTTAGTAAACTTCTGGTTTACTAAAACATGTACTCAATTGTATTAATATTAGTGTAATATAGATTGGAAGAAAGTACGAGTAATTTATTTACTACAACTTTCTTTCACAAAGCACAAATTATAATATAGAGGTATTCATTACTTCACTCAATTCTCACAATATGATATTCATTTCATTGAATATCTTTAATACTCAATAAATCTCTTCAAGAAACAAAATTGTAACTCTTTCGGAGCTTATGAATATATTAAAACTCAAATAAATTTCTTTAGGAAATAAAATATTTTCTTTTCCAAAGCTTACAAAAGTTTCTTTAGGAAATAAAATAATAGCTTTTTCGTAGCTTATAGATATATTAAAACTCAATAAGTTTCTTCAGGAAATAAAATAATAACTCTTTTGAAGCCTTCAATTATCTAATAATGATATTAAAATATATATTGCTTTTTAAGAATAGTGTACGTCCTTGTACTATCCACGAGACAAATATTTAAATTTCAAGTTATATTTAAGCAAATCAACGATTTTTGTTCCTCCAAATCTCAAAAAAAGCCTTTAAATTTTAAAACTTGGATTTAAAAACACTTATCAACAATAGTAAGTTATCAACAACTTAGATTTAAAAAGGAAAACAATGATTTGAAATTCATAAAAATGTAAACCTAAATTTAAAAGCATATTAACAATTTGAAATTTCAAATATAGTAACTCCAATTGATACTTGATAAAAGTTAAGCAAAATATCTCCACATACGATAGGTACATTACCAATATACTTTAATGCCGCAGTGATAGCATTTATTTTCTTCTAACTCAATCAAAATTTTGATTGGAACCATGAGCTTTACCACTGTTAGGGTTATAACTTGTTACATTTACTTCAGGGAATGATGCAAAGCTAATTAGGCAAGTTTCATGTTTTTTTATGGGTAATTTATTATTTCATTCAGCTACAATAAAGCATGAATTTAATTCAAAATATTGTATAAAACCTATAACTTGATGTTGCTACTGTAGGAGCACATTTGAAGCATGAAAAGTCGATAATATCTTTTTCCAACATATCTCTATCACTAATATCTCCCTCCCATAATTTAAATTAGGAGGTAATTTTATAATATTGCGGTGTTATATTTATTAATAGAGATAAAATCTTGCAACTCGCAAATAAATTCAATTCATATACCTATTTTAGGTAGCTTTAAAAATTGACATGATCTTTTAGTGTAAAATATTCAAATATTAATCCTTCATAAAAGTGACAATGAAGGAAAGTTAATGCTTTTGCACAATTCTTCTAAGATGCGGCATTTTCTTATTTAATGGTATGTTCAAGATCCATTGAATCAAGATGGATTTTGTGCATTTCTACTAGGATGCAATATTTTAATGGTGTCTTCAAAACCCATTGAATCAAGATGAATCTTATGTGATCTTATTGGGATGTAACGTTAATTGTTTAATGGTGTTTTCATGATCCATTGAGTTAATATAAATTTTAACATTTGTAATTCAAGATAAATATTTCTCTCTCAAAATATCAAGGACCACAAATTCAAAATTAAAAATTAAAAAAAAAAAAACTTGACATGTTTAAAGTATCTTACCTCAAGCCCTCAATTTGTTAAAGTATCTTATCTCAAGCTTTTACATGGATGATAGAGTCTCATACTGATAACATGATGTAAAATAATAGTAGAGAGAATAGAGAAAGAGGAGAAAGAGAGAATTCTATTATTGATATTCTTAAGGAGGTGTCATACATGGAGCACCCAAAAGGTTATTTATAGCCAAATAGTGAAAGATACAAGATATGGTCAAATAATAGATTTTATTTAATCAAATATTAACCGAATTAAGTAAAAAATATGGATATCTACATTTAAATTTAAATAATATTTCACAACAAACTCCAAGTATTAGTGGTTTTAAAAAAAAAAATGAACTCATCTACTATTGCAAAATTCAATCTATAAAATTGTTTATGGAAAACTCAAATCATGTTAGGAGCATTTACAATTACATCAAGGACAATTTTTTATATATGTGGAAAAATTCTCTTTCATTGTATTTTATGATTATTTTTGTTCAAACTTTGTTTTGATCCTAAACAATTATTTTTTAATTCTAAATTAAATTAAAAATTCGTTGGTATGATTTTAACATTTTTAACCTTTTCTTTACTACCTTTCTTCATTTATTTCTTTTATTATTATAAATACAAACATTGATTTAATATGCATATATGCTTTTAATTCAAATTTTCAATAATATTATAAATTTATTATTTAATACATAAAATGTTATATTAAATCTGAAATAATAATAAAAAAATCACATATATTTTATCTTTAAACAATAATGTTATCGTTAAAAATAAAAAATAATAATTATAATAATATTTATTTCATTCATTAGGAATAAATTGTTAAAGAATTTAAATTTAATATGTTATCAGCATTAAAATATTCCAAATTACGTCAACATTGAATTAAATGAAATTATAACATTCTAATATGGACAAATGATATCTATACCTTTTTGGTAATCACATATCCAAAATTTATTTCGATAAACACTATTCAAATAATATTAATTGAATTAAAATCACTCTGCAAGTAAAGCTGTCCAAACATAACTTACCTGACTTCAAACACTCTTTTGATCAAAATAAAGTTGCAAACTCTAAAGCAAACACATTCTAAGTAATAATGAGAAGATAGTGTACAAGAATGTAGTATCTCATGTAAATGTAAATCTATATATATACATATATATAGTAAAATTGACTTGCATCATAGCATTTATTTCAAGTAGATTGTAATTACTACACATATAGGAAAAAAATTAACAAGTAAACTTTTTGTGAAATTAAATGTGAAAAAGAATATATTAATATATTTATTGACTAAAAAAGATACTAATCAAATGGTAAAAAGAATTAAGATATATTGTTTCACAAACTTAATAATGATGGATGAAAAATTATATAAGTTCTTTTATATTAAAAATTAATGCAACAAAAAAAAATTAAACTACTTTTGAGAACCTAAAATACTATATTATTTTATATTAACTAAAAAATGTGTAATTTCTTATGCAAATAAAATAAATAAAAATTTTCACTAAGATACATTATTTAGTTAATCATTAAAGTTTGAATGTATTAGAAAAAATAATTTATTTATGATGTATGTGTATATATAATTTTAAGTGAGTTTTGTGTGAATGTTAAAAGAATAATTGTCAAAATTTAAAATTGAGTCAAAAAATTATTAATCAAATGTAAAAAAAAAACTATATATTCTTTTATGTAATAAAAAACTAACACAACATGATAACAAATTTTAATTACATTTTAGAATAGGAAGTATTGTAGTATTATATATTAACTATTAGGTGTATAACTTTTTTAAAATTTATACCATTATATAAGAAATTTTGTTATTTTATTTTGTCAAAAATTTATCAATTAGAAACTCAGAGTGATGCATTTTGTTTGAAAAGAAAATAGTTCTTGATAAAAATATATTATGCACTAATAATTAACAAAAGTCACGACTAATTATTGAAGTATAGTGAAAAAAAATTAAAATATATTACTTCAGAAACTTAGCGGGTGTTCGGCAATCTCAAAAATCAAGTTAACATATACAAAATAAAACTAGTTATATTAACCAGTATAAAAATAAACTAGTTTTTAGTTAATTGTTATCTAGTTCCATAACTTAAAAATTAGTTTTAACTTGTATTTTTCTTCTTCTTTTTCATTTTTTTCTTTTTTGTTCCTTTTTCTTTTTAACTACGTTATCAAAGAAACTAATCTAGCTGATTGCGACAAATGGTGGTGAGCGATGGTGGCAAACCATGGCTATTGGTGGTGGCTGTCGACAATGGACAATGGCAATTGCGGTGGGATAGTGGCTAGTAGTGATGGCAACAGATAGTGGCAGCCAGTGGCAATGACAAATAGTGGCGATCGGCCAAGATGGATAGTGGCAAACGGGGTGGCCGATGATAGCAAATGGTGGCAGATGAGACCGATGGTGGTAATCGACAGCAGTTGACAGTAGTTGATGGCGGATGGTGGTGGACCTTGGCGATGAATAGTGGTGGATAGCAGCGGAGGATAATTGATAAGTGGTAAAAATATATAAAATAAAAGAAAATTTTTTTGAGAAGAAATAAAACTAATTTAAAATTAATTTTTTTCATAACTTATTTTATGTCCAAATTGGTTCAGATAAAACTAGTTTTAAAATATTTATATAGTTATCAAATAACATTTATTAAAAACTAGGCCCGTTGTATCTAGCTATCCAATTTTTTTATTTAGTTTATTAAACATCCCTTTAGTAATGAAAGGAAATTAAAAGTTACATAGGTTTTTTATGTTAAAAAAATTATGCAAGAAACAAAAGAAAAAATTAAATTACTTTTGAGAATATAAGATAGTGTATTGTTTTATATTAACTATTAAATGTGTAATTTCTTATGTAAATAAATGCTTAAAACTGTTCATTAAGATATATTATGCAGTTAATCATCAAATTTTTTAATATATTTAAGATAAAATAATTTATATAGCCTATGGTGTATGTATAACTGTACATAATTCTAAGTAGAATTTGTGTAAATATTAAGAGACTAATTATCAAAATTTAAAATTAAGTCAAAAATTATTGATCAAAGGTAAAACATTATATATATATGCCACAAAAAAACTAATACAACATGATAAAAAAATTAAATTATTTTTGAGAATAGAAAGTACTAAAAAAAGCTTATTATTAGAGGTGTTCAAAATCCGACCCGACCTGATAACCTGGTCCGACCTGATGCTTATTGGTTTGGTTTCTAGTTTTGAACATTTGATCCAATATATTTTTGTGCCAGGTTCAGGCCATATTTCAAGTTGACCAAGCTCAACCTAATACACAATTCTTTAATAAATATATTCTTTAAAAATATTAGTGGTAAATTATGAGATCTTTTAGACTTCAATCAACACATTTTACATAATATGATATTAATTTTGAATTAATATAATTTGTTTTGAAATATATATTGTAAATTATCTCTTGAATCTCATTTCTTGTAAAATTTTATGACTTTATTGTATATAATGTACAAATTTGTATATTTTGTTTAAATACCGACTTGACCCAATCTAATATGGTTATTAGTCGATATTATCATCAGGTCGGTACTAAGTTTAAAGAAATGACCCAATTTTTTGATCAAGTCATTTTTGGATCTAATTAAACCCAACCCATACTTTGTACACCCTTTCTTATCATCGATGGAAAGCAGTTTGAATTAAGAATTTAGGAAAACATACCAAAATTTATTTTGATAAGACTTAGCCTATTTTACCTCAAATAATATTAATTTAAACGATTATAGTCTTCTTAAAATGTAAATGTGCAAATCAAACTTACACTAATAGTCTATTTAGTTTTCCATTTAGCATCTTAAATTATAATTTAGGCCAAAATTATATAAGTGAATATGTAGTTCCTAAAAGATTCGTATGACATCAATTTAGTTCTTGAAAATTTTTTAGCATTAAATAGGCCTTTAAAAATTAATATTTGACATCACATTAATTTTTGAAAATTGTTTAACATCAAATATATTCTTAAAAATTAAAATGTGGCATCATTTTGATACTTAAAATATGCATGTGATATCAAATAGGTTCCTAAATTTTTTTTCGAAAAGTCTAAGTTAATGTCACATTTTAATTTTAGGGACCTATGTGATGTTATATTTTAACTTTTAAAGATCTATTTGATATAAAAAATATTTAGGGACTAATATGATATCACATTTACTATTTTAAAGGCTAAATTGATGTGAAAAAATTTCAGGAATTAAATTGATATTATGTGAGTCTTCCATAACTAGATTATATATTCACTTAAATTATAAAAGAATAAGTTTTTCCAAAATTATAATTTTAAAATAAAAAGAATGAAAATTAAACTCCAGGAATAATTGTTGCTATGCACATGGGAAAACCGCCAAATTAACAAAACCAAATCACCGCAATTTCTATGATGGATAAGCAAACAAGGAACACACGAACCCTCTAGCAGGAGACTGCAGTAGGTGCCAATTCTTTCAATCTCTGGACACTACTGTGATCGTTGCCTGAAATAGTGGGTTGAGATTCGCAGGGGTGGCTAGTGCTCGTTTATGCTGTTATTAGTAAGGTGCATGATTGCCTATGCATCCATTCAAACAGGATTTTCTGATTGCTGAGATTTCTTTTGGCTTTATCGATGAAAAATTATGTGTGCGTTGCAGGTGCTTGCATCGGGAACCTGCGAGATCAACATCCCACGGCCACTAATGGGATTATACTCCTTGTTTTTGCCTTCCTTCTCAAGTTCATATTCTGACGTGAACCCAATAAATGATGATTAAGAGGAAGAAAGCTTCTTTGTGACTTGTCAGAATTTGCTATGATTTGGTAGTGCACGTTGGAGGCTTTGTTTTCGTTTTCTTCTTTTAATTCAAATTAAGTTTATTTGACATATATTGTTATCGTAAAAAAGTTATGTTATCATTTAATAATATATTATTATGTTATTTAATAAATCTGATGATAAATAAAGTATTTTCATGTTAATCATTAACTTAAGAAGAATATATCAATTATAAGTGAGAAAAATATGAATTCTATCATTATAGAATATATATTTACAAAATAATTCTAATAATTTAATAATATATGAAATATTAAATTTTTTTAATTTTTATTAAATGTCAATAATAAATATAACTTATATGCACTAATAATATATAGCAATCAAATCCATTAAAATTTAGGTAAAGTTGGATTATTCACAGCAAGAATTATAATTTAGAACAATAAAAGTCCAACGACCTGTCAATATATATATATATATATATATATATATATTGAAATGTACATAAATTAACTAAGCACCGGCGGATCGTTATATATTTCAAAATAAATAATGTATGGTGTAAATGTATGAATTTACTTGAGTGAAAGAAAGTTCCTTTCTACGTTGATGCTGTGGATGTGCACAATCAGGTGATGTCGATTAAGATGGTTATAGGGAGTCAGGCTTGGGTGTGTAGTGCTATTTATGAAAGCCCTATACTCTTATTCCTTTATTTCGGGAAGTTTTGTCGACTCATTTAGGTGGTGATTGTTACATTATTTATTAAAATTGTTAGTAATATATATTATTATTTAAAAAGATTATCATCTTTTAAATTATTGATAATATTAAATATAGTATTTAATATATATAGATAATCTAAGTGATCATTTATATTATCTTAGTTGGTATATCAAAAAAATTACTAAGTAATATATGCATTAAATTAATATAATAATAATAATAATAATAAAAATAATAATAAAATAGTTAATAATAATTATTGTTAATTATTTGTTATGATAATATTAATAATTAATAATAATTATTAATTAATAAGAATAAGAAAATTTTATTGATAATTATTATTAAAAAATAATTAATAATAATAATAATAATATTAACAATAATAATAATTAACAACAACAACAACAACAACAACAACAACAACAACAATAATAATAATAATAATAATAATAATAATAATCACGGAAGGATTGTCATATTAATAGTAATCCATATTACCACCTTTTAAGGGAGTAGTTTATATTATCATATTGATGGTAATTCACATTACTTTGGAAATCTAGATTGCGGTAATGTTGTCTAGCAAAATAAGGTAATATTATATATCCAAATAATTTAATAAAACATTGTCAATAATCCAGATGGATTACCTCATACCAAACACCACCTTAATTCATTTGCAGTCTGTTTTCTCTTGGCCTTGGTTGAAATTTTTTTACAAAGGAAAGTGAGGAGGTTAACTTTCGCTCACACCGAATGGAAGGGTTTGCAAGGGAAGTGCCAAAGCGGTTGGAATGAGCATTAGTGAATTTTGAGTTAAATTGCATGCATTGTCGAAGGCTTTTCTTCAGATTTTGACCAAGATCCATTCGGATCATAACTAGTTGATGCTTCAGTGTGGGGGATTACATGCTCTTTAGGGTCCCTGACCTTTTTGGTTGAAGGCTCACTATAATAACACAACCAATTTTTAATGGACAAATTTGCTGGAAATTGGTAAAAATCTGTCGGGAATCGGGAAGTGTCTCAACACAAGTGAATTTTTAACAAATTCTTGTATGTAGGAAATTTATGATGGATTATACCCCAGAAGTTTATGACAGATGACATTCGCCACAAATATTTGCAGAATCTTGTTTGTTGGACATTTTTGGTAGATAATGGCCATGCGAAATTTCCAATGGATTATATCTCAAAAAATGCTGTGCTACGGCCTACGAGGCAATGAATCAATGCATTATACCAATATACCATTGCCATGACCCAAATGGTAACTACAAACAAAAATAATCTTTTACTTTCTATAAAACTTTTAGGATTTGTATGCTTTCTTGATAGTTTTTACGATTCATGGATATTTTCTTGAATTGATGTATACTCTTTTGAATTTACATATGTTGAGAGTTATAATATCATTATCATATTTGTTAAGAGACTTATATTCGACTATATATTTTGATATATATTTTAACTAGAAATTTTTTTCTTTTAATATCTATTGGATCCCCAAGTTTAACTTAACCCAACCAACTTATGAATAGATTGGGTTGGATAAGGCTAAATAAGCCCGCAAATCCACCAACCCAATCCACAAACTCCCTAATTGCATTCCTCAATCAAATTTGTCCCTGGCTTAACAAGTATGAGTTAAATTTAATGAAAAGATTGAGTTGATACAGACTAAGTGCCAAGGTGGAGTCTTAAAGGATTCGTTTTAGTCCCTAAAATTGCCATATTCATAAACAAAGTCCCCAATTTCTCTTTCCCTTCTTGAATCCTAAATTCTCAATTTGGGAGGAAGAAGACATGCTTGTTGCTATTGCAGTGTGAGAAAAGAATGTATCTAGTGGTCTTCCAAGACTTTTGGATGAGGGCGGAGGAGATTCTCTTAGCAGGTGTTCCTTTTGCTATGGGTGAAGATGTTATTATTGAAAGAACCATAAGGCCCTTTGGTGCACTGTTTGAAATGTATATGTCTAACATGCTAGAGTAATCAGTATACCTAGACTAGGTATTTTGTTGCCTCTAAACATTATTCCCAACATAAAATTTCGTACATCATTTAATAGTTTTCAATGCTTTATTTATGCTCTATTAAAATGTTATGTGGAACATATGCAGGTTGTACCGGTGGATTGGGTAGATGAAGGTATTTTGTAAAGGGTATTGGTGGTGGAGTTGGGCATGGAGGATATGGTGCGGATAGATATTACTATGGTAATTTCGTTGAGGGTGGTAACACTTGTATGGGATCTTGATTTGCCATGTAAACTTGGTAGTGGTAGTGGAAATAGTAGTTTGGCTAGAACTGTAGGTGGTGGCACTATAGTCAAGATATGAATTAAAATTTAATTGTGACTAAAAGTTGTTACTTAATAATTTTATATGAAAAGGCGGTTTTATATAATTATTCTCTTGTCTTCGATAGTGATGGGTTCATTGGAGCATGCATTGTCAAGTTTAATCATGAATTATTCACTTAGAGTTGATGGAGAAAACTTTGCGACAGACAGGATGGTAACATTACTTCAAACATTGGTCCCAATGGTGGCTCTGGTGGATCCGTTCTTTTGTTTGTTCGGACATTGGCACTTGGTGACTCTAAATCTCAACTGCTAGAGGGCTAGGTAGTTCAAGCGATGGCTGGTGTAAATCGAGGTGGTGGAAGGGTTCACTTTCATTGGTCTAATATTTCAGTTGGAGATGAATGTTAGTGTTAAGGAGAAGCATTATACCGGGTTGGTATAAAGCAAAGTGTACTTATTATTAATCTATATTGCATTTGTTTTATGTATCCATATAAAGAATTGTCTGATTGGGTGCATGAATTATTTAGTAAGTTGGATTTTTAGAAGCAGATTCCCTTTGTGTTGGGCATGACATTGCTGGGTTGGGCATACACAGTATGATTCAATTTGACTCATTGCTCGTGGCTTCTTGGATAAAGTTAATAGGAATATGTTTGTTTCAACTTTTTTTTTTTAACAAAAAATGATTTTTTAACTGAAAAAGCTCACTTTTCATTAGGATCGGCAAGCAACAAATTAATTTTGGCAGGGGTGCTAAAAATTTGTACTATATAATTATGCTATTGCCTATATGTGTGTATACACGTGCGCGCGTGTATATAATTCTTATTCTCATAATTTTCTATAGGAATCTTGATTAATTTTCAACATTTTAGTAGAAACATGAATCTCTTCCCCAGCATACTAAAATCTTGGAAGACTATGGGGCACATTCTTTTGTCATACTCCAAGACCAACTATGTCTTCTTCCTCCCATATTGGGAATTTAGAGTTCATGAATGGAAAGAGAGATTGGGGATTCCTTAAACCCTAAAGCTTGAGTGCTTATAACTGACATATATCATCCAATCAATCCTTACCTTATCTTTTAACTTTTTAGCAAAAACACTTGCTCACAGAATCTCCTCCCCCTTCTGCCTAAGATCTTCGAAGACCACAAGGCACATTCTTTTGTCAACAACAACCATGTCTTTTATCTCCCAGAGGATATAGCTTTCATGAGGGTGAAGAGAGTTTGGGGATTTTGTTTATGAAGATGGCAATTTCAGGGACTAAATGAATCATTGAAGGTTTATCAGGAGTACTCTACCATGGTACTTAACGTGCCACCTAATCCTCTTTTGTTAAAGTTAACCCAAATATCTTAACGCAGGATGAACTTGATTGGCGGAAGCAACTTCAGGAATTAAACAAAAAGTTTTAAATGTTGGGAAAGAAATTCATATTAACATGCATATTAAATGAGTACTATGAGAGCTAGTGAGATTTCAAGTTCAAAACCTATAATGAAGTTAGCAAAAATATTGAGAACTAGCTAATATGTAAAACTTATTTAGATTGCATGAATTATGGAATGCGCTGCACTGTCTTCATTTGATACAAATGATGCTTTTTTTTAATATTGCTAAAATAGTCCTTGAATTAAGATGATTTTTGAATCTTATCCATTAATTTTTTTATATAATATTCTTTATATAATAAAATAATCATCGATAGATTCTTTTTATGGACAGAATTTAAAGATCATCTTAATTCATAACTTATCAAAGATTATATTAGAACTTACTTTTTTTTTTTTTTTTTTTGTTCATAAAACAAGAAAGTTGAGATAAATATGTTACTACTGATTATTGGAGGAGAAGTTTTCCATTGTTGCAAGAGACGGTTTGGTCACAAGAATTAATGCTGTTCGGCCATTTGGGGAGACAATTAGCTTTTATTTTGGTCCACGGGAGACAAGTACTTAAGCCTTTGTAATCCCAAAGGACAAAAGCGATA
Source organism: Pterocarpus santalinus (assembly GCA_031439595.1). NCBI lineage: Eukaryota > Viridiplantae > Streptophyta > Magnoliopsida > Fabales > Fabaceae > Pterocarpus > Pterocarpus santalinus. The sequence goes on from CM062531.1 coordinate 20,040,169, forward strand.
ACTTGGTTCCCAACTTGTGAGACCCAATAGAAAGAGATTGAACAATCGTCACTACGTGCATGAACTATAGAATTGGCAAGTGAAATTGTGCTGCAGATAGCAGAAAGAATATATTTCTTCTTGTTACAAATTAGAAGGTTTTTGCCTTAGTGCTTTAAGAATATTGATTGAAAACTTATGAAATTATCTGAGGTTTTAAATATAAATTAAAATTTTTTAAGAAAACAAAATCATTTCTTTATTTTTCGATTTTTTTTATTTTTATTTATTCTCTTAAGATAATTGCTAATAGAATTTATCTAAAATACTCTCCTTTAAAAGCTGTTTATTTTTTACCCCTACCTCTACTGTCACTGTTCCCACGCGTACCCTTGTTTGCAGAGGCAGTGCTGTCTTCTGTTCCACTTAGGGCATATCTTCCTAAGGTCTCATGTTAGATGACGTATTGTACTAACTTATTTATTTTATGCTAGATAATTAAGCATTATTAAGACAAATGTAATTTTTAATATAAATATTACATTACAGCCTATTTCTGTTACCTTAAAATAAAAACAAAAATAAATAGTTATAGATGAGAATTCACGAAGTCTGTATGAGAAATAATCTTTGTAAATATCACAACACTGAAAAATTATTTAAATATTTGTCTCGTATGTCATATAGTTGCTTAATATTTAAAATAATAATATATTAAGTTATAATTGGCTTAATGTGCATAGATTATATAAATTTAATATACTTACACACAAAAATCTCTCGCCGGTTGACTGTTAGTTGAGCCCACAATCATAAAATTTCAGCTTTAGCATGTACCAAAAACAGCTTCAGTGCTTGGCAGACAACCAAAATTAAGAAAGAGTAACCTGGCCCATGATGCCAGATTTATTTTCTTAAAAGAAATTGATGCTATGTAAGACAACAAGAAACGAGCTTGCTGGATATTGTAAAACGGCCTTATAGCGTGCAAGATACAACAGTGCTGCACGGAAAATCTGTATTGTAACATCAGTAAGGGACTGCATTTTCTCAAATGTTGCTGCAATTATTTATCTATTTGGGACACACAGTCATAGACCACAAATGCCAACAAAGAAATTGAAATTACCCCATTGCTTAAATGCATACAGGTAGATAATAGTACTATATGCTGTAGTTATTCTTTTTGGTCTACACCACAAATCTTCTAGCGCTAGTATTCTCTCTCTCTCTCTCTCTCTCTCTCTGTTGTTTTTTTTTTAATACAAGATTTGAACTTAAAATCTTATTTGAGAGAAAATGACAAATTATTTGGACCAATCAAGTATTAATTGCTTTTGCTTTCTATTTGGTAAGCCTAATTTTAATATATAGATGATATTGAAATTTCAACTTATAAATTTATGTAAATTACTCAAGAAAAATAATGGATGGTACGAATATTAGTGGTACAAAAGGTTATACGAAAAATATCAACCGTTAGATCTAATTATCAACTCACTCATGATTAATTTTATCTCACCCAGGATTTTGTTAACAAAAGTTGATTGGTTAGTTGGATTTTCAGCACTTTTCGTGTCATTTTGATTCGTACCATTTAAAATGTCACATTACTAAATCCTTCACCACTAATCTGGTTCTAGTGGCTTCTTTGCTAAGCCTGATTACTAACATTTCATATTAAGAATCACGTAAATTTATTAAGTCAATTAATTCTTTCCATATAGGTAAATGACATACATCTTTCAAGTTATAAAAGACTGACATAGACCACCATAATCAAAATAATGAACATCAAACGTTTGTAAAGAGCAACTTCTTTGTACTGCAGGCCAGTATAATTCGAGAATGAGGGGACTATGTAACTACAGGTGCTTGTCACATGATCTGAAGCTTGAAATGGAAATGCAGTTAAATGTTCCCAGCCTAGAAGCAAAGTCTGCTACGCCTTGAAATGATAGTAGTTGGCACCTGGGAGCATAGCCTTTTGTGTGTGCATGCACAATTGTGCACACTTCAGCTTCAGGGTGGATGAAATTGAGGTATCTTGCAAAAAAGTGATGGGGATGACTACATAAACGTACCAAGCTCATGTGCTTTAGTCTGCTATAGTGAACGCAATTGAAGAACATGCTTTTGGAGTGACCCAAGCCAAAATGTGAGATGCTAGCCCCTCTCAAATGAAAAGACAGAAGTGTCTGATTAGGAAATGGTCTGAAATGGCCCACATATTACTAGCAGCGCTTAGCATATGATTCTGTTGAGGCTGTTCCCTTGGAACTACTTGGAAATTCAAAAAGGTATACCACAGGCCCCTCCCTGACTCCCCTTCCCCTCCCTCCAACTCACAACCCTCCCCTACTACAAAGAACAGAAGAGATCTATTTGTATTTGCAAAACTGAAATTACTCTCAATGACAGTCAGAGAGCATAAGAAGTTACCATCATAAAATGTTTTGTCTTTATATTTTTAAAGGTAAATTACATTGATCTTTTCGAAGGTCAGACGATATTGCATACGATACCTCTCAGACACTGATATCTTTTTACAAGAGCACTTAGTGTTGTGTTTACAATAATGTTTAATGTAACATTTCACATAATATAAGGGTATCAGATGCAATATCACATAAATCTCTAAAAAAATTAATATATAATTCTGCAAATCAAGAGATGTCATATCTAATATCGCCTAACCTCTAGAAATATCGGTGTAATTTATTCTATTTCTTATTGATATGTTGGATATCAATCATGTTTTAATCCAGTTAAGCTTGTATTCTGGAGGCATAGACATATAAAGTATTTAGCATAGACTGTTTGCCATACCATGTGGTTCTTGAAATATTCCTTGTTAGTTAAATGTGTCGCATTTTTTTTACCAAACAAAAAGTGTGGCTTCTGCATATAAGTTGCAAGCAACAAGAAATCTATGATAGATTTTTCTAATAAATTTAATTTCAAGCTCAGTTCAACTTCAAACTTTCAAGCATATATAAAAATTGCTGGTGCTCCTTGAGTAATACTAACACCTTCTAGTTAATTTATCTGCACTGTTACATGCAGTAATTGTAACTTCTAAACTTTCGTGCATATACAGACTAGAGAGAGATTGTCTGCAAGATTTTCGATACTGGAAGAATCAAAACCAAACTGGCAAACTCTTAAACGAAAGCAAAGGACAGAGTCTTAGATGAGTCAAGAACACTGAACAGTTCCACAGTACTCAAAGGCTAAGTAGTCTAGTGCATAGGTGCAGATACAATTCAAACAGCTGAAGACCCACGTCTGCAGGGTGTAAATGCATCTCATCTTCCCCACAGGAAAATCAATTGCACTGAGCAAATAATTCTAGTGTGGAAACTAGAAATTATTTTCAATGAGCTATAGCCTATAGTCCTGAGGACCAAATGCATTAACCAGACCATAGCATGTGCTCTTTAGAATCGTGCATTAGTTATTTGGAGAACCTATCATGAATGGTATAGCCAATCTAACTTTCTATAAAGCTGCTAGAAATTCTACTGCAACGAAGCAACAGTCTTGGAAGTAGAGAAAGAATTTGTAAGCAAAAATCAACTTTTGTTTATCTATTTGCCTGTAGACATAGATTCAGAAATTAACTTAGGTGAAAACCGAACCCAAAAATTAACATATAGTCCACTTACTGCCAATAAGAAACATATATGATGTACTATACCTTTCAGGCATGTAGTGTTACATAATTTACATTGCCGATGATTTTTGATTCTATATTTTACATATGTTGACATATGCATGGTGCATGAAGCAACATAATCATACAAACGACAATCTACAAATACCAATTGTCAATTCAACATTGACAACCGAAATCTGATATTCTATGGCTCAGATCTCAAGCCAAAAGAGGTTTGTGCTGAGTCAGTAATAATCCAAAAGAAGCACGTGGCTTAGGATGAATTGATCTATCACCTGCGTTCACTAAAAATGGTTAGATTTGTGATATGAGGAAAAAAAATATTTGTACAAATTATGTAAAATATATGCTTAAAATAAACAACTTAAAAAAGTTGCGGTAGCATGAAAGTATTATTCAGTGACTTGAAAAGGACTAGTACATGACAAATTTGGGAAAATAAATTTGCGAAGGATCTCATTAATCGTTTCTATATTGAGTTGCTGACTTTTGTGAATATTTATCCAAACAAAGAATGGATATAAAAGGTTATAACGCACATATAGACAATAAACTAGGATGTTTAGACTGTAGCAAGCTCTAAGAGTCAGTAAAATACGCTGATTCGTAAAAGAGAAGGACTGACTACTGAGTTAGAAGCCCCACAAAGCGCGCAAAAAGTGGATGACCTCATTGCAGTGTATTGGTTTCCCCACACTTTCCCATGATTTCCCCGATGTTAACAACTCATGACAAATGGTTGGTTTAAGAGCACAGTAAAAGCGTTTGATGCTCATATATACTTGTCAAGATTGGAATCTATTTCTCTCCCCGAGCTTGACTAAAAAACAGTAGTCTGCAGCATACCAGTTGAAATATCAGGGGCATAGTGATAAAAGCAAAAGTACTTGGAGATATACTTGTGATTTTGAGCATTTGTTTTCTATACTATTTATGGGGTTTTGTATGAACTGATTAAAGGTGTTTTTGAATGAAAAATTGGTTAAATTCAAGTATAAGTCATATTAAAAAATTTATTATATAGATATAATAGTTATAAGAATAATTTATTAAATAACAAAAATAATAAAAAGATAAAAATAAATATACATCAAAGGTTAAGATAGAATTTAAATCTGACAAACTAAATCTAAATCACATAGACTATTATCTTTGCTTTATCACTGATAAGTTAACCAACTGTATTGGATGAAAGGAGAGCAGGAAGGAGAGAAAGCACAAGGCGTTATTTAGTATGTGATTTTCTTTCTGACTTTGTAATTTCACTCCTATGCATTTTTTATACTTCCTTTTAAGTTTAGAAAAATAAAGACACAAAAAGTGAATTGAAATGCGTATTTTTATTACTTAATTAATCAGGTATGAGAAGCAGCTTTAAACATGAAGATAGAGGAGTTGTCTGTCCCCCCCCCCCCTCCCTCCCTCCCTCATTTTTTTTTTGGATTGATAGGAATTTTCTGTCCCTGAATCTTAGCTTTCTACCCCAACAGGTGTTTACACATTTGCTTCTTCTTCTCCATGATGGATTTTATGCTTGCCCATGGAGGTTTGGACCGTGTGATGGTCACTTTTTTAAAATTCAAAAATTAATTCCATGGGTATAATTTGTGTTGCTTTTAGAAATTAGATATGTTGGAGTGACACAATCTTGTCTTGCATGATTATAAGTTGATGAAATATTACCATAGCCTGACAAAAAAGAAAAATATTACTGCAAAAATAACTAATAAAAAAATATAAATGAAGGAAAAAGTTCATTATGATTTTTCAAAAAGATAAAAAATCATAAGAGGAAGATAATATTATATCTATGTTTAGTCATAGTTAAATTAATATAGAGACACATTATTAAATTCGATACGAGGGACACAATTTTAAATTGGCCATATGCAATGATCAGGTGTTGCCTCTATTTTGAACTTGTTGGTACATTTGATGTATGACTGGGCAAAATTCTATTAATAGAGGTAGTAAAAGTTGATAAAAGAAATGTATAGTGATAATTCTTATACATAAACCTAGCTAATGATATTTTGTATTCTTTCATTAAGTTGGATATAACGTATGAAATATACGTCGAAAAGAATATATTGTAAAAAATGGATAAAAATAAATATTAATATGTAAGAGCATTTTAATTCAACCTCCATAACCGGCTCTAATTATCTCTAGTAATCTCGGTAGCTAGGCCATGAGTTTAATTTTCTAATTTTAAAATAGTGACTATCACATAATCCAAACTTATCTAGAGCAAGGTAAAATCCACCCTTCTCTATAACCTTGGTCCGTGGACTTTCTCTCTCTTTACATGCACTCTTCAGGTGTGATTGTAACAGTCCACGTGTGTAGACCCCTACTGTGCTGTTACGAAGAAACATAGCAGGCCCAACAGTCCATGGCCCTTCTGCCACCGTACCACAAAAGCATCTTGTTTATATTTGTATTGCATGAGGATCTGATATTGATGCGGATCCCTTTGAGCACTCTATGATTTATGTAAAAGCTTTAAGCCATAAAATGGTGCTTGGCAAGTGATATTTAAGGGATGTAAATTCTCCTTTTTGCTATCTTTATCATTCATATCTCTTGCTAGTTGGTTCTACTGACACGACCTAATTAAAACCATCCTATCCTATAACATAATAATAGATTGAGTTAGAGTTAATACTCACTTTAATCTCTGACTTTTTATGCGTAAGTCATTTTTTGTCCCTGACTTTCATGAGATTATTAATTAGTCCATACTTTATAAAATATGAGTCATGTTAGTCTCTCCTCCAACTCTGTTAGTCCGCCATCATTATTCTATTGATATGTAACGTTAAGTGACACGTGGCACCTGTTTATCGTTAAATTTGGAACTCAGAGACTTGGGACAAGGAAGAAGTGAATGAAGTGAACTTGAAACTTGAAAACTTTGAAACTATGGTATCATCTTCGTGGTTGAACTCGAAACTTAGAAACTTGAGGACGAGGAAAAAGTGAATAGAATCTGGAACATCTTGAAATTTAAAGTAAATTTCTTTCGAACTTTACGAAGATTGATACCATCATTTCAAAGTTTCTGAGTTCTGAGTTCAACGATGAACAGGTATCACGTGTCGCTTAATGCGACACATTAATAGAATAATAATGATAGACTAACGAAGTTGAGGGGAACTAATGTAACTCATATTTTACAAAATAGGGGACTAATTTGATAATTTTGTAAAATCAAAGGAAAAAATGAATCATGCATAAAAGGTCAGAGACTAAAGTGAGCATTAACTCATTGAGTTATGTTATTTGAATATAGTGTTTTGGGATGTCCATTAATATAGGGGATTTAAGTGCAAATAAATGAGAATTTCACATTGAGGTAGTCAGGTAACTATGGTAGTATGTGATAATATAGTTATTTGCTAGAGATTCTTGTGATAAGTGATAATACTATTATTTATTGAGAATTCATGTGCAAATGAGCAGGAAATTCATGTATATAGATAGAGGAATAGAAATAATAGTGTTATCACTTATTATTGTTGTCTCCAATTCTCTAGTCATAAACATTAAATCCTCCACTTATTTGCACTTGTCACTTAAATCTCTTATGTTGACGGATACCAAAAAATGTTATGTACAGATATCATTATTCTAAACTATACACTACTTAGACTTGTTCTATTTAACCGAAAAGAATGAGGCACTTCAGAGTTCTAGTACTCCATGTTGATGCAACTTAAAAAAGGGTTCCCAAATAAACTTGTAGGAACAGAAAAGAAACAAACCTAGTAAGTCTATGCTAGTGATTCCAGTTTCCAGCACCATCAAAAGAAAAAATTACATGACATTTTCATACACAGTAATTTGGGCAGGTGATGGGACTGGCCGTTTGTTATAATTGGTGAGGTGAAGGGTCACGGTGGGTTCTCCCACTTGCTGATGGCAAGTTTCATCAAAATGCTTGGTGAGAAACGACAGAGATCAGGACAATTATCAACAATGTAGACCCTACTGCAATGTTTCTTCCCTATGTTGCCAATCAAACAAGGCACCAACAGTAGGAATTTCCATCATGCCCTTCAGATGAGACACCATTTCAGGTGCTCACAGTGACATTGGTCCTTCAAATTTACACTGCAGACTACCATGAGAAAATTAGTACTGCTGTATTCTGAGACAGTCCCCCAGCAATCCTGATATAACAATCTGGGTATAAGCACATTAATACCTGTTGAAACTTGGCACCTACCTGTCAGTTACCCTCATCAACTCGTGCCCACGATGCTTCCATGAACTACAACATGATAATAAACTATCATATGCTCAAATTTATGACAACACAGCAGTAGGAACTCACCCTCAGATGGAACTATGAACAACGTAGAGCGGATAAAAGTATGACATTTGAGGGCGAAATTCAATTCCCCACTTGGCCCATCTTGCAAGTTGTGCATATGGGCCACCCAATATAAAACATATCCTCTTCCTCACATCACCAAAAAGTCATCCTAAACTGGAGCTTCTCTCCCGACCCAAAAACTAGAACCTCTTTATTGACCCAAATGGTTTTTTTTTTTTCCAAAAAATCCCACTAGGTCCTCCTTGAGGAGCTTATGCTTTTTTGATGATTCGAAAATCGAAATAAAAATATTATTTGCATTTATAGTTGGGACTCATTTAATAGAATTCACTAAAGTATCCCTTAATAATTGATTGAGGAAAAAAGTGAGATCCTCTCCTAATTAATAGTCAAGAGACAACTTAATGAATCCCATAAAGTGAGTTCCAATCATGAGTATATATAACATAACTCAAATCAAAATAAAATCCCATCTCTTTTTTTTAATTAAAAAAATAATAGTATAATGAAAGGAGCACCTGTAAATATTTTTTTTATTTATTAACAATGGAGCACACATGTAAATACATTTAGATTCATAAAGTGCCATGTTTATACTAATATATTAAGGAATTTTCAAGGTCATATATAAAGGAATTTTTGTTGTTTGGTCTGAGGAAAATTTTAATTCTAATGTTTAGTACCTTCTCACCATACAAACTTTTAATTAGAAGGAAGTTATATAAAATTACTTCAAAAAGTAATTCTCATCTGTTCTACTTAATAAGAAAACTAAAATAGATTATCAATCTAATAGTTATGTAATCAATTGAAATTTTTATTATTAAAATAAACTAAAATCAACAAAACAGATTAATCTAGATGCTTAGCTTTTGGGAGGGCAGCTAGTGTATTGCATATCGAACTCAATAGCATCACCCACATAATCTTGTCTAAATCCAAAGTGGGTTGGGTTTAAAGAAAGCATACGGTTATGTGTTTCGGCACAAAAAAAAAAAAAAACGCGAACTGAACCCCAAAATTATAGAGAACCGATTCAGGGGCAGGGGCAATTACGCCATTCCAAGGCGAGGTCATGTCACAAACCGCAGCAAGGGCTTGTAACGATATTTATTGATCACCTACAAGGAGATAGTATTGGCAATGAGAATTGATGCTTACCAAGGAAGCATTTCTGGTGGCGAAGTAATTCGATCCTTTTCAACAGAAGCAGGTCCTTTTCGGGCTCTTCATTTATCTCAGTAACATCAGTCCATTTCACCATTTCTAAGGTGAAACTAGACACAACCATATATACACATCAATGCTATTTTCCATCATCGTTCTAGAAAAACTACTGTATTAGATTGAGCTCCATAAAATTCAACAACCCTTGGCAGAAAATATTCCTACATATTTGCATCAAGAACAACATTTTATTTTGCATAACTTCATCGATTCAAGCTAGTGTCTAGTAACGAGCTAAGACTTGAGTCAGTAATAACTTCGCTTCGTATCTGCAGCAAAGAAACTCCTGCCTGATGAATTTAAAAAATTATATAAATAAATAGCGGGGCAAAGTCACATGCAGGATCCTGAAGTATCATCCAAGCACCAAAAAACGGCAGGAAAATTCCGCGACTATGAAATCTTAGCAGTCTTAGTGCACGATGGAGCTGAAACTACTGATTGCTGTGACTGGGATTGACAAGACTAACGCAAACCAAATTGAGAAGGCATGATTACGAACAAGTTTCATCGCCAGTTTAACAATCGCTAGGACAATCAAAGTGCATTTACTCGCGGGGTACCCCAAGCATATGTTACAGACTACCATATCAGAATCAGCAATCTTGCACACAACCACTGAACTATACTTTTGTTATACTCTTCTTTCCTTTGGCTACGGCGTGGGGAACTGGAAGGGATCCATCAACTGGGAAAAGATCATGGTTGTCCATTCATTCATTCATTCAAAAATGAAATCTTGTTCTGTTTAAATCACATGCAGCCCTTTCTCTAACAAAAACCAAACAATCATGGTTTTAAATTGTCACTGGTTGCATTGCAATTGCTGAAATTGCAAAAAAATTGTTTCTGATGCAGAGACCGTCACAACAGAAATACTACAGCTGTAACTGCAGTTACTCACCAAAATTTAAGACCAAGTAAACAGGTAAAACATAGTTTAATTTATCACATATGCACATGTATTTACCCGCGTAATTCAGCTAAACAATGACGCTTTCACTCTCAGCTCACGATACAAGTCCCAATAAATAACCAATTTACGAAAACAACTAACTACCTTCCCTCAAGTTTCCTTAACCGCGTGTTAAACAGCGTTTCATAGAACCCGCCATCATCACCCTTCAACATGAGATGCAAAGGGAGTGACAACCCATGCTGAATTAACACCCTATGCCTGGGCTTGATCCTCCCTTCCAAGCTAAACGAAAAATACTGCGGAAATCTCTTCAACTCCGCAACGTCCCCATTCATCTCCTTCAAGAAGTACTCAACCTTCGGCCTCAAATTATTCTCTATGCTAAACGTTAACAACCCAGGGGACCTCACAACCATGTAACTAACCTCCAATTGAGTTAGGCCCAAACTCTTCAAAAACTCGATCTTCGGCACGAAGGTTCCCTCCACGCTCGAAACCAGAAGCACCGTGTTCTGGCACGTGAGGGAATTCGATCCGGTGAACCCTAATTCCCTCAGGAAACAAAGCGTTGGCCTCAATTGATTCTGCACGCTGCAGAGCAAGAGCCTCGGGCACCGCGAGATGGATTTTCTTACGTCCGGGTAAGGGATTCCGACCTCGTTGAGGAGGAAATCCAGGATTGGGTACAGATCGGTGTTGGGGTCGCGGTTGAGGAGCTCAGGGAGCATGTCGAGGATTCGGCCCATGGAGGAACGGTGGATACCCATGGAGGAGAGGCATTGTTCGACGGATCTGAGGGTGGAGAGAGGGGTGGATCGGAGGTTAGGGTTTACTCGGAAGACCTTCTGGGGGTTCACGTTGAGTTTCTGTAGGTAGAGGACTTTTTCCCGGAAAATGAGGCCGCGGTCGGAGGAGGAGGAAGGAGGGGTGTTTGTTTCCCGGGAAAATTGGGGTCTGAGTTGGGAAGGGGCGTTTTGGTTTCTGAGGGTGAAATTAGGGCTTTCGAAGGGTTTTGGGATTGGGTTGGTGACAGGGCTCTGAGGGGAGAGGAATTTAAGGGAGAGTTCGATTGTCATCATGTTGATGACGATGGTGGCATCAACGGCGCCGTTTGTTTTTATATTGGAGGGATCTACACGGCATTGCGTTTCCTTGATTGAACGACGGGACGTTTTAATGTGCTGTCTTGCGGTTCCTCAACAGCACGGATGGCAATGGGTATATGTAGGGCAGAGACATGCCCTCTGTCTCATTTAGGATTTTGCCTCCCATTTTTGTCCCCATTCTTTGTTTTCCATGGGTATTTGGATCTTTGTAGATATTCGCAAGTTTTTATAAAGAAATAAAAAAATAAAGAAAATAATTTTAAGCTTAATAAAGTATTCATAAATATTTATAATTCATATTATTATCCAATATAATATATTATAATTAAATTAAAAATAAAATATATAATTATAAATATATTATAAAACAATAAAAATATTTAAATCACAATTTATAAATATTCAAATTACAAACTTAAATTTCCAAATTCCAAAATCAATTAGTAAATTTCTTAATAATGTGCAAGTCAAAGAGAAACATAAGTAATAAGATCATATATTTGGTTATTATAAGATATATATATATATATATAAAAGAGGATATTTTTATAATTTCATATTTAAGCAAAGATTTTGTGGGTCTCCATAGGGCGGGGACCTCATCCCCCGCTCCGGCCCCATTAGCTAAATGGGGACATCCACCGTTCCCATGGGGACCAAATCTATCTCCATACCCATCTCTGTTGCGGGTAATTCCCGTAGGTACCCACTTTTATGGATATTTTTGCCATCCTTACTCAACAGTGAGCTTTGTTTGTATGATATTCCTTTTTTCCCCCATTGGGGGTAAGGATTCCAAGGATCGAACTTGAGATGTGGTTCCAACTAGACAACTACTTGACAGCTAGTATGTTAAAAAAGGAAAAAAAGAAAATCTACACCACAGATATCTTTAATATATCAAATAGTTACATGACATGCATAATTGTTAGGTTCGACATGATAGGAAGTTTAAGTTGTAGTTTAAAATTAATGATTGTGGTTACTATTAATATTTAAAGCGATAGCAATTCGAAAAAAAAAAACATAAAACAAAAATCTAATACATTGGTTTTTAATTTCTGTGTCCATAAAAAAAAAGTCCTAGCCCTCTTCTTCCTTAATCTCCACCACAAGTTAGCCCTAGATTGTTGCCCATTCTACCACAAGCCAGACTCATTTTTTCCGTCCATGAGCCACCCTTCGTCTTCTTCGCTTTCTAATTGTGAAAAGATCATCTCCTTCCTTATCTTTGTGGGTCATTTCTCTCCATGAACTTTTTCTGCTCCATACCCACCTTTGCAAAACACCATTAACGCCCCTAGAGGTCCTTGTAAAGGTTGCTATGGCGAAGGAGAGGGAGGTGATGGCAATCTTCTCCATGTCGCTGAAGTAGCAATGGAGGCCATCGAAGCAACCATGACTGATAAGGTCGACGGTGAAGATGGCATCCCTCCGGTGGCGAAGTTGATGCAGATTGTAATATCCTCTCAAGTACAATACTATATTTAAGTTATAGTACCACACTCAAGATTTGTTACTGTTAATTAAGCGGACTTTATTTCACAGTAACTTCAGCCATCTTCGAAATCTTTCGAGCTATCTGGAGATAACACGGAAATAGGAGTGAGAATTTTAAATTCTCAATAGGATTCTTTAAACTATCACACATAGTGGTATCATTATTATTTCCAGCTGTTTTGGTTTATTATGAAGAAGGTGATCATGCAAAATAAATTGTTCAATTTTATAGTTTGAAAATATATTGTCCAAAGCAAAGTTTCTTTTATTCATACACTTAAGATATAAGAGTTATTATAAAATAAATTTACAATTCATAACCTAAATAATAGTTGCAGTATATTCAAATATAATAATTTCAATATAATGAAGAAATAGAACAAATCATGCATATGCAAATACGTTCACTTGAGTTCACGCAAAATGCATTTGTGTTTTTTTAACTTTCTTTGACTTCCTTTCCTTGGCACACCTAGGCATACGTATCGCCGTCTCTAGGGTGCTTGCATATGTTTTAATCTTTAGTCTTTACTGCCCTTGAGTAGTCTGATCTAGGAGTGAGCTCAGCTCGTGACTGTCATCACACAATACTGACCCACAAAGGGACCTACATGCCTCTAGGTCGGAGGGACTCAGTTGGCCAACTGCCTCCAATATAGAAGGACCCAAAAGTTTTAGCTGCATTCACAGAGAGGGATCTAATGTGCAACTGCCTCTGAGTGAAGGGACCCACATCTTTATCTTTTAACTGCCTTCACCTGGACGGACCCAAATAACTACCTCTAAGTGAAGGGATCTCATATATTCTTCCTTCATTCATATGCAAATATGCATACTCTCATAAAAATAATTCATGATCATATCACCATAACATATTCATAATTGTATAGCTGTTCATATCATAAATTTCTCATAAAATAAACACTCATAGTTTCATAGACTTCTGCCAAAAATTCGACAGTATAACAGATCGAGTCTGCTTTTTCATAAATAGTACCAGTACTCAGGCAATCAATTATCCAGAAAAATTACAACAATACATTCACATATCAATATCAATCTCATAGAAATAATAGTTGCACTTGAATTTTAGTTGCTGTCTATTTATCTTCACTCTATCCAATTTTTGTAAATATGCCATAATTTTTATTTAATTCATTTAGACCTAAATTTTGGATATGTTGGGATATTGTGTGTCTATTTTCTAACCTCTTTGTGCTTTCTCATTCTAACTTCAATTCTAACTCAAACTTTTACGTTAAACCAACCATACACCACCAGCTACACCAAAAATATCATCAAAGAAATGAAGAAAATTAAAACTTCGTACAGCCACAATTTATGAAAATTAAGAGCAGGATGGAATCCTACCCTTATTTTGATGCAAAACTAACTAGTCTTGAGTTCTAGTGAAAGATATGGGCACAAAAGACTTGAGGGAGGCTAAAAATGAAAGAAGAAGATGAAGAAGATGAAGAGAAGAAGGAGAGAAGCCTACTGCAAGAGGGAGGACAAAATTCTGCTGAAGGAAAAGGAAAGAAAAATCTTATAAAAGCTTTAATGAGTTAGTTGGAGAATTGTGTTTTAATTGGTTATAAGCTTTGTGGTCAATATTTAGCCAAGCCTCTTCATTTGGTGGCTCTCCTTATGCCACCCATAGGTGAGTATGTGGCTGAATATTCAGCCATAGAATCATAGAATTTAGGTGTGTAATTCTATTGATTGGGTTCTGACAGTTTGAAATACCAAATCTTTATCTATTTCCTTCAAACAGGCAAAATATTACTAAATAGTTTTATAAAAGTTTCTATATGTCTATTTTAATTCTTCTTAATCCTAACATCTCTAATTAACTTCTAATCAACTTCTAGTTAATATTTAATTAACTTTACAAGCTCAATAAAATCGAATAAATCGATTAACGGTGTAACTTAAATGTTTTATAAATTTAGGACATTTTGTTTTCTGTTTTCCATGGCTAATGATATTTTTGTAATTTTAAAGATGTCTAGGACATCCCACGTCATTTCACATGTGGACACTTTCGTGGACCAATTGGCCAAGAATTGGGTTTCTATATTTCCGCTATGTGGTTCTGCTTCGTTTAAAACTTTATTCTGCTAATTCAATTGATATAAAGACTTAAATATCATTTTAAAAAATGTTCAGGGGTAAGGCTGTAAATAATAAAAGTTTGCCCAATAACGTGTTCATTATTTCCTATAATGTTATATGGGGATGTTACACACTACCCTTCTTAAAAAAAATTTTACCCTCAAAATTCCTTTATTCCTAGAAAGTTAGCTGAATGCCGCAAATCTCTATATATATTGAACTTCATATTAAGATGATCAGGCTCAATATGTAGTCAAGTGCGATAGAGAAAGCATAACACAAAACAAAGCTGCAATGCATACATATTTATGTCCTTTTCATGTAAGGACCTAAAGTACAATCTTTCTAAACTTTCAGAGTATGCCTCCTTGGAAGCATAATCAGCCCATTGCAGGTTCAGTTAGGACGAATTGCTTTGATACCATTAATTGTAACACCTTCCCAAGTATAGTACTATGCTTAAGTCATAGCACCACACTCAAAAGTTATTATTGCTACTTGAGCGGACCTTATTTCACAGCAACTTCAGCCATCCTTGAAACTTTTCAAGCTATCTGGAGATAACACGGAAATAGGAGTGAGAATTTTAAATTCTTAGTAGGATCCTCTAAACTATCACACGTAGTGCCATCGTTATTATCT
The DNA here is from genome assembly GCA_031439595.1 of Pterocarpus santalinus. Taxonomy (NCBI): domain Eukaryota; kingdom Viridiplantae; phylum Streptophyta; class Magnoliopsida; order Fabales; family Fabaceae; genus Pterocarpus; species Pterocarpus santalinus. Next base: position 20,055,678 of record CM062531.1, read on the forward strand.
CCAGCTTCTTCGGTTTATTATGAAGAATGTGATCATGCCAAATAAATTGTTCAATTTTATAGTTTGAAAATATATTATCCGAAATAGAGTTTCTTTTATTCATACACTTAAGATATAAGAGTTATTATAAAATAAATTTACAATTCATAACTTAAATAGTAGTTGCAGTATATTCAAATATAATAATTCCAATATAATGAAGAAATAGAATAGATCATGTATATACAAATACGTTCACTTGAGTTCATGCAAAATGCACTTGTGTTTCTTTAATTTTCTTTAACTTCCTTTCCTTGGCATACCTAGGCGTTACATATCATCATCCTTAGGTTGCTTGCATATGTTTTAATCTTTAGTCTTTACTGCCCTTCGGTAGTCTGATTTAGGAATAAGCTTAGCTTGTGACCGTCGTCACACAGTACTAACCCGCAAGGGGACCCACATGCCTCTAAGTCAGAGGGACTCAGTTGGCCAACTGCCTCCAACATAGAGGGACCCAAAAGTTTTAGCTGCCTTTACAGAGAGGGACCCAATGTGCAACTGCCTCCGAGTGAAAGGACTCACATCTTTATCTTTTAACTGCCTTCACCTGGATGGACCCAAATAACTATATCTAAGTGAAGGGATCTTATATATTCTTCTTTTATTCATATACAAATATGCATGCTCTCATAAGAATAATTCATGATCATATCACTATAACATATTCATAATTATATAATTGTTTATGTCATAAATTTCTCGCAAAATAAACACTCATGGTTTGATAGACTTCTGCTGAAAATTAGGTAGTATAACGAATCGAGTCTGTTTCCTAGTGAATAGTGCCAGTACTCAGACAATCAATTATCTAGAAAAATCATAACAATGCATTCACATATCAATATCAATCTCATATAAATAATAGTTGCACTTGAATTTTAGTTGTTGCCTATTTACCTTCAATCTACCCGATTTTTGTAAAATAAGTTATAATTTCTATTTAATTTATTTAGACCTAAATTTTGGATATGTTGGGATGTTGTGTGTCTATTTTCAAACCTCTTTGTGCTTTCTCATTCTAACTTCAATTCTAACTCAAAATTTATGTTAAACCAACCATACACCATCAGCTACACTAAAAATATCATCAAAGAAATGAAAAAGATTAAAACTTCATATAGCCACAATTTATGAAAATTAAGAACAAGATGGAATCCTACCTTTATTTTGATGCAAAGCTCACTAGTCTTGAGTTCTAGTGAAAGATATGGGTATAAGAGACTTGAAGGAGGCTAAAAATAACAGAAGGAGATGAAGATGAAGAGAAGAAGGAGAGAAGACTGCTGGAAGAGGAAGGACGAAATTTTGTTGAAGGAAAAGGAAAGAAAAATCTTATAAGAGCTTTAATGAGGTAGTTGGAGAATTGTGTTTTAATTGTTTGTAAGCTTTGTGATCAATATCTAGCCAAGCCTCTTCATTTGGTGGCTCTTCTTGCGCCACCCATAGGGGAGTATGTGCTGAATATTCAGCCATAGAATCATAGAATTTGGGTGCGTAATTCTATTGATTAGGTTTTGACAATTCGAAATACCAGGTCTTTACCGATTTCCTTCAAACTAGCAAAACATTAATAAATAGTTTTGTAAGAGTTTCTATATGTCTATTTTAATTCTTCTTAATCCTAATCTCTCTAATTAACTTCTAATCAACTCCTAGTTAACCTTTAATTAACTTTACAAACTCAATAAAATCGAATAAATCGATTAACGATGTAACTTAAATATTTTGCAAATTTAGGGCCTTCTGTTTTTTGTTTTCCATGACTAATAGCATTTTTGTAATTTTAAAAAAGTCTAGGGCATCCCACGTTATTTCACATATGGACACCTTCGTAGCCCAATTGGCCAAGAATTGGGTTTCTACATTTCCACTACGTGATTTTGCTTCGTTTAAAATCTTATTCTGCTAATTCAATTAATATAAGGACCTAAATATCATTTTTAAAAATGTTTAGGGGCAAGACTATAAATAATAAAAGTTTACCCAAGGACGTTTTCATTATTTTCTATAATGTTATATGGGGATGTTATATAAATCTTCTGAAAGAGCCAGCCGTGTGTTGAAGCTATAGCTATGGGTAATAAAGATAGTGGCATTGACCTCGTCGGGGTGGAGGTTGAGCAGGAGGAAGCTCCGAGTGAAGATCTTGCTACTGTGGGTGTTGAAGTAGAATTTTGTGTTGCGCACCCCTTGGGGAAAGTAGTTCTCCTCTTCAAGCATATGGCCCCACAGGTTGCAAATTAGAAATCATAGAAATCATTGTGCCAAAGATAAAGATTGTTTCATATTGTCACTTTATTCAACAATTATTACTTGTTTTCTTTATTTTTTTCCTCGTTTGTTTTAGCTAACAACTAAGAATATAGTAACAAGTTCAGTTTCAATTAGTGTAAGGTAAGGTTGGGAAATGGAAACATGGTGTTATGCGGCAACACATATCTCAATGTTTGCTACTTGCTAGCTAGATGGGTTTTGATTTTACAGACAAAAGAGTAGATAGATGGTTTTTTACCTCCTGCTAGTTTAAATTCATTGGGCTAAAACCATCATTGTCCCGAAGAATGAAAGGGCTAGCAACTTTTGGAATGAAATTCCTCTCAAATGGGTAGTGAGTAATAAATAATGCTTGACCAAAAAAAAGTATTTGTCCTTAAATTTTGGGAAATTAAAATCATGATATATTTTAAATTAAATTAAGAGTGAAAACCAACAAAAGTGTTGAGGTAATGGTAGAGATATACTACGGTTTAGAGAAGATCTCGGTTCGATTTCTAAATACAACACTAGTTAGGAGAGCAAGCTTGACTACGCTTGAAGTGTTTTAGTCTCCTTCCTTAATAATAGGAAGATGGATATCCTTGAGAAACCAAAAAATAAATTAGAAATAAATATATATTTTTATTAACCTATTTTAGGTACAAACTTACTAAACAAGTTAAGGATAAAGAGAAGGGACTAGGAGCTAGAGGTTTGGTTAAGATATCAGCCACTTGATTGGCTGTGGAGATTGGCAAAAGATGAATGACATCAGATAGCAATTTGTCTTTGATCACATGGCAGTCAATCTCTATATGTTTAGTTCACTCATGAAATGTGGGATTTGCAGCAATATGTAGTAATGACTGATTGTCATAGTAGATGGTAATTGGCTTGGTGGGTCAAAATCGCTGCCCTTAACTGATCGCCCAAAGAGAATGTAATATAATTTAATTATATAAATAAAGTATTTTATAAATGAAGTAATACAATTATTTTATCCAAACCAAAAATTTAAAAAATGAAAGAAGTTAAATTAAAGCATTTAAGTTTTTTTATCTTTTAAATTTCCTTAAATTTGAAAATACTCGGTCAAAACACACTATACAAGTTTTTTACATTGATAGTGTGACAAAATTGAATTCTTATCGATATACAAGTGGAGATCATTTGGTTTATACATCTTTCTGATCGATTTGTTTCTTTCTTAGAGATGTAGAGGGCTCTTCAAGCTCCTCTTTTGGGAGTTATGCTAGTTATCTTGGCTCAAGTACCAAAGCAGATATTTCCAATTCCGGGCAAGAAAATGGTGTTCCTAGTGACTTGAGCAGTTCTGCTCCTGTGAGACAACAATTAAGTGCGCAGTTTCCATACCTGCCATAAAATTTTAATTTACTGGATGATATGAAGTTTCAATCGGTTGTAGAGATGAACCTGCATGAAAACCATGTAGATTACAATGTGAGTGGAGGCTTTGAAGCACGTAGGTCTGGTTATGACTCTAACCACCGGGGATGGACATACACATCGGGGCCTTGTGCTGTTACTATGTTTGATGACCATTTGTATGCTCAGGCAAGTCTTCCTCAGGTGCACTTTGGCTTCACTTAGAAGCACCATTTTTTCTGTTTTTGTTTTTTCGCATGCTTGTTGCATGACTTCCTTATGAATTGTTGCTCCCTTTGAGAGCCTAGTGATATTGTGAATTACTTACAATAGACAGGCATAAATAGTAATGCCTACCATGAAAAAGGGTGTTTTTTTGTACATTTTTCAGCCCACAACCTCTATATACATATACATATACATATATGACATCTATTTATTTGTTATAAAATTTTTAAAATAAATTAAGTTACGTTCTGAGTGGTAAATACTTAGCATTTATCAGTGCTAAATTTATAGATTCAGTCATAGCTATTTTTTCAATTGTACTTTTTTTTTTAAAAATCTAAATTGATCTTCATGATAAACATGTTCTCAATTTTTACATAGCTACAAGAACATGACTTGGAAGGCTGTTTGCGGTTCAATTAAATCGGTCCCAAAGGCCCAAAAAGAAAAATCTCCAAACAATGAGATTCATTTTGTTTGGGTTGAATAAGTTGGGTTAATCGACCGAAAAAAAAATGTTGTGTTTTATTTAGGAAACTAAACCAGATTCAAATTTTGGCTGAAATTCACATAAAACAACAAAACGATAATTTAAAAGTTCATCAAACTAAACTATTTATCATTTTTTCATACAACCTTACAAATTTGAAATCTAAACTAATTATTAAAAGCTTTGACAACATCCAATACTATCAATTTATGTATACAATAAAAGGTTTCAGGAAAAAAAGACTATTATCCACGGGCTTTGTGCTAATTAAAAGAATAAATAGCTAATTAGACATCTAACATGTGACGGAGGGATATGATAAAGATATAAACATAAACTTAATATTAAAATGCTATAAATAAAAAAAGCTTTTTGGTACGAAAGGATTTTTGACAAATTTGTACGAATGGGTGTTTCATTATTTTCTATCAAATGGTTTAGTTTTACTTTTATTTTTAATTAAAAATTGTGAAATTAAAATGCAATAAAAAATAACGTGAATTTGTAATTGCTGTTTTTCATTTTTTTTCTTTTTGGTCAGGGGATTTGTAATTGCTTAGTACTGTGCTTTTCCCACCAAATAGCAGTGTTGTATAAATAATTGTTGAACCCCATTGATCATATGCAATGCAAATTATTCTTCTAGATCCATAATTGTTGGACAACGATTCAATTAAGCTGATTTTTTTTCACGGTTTTTCCTTAAAACCTTAGTGAATCATACTTCTTCAAACCTCTGTTCTAACTATTAGTTTCTTTCGCAAGGAATCGCCCAGAAGATTCCTTCCATATTATTATCTAATTTTTGGTTGAGCAACCTCGAATTATATAATTCCTACATGCCCCAATCCACCATGCAGATAATTGTCATTCTTATCCAAATAGTGTGGGTTCAATGTTCATATCTGGGGCACTAAGCCCTCATTTAGATGTAGGTCAATTGAGATTAATGATGGTATCAATTAACATTGACGACAAAATCAATCAAATTAAATGCAGATTCGAGTAATCGACAAAGAATATTCTCTCGCTTTCTGTTATATTTTATAGATGGGGCTTCTTAAGAGAGAGGCCAAACTGTAGATTGTTAAGGCAACCTTGCTGATGTTGGACCTAGCTATAGAGTCCATATATTTAGTCTAATACACTTTTTACTAAAATTTTAACCCAATTTATATTGATATTAATATTTTAAGGTTAATTATCAGCGTCATTCAGTAGAAATTTTAAATTATTCAAATGTTATAAATTTTATGAATTTTTATAATACTATCTCACCAATAATAAATTAATACCAATAAGGGTGTTGGTATAATAATAAATATATACTACGACTCTAGACAAGATACCAATTGAGAAGTAAGTTTAATTACGTTCGAAAGGGATTAATCTCCTTTCCTAATAATGAGGAGGGAGGATATCTTGACAAATCAAAAAAAGAACCCAATAATAAATTAATCATACATGTTCTCTTTATAAATGACTCTTTATAAATGACTGTATAAAAAAGTTTCAGAAAATAACACCACTTCTAATTGAAATGCCATATAAAATGAAAATAAATGTTCCTGATGTGGGACCTTTGTGTTGCTAGGAGTAAAAAATTTAAAAATCATTAATACAACATGGTCTTTTTTATTGTAATACTTCCTTTTTTTGATAATTGAATCATGACTCGACACTCGCAAAGAGTGGAGCAATTATTATATCACAATGCCTCAACAAGGATGAGGTTCTTACATAATATTACGTAAAAACCTTCAATGATCTCAAAGAGCACTAAACAAATCCTAACATCACAATCCATGCTCTCAAACAAAACATCACATACATCACTATGTCACTGGCCATAATTTAATACACTTTTGCTTTCTTACGACCCTTCTTGCCCCTCGTCTTCACAGATTTGTGATCCTCATCTTTAGTTTCATGGACTTCAGCCAATGCATTGATCACTTCCTCCTCATTCTCGGCATATAACCCAAGACTTTCTTGTGGTACTTCCTTATTAACAAAATCCACTTTCTTTGTTATTTAAGCCTTAATCCATTAACATTGTCATTGTCCAAACATATCCACCAGTTTTTATGCAGTAAAAAATATTATTTAAACCATAATCCAGTCCGTGAATCACTATACATGCATAATCCAGTGACTTTGAGAAAGGCATTCCCAATATTAAAGTTGTTGAACGTGATCTCCGAAGTGACATTTCCTTGACTACCTTCACCTCCTAGTAAAATCTTTAGCTTAAATTATTGTTGAGACAGGTAGAAGGCATGGACAGAAACACCAGCACTAGATTCAAGCAGGTTCCACCCAGCTATCTCAAGTGCCTAAGATGATAGTGCAAAAACAATTGTTTGACATTCTTTAAACATAAAATAACAACAATTAAAGTAAAAAATTAATAATATATAATTAAAACATAAAAGTTAGCAAATCATAAATTACATCTATCAAGAACTTGGACTTCTCATTATTGTACTGTATTCACCGTGGGCAAGCATATGCAACGAATATATAAGTTCCTGACAATGCAATAATTAATATCAGGTATATTCTTACAATATTTAAGCAAAAATTCAATTAAAAAAAAGTTGGGCACGACAGTGATCAGTTAATTTAAATGTATTTAATATATTCAATATTAACTATATTCGATATAATAATTGGATGTTTGGATTTGATTATAGGATATAAGTTAAATAAAGAATAATGAAATTCATATAAAACACAAATATATAAAATAAAGAAAAGAATAATTATAAGAATAAAAGGTCTGAATTGGAGTCACCATCATTACATATATTATTTCCTATTGAGCGTATAGCGTATAAAACAACTTCTCGGCAACGCGTATTATTAAACCTTCCATATTATATTAGACAAGAACTGAAAATATTAGTGGCATCTAAAAAGAAATCATAGTGAAATAAAAATATATTGATATCATACCTGAAAAGAGGATGCACATGAAATTCGTGCACAAACTGCATCTATGATGGTACAATCATAGCCATGACCGATTCAAACAAAGAAATAAAAATAAGGGATATCCCAATCTCATCGTATTTTCTTCATTCAGCAAATGCTGTCTTGGTGAACCATTCCCATATGTGGAGAATATATTTGGAAGGTATTGGATATAGCAGAAGGCCGAGCAAGAGTCCATGTAAGAATAGTTGTAGGTATCAGGGCCAGGATTGAAAATGAAAATGTGAAGAGGAAGTGCAGAGAAAAATCAGAGAGAAGTGTTGAGGAAATGCATTTGATCTGTATTGAATCAATCACACTGATACATATGTTATAACAGTATTTATACATTCAAGCTTACACTGATAGAATAACTACCATCCTAACTAACTCTCTAACAGATAACATTCTGTTATTCAACTATCCACATGTGGGAAATTGGGTTTCATAAAAGAGAACATGTCTACTCAAGATCACTTTTCCAATGAGGGAGAGGCATTTATAGCCTGTGTGGTTAGTACCATAGCCAAGAAAAACCCAAAGAACTGATTTAAAATCTAGTTTGTGTTTGTTGTAGGGCCTGGTGAAGGGAAAGCATAGGCAACCAAACAGTCTAAAGGATTCATAAGCAGGCTTCCTACCAAACAGTTTTTCAGTGGGTGAAGGATTATTAAGCACTGGTGATGGTAATGAATTGATCAGAATTCCTCTCCTCAAAAGGATAAGGGAAGAGAAGCACCAGCTAGAAGAGTCAACCCAATCTCAACCACATGTCTATGCTTCCTTTCGGCAGTTCCATTCTGCTAGTGGATATGAGGGCAAGAAAACTTGTGAACAATACCACTGGCCTACAAATGCTTAGATAAACTCTCAGATTCCGTAGCATTATGACTTTGTAAACATTTAATTTTGGAACCAAGTTGCAATTTACCCATGCGTTGGAAATTCAAAAATGCAGAATGTAATTGAGACTTAGATTTCAAGAAGTAAATCCAAGTATATCGTGAGAAGGCATCAATGAAATGGACATAATATTTTGCATCACATGAGGAAGACAAGGGAGGAGGCCCCCATATGTCACTAAAAACAAGTTCTAAAGGACTGCTATATACAGTGGTAGACTCAGGAAAATGCAATTGGTGAAACATGCCCATACAACATGACTCACACAAGAATTTATCAACTGCAAAGGGAAGATTACAACACTTTAGGACTCTTGACACTATGGTAGGTGCTGGGTGGCCTAGCTGCGAGCGCCAAAGCCTGAATCTTGCATCCTTTGGTGTAGGAGATAGAAGAGCACTTGGACTTGATGAAACATCAGGGGAGAAGTGATCAAATTTGCAGGCCGTTGTTAATTGTCCTTTGAAGAAGGATCTCCTTGGTAAATTGACATTTAACAAACAATATTCAGAATGAAACTCAAAGAAGACTTATTGTCTCTTGCAAACTGAGAAACACGGATTAAATTCTTAGTTAAGTGAGGTACATGAAGTAAATTATTGATACTAAAGGAATGAGAGTTAGACTGAAAAATTGAATTTCCGACATGCTGAATATGCAAACTTGATCCATTGCCCACCATAACCTTTCCTGAGTCAGTGTAGTCATCTCGATTCATGAGATTCAGAGGGTCAGGAGTCAAATGACGTGTTGCCCCTTAGGGTACCAATTAGGATCATGCACCGTAGCTGGAGTTGCTAACACATTACTAACAGAAAGATTAGCACGTGGTCATGGTGTGCCTCAATAAAATTGAGCATCATTCCCAGCATTTGGATTGATATTTGGATCAAAATGATACTAATGAGAAACAGCAATGTGATCTTGCTTACCACAAACTTGGCATATAGGTCGTTGGGAGTAAGATCTACCTTCTGTTCCATGTCTGTCTCCATGACCACGAAAATTTTGACCACTGGAATTAGGAGCAAACTTTTGATCTTGAGGACCTCTCTGATGAAACGTCTGGGGTTGCTGTGACTGTTGAGCAAGATTAGCTTGAATGATACCATCACTCTTCTAGAACTTTTCCAACATTTCTTCCTGACCCATCAACATGGCTTCAAGTTTACCTATTGAAAGTTTACCTACTGAAACTAGTGTGGCTCTTGTATTCATAGAAGTGAGAAATGACACATATTCCTCAATTAATCCACTAAGAATAGCCTCAACATGATCTGAATCACTCATTGGAGCTCCAACCGAGATTAATACATCAATAGTTTTCTTTATCTCAAGCAAATAATCAATCGCAGGCCGTACCTTCTTTTTTGATGTTTCCAAGCTTGTTCTTCAATTGTCTTACTTTGGCCTTGATCTGAGAAGCAAAAGAACATTTCTAACCTTGACCAAATTTGATGAGAGAGATCACACCCTACCATGTGCGTGGTGAACTGATTTGTCATGGAAGCTAGCAACCAAGATTTTAGAAGTGCATCTTGCCTTTTCCAACTATGATATTCAGAATTCACCAAGCCATTTTTTGTGAACAATTTCAGAAACAAATTTCAATGTTCTCACCTGTGAGATGTTAAAGCATATCGTATCCTTTAACTGTGGCTTCCACTTGTTTCTTCCATGGCAAGTAATTTTCTTCACCAAGCTTCAATGCGACAGGATTCAAAAAATTCTGAAACGTGGTTTGAGAAGAGGAATTCTGTGAAGTTGCAAACTTTCAGAGGCCATAATCGATCTGAGCTCTGATACCATGTAGGTGTTAGGGCCAGGCTCGAAAATGAAAATGTGAAGAGAAAGTGCAGAGAAAAATTATAGAGAATTGTTGAGGAAATGCATTTGATGTCAATTGAATCAATCACACTGATACACGTGTTATAGATACACTCAAGCTTACACTGATATAACAACTACCATCCTAACTAACTCTCTAATAGATAATAGATTTTGTCACTACTAGAAATTCATTAAAAATTGACGGATTTTATCGACAGCTATAATCCATTAGTATTTTCGACGGATAATTCATCAGTAAAAATAAACAAATCGTTGACATGAAATTTTATCAATAGTTTAAATTTTTCTTAGTAAAACTATTGATAAATGTTTGCACCTAATAGCACAAAACCATTACCAACGAAAAAACTATTGATAAGTAGTTATGTTTTCTCTTTTAATTAATTCAAAAACTTAATAAATTACTGATGAAAAATTTAGTAGTAATTTCGATAAAATAAATATCAATTAATTTTTTTCTTTTATTACCAGTAAAACTTCTGTCATTAGTTGAAATTTAGAATTACCATCAAAGGCTGCTCAGTTTTCATATTATTAACGAAAATTTGTTGGTAATAAGTGATTGATTAAATGAATCGTTGCATTAAATTATTACCGATAGATCGTTGTATTAAATTAGTATCGATAGAAAATCCGTCGGTAATGATGACATAGAACGTTAAAATGCAAACGCCCCCTTCTTCTTTCTTATTGCACTTTATGTTGATAATAATGACACAGAACATTACAGCACGCACTTCTTCTTCCTTATTGCAATGAAGCTTCTCTCTTTACTTTCTCTCTCCCCTCCATTACGGCCCCAGGCCATTTTCTTGCTGTCAAAATTTCCATTTCATTTCATTGCTGAAGACTGCCATTGTGTTCATGGTATGTCAATGAGTATTTTAATCAATTTAATTTTTTTATTTAGTCTTTTTTTATTCCATTTCTTTACTCAGAGTTTTTAGTTTCTAAGTTAATTAATTAACTTAATTTGTTGTATTGATTGTTAAAGATCTCATTTGGAGCATTTGGTGATTGGTGCATTGACTGATTGGAATGAGTTAGGAAGCTTTAGATACGTATATTATACCCATTTTTTAAAATATTTTTCGAAATATTAGAGATTTAAAATTTTTAGGGTAGAATTGTAGGATGGAAGAAGGAGGATGAGATTGCATGATGGGGGAAAGTTTAGAGTTCCTTCCCATTATTTGAATTATATACTGTGGTGTTGTATGTTTGCATGATGTGAAGTAAGGGGATGCGCTCGAGAACAATTTTTAGGATTAACTGATTAATTTGTATGCCTACATGTATTTGTTATTTATGTTTGACGGATAAATAATTTCTGTGGAGGCTCCTAAATTAAGGGGAAATTTTGCCCAAATTTTGTTGATCATTTAAAATATTGTTTGAATTAAATAATTATTATAATGAAATAAATAATTGTTATGTATGTTTTGGGGGATGAATTAATTTTTGTGAAGGATCCTAATTTAGGGGAAGACTCTACCTATATCTTTTTTATTAATGTGTGGTTGTATTGCTCTATAGGTGTATGATATTGTTGAGACACAAAATGTTTACTCCAAATCGAGCATAGGCGTATGATAGATTGCACCCAAGTTTAGGGGGATTAAACCAGAATTTTATGATGGAGTTGAGGAATTCATAATAGCCTATGTTCGAACAGAGTAGTTGACACATGAAGGGACAGTTAGATGTTCTTGTCGTAAATGTAAATATAGGAAATTTTTAGATATAAAGTCTATTAAATATCACTTGTATAAGGATAGGTTTAAGCCTAATTACTGGGTTTGGACTGAACATGGGGAAGCCCTACCACCAGAGAATCAATTTGGTGTCGGTCATGTTGGAAGTAGTTCGATGGGGGGTCCATGTAGGTAACAAAGAGGGTGATAATGTCACTTGGAAAGATAACCTTAGTTGTTATCAAGGAATGATTTTCAATGCTGCTAGCCATGAGTCTCGAACACGGAAAAGGTTCCTAATCCAGATGATTAGAGATTTTATAGTTTGTTAAACATAGTGAATAAACCTTTATAGGAAAAGTGTGTGCATTCACAGTTATCTTTAGCGGTAAGAATGTTGAGTATTAAGTCAGAGGTGAACCAAAGTCAAAGTTCCTTTGATTAGTGGGCTTCATTGGGGGTTAAATGATGAGTGAGATTAGACCATAATCAAAAACTATCCCAAAGAACTTTTACTAAGTCAAAAGGTTTGTTTCTAAGCTTAGGTTACATGAAGTGAAGATTGATTGCTGTTTAAATGAATGTATACTCTATTGGAAAGATGATACTGCCCTAACTCATTGTAAATTCTGTGGAGAGCCTAGGTTTAAAATGAAGAGAGGGGGAAGTGTGACATATAAGGATGCTTCATATAAAAGATTGCACTATCTACCTCTAATCCCTAGACTAAAAAGGTTGTACGCATAAATAAGTTAAGCATCTTACATGAGGTGGCATTATGACAATTGAACAAGTGATAGTGTAATGACACTTTCATCTCATGGTGAAACTTGGCATAATTTGGATGGAACCTATCCTAGTTTTGCATCTGGTCCCTACAATATTAGGTTAGGGCTATGTGTCGATGGTTTTACACCTAACAATCGATTTAGTAAACCATATTCTTATTGTCTTATAGTTGTTACTTCTTATAATCTTCTACCTGAAATGTGTATGAAAGAACCTTACTTGCTCTTAACTTGCATAATCCCTAGTCCTGATAATCCTGTAATATCCAGTTTAAAATAAAATTCTTGTTTAAAATCAAATGTTAATAATAATTGCATTTTATAGAAACAGAGGAATTATATTAATTAGAAAGGAATAAAATTTAAAGTAAAGAGGAGTGTGTAGCCAAAAAAAAAAAAGCCGTGAAGGAACCACGATGCACCATAAGTGATATAGTACACCGTAAACCCCTCTCTTTCTCCATTTCCCTTATCCAGAGCCTTCTCTGATGGCACTTCATTCCTTCCTTTCCTTTGTTTTTTTTATTCCTCTTTTCTTCTCCTGTTACGCTATCTCTCTCTCTCTCTCTCTCTCTCTTGATTTTTCTTCTTTCACTCTTGTGTCTCTGCCTCACCTTGCTAGCTACCATCCATGTTGCCTTCACCTCAGCCCCACCACCGCGGAACTTTTTCCTTACGCACCTCCCTCTCTACATCTCTCTCATCAGTTTTTTCTCTCCGCTCTCTCTCGTGGACGCCCACTTCCTATGAGTGGTTGGGCTCTTGTCTTGCTCATTTTAAATTCAACCCACACCTGGTGAGTTTCCTTCTTCAAAGCTATGAGCTGAATCCATTTTATTATTGTGGTAATTGTAATTGATGGATATTTAGATTTTGTTGGGTCTTGTAAGGATCGAGGGTGAGTGGAGAAATAGTTAAAATTTAGATTGATGGATTATAGTATAACTTGGTTTGAGTATTTTGTTCACTACGGAAGAAATTTGCAGATTTTAAATTTTTATGTTATATAGTTGAATAATTTATAAGTTATTATAGTGCTTATGAAAGTAACTCTTGAATTAATTAGTAAAAGGTAAAGAGGGTAAAGACTAGACTTTAAAACAAATTATGTTTAAATTGAAAATAATTAGTTATGTATGATTTCAGATCCCTCAGGAGATCAGCCCGCAATTTTAGCAGCCTTGAGGATGTAGATTATGTCCTTGACAGTTTGTGAGTGGACAATGCCTCTATGGCATATGGTTTTCTTTATGCAATTAATATTGATTTAGTTTTAGTAAATATTGGCAATTTATTTTATATATTTAGTTGATTATGAATATTCTATTTATAGTTTGACACATTTATCTATTCATGGATATCTATTTTGAATTTGAGGAAATTTTATTAGTATGTAATTATTGAATGTTTCAAAAAGTTTTCTTTTAAAAAAAGATTACATATTTTTATAAATGTTAGGACAAGCTCCGGAATAGTGTTTAAATTATTAAACTGAGTTGTTGAGAACCTTATTTTGAGTTTGGAAACTTTACTTGGGATTTTCATCTTTGGAAACTCTATTGTATATTTATACCTTTATTTTCGAAGTTTTGTTAATATCTATTACTTCAGTTTTTATATACTTTATGGGAGGATTCTCAGTTAATCGGTAGCTAGCGATCGCTGAGGCTAGCCTTAGTACACCTTGGTTCGAACCCAACTAGCAGGGGTGTTGCTAGGTTGGTGTGTGTATGTGTGTCAGGCCTACACATACCGCCGACTTAGTCAAATTTGAAGGGATTAACCCTTATCTGGGAGTTTCTCAGAATTGGAAACCTCCTCGCTTTGGCATTGAGATTTGAGAAATATATTTTCAGGGTCGTGAAACAATATTAATTCTATTTATATTGAGAATTATGGTTTCGAACTATGAAATAATATAAATTTTATATATATGCTTAGTTTTATGTTGATTCCTTAATTACATTTAGCTCGTGATATTCACTCTTTATTTATGTGCAATTTGCTTTATTTCTAGAGCTTGTTCTCATATGTTATAGTCTCATTACTTCTCACTGAATCGGTTGGACTCACCCACTTTCCTTTTCTGTTTCAAATCATAGTGTTACACCTGATTCAGTTCCTCCAGTTTTGTGGAGCACAAACATCTTTTGATAGCCCCTCTACACGTGAGGGCCTTCTGTATACTTTTATTTTGATGTTTTGGATATATCTACCACTTTAGAGTTGCTCCATGATCCACAGACAGGGTCCTACTACTTGATATTCTTTTGGATGGGATATGAGTGTATGAATCTTTCTATTTTGGAAACTATGTCCCATTTGTATTTCTACTATAATGGATACATATACATGTATGAATAGATATGTGTAAATATGTTGTTATTATTAGGAATGAATGTATATATATATATGCAAATTATTTGAGAGTGCTTTGAGAGCCTTAATTCTAGATATATATGCTTGTTGACTATTGGTACAGGTCTGGCTATTACAAGGAAGTTGAAAAACAGGGGAAACTCTGTCCATTTTTCATGAAAAAAATTTGATTTCCTAGGCTTACTGAACGTCTGTTACATTCAAGCGCCAGTCATGGCTTCGAGGTAGGTCGTGACAAATCCGAAGGCCAAGATTAATGACTATCTGTAACCTTTAATTGATGAATTGAATGAGTTATGGTGTGATAGTGTTTTGACTTATGACATCTTAATCAAGCAGAATTTTAGGTTAAGAGCAGCATTGATATGGGCCATCAATGATTTTCTAGCTTACGGGATATTGTCTGGATGGATAACGCAAGGGAAATAAGCGTATTCAATATATATGGATGAAGGATACAAAAGTATTCACTCTAAAGTATGGCAGAAAGAATTCTTGGTTTGACAATCATAGAAAGTTTTTAGATATGGATCATACTTATAGGTGTAGTAGATATGGATTTAGAAAGAATACCATAGAAAGTGAGGAGCTCCTATTAGACTTACTGGTTAGCAAATTTGGGACAAGGTTAGGCGACTTCCAAAGATTAAAGAAGTTGAGAAATTCATTAGATTGCTTGGTTATAGAGTAGAACACAATTGGACCAAACAAAGTATACTCTAAGAACTGCCCTATTGGAAGAATCAATTAGTCCCTCATTGTTTAGATGTGGTACATGTTGAGAAGAATGGTGATAATATTATACACACTGTGATGAATAGTGATCAAATCAAAGACAACGAGAAAGCAAAGATATATTTAGAGGAGTACTGTAGATGCTTTAAGTTAAATTTACAACCCTTAAGAGATGGTTATTGGTGTAAGCCTAAAGCCAGTTACATATTGATCTTTGTGTAGAGACAAGATATGTGTAAGTGGATGCAAGCGTTGAAAATGCTAGATGATTATGCCTCAAAATTAGGTAGGTGTATGAATATTGCACAAGGAAATTTTTTGGCATGAAAAGTCTCGATTGTCATGCATTTATGAAGTGTTTGCTATATGTTACATTGAGAGAACTTCCTGGTCATGTTTGGAAGCCGTTAACTAAGTTGAATGAGTATTTTAGAGATTAGTGTTCTTCAACTCTTAGAGTTGATGATCTTTTGATGATAGAAAAGAATATTTCCATTATTCTTTGTAAGTTAGAGAGGATATTTTCTCTTGGATTGTTTAACTCTATGGAGTACTTGCCTGTACACTTGGCCTATGAAGCAAGGGTATATGGACTTATCCAATATAGGTGGATGTACCCGTTCAAGCCAAAAATAGGAGGATTCGAAAGAATGGTAAAGAATAGAGCTAAAGTAGATAGATCGATATGTCAAGCATACATTTTGAAGGAGACATTTAATTTTTGCTCTTACTACTTTAAGCTACATATCCAATTTAGGAGAACTAGAGTTGGTCAAAATGACGATGTTGGTGAAGGCTCAATCGAACCAACCTTGTCAGTATTCGACCAATCTAGCCATGCTATTGGATGAAGCAAAGACTATTGGTTGACTATGAGTGAATAGAAATTTACACATTTACATATATTGCTAAATTGTGATAAAGTGGAGTCATTCATAAGATAACTAATAAACTATTTTATTATATTCTTTGTTCTATAATTCCTTAAATCCTATATAATAGTAAATTGTGACAACTATCTTCTCTTGTACTTTATCTAATGTTTACAGGTATTTTAAACAACTATACAGTCAACAATCTCTTGAACAATCTCCTGAATGTTTCAAATCATTTATATGTGACAAAGTGATTCCATTTTGTTGTTTATATTTTGTTTTTGTATTATTGTGCAATTGATATTCCAATCTTTATATTTAGGTGCATGATCAGAGGAATGGTGTAACCAATCCCCACTTGTACAATTTATCTTGTGGTTCAAAAACCAGAGCTATGAGTTGGTCAATGTACCATGTCAATAATTACAAGTTTTACACAACTGAATCAGGAAAGGGGAAGAAAATTGACAACACTAGGGTTAATGTTGGGGGGGATACTAGAGATGGAGAAAGTGACCGGCATGGAGTAGTTAATGAAATACTTCAGTTGGAGTACCCTAGTGAATCTCTTAAAAAGGTTATGTTATTCGCTTGTGAATGGTATGATTCAACACATCCCAGGGGAATACATAAATACAATCATAACAAAAATAATTGAGATTAACCACATTTAAATATATGAAAAATTTGATCCATTTATAATTGCCCAAAATACAAGACAAGTTTATTACTTGCTATACTCTAGAAGATGCAAATCTAGCTGGAGGGTGGTAATAAAATGCAAACCAATGGGCAGAGTAGAGCTTGAAGAAGTATCTGAGTAAGCTTACCAAGCCGATAATTCAAATCCTTCTAGGGTTGTTGTTGATATCGACATCCCCTCCAATCTATGTTTCGTCTCAAGAGAAGTTGACATAACTAAACTTTCGAGACAACATTCAATGCGTTAGGCTGATGAGAGTGAGGCCAGCACTACGAATGAGGATGAGACATTCGATGACGATGTTGAAAGTGAGAGTGATGAAGATAGTCCTCAACTTTCTAAACAACGAGGTGCCAATTGTGTTGTGTCTTCATGTAGTTAATATATATCTTATGTTTTCAATTTTGTGCTTATATATTTCGAGATTATAGTTTAATTCTTTGCAATTGTAGTTATACACATATTATGTGTATTAAATATGTTTATTGATTTATATATATTATACAGATCACTTATGGTAGGACGAGGATCTGGTTCCAAATAAGGCAGGGGTAAACTCAGGAAGCATGGTTTATCCCCTCACACTCATGCTCCACCCACCACCTCCATTGCACTCGTGTCTACCATTCCCACTACTTTTACTACCTCTACCCTTTCTAATCATCCTTCACATTCAATATTTGTAGTTTTTAGGGCTTTTTCTATTTTTAAAATTATACTTTGATAGTTTTATTTTATTTTTTTGTTATTGGCAATTTTTATTTTAATTAACAGTGTATATTTTTATATTGTATTATATTTCTATTTATATGGATTTGTGAATAATTAAAATAATAATTTGAAGCATTTAAATACTAATTTCAAATTTTAACAATGTAAACCAACAAAAAAAAATCTTTATGTATTGACAGAATTTCTATCGGTAATTATATATATATATATATATATATATATATATATATTATTTTTATATTATCGACATATAATATGTCGACAATATTATTAATATATAAAAAATGATATAAAATTATCAATGAATATTCTGTTAATAATTATTAAAAAATTCATCAGTTTAATTTCATTAGTGATGGTTTCTGACGCTATTATTATTGATGCTGTTTTAGTTATACTGACAAATTTTTTTCTATCGGTATAATTACATATATTATCAACGGATGAACTTTTCTGTCGGTAATATTCATTTTTTTTAATTGCCAATGCGTATCGTACCGACGAATCCTTTATGTCAATATTTCCATCGGTAAAATGTTTGCCAATGGATTTGGTCGACTTTTCTGTCGATAAATTCGTTGGTAGTTAGCGCATTTCTAGTAGTGTATTATTCAACTATCCACATGTGCACAATTGTCCTTGAGTGTACTGTCCCTTACAATAGTAAACAAACTTAACTGATCAAGCTATCTATTAACAACAAATTTCATTTCTTAGGGACGGATACCTAAATTATGATGCCTATCTCACTTCGACTAATTTCATATTCTGTACTGAACAAATTTGACAACATCAATAGTCCACATAGCTATTCAAAATGTAATCACCAACTGAATCCATGTCTAACTTATTTGCATACAAACACAACCATTGTAACAAGAGGTAACATCATATCACTGAAATAGAGAACAATACCAAGAATCAACAAGGTGCTTCCCTTGAGATCAAAGGGAAACCATGACAATTGAAAGAATAGATGAAAATTAAAAATCTTATTTAGCCTTGCATTAATGCTTATCTCTCCATAGATTGGCAGCTTTTATAATAGGGGTGTAATTTGGTCAAGTTGGGAGGTGCTCGCTGCGTGCCTACGTCGATGTGTTATGCTCAAATCAGATAGCAGTGGTGGAGGCTATGAGGACAAGTGTTGGCAACTGAGGCAAGATTTGTGTGTGGTGGCTAAAGGCAGTGCGTGTTGTGCGAGAAAGAGGAGAGTGAAAGAATAGGGTTTCATGGGGTATTAAATGAAGGTGGTGCAAGTGGAGTTTGGGCTAATAGGTAGGGCAAGAGAAATTGGGCCAAAGACACATAGGTAGAAATGGTGGGATAGTAAAATGTGTATATATCTATGTGGTCTTTGGGTTGAGTCAAGTATCGAGTCTTACACTCCCAGATCTGATACTTGAGCCAAACACTGATCATTTTTAATCTAGTTATGCCCAATTAACTCGATGACTCGAACCAATTTAATCGGTTTGGTTCAGTTTGATCGAGTTGGTCGAGTCGACTCGATCAGCTTACATCCCTACTTCATAATGTTTCAATGTTAACTTAATTACTTGGAAAGCTAAATCGAAAGGTAATGAGATAGAGAAGGACGATGTTGGTCTAAGCTCGACCATATAGTTGCAGCTTTATTTGATTCATTTATTTATTTATGTTATGTTAATTAATATATAATTATTTCAATGTCAATATACAAATTCAATGGCTAGAACATTCTTTTATAGAGAAATGGTTAAAATAAGAAAAAAAAACTTACTATGCATAAAATATATTTGCAAACTTTTCTAGTACAGTGAAAAGTGCCACAATGATTCTGCAAATAGATGATTCATAAAAGATGTGATTCAAATATGTACTAAAGCTTAAATTGACATGTATCTTAATAGGGTACATAAGTAGAATTAACTGCAGCAAGATAACTTCCTCATCTTCCCAATTAAATCAACTTTTGTTGGTATTCCTAACTCATTTTGTAGAAAAAAGGACACATTTGTCCTTTAGCTTCTGATGGTGGGTGATTTTGCATCCCCAAAATCTGTATCATATAAGCTATATAACTAATACAATGCCTGATGTGCTAATGCCACCCAAAATCAAATGAACGAGAAAATGACAAAGCAACATTTACAAATATAAACCATAACATGGACTATCATGCTTGTATGGTGCAATAACAAAGATTTTATCATATAAAAAAATGGCAGATTAATGAACTTGAGAAGTGAGTTAACAGGTGTAAAATGACAAAACTGCATTAGCACTATTTCATATTGAAATGGAAAAGAGAATGCTATTAGAATTGTGTCATTGTAAATATTTAGGATTTTGTTCTTATACAACTAAAAGGCTTCAACTCAACTAAGATGTTTTAAATCCTTCATCTACAATTCTTGTCACCACCTTAAGAGAGCACAATTACACCATCAGGACCTCTTGGTATAATTCTGTTCAGATTTGTATTCCACACATAAAACCAGCAAAAATCTTATTTCCCCTTTGTTGGAAATTTTGTGTGCACTAGCATAAATCAATATTACATTTTAATTTTGGACTCAGATTAATTGGATGTCAAAATAATTAGAGCCAATTGTTTAAACCCAAATTGTTGTGATTGTTGTTGTTATTAGGCTTATTCAGCCCATTAGGCCTAAGCACTGCTTGTTAGGGAATTTGTTGTGCATACTTATGTATGGATGGGTGGTTTGGTCCATCATTTTGTTGATGTAGCGAATGGCCCGGGCTCCTATTGATATATAATGTGCTTGGTTGCCTCACCATGACACACAATGCCTATTGTGAAATAAGAAGAGTTCACTCTTCCAGAATCGTAATTTAGATTTCTCTCTTATCAACATATCAATTCACTAGGCAACCTTTGGATATGGATTTCTCATCTTCAACCTATAACCCTAACACTCAATCTCCTAATTGTTGTAATGATTGTTGTTACACATGTCATATTTAGAGTTAAATTAATCCATGGGATATAGGAATTTTGTATTATTGTTTGTATTGATTCTGACTCAAAATTTCTTCAATTGGTATCAGAGCTAATTTGACTTTTGATTATGACTGCGATTGTATTTTATTATGAGATTGTGTGTTTAAGAAATAAAAAATTGCACAAGTATGAACACCAAAAACTTGATTTGGGATTTTTTTTATTCTAACCTATTAAGCCCAAATTTTCTTGAGGGCTTTTGTTGACCATATTGTTTTGAATCTACTGAGCCAAGTATTGTTTGATTTGATGAAAGATTGAAAGATAAATTGAAGAAAGATATCAGGAACCTTAACCATTCTTTTGTCACAAATTATTCGAAAGCCCTAAAACCAAACCATGGCCAAAATTTGTTCAATTTCCTTAAGGGTTTTCTAAAGCTCCCTTCCGCGAATCTAATGATCGAAAGAGCACATGACTTCATTGAGTATAGTGTGAGAAATCCTTGAAAAATTGCAAGAAATGAATGTGGAAGTTCTTCAGATAAAACCGGAATTTGTAGATCAATTTACATCAAATTTTCTTAGGGCTATTATAGAGCATTGAGTTGTGAATCTAAAGAGACTAAGAACATGAATTTTGATTGAGAATTGCGGGAGAAAAAAAGGTGAAACCTGAGCTATTATTGGTAGGTTTGTTTCTTGCATTTTGGATCACTTTGAAGTCATGAATTCATGCGATTCTTGTTGAAAATGAGTTTCCCTTTCAATCTGGGTGGTTTCCATGTCAAAAATATGCAAAATCAAAGCTTAATGAGCTCAGCCATGGTAGAACCCACGAAGAATCGGATCAACCTGGCTAAAGGAAGATGGCACTATTTGGGGTTGTTTGCAAGCCTACTCGCGAGGCCCAGCACGTGGACCTACCTCCAAATCCCAAAATTTCATCATTTTTTGCCAAAATTAATTTGTAATTAAACTTAATGTATTGGTTGATTTTATTTAATTTTTGGGCACCAAAAATATTTATTTCAAATTTTCAATTTAAATTAGTTAAAAGTACAAAATACTCTCCAAAATTTTGTTCTGGAAATTTTTATGTGTGTTTGTGATGTCACTAGGCACATCATATTGGGCATACTCTCAAAGTTAATGTATTTTGCTTATTGAAATTATTTAGTTCCTCTTATGTGCTTAATATCGTGCATGGTAATTGTAAAATTTGTTGTTGTTGAATTTTGCATAATGTTAATATGAGAATTCCTTTTTGAGGCCTTTTGATGCTGCTGTTGGTATCTTTCATGATTGTAAGCTCGCCTTTTTAGGAACAATTATGATGAATGTTATTTTATGGATAATATTGTGCAATATTGATCTAAGAGCTTCTATTTGAGAAATTCTAAAATATTTTATTTAACTCTTGTATCATGTTTCATGTGTCAAATAATAAATTCTAGTAAATTTTAATTATTTTTTTGGTGTTTGGGAATTATTTATTTTGAATTTCGAGATTTTATAATGTTGAAAATCATGAGACACTCTTTGAATTTCAATTTGGGAAATATTGTGAATATTTGTGGCATTTGTGTGTATGTCATAATTTGTGAACTTTCAGACTTGATATTCTTTGACTATTGGAATAATTTTGGAGTCTCTTTTATAGGCTCCAACACCCTTCATAAGCCACTAGGTGGTTTTGGGTATATCCTTAATGGTTTTGATAAATAACAAACCAAATCTTATGAAAATCTTTTGTAAAGACTAATGGTTTGTGCTAGTATTTTTATCTTAGATAATATAGATCACTCTAAATGCAAATTGATAGAATTAGATCACATAATAATTTATTTCAAACAGATTCCATGCATATCTTTCTTATTTTAAACAATTTCGAAAGGAAACATCACTTCGTGAAAGAATCTGTGCCCTCAATGATCTTATCTCTCATGGAAAGTTGTTAGAAGCATCAGAAACATGTGCCTATATCATCAGAAGGTTATCAAGTCGCCCAAAGGCACACAAGTGGATCAAAAAGATGTTTTGTTCAGAAAGCTTGACTAGAAGGCTCTTGTCTAGAACGTGGTTCTAAGTAAAGAAGAAATAATTTAGATCTTGCCTTTGTACCTTCAAAGATATCTTCTAAAGGCCAAAAAGTGACAAGACAGATCTCCAAAAGGTGCGTCAACATATTGCAATGCTAGTTGACTCAAACAGCTAGTTTCCTCTTTGCTTCTGTACTTGCTTGTTGAGAAAGAAAGCCTTTCTCATTAGTCTAAGACCAATGGATCTAAAAGCTCAAGGCCTAAGATCTGAAGTCACAATGGCTATATTTTGAAGCCTATATAAGTCTTGAAGACAAAGAAGAAGAAGATGTTGGAATTCTATTGATTGAAAATCATAAGAAGCTTTTATCCTTCTCAACCTTCTGAATGATCAGAATGTTACTTCCTAAAGTTTCTAAAGAGAAAAATCTTCTCAAAACTTTGTAATAGCTAACATCCTCTTAGTAAGATTTGTGAGAAGTCACTTGACATTGTACTTAGTTGATCTATACACCTTGAGTGTTATTAAATACAAAATTTTATGTCAAACATTGTAACCAGACTCAATAGTGGTCTTTGTTAGCTTAAAGAGGTTAGGACAAGACTACTTTGTTGTTAGCTTGGAGAAGCTTGTACAAGAATACACGTTGATACAAAAATATCAACTTATTTGTTGAGGATTGGATGTAGGAAATGGTTTGGCCAAATCAGGATAAACTTTCTTGAGTGCTTTTCTTATCTTTGTCTTTTACTTATAGCTTTTATACCTTTTGCTACAAGTTTTAAGTGCCTATCATTCTTTGTTGTCCAGAAAGTTTGTAACATCCCCCGGAATTTTCTTATCGTTTTTTGCCTATTTGTTTGGGTTTTTATCAAATAATTGATGTTAATTAAGATTCAACTAAAATGTACCCGAGTTCCAACCTCAGAATTGATGTTCAAGATCAACTAGAATGGACATGAGGTCCGACCTCCAACAAGTTCAATGAGAATGAAAACGAGTTCCTACATCAAAATTGATTTCCAAGTTATACACGAGTTCCGGTCTCCGAGTTTATTACCAAGAGCTTTTCATTTCTATTGATGTTCCCGAGTTTAAGCTTAATACCGACTTCCGAGATTACATAAGTTCCGACTTTCTGGTAAATAAGGTTAATGTTTGATTCCCGACTTCCGGGGTTGTGGATCAATCTCCGAGATTGATCCTGGATCAAGTTTGAGTTATGTGTAACAAGAGTTTTAAAGCATCTAGTTCCCGACTTCCGAGATGATGGTATAAGGTTTTATGTTCGGATACCAATTTCGAGTTTATGCTAACATCCCGACTTACGGGTTTGAGGTGTTATTTTCGATCTTCGACCTTAAGCCACAATTAGTCTTCTAAGACTTTCATGTATTTCCTAAGTTCCGAGTTCCGACTTTAAGCAGAATGGAGACGAGTTCTGATTTTAGATAGAGTGGGAGTGAGTTCGAGAATAACTTAGCCACAAAAAAAGGGAAATATGGCTGAACTTTACCCACAAGAAATTTAGCCAATCAATACTCACAATTCCAACTACCCTCGTTATATTTAAGTTAGATTTTCCTTCTCACTTCTTGCTGACTTGTGCCTCCCTTTTCCTCTTGTTCTAGCCTTCTTCTTCTCTTCCCTTTCAACCTACTCTATCAAATCTTCAAACTTTGGCAAGTTCCATCAATCCAAACTCAAATTCAGCAAGATCACACCTAAAGGAAGTAGGATTCAATTTCCATCCTTAATTTCTCTAAACTGTGGCTATATGAAATTTCACTCTTATTCATGTATTTGATGATATATTGGATGTATATGATGGATTATAGTTGGATTAATATGAAATCTTGAGTTGGAATTAAAGTTAGAAGAAGAAAACTAGGAGAAGTGGGGAATTGGGATGCTGTCTAAGTGAGAAGCCCCACGGCAGTCCGTATGGCGGAGTGTACGACTCCCTCTACAGCCATTCAAATTTGATGAAACCAATTTTCGATGAAACTAGACATTCAGGGCTTTCCATACCATATAAGGCCATTGGATTAGTATTGAGAGAGATATGAATTTTTAAAGTTTGACCTAGAAATCAGGACTTTCATCGAGGCAGTGTGAGTTGAGAAGAGTATAACTCACCCTATACAACTCCAAATTGAGTGAATCCAACTTTGTTAGAAATTTCACACATAGGAAAACATTCCATCAAAGATTTCCGAGTTAGAAATGTTCTCGTTTGCTCCCGGTCTGCCTTATGCCCAAACTAGGCCAAAACAGAATAGTTCAAGAAGGTCAAATTTCAGGACATATAACTTGACCTTTACTAAAGCAAATGAAATGGAATTTATTGCAAATGAAAGCTTGTCTTGTTAATTTTAGTATGATACCAATTTCGTATGATGAGTTGGTTTTCGATTTTTAGGGGATTTTTATTTTTAAGTGTGTAATTATGGCTAGATGTAGGGCAGGTTCGGATAAAACTTAAATATCCTAAGTTATACTTATCAAAATGAGATGGCACCAAAGAGGTTAGAAAATAGACACATAACACTCTAAGATATCCAAATTGAGCTCCAGATGACTTAAATAGAAAATTTGGTTTGATTTACAAAAATCGGGTTGAATGAATGTGCGGAGACAGCAATTATGTTTCAAATGCAATATTTATTCCTATAAGATTGATGATTGAATTAAAAATGAAATGTTATGATTTCTCTGTACAATTGACTATCTGAGTACTGGCACTATTCATGGGAAAGCGGACACGTTCTGTTATACTGTCGAATTTTCGGTAGAATTATAAGAAGGTTATGAGCATTTATGTGTTAAGAATATGTATGAGGAAATCATGTATACAAGGATATATGAAAGCAAATAATGAAGCATAAGTATAAGTGCATTCCATTCAGCATGTTTATGCATGATTATATAAGAGAATGAAATAATATGAATATATTAAATGTGAATCCCTTCACCTGGAGGCAGTTATGAGATCCCTCCTTATGAAGGCAGCTAAATAAGATAAGATTAGGTTCCTTCACTTGGAGGCAATTGCACTTTGAATCCCTCCCTGTGAAGGCAGTATAAAACTATGAGATCCCTCTATCTTGGAGGCACGTGGTTAGATAAGATCCCTCTATATTGAAGGCAGGTGGTCAGCTAAGATCCCTTTACTCTTGAGACACGTGACCAAAAGAGATCCCTTTAATTTAGAGGCACGTGGCCAAAATGAGATCCCTCCAAGACTAGAGGCATGTGAATCCCCTTATAGGTTAGCCTGTATGACGACAGTTATGAGTTGAGCTGACGAGCTCACACCTAGATTAGACTACCCAAGGGTAGTAAAGACTAAAGACTCTATGATGAAAGATATGATGATGAATCCATATTCCTAAGGAATGTGTCATGGCGATCACACTCTAATGGGGTATGACATGGCGTTCATACTCTGGAATATGTGTAACAAGTAAAGGAAGATAAAGGAAGAAAAGAAATTATGTTTATCTACGTAAATTCATGTACAAGAAAAGACATATGCAGATTTTATGTTTTCAGTATATTGGTGCTATTATATTTTAATACGTTTCAATTATTATTCATAATATAAATCATGATCTGATTTGTGTATGGGCTAACCTAAATGACAAGTGTGTGAATAAAATGAACTTTGCTTCGGACAGTATACTTTAGAATTATAAAACAAAACAGTTTGCATAATATGTTCACCGTTTTCATAATGAACCGAAGTAACTGGAGCTGACAACGATGACATTATGTATAATAGTTAAAGAATCCTACTGAGAATTTAAAGTCCTCACTCCTATTTCTATGTTATCTCCAGATAGCTCGAAAGAATTCAAAGACGGTTGAAGTTGCTGTGAAATAAGGTCCGCTCAGGTAACAGTAATAACTCTTAAATGCGGTGCTATGACTTAAGCATAGTACTATATTTGGGAAGGTGTTACAAAGTTTCTTGTAAACTTTATCTTTTGTTTCTAACCTTGAACGCTTCCGATGTCCAAGTCTTAAGATTTGAGAAAGTTTGTTTAAGTTTTTCAAGAAATAAAAGTTTTTTTTTTTAAACAAAAGAAACATGATTCAACCCCCTTTCTCGTGCTACTTTCACGTTCATCTTTTGTATGTGTGTGTGTGTGTGTGTATATTGGTACATTGCAATTATTTGATTTTGTGCAATATTGTTTTGAGAGTCATTATCTGAAATTCTAGAATATGATTATGTTGTGCACTCCGATATTATGTGGAATAATATTTTCAAAAAATTTTGTAATTTGATTTATGTAGTCCAAGTGGGAGAATATTGGATCATTTTGTGGACTTGCATAAATAAATATTGGATTTAATTTAAAATCCAAATTATTTAGATGCCAAAATATTAGAGCACATTATGGTTTTGAAAATTTTGAGTCTTGAGAGTTTATGCTGCTTAAATACAAACTTTGTGATAATCAATGTGCTATTAATTTTGCCTAAAAACCCATTCTCTATAAAATGTTATTTTAGGTGACATGAGGCACCATTATAAAATGAGAAATGATTTCCAATTTGGAAATATCTCTATGTTCTATTTCACAGCCATGCACCAATTTTGATTTTAACGAGAGTTTTTTGCTCACTTTATTGTACACTCTTTTGCACTATGTTTATGAAAATTCAATGAGTTACTTTTGACAATGTGAGTATTTATTTGATATACTCAAAAGTTTATTCACTCTCCCATTTTGGCTATGCTATCTTTACCCATTGTCGATATTTTAATATTGTTACTTATGTTGCATTGAGAGTTATATTAATAATACATTTCCCCTATTGATTTGTCTTTATTAATTAATTCTTAATGATTTGAAAATTGTGTCCTAAGATTTTTAGTATGCTCTTGGTACTAGTTTTGGGTATATGATTTTAATGTTTGTGGGATTCTACTAATGTGTTATAATTTTGAGGCCTCAAATGGAATTATAGTTGCATGAGAGAGCTCTATCTTAGGCATTTTGTAGCAATCCAATATTTTGTAAGTTTTGCTCTTACCTATAGTGAAATTTATTTATGTTAAATAAAATTATTTTACGGATTGCAGTTATTGTTGAGTTATGTTGATAATGGACATACCTTTCAATGTGACATTATTTGACATAATTATTGTGTGATAGAATATTTTTATATATTGTCACATGATTTAAATGTTATTGGTATTATTATTATTTTTCTCTAGCAAGTGAAAAAAGACTTGTATATTGTGATCCGGTACCCTTCAGCATGATTGTAATGATACAAAGTGCTCTAGTTCAATTAATTGCCCAGTTAATTGAATGTAAGAAAACCAATATTTTTTATGTTCACATTATAATATTTTGGTTTTTGGTTATCTCTTTCCCCTATTGGTCTGCCATCACATTATTGCTTAAGACCTATATTGAGAATATTCTGAGACTTTGAGTCTCTTAAAATATATTGTAATGTTATTTTCTATTTATATTGAAACTTTTGTTATAATGGGAGTTAGAGAATTTATGCTTTGTTATGTCCTTAATAATTGTTAAGTATAGGTTCAAAATGCTTCTGCTACTAGTATACTACTATTGTACTCAAAGGAGTATATGCTTGTTGCTTTTTGAGTTTACGATAACTAAGAGGAAATATTTGTTGTAAAGCATCTTGACACTTATGATCACCTTAAATTGTATAGGCAAAGTATGTGAAGATAATTCTTTGAGACATTGTGGTTAAAAAATTTGATAACTTTACATTTTTGTAATTCTCTCTATTTTGTATTTTTATTGTTAGAGAAAGCAATCATGTGTTTCAAACTCACATTAACCATTCTAATACATACCTATTGATAATCCTACTCTTAGTTAGCATACTAGTAGAGCATTTTGAAATTTGTGGTCTCTAATGGAATGTTTATGTTGGTTTGATATGTTGGATTAGTGGGAGACGTGTATATAGTTATTATTATTATGTTGTTGCCTCGAGACTTAATGATATTTTGTTATATATTGTTTTGTATTCTTTTGTGATTATATGGCATAATGTGCTATACTCTTTTTAAGTATATTTCTACAGAACTTATGGTTGTAGATCCCCTAATCAAGGCTAGCCGCTTAAGATTTTATCGTTGATTATGCACCTGTATGGATATACTAAGGTCCCTTTGGTGTTTTGGGTTAGTAGATACTTGTTTTATGGGTTTATTGTGACCTCATATTATTGTTGATGCCATTTAGGTTTGTGTGGCTTAATTGTTTATGTAATGTTGTATAATGGCATACTATTGAGACATATTCGACCCTATCTCAATTTTGTTGTTATATTGAAATATTTTGTCAAATCTCAGAGAGCATCTTACGCAGATGCTTATGTTGTTATATATTATTGTTTGTGCGTACTTATGTTGATATGGTATATTTTTGGACCCAGTCTAATTTTGTCATTGTGTTGAGATTTATTAGATCTTACAATAGTATCAGGAGCGAATGCTTGGGCCATTTGGTAGAAATGGCATTTTGGTAACGTATTGTCGTGTAGTTTCGTTGTGATTTCCCACTTACCCATGTATCACCTTTTGTTGGGTTAGGATATGAGTACATTGCATGTATAATGTAAGTACTCCTTCGAGTATAATTTTTTGCATTATTGAGTGCTCGTTATCCCATCTTGGACCATCTGATTGAGAGTGCTTGCTTGATTTTGACATTTTATTGTTGCCACACATTGTGAGTTGTTCTGAGCATTGTTTTTATAGTGATTTGATTTATGTTATCCAAGTGGGAGATTGTTGGAAGTTTTGTATGGATTAGCATAAATCAATATTACATTTTAATTTTGGACTCAAATTAATTGGATGTCAAAATAATTAGAGCTAATTGTTTAAGTCAAAATTATTGTAATTAATGTTGTTATTAGGCTTATTAGCCTCATTAGGCCTAAGCACTGCTCATTGATGGGTTTGTTGTGGATACTTCTGCATAGACCTTAATATAATGGGTGCCTTGGCCCATTATTTTGTTGACATAGGGAAAGGCTATTACCCTTACCCATATATAGAGTGCTTGGTTACCCCATTGATACCATGACACACAATGCCTATTGTGGAAGTTCACTCTCCCAGAATTCTAGTTTGGATTTCTATCTTGTCAATAGATCAAGCCACGTGGTAACCTTTGAATATGGATTTCTCATCTTCAACCTTTTCAGGTAAACCTAATGCTCAATCTCCTAATTATTGTTTGTATTGGTTCTGACTCAAAATTCATTCACCCTTCCCCTATTGTGGATTTCATATTAGTTTCACTTCAAAACTGAAATTTGTTCATGTTCAATAGCAGTTTTATTGACGACACTTAAGTCTCAACACTTTTGTTAGTAAGTCCTCTTATTCTACCACTTTACTTTCTTGCACTTTGATATAATACATTCAAAAATATACTGACTAGAGATTACTATTTGGGTTGTGCTTCAAAGGTGACTGATTTTGAAGGGTCTAAAATTAAAGAAAGTGTAGGTTCCATAATTTTAGTTTTTACTCACCAACATTTTTTTTAATGAAAGAAGGGGACCAAAAGACCTAAAAGAAACAAAAACTAACTTAGAGATCTCATGAAATGAGTCTTTGTAGAATTAGAAATTAAAGAAATAACATAAGAAGCAGAAAGTTTTGGAAGTAATGATCCCCAGGAAGAAGAGTGTCCCAACTTGGCTAAAGTATTTGCAATGGAATTTGCTTCACGAAGCACGTGAATAAATTTGAGGCTGTCCAATCACTGGCTGCATCTTTTAATATCATTAAGGAGGAGGAGAGCACAAGGATGCATCGGGTTTGTACCATAGAGAAATGAGAGCAATAGTAGTAAGAGAGTCAACTTCCACAATTAGTCTACTCAAACCTTTGCATAAAGCTAGCTTTAAGCCTACAAGAATACATTCAAGTTTGCCCTGAATAATCAAATAGGAGCCAATGTTGGAAGCCTATGCACCTATGAGTCTTCCCAAGTGATCCCTGATGATACCCCCACAAGAAGCTGAATTTTGGCTCAACAAGAAAGATTCATCAGAATTTAATTTTACCTAGTCCACAAGAAGGGGTTGCCAATGAACAACTATGGACCTGATAAGCATATTAAAATGCAAACTACCAATCACAAACACCTAGCTTATATCAATTACTCTTTTCCATATTTTCCGAACAACACCCACTATGAAGCACCTTTTGCCTTCGAACACAAACTTATTATGCTAGAACCATAAAGAAGACATAGTAGTAACGAAGATCACAGTCCATTCCTAACTACTATATTTTCCCAATCCCTGAGACAAATTTGTAATAATCCATTCATTGATATTCATATTCGAAAACTCCCCATTGGTCATAGCTAGGAGTAACTTCAACCAAACATCCTTGGCTCTGTAATAATCATGAAGCATGTGCATGGTAGACTCCTCCTGATTTCGGCAAAAGGGACACAATGGATCATCCTGCCTCCTCATTCTCCTGACATTAGTTAGCAAGGCATCATGAGCGACTAACCACAAAAGGTACACAACCTTTCTGGACCACTCCATCTCTAAATCTCCAAAATGCAAGTTCTGAAGACTTAGAAGGTCTTATTAATGCCTGATATGTAGATTTGATTAAGAAACTTACATTACTAGAAAGCCGCCACACCATTGAATCCTCATTTCTCCAAGGCAAGGGTAGAAAGATGCTCGAAATTACTTTGCAAACATGAAGCGGAAGCCATTGCTCCAATTTCTGCACGTCCCAGTTCCTTGTAACTGCAAGGAAGTCATTAGGAAACACTCTGATGTCAATCTCAAAAAGCCATTACAATGCATACTGAGATAGAACACCAAGTTTTAGGACCTAGTTGTGCTCCCAAAATTTAATTCTGCTACCATCACCTAATCTCCAAATCATATTTTACTGAAGCATGTTCCACCTTGAGCAAACCCCTTTCCAAAGATTAGAGTCCATTCTTTTTCTATGAACTCTTGGAATAATATCAGTCCCCTAGCCATATTTAGATCTCAGCACTTTCACCCAGAGGTCATCTTTCTTTTGGGTAAGATCGCAACCTACTTTCATCATAAAGGTAGTATTCATTGAGTAGGCATGTATCAACCATAGGCCTCCTGAGTATTTGGGAGAACAAACCGACTCCCAATCCACTAGATGAATTTTCTTGCATATGTTAGTGTCCCCCCCCCCCCCAAAAAAAGCTATGTTACTTCTTGTCCAACTTATCACAAGTACCCATTGGTATTAAATCAAATTGCATTGTATATATAGGCAAAGTAAAGAGAACCGAGGTGACTAGAGTCAGTCAACCTGCTAATGAGAGAGATTTAGCTTTCCACCAGCTATGCCTTGTGTAACATCCCAAAGAACAGTGCATCTGATTAGCACTGTTAATTGATTCATTTCGTTGCATTAGAAATAATATTGAGATGTGAATGTTAGGGTTAAGAACATTTAAATTTCTATGTAGAAAATTTTGTAAAGACCATTAGCAATGTCTTGCTAATTTAAGAAAAATTCGTTTAATTTCGGTATTGTGTAACGCAAGAATCGAACTAGTAGAAATTTATAATGTAGGATAACACAAATACCAATTTAAACCCTAAAATGAATAGCTAAAATTTAGCCACCTACAACCCTCATGTTGGCTCAATGAAGGCCACACAAAATAGAAAGCTCAATACAATTGAGCTTTAATTTCATTTCCACTAATCACACTACATGAGTCATCCTTCCTTTATGACTCAACCACAAATTATTTCCACCCTTCTCCCTCCTCATTTTCGTCCTCCAGACACACCAGACCCCTTTCTCTCATTTTCTTCCTCAACTTCATCTCATCATTCTTATTTCTTCACCCCACCTCCACACCTTCACCCAAACTTGCTTCTTTTTACCTTCAACCTAAGATTTGAGGTAGGATTCTTGAGTTTTGTTGGATATTAAGGTTTATATAACTTGTTAAGATTTCATTGTTGCTCTTTAATATGATGTTGTATGATGATTATATGACTTGTTTCAGTTGAATTAATATGGAAATTCTTGATTTGTGTTGGAAAATTTCTCAAAAACTCAAGATAGAACTTAAATAGAATTGCTGAAAACTGAAAACCCTAAGGCCATCCATACTATGAATGGTACATTTCTACCTACAAGAGTCAAAATTTAATGAAAATGTTTTTAATAAAACTAGACATCTAGAACTTTCCAGCCATATAAATTATGAGCCCATTGAACTAGAAATGAGAAAGTTATGAATTTTTTAAGTAACCTCTTAAATCTTGCCTATTATTCTAATGAGTATGGGTTGTGAAGAGTATAACTCACCTTATACAACTTCAAATTGAGTGTAACTAATCTTGTTAGCAAGCTAACATATAGATGAACATGCCATAAAAATTTTAGATTCATATCTTAAGTATACCCTTCCTAGCAATTCTTCAGAATTACCCGATGTCTTGTCCAAGTCAAAATAGGGTAGTCCTTTTTAGCCCAAATTAAGAGATCATAATTTGGGCTCTATTTATTCATTCGAAATGAAACTTGTAGGAAATGAAAGATGATTCAATTAGATTCACTTTGATATAAATTTTGGATAAAATTAATAAAAATTGTATTTTTAGTGAATTTTTATATTTAAGTGCTCAAATCTGCCTAACAGCAGAGTATCCTTGAGTAAAATTTCAATACTTGAATTTATATTTATCAAAACTTAGTGGAACCAAAGAGGACAAAAAATAGACTAATAATGCCACAAAATACTACATTTTCATATTTAAAAGAGTTAAAATGAAATTATGGCATAATTTATAAAATAGGATAGATGTAGAAATCTTGAAGTGCATTGACAACTTCAATTAGTTGAGAGCTCTTGAACCATGAATAGTCAATGATTGATAGTATTAATGAAATTTTCTATCTTAATGCTATAATATTGATATATGAGTATGATGATTCTATATTTTGATTCCCTGTTTGAAAGCACTCTGTTTGTATTTTGGGAAAGCATTATGTTTTAGCCATTATGCTGCCGAATTTTTGGCAGAGAATATGAGTCATGCATTTTAAGTTTAGTTCATTCAAGCACAATGTTCATGAGTGCATGATTTATAATGAAAGTATGATTTCATATTACTTGAGCTAGCCCCTGAATAAATTTAAGGGAAATAGACTGGTGTGAGGGTCAAGAAAAGTAAACTCGTCACTTATGTATAAGTACAAGTTTGAACCTGAGAAGCATGCTATTACCCAGAGGTGAGAGACATTATTCACCTGACAGGGACTAAGTAAAGAAAGATAAGAAAGGCTGCACTTTGAGGATAGTGAACATAACGCTCAAGTGCAGGCCCAAGCAGACACCGTAAGGAAGGCAATACCTAACGCTTAGGTGTGTTAAGTAAGGAAAGTTAAGAAGAGAGAAATTCACATGCACCAAGAAGTCACTAACATTTATCTATGTATATTATTTATTTGTCCTTCAACTTGCCATAATTATGATATTGTTCTTTCTCTGTTTACCAAGTGTATTAATAAAATTAACCTGCTTCGGAAGGACATTTTTGAACATTCTAAAATGAAATTTATAATTCATATGGCATGATCACTTTTTCATAATAAACTAAAACATCTGGAGATAATGATAATGACACTAGATGTGATAGTTTAGGAAATCCTATTGAGAGTTTATAATTCTCATCTCTATGTATGTTTCCGTGTTATCTCCAGATAGCTCAAGATGTATAAAAGATGGTCATACTAGGCAAAGTTGTTTAAGATCAGAAGACGACCAAGAGTTACTGTCAAATAAGGTCCGTTTATAAAATAGTAACAACTTTCAAGTATGATATTATGACTTAAGCATAGTACTGTGCTTGGGAAGGTGTTACACCTTGCATTGGCTCTCTCGATAATAGCACTATAAGTAGCTCTTTAGGTCCTCTTGTGGAGAAATGGCACCCCTAAGTATTTTCCCAAATCATTGCACTTGCACACCAACGTTGAATAGGCATAGTTGCATGTTGGTGATGATGAACACCACCACATCTGTGATATTGCTGTTTATTATTATTCATCATTGGATATATGCAATGTTTATTGTTTTATCAAATTATCTGGGCTCACTATTTGATTTAGTTATAATGCAATGTTTATTATCATTCATCATCCCCATTTTTAATAAGACTTTTTATGCATTTTAAAATCTTCCCCACGAAAGATTGTATTCTGCAAGGTTTTAGTCCATTATGCAGTAAAAAAGATCATTATGATAGTAAATGAAATTCTAGAGGGCATTAATTGTACTATATTTGCATGTGCATTTTAGGATCGACCCGGGTTCACGGTGGACTCGGCATTTTGCCACACTTTTTGATCATTTAACCGCACTAGATCCACCCTAAACTTCACCATATTTGCAAAGTGTCAAACTGATATTTGATAAACCTACACAATGAAAGGTGGATGCAGAAGGTCAACGGTATAAATTTGTGTCCATACTAATTCAATTTATTATAAGGCAAATAAATTTACTTAGATAAATTTAATTTAATTTAAATGACATTCAAGTTGAAAATTAGTTGGTTGCTAGGAAACATATTAATATTCATAGCTTTTGTGTTACCAAAAAAAAATTATATATATTCATAGCTTTTAATGTAAATAAGTATTTTTTGATAGGTTTTTTCATGAAGATAATAAATATGAGACACACTTTTTTCATTTTAATTTATAAAAAATTTAACTTTGATATAATATTAGTATAAAAGATTTTTACATAGTTATATAATTATGTGTTATCATTTCAATCAAAATATTTAACTCTTATAACAAATATCTCAAAAGTCATAGCAATCTATACTACTAATAAAACAGAAGAAATAACATGGAAAGTTTTACACTTATTGCAACCAGATTTATTCTACATTAAATGCATTCATTTGAAAATTAAAAACAAAGAAAAATAAGTTAAAAAAAGGGGGGACAAAGAAAAAAGATAAATATATTTATTTATTTGAAAAACTCTATCTCTGAAATTTTAGCTTTATTGAACCACATCCCCAAAATTTCAAAATTCATACACTCAGCCATCTAATTATAATTATAATGTTGAAATAAATATATTTAAATATATTTATAATGTAGTTAAATGGGTGATTGCAATTTATTATAGAACAAGCAATTGAGCCAAGGTTTTGGTATTTACTAAAGTCATTATTTATCATTACTATAAAAAAACTCATTTTGATATTTAATTTTTCATTTTTTAAATTATTTATTTTAAATTGAAGAAATTATTTATAAAGAATTTTAAACCAATTATTTGGATTGTACAATTATTTCATAGT
The DNA here is from genome assembly GCA_031439595.1 of Pterocarpus santalinus. NCBI lineage: Eukaryota > Viridiplantae > Streptophyta > Magnoliopsida > Fabales > Fabaceae > Pterocarpus > Pterocarpus santalinus. The sequence goes on from CM062531.1 coordinate 20,092,085, forward strand.
ATTATTTAAGAGTTAATAATGGTTCAAATAATAATGACTATACTATTATTTATAACTAGTATTTAAGACCTGTGCAATGCACGTGATAAAATTGTTTTTAAAAAATATAATTATAATTATAAAAATTAAATTGATTCAATAATTAAATCATATATATATATATATGTATTTATACAGTTAGGAAATATGACTTACAATGCTCCTTGTACCCATGTTAATGATCATCAAAGCCAAGTTTTATTAGTTAGTCTATTTGTTGTACTAATTGTAACATCCACCGAAAATTTTCTTATAATTTTCGTCCAATTGTTCGGTTTTTATCAAATAATTAAGATTAATTTAAAATCGACCAAATATTTATTTAGAATCAATTAATTAGCAACTAATTGAGTTTAGATATGAGGGAATTAGGTTAGAAGTATAGAAGATTTCATAAAAATTTTCTTAAACCAATTTACCGATTTAAAGGAAATCGGTAAGATTGCGGTATTTTAAACTGTCGGAACCGAACCAATAGGATTTTCAACTCATTAACCCTATCTTAAGTGGCTGAGAACTCAGCCATTTAACCTATGAAAGTGGCGTCACAAAGGCCACAAAAATGAGGAAAGTTGGCTGAATTTTAGCCTCTTGTGTTTCAACCAATCACATGGCAAGATTATACCTACCTCCTCAAAGCTTCACCAATATATTCCTTTCTTTCCCTTCAGCCTAAGATCTGCGCCCTCTCTTCTCCCTTACTTCAGCTCTCTTCTTCTCTTCTCCACTCACCCAACTTCATCAAACCTTCAAGTTCAACTAAATTTCATTGATCCAAACTCCAAAATCAAGCAAAATTACACATAAAGAGGTAGAGGTTTAATTTTTGTCTTACTATTTTGGTTGTAGGTGGCTGGTGGTGGCTTTAGTTTCTCAATCCTTGATGTGTTGATTGAATGAATATGATGATATTTGGCTGGTTTGTTGGTTGTTTGTGAGGTTAAAATTGATTAGGAAGCAAGAAAGGATGAAAGTAGGAAGAGGAGAGGAGCTGGAAATTCAAAATCCTTGGGCAGTCTGTACGGCGGAGTGTATCGCTCCACCTACTACTGTTTAAATTCAATGAAACTATTTTTATATGAGACTAGACATCTAGGGCTTTCCATACATATATCATATAAGGTCATTGGATTAGTACTGAGAGAGATATGAATTTTTGAATTTTGACCTAGGTTTTTGAGTTTGATTTCGGGCAGACTAGGTTGTTTAGGATAAAACTCGCCCTATATTACTTGAAATTGAATAAAACCAACTTTATTAGAAATCTTACACATAGGAGAATATCCCATAAAAATTTCAGGGTTAGATAAGTCTCGTTTGCTCCCAGTGATTTGAGAAAGTTGCCTTATATCCGAACCAGGCCAAAACAGGGCAGTTCAGGAAGGTCAAATTTCGGGGCTCATAACTCGTACCCTACTAAAGCAAATGATATAAAACTTTTTGCAAATGATATAAAACTTTTTGCAAATGAAAGATTGTTATGTTAGCTTTAACATGAGACTAATTTCATATGATTTGAGCTAGTTTTTGATTTTTACTGGATTTTTACTTCTAAGTATGTAATTTTAGCCAGCTACAGGATAGGCCGGGACAAAACCTAAATAACTCGAGCTATATTTATCAAAATTAGATGGGACTAAAGGGGTTAGAAAATAGACACATAATATTTTAACATATCCAAAATTTAGGTCCAGATGAGTTAAATAGAAATTGTGGCTTGATTTACAAAAATTGGGTTGAATGATTGTGTTGAGGTAGTAACCTTGTCTTAATATAACTAATGCTCCTATGAGTTCAATGTTGAATTATGAATGCAATGTTATGACTTCTATGAGAAATTGCTGTTCTGAGTATGAGCATTATTCATGGGGAAGCGGACATGTTCCGTTATGCTGCCAAAATTTAGGTAGGACCTATGCATGAGTTATAAGATACATGTGCATTTTCAAGAAAGTCATAAAGGTTATGTTATGATGAATATAAAGACTATGTTATGATGAAAGTTCCATGATACTTGAGCTAGCCCTGGATTAAAGTTAAGGGAAATAGATCAGTGGGGAGATCAGGTAAAGTAAGCCCGGTATTCTTATATAGGAACGAGCTCAATCTTGAAAAGCAGACTATTATCCAGGAGTCTAAATGGCCAAGAACTCCCAGGGGACCAAGTAATGGAAAATTTTATGAAGAAAGATTCAAGAATGAGTTTTGCATGATTACATTAAATGTATGATTATATTGAATAGTCATTACAATGTTGTTTACAGTTTATTTGTTACATTTACTTACTGTTGTATATTCGTTTATTCTGCTCTTTATTCTAAGTATCACTACTTAATAGTTTGTTCCATTCCCTATGCTGTTTTAAGTAAAACTGAACCTTGTCTCGGATTAGACGTTTTCTTAATCTTATTAAATATGGATAGTTCAGTTTGAACCCATATTTTTATAATTAAATAAAAACCGAGGCAACTGAGAATGAATATGACGTCAGTTAAACACCATATGCAAACCCTATTGAGAATTTCTTTAAATTCTCACCTCGTTTTGTATTTTCGCATCATTCTTAGACGTTGGTGATAGACTTGACGACCACTGTTTTCATTGAGATTCCAGACCTGCAGCTCCACCATAACCCCGAGTTGGACTCGAAGCTAGCTCTTGCCATTTCTATATCTACTTTTTAGCAATAGGAATTTTGTTGTTCCTTTCTTTCACTCAGTTTTTGAAGCATATATATATAGACTGAAGCGTCGGCTTCCGACCTATATATGTACGTATACAGTTGATGATATACCACTTATTCTTATCTTTTCTATTGTGTTTTATTAAACTTTATTATGTTCTACAATGCTATCCATGTTTATTATATACAGCGCGTCGTTTCGTAGGTATATTTGTCAAATATATACATACATATCAGAGAAGAAGAGAATATAATATAATGAATACAACTATAGATGGAATACTAACATGGTAACGCAACCTATCCAATTTCATGCTATGAATTAAACATAACATTAAGTTGATAGGGTGTTACATTCGTAATTTTATTAATAGTAGTCCCTATTGGTTTCTTTTAATATAAGAAATGGAAGGAATCTTTAATTTCTTCCGAATTCAGAGAGAAGGCAATAGCTAACCCTCTTCAATTTAATCAAAATGAATGTGTTATTTGTTTAAATGGTTTTAAAAATAAACAAAAGTTAATTACATTATCTTGTCAAAACATTTCTTACAAATTCGTGTATGTTCAGTTTGTAAAGAAAATGTTTTTAGTTTAAGATAACATATAAATAATTTTCCACTCCAAATTGAATAAAGGCCACATGGATTGGTAGTGGTGAGAAATTTGAATAGGCTATATAAGGTTATAGATTCAAACCTCAGTTTCATCAATGTACCATAAAAGATATTCAAATATAATTTCATTACGATTTTCATAACCCTATAAATAATATGAAACTTAGAAAAAAAAAAGAATAATAAAATAAAATTCTTCATAAACATTAAACATGAAGAATTTATTTTATTTTTATTACATTTCATGTTATATTTTATTTATAGAATTATTAAAGTTATAATGAAATTGTATACTAAATTATATATTTATTAGTTATTTTGTCTTATAATCTAACTATTCAATCAAATTAATTTTTATAATCACAGTTATATTTGTTAATTTTTTTTATCCCGTGCATTGACCGTATGTCGCACAGGTCTAAAACACTAGTATTATGATATAGAGAAATAATATTTGTGTTTTTGGTATTCATACCAAATAGCACCATTCTACGATATATAATTGGTTAATAATATAATAAGATATTAAAATTAAAAACCCCAAAAATAAAAATCATTAGTTATTATTAATTGGATTTATTTCATTTGCAGCTTTAATTGAGAAATTAAATTCATAACAATATAAAATATAATAATTCATGAAATTTGCACAAATAAATTATTATTATTAAACAGTAAAGTGAAGGAGTATCACAATAAGACAAATAAGTTGCATTTTTATAATTAAGTATATTTTGCCTCATTTTTGGGCTACATATCTTTACTATAATGAAATAAATCACATTTTTCAGTCAAATATCTTTATTATATTAAAACCAACAAATAAAAAAGGAAGTATGGCAGGGTTACTGAAAACATCACTTATCAATGCTATCGCTTATATATATGGGTGGGGATCCACTTATTCCAAAAATAAGTTTTTACATACTTACACCAATGAATAACTTTTTTATAGATATTGAATTTTATCAATCCAATCATTGAATTGAAACTTCTCATTAAGTAGATCAAATGTACAAAATTTCACAAAATTTAAAAATTATTTGATACTTCATCATACAACTTTATTTTGACGTATAATATAGTTTTGAAAATACAAGTAAATATCTGTTAGTAGATTATATACCTATTGATGTACAAATTTTCTTAAATTTGGTAAGCTTTATCATTAAGATAATATCACATAATTCAACAGTTGAATTTATAAAATTCAATGTCTATAAAAAAATAATTCAATGGAGTAAGTGTGTGTATATATATATATATATATAGTCGGGAAATATGACTTACAATGCTCCTTGTACCCATGTTACTGATCATCGAAGCAAAGTTTTATTAATCATACTATTTATTGTACTAGTAATCTTACTAATAGTAGTCCCTATACGTTTCTTTTAATACAGGAAATCGAAGGAATCTTTAATTCCTTCCGAACTAAGAGAGAAGGTGGTAACTAACCCTCTTCAATTTAATCAAAATGAATATGTTATTTGTTTAAATGATTTTAAAAATAAACAAAAGTTAATTACATTATCTTGTCAAAACATTTCTTACAAACCCGTGTATGTTTAGTTTGTAGAGAAAATGTTTTTACTTTAAGATAACATATAAATAATTTTCCAATCCAAATTGAATAAAGGCCACATGGATTCAGCTAGTGGTGAGATATTTGGATAGTTTATATAAGATTATAGATTCAAACCTCAATGTCATCAATATATCAGAAAAGAATTTCAAATATAATTTCATTACAATTTTAATAACCCTATAAATAATATGAAACTTAAGAAAAAAAGAATAATAAAATAAATTCTTCATAAACATTAAACATGAAGAATTTATTTTATTTCTATTACATTTCATATTATACTTTATTTATAGAGCTATTAAAGTTGTAATGAAATTGCATGCTAAATTATATATTTATTAGTTATTTTGTTAGTTTTATATCAAATTACATTATTTTTATAATCTAACTATTCAATCAAATTAATTTTTATAATCATGGTTATATTTGTTAATTTTTTTTATCTCGTGCATTGCCCATATGTCGCACATGTCTAAAACACTATTATGACATAGAGAAATAATATTTGTGCTCTTAGTTTTCATACCAAATAGCACCACTCTATGATATATAATTAGTTAATAATATAATAATATATTAAAATTAAAAAACCCAAAAATAAAAAATCATTAGTTATTATTAATTGGATTTATTTCATTTGCAGCTTTAATTGAAAATTAAATTCATAACAATATAAAATATAATAATTCATAAAATTTGTGAAAATAAATTATTATTCTTAAACGGTAAAGTAAAGGAGTGTTACAATAAGACAAATAAGTTACATTTTTATAATTAAGTATATTTTGCCTCATTTTTGGGTTACACATCTTTACTATCATCAAATAAATCGCATTTTTCAGTCAAATATCTTTACTATATTAAAGGAAGTATGATATATATATATATATATATATATATATATATATATAGCTAGCCAGGAAGTATGACTTACAATGCTCCTTGAACCCATGTTAATGATCATCGGAGCAAAGTTTTATTCGTCAGTCTGTTTGTGCACTAGTATTCTTATTAATAGTAGTCCCTGTAGGTTTCTTTTAATATAGGAAATGGAAGGAATCTTTAATTTCTTCCAAACTAAGAGAGAAGGTAGTAGCTAACCCTCTTCAATTTAATCAAAATGAATGTGTTATATATAGCCAGGAAATATGACTTACAATGCTCCTTATACCCATGTTAATGATAATCGAAGCAAAGTTTTATTCGTCAGTCTGTTTGTTGTACTAGTAATCTTATTAATAGTAGTCCCTGTAGGTTTCTTTTAATATAGGAAATGGAAGGAATCTTTAATTTCTTCCGAACTAAGAGAGAATGTAGTAGCTAACCCTCTTCAATTTAATCAAAATGAATGTGTTATTTGTTTAAATAATTTTAAAAATAAACAAAAGTTAATTACATTATCTTGTCAAAACATTTCTTACAAACTCATGTATGTTCAGTTTGTAGAGAAAATGTTTTTAGTTTAAGATAACATATAGATAATTTTCTACTCCAAATTGAATAAAGACCACATGAATTGGGCTAGTGGTGAGATATTCGGATAATCTATATAAGGTTATAGATTCAAACCTTAGTGTCACCAATGTACTATAACGGAATTTCAAGTATAATTTCATTATGATTTTAATAACCCTATAAATAATATGAAACTTAATAAAAAAAAAGAATAATAAAATAAATTTAAACATGAAGAATTTATTTTATTTATTTTATTTTTATTAAATTTCATATTATACTTTCTTTATAGATTTATTAGAGTTATAATGCAATTGTATACTAAATTATATATTTATTAGTCATTTTGTTAGTTTTATGTCAAATTACATTATTTTTATAATCTAACTATTCAATCGAATTAAATTTTATAATCATGGTTATATTTATTAATTTTTTTTTATCCTGTGCATTGCCCGTATGTCGCACATGTCTAAAACACGATTATGATATAGAGAAATGATATTTGTGTTCTTGGTTTTCATACCAAATAGCACCACTCTATGATATATAATTGGTTGATAATATAATAATATATTAAAATTAATCTTTAAAAAACCCCAAAAATAAAAAATAGTTAGTTATTAATAATTGGATTTATTTCATTTGCAGCTTTAATTGAGAAATTAAATTCACAACAATATAAAATATAATAATTCATAAAATTTGCACAAATAAATTATTATTATTAAACAATAAAGTGAAAGAGTATTACAATAGGACAAATAAGTTGCATTTTTATAATCAAGTATATTTTGCCTCATTTTTGGGTTACCTATCTTTACTATCATCAAATAAATCACATTTTTCGATCAAATATCTTTATTATATTAAAACCAACAAATAAAAAAGGAAGTATGACAGGGTCACTGAATGCCTCATTGATATAGGAAATGGAAGGAATCTTTAATTTCTTCCAATCTAAGAGAGAGGGTAGTAACTAACCCTCTTCAATTTAATCAAAATGAATATATTCTTTGTTTGAATGATTTTAAAAATAATCAGAAGTTAATTACATTACGTTGTCAAAACATTTCTTACAAACTCGTGTATGTTCAATTTGTACAGAAAAATGTTTTTAGTTTAAGATAACATATAAATAATTTTCCACACCAAATTGAATAAAAACCATGTGAATTGGGCTAGTGGTGAGCCATTTGGATAGTTTATATGAGGTTATAGGTTTAAATCTCACTGTCATCAATGTACCAAAAAAGAATTCCAAATTGAGTGAATATTTACTTTTCTAAGCTTAAGAGAAAATGAAGAGAGAAAGGGAATTGAGAGTAAATGATGAACTTTAGTGATTGATCATTGATTGCTTCAAACCACCATAACTGAATCCCAACCAAGTGTAACTAACAACTATAAACTCGTAACTAACTATTCATTCCTTCATCCCCTTTCAACCTCGGCAATTGAGAGTCCTCAATTCTGAGTTTGGAGCAAAAGTGATGGAACCTGGAAGAGGAGACAAGTTTATTCATAACATATGCAATATGAGCATCTCCAAGGATGTGGCTAGCTTTAATTTTGCCTTTAGATACATGATAGTGAATAAAGTGTAAATCAAGTTCAAAATGCTTGGAGTGAGAATAAAGAACAAGGTCGGCTGCTAAGAGAATTGCCCCAGCATTATCATAATAAACCAAAGGAGGAAGAAGAGGTACATGGAGTTCTGCTAGTAGAGATCAAATCCAAAGCAAGTCTACTACCAATAGCAGTTAAGCCCGTATCTAAGTCAAAATATCTAGTCAATAACAGCTGAGGGGATTTCTGAAAATGCAAGCCAAATGAGCTTGCTTCCTTAAGATATTTGAGGATCCTTTTCATTGCCTTCTAGTGAGTATCCAATGGAGCTTGTATGAATTGACATACTTTATTCACATAGTATCCAAGTTCTAGCTTGGTTATAGTCATATATTAGAGGCTTCCAATTATTGACCTATAGAGACTAGGATCTTCAAAGGGAACACCATCCCGAGCAGATAACTTGAGATTGGTAGTTATTGGTGTAGGATATGACTTGCAATCTATCATAGATGCTTTCTTAAGGATGTCTTGAATGTACTTGGCTTAAGATAGAAGTAAACCAATGTAAGGAGTAGATTTAACCTCCCCAGCAAATAGTGTAGTGGTCCCATGTTTTTAAGTGCAAAGGAAGAGTTAAGTAGTTAAATGAGAGAAGAAACATTAGAGGGGAAACTTCCAATAAATATGATGTCATTCACATATACCAAAAGATATGTAGTTGATGTGGAAGTCACTCTAGTAATAAGGAAATATCAGATTTAGTGGAAGAGAAACCAAGCTGATATAAAGCACTAGACAACTTAGCAAACCAGGCTCTAGGTGCTTGTTTAAGACCGTATAAAGCATTGGCAAGTTTCCAAACCAAATGAGGGCCACCAATTTCATAACCTTGAGGGCATTTCATGAATACTTCTTCTCGAAAATCCCCAAAGCATTGTTAAAACCCAATTGTTGAATTGACATACCCTTGGACATTCTACTGGTAGTTGGCTTCATAACTAGACTAAAACTCTTAGTATAATCAAAGCCTTGCCTCTAATTGAAGCCATATGCAACCAATTGGGCCTCGAATTTCTAAATAGAACCATTAGGATGGTATTTAACTCTAAACACCTATTTGCTTCCAATGGCAACTCTATCTTGAGGTAACTTGACCAAAGACCATGTCTGATTTCTCATGAGATAGCATATTCTTCATCCATTACTTGTTTCCAATGGGAAATGAACAAAACTTCTTTCACAAACTTAGGTTCAAGAGAGGAATTCATAACAACAGTGAGCACCTTAAACTTGGGCTTTCTAATGCCATTCTAGGACCTTGTGGTCATTGGTGAGCATTCATAATTGGAGTAGGAATAGAAGTGGAAATTGGTGGAGCTTCATTAGGAATAGGCTAACCATCCCCCAAACTAGAACTTGAATTAGCCCCATAATACTATTGCTACAAATGCTTGAAGCTATTATTTAAGGGAAAAAGCAATTTATCCCTCTAAAATATGCAAATCGACCCCTAATATTTTTTAATCATGCAAATAGACCCTTCGGTCATTTTTAATGACTAAACTGCCCTCATCTTCTTCCCTTCCCTCTCCTCCTCCATATTCTCCTTCGAGCTCTTCCTCCCGTCTCTACCTTCCACCCACATCACCTCCACTCTCAAGAAACAAAGATTGAAATACTCAAAAATGAACATTCACCCTTATTCAACTGGTAGGTCTTGGTAAAAAATGATGTCAGAATAGATCTTTGTAAGTCTATTATAGCAGCAGGTTCACCAATCTACTCCACCAGTTATGGCACCATCTACTTAGCTTCCAGATCTAGAAGTTTTAATGGCACAACCACTCAAATACAATGTTCAATACAAGTTTCTCCAACTCTTTCAATTACGCAAAGATTAAATTACATCTATGACCGCAGTGAACTATAGATGGATAATAATTAACAAGCAAACATAATATTAATAATTAACAAGCAAATATAATATGAATACCACATGTCAATTTAAGTAACCCTATCTAGTCTAGGCTCCTTTTATTATTCTAAAGCTTTGGCATGGAGAGAGGGCATGGTGAAATAAAATAATAGCAAAAGTTTAAAAAAAAAAAAAAGATGGTGTTATTTTTGGTTACCTTGATATGTGATAAGAAGGGATCTAGGTTAGGCTATGAATGCTAGAGGAAGGGCTAAACAAGGATGGATGTTGAATTTTGGATGCTTCAATTTTGGTTTTCTAATGATAGAGATGATGTGGGAGGTTATGGGGTGAAAGGAAGAGGAAGGAAGAAGAGCTTTAAGAAGAATAAAAAAGACGAGAGAGAGGGGAAGATAAGGGTAATTTAATTATTAAAAGTGACAAAAAGTCAATTCGTACAATTAAAAAATGTCAGGGGTCAATCTACATGTCTTTAAATGTTTGGGAATTATTTTTTCCCCATTATTTAATTAGTTTATAACATATAATTAATCAATTTGAATAATTTAAAATTTAATTAGTTGCTAATTACTTGTGTCATTTTAGTGTAGTTTTTAAATTTTAATATATTTTTGTATATTTATTTAATTATATCGGATTCAACCAATAACCGTACTGATGGAAGTGTTCTTGCCAGTTCTGGGAGGAAGTTCTAGCCATTTCCTGATTTTATTTTTTAAAAGAAAAATAAGTTAACAAGCCTTGTCCTTATCAGGTCCAAAACTATTAGCCCAAAATATTCTTTCATACGTGGCCCAAGTTAGGCAATGAGATCTCACCCATCTTACGTACTGATTTTTTAGTGACCCAAACAAGGTTCAGACAAAAATTAAAAAAAGCCAAGAATGATGGAGTAATAAATGCAACCTTTGGCAATAAGAAAAAAAAAAATACTAAAATATCAGGTAATCAAAAATTTTATCAAAATTTATTTGTTAGAATGATATAATATAATTATTAAACCCTTAAATAAATAAATGGATCATAACACATTCCATAAAAAACCACTATAATTTCTATAAAGAATTCTGTCTATATATTTTTCTGTTGTGTAGAATTACTGAATAAAGTAACAAGAGGAAGTACTAGTAAATTACTGCAACTTTCCATTACAAGCAGAAATAATAAAATTTACACTTCCAGTCTCTAATACAACCAAAGATATACTCAGCCAAGGTTGCTTACAACGGATTAGTAAGCAAACAATGCATCTAAGATCCCCAAGGAGGGGGAAAAAAACACTATTCCAATACTAATGGCGGGTGGTATAAGATACCACCTCTTCCAATTTAGTAGGCTACATATGAAATATAAAATGAACCACTTCTGCTAGCTTCTGTTTAGCAGCAGAAGGTTCAAAAATCTTTCAAAACTGACAAAGAAAAAGACCCCAATAATGAAGAAGGCCCTAAAAAATAGGAACCCCCTTTAACACAATCAAACTAAAATGATGAGAGCCAACTTAAAATAAGCCCTTCCCATTTTCTGACCACTCCAATGCAAGTAACTTACCCCCCCCCCCTTCTCTCTCTCTCTCTCTCTTCAGTTCTCCCTATAACGAGCAGCATACTATCTAATACCCTAGTATACTATTGAGTCATACTAATACTTAAATTGGGAAATTATGACATGCTATATAAACCATATATAGCGTATGCGTATGTGACTTGGGAACTTGGACATGGTGACTAGCGGAATTGGGCACCAGCGTAGGTTTGGCCAAAGGACCATCCAGCTGGGGCAACATTGTAGGAGACCACACTACGGCCGTCACTGGTGGTGACCTTGAAGGACAGGCTTTGACCATTCAGGTAGTTGTTGCTCTGCCAGTTTTGTCCCCAGTTCCTTGACATTGGCGTCCAACCAGTTCTGGACCCTTTGATGGCCACGGCATGCACATCCCCAGCACCACCGACATTTGTGATGAGGACCAGGTTGAAGTAGGAGTGACCATTGATGGTGAACCTGATGCCTCCCCTTCTCCTGCAGGGCACCCTACACAAAATTCACGCCAAAGAAAAATTGACACACATGTTAGTTACCATTCAACCATCATTTGGTCACAGATAGTAAATTTTACTACGTAATTACCATCCCCAAATGGAAAGTAGTTTTCCACATTTACCACTAAAAAGAAGTAAGAAAACTCAAATACGTGTGATTTTAAAAGCAAAAAAAAAAATCCCTTTCACTAGTTGTAAGTGACAAGCCCATTTTTTACAATAATGTTAATATAAAATTACATTCAGTTGAATCTTATATGTAGTAAGATATTTACCATTGATTTTTATAACATCTATATATTTATAATTTTAAATTATATTTTAAATAGTGAATATGTTTTAGTAAAATTATCATTAACCTGAGTATATTATAATTTTTTTTTTTTGTTATATTATTTGTACACACTTATTTAGTGTGTCAACCAACACTGGAAATTATGCACATAAATAGTGGGAATTTTATATCAATAATAGGGGAATTGAGAGAATTTAAGTTGACAACATTTTCACTTATAGCCTCAGTCTGCGAGATTCCTCATTCATTAACGTGAAATTTTCACTATTTATAAGTACAATGCCCAGTGTTATTTGATATACACAATAGGTGTGTACAGCTAACTTTAGTGTTATTTTTTACTGGTTTCAAAGAGCTAAAAAAAGTTACCTTCTGTAAGCCACAGGCACAATTCCAGCTCTGTATTGAGCAATGCGCAGGAAGACAGGCTGAGCAAGATCAAAGTGGTGCAGGGGAGGGTTGCACCAGCCTCCTGCATTGTTGGGCAAGGCATTGTTTGGTGGGCAGAAGTTGGTGGCAGTGACCATGGTGGAGCCTGGCAGGCACCACCTGTGGTCATTCACACACCTAATCTCATAGCATGAGCCACAGCTCAGGCCATTGTTGAAGAGAGCGGTGCTCAGAGCAGCAGTGTTGGTTCCATACCCCTGGCTGTAGAGGTTCCCATATCCACAAGCCCCACCTGCACAAATTTCAATTACCAAACAAAATTAGTCAAATGGGTTTGCTCTAAGATGCTCCGGCACCCACATTTTTGCCAAAACAAAAAAATGTGGGAAATTTTTAGTATAGTGCTTCATGTTGTAGCATACCCATTGTTCCTGATGCATCGCTTCCTCCATAGAAGGTAGCATGTGCATTAATCCACCCTCCACCATAGCCATAGGCAGAGGAAGACATTGTGAGGGAACACACCAAGAGCAAACCAATGAGAGCCATTTTCCTGAACATGCAAAACAAAACCAATCAGTCAATTTTTCCTTTCTAAAACTTGTATCAAGTTGCAACATTTAGCTAGAAAAAATGTGCACTTTAGACTTAACATGATGAAGCAACATTTGGTAGAGATGTAAAAGGCAATTACTTTGTTATTGAAGTGAATGGTTGGAGCAGACACAAGTGAGAGAAGCAATGTTGAGTAGATGAGTGAAGTATAATGAAGGGCAGTGCCACCTAATTTATAGACCTTGTGGGGAGGGCAAGGGGAAGGAAGCTACATGGAGTAGGGGGAAGAGTAGGACCACAGTCACAACTCACAACTTTAACCAACGCTTTTAAATTGTTGGGACCAAAAACCGCTAGGGGTATAAGCGGTTTATTGACACTTTGAAACAGTGCCAATTGCCAAGGGGCCCATTTTTGAAGTTGCAAAAGGCTGGTTTTTGGTGGAAACCGTGTGGTTTTGTAGCTTTCATAACGGGAAAATCTGCAAAATCCATGTGGGGCATAGCGGTTTTTAACTTTGATAGTTAGCAAGCTGCCAGTGGCACATGCAAGCATCTTCCATTTGCCGCAAATACCCTTTTTTCTTTGCACCATAGCACAATCTTCTCTGCTTTCTTAACTTACTTTTGCCCCATTTTTTATTCCCTTTTTCAAAGTCAGCATCTTTAAATGTGTTAGTTAAGGAATAAAAGAATTCAACAAAAAGTAAATTCTTTTAAATTTTTCATTCGTTAAATATATTGCAAGTTTTAAAGATCTCATTTTGTCGAGTTTTAATCATTGAGATTAATTTTTTTCTGCCTAAACCATCAGTATTCGACAACCATTGGATTCTAAGTACTCTAACTCAAGTCAGGTTAACTTATAATGGGATAAAATTTCTTTAACATTAATTTTTTTTTATCTACAAGATTCAAACTTAAAATTTTATTTAAAATAAATAAATGTCAAATCACTTATTAATACATAATTAATTTTTTAATTTTTTTTAAATTATTACATTGTCATCAACATATATACTATAATACATATCTGATTTTTGATATAAAAAGATTGACAAAGTATTTTTCTTAATCTTAATATTTTGAAGTTGGTATCAGTTAGTTCTAAATTTTTTTATATCAATTTAACTCTAACATTTTAAATTTTAATATCAATTCCATTCTTCTATAAAATAATTAGTAATTTCATATCTTCAACATCTTATGTGACTTCCCAACTTCATTTCTATGAATTTGGGTATAAAGAAAATGAGCGATCAATGTTTGTCTGCATTGATAATTAGGGAATTATATAATATGATTTTAATTCCTACTTTATTTATTTTTAATATTTTAGTGTTTAAGTTGATAAGGTCAATATTGTCTCCTTTCATCAATTAAGAAAAACAAATAAGTAATATAATAATACATCAACATACCAACTAAGATGAGTTATAATAGAAGTTACGGATAATTTGATAGAAAGATGAAATTGATATCATGATGTGAAAGGTATTTTTAGGACCAAATTGATGTTAACTTCAAAATATCAAGACTAAAAATGGTTCTTACTCAAAAAAAATTACACTAATACTACATTACAAAAAATACTTATCTCATTAGACTTAGTATTTTATACAGAGAAATTTCTACAAATACAGACTAAGTTACGAATTGTCTTTGACCAATTGGATTTTTTTATAATCATATATATGATTGATAATGATTTAAAAAATAATGGGTGAGAAGAGAGAGAAAATTGACCATTAACTCATTCATACGCAATTTCGTTAAATTCGCACTCGTTATCATTGTCGTTGTTCTTTCGCAATTCTCTGCTTTTGCATGCAGAGAAATTACTTTTCATTAATGACATTACCTATGGCTCTGGTGAAATGGGTTTCTCTTTCATGAAGGACATTTACTGCTCCTGATCTGTGTCTGTTATTGAACAGAAACAAAAGAAAGCACAATTTCACAGCCGCCTAGGAAAAAGGCCAAAAGGTTGGTGAATTTAACACACTATCCTTTCTGGTAACCCAGGTTAACTTTCATTTTTGACAGCCATAAAAACCAACATGTTTTAGGTCGACGAAAGGTTCATGATTAGTGAATATTGCAACCTACTCCAATTAATTACTACTACCATCGATGTTATATTAGGACATACATAAAACACTAACTAATAGGTTACACCGAAAAACTTAAGCTGTTAAGAGTAAATTGGAAACTACGTAGGAGTCTGAATAATATGGACAAAAAACAAATTAAAAAAAAAAAGTCTTGAAAGTCTATGTCTCTGTTAAAAAGAAGTAACATTTACTCAAACTTAACCGCACTGAGCCAATAAAATATCTAGTCATAGGTTCACGGCTATATGAAACGACTATAAGCCCCTACCTCTGCGTTGTGGGTCTCCTCTGTTGATGGACGGTCGGTATGCAACTGAACTTGTTCAGTTACTGTTGATGACACTATACCAAAGTACGCAGCAGGGAAAGTTAAAGCAACCCAGCACATGGGTGATGACATTTTGAGTCAGTTGAAGGAGACTCGTCTGGTTGAAATATCTTTTCTTGTTACTTAGTATTGTTCTTACTTAATTATAGATATAAATCATTTGGCTTGAAGTGTTGAACAAAGCTTTTTATATATAATAATATATATTCCTATGCATTAATTTATAAAACACTTCCACCACACCGACTCGTGTAATCTTGATAATATGAATTTTTTGTTTTTCTAATATAAGTTGTCTTTCGACCCACTGGTATTTTGATTATCTGTAAAGCAAGTGATTAATGGTGATTGTTGAGTGCATAAATCATGAATCTAGTTGATATGATCTACATGGAAAACGATAAAATTGATTTGAGATTTTACGTGGAGACAATATATAAACCGCGATTCTCGGCATTAGTGTTTTTTAATCACTTTGATTAACTATAACTTATTATTTATTACGTGTACAAAACTACAAATAACAAAGATATGCAATGAAAGAACGAAAATCTTCTGCTACTCATTGTTTCTTTTCCACTCAGAATTTTTTTAAAAAAAAAAAAAAATCGGTTGCTTTGCTAACTAACCTATTTGTTTATTCTTAAGTTTGAAAGTATTCATAAACAGAAAAAAAAAAAAATATATATACACATAATGATGTCAAATTAATTGACAGTGATTGTCGATATCAGCCTTGCCGGTTTAATGAAGCTTTTTTGGGTTAAATCAATGGAGGCTATTTTAATTGGGAGTATAACTACTTACACATTACATGCACATTACTCAATATTTGCATAATTTTTTCTATTTAATTATAATTGATCGTATTTTGTTTAATTTCTACACAATTATTCTATCTCACACATACGCGAGGTGTTATATACTTGGTGATAATGCATGCGAAGTGATTATTCTTTATTTGGTGGAGAATTATATTGGTCAGTCAAATTAGGCTACCACATCTATTTTTGGTCTTGCAAATTAGGCCACGGTGCATGGCTGGCTGTGCACAAGTGCTGGATAAGAGCATGGGCTTGGGTGTCCTGATCTGAAGTTTGGCCGGTGATAACCCAACCCATTTAGTAATGCCATTCCTCACTGCAACTTGCATTCACAGCATAAAGAAAGGCCACATTAAATATTCAGAAGAAAAAGTAAGAAAAATTTTTAAAAGAAGAAGAAGCTATTTTCATTTTCCAGGGGGTTATCTCCTGAGCTCCACAAATGAACAAGATCGAATGGAAGGTTAAAATGAAAGAAAATCAATATTTCAGAGGAAGTCATTCAAAGCCATGTTGGTCTTTTCATGGTAAAATATAGATCGATGACACTTGCGTAGTTGTTGTTGTTCCAATGCCTAATAACGTAAATCAAGATATGCGCCAATTTGCCTGTTGAAAGCGATTTGTTAACCCTTTAACGGCGCCAAGGTAGCAGCCGCACATGGAGCTTGTTTGGCCTTTTCTTGGCTTGTTCAAAATCAACTTGGATTCTAATTAACATGATTTTCCTTTTGAAATTTTCTTCTGGGGCAGATTCTCCTAAGCAGTCACAGTAACACTAATGCTCAGAGGAAAGAAACATAGCAAACAGACGAGGGAATTAAAAAAAAAAAAAATCAGATATGCTGCCAGACTGGAGATATTACAGCAGACAGCAGGGAGTTATAATATCTTAGTGACGGGTAATCTTTGTCCAGTCCCTGAAGTTGAGCTTTCCTCGTCATCGAATTCTTTTGGTTTGGCAAAAAAATTAAGGCATTAGAGTAATGGAAAATTGTTGGGTGGAATTATACATTTTTCCTTTTCTGGTGAATTTGTATTACTTTAACTATATTATACGTTAAAAACATAAGTAAAATACAAAAATAGTAATAAATCACAAAACTAAAATGATACACATTCAATGGTAAAATTACAGTTGAATTTTACGGTTTAGTTTTAGTATATTCTTTGCATAAAGTTTTTTTTATATAATTAAATTATTATTATTATACTAGTTGTGTGAATTTAAAGTAATTGCGGTAAGCGTTGAATATTTTTTTTAATTATGTCATAAATGATTAAATAATAATATAAAATATTTGATACTTTCACTACTAGAAACAGGCAAAGAGCCGATGGAACTACCGATGAAGAAGTAGCTAAAATCCGTTGGTCAATATCACCGATGGACAACATTCTTCGATAATGAGTGCATCGAAAAAAATAAAATTGAATATTACCGATAGATAAATGAATCCATCAGTAATAATGACAATTATATCGATGGAATTCTCCATCGCTAATATTAACAAAAGCGTCGGTAAATAAACGTCAAAAAGTGTTAATGAGACATTTATACCAATAAATTATTGATAAATGCCAACAAATTATCCGTCAGTATATTTAAAATAATATTTTAATATATATAATTACCGACGAAAAATCTATTGTGAAATTTGAAAATTAATAATTTTATATTAATTATTACTAACGAAAATTTCATCGGTAATGTAAAATTTTTTTGGGCAATTTTGTATTATTAAAAATTGAAATTAGTGTTCAAATGTTTGAAATTATTGCTTTAATTATTCATAAATCCATATAACTAGAAATATAATAAAATATAAAATACATAGACTATAAACTAAAATAAAAATTGCTAATTACAAAAGAAATCAAATAAAACTGCTAATGTACATCTCTAAAATCATAAAAAAAAAAATCCCTAAAAGCTACAAATATTGATTATCATTAGTATTTGAAATGTCCTTAAAATCGTCGGGCATGCGGCCATGCAGAGAATGTGAAGGAGGTGGAGGTGGAGGTAGAGACAGAGGTGATAGAGGCTGTGCATTAGACAACACCCACCACTCCGCATATGCTCTAAGCAAGTGTACATAGTCATCATCTTTTGCTCCATGGATTGCAGCTACTGATTCCACTGCTCTTTTTCTTTCCATTCTGCTTCTGCAGCTCCATATACCTCCGGTTGGCCTCCTCGAGCCTTTGCACTAATTTGTTCAATGCATGCACCCAATCGCAGATCTCATCCTCATCGGAACTAGCAGGCCCAACTCTAGACACAAAGGCTGGAGAATAAGACCTGCTATATATAGTCCCCATATCATAAATTTGCCCTTTGTAGCAGTCACCAACCATCTGGGCTCATATGCCATTGTCACTAACAGGTGAGCTGGCATGAGTACTCTTGTTCTCCTACTGCGACTACTGCAACTAAGTCTCAGTTAGTCATTGGGTGAACTCATATTATAATTGGAACCGATAAAATAAATTAAATTAGATTTAAATAATATAAATTATAATAAATTAAAAGTGTTGAAAACTAAAATTATAAGTACTTACGTATATAGCCTCCGACCAAACATCAATCCACTAGGAACTGTCTTGCTTTCGGGTGTGGGTCTCTCGAAACAGCTCTCCCTGAGTCCACAGCCTATTCATCATTTTCTCCTACATTTCAAACAATTTTTTGGTGATTATATAAAATTTAATACAAAAATCAAATAACTAAATAAGTGTAAAGAATAATATTTACCATCCTTAGCCATGTGCCCTCAATGGTGGTGGAGCCTCCAATGTGTAGCAAGCCACTGATCCTCTGCTCACCCAAGACTTCACCTACTTCGCCTTGTACTCAAGCGATTCCTAATATACCCTAAGTGCCTGGAAAATGTTCTCAATGAGCTAGTGGGTGCTAGCATTATTTTCGTGATCATGAAACATATTGCAGAGCTGGTTGCCCGCCCTAGTCCTCTACATCTTGTAGATTGAGGTCTCTTTGCGTGGATCAATAGTGAACATATGCTACACACAAGTAACACAATAGTCAGCTCCATTATAATAAATAAGCAAGTATAAGAATAAAAAATAATTATTTTATCATCCACTCTCTCCATCACATCAATTGTATAGCCTTAAACGCCTTCAAAAAACTCTTATATAGTCATCAGAAGTTCTTCTGGAACACCTCGGTAATCTTGTGCAAACCTAGAGTTAGTGGAATCTAACTATGTTAAAAATAATAGATTAAGTCAAGTATTTGTTAATTAAATTATCTACCACAACTAAAACTTCATAATAAATTTAAATTTGAAAATATTTATTAGGATTTACCATCATATCTGAGCTCCATGTGTTGGTTCATAGAGCCTTGTGAAGAGGTAGATGATGAGGCCTAGGCATCCTACAAACCAGGTTAACTGGGGGTAGGGAAAGGAGTGAAACCAGGTACCGATAAAGTGTGATCCTCACCTCCTGCAGGTGGTGTTGAGATGGAGTGGGTTGAGGGGTGGACTGAGGGAGGAATGAAGGTTGAGACCCTAGCTCCATATATCTAGGGTTGAGTATCATAACAAACTCCTGACTATATGGAGAACGACTAAGGAATGCAGTAGCATTGGTGGACACTAGCACAGTGGAGGTGGCAGGAAGAGCCTGAGTGTGGGAAGATAGACCATGCATCCTTGGTCTACCTATGTCTCAACTAGAACCAAAACCTCGCCTTGCCATAGATGACCTATATAATATGTGTGTAATTCAATAAATATATGCAACAAACATAATATGCATAAAAATATAAATGCAAATAATTATTTATTGCATAACAATAATTTTTTAATTCAAAGAATATTCTAATAATAAAAAAAATTTGGATAGAGTCTCTCCTTAAATTAGTAGCCTACAAAAAAAATTAATTTAGTATTTCAACAGAAATAACAATTATCTATTGCATAAAAATAATTATTTCATTCAAAGAAATTTTAAAATGATAAAAAATATTTAGGTAGAGTCTCTCCTTAATTTAGGAGTCTCCAAAAATTTATTTTACTAGATAAATACAAATAACAAATACATGTAGTCATACAATTAATCAGTTAATCCTAAAAACTGTTCTAGAGCGCATCCCCTTTACTTCATATTATGCAGATACACAATACTACAGCACACAATTCAAACAATGGGAAGGAACTTTAAGCCTTATTATGCAATCATATTCTCCATCCTTTATTCTATAACTCTATCCTAGAAAATTTAAGTTTCTACTTTTTCAAAAAACATAAACTTAAAAGAAGAGTACAATATATATACCTAATATACCACAATGCCCAAATCAATGGATGCACTAAAATAGAAGCACTCCAAGTGCTTCAAATGAAATCTTTAACCATCAATAAATTAAAATAAGTTAGTTAACAAACAAACAAACTAAAAACTTTGAGTAAAGAAATGAAATTAAAAAAAAAGCTAAATGAAAAAATTGAATTGATTAAAATGCTCAATAACATACCACAAATATAGTGGCGGTCTCCAACGGTAAAATGGTTAATGATGAGAGAGAGAGAGAGAGAGAGAGAGAGAGATGTTGCGAATGAGGAAGAAGAAGTAGAGGGCTCTCGTTTTAACATCAATGTTAATATTACGAACTAAAAATCTGTCGATAGAAAGCACATGAAACGAATTGTTTCACTAATCAACTTTTACCAACGAATTTGTCTTTGGTAATATGGAAACCCAAAAGTCTTAGGTAGTTAAATGAATTTTTCAAATACCATCGAAAATTCCGTCAATAATATTAATGAAAAACAAAAATAAAATAAAATAAAATAATAATTTGAATAAATAATAGCATATCAACAGAATATTTGTCAGTAATTTTTTTATTTACCAATAGATTGTCTGTTGGTATGTTTTTTGGACTTAAAAGAAATATAAAATTAAATTTTAGACGAAAGACGCTAAACCTTGAATGTCGGTCGCAAAAGTTCATCGATACCTTTACCGACGGATTATTTTTCTGTTGGTATAATACCACATTTAATTTATTTTGTGTTTTACTGATGGCTTATTTCTGATTTTTCTAGTATTGTTTTAAATTTTAATGTTTAGAATTTTTATGTTATTAATTATTTATATATTGTTATATATATAATTTTGAAGATAATTATGACATCAATCAATATTTTTAAAGTTATAAGAATATATAATTAAAGAGAAATGTTTTTTGTACCACTGGGGTAGGTAGACACCTTGGACACCCAGAGATAGAAAAGAGAAAAAAAAATTGTAAAAGAAAATAAAAAGAGTGAAATGATTGATGGAGAGAGAAAAAGCTGAGAGAGGGTGTTGGGGTGTTGGAAAAAAAGGTATGTACAAATAACATACCTCATAATTAAATAATAATATTACAAATCTCAATATTAAAAATATATCAAAATTAAATTAAAAAATAGTTTAGTACGCGGCTGGTGAGTACTGAGTAGTGGTAAGAAGTTGACCGTTTGACGTTTTGTTGTTAAAGAGGTAACGATGGCAAATTAACGGCCGTTAACCAACTTGCCGCTTATGAGCGAAAGTCCAAACACTGCACAAAATTCCTCTCCTGCTTTGTCTCATTTGATGTTTCTATTTCTCTTTCTCTAAATCATCGCTTTTCAGAAATACAACAAATCTGGACCGTCCATCTGTCTCCCAGTTGTAATTTCCAACGTCTGAGATCACCTGCAGATTTTCCCAGTAGATTTTTCCTTCTTTTTATGTTTCCACACGCATGACACACCTTCCACTTTTGCCGAGGATTTACATTCATTGTTCTGTCCAAGTCTAGCATTTCAATTTCCATGCTCTTCTTCAGCAACGAGTGCTACACGTCAAATTCGAATGCCCAGATAAATCACGTCCTCTTTTGACTAATCTTCTCTGCTCCCTAGAATTCTCATCCACTTCGACCCAAATTTAAAACTAGCCAAGCATCAACAATGTTGAAGATAATATCCAAATTCATGGTGGATTTTTTTATTCATCTTTCATTTTTGAGAGTGAGGTTTCTAAAAATCCTTTGTCTTTCATTAGAAGATATCATTTTCAGACCAAATTAATGTTTTAATTTGAAAATGATTTCTAAAACTATCAACTACAAAAGTCGGAGGGTTTACCTAATTTTTACACTTTTTTATTATCATTGTGAAGAATTACATTTAGAGTGTGTCATAAACGAGATCCATAAAAATATATCCCCTAATTTTACTTTTGTATCAAACATATCCTTAGAGTAAATATTTACTTTAGTTTCTAAAGTGGCTCGCATGAGTTGCTTTGCTCTCTAAAATTTAAAAATTAATTTTTTAATTCTTGAAGTTATAAAACATGAATCAAATTAGTTCCTGACTCTATTTCTATCAGTGTGTAGTCATGTTTTTACTTATGTAATGCATCAAATAACACTGTGGCATTTCACATGGCCTCTAAGGTAGCAAGAATAAAGAATAAGTTCAAATTAGTTAATAAAATTTTTGAATATATGTCAAAAAAGTCACATGCATCAAATAGAATAGTAATAGAAACATTATCTTAATAGATTAATTTAAACTTATTTTTTATTGATATCATTTCAGAGGCCACTTGAGATACCACTATATCACTTAATGTGATACATTAGCTAGAACATGACAACACAATAACAAAATTGAAATCAAAGACTAACATGATTCATATTTTACAACTTCAGAAACTAAAAAGTTAATTTCTAAATTTTAGGATACCAAAGTGATTCACATGTACAATTTCAAAGACTAAAGTGAGTATTTACTCTTACATTTATTTTATATTTTATATATTCACAAATAAATTAGGATTATGTATAATAAATAGGCATTTATCAAGTATTTTATATTGGAAGCACTAATTAAGCTTCTGATAATAGCATAGACAATGTGACACTACTGGGTACTGGGTCACAGCTCACTAGCTAAAATCAAAGTACTTACTCCTTTCTCTTTCCAAGCCCCATGTGGGATGTTCTTAAAAGCGATAATCTGATAATCATATCTTGTTATGACTCTAAAGCACCAAAATGATAAAAGCCTTCCTCCCAATTGGATTTTCCCAAGATGGCCCTTTGCTTTTTATATCGAATCCAAATTAAAGAGTTAACCACACGATGGAACATCCCATTAGGTGGGACTTTTAAATGTTGCACCCCCCGCAAACTGAGTTTTCAGTTTCACTGAGAGAGATAAAGTCTCAAGACACTTCTTTATGAAGGAAAAGCACTACCCGTCCACGCAATTAACAGAAAGGTGAGGTAGCGTAAGCCAAAACACTCAACCCTGGTCAAAAGACTCAAAAGCTTGCGCTGCCTAGTTGCACATTGCGCGTGACCAACAAATAGTGCCCAAGATGAGCAATAATTTTGGACTAATTACCTTTATATTTCCTATATTGTGGGAGAGAATTTACCACTTTCTCTGAAAGCACGTTAATAACATATGTGCATATGTAAGCCCATGATCAAAGGAGGATTTGCTTAGAAAAGTGTACGAAGATATCTTTGCCATAGATATTCTTTCTATGCCTATGTGTCATTCAGAGAAAATTTAAGTGCTCTCTTAAAGTTTTATTTTTATATGTATAAAAGATATTGTTTTATTTTGTTTATCATTTGATATCTTAAATATTTTATTGAAATATAGTAAAAGTGAACCCACAAAGTTAAAATATATCAAATAGTGAATAAACACAATAATTTTTAGCTTAAATATCCCTCTAAATATTTGATTTTCGGATTTGGCCCCTCAAAATTTTTTTATTTGGTTTTGGTCTCTCATTTTTTGGACATTATCAATATTAGTTCCTGCTGTCAACTAAGTACTGTTAAGTACTGACGTGGCAATGTAAAATTTGACATGAGTTAATACTAATTAGATCTTACGTTGCCATATCTCTCATTTTTTAGACATTATCAATATTAGTTCCTGCTGTCAACTAAGTACTGTTAAGTACTGACGTGGCAATGTGAAATTTGACATGAATTAATACTAATTAGATCTCACGTTGTCATATCAGCATTAAGTTCACGGCAAGGACTAATATTGATACCGTCCAAAAAATGAGAGACCAAAACCAAGCAAAAAATTTTTTAAGGATCAAATTCAAAAAATCAAATATTTAGAGGGATTAAAAACACATTTAAGTCTTTTTTTTTTTCTTACTCTAAAAGTACTTAATAGTTTCTCATGTTGATAATTGCCTTAGCTTCGCAAGTAGCTACCTAACTAACTGATACTTCTCTTCTCTATGGATTTTCAACCACTTTGCATTCAAAATGCTGAGCATTTTCTAAAGGCATCACGAAAAGCTCCAAAGTGCAACTACCCATATAGTATATACTGGATTTGATGGGAATACTTTAAAAACCTTTAGGTTTTGGTTATCGCTTGTTACAAGCATTGGAAGTTACCATAAAGGTGTCCATAATTCCACAATTGCCAAAAGGTTTACCGCAACTTTGAAATCATTGTTTATGGACAAGTCTTTTGAAATGGGTCATTATTGCGTTTACCGTTTATGGTGTTAAGAACAAGTAATAATGATAAAACTTTAGACTTGGTAGGTAATGCAGTAAGGAATTGTAAAGCGTTAATAGAGAGTTCGATGAGTGATCCCTTATATAATTCTACAATGGATAAAGAAGCAAGTTTTGTTGGACACTGGAATTCTTGTTCACCCATTACACTTGGATCGATTGTGGTTTATGATTATTTAGACTGTGAAAGTAATTATGAAGATGCGTTGCCGACACACCACTTGTAGTAATAAAATGATTTCTATGCACTTGTTAGGTTTCCTCTACTTAAGGATATTTCCATTTTAAAATTCAAAATGGCTCGGTAAAGTCAAGTGAAATTCGCATTGGATCTTGCTTTTATAAAATTTTAAACTGATTTAGCTGAAAAGTATGGGATCAATCAGAATGCCTTGCGAATCTCATTTACTCCATCCAAAAATAATGTTTCAAATTAATTATTATAATGTGCAAAGCCTTGGGAAACAAAATACAGTTAATAGCTTCGCGTATGAGTTATTTTCTTTTGATATAAAATCATCTACTATACGCTATTCCTAATATTTGAAACATATTCCTTGGCATTTGATTGCCAACACACTCAAATGTTTTTTAAGCCTAATTACAACCTAAAAGTTAATTAATATTTAAGACATGTTAATAGAGCAATTAATAAAGTAACGATTAAATGAGGAAGTAGACTTGTCCTTTTCACAAGGATTGGGTGCAGGGGATGATGTTTAGAGGTAAATATCCCAAGAAAAGGATGAAGTCTGTATGGGAATTATCTGTTATAGGTTGGATTGGTTTTGGATGTAAAATTGCCCCCAAAAGTGGAATCTCGAGAAGAAGGGGGCACCACAAGGATTCTTGGATGAAAACAAAAATCTTAGTACTAGACGTTCAACTCTACATATGCACATGATTCCCCACAACAATAAGCCCAATTCGAGGTTTACACCAAAATAGCCAAGATTCTTTAATAGCTTGTTAAGTCTTCATTCCTTTTGCCTTACGCTTTATCGAGCAACCTAGAAAAGCAGTAACAACACTCTCCCCAGGAATACATATACATATCAGCTATCAGAAAGTCAAATGACTTTGTCATGTTTTACCCCTAAAGTACTATAGGATTAGAACCCATGTCACCAGAAGAATCAAGCTAAAATAACCTAAATAGTCCAAAGAATACGACGAGTATCCATAGCCTTAAACTAGATAATGCCTTTGAGGTTTGACTAAGCGTTCTAAGGTGCTAGTGGAGATCAAGGCTTCACCATCCTTTAAAGAATGGTTGTGGTTGTCCTATCTTTTCGGTCCAAGATGGATAGTTCTTGTTTCACTCTCCCTTGTGATTTTACAAATCCATGAATCTATTAACTTGGCTAGTGTTAAAAATGGCCCCTAAGTTTAGGTTCAGAACATTTGGCAACTCCATCGGGAGGGAAGTGAATCATGGCAGGACTAGGACGAGCAATAGAGCTTCCACTAGTCACTCCATAGGCGTTATCGTGTAGATTAAAGGATTTCCTAGACGGAGAAACTCGAATAAGGGTGGTACACCTTAAGGAAGGATAGGTTGATAGAAGAAGAGGAAAGGGTGAGGGAAATATCACCATGGACTTCCTAAGCAATATGGAAACCCTTTTTCCAAATGCTAAATCTACAATGCCTCAAGTGACTATCCTTGTGATAGTATTATACTCTATTGTAGCAAATTAGAACCACCTATCTAACCTAGTGAAGAATCTAAAGGTAGAAAAAGATTTTCGAAGAAAGGAAAAAAGGAAAAATAAAGATGACGCTTTGGTTACCAAAAAGAAACTCAAATACCTTTTACAAGCTCAACAAGAGACCACTGACTTCATAAGGGAACTGAATCCTTCGTTTGATTCAGAGATAGCAGCCAAGCCATATCCGATAGGATATCAACGTCCCAACTTTAGAAAGTTTGATAATACTGGTAGTGCTAAAGAACACCTCATTTCTTTCCTGAATGATCTAGGCTCCACCATGGAGATAAAGACCTGAGGTTTAAAGAGTTCTCTTAGTCATTAATAGGAAGGGCTTTTACTTGGTATGCTAAATTAAAGCCAAACTTAGTTAATACTTAATAGTAGATGGCCCCAAAATTTCGCAATAAATTTGTTGGAAGGCACCCCACATATCATGGACTTAAGAAGGCTGAAACAAAGGTTAGGAGAAGGACTAGTCTCTAACATCGAAAGATATCGAAAAAAGGCACTATAATGCAAAGAGACGTTGCTTGAACTAGATCTTATGTATGGATGCATTAAGAAGCTGGAAGATAGTTTGCAAATATTCCTCTCACAAGAAAGAAACACCATGTTCGTTGAGCTGCTCAAGCTGGCCATCAAGGTAACGGATACTATAAGAAGGAGTGGGACGAGGAATAGAGATCGTACTGCGATTTTAGACTCTTATGCATCTATTGAGAGGAATAAGAGATGGATGTTGTGATAAGAGTAACGGATGCTGTGATGAAAAAGTAGCCTATATTTAAGCAAATGCTCAAAATGAGTGGAAGGGACCATTCATTTTGCTAAAAGCCTATGCAAATAATCACTACACTTTGCTAAATCTAGAAGCGAGGAGGGTCATGAGGCCCATAAACATCAAGAATATTAAAAGTATTATACTATATGTGCATTTCTTTTTTGCTATTAATACTCTTGAGCAAATGCAATTTCTAGTATTTTCAGTATTTATGATGATATGATTAGCATGGCTTGACTTAGGTAAACATAACTTGATAAGATAAATAGCATTAGTAGAACACAATACAAGTCATGGTCTGACCAAAATAGACAATGTCATAAATGGATAGGATGAGGAGAACTAATAAAAATAAAGATGATAAGGAGAAGTTTAACGAATTCCTAAAGTAACATTTAAGGATGAATACAAGGGACAACAATGTATGGCCAAGACATTCTTATTCAATATGCTTAAAAGTGTTTGCCCATTTTGGCATTAGTGTTTCAGTATTTGTAGAGTCCAAGGCTTAGGGACTCTCGAAGTGCATCCACCCATATGCCTTAACATAAAAGTGTTCAGATACTCAAAGTCCTAGGGCCAAGGGGGCTCTAGGAGCACACTCTCATGGTAGCCCATCATAAATCACTCAAGCGTCCGGGTATTTGGGAGATTCAGGGCTAAAGGAATCCTCCCAAAACACACTTGAGAAGTATCTCACGAAACTAGGAACCTTTATTATTTGGTAATTTGGGTTAGACCAAGAGAAATCTCTTGCTTCAAAAGAAATCCCAAGGTACATATGATAAAAACTCTTGCTTGAAGACCACTTAAGAATATCTCTAAATAAAAAAGCAAGTCCGAAAATACATGCATGGGGAACTACAAAAGCATCTTTGGCACTAATAATTAGAAAAGATAGAAAGGCATCAAATGTAAAACAAAAAAGAAGATTTTAAGTTGACTTTGGCAAGGACATTTATCCTTCCTAAATCCTTCATCTTCAATACCTCTTTACTTGATCGATTGATCTTTAGGGTTAATTTATGGGATTGGTCCAGAAAAGAGTTTGACTTTTGGTCTAATTCTTCCCTTTTTGAATTTCTTCTTTTCTTGGCTAAAGGATAGGATTTTAAGCTAAGTTTAACAGTGAGAGTATCCAGTTAAACATCTTTCAATTGCTAAGGGGAGGATGGGATGCATGCCATATATCCAAGATTTGCCTAGTAGTTGACACATGTCTACTATATAAGTAAAAGAGTTGGAATGATATATATAGTCACACTAGGATCATAAAAATTAGAATTACGGCGTGAGCTTGATAGAGTGATCCAACTTCCTCATTCCTGTGGCTGAAAAAATGGCTACATGTTGAGACGCTTGTTCAATCTTCTAATCAAAGTGAAAGGGTCATATTAGTTGAATTTATGATAATAATTCCCCTTTGAGCAGTCTTTAGAGCTCTCCATCCATTTTACCAATTGATTTGCTTTCAGTGAATAGCTATGAAGATGTGGATAAACTATATTTCTTAGCTCATCTTGAATTAGCAGCTGACAACTCCTTTTATCATGACTGATGAGACCAAAATAATAATAAAAGATAGTCAGCTTTTCACACTCAAACTCCATCAAAAATTTTTCATAGACTTAAGTGTTTAAGTGGATGGCTATGCAAAGAGAATTTGTAAGGTCAATAGTGACATCAATTGTGGGGACAAATCTATATCCACCCTTAACTGAGCAAAGAGACATGTTACCAATGAGATCGGCTTTGGAAGGCAACTTCTTTGTCATTGACAGAGTTCAATATTCTCATGAAATACCCCAAAATTGAATGTAGAACGAGCATGATCAAAGTTTTATGCATCCATTGCTATCCCCTTTTCCCACCATTTTAGAACAAGATGTCCTTTGTCAGTCCATGGTTGTCTTCCCTAAATAGTATAAGCCTCTACCTTAAGGTCGAAATAGAAACAAAGCACCTTATCTGTTACTAATTCACAACGAAAACCATGTGATTTCCCCCAAATCCCAAAAAGGTCATTTGACAATGTAGCATGGATTGCGGATTTATCCATGAACATTTACCAATGAGGGATCACTTTTCAAGTTCAAAGAATCTGCCAAGTCTGTTGCCTTAAGCAAAACTTCCTCATCATGCCAAGATCATCTATGTAGTCTGGTGCAGAACCCACCGTGGACAACCCTGCAATTGGTAGTGATTTGGAAAGAGGTGGCTAGGCTGTGCAGTGCATAGGAGTTGCTGTTGTTGGTATAGTTGATTATGCTGTAGCTAATAATGAGGAGGGTGTGATTGATGATTTGCAATGAAGTTGATTTCGATAGCGATGCATTTGCAAATCGACCATAGGGGCCATAAATATAGCATAACCAATGATGCTACATAGGGAGTGATAGAGACGGGGAGAAATAAAGTACTCGATTGATGGAAGGATAAAGACGATAAAGCAGTGGAGACTAGGTTTGGTTGGTTGCATGGGCAGAGGGAGGTGAGGGAACAAGTGAAGGGTAAGGATATTCATAAGTACGAGTAGATATGACTACCTGACCAACTCGACCTAACCAATACCAAATTTTTTTGCTAGGCTGGGTTGCTGAGTTATTTTGGTCAAACCTAATTAATTAGATTTTTTATTGGTTTTGAAATCAAGTCATAGAACAATACCCATCAACCTGACCTAACTACCCAAATATTTTTTCTTAAACCAAATAAAATAATGGCCACTAAGGTCTCAGCCCTACTAAAAGAGGATGCTAATGGTAATGAATAGGTCTATTTCACCATCTTCGAGGATTGTCTCCTAATTGATGTGTCAAAGCAATGGATCTTTCATTTATTTGGATCCTTTGAAAAGGTTGTACATGCTTTCATTTCCAGGAAAGATAAGCTTGTAAGATCATTTCCCGTTGCTTTTGTGAGGTTTCGGAAAAAGGAGAAGGCTTCTATAGTGATCCATAAGTTGAATGATAAGGAAACAGAGGGGCAAAGACTTAGAGTAGCAGAAGCTAGGATGAGAACGAATATTGTGACTAGCATAAGGAGACCAAGAAGTGATGTTAAAAGCAAGCCAGGAGATAGCTATTTTCGAGTGGTGGATGTCAGTGATCATGGATATAATCACCACTAGGTAAAGCATGTAGTTCCGTCAAGCAACCACGAAGAAAAGATCATGGAATATCATGAAAGGGTTTATATTGCTTACGGGGAGTTGAACTTGAACAACATAGGGTGGTTAGCTAGGAGCCTTGTTGGCGAGCAATTTCAACCCTTGGATTACAAATTTCTAATAAAGAAAATGGAGTGCATCTTTGAAGGGGTATCTGGTGTGAAGATTTTAAGCTCTTACAAGGTCCTTATCACTTTTGAAATAGCTGACGCCATGGATAGTACTTATTCTATAGGAACAATTGTACTTCAATCTATCTTCCGAGTCTCAAGATTTGGAATGCATTGGAATTGTTCTTCCGTAGACATGTGCGGATTGAGTACAGCAGTGTCCACCCATATGCTTGGCCAGAGGAGAACTTTCATAGGATCAAAGGATTGTGGGAGTAGGTTGTGGGCATTGATATGAATGATGCTAAGGGGTTGGCATTTAGTTCTACGTTTATCCTTATAGAAACATGCAATCGATATCATATTATAGGATGGTTGCTCTTGTCCATTGGTAAATTCAGGTGTGACATTCGTGTTAACGAGGGAGATTAGTAATGTGACCATTTCTTGCAAGCTTCATTTGTTGAAGGTAAGCATGTTTAAAAGGTTGGTTGTGTGGATGTGGGTGATTCTTCATGTTCTAATGCTAAGAAGGCAAATCGTTTGGTTCCTGACAAAGATGAGAGAAGCAACTTTAATGCTAACGATTTAGAGGTTTTAGCTTTAAAACAATGTATGTTAGAAGGTGGCGATGTTATGAGACTTGAATTGTAACCTATGATGGATGGGTCCCTTCAATGTGAAATGAATGGGCGTACCTACACTTTCATTGATGATAGACGCACCTAGGAATTCTTCTATTCTATGGATCATATGGGATCACGGGGAAATGGGTTGAGGCAGTATAGGATAAGTGGGCTGGATCATAGGGTTGGCATCTTAGACCAAATGGGAGGCTGTGATGGTCTGGACTCTCCCTTACCCTTGTTGGATGCCCCCCGAGTTTGGGACATTTGCATCTATGAAGGCTGTTGGACTAGTTGGCACTGTTGAATCTTGTCATAGAGTGCTCAAAACCCAACTTAAGTCTTGTTGCGAATTGAAATGTGAAAACAACGAGGTTTGGCTATCCCCTATTGAAAATTATTTGGAACATTTTTCCTTTGATAAGGATCAAATAATTGTAGCCTTGGCTGCAAAATAAATAAATAACTACAATAAAAAAGGAAAAAAAGTGTATATTAGAGGAAAAGGAATTGCAATAATTTCACAACCAGTCCAATGCGATGAAAGGTGGTCCTTCTTGATGATAAGGATAAGGTGGATAAAGTCTTCCAACATGGTGATTTCGAGCAAGATATTTATAAGGAGATGAGAAATACATGGAATATAGGAAAAAGTCTAGGGCTACAAGCTAATGATGATGATGCAATGATTGAGGCTCAACCCATGGTTTGAAATCAAAGGATGGTGTTTTAAGTCTAAGCAAACCATATAAAGGAAATGGTACAAGAAAAGCAAAGAAGATAAAGTCCTTTTAATAATTCAGGATTCTTTAGTAATATGTGCTTTGTGGTTTATCATGGGTCTTCAATGCTGGTGGTTTGTATTACGTTTCGATGGTGTGTTTGTTTGGCATTGTATCATGGTTTATGGGTTTATTAGGTGGTCATATTATGTTTGTGTATTATTGTTCGGGTTTCTTTCTCTTTTTGCTCCTCTCTCTTGGGAGTCTTGAGCATTGCTTTTAATTATCAACAAAAACTCACCGACTCTCACATCCTTCATTTCACTCATCATTGTGTCACTGCATTCTCTCATCAGCATCTTCCTTTCCCTTCCCTTGTTTGACACTTTCATCTCTTGCTGCACCCACTACCCAGCTAGCAACCATTGTCGGATGCCACTTAGCAAGACATCATCATTGCAAGCCGCTAAGCCAGCGATCAGTGCCGTGCATGGCTTAACTAGCCATCGCCACCACACACCGCTTTTGTCCTAGTCTTGGTTCTAGGCATGGAGCATGTTCTTTTTTGTCTCACCCCTCCTGCCTCATAGCCTCTTCCTTCTTCCTTGTTAGCACCATTTTAGCAATACTGCTGGTTTCTATTGCAGACTTGAGCTCCAATATTTACCTTTTGATGCTGATTTTGAGGCTTTATTTTCTCCCCATTTGTGATATATTTGGTTTTGAAATTTGAAATTGCATTTTAAAGGCTTTGTTCTTGCTCTCATGAAGCTTGTTACCTATAGATTTTAGGTATTTTTTTTTTTCTAAAAGGAACCCAACTACTCAACCTAACTAAACCTAATTTAGATCAAGTTGGGTTAGTTCGAGTTAGTGAAAAAAATTCCAAAACCCAACCCAATCTAGTCAGACTTCGATTTATTGGCTTGGTTTTTTATTTTCCCATGAACACAACCCAACCTGACCTATGAATACTCTTAGGAAGGGAAAATGGGGGATAAGGGTCAAGGGTGTGGCACTGATGTGTGATGGTGGAAGCGTTAGTATGCAACAATAGTTAGATAGGGTTCGTGATTTGTGGGTGAAAAAAGAGAAAGGAAAATAAATAGAAGGTGATGGTGCAAGAAAGGGGATGGAAGGCAAGTTAACGGCTCTACAAAGGAGAAAATGGTGCTACTAGGAGCGAAAGAGTCACACTAGGCAAAGACAACTGCAAAGATTATATCATATTAGAAAATCGTAGCAAAGTTGTCATTTTGCCATTTTGTGAACTCAGATTGAATTAGAATTTTTTCTTCCTAATTTAAAAAAGAAAATTTTTATCATCAAGTTTGGATCAT
The DNA here is from genome assembly GCA_031439595.1 of Pterocarpus santalinus. Lineage (NCBI taxonomy): Eukaryota > Viridiplantae > Streptophyta > Magnoliopsida > Fabales > Fabaceae > Pterocarpus > Pterocarpus santalinus. The sequence continues at coordinate 20,125,569 of CM062531.1, forward strand.
AAAATTAACAATTAATATCGATTAAAGGTTCTCTACCATTCACAAAAGATCCATTCCTTGCATTCAATGATCTTATGATTAATTTTTTATTGAGGCATTTTTTAAAAAATGTTTTATTGTAAAAATTGTTTTCAACAGTTGATATCCTCATCCATTAACATCTAGATTTGCATGGCATTTATCATTCGACGATTAGGTATCGAAGTTGATGTTGATGTTGATGTTCTGGTAGGTCATGGCCGTTTCCCATTACAAAGCAAAAAAGAAAAAAAAAAAAAAAGACTCCAATTTCTTCTAATTTGGGGTGTTCTAATGAATTGTAACATCCAAACTAAATCAATAAAATTGATTTAGATTAATTTGAGTAATCAAATCAATATCAAACTAAAGCAAATCAATTTAATTATTGTTGATTTTGTTTTCATATTTATAATTTTTGACCTGAAATTTGAATACTTAATCCAATTATCCAATCAATTATATATTTTTTAATTTATTTCTAAGTTTTCAAATTGTATATTTAAGCTTTAATAATTAGGTTACTTTTTTAATATTTTTAAGACATTCTCCTACCCAAACTATCTATCTATATCTATCTATCTTCTATATATATAGTAAAATTAATTTGCATTGTGCATTTAATACTCACACCAACTTGCAATCATTACACAACTCACTATATTTCACAATTAAATTCACTTTGATTTCCAACTATTATATAATTCAAGTAATAATATAATTTGTAGTTAAAGCTCACTTTAATTTGCAATTATTTAGTTGCACATGAATATTAATTTTTTATCTTTGAAGTTATTATATTAAAATTTATATAATTGTATTAATCTCTTAACTAGGTCATCATAACATAAAATTAATTTTTAAAGATTAAAAATTGTAAAATCATTTTTATTAATAAAGAAAAAAGTAAAATATTTTTACTTTAAAATTATTTAATAGTCAACTTTAAAAGAAGAAACTACCTTAACATTTTCAAGAAAACACCTAATATTTTATTTGGATGCACAGAACAATATTAATCTTTTATCTTTTAATTTTTAAAAGATTAAAGTCTAAATTATTATAGTAATCTTTTATCTTTCAAAATAACCATAAATCTAATAATTTTTTTATTCTTTTTTTTTCAGAAGCCCAAATAAAGAAGTAAAATAATGTTTAAAAGTACTTATTTATCAAGTTAAGTATTTTTTTCTCTCTAAATATTTACATTCAAATGGGCTCACTGTGTAGAGCAATGAAACAAAAAGATTAAAATATTTTTTTTATGTCTAATTTTTCATCACTATCATAACTTTCTTTTAAAAGTACCTTTTTTAAAAGCAATTATCACAAAATAGTATCAAATGCGTGCAATGCACGGATGTTATCTTTGGATAATAAGATTAATAATATGTTTGCAATAATTATATAACAATATTATTTAATGTTGTTGCAGATATAAATATTAATCTTAATTTTATCCTTGAATTTAATTAGAATAAAATTGAAATAATTATGTTAATTTGTTAGCTCATGATAACAGTATTTTTGTGATTTTAATTTTGAGATTTAATCTACTTCAAATTTTTTAAAAAATGCAAAATTAAATTTATTTTTAAAGTAGAAAAGTAAATATTTTTGTTTTTAAATTATTTAAGAGTCAAGTTTAAATGAAGAAACTATCATAATGTCCTTAAGAAAAATTGGTTTTACATGACACTTTATTTAGTTGCACATAATAATATTAATCTTTTATCGCTAAATTTCATGAGTTTATAATTTAAAAAATTACATTAATCTTTTGAAGGTAATCATGGTGTTATACTATGTAAATGATAATAAATAAAAGTCAAGGCCAATCATTGAACTATATGCAGTTATACTTGCCAAGACTTATATTTTGTTATGAATAATTATATCTTGCATTGTCTAGAGTATATTCACTAAAAAAAAATTGAGAGTTCTTATAGTCGAAAAAAATGATAAATATACGTACTACATTAAAAATATTGTATAGAACAATTTAAAAAAATTCAATATATTTTCACCATATTTAATTTTTAATTACTATTACATATTTCTTTAAAGTATAATTAAAGTATTCTTATAAAAAATATTTTGTAACAAATATTAATAAATCTATTTAACGCACGGGATTTAACTCTAGTTATTAAGTATTTATGACTTACCGTTGCACTATTATTAATTCTATAAGGTTAAACTCTTAGAGAATACATTTTTATTTTTTTTTCTCTATCTTGCTCTCTTTATTTTTTTCTTCTCATTTTTTCTTGGATAAATTATATTGACCTCTTCTAAGGTTAGATGGTATCATACATGACACCTATCGATTTTTATACCTATATTGACCTCCTAAATTCCTTTAGGGGAGGCTAATATCATATTTACAAGAGTGTTTAGTGTTATGTTTTACAAAATTCGAGGGTATCAAGTGTACTATTACCTATACCTTAGGAGAGATTAATGTATATTTTTAAAAATTGAGGGGTATTGTATGTAATATCACCTAATTTCAAAGAAAGTCAATATAATTTACTTTTTTCTTTTTTTATCTTTTCAGTCACCCAAACAAAGTGTCAAAGAAGATAGAAGATACATTTGTGGGCATGAGGCTCTATCTATGATTGCACATTTATACCGTAGCTCATTATAAACAATAAAAGCACTTGACCCCTTGTTTCCAAAACATCAAATTTCCAAAGATAAAAGTTTAATTGTAAGCTAATGAGCTATAACTTAAGTAACACTTCTTCTGATCTTTGTAATTAGGATTTAGGAGGTTGTTGACTTTGAGTCAAGGGAGTTTAATCTGCACTCACTCATTCCTTTCTTATTTCTCCATTAACTCCACAACGAGCTCCTTGAAAAAAAAAGTTTAATTGTGAAATAAATAAATTAACTAAAATAGATATGTAGCTTGCTTTTCACCGAAACAAACTAGAGAGCTAAATTAATTAATGTGAGATTGGGGAAAACCTGCTTTAAATATCACAATACGCTTAAAAAAAAAAGTCAAAAACGAAATACCAAATAGTTTGTTAAGTAGTTTAATTTATACTTTTTTTACAGAGTAATTGTATGTTTGGGAACTAGCAAAAAAGGTTTTTATCCCCAAAAAAGCTATTCTACAAATAAAAATCTTGTTTGGGTAATGTCACAACCCAACCCAACCCAATCCGACCGTGACCAGTGCATAGACAGCCTTGGTTCCCTAGCAAGCCTCACTGAAACTTTACAAAAAAATCGGAGCAGTTTTTTTAAAAGAAACTAGACCTTTTCCCTACACAATCCCTGCATACAATCTGTCTACAGACGTCTAGAATACTTAAACAGGTATACACATATGCATATATGTACATATAGGTTGTTTCAACACAAAAGGGCCATAACTACCATAGTTCGGGACCTTGTCTGTAATTCAATGGAGCACTAGACCATACCTCATAATCCTTATGATGATAAGGGAAGGCCCACTCAAGCATTGGGTTTACTAAAAGGTAACTAACAGCTAGCTTAACTCGATACCTGAAATATAAGGAGGCAATTGGGTGAGTTAAACTACTCAATGAGAGATAATTTATCTATAGCTAGCATGGGACGGAGGCAAACTATATTTATTCAACTTAGTAAATAAAAAAATATCCTCATAACAAAAAAGTCATTGAAATTATGTTTTACATATAAAATACCTAGGAAAAATAGTTCTCTCTTTAATCCTAAAAACCACTGGAGAAAATAATCCTTATAAACAGTTTTAGAACAACTAAAAATCTGCTTGCCTTATAAGGCATTTGATAACAATTCCATCATGTAACACATTTAGGATAACCTCATTTTAAACTCTGTAAAATCATGGCAAGTGTAGTCCTCTTATACATTTGGTATATGTGGAAATCATCTGAGACAACTGGAGAGAATAGATTAAAAAGAATTCATATTTTCTTATGAAAATCCTATTGGAACACATTTTCATAAAACATAGGAAGTTAAAATAGGCACTTATAGCTAGTGGAAGGTCACAACTATAGAATTCTTGCTATAATACTCTGAGTGACATCATCGGCAAAACCCCCAATGAAAAATAATCTAGTCGTGTTAGCTTAACATATCGTGTAACATCCCTACTTTTGTAAACAGAATGTGATGGAAACTTTGAATTTTTCCCTTAGGGAATTTGAGAATTTCACAGGCAGCATTATGCCATAACGATCTTCACCCTCAGAATTATAGGGTAGTGTAACATTGTCATTAAAAATATGGCACTGCCATATGTTAAAAATTAAGAAATGACAAAAGTACCCCTATAAACTTATATTAATTGCAGTGATGCCTAGAATTTTTAGAAATTATATTTTGACCTTAAAGACTTATTCCCACAATAACCCTAGAACTTTTCATGAAATGATCTTTATGTCCTCATATCTATAGAATTAGCAGAATAGGATTTTAAACAGAGCAAAATCACGTGGTGAAACCGTAGAAGTTTAAATCTCTATCGATTGGGCCATGGAGGCAATCGGGTGTGAAATGACGTTGGGTGTCCCTAGACTTGCTCAAAATTACAGAAATGTCATTAGTTACAGAAAATAGAAAATAAAAAGGCTCCGAATCTATGAAATTGCCTAATTTACACTGTTAATATATTTATTCGATTTTGATAGTTATGTAAGAGTAATTAGAAGTTAATAAAACATTAATTAGGAGTTAATTAGATGTTAATTAGAGGGATGAGGCTTAGGAACAATTAGAATTGAGATATAGAAATTCTCTCAGAGTCATTTAGTAAAATTTTGTCGATTTGAAGAAAATCGACGAAGATTTGGTATTTTAAACCGTTGGAACCGAATCAGTAGAACTTCACACTAATACTATTAGTTTGAGTGGCTGAAAATTGAGCCACTTCTACCCCTATGGATGGCACCAATTAGCTGCCAAGTGAGTGGAGAGTGTAAGGCCGAAAAATTTTGTTGTTATTAACCGAGTTGTTCGGTTTTCATCGAATAATTGGAATTAACAATGATTCAATTAAGCATTCACTTAAAGCCAATTAAGTGTGATTTAGAAGGATTAGACTTGATCGAATTTGATTAGAACCATAGAAAACTTCATAGGATTTTTCTAAAACCATTTTACCGATTTGAAGAAAATTGGTAGAATTTCGGTATTTTAAACTGTCGGAACCGGACCAATAGGAATTTTACTATGAAAATCCTATGATGGAGGGCTGAGATTTAGCCAAAATATCCCTATAAGTGGCGCCTCCATCAGCCATAAAAGAGGGAAGCCAAGCTAAGTTTGAATGAGGATTGAAGTCCACCAATCAAAAGGTAGCTTGCTTCATAAGTTTTCATTTTTTTCTTCCTTCTCTCCCTTAAATTTTCGACCTCCCCACAATAGATGGAGACCAGCCCTCATTTTCCCACTTTCCTTCATCTTCTTCTACTTCCTCTCATCCCCAACGTCAAGGTCCAACCATCAACTTTACTCCAAGATTAAGTTCCGCTAAGATTCCACACCACCAAGGTAGGAATCTTAACTTTCTCCTTATTTTCTTTGAATTAGGGCTGCCTAGGGTTCCTTGTTCATCCATGATTCTGATGTTATGATGGATGGGGATGATGAATCAAGGTTGGTTTAAGGTTTATATGAGTTTGAATTGAAGATTGGATGGATTGATTTAAGGAAAACATGAATTCAAGAAGAAATCAAGAAGCTATTAGGGTTTTCCCCTCGACGGTCCGTACAGCGGAGTGTACGGATCCACCTACAGCAGTTTAAATTTCATAAACCTATTTTTATATTAAACTATACATTCAAGGATTTCCATACATATAAAATATAAGTCCATTGGATTAGTATATAATTAGTTATGAATTTTTGAAATTTGACCTAGAAATCTAGATTCTCATCTAGGCAGTATGAGTTAAGAAGAGTGTAACTCACCCTACACAACTCTAAATTGAGTGAAACTAATGCTATTTAAAAGCTAACATGTAAGGAAACATCTTATAAAAATTTTAGAGTCAGATTCATTGCCATTTGTTCCCAACACATCAATAAATTTGACTTAAGTTCAAATCGGGTTGGAATAGGATAATCCAGTAAGGTCAAGTTACGGGACTTATATCTCAAAATATACTCATGCCAATGATATGAAAAATCATTTATTTGAAAGCTTGTTCTGTGAGCTTTAAATTGATATAAATTTCGTATGATTTCATGAAGATTTCTATTTTTAGTGAATTTTCACTTATAAGAGTGTATTTCTAGCTAAGTATAGGGCAGTCTGAGGTAAACTACTAATAACTTGAGTTATACATATCAAAATGAGATGGGACCAAAGGGGTTGGAAACTAGACATATAGAGCTATAACATATCCAAAATTTTGGTCCAAATAAGCTGAATAGGAGTAAATGTGGACTTTACAAACTTCGGGCAGAAGAAGGTAGAGTGAGCAGAAAACTTTGTTGATATTTCTATTGATTTTGACATACCATATGGTTAATAAGGTTACTATAACTTGCTGTTTTACATTGAATTGCATACTTAATTGATTGTATTGGTAGCCTGGCACTATTCACGGGGAAGCGAACTCGATCCGTTATGTTGCCAAATTTTTGGTAGGAATTTATGAGAACTTATGCTATGGGTGATTAGGCTTTGAATATATTTACATTTACATGCCATATTTATGTGCATCATGCATGCAAGCATAATTGGAATATGATATGAGAAGTAAGGTATGAGACATATCCATGAATGCTCAAAGCATCTGCATGCATGATAAGATATGGAAAAAAAAAGATAATAAGAACTTGCAAGAGGGACATACCAAGCTACCATGTGAGGCATAGCATAGACCAAGCTAACGTGGGCCAGAGCGGTACTATCTAAGGCTTGGGCCAGCTCTCGACCCGATTTAAGAGGAATAAACCGATATGAGGATCGGAGAAAGTAAATCCGTCACTCATGTATAGGTACGAGCTCGAACCTGAAAAGCAGGATATTACCCAGGGGTGAGAGAGGTCATTCACCTCTGGAGGACCAAGTACAGAAAAGAGCAAGATCAAGTTGCAAGTTAAAGAAAGAAATGAATTAAGTCAAGTGCACTTACATAAAATCAAATACAAACATCTATATGTGCATTTCTAATTATCTCATTATGTCATGATATTATTATGATTCTTACTGAAGTATGTTACACTATTCGTATTTCTATGTCTGTCACATAACATGCCAAGTGGTTGTTAAAATATAACCCGCTTCAAAAAAGATGTTTTCAATTTAAAATTGAACCACTGCTTGCATATATGTGCTCACATTTTCATAAGAAACCGAAACGGCTGGAATGTTTATGATGACACTATATGAGTAATAGCTCGAGTTTACCCATTGAGAACCTTAGGTTCTCACTGCCTGCTTGTATGTTTTTCTTTTTCGTAAACATTCCAACACATAAGTTGGAAATCAAGTGCGACGCAAAGTACTGAGAAATTTTTTGAGCAAGACTCGGACGCAAACCAGACCAAGAGACTATTGAAGCTAGCTAGCGACCATGTCGAAAGCAAGTTTTGTGTGTTATATTAGTCACAAATTCTTTTAAATTGTAATTATTTTATCCTCTATGTATCAGAGATGACGAAGTTTATGAGCTATTAGTCAATAATAAAGTGTGCGGTTAAAGAGCCATGTATTATACTTTCCATATTTTAAAGATTTTTTAGCACAGTGACAACCTTTTAATACAACTCCATGATTCGAGCATGGCTTATATGATAGAGGTTGTTACATATCGGGCTAGCACCTACCTTACAAGATGGGGTTCATGCAAGGTGCACCGAGTCTAACATCTACCGCCATTAGCTATGGTTCTATGAGATGCTTATCCCATAAAACTCATTTCCTTTATTGAATATAGTTTTCAAATCCTTTCATCAAAACATATCTAATCTCAAAACTAGTTTGAAATATAACATAAATAAGCTTTTTTCTTTAATGAATATAGCTCAAACTTTTCTAACATGGTGTAGTTAGAAAATTATCCCTTTCCTTATATAAATAGCTGATAACTTTACAAATTCTAATAAATTTGAACCAAATTAGAAATTACACCCAAACAAGCAGGTCCCATGCACTTTGCATAAAAATTTATGGCATACAATCGTTCTTATTCAATAGCTTTTCAATTATAGGAAAAACTAATTTCTTAAACCTTTGCTTTACTATCCAACTTTCTTGGTAAATTCCTATAATATGTAAAAGACATATTCATATCATATATAAACCTTGTAGTTATATACATTTCAAAACCTATTGTAGATAAACTATCTACTCATAGTACTCTAGCTAGAAAGGTGGGAGCTCCTTAGTGAAACCACTAAACCAACCTATTGCTCTAGGAATAGATCAGATATCTCAATAGGACAATATAACTAAACCTCAATCATAAAGGTAAGAGATAAATTACCTTTAAACATGAAACACCTCGGGATTTAAGACTTTAGGACTCCAAATCCTAGCCCAAGAGCAAATTCTTCAGGAAAAGTTTTGTAAATCTTGACATAGGAGGGATTTTAAGCTTAAGAATTACCTTTGAGCACCAAAGAATGGAAAGGAATGTAGTGGATAGCTTAGGTCTCCTTCCGAGACTTTCCATAGCTTCCGCTACTTGCTCAAACGGAAAATCAATCGGTAGATCAGTTAGAAAGTGGATAAGGACAAACAGTGATATAAGTTGGTAAAAATACCATATATGAGCGATTTTAGAGAGAGAAGGGAGAGAGAACATGGGAGAGAAGAGAAGAGCCGAGAAAGAAGAGAGAAAGTGAGAGAATTAGGGTTGTAAGCCCTTTTTTTCTCACCGACCTAGGCATGCTGGAGGGCAGAGGGCTGCTCTCGAGCATGGTCCGATCCCAAATCCTTCCTTACCTTGTCTTGGGAGCACGTTAGAGCGTCGGGAGCTGCGCTCGAGCTTAGCTCCTAAGTTCCAGAATTTGGTTTTTCTTTCCCTTCTGATCTCCAATGCTCTTCAGGCAATGGTCTTGCACACTTATATAAAACACACTTAATGTCCCTTTTAACTTTACTCTCCATTAGCTTTAAAATATAAATGTAAATAAGAAATACCCCCATTTGAATCCAATAAAAATATTAGAAAAATCAAAATTCTTAAGAATCAAAATCCAACTTTTGGATTTTAGTATAAATTCTTGAAAACTTGCATTTTCTTAAACTTCCAGACTAAAAATAAAAGAGTCAATGACTTCTTAAAATTCATTAAAAATCACTGTTTGATTCTTGGATATCTAAGGAACAATTACCAAGATTTTTAATTCCATAAAAATGTTGCAATCATATAGCCCTCCAAGGAGGCATAAGATTTAGACATTAAATTTTGTAGGGTCCCACAAGACAAAGTATCACAATTTATCTAATTCTCGACTTGATGGATTATAATAAGTGCAAGATAATTTAAGCTGTTGGAGGGCAAAAAAGCATAAGCTAAAATTTGAGCATTATCTTATTATAATATTTTGTATAGTACTTACATTACTCTAAATTTCCCAACCTACTCCTAAATATCAAATATTATATAATATAAATAATTATTTTATATCTTTTTTTAGTAATTTTACAATACAAAAATAGCTCTTTTCATATAATCTAAACAAAACAGATTAACTTAAAATCACTTTTCAGTTTAAATATCTAAACATAAATTTATTATTATATAATCGATTATATAAAAAAGTGATCATACAAATAAGACATTATTAAAATAATTTTAATTTTATAGTTTTTCCAAACATACACTAACTTTAAATCTTATAAATGAAAGAAATTAATATTAAATTTTTTTATCCGACCTAACTCAAACTAATTAATAGGAGTTCAGTAAATTGTAAATATTAATAGTTTAGATCAATCTGATTGTATCAAAGGAAATATTTTTAACACAATTGTATAATGAGATTATGTAAAATTGAGCTATTTAAATAATTCATGTTTAAGACAAATTCAACTGTTATTTCGTAGTTTATTACCAAAGTTACTGTTTATGTAAATAAAAGAACTGTTGATGTCAAATTTAACTTTCCTGCAGACAAGAAAATCGACACAAAAAAGTTTTTAAATTCTCCTGTCTGCCATAATTAGCTAATGATAACGCTTTGCTAGTTGTAAGCCAAAATTCTCCGGTTAAGACGCACGTGACCATCTAGAACAAAATTGTACATGTCAACAAGAATTAAGAAGCATCTAATCTTTACTAGTGATGAGTTGTATGATTCTTCTTCACCAATAAGGATTTTTTTTTTAAAAAGTAAATACCGTTTAAAAAGGTTTAATACTCCCTTTTTTCTAATTGTTGAATGGTTGCGACTTAAAGAACAATAAATAATTTAGTAGTTTAGCGTTTGATTATATGATTTTGAGTTTTCTTTTAAATATTTCCTATTGTTATATTAAATAATACTTAAATCGATTTACGTGTGCTTTGTTTAATTAAATGTTACTTTTTCATTTAAATTTTAAAATAAATTTTGTTCTTTATAGTTTTTATTTATTTTAGTTTTAATTCCTACAAGTTTTCTCTATGTAGATCTTTATAATTGTCTATAATGTTTTTTTTTTACAATACCAAGTCAAATTATAAGAACCAATCTTTCATTAAAAAGAAAAATAGGGACCTATATATATAATGACTACTACTATACAATAGAAACAAAAAACCAAATAAGTGAAATATATAAGCACTGAAATTCTCAAAAAAAAAAAAATTATAAGGAGCAAAATTTGAATAAATGAAAGATATAGAAACAAAATTTACTTTAAATCTTTATTCAAATCTGCAGTGAAGGAATAAGTAACAGTTGCTCCTATTGATCCCTTTATTATTAATTTTGCTATTGTTTTACTACAACTCGCCCATAATTGTTCATGGGATAACACATTACGATAAAAAATAAAAAATAATTTAATATAATAATTTAATCAAAGGTATAACAAAAATCTAAAAAATGTATCACATAAACATATATTAATTGCTCAAGAACAACTGAATTAAAATTAAAGTTACATTGATTTTTTTTTTCTTTTGGTTGAGAAGTTATATTTATGTTTAAATACATAACACAAAACTTGAAAACAAATATTCCAATGGCAATATGACCAAGAATAATTAGGACCTGTTTGGTTTTATAAAAAGTCTTTTGTTTATTGATATTAATTATAAAATTGCCATCTTGTTTTCGCTCTGTTTCCAATTGTTAAGATTTTGTGAAAGATACACTAAAAACAATGCTATTAAGAACCACTGTTTTTAGCCATATTTTATCTGTCATTTTAGACGCAAAAACATATTATTAGCCGTGACTGAAAAAGTAGCTTCGAGGAAATAACTTAACATGTAAAAGAAATTATCCTTGACACTTATTCATGTTAATTATTGCCAAAGCAAAATATTGATTAAAAACTGCCTCATATGAAAGTTGAATGAGAGTTTTGTATCTGAAGGTATCATCAGCACCGTTCAATGAATCAATAGACAATAACATAGGCCTAAGATTAGCTTAATGCATAGATCACTTTTCCTTCTTGAAATCAAAATCAGTCTTGCTTTATTTTATAAACAAAGGGATAGCCAATACTTATCTGTAGCATATATACACTACTAATAAAACAGATAACATAACAAGAAAAATTTTAGATGTATCGTAGCTAGTTTAATTCAACATTAATTGCATTTATTTGCAGAATAAAAAAAGAAAAATAAGTTGAAAAGGAAAAACAATAATAATTGCATTCATTTTATTTGAAAAAAGTCACCTACACATAAGGAAAATTTTGGGAAATTTTTAAATTTTGAATTTATTCAAAAATAAAAAATAAAAAATATTAAATAAAAATAGTTCAACAAATCAACAGGAAAACCAAAAATGATTTAAGTCATCAATGTAAACAATTAGGGTACAAAAATTATAAATTTGAACTACTCATAAAAAACTTATTTTATTTGTCTAAATAAATTCTAAATGAGTAAAATACAAAATATTTATGTTAATAGTTATAATTATATTATTCATAATAAGTAGTTATTACTTAATTATTGATTATCTAATTCACAATTTTAATTAAGAAAATAATTTATAACTATGTTGCTCAAATATTTTCATTAATAATGCAAAAAAAAAAAAAAAACCCAATAACCAGTATCCCATCATTCTATTATAGTTGAATCCGTACTTAAAATAAGTTTTGCTATCAATAACAAAAAGGTATAATTTTTATGTTAAAAAAACTGAATTATTTCCCTTTTTACCTCGCTAAAATTCTGCATGCACTTGGACTATTTAATTAATGATTTTGTTTTTGTTGGACATGATTATGCATGATGTAAATTTAGTACTTAAATTAATTTACAGTAGATATTATTATTATTATTAATCCCTATATTCATTGTTGAAGTCGTTATATTTGTATACAACTTCATATAGCATTAAATATTTTATTTTTAATTTAATGCTTATTTTTTTATACCGCGCATTGTACGAGTTTAAAATACTAATAATATGATAGGTACTAATATTAGGGATGTCCAAATATCCAATCCGAATCATAAAAATTAACAACTGATCTAACTAAATAGAAAAGTGATCAAAACTGGGAAAAAGAAAGTTGATTCAGTTTCCAATTTTATTTTTGAATCTTGTCAAACTAATTGAACTGATAATATTATAAACAATAGTAATATTTTAATATTAAAATTACTCTTATATTTGTATAATATGAACTTAATATTTTAAATATCTAATTACATATTTGGACCATTTGAGGATCCAGACTTAGAGCCGCTAGCTTCTAAACTCCTCAGACCTTGGGGCTAAAAGGTTGTGAACCATCCAAGGATTTGAACTAAGAGAATCTCACTAAACCCCATCCCGTCGCCCCCTCGTTTAGCTTGCACTCTTGCCTACCCTTTTCCTTGGCTATTTGTCATCTTTGTTCTTCGGTCCCTCGCCTTCCTTAATTTTACCTCCGTCATCAAATAGGCATGTGACACTAATTTTTCTCCATGACTCGCATGTGGGGACTCCTACCGAAACTTAAGCTTTAGATGCCTTACTCAAGCCTCTCTCAATGGTGTAACATTTCCCTTGCATTAACGACATTAATATATCATCAATCACCCTAGCTAGAGCCTATAGACTATTGGCACGACCTCTGTCAAGAGAGTCCCTTCTTCAGCCTTACTCCACTGAGGTTTAATCCTAGGCTCCTATAAGAAAGATCTTGCTGACAACTCTCAGTCACCGTGCCTTACCATTCACGAGTTGAGATAAGAACAATATTAATAAAATTTAAATTTTGATAATTAATTTAAATTTTTAAAGTTGTAAGGTGATACATAAAATATGCATTGGTAATTTTTTAGTTTGTTGAACTTTCAAATTATTATTCTGTATTTTATAAACATTTTTCTAAGAAATCAAATTAATCAAACCAGTTCAAACCAATTTTAGCAATGACGGGACTAAATTTAATTAAAAAATGATTTGGATTGTACGCGGGAGCATGGGTCAGAGTACTAAAGGTGTTGAACAACATGGCTCTTTTGGATCTTGTATTTTTGCAATGAATGCCAGTTAGGCTAGATATGAAACTAAAGATTGTCCATTTGATGAGATTCCTATTTTCTCCTTACGCTAGTAGGTGGAAAGCTCTTAAAGATCAAAACTTATATAAGGCATCCAGCAAGGAAAAACTCTAAAAAGAAAGCTGTCGAAAGAATAAAGCACTACATCAATATGATAGTCTAAGAGCAAATAAAGCAGCATCAGCTTGGGGTCTTGAAGCTTGATTCCCATAATTGATAAAGTGTTTGCAAAGGTTATTATGACCATTGATGTTAATTTCAAGATGCTAGACGAAGTCAAATACAAATTGAGAAATGAGTTCTTATCAATGCCTTTGATGATAAAGAACATCCTACAACATTTTATGTGGAGGCAAAAGGAGCAAATGACTGATGGAGTTGGCAATAATTAGATTGATGCACTAAAGGAGCATGTTCTATTTAGTGGTGTTTAAAACCGAACCAACCCAAATAATAAATCGAAAATTCATCCCAAAAAAAACCTAAAATTGAAAAAAAATAACAAAATTTGGTTTTTGTTGGTTTTACTTTTTGAAAACCAACTAGTTCCATTTGGTTTTCAATTTATATATTGAAAACCAAACTAAACCAAATCAAACTAATATATACAAATATTACAACCATGTCTTTATGTTTTAGCATACAGGCCAAAAAATTCCTCATATATATGCTAACCCTAAGCCCTCTTTCACTCATAACCCTTATTCCTTCCCACTCTTAGGCACCACAACTCTTTGTCCCTAACCCTCAATCTCAATTCTCTTCTTCTCTGGCTTTCTTGAGCATGGCTCTACATCTTTGCCCCAGTCACTTCCCTTGTGCAACTCTTTCATCTCGATACTGCCCTTCCCACCATGATGAGGCTTGGCAATGCCCTACCCATCGCAATGAGATCCAAATCATAAATTTAGAGAGACAGAGACTGTGGGGTATAACTTGCAAAATTAGGTCTTCGCTAGCTTTCTTTGCTTGTGTCTTCCCCTTTCCATTGGCAGTACATTGGTGTTGAATTATGGGTGTGTCTGTTTTGAGTTTGGTTGATTGGTATCATGACCATGTGCATTCGAATATGAAAGTAAGGAACAAAGAAGTAGTTGCATGTTAATTATCTAATGGCGTTTTTTTTTTATCTAATGACTGAATTAGTGGTTTTAAGTGATGCAAATGGTTTTATTCACTACCCTTTTGTGATTCAAATTTAATTAATTGGTGGCAACTTTTGGCTTTGTGTGATTAAAAGATTTAGAAGCAAACTTTCCAAACAATGAACAAGTAGTTTAAAGAAACAGGATTAGGTTACATTTGGATTTTATTGTTGTTTTAATTAAAAATCGAATAATGAGTCAAATCAAACCGATTATAATCAATTTGATGCAGTTCAGTTCTACTAGCAAATGAAACTGAACAAACAACCCTAGTTCTACCAAACTGGATTGCAAACACCTCTAGTTCTACCAAACATGTTACTAGCAGCATGATGCTTATTAATTATCACATGCATCTACCCACTTCATAGTTCTCCTACAAAAGAAGCCTATTAGCACTATGGAATGTTGCACACCCACAACCATCAATCTTGAGGGCAAGGGGGAGATATTTTTATGGCTTGAAAGTAGTTATTAATTAGTTAGTCTAGCAATTAGTTAATGAACCTATATATATAAATAAACATTACATAGCTAAAGTCAGTTCTAAGTGAATTGTATTATTTAGATAAACTTTATTCATTTGGGAGTTTTCTCTCCTTGACCGAAGAAGAAGAATCATGTTTTGTTAATGTAATTGTCATGACTTAAGCTCTTAAGAAGAGCCTGGCCCACAAGTAGTCTATAGGATGGGAGAGCTTCATGATTTAAATACAACATTGAGTTTGCTTATTTGCTTAATGTAGGATATGCAACATTGCCGCCCCTTGATGACCCAACGTCCAAGTGGCTTCGCTCTTCTAAACAATACTCTTACTATTGCACCTTAGTCTAGCCTATAGATAATCATTTCTATAGCCCAACTCTTAGTCAATGCACCAAATGTTATGACTTAAGCTCATCAGAAGACTCCAACCCAAAAGACTAGCCTATTGGGAATAAGAGACTTATGATGTAAGTACCACATGAAATTTCTTTATTTGCATTTTTTTATGGTTGAAAAATCTCCAGATCTCCAGCAGGAGGGAGCTAGAAAAAGGTCTATTACAAACAAGCTAGGATTAAGATAAGGAACAAAAAAAATAGTATATAAGAGTAAGGCAGTTCAAGATATAAAACCACTTTTGCTCTGCCACACTAAACTTGTCATTGGTGCTTCCAAAGCCTCATCACTTGTAGATTTTGTGCAACAAAACCATGTGGAAAAGGCAAGTCTTAACACCATCCTTTCATCCAGTAACCTAACCTAACCTTAACCTGTTGAATCTCAAACTCCTAATCTGGTGTGAAATTTTCAAAGATCATTCTATTCCTAATCTGCCAAATTGACCAGACAATCACATATAGTAAGGAAATCCAAATTTTTCTCTTAAAAAATCAAAATGAGACACCTAGCCAAGAATCAAAAAACATACCCGAGTTGATTGGAAGATAATAGAATAGGTTCCACCAATCAAGGCATGCAATCTAGAATTTTATAGAGATGCGCAACCAAAAAAGAGGTACTCAATAGATTCTATATCTTATGATCAGAAGACACAAAGAATGTCATTTGAGGGAATGCATTTTAGCTTGTGAAGTCTATCTTTGGTGTGCAACCTCTCTAACAAGATGAACCACATTAGTAATTCTACCCTAAGCATTGCAACTCCTTTCCACACATTCCTTCCACCGAGCTTGTTTATTTCATTCTGCAAATTCAGCCTTAACACTTGCATACAAAATGATTTAGTTGAAAAAATGCCAAAGGATTCATATTTCTACATCCATTCATCTTGAATTCTATCATAGAGATTCACATGATTAATTAAATTAACAATCTCTTGCACCATTTTAGCTTCCCATGAGAAATGCTGATGCCTCACATGAAATTCCAATGCTAAGAATTATCTATCCAGTATCCTATGTCTAATACAGATGCCTCTTTTTGTTGCAAGATGGATAAGAGCCTTGTATCTTTGGCTTTGAAGCAAAAATCACCAGCCCAGCAATCGAACCAAAATAGTGTATTGTTTCCATTACCTATTTTTTGGAACATAGCAATGTCTTATACTATTGGATCTAATCTTGACATATTCATGATTTGTCCCCAATATCCCTCAACCACTATGTTCATTCCATTATATGCATCTGCATTGGGTAAGACACCATGAATAAACCTGACAATTTGCTTCCATAGTGGTCTACTATTATCTGAGAATCGCCACTACTATTTGAACAAGAGGGCTACATTCTTAAGAACCAGATCACCCACACCCAACCCCCCTAATTCCTTAGGCTTTTTAATCAATTTCCAAGAAATTAGAGGGATATTTTTTTTACTTCAATTTGTTAACCAAAAGAAATACCTCTGCCGGCTTATAATTTTCATGGCAACCTTATGAACAATCTTGAAGAAACTCAAATAATACAATGGTAGGCTATTCATGATAGCCTTGATTAAGACTAGTCTGCCAGCTCCAAAAAGGAGCATAGCTTGCCACAAAGCGAGACACTTTTCTATTTTTTCCAACATTGGTCTCCATGTACACTCTTTCCTCGAATTGGCACCAAGAAGGATGCCCAAATACACCATTGGCAATTTGGCTTCTTTACATTTCAAATCTCTGCATATGTCATTAACCCAGTTCCTTGTACATCTAAAAGGAATCATAGCAAATTTGCTAAAATTAATACATAGACCTGACATGACTAAAAAGCAATGCAACACTCTTCTCAAATTGAAGATAACATCTCTATATGCAAGGCAAAATAGAA
Source organism: Pterocarpus santalinus (assembly GCA_031439595.1). Classification (NCBI taxonomy): domain Eukaryota; kingdom Viridiplantae; phylum Streptophyta; class Magnoliopsida; order Fabales; family Fabaceae; genus Pterocarpus; species Pterocarpus santalinus. Next base: position 20,143,144 of record CM062531.1, read on the forward strand.
GTGTATCATCTGCAAATTGGAGGTGTGAGAGATCCACTCTATTACTACCAATGTAAATTATTTATATCAATCTAAGCTCTTTAGCTTTCATAATCAATCTATTTAGCACCGCGTTTATCATAATAAAGAGGAAGAAAGAGAATGAGTCACCTTGCCTCAAATCTCTATGCAATTTAAAAGGATAGGATGGAGATCCATTGATGAGAATTAACATAGTGACAAAAGAGACACAAGTCATAATCTAGCTTATCCATGTAGTGCCAAATCCTGTCTCCTTCAACACATACTCAAAGAAGTCCCATCTTACTATGCCAAAGGCTTTATGAAAGTTGAGTTTCAGGAGGATCGCTTCTGCCTTCACCTTTTTCAACTACCACATGACTTTGTTTGCGATTTGAACACCATCCAAAATTTGCCTCCTTAACAAAGGCTGATTATGTGTCACCAATCAAGTTTGGCATAACCAGTTTGAGCTTGTTTGCCAAGACCTTTGAAATCACCTTGTAAAGGCAGCCTACCATATTAATAGGCCTAATATCTTTAATTTCAACTGCATTATCAACTTTGGGTATGAGAGCCACCCATGTCATGTTGATTTCTGTAGGAAAGGTTCCTTCATCAAAGAAACCCTAAACGATTCTACAAAAGTTAGGTTCGACATCATTCCACAAACCTTTAATAAATTTCATGTTGAAGCCATCGTATCAGGCAGCTTTAGAGGAGTCACAAGAGTTCACAACACTTTTGATCTCTTCTATAGTCGGTCAAGCTTCAAGGAATTCTATTTGATCACTAATGATTCGAAGCAAAAGACCAGCAAGCAAACGAACAAGAAGAAAAGATTCTTTCTGATATAGTCTTTGATAAAAATCAATAACTTCCTTCTTAATTCTTCTAGGATTCTACAACAATCTGTTGCCAATTCCTTCCTTTTCTTCCTACCCACAACCATTGCATGAAAATATTTTGTATTTTGGCCATTGAGTTTGAGAAGCTTATCAAGGGAAAGTTGTTTCCAATATAGTTCTTTCCTCTTGTACCACAAAATCAAGTGCTCTGTAAAGCTATAAACCTCGCCATAAGGACTTCATCAACACACTTTTCTACTAAGCCTTCTCCACCAGATCTTGTTCTTTCTTAGACTTCTCTATTGCTTTGTCAATATGTCCAAATGCCTCACAGCTCCATTTCTTCAAATGGGTTTTAATCCTTCGAAGATTTTTTTGAAATAGGAATGTCTTCAAAGCGTTGCCATTCATATCTGACTAATTTAACAAATTTTGGGTGCGTGAACTAGACATCCAAGCTTTTGAAAGGTTTAGGATCCTAATCAAACTTTGGTAATTCCAAAACCAGAGGGCTATGGTCAAAAACTAATCTAGGATAAGCCTTCAACTTCAAATTAGGAAACCTCGAACACCAATGCAACTCCATTAGCATCCTGTCACTTCTACTAAAGGAGTTACCCTTGGCCCAAGTGAATCTTCTTGCCAGAAGTGGCAAATCCGATAAGCCAAGATTTTGCACCCAATCAACTAACTCTATCATGCTTTCTCTATTTCCTTGGCCTCAATTTCTTTTATCTGGCATAAGGACTTCATTGAAGTTTCCCACAAATAAGAAAGAACCATATGCAACATTCTTTAAATAAGTCAGCTCCTCAAGTATAGTTCTCATTTCCAATCAATCATTAGGAGCATATATAGTGACAATAGAATAATGAAAATCCAGCACCTTCATTGATCCTTCAACACAAATCCAGCAAGATCCTTTCAAAATATTACTGGCTTCAAATCCAAACTTCAAAAGGCCACCACTACCTTCAAAAGCACACACATCTATCCATAGGCAATTGCCTAAACCCCACCACTTCTTAATCAATCTTTCAGAGATTGAACAGTGTTTGGTTTCCACTAAACCACAAAACAAATGCTTGACTTTAGCAAGTAATTTATGAATTGCTAAACTTTTTACAGAACCACCCACTCCCCTACTGTTCCAATACATAATGCACATCATTGAGAAAAAGCAGAGAACACCCAGCTAACACTACTTATCAAGCCTTTTTCTTCCCACTTCTTTTCCCTTTTTGGTGGACGGCCTCTCTTTTTAGCCCCTTCTTCTCGATCCCTTTCTGGTCTTCTCCAAGGCTTCTCATAGCTCCATCCCCTCTAAGGTTTTTGCAATTTTTTGCATCATCTAAGGGCACGTCTTCATCTCTGTCAAGAACTTTTTCTTCATCCACTAGATTAGTCACATTGGCTAGAAGGGTATCACTATTTGTAGCATATTGAAGGATAAGCTATGGGGTACTAAGTGAAAGCCTTTAAAGCCTGGGGAACTTGAGGCTCACTTTTTTTTTTGAGATTTTACCACAATCAATAGACTGGCCCAATAATGAATCCATACTATCTCTCGTGATATGAGACCCAACTTGGGCCGACCCATCTATATTTTTATTCATGGCCTCATACAAATCTATCGTTCAAGCAAAATTACTTAAGGAAGTTATTGGAGTCTTGTACTTTTCAATGTCATCATTATGTTTTAAGCCCTCTACAGTAATCTTTTGTTGCTGGTCTGGGAAATTGCCAAAATTAATTGCGACTGATCCCTAGTGTTCTTTTGTTTACCATCTTCTTCCACTAGAGAGGACTGTTTAGCTTCTATCGCTCCATACCTGTTGGTGAGATGGTCATCTTGAGGAAAGATACCATTACCAAATTCACTTGTCATCTCTTTTTCCAAAGAAGGAGTTCAACAGACTTAAATTGAGCCTCCATCTTTTTAATAAGGTTCTTTCAAAGACGAACTACCTCTGGACAAATCTCACGGACATGCAATTTAAATTTCACACCATCAATAAAAAACCAAATCCTATCATCAATAAAATGAAAATAAGGGCTATCAACAAGGATTTTAGCTTAACTAAAATCCTCTTTATCACTTGTAAGGAAGTAATCATAATAAACTAGCCATATTAATCTAAATTGGTTTGTTTCAAATGGAGACCATCTTCTAACTTTTGAAAAAAATAGAGGAGCAGACATCAAATTATGAGGATAATGCCTTTTCCATTTCCTCCTGAGAAGGGAAGGTGATCAAGAACTTAAATCTTTCAAGTGCCTTCACCTTTTGAGTTGTTGGCCAGCTTTGAAAGACTCTCATGGAGATAAAGTCCATTTGTCTCGGTTGACTTCCTTCAATGACTATGCTTCTATTAAGCCATTCCAAATTATCATCACAAACCTCTCCATGCATGACTAAAGAAATCCCATCAACCTAAAAAATTAGATTGTTAGTCAATTTCAAATTCATCCCCTTCTGGTCATTACCTTCAACATCTTCAACCCGCTTATGCACCTCGGAAGGCTGCAACTTAGGCTTCCTTGGAAAGTTCTACATCACCTCTTTGTAACATCTCCCATCCCCGAGGGCTTTGCTTAGGGCTTCACCTATTGTCGCTTTGGTATCAGGTTTACTAACCTTTGACCTCATTAGTTGGTTTTCTTTGGAGAATCTTGCTATGGATACTTGCATCTTATGATTGCGAATGACCAAAGCATCCAAGGGATTCATCGCCCTTAATGTTTCGTTTTTGAATTTGGATCTGACGAACCCAAAAGAACCCCTAGCAAATCTCCTCCTCTTATGCAAAATGTATGCATCAACCACTTCACCTTCAGACTTGAAAATCTGAGTTAGCCACTCTTTGCACATTTCTTGTCCACGAAAAACATAACCAAACCGCTGTTCCATTCCCTTGGTCCTTTCCTGAGCTCTTCTAACTGTGATCTACTCACTTGATCTTTTCTATATTTGTTGAAGCTCCATTGACTAAAAAGCCTTGTTTGTCTCCATTTCATTCCTCTCCTTTCTCCTCCTTGAAGAATCATCTCCTCAGATCTCTTAACATGAACTTTCGCTTGCTTTATTTGCTTAACGTAAGAATCAAAAATTTCTCTCCTAATTTTATCATCAAGGATTATAATTTCTCTCTAAAGTATATTTCTCATTTTAGAGAAGCTAAATTCATTATGATGATGCAATTTCTCAACAAACCACCTTCAATGATAAAGTTTTGATCATTTTTAAGCTTTTATCAATTAAAATTCCATTTATCTCATTTATTTATGTATATAATTTTTGTAAATTGAATAAACTTACATCTTGTTAGTAAATTCTCTTAATATATTGATAAATAAAATATTACATATTTTTAAATATCTTATATATTAAATGCTTTGCCTTTTTATATAATATTTCCTATCTTAAGTAGTTACAAGGATGTTAGGAAGATATGACATTTCTATGGAGATACGGTGTTCATGGTGCACATACATAGTACATATATTTACAATGAATAATAGCATGTTTGGATCCATGTTTGGGGGGTTAGAATTGATTGTGACCTCCCCCCCCCCCCCACAAAATTTGATTTTACCAATTTTTGATATTGTTTGATTTTTAGAAATCAAAATCAATTCTTGCCTTTAGATTGATTTTAGGAAAAATGATAATTTTTTACTTTCTGTCAAAATAACTTTTAGAAGAACTATCAAATATAAATAACTTTTATAGGAACTATCAAATATAAATAACTTTTAGAGGAACTATCAAATATAAATCACTTTATCTCAGAATCAATTACAATAAAACCAATTCTATCTAGAATCAATTCTATAAAAGTAGAACCAAATACACTATAAATTGTGTATATATTCAATTTTGGTGCATGATAATATAAAATTTTAGTGCATTATTATTCAATCTTGTATATACATTATTTACTGAGGTTGGCTTTGTTAACAACTAAATAAAATATGAAACTCGATAAATAATATGTGGCAACTTACTGTTGAACACAAATGTAAAATGTTTTTCACACTAATAGTGTATCGTTAAATTTTAAATATATAAATATGACATATGTGATGGAAAGAAAAATTACTAGTTTAATTCACTTATATTACACTCGATCAGTGAATTATGCGCCTCTTATGTTCATAAATTATTAAAAGTTTTCAAATTAAGATTTCTTAAATATAATTAAGTGATTTTTCTTTTTACTAATAATAATGTATACAACTGTATTGATAACGCATCATATCATATAAAAACCAAAAGGAATCCACAACTAGGCAAAAAAAGAACCCATAATTAGACAATCTCTTTATTTCCCAAGTTTCTTTTCACTATCTATCTTTTTTGTAATTTTTTTTTGGGGGTCAAATTTCCACTAAATTTGCACAGTATCTTGTACCTTTCGTCATGGTGATGTTGAAACCTATGCCTATATTTGTCACTTGCCAAGCAGCCCATATGGGACCGGCCCGTATAACATAACAACTGGAAAAACATTCAAGAGAAATTCCAAGGTTTACCAGTAGTTTATACCGTTAATCGAGAGAAGTTTTAGAGCCTGCTTGATTGTTGGCTTCATTTTTTATATTTACTTTTAAAATTTTATTTTGCTGTTTTCTTCGTAAAATCTGAAAACAAGAAAATGAAAACAGAAATCAAATTGCCCTTAATTGTGAAAAGTTTTCAATTGTTGACCTTAAAAAAATAAAATAAAATAAAATAGAAAAATTTTCAATTGGCATTACAAAAACCATCTAAACAGAAAAAGAACTGTAAAATACAACAAAACTCAAATTCTTTCATTAAAAGAAAAGCAATCACAGTCAGTGTGGTACAAACACCATTGCGTGGGGGTGAAAAGCTCTCGGTCAATGTTTTGGCCCAATTGAGAAGTAATGGCAATATCTGTGACAGCATAATTCGGGCTATTCCATTGCAAATATAGTTTTGGACAAGTTGTTAGTTTCACATCAATTTAGTGAAATATTGTTTTATTTTATACAATTTAAGAGCAATGCTTAGCTTATGGACATTGCGTTCCTTATATTAATCTGTTAAGAGTATATCTCACTCTCATGTTACAACTACACCAAAGCTTAAGTGACCAATACATAACTAAGAGAAGTTGGTGGAATTCCAATGCTTTCAAGCACAAACCAAGTTAGCACATGCGATGAAAGGACGACTCCAAGGGCAAAATGAACAAAAGCATGACGCATGATGGAAGACCTAAAATATCTAATGAAAATGCAACTTTTAATCTCATGAAGCAGTGGAAAAAGGCAAGCTAGTGACAAAATTTGAAGTCGTTTAGTACTGTTCAATACTCAATGAAAAGAAACAATTGACAGGAAAATGCAAAGTGAAATGCTTATTTATACGAATATAATTTTGTATATATTGCAAGAACTGTTCTGATTGATTAGATTCTTTTTATTTTTCTCTCTCTTGTAATTTTTTTTTTCACCATAATTTTTGCTGTCTTACTCATTTTACACATTCGTGCTTTTTCGCATCAAATGTATTCGTGCCATTTAGCATACTTCAAACACAAAAACGGTAACTTGTAATTAACTTGAGTAGAAAGAAAGGCAAGTCCATCTATATATGTGGTTTAGTTGGTACTTTAGACTTTTGCTACCGTAAAAGCAAAGCAAGATGTGACATACGTAGGCATATTAATCTGAATAAGGACATTTTATGAAAAGTCAGAAGAGATTACGTATCATAACTGGTAACTAATTATATCTTTTAGTCGTAACTAAATGCTTTTTTAGTTCTCTTAGCAGCTTGAAATGTTTGTTACGTATGGTATAAACAATCCATATCTACCAGTCTTCTTCAGAATGACAAATTGCTACTCAACCCACACGTCATGCACGATGACCTTTACGCAGAGACAAAGAGGTAAGGGCTACCAAAGAGAGATATAGGAAAACGCCCTTTTCATGGTTAATTGGATACAGCTTTAATCCACAATAGGATCAGTCGCCAACCACAGTGTATTTATCAATAATGATAATAAGGACCGAAGAGGAGAGAAGGAGATGATAAACTAGTTGAGAGCATAGGAAAGCTAAGCACTAATAAAAGCAGAACCCCACTTCCTTTCACAACCTAAATATAACAAATTGTATGATTTTGAAGCGATGTTTTAAAAATTGGATCCAACTATATCTAGTTGAATTGACTCATTTGACCGCATTGTGATTTGGTTATATTTTAAAATATATATTTATTTATTTAATGATGTTTAATAACAATATAACTACTAAGTTAATTGATTGGACCAATTAAATAACCGAAGGTCTCGCAAGTTTAATTTGAGTTTGATTTTTAAAAATACGAAATCTTTAACTTCAAGGTATCTCAAGCAAGTTAGGTTGCTATATCGAGAGGAACAGCTTAGCAATTTAATTGCCTTTGAACAAGTTCCGCAAGTAGTCACAAGCACCAAACATGTCTAAAACCCATAGTGGGGTGGGTTTCGATATAGACATCCTCTTTACAACTAAAAAGCAACTAAATCGGGGACCCTCCCCCATCACATGGAGCTCACATGCTTTCCATTTAATGTGACCATAGTACATGAGCAGACCGAGGTTAAGTCACAAGTGAGTTTTCAGTTGTCATGCATTGTTGCTGTGTATGGCATGGGATCATGGATTCTTCTCTTCATATACAAATTTCAAGGTCACGTCTCAATGTGAAAGTGTTCCCCTCCCCTTCCCTCCATTTTTTTCTCCTCAAGCGACTTTTTTTTCAAAAATAAAAAAAATCTTTTGGACTCTAATACCATTTAATTTGGTGCACAATTAAAACTAATTAAAAGCAGTTTTGATTAAACTGGAGAATTTTTTTAGAAGCTCACTTAGAAAACTTTTAATTATAAACTGTTTCAAAACACAAAATAAATCAATTTAAACATTAATTAAATGTGGCAATGTACGTAAATGGATTTAACAAACCAACAATATTAACAAATATCTTGCACACAAGATGGTGAAGTTCGAACTAGTAATACTTCAAATACCCACGTTCTTAGCCAGATGATGAGGTTAGAGATAAGGTAGATAAGATAAATAGACATGTAATGTGATCTGCGGAGCAGGTTCATTCCATGCAGGTTGTAGCCCACACTATAACATAATTGAAATTTAGTGACACTTAAAAAATGTTATTAAATTATTAAAAAATTGTTAAAATTCTTTAGTTACATAATAATCTATATATAACACTAATAAAAATATTACTAAAGAGTTTTAAGCATCCGTCCAAAAAAAAAAAAGAGTTTTAACAATATTTTTTATATATTTAGCAATATTTTTTATATATTTAGCAACATTTTTTTAAATATTATAATTTTAATAGATAATGTTAAAAATTAAATGTGTAGCCATGTCAGGCCATCACAATCTTCCTTTTTCGGCTTTTTCTTGATATTTGTCTTATAATTTGGTTTTCTTCACAAACACACACATGCACACACGCGCACTCACTCAGATGGACATATTTATCAAGCGTTTCCTTAGAATTGAATGGCAGCAAAAGAGACACACAAAGTCACAAGAAGAATTGAAATTCTTGCCATAGTGAAGCACTTAATTAGGGGGGGGGGGGGGTCTCTTTCTCAATATTATGATATCACTTGTCATCTTTTGTGTAGGGTTTTAAGTTTTAATTTCACGCTGTGGCAAATCGATGGAAAATGACATTGGCTAGAACACAGCTAGTCGCCATACTAGCTATGTTCTTCACAACCAGTACTAATAGCAATCTGTGGGCTTGATTGGACATAGCATTAAACACCAGGCAATTCAAGGAACCCTACTTGTGCATCACGTTTGACTACACAATGTGCGATTGTCCGGAGCAGAGCACATGACAATGCTAGAATAATGGTCCCTTCAAGTAGGTATTGAAAATTCTCTCTCTCTGTAAAAAGTTAAATAGCTTGAGAAATTAGGCCATGTGGTCCTATAACTAATAGGTTGTGATGAAGGGCTACGCAAATATGAATAATGCGAGAACATGAATATTCTCACACTTTGAGTCATTGATTTAATGTTATAAAAACAGAAATAAATAAAAAATAAGAATCAATGGTTGGGATTTAGTTTCTCTTTCCTCTTTCTTTGATTTTATGAGTATGTTAGCATTCACCTGTGATGAATACCAAGATACCAATTAAGGTACACTAGTTGGTCCATACATGATCTAACCGGTTTGATAGCTACGCCTGCCTTGATGTTAACCCTTCTGGTGCAACATATATTAGATGAGTACCTTAAAGCATAGGACCCATTTGTATGAAAAACTGAGAAATTGTAACCACGAGTTGCTTACTGTCTTTTGCGTTCTCATTTGGGAATCAAAAAACAAATTTTATGCCCCACGTTCTGGCATTCGTCTACAATGTACCTTCTTATTTTTAGTTCTTTTTGTCTTTTCCCTATGGTGAAATTAATGCAATCATAACCTTGTTTTCCTTTTATACCACACACACAACTCTTTTACCCTGTGAGTTTGAGTGACAGAAATGAGGGAATAAGAAGTGAAGAAAGGAAAAGGGAATAATCTCTATTATTTAAGAGTTTAAAAATTGGTAGGAAGGTAAAGAAATTCATAGAGAATCATTCTCCTTCTTTTTATTTTTTTAAATAGCAAATTTTGTTTCTCAAAATTGAATTAATAAAGAAAATAAATTTTTATAAGTTAAAAATAACTGGTTCTTATTTTTTATAAATTAACTCTCAAATAAAATAATAAAATCCTGCTCATTTCTTTATTAATATTTTAGATAAGAAGAAATACAACTTTTGTTCAATTCCCTTTTTTTCCCCCATTTTAATCCTTCTTCACTTATCATATTCCATTTCATTCATGAAAAAAAAAAATCCAAACTCAATGTTAGGGTTGATTCAATTAACAATATCGTGTTATACCAATTTAGAAAATTTCAATTCTTTTACTCTTTTGTTAGTCAATTTAATTTTATTTTTTATATGTAGCAATTTTTATTCAGAGATAGTACAATTGATATTTGTCTTAGTGGTAGAATAATATATATTTCTCCTAATTTTTGCTAAAAAATGACGGTAAATGGATAATAATTTACACTACAGAGTCATGCACGATTATACAGTGGCTCAATCTAAAGATTCTATTGTGTAGAAACTTAAAGATTTTATTCATAGAGTCAATTTTTTTGGACCAATAACAAGAAATTAATCTTACAATTTTTTTTCGGTCTATAAATTAATCTTCGACTTTTTTTTTTGGGGGGGGGGGGGGGGTGGTCAGAGATTAATCTTAGAATTTGAATCCATGTTCTGTATGCAAACTTCCAGGCAATAAGTTAACCCACGTAGCCTTTGTGTGTGTTGAGTGGACAGAGTTGTGTATGGGCCATAATCCATTAGTTTTTTAGTCATCGGCCATAGTCCATTCGCCGTGATATTAATCAGGGCCACCAATCATATGGTCCTCATCCATTTAAGGACAGTTGAAGTCATGAAGACAGGATGCCATATTATTCAAAGAAACATTAAGACACGGTCGAGGATCTAAAGTCTACGGTTCACAAAATATCAGCATCCAAAGAACAAGAATGTTGCATATTGTCCTTGTCCTTGCATGCAAACAGCAGGGATCGGAAAGGTTGCAACTGGAAGGGTGGGTTGAGCGAACACACAGATGAGTTGGGCTTGCCATAAGTTGAGCCGGCCCACTCACCGGAATTAACTTGTGCTTGGGAATAACATTTTAAAAGTTAGTTTAGGAAACTTTTATTTTGTTTAGATAATAAAAGAGAATGTTTTTTAAATACAATTATAGGTATGTTTTTGAAAATTTGTAATTCTCATACCCAATATCAATTCTATTAGCTAAAAATAAAGCAAGAAAATCTTGAAATTGGTAGAAAAACTCTATTTTTTCTTAAACTCAAAAAGTAAACACGCTTTATCTGAAAAGTGGTTAGTCATAATGGAAGTAAATTACAACTCTAAACAAACTTTACACAAGAATACGATTCTTGAAATTACCATTTTGGAGAGAACTTTGCCTAACCATCGTCTCAATTTGAAAATTGTGCGATCAATTCATATGGAGAAAAAAAAAAAAGCCACACTTCTCATTTTATTTTTATTTTTTTCTCGATCACAGGAACTCATTTCATTGCATAAAAGCATGAATAAGTCTAGCCCATCTACAATAAAAAAAATGCTAAAGAGCAAATAGCAACTCAGCCCGCTAGATGGTTAAGCAAACACTAACCTATTACAGCAACCCTATCCAGAATAAATCAAAAACCAAGACCTCCTAACACACTAATTAACTCGAAGATTATCGCCGGTGCAAGCGATGCTACTAGTGTGCAATCTCATTAACTTCTCTTGGAGACCAAATGAAAGCACAATGGGAGGACATGTTTCTTTGTTGTTCAAGTCATCCCCATAACCTTTCATTATATTTGCAAGCTTTCTCTAATCCAAACAATCTGATTCAAGAATAATAAATTTACACAGGCACAAGCACACAGGCAAACTTCTATGCAAGAAATCTCTTAAGTCCTTCATGTGATTAAACTTTATTTTCTCGAATTTTGCTCCAATCTTTCTTGTCTTCACATAAAGCTTGACTAACAAGGCGTGATAAACACACAAATAATAAAAACAAAAACAAAAAAACAAGAGTATCAACTGGCCATCACTAACATAGATTGTTGATTTATCACCTTTCATGAGCACAATATCCTAAAATCATCTAAAGTGTGAACAACTGCAATAAATACAAATATGTGAACTAGCATTATTTTCTTTCTCACATTTCAGACACTGCTACTGTCAACAGAAACTCATCAGAAGATAGATCAAAACAAACCTCATATTACGAAGAGGTGAAACAAAATAAAAGAGAAAAAAAAAAGAAAAAGAAAAATAAAACAAAGGGGAGGAAGGATCACTGGACTACCATGGAGGGGATTCTCAGTCCTAGTGATTAAACTTCTCTTGTTTTCTCGAATTCTGAACCAGTCTTTCTTTTCTTCACGTAAAGCTTCACTAATAAGGTGTGATGAACATGCATATAACACCAAAAGGGAAGAAAAAAAAAATGTCGACTGATCATCACACTTAACTGCTCTTTAACCTTCATTTTTTTTTTTTTTTTTACGGCAAACATGAGGTTGGGTGATAGCCAAACACGATATCAATAAACCAGTCATGAAAAATAACTTAAAATGGACATGACGGTTTTTATTTTTGGCGCCGGGACAAGTTTACTGAACTGATTTTCAAGGTTTTACAAATTGGACTCGAGCTGAACTAATGCCAAAATAAAAAATAAAAAATAAAAAATAAAAAACCTCTCTAATCGAGCCTAGGTTGAGCATGGCAGGTCATGATCGAACAGAACCTGAACAAAGCTTCTGCCCCAAAAAAGGAACGTAAACAGGGCTCAATACAAATTAGATCAGAAATCACAATACATAAACAAATTAAAAATTAGATCAAGTTCCAATCGTGGCTTTCAATACAAATACAACAAATCAATCTATACAAAACCAAGACCAGGTCAGGAATCCATGTCATAAAGATTCACTAGACTAAATTGGGACACTCAGCTCCTGAACTTCAAGGAAAGAATGTTCTCTTACAATTTTCCACGCTTCCATCTCTAGACAGTTAACATTACTTCTTCATACTCGGGCCAGCATTTGCCTTCGAGCAACCAACTGCTTCCTGATCAGCTAAGCGTCCACTAAACAGATGTGAAGAATATGGTCTGCTTTTCTTTACCTTACCTGGGAATTCCTTGCTTAAATTACCCTTCAAAGAAAGGTTCTTTTTAACACGATTTCGATTAAGAAGGAACATAGAGTTGCGTGGCGGTGCATGCAGAGCCCCTTCAACACAATCACCCACCTGTGCACAGCCCCAAGGTCTTGAGGGTCCATCCTCACAAAATGATTTCAGCCTAGGAAAACCACTCTTCAATCTCAAAGTACCGCGATGGTCGGGGGAATTTTCCTCCTCTAATCTGACACACACAGGGCAAGGAGGATCATTTTTCCTCGTATTTGGCGTTGTCTGCTCCAAACATTCAGCATGAAAAACATGACAACAAGGAAGAACCCCAGTTGTTGGCATGTCTCCACTTCTCACAATACGACGGGAACTCCAAGGTGATCTCTGGGATAGAAATCTTTCACACAAGCCGCATCTAAATCCATCTGAAGGAATATGTGGGTGAACAGGTGTTTCTGATTCAAATGACACAGTACCATCAGCAAAATCCTGACTACTGCTGGCACTACTCCAACACTGGGTATCTCTTAGCTGAGTGGAAGCATCAAACTCTGAAAAAACTGCAACTGAAGGGTCAAAGGCTTCCCTAGCAGGAGTAAGGTCAGGAAAGGACAAAGGATGAATTGGTTTAGAGATGAAAGAACGGTGACTAGAGAAATTCCTCTGTGAGGATAAACGTGATTTTGTAGTAAACTCGGACTCACTAATCTCTGACCGGGATGAAGTTGAACCCCCACTATCTGGATTTTCAGAAGTTCCCTGCAGATATTTCATACCAATTAGCCTATTTCTCGAGAGGAACATATGTTAACTAACCACCAAGCAAACACAGATGCACAAATGTTTTTTAATAGTTCTTAACTAAAACATTACCTCCTTGGTAGGTGTAAAAGATACCCGGCCCAGAGAAGGATCAGGTTCTGCTACAAATGAGAAGACAGCAGTTTAGTAAGCATAAATAACAATTCTAGTTTACAAGAATAAATAAATCACCAAACAAAATGAAGCACAATAGCTTTAACAATTCAACTTTAACCATCAGCCACTAGCCCCCAACATACATACAGACATACATTAAATGATTAATGTGGAAAGGTCAAACAATATCACTAATGAAAAAAATGTATAAATGTCATGGCATTTGGAGGCAGAATTGGAAGTAATCATGACTCAATTCTGTACTATGAAGCCAGATTTATCAATGTATGGGCTTCCTTTTGTTGGCATCCCACAGAAAACCTGTAGGTTCACAGAGATACTAGTTTAGCTCTCTACCAGTTAGAGGTAAGCCCTAGCTCAACAAACAAAATGACCAAAAACATCTTCATTCTTTCATTGTTTTAACCGAAATGTTGAAATTATAATCATAGCAAGAATGTAATGAGTACAACAAAATTAGTTTATTCATAACCAACAAGAGGGTTGATCACATACTATTTTTGCTAAACAACTTTTCCAATAGGATTGAACTTAGAAGTAACTCAAATATATAGAAGATATTGCCACACGAGCATATAGGGGTAAGTAATAATTCATTCAACACAACTATCACTCATACAGAAAATGAAACAACATGAATACTTCCTTTGACCAGACAGAAAAGTACACATACAAACAGGCAATCCAATTCAAACTTGACCTTATTTTGGGTTCTGTTATTTTATCAGGGAATTCATCATAGTATTTAGAAGCATAGTATTTAAAAAGCCTTCGTTTGGGTTAAACACCTGTATAGAGATTAATAATTTGCTTGGATGAGGAGAGAAAATAGAAAGAAAGAAAATAAAGAGCAAACTTCATTTTCTCTCCTATTGCTTCAATGAAGAGAAAGAGAAAGAAAATGAAAACCTTCTCTCTTACTTGGTTTGAGAGAAAATGAGAAGAACGAAAATGAAATCATATTAAATGATTTTTTAATCCTTATTACAAGTGAAGAGTAACAAAAGAATGAGGAAAAAATTGTCATTTAAATAACATCACTCTCTCTAGTTCTCTCTCCAAAAGTAGAGAGAAAAGATTTTTCTGGGCCCCACAGCCCTTTTTTCTTTCTTCTCTATTTTCTCTCCTCATCCAAGCACTAGAAAAGTTCAAAATCATCCTATTTTCTCTTCAACCAAGCAACGGATAAATGCCATATTAGCATTAAAGCCTCAATACTCTCTTACTTGAAGTCCTTTTATTTTTAATTATGTGAAGCAATCAATCCCCAGTTACAAAGCCTTAGCAACTAAAAGCAGTCTACCAGCATTAATCCTCAAATAGCATACCTTCCATACTGCATTCCATTCTTCATTGTTAGAGAAATTTAGGTAAAAGGAATGACTAACTTCACTTAGTTAGTCATCTTGTCTCTCTATACTGAAGAATAAAGCACAGTACAAGAGTAGTATAAGATAGGCAACAATACATATTCTCTAACATTCATCAAATTGACTAATCAGATTTTTTATCTCAACCAGCGACAAATGTGTAATATCCAAAGAAATACGTTGTGTTCTATTCGAATCTAACCTGAAATGCCCATTAACTCCCTCCCTTATCCTTTATAGTCTGTAAAGCTTAACTTGTTGACCTAAACCCCATATCATCTGTTCAGAATCTGCAAACTCAAGTGCCCTTTTTTCCTCTTCATTATTTTTTATTTCTGCTGCTTTCCTATATCATTATGCAAATGGTTGCTTTTACATTAATTATCATTCAAATCATGAAAAGCCAATCTCAAACACTGTTGGCTGAAGGATATCAATGATTACACGCATTTAATAAGCATTGCTACCTCCCCTCTATTTGAGAGTACAGTTTTTCTATGTAATTTAACAAGCATTAAAGCAAAAATGCAAGAAGTTTCAAGAAGAAGAAAGATCAAACAAGTCCCCTATATAGATTTTAGAGAACATAAAAAGTCACATCTCAGATTCGAGGATTTACCTTTCCTAGTTGCAGTTTCATAATCATCAATACTTATCTCCTGTATTGCTGGAGGCGTCCACTGAGGACCCTGAGAAAGGTCAGATGGACTGCTGAGGAAAAGCCCAGTACCCTCTGAAGCGGAATAGTGAAGATCATATAGGTGGTTGCCGCTAACCCAGCCCCTACTATCTTTGCCAGTTGATGATGTAGAAGATCCATAGAGTTGAATACCATCATTTAAGCTATATGGCAGCCCTTCAGACTGGAATCTAAAATCCCATCGTGATGGAGGCGGTGAAAAACTTGTATTCGTTCGCCAGTAGGGCTCATTTGGACCCATGGAACAGTCCCTACTGCCTGCATTTGATCCATGTGGCCTTGAAGCCACACAACAGAGCGACCCCGTTTTAGCTATTTTTTCAGAATATCACAGTATACCCAACTCTGAACGCCTTTCCAATCCGACCTCTTCTTAGTTACTCATCAAGTCAGTAATTACCAACTTGATAAATTTTTCCAAAATGTGTTCAATTCCTCATGCTGCATTCCAATGGTTCATATCTCACAATTCAACCCGCCTATCTTGTGGAGACTAAATTACACCTCCAACATGAGCTCCGCCATGAGAATCCTACAACAAGAGTAAGAGGAATTAATGATATTTAACATGTAAATAGACTACAGTAAGGATAGCTATTCCAGGAGAAGAGAAGGAGGAAGAGAGAGGCCCGCGGGGGGACTAACTAACAAATAAAAGGAAGTAACGATGATTTTAGCGGACACCTTAAGCGAAAAATATCAAATTAGTTAACAAAATGCAACAAATTGAAAAAAGTGACATCTACGTGCATGTTTAGTTTTGACTAAATTTTTTCGTAATGAGTTTTGACTAATTTTTTTTGTTTTGTTGTGTGTGTGTGTGTGTGTGTGTGTGTGTGTGTTTTGTTGGGGGGGGGGTCAATTTTTCATCAAAATTTCTCCCTATAAAATTTTGATTATAAGCTGTTTTAAACACAAAACATAATAATCCTACCTCACTAAATCACAGAAACATCCCTATTTCAACCAATATTTAAAAAAGAAATTAGATGTTAAATATTAAGTATGATCACTGAAGCACAACAACAACAAGACCAATTGTTAAAACTGCACACAAATCACATTTTAAAGAGAGAGAGAGAGAGAATTTTACCCAATATACAGTTAATAGAAAAATTTCAGCTACCGACAAAACATGAAAAAAGGTAGAAACCAGAGAGATAGCTAGAATACAACCAAAAAAGGGGGGGGGGGAAAGGGGAAACAGAACCTCGTACCGCATACATCGGAAGACAGTGTAGGGATTTCGCGAGTTGCCGGAACGAAAGCGGAGCGTTGTTTGGGGAAGAGTTGTTGTTGTTGTTGTTGTTGTTCTAACGGCGGATTATTTTTGTTTGGTGTTTTGGAGAGTGCTGTGGGTGAGATTATTGGGAAGCGAACAAAGCAAAGTGCAACTCTGAACTGAGAACCCTAACTAACACCGTCGAATATCCATCGACCAACCAAAGCAGCCATTCCAATAAGCACCGAGGACCAAAATGGCTTCACAGCTGGCACCAACATCCACTCTTTTATGTGTTCTTCTAATTTTCTACAAGCCTTTCAAGTTATAAACGCGCCGTTTCTGCTGCTCTATTATTTTTAACTGGCGGAACGGCCAATTTGACTCCTAAAAATAAAAGAGTTGACAATTTAATTCCAAAAAAATATTTTATTGGTATGTGATATTCTAATAATAAATTTTATTATTATTAATAAATTTTGTTAGTATTAATAATAAATTGATGTTTTAAAGATTAAGTTATTAGTATATTAATTTTTTAAAAAGTAATTTATTAACACATTTATTATTAGAATACAAAAAAATAATATTTTTTAAGACTTAAATTATCAATATTTTAATTTTTTGGGACTAAATTGGTGACCGTCCCTTTTTCATTATTACAACCATTTTCTTTTTGTGGGTACTTTGTTATTTGCATTGAAAGTTATAATTTTTAAAATAATTTTGATATATTATTAATATAAAAATATTTTTTATTATTATATAATCATATATTTTAATTTATAAAATTTTTAAGATAAAGAATAATTGAGTCAAATATTTTTATTGATATAATAATATATAAACAAATATTTCTATAAAAAAAATTTATAATAATAATATATCAAAATTAAATTATATTTTTATTACAATCTAAAGAGCATAAATTTTTTTATCTTTAAAATATTTTTAATCTCGATTACTATTGCAACTAAGAGGCCCTTCAAACATATGTCTTCTTTAAGATTTAAATTCATATTTTTTCCTTGGAAGTGTAATTCATTTACACAACCCTTACCTATTTAGTTCAAAAGAGTACTATAAATTGAGAATACATGACACTTAACACACTCAAGGTTGTTAAAAAAACCAGTATTAAATTTCTATAATATAATACAAATGGAAGTAGAGGTGTAGAGCAATGTGGACCAAGAGAGCGCAGAGCAATAAATCGACCCCGTGACCAAGTGAGATTAACAATGATAGTAAACAAAAGTAATAGTGCGGTGTGTTTTTTTGATAAAAATAACAATAAAACTTCTTTTGTTGCCTTAATGAACTGAATTAATTCATATTTAAAATCAATTTTGAGAGCCAAACCTATGAAAAAAAAAAAAAATCAACCGAACAACTCAAATACTTTAACACGTTAAATCATTTTTTAAAAAATATATATTTTTTAAGGATTTCAACGTTTTAAAACACTTTTTAAAAGTTTTTTTTTCTAAATTAAAGTTTACCTAATATCTACTAAGTTTTTGAGCTTTCAAAACATAAGATCTTAAGATTTTACATTTTGAAACAAGACTTTAATCAACAGTGATCATGCTATTAAAATATAATAAATACTTTTAGTACAATATTTTTTATATTTTAACCGTAATTTTATTATGTCAAAGTATAATTTTTTAAAAAAAATAGTATAGTATTCCTAGAAAGAGAATACCAAAGTAGACTCTTATTTTGTTATCAATTATATATATTATAATATTTATTTGAAGTAAAAAAATTTTCATCTATTCACTATTTATCCCACCAATTTTGTGAATAAAATAATAGATGATTAAGAAGATAAACAATAAATGAAGATAAACCCTAAACCCTAAGATATATAGATGGCTTATAAAGTTGACATGACAAATAGTAAATGAATGTTATAAGAATATTTAATAATTTTTACTTATTTATGAATTTTGTTTTTTTTTTTTTACTACAATTGCGGTGTGTTCACAATCATTGTTATGAAATTAAATACTTAATATTATAGGTCGTAACAAATTTTTAATAATTATTTATTTTATAAAGCTTAAACTTTAGTCATCTCACAACCAAAAGAAGAAGAACAAGAAGAATTGTGTGGGAAAAGGTCCTTTTCTTTCATGTTGTGTGATTATTAGGTTTAATTATTTAGATAGAAATTGACAACAATTATTTTGGCCTTTTTACTGTTTTAAAATTTTAAAAAAGAATTATTTACATATATATAACATATTTTCAACATTATTTTTTAAAATGTTCTTTTTTTTGGGATTATAGTTAAATCAAATTCATTATAGAGCAAATTTAATATTGGATACATGAAATTCGATTTAACATAGATTGAATTCACAACGCCTCCAAACTATTAGGGTGAAGCTTAGGGTGAGCTCCAAAAATTTTAGATCTATGGTAGATCTAATATGGTTAAATGACCAAAAAATATTATTAATTATTATACAAGTGTGGCTAATTGCAACACCTTGTGTGGCAAAACAATAGGTCCAAGATAGATTGGGATTCATCTTAAAATATGATAACTGTTAAACTTTACTCTTTATTAAGCTGTAAAGAAATGAATGAGAATGACGTTCGGATTAGTCATTGGAGACTTAAGAGCTATAATATTTAATATTTAAAAAATCCATATTTATTGTTTATGTGTATACGACAGTGAGTGTATATATATTCTCTTGCTATATCTAAAGTTAATATTTTTTTTTATATTTATATTGCACTAGTGATGAATTCGATTTAAGTTGAATCGAATTCATCACTATTCATCTGAATGAAAAAAAATATAAACTTGCAATTTTTTTAATTAATTTTTATTACAATAAATTAACTAAACTAAGTTACTTCTTAAGTATATTAACTAAGTTAACATACCCTCAACTAATTTCTGAGTTACCGTTGAATTAGTTTAGGGTATGTTAACTTAGTTAATATACTTTAAGTAGTAACTTAGTTTGGTTAATTTATTATAATTGTAATTAATAAAGAAATATTACAAGTTTATATTTTTTTCTTTTGGATGAATAGTGATAAATTCGATCCAATTTAGATCAAATTCATCACTGGTTAATATAAATTAAAAAATATTGACTTTAGATATAGTGAAAGAATATATATACACTAACAATCATATATATAGAAACAATAAGTATGAATTTTTTAAATATTAAATATTGTACCTCTTAAACCTTCAACAACTTATCTAGATATCGTCTTTATCCATTTCTTTACAGCCTTAATAAAGAATAAGGTCTAATAGTTGCTATGTTTTAGGGTGGACCCCAGTTTATTGTGGACCCGATATTTTATCATACCTTATGTGATAATTAGCCATATTTATATGATAATTAATCATATTTTTGGTCATTTAATCATATTAGATCCACTATGAATCCAAAATTTTGGAGTCTACCCTAATAGTTTGGAGACATAATGAATTCTATCTAACTTAAATCGAATTCAACACTATTCACATGAATAGTATTGAGTTTGATTTAAGTTAAATCAAATTCTATGTATCTAATATTAAATTTGTCTCATAATAAATTTAATCTAACTTGAATCAAATTTACTACAATCCCAAAAGGGGACATTTTCAAAAATAATATTTAAAAAATATACATACGTAAATAATATTTTTATTTTAAAACAGTAAAAATGCCCAATTATTTTTCTGAAAAAGTAGAGTTCGTTGTCAACATAGGGCATATAGCTCTCTTGACTTTTCGCTAAAACGTTTCAACTTTACCAAACACATTTTATGATCTTCTGTTGCCAAATTTAATTACTATTAATAATAATAATAATAATTCATTGAATTGGTAATTCGATTTTAAGTTTTCTTAGCAACGCATATTCTTTAAAGGCAACGCATATTCTTTAAAGGCCAAACACTCATTATACCTATATGCTCAAGAACATTAGTTTAAGTAGCACTGAGTTTGTTCAAACACTACTTAATCTTTAGGGTTTTAATTTTATTAAAATTGTTTTGCCTCAACTTTAGCGTACTTTCTCCTTACCATATTAAGAAATTACAATATAAATTTAATGAATTTATCTTGAATGATTATTAACACAATAATTATATGTTACTGCTTTATCAATTTAGTATACCCAAATTAAGTTACTAAGTTTATGCAAGCATGTCTCCCCTACAATATAGGTCTTAGCCCTCTATTTTAACCAAAGAAAAGAAAACCTATACTTACTAACTATCCTAATTCCTGAGTAACTCTCAGCTACATATCGCTTTTTAGCCAATAGTGAAGATTTTATTTAAATAATTGTTACTTGAAAAAGTATCTAATAAAGGTGAATTCTGCCATGCACTTTATAAAGAAAGATGCATAAAATATCTTGTGAAATTAATGGTCAAATATAAAGATGTATTTATGTAATTACTCTATACTCCTCATATCTGATCATTAATCTCACAAAGTGTTTGATGCACCTCACAATGGCATAATTTACTTCTAATAAAACTAAATTATGCCTATGAAATTTGGAAACATCATAAGAATGTTACTTGCACATGACATGGCAATAAAAGCAATATCTCCTCTACGTTATTTCCAAATTTGTTTGAAGGCATTCCTCCCAGCTAGAGTATGGATTCCCCAAGCAAAAGATAAATGATCATTTCATATGTTTGCTACACTTAAAGAAAAGTAATCCAATGGCAGACAAATTGAATACCAACGAACAAACATTTGCTTTGTCTTTTTTTTTTTATAAAAAAAAAAGTATCATGATTAGTCATAAGAAGTATTGCTCTATTATTCTTATTATTAGCACAAAATGAAATAGACCTTTACCTACCACACTACACATAGGGTCCAATGCGTGGGTCAAACCCCTGCATAACCCTCATGAGCTGTGGTTTTTTTTTTTTTTTTATGTGAATGAGCTGGTTAATCATAGAACATTAAATACGGATTATAGATCCGTGGGTTTAAAGATTTATAGGTGTGGAATTAAAAAGGATAAAAAAATCTAAGTTCACGGGGTGCCCATTTCATCATTACATGATTAGTACTTGGTATAGCTGGATGTTGACTCATCACCATCTCTCATTTGCAACCAGCACAAAAAAATCTACATCAAATTATATATAATTGTTTCTGGTGAAAATTGTTGGTTATAACAATAATATAGGCGTAGTCAAATCTCCCGCAAGTAATTATTTGACAATGATGATGTTTATAGCACATGGAGATATGCACCTCACGAGCTCATCAGGAGACACGGATTATGAAATTTTAGAGATATCAAACCATAGTCTCTCTACTCAATAACTAAATATTTGAAGAAAGATAGTCATTGATATAATATTAATTAGAACATCTATCACCATTAAGTTAGCATTTCAACCCCTACCATTCACATTCTTTTAACTAGAATTTCTACACATAGTAGACTAAGAGATTTACCATCCTATCCTTAAACGTGGGTTTTACCAAGCCTACAGCACAAAATTGTGATCTTTAATAATAGAGAAGCAAACAAAATCTTATCTGTAATGGCAGTGAGTATTTGGATGGTGCAAGAGTTCTCGTTAAGTAAAATCAAGTTTAAGGCAGATTATACAAGAATCCGAAGAAAGTTATCCTCCTGGCTTTTTTTTTCCCTTTAATTTCAATTATATGCTGATCATTTACAAGCAAGTCCCCGATAAGAAGTTTATCTGTCATAGTACAAACTTACAGTATATAAATAGGGCACTATACATGGTTTATATGATAAATTGATAATACCACATGACAAACAAACTTCAAAGTGATCAAAGCATGTTGAAATTTAAATGCATCATTAGACACGAACGCCGTGTTAAGCTCAACACTTGAAAATGCAGCTCTGGATATACAGTTACCTGTTTCCATAGAAAGGTGACACCCATCAGTAATTGTCTGTTGTAGAGGATCAAGAACTCTCTGGATAAATTTGAAAATTGTTCCATTTGTATCTCCATGAAATCACAAAAAATAAATCACAATTAAGCTCGACTTGTTACTAAGCTATTTTCATTTCAACAGTGAATTAAAAAATTCTGTTCACGATTTTTGCAGCCACATGTTCCATAAACATATATTGTACACCAGGTCGCAGCACCCTCTTCGCTTCTGCACAGAAAGTAAAATTGCTTTAGATTATGAACTTGAATTTCAAAGTATGTCAAGGACCAACCATTCCGAAAGCTTAAGTAGTTTTTTTTTTTTTTGGGTCTGTCAAAAGCTTAAGTAGTTAAGTGAAGGCTCTTCAATATTTTTATATCTAACAGCATGCCTTTACACAAAAGCCCATTGGACTTGAAGCATGGACAATGCTCATGTTCCATAAACACATATTGCACCAGGTCGCAGCACCCTCTTCACTTCTGCACAGAAAGAAAAATTACTTTAGATGATAAACTTGAATTTCAAAGTGTGTCAAGGACCAACCATTCCGAAAGCTTGAGCAATTAAGTGAAGGCTCTTCAATAATTTTATATCTAACACAAACCTTCACACAAAAGTTCATTGAACTTGAAGCATAGACAATGCTCAAGCCCACCTTATGTTGTGCTAAAATTTAACTTGGGACCACTATGGATTAAACTCTAGACCAATTGGTCAATGAGACTTTGACTTCATGTTAGGAATCAACTACCCGAAATGGTTAAGCTATTAGGTGAAACCGTGGAAGCTAATAAATGGTTTTATAACTAACATAGTTCTATAGAATTACTAGGGGAAAAAAAAAGAAAGGAACCACCAACCTGGAGAGAGAAGCACATATGAATTCTTTTTATATGTATGGCCTCTTAGATTGGTAACTTAATTTTTGATTGTTTAAAATTAAAACTAAACGCAGCATGATAGTAATGTGCAAATTAATACATCAGAAAATTGTAGAGTAAATGAAATTGATGTTATAATACCATGGTTGTTCATTATAAAGACTAATTGTTCTATTTTGTATTTTGTATAGAGATAATATATTATGACATATATTATATAATTAAAGTTTCTATGACCATGGTTGTGTTGGTTGATCAAGTGGTTCAACACTTATCCTTTAAGCAAGGTCTCAAGTTCAAGTCTTACCTATGAAAAAAATTAGCACTGAGAGAGTTTTACTAATAGAGGGCTGATCCAACTCGAGCCAAATTAGTTGGAGTTTAGTAGAATCTAGATTTTCTTTACAACTATTGTAAGATATTTATTTATTTCATTAGTGATGGCACCAAACGACTTGAGAAGGGATTGAATCAAAGTCTTTGTATAATTTAAACCTTTTTTACACACTTAGCAAACAAATCAGAAGGTTCTTTACACTAGATATCTAGTAGTAGGTTAGGAAAGCTTGAAATTACACCAAAGCAAGTATAATGGACAACTAGCACCAACAGTTAGTTTCCTATTTTGGCTACCTTACTCTCTTACAACAAGCTTATGATCCTATACCTTTTTGAATGCTCTCCAACAGTTGTGTTTCTCATTGTAAGCTTTGTTAGCAAACATCCTCCATGAGAGTAGCTAGAGAAACCCTTCTCACTTGACACATATCATATATCCACAGTCTTGTGTGATTTTTAGTGAAAGAATCTATACACCAAACTCAAATCCTTCATTTGGAACATGGTCTAATAGTAGTCAAAAAGTTAGCTTGGAGAGGTTAGGATAATATTACTTGGTTTAGTTAGCTTAGAAAGGCTAGTACATAACTACTCAGATTTTAAGCTTGGAGTGGTTTCTACAATACAATTCAAATAGTAAAAATCTTAATTGATTGTTGGGGCCTAGTCATAGGCTTGGTTTTAATTGAACCAATATAAACCTTTGTGTTTGTTTCTCTATCCTTTTTCTTTGCTTTATGAAGTTCACATCTATTCTTTCTATCTTATCAAATCTAAGGCAAGCTTTTTGAACTTAAGATAAGAATGCTTCTTGTAATATCAATTCTCAAAGATAAGAACAAGTTGTTATCTAACTCATATGTTTTCACACTCCAAGTTGAAATATACTTGAGAATATTTGTTTGAGTTTCAAATTTTTTAAAAGCGCTCGAAAGACACGGTTCAACCTCCTTCTCATGCTAACTGCCATCCACAATTGCTTAGAATGTGTTTGGTTTGGCATTTTAGCCACTCAAACCATTGTTTACTTTCTTGAAAATAACATCAAAGATGTTTGGGTACTTCCATAGTGACATTGTTTCCAACGGGTTGAACCCAAATCCCAGTTTTGGCAACGTTAAAGCTTTGGAAATGGCTATTAGGAATTATCCTTCCAATCTTATCCTCAACTAATTTTGAGTGATTCTTACTATTTTTTTTAATTATTTTCCCTATAAATTACAATGTATATTACTAAACAAATATGATTATGTTTTATAGCAACCTTCCATAAGATGGTGCATGTTTTAAAATTTTATTTATAAATAATATTTTTGCTTATAAGTATTTATTGCATATTTATTTATATTATATTTATGTATACTACTACTTGTTATATAAAAATAATACAACTTGATTATTTATCATTTTTATTTTTATCAAATCTTTTTAAAATAAAATAATAATATTTATATAATTTAATAAAATATATTTAGAAAATAATAATATGAAAAATAGACAATATTAACATTGTAATATTTACCTTTTTTAGTAATTTTATAAGTAAAAGTGATTTTGATCAATATCGTGCAAACAAAATTTATTTTGTCAAACTCACTTTTAAAGGAAATGTTTCTAAACATAAATCGTGTTATACTAAACTCACTTTTGATCAAAATCAATTTTACAAAATTATGTTGATTCAAATTCAAATTTGCAAACTCCAATTCAAACACACACTTACTAAAACCTCTGTTGTTCTACTATTGGCTCCTTCCAATTCCCTGTACACATAAACAAACATTTCTAAGATATAGGGCATCACTATGTTTGTTATCATCATTTTCATATAGATTCAATAATCTCCCCCTTGATGATGACAAACATGTGTCAAGAAGAAGTTTTAATCAAGAAAATTATTAAATAAAGTTCTTAATGTAAGCTCCCCTCAATATGAGATATATTTCAAATCTTTTCCTTCATTCTACTCCAAGTGTTTGTTTGTTAAAGACTAGGTATTGATTAGAAATTTATCTTTCTTCACTTGATAACTTTATAAATTATATGACATTGTAAGCTAAGACTCACAGCAAAAATCTAATATGCGCCTCTAGATCTTGTTCTCTCTCTTCCTTAGAAGATTGATTCAACAAAAGGTTTTTCCAAAGACACACTGCCATGTAATAAATCTTCAACACATCAATCATTTAAATAATCAAATGAAATATGTTGAAGATTAATATTTCTAGCATATACCAGATTATCCATTAACACATTTAGCAAAAAATACATAGTTGAATCTACACAGTTTATTGGATACCTACAAAGTAAGTATCAAATATTTACAGATATATTCGTAGTTATGTAAACAAGATATTCACATCTAATCAATCACATAGATACATAGATATGCAAATATAAACAAGCACATCCTATTCTCCCCCCCTTTGTTAGGGGTGTAATCGGGTCGGGTTGGTTTGGTTTTGAGGATAAAATAAATCCGGTTTGGTTTAGTTCGGGTTGATGAAATTTTTTGATTAAATCCGAACCAAATGAGCCAATCAAAATTGTATTGGTTCGGTTCAGGTGTTCGGGTATCCAAACTGAAAAACAACTCACTAAATCCACTAACTCGATAGAAACATCAGCAAATCCGCACAAATCCAATGACCCATTTAGTTGTTTTCAATAACTTGATCATTAACAGCTACTTTTCAACTTTGTTTCTTCAAAATTTCATTGAGCATGAAAGAGAAAGAGAGAGAGAGAAAGAGTGCACTCACAAACACATACGCATACGCATAAGCAGTAATACCCCAACACAAACATATGAAATAAGCTTCAAACTTCTTTCAGGGCATATATCAAACAACTCAAAGATCCAAAATTAAATTTTAAAACTTTACATTAATTGGACAAAACCCATCACACACTAGCAGATTTGACCTTAATTCAAAACCCAAACCCACCAAGAACCCAGATCCAAACACCAAAACCTCACAAAAGACATATGTAGTAGAAAGGTGTTATACCGCAAACACAAGAAGGTGCTATTGTTGTGGGCTGTGCTGGCGGAGATCGACCAACAATTTTGGGCGGAGATCAATGTCGCTGCTTCTGTGTGTGGGTCCGTGTCTCTGCAACTGCAGTCTTGGGTTGAGATCCTAAGATCCACATCGCAGTGGCCAGCAGGCTTGGGAAGGTGGCGGCTGACAAGCTTGGCAAATGCTAGGTGTCGGTGGTGGCGGCTTGGGTGGTGGTGGGTGAGTAGGTGACAATGAGGTTTGGGAAAGGGAAAGGGAAAAGGAAAAGGAAAGGTAAAGTAATAAGAAGTAACGAGATTACGAGACAATGACTCAGAGTGAGATATGTAACGTGCTCTTCTCATTGTCCTATGTTTTTTTATTGGGGTCGAGTCGAGTAATGGATTGGAAATCTCCTAATCCGATACCAAAACCAAATATTGATTGGCTCCAATCGGATTTGTCGAATGCATCGAGTTGATCTAATCCGCTTACACCCCTACCTTTTGTCATCCTCTCATTCACCCTATTGCTCCAACATTGGCCGCTATGTACTCAATGCTTCTGTTGCTGGCAATGGAGATAATGGTAGTCTTCTGGTGAGGGAAAACTTGTAATAATTGTATATTAGGGTTTTTTTTTTTTCCCTCAAATAAAACATTTCAAGTTATAAGGAGCAGGTAATAGCTATTGATTTATATTACATGCCATCCAATAGTCATTGATACAAAGATCATTTGATGGACTTTTCGCATAGGGTCCACCATAAAAAAAAAACTACCCTAGATTAGATCAAGCAATAACTCTAAAGTGCTTCATGCATTTTAGAGGAGCTAAATCTAAGTAACTAGGTATCTTTTTTAGATTAATCAATAACATCAAATTCAAGCTCAAGAAAAGGTGAAATTCGTTTGGCTCTTTGTTTAAGAAGATTGCGTCGTAAGAAGTAAATAATGGATGACGATTGCAGTGAAGAAATTTTCATGATTGCATCTTGAAATCTTTGTCCAATCGTTTCGCATTTTGAAATCCTTCTTTAGTTTTCCCTTATTCCCAAAATCTGGCGATGCTTTTATTAAGTTCGATGTGCTACACAATGTTCGAATTATGGTTATTAATCTTTTAGATTCTTCCTGTTTATATTATGCAAGTCTGATAGCATATTTAGTTGAATGATAAGACCCTAATTTCTCACTTAAGTTGGACTCTCTTGCTTCATTAATCAGTCAAGATTGGATTCAACATTACAATCAAGGAAAATAAACATGTCCCAACAGAAATTTTGAGATACAAAGTCCACTTTAATGTGACAAAGGAACAAATTTTCAACTTCATAGTATTCAGTGAAGAACCAAACTTACCATCCTTGACTCTTCTACGACAAATGCGCGTAGATGATTGAAGTCAGAAATTTTGGGATACAGAGTCCACTTTAATGTGACAAAGGAACAAATTTTCAACTTCGGAGTATTCAGTGAAGAACCAAACTTACCATCCTTGACTCTTCTACGACATATGCGCGTAGAAGATTGGAGTCAGAATAAGACTGTCAAGCACATCAACACCCAACCAAAAAAAAAAAAAAAAAAAGGAAAAAAAGGAAACCTGTAAAGACTGTCTAGCATAAATTGCTTGCGTGCTAAGCATTAAAATTGATCAACTTTGCTGGAATTCCAGTGAGGCTTGCTCCAGAGCAGGCTATTGTAGATAAATTGCTGCGCATTGCCAAACATGTTTTATGTAGTCAAACCACTAGGCATCAGCAGAAAGGAAAGAAAAAAGGATTCGACTTCTCTAAAGTATATAGGTGCATTCTAGAGAGTAAAGTACACAAATTCAACCGCTGATAAGAAAATCAACAACACAGATTATCACATATTGGTGTTTATGTCTTATAAATCCTAAACAATTGACTTTCCAGTTTTCATCTATGGTAGAAATTGTGCACTTAATCTTCTAATGTGCTCCTGCATTTTAGATGAACCAAATCCAAAAGAAAGGTATTAAAGTAAGGAAACTCACCATACAATGATGTGATTCTACTGAGAATCATCTACGCACACATTAGCAATGTGTGAAATCTTATGCCAATCCTCACCGCCACTATGCCTAACTCTGCTTTTGATTTTCATTGGCATGTCTGTTAATTTCAACTCAAGTAGAGTTTTAACTTGTTGTAGCCCATCAGGAAGCATCTTGAGGCACCCACACAATCTGATCTCCAGTTGTTTGAGAGAGGGGAGTGCTTCTTCCTCTATAGTCCACTCCTCTAGCTGCTCCAACCTCCAAAATTTCAGGATATGAAGCTGAGGAAAGCTTTGAGACTCGCAAACTAATTTTTTTCCCACGAAGGACTCTGCAAGTAAAGACAATGACCGAAGATTTGGAAGATCATTCAAAATTTTCATGGGGTCATCTTGTAGTTTGGAATGTGACAGGGTAAGTTCAATGAGGCCTGGGGGAAATTGGGACAAAATAGATGAACTGCTTAACCTTCCCAGCAAATACATGTTAGCGAGATTCATGTGATTCTCCAAAGACTTCAAGTGTAAATTCCAAGGTCGACCTTCTTCATCTCTTGATTTTAGTTTTAGTGATTGAAGGTATTCTAGTTTCGTAATCCAGTCAGCTACTGCGTCAAGTTGTGATATCATTGCCTCTTGCTTTGATGACATTGATTGGCATGCTAATCCTAATTTTCTGATATCAACCAATCTGTCCAAGCCACCCTTCACTGGAGTCTCCTCATCTACGAAAAGCCCCCACAATGTTTGGAGGTTAGATAGAGAATTACCTTTTGCCTTTGGTTGAGGTGGGAATCTGCTGCGGTAAGTCTCACTCAGGAACAAGTGTCGTAGTTCCATCTTCCAAATGGAGCAAGTGAGAATATTGATGTAAGTATTTCTCAAATCAAGCGTTTGGAGTTTCAGCAAGCTGCTTATAGATGATGGAAGTGACTCTAAGTAAGTCCATCTTAAGCCAAGATACCTCAGTCGAGAAAGTCTACCAATGTTTTTAGGCAACCTGGGCTTGTAAACACGTTCAAGATCAAGCACCCGCAACAGTAAAAAGCAATTGCCAGAAATGCACCGACTCAGAAAGTTACCTATGTCTTGGCCAGGTTTACTTCCTTCTTGAGCATCAAACGACAGAAATGAGAGAACATCCTTGTAGTAGGTTCTCAGGAGAGCTGAAGAACTTGGTGTGTTACCATGAATATGATTGTGCCAGATATCATTTTCGTTAAGATGATCTGTCACCCTACGTATGATGGAATTTTCTGGGTCTGAATCCGAGTCTTTGGCATTGTGGCCTTGAAGAAATCTAGATTCATTAGCTTTTGTCAACCAGAGTTCTCGCAAAGCATTAGGGAGACGACACGCTTTCACCTTCCCATTGCGCTTTCTCTTAGCTATTTGAACCATGTTCAGATCTATCAGCTCTGTCAAGTACCTTTCTGCAACTTGCTCTGGAGGCTCTTCGTGCTCCCCATGATGCACCAGACCCTCTGCAACCCACAAAACAACCAGTCTTCTTGAAGGAATCCCAAATTCAGCAGGGAACAACACGAAATAAAATAGACATCTCCTCAAATACAAAGGTAAGTTCATATTGATTGTGTTAAGTGTTTCAAGCCAAGGCTTCCGGTCCTGATTGAGATCCTCCAGCACTTCTGACCACTCCTCCTTTGTGACATCTTTATGTGAAAGTAAGTCACTCATTTTTAATATCTCTGATGGAAGGCCCCCGCATTTTATCACAATTTCTTCTCCAAGCTTGGTTAGTTCTGGGGGAATGTCCACCTTCAAATTTCTTCTAAACAGGATCCAACTATTTTCATCATCTAATAACTGCAGGTGGTGAACAAAGGTTCTTGTACCAGCATGTCTCTCCACATTTGCATTGCGACTGGTAAGAAGAAGTCTGCATTCTGTTGACACGTCGAGTATGGTCTTTTTCAAGGCATCCAAGACTTGGTAATTTTCAATGCCATCAACAACTGCGAGACACTTTTTGTTCCCCAGCAAAGTCTTGAGTTTTTGAATCATGTCTTGTGTTGTCCACCTGTCTTCTTGGCCTCCCAATGCCCCCATTTGCTTGGCAATATCTTCTTGAAGCAATTCAGCCGTACAATTTGGGGTCACTGAAACCCAAGCTCGGTATTCAAAAGCATCTTTAACAGCATTACTATCAAATATAAACCTGGCTAGTGTTGTCTTACCCGTGCCTCCAATTCCTACTATTGAAATAATGCAGCGGCGTTCTTCCTCCGAGAGTAAATGAGCCATCAAAACTTCTACATCATCATCAAATCCAACGATACTTGACTCTTTAACGATAAGAGATGGTTGGGTCCTTCGACGCAGTCTTTGAACCGCCGAGAATGAGTCAGCTCGGGTCTGAAATTGCACCAAACCATATGCCTTTATTCTTCTCGAGGCATCTTGAATCTTGTTTCCTATGTTATCTATCTTCCTCTCAATAACAAGTCGAGTCCCGCACTTAAAAACGTGGATATGAAATGGTCTATGCTCCAATTTGCGAGCATAGTCATCAATGACGGATTGAGTTTCGCGTGCAATGCCTTTCATTTCCTCTGCCCACACTTTGGACCTTGCATCGAGTTCTCCCATCTCCTGTACATCTTGAAACAGTGCATCCATCAGCTGCATTTCCTCTCTGATCGATTGCACTTTCTGTTTGAGCCCTGTGACGTGCCGATATGCAGCTGGTGGTGCTTGTTGTGGATGTTGCTCAGCGCCAGAAACATCAGCATGTTCAACAACACTAGAGTTGGTTTCACCCTCACTCTCTTGGACTTGGATGCTTGGCCCCAACGAGACTCCCCCATCTCTTCCTTCCATATTTGCAATGCCATAGATTTTCTTCCTGTCTGAGATAGCACGAGTCCGATACAAGAAGCCGTTCAAATCCCTGGCTAATTTAAGTCTGCCGAAAAATCCACCCCTTCGATCTGCAGCATCAGTAAGGGACTGGGCATTTCGAGCCGCCAGTCTTAACTGCTCCAACCACACTTTCTGCCTTTTATTCATGCCTTGCGCACTTCCAATATCACTGAATAAAGCACGCATCAAGGCTAAGTCCCTCTGGACTGACTTCAAATTCCTGTCCATAGACCTCCACAAAGACGCAGCCCACATAATAACAGCATAAATTAAGGAACCCAACTCGAGAAGTATAGCTAAGTCGAACCCGCAAAAAGAGGAGAGGAAGACAACCAGAAAATCAATAAAAATGCTAAACAAGTAGCCCTTGGCCGCTGCTAATTTTCTTTTCTTGTTGTCCTTCCGTTTACGCTCGAATTTTTCCGGTTCGGCACAGAATATGAGAACTTGGAAAATAAGATGAAGGAGAAAGTACAGTATCAAAGACCAGACAACGAAGCTGGGGAAAACAATAATAAAAGAAACTAAGAACGGGACTTTTGCAATTATCAACCGTCGCAGTGACAAGTTTGGAACAAGCCTTGATCGTGCTCTTATTTTGTCTCCCGAATCCAAATCAGCCTCGTCACCATCCATGTAAGTCAACCTTCTGTGTAGCGCATCTCCAATTTGAGTTGAGACATAGTTCATTTGCCTCCTAAATTTCCTTTCGGAGGGACGAAAAAGGACACGCTCAAGAAGCCTACCCGTTCTCTTGGCAACGAAGTCACCAGCAACATTTTCCGCGAGCGCACACACGCTCTTCACCTCCTCCAACCAAACATTTTCTCTTTGGCTCGTGAACTTCAAGCTGGACACGATGTTCTGCATGTCCACGAGCTCATCTCTCACCTGTTCCACTATCTCTATCACCTTACTACGGCTAACCAAGTCTTGATTCAGGACGTTAGAGAGCTTCTCTACAGCTTGTGCTACTATTGTGCTGGGCGTAGAGGGCAATGCTGAGGTTTCTCCGGGAGTTTCAACGGTCACGCCTACATTTGCTTGATCTTGTTCATAGTTCTTTCCTCGTTTGGAGATATCTTTGATCCTGTAGCTGATCCGTTCAAGCTCTTTGCCAACCTTGTACCTGTCCAACAGATAGAGGGCCCTTCTCCTCCTCTTAACTGATTTGAGGACGAAGGTTTGGATGACATCCTCTGCATCTCGAGCAACTTCGTTCAAGTCCTCTACCCACTCGTTGAAGCCTTGCCTGCCGCGTTCGACGTGGTCCAGGTACGCCTGCATTAGCCTCAGCTCCCTTTCGATCCATTCAACCTGCCGCACTACTCCACCCAATGTCACTGCTTCTTGAATGAGGACTCTAGATAGCTTCTCTGCAACCTCTGATGCCACGAAGTCGAAGGCCATGCTGACATGCCGAATCGGTGATGGAGATGCATGCAAGCTCTTTTTACGTTCTTGGCTCGTGGCTGAAGATGGGTTTTCGAGTGTGTACTTGGTTCTGATCAAGCGTTCACTGGAAAACTAACTTGGGATAATGCAATTATCTTTTGTTTATTACACCAGCTCACTTGAAATTTGAATGCAATTAATATTAAAAAAAATATTATTTATATCATTTTCTTTTAATATTATGTGATATTGATAATATATTTATTCATTATTAGATAGAATATAAATTTTATTTTAATTATAATTTATATTTTATATTTTATTTAATAATAAATAAATAAATATCATTATTATATAAAAATAATATAAATAATATAACTCTTAATATTAACTCTTAAATTTTTTTAACTCAATCTATTTAACTTTTTACTGTTTTATTTAATAGAGCTAAATATTTGACAAGTTAATTAGATGATGTTGGCTTTTCCTTCTGTCGCCTCAAACGAAATCGCATGGATACAGTTGAGTGGTGTCCCCGTTTTATTCTTTATTCTTTGCTCTTATCCTTTAATAGTGATGTCCTATTATTACTGTTCCTCCTTTTCCCTTTCAATCGTGACAACGTGTAACTCGTGTTGTCCTACACAAAGCTTGTCTTTTTATCTCCAACTTTAAACTCGAGTCTGTATATTATCCTTCTATCCTTTGTCACCTTAGCCCTAGTGGTGATGGACTGTTGGAAACCTGACATCGGGGAGTGCTTTTGAGCTCTATGATTAGGTAAAGTAGCTTACCACGAAACAATAATAGAAAAGAGTACGGTGCTTTCCACCTCCATCGAGATGGGTGGCAGGGGTCATTTTAATACATTAATAATATATTAAAATTTATTTAAAAGATAAGGGTAGGGATGTAATTACGCCAAGAGTAAGTTTTAGGTATTGTTACATGATATATATATATATATATAAGTTAGTTAAACACAATTCTCGTATCATTGAATAATTTTTTTGAACAAAATCCAAGATTAGATTGATATCCTATAAATTATATCTATAAAATTTTATATTAATTTAAAATTATTTGATGACATTCTTATTAATACCTAACTTTTTTCAAATTTGCACAAATCATAATCAATAAGATAGATAATTATAATTTAATGGCTAGATTGATAAAAATTATATCATATAAAAAGTTATTGAAGGTTTAAATATATAAAGTCTTACAATGGTGTGCATATGTGTGTGTGTGTGTGTATGTGTGTTTGTGTGTGTATATGTGTATGTATAGTTACACCATTTAATAAATTTTTATAAAATATAATTTTTATTAACTTCACTGTTGAATTATAATTATTTCTCATGAAGATTTTTGATACCAAATTAAAAAATAATTAAATATTAATAAGAATGTGATCAAATGGAACTTTTTTCTTATACATTTTTTGTTCAATTATTTTTTTTAACATTTTAAACATATGCATTTGGTTGATTTTAATGTATCTAAGAAATATATCAAACAATTTTAGATTAATATAAAATTTTATAGATATAATCCATAAGATATAAACTTCTAATTCAACGATAAACTTTGTAATAAAAATTACATTAATAAAAAGTTATTAAATGGTGTACACCAGTATAACTTTTTTATTATATTTGATTACATTCTTATTGGAGTTCAATTTTTATAAATTTGACACAAATAGATAATAGTAATTTAATGGATATATGCATATAAGTTTATATTTTAATACTAAAATTATTTTGATTTCCTTATAACATCTAATTTAATATTTTAGGTTTCTAATACATTATATCTATCATTTCTCTTAATTTAATAATTTTGAGTTTATGCATGAATTTTGTTCAACTATTTTATTTATATTTAACATATTAGTATTAGATATTAATATAACACTTGATAATTGGTTTAGATTTTCAATTGGTGAAGTTCATTTATAAAAATTTCAATAATTAATTTAATTTGATAAACTTAAAAGTTATTATTTCATAAAAATTTAATAAAAATTGAATCAACTAATGTATTTGGGAAAACTATGAAATTAAAATCATTTGAATAATCAATTATAAATACAATCATTTTTTTATAGTTAATTATGTGAAAATCAATTTATATTTGGAAGTACTAATTTAAAAGTAATTTATGTTTGGATGTGTTTACTTAAAAGTAATTTTAGAGTAGTGTGTTCACCTTATAAACAAAAGCTTCAAAAAGTTACTTATGATTATAAACTATTTTTTAGCTTAAAATTATAATTTTTGCTTATAATCTATTTGCTTCTTTTTACCCAAATATAAAAACTTATTTCAAAACAACTTCTACTCCAAAAAACAAAAAACTAATTTTAACTTATAATCTATTTACTCAAACATGCGCAAAGTAATCTCTATTTAACTTTTTACAACTTCCAATCCTCTTTATCTATCACTTTGAGAAAAAAAATACTTGATCTATTTTATTTGTCATTATCATATATCAATAAAAGCATTTACTGTTAATTTTCAATTTTATTCTTCACACAATTCCAAGCATAATTAATCAATAAATATAGAGTGAGATTAAATAAGGACATTTTATTAAATATGTATTACAATTAAGCCTTGATTTTGAGTTTCGTAATTCTTATATAAATAGTTAAAGTGATAGATAAAATAAACAGGAGATAATATTGTTTATCTAAAGCAGTTAAAATATTTGACAACTTTTATTTAATTCGGTTAAGCATTGGACAAGTTAATTAGATGATGGCGGCTTTTCCTTCTATCACCACAAAAGAAATCACATGGATATATAGTTGTGTGATTATCCCCATTTCATTCTTTCCTCCTTTCCTTTAATGGTGATGCACTAACTACTATCACTCTTCCTTTCTTTACCTTCAATAGTGATGTCCTATACAAAGCTTGTCTTTTTATCTCCAAATTTCGTCTCTCGAGTCTGTATCTGCCCTCTCCTTCGTCACTCTAGCACTAATTTTGATGGCCTGTCGGAAACTGGGCATCTAGGGTTGCCTTTGAGCTTCATGTTTAGGTAAAGTATCTTTACCGTAAACGATAGAAAAGAGTATGCTGCTTTCCATCTCCCTCTGGAAGGATGAGTGGCTAGGATCATTTTGATACATTAATAATATATTAAAATTTAATTAAAAAATAATATTAGTGTTGTGTGTAAATAATATTTTAGATTGAATTAAATATGACATTAAAGTAAACCCCTAATTATGTCCCTAACAATTTCGGAATCAAATAATTTAGTCTTTAATAAAAATAAATTAGTTTGTTGGTCCCTGACAATGTCATCCGTCGAAATCACGTTAGTCCCTAATGTTAAAACTAACGGATCCATGGACCAATGTGTCCAAATTGACAATAATTAGAGACCAATATGATTAAAGTTTATATATAGCATATTAAAATACAAAAAACATCTATTTATATAAAACACCCTCATAATATTGTTATTCTAAATGGATATTAGTTTAGTTGTATATTATATTTATTATTTATAAAAAGGTGCCCTAAGCGACAAGACCCAACTTGCTACTTAAAATACAAGGAAAATTGACCTTACTATAATCAACTATAAAGTTAATTGAAAGAAAGAAAGTATATAAATTATGAAAGTCAAGAGTATATTGATGTCTCATTTTATTTAGGACATATGCAATCATTTACAAATAAATATACTGCAAGGCCATATTTTAATTAATCTCTTAGCAATATCTTCTTAATTGCATGAACCAACACGACATAAGGATACCAAGATGGATATAGGAAGAATAATATATTTTGTTTATCTAAAAATGACATTAACCTTGATGTTAACACAAGTCATCATATCAAGTGCATGAATTGTCGCATGCAATGACATTATTTATCCTTAAAAAATTGGTTAATCAACACAACATGAGCTTAATTTGCAAACTATTGTATTAGATGTATGAATAATAACTTAAAAATATACAATTTACTACTTATATCATTGTTATCAATGTTGTCAATTATTGATGCATAGATAATATATATATATATATATCTATATATGGCATTATCTTATAGACCTAAAATAATACCAATTTATTTCAAGTTAAACATATATGACTAGATAAAAATAATATGCCTCAAACATAAGGTTTGATTCAATTAGGAAGAAATTAAAAAAAAAATACCTAGCTATTTTACAGATATAAAATTTAATTTATAAATAAATCATTAATTCATCTTTTAAAGATTATCATGCTATTATCTTATTAGTCTATGAAAAATTTAAAATAGATATCAAAATTATCCTTTTACATTATAACTTTAATCATGCATGAAAATGATGTGATGACATTTTTATATCCTTTAAAGACTTATTTGGTAAAATGGTTCTTTATTAAAGAATTAATATGGTAATACTATGATCTTTAAAAGACTAATTTATAGTTTTTTCTTTTTATTTTATATTGGTAATATTGATCACTTATTAATTTATATTAATTTATCAAACATGTTAAATAAATGTCAAATTATGTAATATCTATTTTATCTAAATGTCACATGTTATTGAGAAAAAGAAAAATTAAAATTTTTTGATATTCCATGCAAATAGCTGCTTTTTTGTATTTTAATATGCTATATATAAAATTTACTCACATTAGTCCTGATAATTATCAATTTAGACACATTGATCCCTAAGTCTATTAGTTTTGACATCAGGGACTAACGTGTATTCGACGGATGACATTGTCAGAGGCTAACAAACTAATTTATTTTTGTTGGGAACCAAGTTGTTCAACCCCGAAATTGTCAGGAACCTAGTTGAAGGTTTACTCTTTTCATATTTTTAGCACATCTTAATTTAATATTTTAAATCTTTTATTATGTTTTAATTTTTTTTAATTTAGTCAATAAGTTTGAGTCTATGCATAATTTTTATTTGAATGTTTTATTTTATATTTAACATTTTAGTATTAGATATTAGTATAATTTTTTATAATTAATTTAAACTTTAAATTTATAAAGTTTTATTATAATTTTAATAATTAATTTAATTTGATGAATTTAAAAATTATTATTTTATATTTTATAAAAATTTAATAAAAATGAATTAACTAAATCATTTTAGATTGATTTGATTTTTTAAATAGAATAAAATTGATATAGACCAAACTAAAATAAATTATATTATGTTAATTAATTGAGTTTTGTTTTAAAACCCAACCCTACTGTAGCATCTTTAAACAAAGGCACATTAAGGCATAAGCCATAAATAGATCTAGAAGCTCGTTGCTCGAAACATAGTGACCATTTTGCCAATCACCCACGTTCATATAAATAATGAGTTTAATTGCTGTGTATAGACAACATAAAAGAGCTTTACAGTGTCATTCAATTAAATATTTGTATTTATAATATTTTTAAGGTAATGAATGATTGAGTTAAATATTTTTACTAATGTGATAATATATAATTAGATATCTGTGTAAAAATTTATTTACACTAACAATATATACAAATTAGATCCATAAATAATTACCCATGTCCACATTTTTAGAAGCAGTTACCAAATCAATTGAAGAATGGAGAAGAAGAAGTGAAGCTCGTTATTGAGCGTTAAGGAATGTTAGGAACCCAACATTGTCTAAGAACTAGAATGTGTAATGTGCAGCCTATGACCCCTCATAGTGGGACAGGTTTCACAATCTTAGGAGTAGCATTAGTCTATAAAAAGGCCCTTAGGTACCAATAAGCACGTAGGTCAATTGGTAGGATTTGTTCTAACTTAACCAGATATCTCGAGTTTGATTCTTGGATATGTAGCTGCATTAAAACTCAAAAAGAGAGTGTTGGTCGTCCATAGAGGTTCTAACTGACGCGAACAAAATTACATACCATAGAGGAATATATATTATTTCGACCAAAAGAATAAATAGGCCCTTAGGTAGAATCAATAAGCATGGTTGCACGCTTGCACATTACTTTTATACTCTCTGGTTACACTAATACTCATGAATTCACAAGAAAATGCCAATTAACTTTCATCCTGCTTTCTTTTCATTTTGTTTCTTTGCATTTGTTTCAAGATCATATATTTCGATTCTTTAATTTTACTTAAGCTTTCAATGCAATTTTACTTTCCTTAGTTTGTGATAAGAAAAGGATCAATGGGAAAAGAAAAAAAAATTGATCAATATCTCTCAACAATCGAAAAGGAAACGAAAGATGCAACATAAATTATGAATCAACTAAACACTCTTGGGTATTTGCTTAAGAATAAGAAAGAGAAATCTTATGTAAATACTATGGAAAAATGTTTGGTTCTGTTCATAGGGATTCTATAAATATTCCATTCGAAAAAGAGAAAATTTGAAATAGTTGAGATTTTTTGGAGATTGGATGAGTTACAAATTCATCATCTAACGTATGCATAATGAAAACTCCATTCTCAATTCTACAAGATTTTGTAGTCTTGGTAAGAGGGAAAAGGGTTAAAGATTATCTAGTTTGAGATATGACATTATTCAAGAAACCCTAGATATTGCAAGTGTAAAGGATTGACAACAAGGGAGTTCTATATATATTGTAGATTCTTATTCGAGACTTGATATCATTTGATAATTAATGCCATGTGAATCGCTAGAAAGAAGTAAAGTGTATGGCTAATCCAATAACAAAAATTACTTAAAAAAACTAGAGTAGGCTACCATGAGACAAAAAATCTTATTTCTAAAGAGATTTGATTTGTTTCCTTGACTTTATCTATGTTAACAATCAATCAATTTTGAAGTAACTTGACCTTTTTAGAATAGGTCTGATTTAAATAGCAATGATTCAAAGTACTTTATAATATTTTAAAAATCCAAGGCCTCAATTGCACGGATATGTAAAATACAAGATTTCCAATTCTAATAAGAAAAAGGAGAAACAAATACTCATAACCAGAAAGAATTCAGTGCAAATGTAGAATACATATTCAAAAGTTTTTATAAATCAATCATGTATGATGGAATCAGCAATAATTTGACCTTTTCACACACTATATGTAGCACCTATAAGCTTGAGAAACAAAGAGATGCATACAAACAAAATAATCTCTTGTTATTTTCCTCCGTTTCCATTGCTTTTAAGTTCTTATATTTTGCGCTTTCTTTACTCATTTTGTGTTGTTTGTCATTTCGTTTGGTTTCTTTTGCTCTTTTTAGTTGTTTATCAATTTTTTTCATCTCCGTTTATTTTTGCATTGTTTATAATTTCCTTTTTGCTCTTGTTGCTTTTATTGCATATTGTTTATTTTGCCTTGATTTATTTACCTTGTTTATTTTATTTAAATTTGCCTCTTTTTAATCTATTGTTTATTTTATTAATCTGGTTTACTTTTTTCTTTTTCTTTTTTGATTATTAATGTAATGTACTAACAGAGATGAGGTCTAATAGAAGAGATTAATAGTCTCATATGCGGCGAACTACAATTCAAATCTTAACTAAAAAATTTGCCCATAATGAGTGCTAGATTATGTCTCAAATTAACAAAAAAATTTTTATTAATGTAATGTCAAAGTTATAACAATCACATTAAGTGCCAAATTTCGGCAGAGGGATCGGTGAAAGAGAAGGGTGGAAGGATTTGATGGCAGAGAGAGTTTTGATGAAGATATTCCAGTGTCAAGGGGGAACTTTGGATGCTGATGTCTTGGATAACGTGCTGAGTGGTAGTAGATGATGATCGTGGGGCGACGTCAGGGGAGAGATGGTGATGTTGGATGAAGAGAAGAGTAGGAGAGGAGTGCAGTCCTTGGGTGGGGCTGCAGCGAGGGGTTTTGGAGAGAGACACAGAGAGGAGAGAGGGATTTTAGAGTGCATCATAAGTTTTGGATGTAGGATTACACCATTTCTTGTACGCCACTAGATTAGGTGGTGTGCGGTGTACTGTAGTTGGTGCGGTGGATTGTAGTATTTTGTAATGTTGAATTTTATTTTTATTTTTAATATTAAACTTAGAGTTCAATTAATATGCATTAATAATATAAAATAATTTAATATTATTAATTAATAGAAATAGAAAAAAGTGAGAAATTATGGTAGATCCCTTATTATAATGAATAATTATTTGTATGAGTTGACATTTTTTACTATTTTTATTAACTAATAATGTAAAATTATTTTATATTATCAGTGTATTTAAATTAAATTCTTAAACTTAATGTTAAATATTTTGTCTTATCTCAAGTGAATGAGACAAATATAATTGCATTTAATACTTCCAATATCATACCTAATATAATTAGCATAATTGCGTATAATAGTTATTATACACGCAATAATTATATGAAATCAATTTTTACATAATTAAATTATTCTAGTATTATTTTGGATTTTAATAATTTCAGAATTTTAATTATTTTAAAATACAAAAAAATTATAATTTGATGATAATTATGTAATGATAATTTAGCATATATGCAAATGAATTTCAACAAAATTTGTCAAGAATAAAAAATAAAATAACAGAAATGAATTATATATATATATATATATATATAGAAAATCAATATATATAAACTGAATTTTAAATAATTAAAATTATATTATATCTTTTTCAAAATAAATGATAATTACAGATATTGAAAAAAAAATTTAGAAAATTAGTTTGGGAGTAAACGATTTCCAAAAAAAGAAAACAAAAACTTGTTAGCAATTCGATTATGGCGAAACCAATTTTTCAACAATATAAAAACAACTAAAATGAACCTGCGTGTGTATATATATATGATTAAAAATGAAATAACTATGTAATAAAATGAAAATAATAATTTATGATAAAATAAAAGTTTGGTAATATAAATAAAATAAAAGTTTATGCAATTTATAGTTATATGGAATATATTGAAATAATATAGATATCTGATAT
This sequence comes from Pterocarpus santalinus, assembly GCA_031439595.1. Lineage (NCBI taxonomy): Eukaryota > Viridiplantae > Streptophyta > Magnoliopsida > Fabales > Fabaceae > Pterocarpus > Pterocarpus santalinus. The sequence continues at coordinate 20,185,422 of CM062531.1, forward strand.
TCAAATATATTTCATCATTTTAATGTTATTTTTGTGATTACTTTTTTTTTTCACCTGTTGCCTTAAACAAAGTTGTGAACAAAAAAATATATATCTTTGTTGTTCTTTTCACTCGCATATACTTGTCATTAGTGCGAAACTTGAAAAAAATTCTTAGAAGGCCTAAAAATTTGACATGTAATTAGATAATGACAACTAAATTAAAATTAATTATACATCACATATATAAACTTTAAAGTAAATAACTAATATGATAAAATAATTTTAAAGAGAAAGACAAAAAAAAAAATGATATAGTATCAGATATATCAACTTAAAAGTAATTTTAAATTAGTGTGTTTAATTTAGATTGTATGAGAATAATTATTTTTGTATAATATATTATTAAAAAAATGAAATGACTTGTTTATATTTTAAAATATTTAATATTTAGGGTTATTTTAGCAAAAATATTTTAATTTTAAAATAATTAGCTTTTATTTATAATCAAAAGCTTCAAAAATCTGCTTTCACTTATAAGTGAATTTTACACTTAAAATTAGTTTTTTTTTTTTTACTTACAATTTATTCAAATTTTTTACCTAAACATGTGAAATTATATTAAAATAGCTTTTATTAAAACAAATTCTTTCCTTGCATTTTCAAATACACACTTAACAATGTCAAAAATTTTGTAAGCATTCTTATGAATCAAACCAAAGTTTAGAGTTAGTTAACAAATCCATTGCTTGATATTTAAATTTGCTATTCAACTCTTGTAATAAAAGATATTTCCATTGTAAAATGATACTCAATTTGTGATGTGATCTTTTTGATTTTTAGTTGTTTTTAATTTTTTTTTAAAAAAAGCTAATGACCTTTTAAGTTGGAGAAACACATTTATATAGAGTAGTATGTTCAAACTTAAGTTTATTTATCAAACAAAGATTTTCTCTATATATGTATATAAGTTAATTGTTTTTGAAAATAATTTTGTTTGTTTCGAGGTGGTGGGCGGAGGTGTGGCCTCTATTGTCTATTCAAAGCTCTACTTGTCATTTGAAGATATAAATTATTTACTCTTATATCATGTAATTTAAGGGTGGGATTATTAATTGATATTCCCATTTTCCTATCTACACTCCTCACTAACAATTTATAATTATAATTCTCTAAATTACCCTCATTTAATAACTTTATCCAAATTAAACTTAATTAATTATATTACTATTAATTTATCCATGTATATTTTCAATAAAATATTACTCATTCTCTTTTTTTATGTACTAAAACTCTTTACTCTTCTTTTCTTTCTCAATTTTTTTTGGGTACATTTCTCTAGTTTTCTCATTATAATAATTTTATTTTCTTTTTCTTCACAAGACAAATAACCAGTTACAAATTGTTAAAAACTAAACTTTGATAAGACTTCTCATTATCATGGTAAAAACTGTTTGTAGGAGTTGAGTTGTCATTTTAATATGCTTCCTTGAATGCTTTCCTCATGTTATTCTCTTTTTTTTTTTTTTTTAATTCATGTTTTATAACACTTTTATAATCTAGTGTTATTGAAGCCAGAATGAATATTGTAATTTTCTAAAAATTTAAAAGTTAACAATATAATTTTTTTTATTGTCAGTAAAATAAATTTTTTAAACATATATTAGAGAAAAATTCCATTGTGTTACAAATATATGTTAATTTTAGTAAGAAGCAATGTACAAAGTTAGATAAATTGGAAGAATGAGAAGACAGTTAAGAAGCACTTTTTTTATTCCTTAAAATATATAATTTTATAATAACTATGTTTTGTAAAAGATAATTCAAATATTAATATAATATTTTCATATTTTAAGAAAATTAAAATGTAATTTAACACATCATTTTATTAATGATATTTTAAATCATAATAATTAAGATTGAATATTTGAGATTTTTTCAAGGAAAGGTATTTTTATTAAAAGAAATGTATAAAAAATTTAAGAGAAATAGATGCGTTATTTTTGAAAAAAAAATAAAACTAAAAAAAAAATTAGTGTTTTTTCATAAACTCAACGTATTAACTTTAAAAAATCACTCTACACATGAATTTTTTTTTTTTTTTTTGAGCTTAAACAAATATGTCCTTAATGGATATATGGTTATAGTTTATGTTGATAATAAGTTGTCATGAAAGAAATTATAACATAAGTAAAAATATAAAATAATTAATTATGTGGAATGTAAACAGATAAAAATATAATATATTTAATTAAAGTTTGTAAATAATAAAACAGAGAGTTTAAGTAAAGATAATTTAGGAATTTGAAATTATAAATAATTAATAAGGAGTGTGGATAGATTCTTGGGAGTACCAATAGCCACATTGATAATTTAAATGTGAAATCAAAAATTTTCACATTGTTGCATGTAGAAGAATTCCTTGTATAATTGTGTAAGAGAATGAAAAAAATGACAAATAAGGCAAGAAAGTTAATATTAATATTATTGAGATAATTTATTTAATTTTATTGTTATTAATTTTTAATTAAAATAGGTGTATTTTTTTAAGCAAATTGTTGATTAATAGATGAGAATTGCAATGTTATTTGGTGTAATAAAAGGAAAAATAATATATGAAAAACCAATTGATTAACTCTAGTCGATAAGTTGATATTTTTGAAAATATATTTTTTAAAGTTTAAAATATATTTTTAATTGTTTTTAATGAATAATAATTTGAAATTTGTATTTGGAAAATAAAAAACTATGATAATTTTGAGTAAGAAAAGTAAAGATATATAATTAAGTAAATTAAAGTATGACATTAATTTCTATACACTGATAATGTAAAATAATTTTATATTATCAACCAATAAAATAACAAATCATAGTGGTTAGTTATCATTGTGGGTAATTATTTATCATATTTATAACAAAATGATTGTTTTAAATAAAGTAAAAGAAATATAAACTATTTGTTTATAGCTAATAGAATATTAACAAATCAAATGGTATAATTTAAACTAACATTGATTTTTTAATTCTTATTATAAAAAAAGTTTACTTTTTTTTTAATAAAGTTTATGATATTCAAATATTGATTTCTACTTTGTTGTAATAAGACATTGTAGTAGCAAAATAATATGATCTTAACGACGAGCATGGTTATAGTATCTGTAAGGGCAACAGTAAAATAATATTATAATAACAATGAGTATGGTTGTAGCATTTGTGAGGAGTATTTACCTGTAAGAGTATACTTCTTTCTATTCAAAATAGTTATTGATTTGAATAAAATTTTTTGATTTTATCCTTTTATTTTCATTGATTGAAAGAGGAGGTTATTTTTCATCACATAATGATGTACTTGAGGTAAAATATTAAGAATTTATGATTTTTATCATATAATGAAATTTAATAAAAATATTTTAATAAAATATTATATCATAATTATATATTAATTTTAAGCTTCTTAATTTATGTAAAAATAGTCAAATTCATGACTATTTTGAGTCAGAAAGTAATTTTTAAAAGAATTGGATCTTCTTAATTTTATGTTATGAAGGTATTCAAAGGCTAACTGCACGAACTTTGAGAAATCAAACGTCATTTTCCTTGTTGAGCTTTTGAGGAAACTGGTGTTCCTTGTTTTATGGTGTTCTAGGTTGAATGCTTCCTATCACTAAATCATAACCGGATTGAAAGTTGAGAAATTGTATAAATTAAAAGGTGAAGTAATAATAGATGGCATTTACTTGTTTTGAGAGTATTTGCGAAAGTTAAAAGGTGATTAAATAAGAGAATGACAACTAATACAATAAACTAATATGACATTCTAGTAAAACCTCCAAAGTGTCAATACCACAACATATCACAATTTGGATATTATAAATTATATATTATATAATATCGGATTTTTACAGATCTCAACAGTATGAAAAGAAAATTTACATTGAGAAATAGGTTTGCGAAAAATCAATTTTCCAATGTCGTACAAAATCAGTAGAGGAATTAAATTTCCTTTAAAATGAGAAAATATCTATTTTAGATCAATAAGTGTATCATAATTATAATTCAATAAATAATTGAAAAATTGACTTCCCAAAATTCAATTTTCCAATGTTATATAAACAAAAGCAGTGAGGAACGAAATTACCTTCAAAATGAGAAAATATTTGTTTTAAATCACTGAGTGTATCGTAGTTATAATTCACTGAATAATACAAGAGTGAATATTCACTTTTCCTTTAATAACAATCTAACTCTAAAAGAGGTTTTTGAGTTTTTCATTGGAAATAATATTACGATAGCAGTGGTTTATTTGAGTTGTGTTGTTTTGACGTGCAAAAATGGATGTATTCGACGTATTACTAACTTTTTATTTTAGTTATCAATTTTTTAAAGTAAAGTTACCAACTTATTTGGCCGAATTATCAATTAGTTGCAGCATAACATTACAAGATATTTTACATGCAACTGGTTGATAATTCAATCAAATAAATTGGTAATTTTAGTTTAAAAAATTGGCAATTGACCAAAAAAAAATTGATATTTATACGTTGCAACTAGTTGATAATTTAATCGAAAAAAATTGGTAACTTTAATTCAAAAAATTGGTAATTGAAAAAAAAAGTTGGTAACGCGTCGCAAATGCGTGCATGTACAAATAAACTTTCTCTAAATAAAATTCAAAACTAAAATGTTTCAATAAATCCAAACAAAAGCCAACATATTTTCATTTCCAATGTCCATGCAGCAACTGCTTTTCATTTTGCTCATCAGTAAATTAAAGCCTGTCTTGTCTCCAACTTTTGCTCCCCTCCATATGCTAAAAGCTTCAACTTGCGGCTTTGCTCAGCAGCTTGAAACAGAATAGCGATCAAACAGAAGCACCAAAACTATGTCACTCTCTGGTAAGAGTAAAACTAAGGCTAATGTTTGTTTCATTAACCAGTATTAGTCCTTTCCATTCTAGGATAATAGATCATCATGATTATGCATGCTGCTTTCAGTAATCAACACATTAATTTGTCCTTTCACTGCTTTCCCTTCTACGCAAGTTGATCATGATTACATATGTTTTTCAGTTGCCAGAAGCTTGACATATTCAAGAGACATAAAGTCACAACTACTACATATCATTCAGGGTTTGACAACACTGTGGAGTGTATTGGAGCTTCGGATTCTGGTCTTAATCAGTCTCTCCTTGCAAATAGTCCTCATACTCTTCGGCAGCCGAAGGAAGTACAAGGCCAACACATGCCTACAATTCATTGTCTGGTTCACCTATCTGTCAGCAGATTGGATTGCAACCGTTGCTCTTGGCATTCTTTCCAAAGACAGCAAAGATCACGCACCAGGAGGCGACTTCATGATTACGGCCACCTGGGCACCATTCCTTCTTGTGCATCTTGGTGGCCCTGACACAATAACTGCATACTCCCTTGAGGATAATGAACTGTGGCTGCGACACATGCTTGGGTTGTTGTACCAGTTGTCTGTGGCTGCTTATGTGGTTTACTGGTCAAGGAATGACTGCCACCTTGACTTTGTTACAATTCCAGTGATTGTGGCAGGAATAATCAAATATGGTGAGAGGACTTGGTCATTGAGGTCCGGTAGCAGCAAACATTTCAGAGAATCCATTCTGCCCCCTCCAGACCCGGGACCAAATTATGCAAAATTCATGGATGAGTATAGTGCAAGAAAGGCTGAAGGATATAGAGTTTCCTTAGGGAAAGTGATTGAGACTACTCCCATACTATTGGCTCATTCTCAGGGGGCAATAGCAAACAACAGTGTTGCAGATGCTTCCTCTTTGCATGATGCATTCTATTTCTTCAAGATTTTCGAGTGCCTATTTGCGGATCTCATCCTTAGTTTTCAAGACCACAAGAACAGCCAGATTTTCTTCAGGGAAAAGTCCTGGAGTTATGCTTTTCAAGTGGTTGAGGTTGAACTTGGATTAATGTATGATACTCTATATACAAAGGCAGTTCTCACATACACCCGTCTTGGCATGTTCTTCAAAGTTGTGAGCTTCTCTTGTACACTCTCTGCATTTATTACCTTTTGTTATTATCTAGTAGATAGAAAAAAACATATCAATTGTGACCAGGTCATTACTTTTGTGCTTTTCGTTGGGGCTATTTTTCTTGAGATATATGCTGTCATTGTTCTGCTTTCTTCAAATTGGGCAATGCTTTGGTTGAGCAAGCACAAAAATTGGGGAGTGGATCTTCTCTACAAATCCATCTCATGTTTCCAAAGATGGCTTAAACTATCACACACTAAGAGGTGGTCTAACCTTATGCCACAATTCAATCTCATTAGTTTTTGCTTGAAGGATAAGCCAATCAAATGCATCAAAATCCAAAAATTCCTTCATATTTATCAGTTTCTTGAGAAGTCTTACTACAACTACACAGAAAATGTCCCTGAAAAACTGAAAATTCTCATTTTTGAGCAACTTATGGAGAAGTCTAGAGAAGCATTAGATATTGAGACATGTAAAAAATTATGCGCTTATAGGGGTGATCGAGTTCTGGATAGATGGAACTGTCATGATATTGATTGGAGCATTAAGGTGGAGTTTGATCAAAGCATTCTTCTTTGGCACATTGCTACAGATCTTTGCTATTCTTCAGATGAAACTGATAACTCAAACTGTGTCAACCTTCAAAGTTGCATAACAAGCAGAATGTTGTCAAATTATATGCTGTATCTTCTTGTCATATGCCCTTTTATGCTGCCCAATGGAATAGGGAAAATCAGATTTGACGACACGTGCGCCGAGGCTAATGAACTTCTGCAGGAAAGGAAGTACATAAAGCAAAGGAATGAAGCTTGTAAGATGATACTTCGAGTGAATACAGAGATTCCACCATCAGAAGTTAAAGGAGATAGAAGCAAGTCTGTGCTATTTGATGCCTCTAGGCTTGCCAAATCCATACAAACTTTAGAAGCGGAGGGGGATTGGTCCAAAGAAAGGAAATGGGAAATGATTAGTCATGTTTGGGTGGAGATGCTGTGTCATGCAGCAAGCCGCTGTAGAGGCCTTGTTCATGCTAAACAACTTAGCAAAGGTGGCGAGTTGCTTACCCATGTCTGGCTTTTAATGGCACATTTAGGTATTACAGAACAATTTCAGATTTCACAAGGTCATGCGAGGGCAAAGTTGTTGCTGAACTAGAAATGTTTGGTGAGTAGTTGAAGTTGTTGTTACTTCCATTCTTGTGCTCACTTTTGATTTCTCATGCCTTCCCTCTGACAATAAGATTTCTTTGTTGCAGTGTCACACAACATAGGAGTGTATCTTCCCATTTTGAGTTTTGATTGAGATCAGAAGCTTGGTTCCTCACGGTACTATGTAATGATGATTTGTAACTGCTTTGACTTTGATTTTGAAACCTTGTAAGACGAATGTCACTGACTTAATTCCCGTCCCTATTTGAAGTCCTATTTGAAGTAATATGGTTTGGATTAGTGGATTATGAAATAATTGTGAATGATTAGCTTGCTACCTGTTTGCAAATGATCAAGAGGTAAGTGCAGATTTCACAAGATGTGATTCTTTCATCATGTTGCTAGTTCTGTTGCTCTATTATTTAGTCTAAGTTTCGTTTGCTAAACATTTTCACTCTTCTTGTAAGAGTTCAGGTTTTAATTTTTGCTGGTCTCAGGTTTCTTGCTGTCAAAGTAGATAAATGGGTTAGCATGTTTTGTTTCGGTTTAAGGTGTTAATTAAAATGATAAACGTTTGAAAACCCATCGAACTTCAGCTGTCCTCACGTTACCGAGGGTCCAAATACATTTTATGATCTTCTGTTGTCAATTTTTTAATTATTATAGTAATAATTCATTAAATTGGCGATTCGATTTCACTTATTTTTCAATAACCCATATCATTTAAAGGCCAAACTTTTCTTAATCATATATGCTCAAGAACACTAGGATTTTTAGAATTATTAGAATTATAGGTTTTGATTTCTTTGGTTATAGGGGTCTTAGACGTCCTGCAGGCCAGACATTCTTGCATAAACTTAGCAACTCAATTTGTGAATACTAAACTGATAAAGTAGCAAGTAATATATAAAATTAATATGTTATATTCATTCAATTTAAATATATTAAAGTTATATTAGAATGCCTTGATATGGTAACGAGAAAGAAGGCTATAAAGTTGAGGCAAAACAAAGATTAAGGCCCTTTCAACAAAATCAGTGCTACACTGCAACTAAACTCTCAGCTACATTTTTTTCAGCCAGTAGAGGAGATTTCATTTAGATAATTGTTACCTGAATAAGCATCTAACATCAGAAAGATGTTAATTGCATATGACGTGTTTGTAAAGCAAAATCTAATAAGGTTATTGCCAAATTTGTTGAAGGCATTTCTCCCAGCTTAGAGACATGGGAAGCAAAAGGTGAATGACCAGTTCATTTGTTTGCTACACTAAAAGAAAAGCAATCCAATGCCTAGCAAATTTAACATCAACCAAGAAATATTTGCTTTGTCTTCTTTTTATTAGGATTAGTTTTAAGTATTGCTCAATTATTCTTATAATAATTAGCGCAAAATGAAACTGACCTTTATCTAACATACCTAAGAGTATCTATAGGGTCCAATGCGCGGGTCCAACCCCTGCATAACCCTCATGAGCTGGTTAACAATGGAACCTCACATTAAATACAGATTATAGATCCATAGATTTATAGATTTATGTGGGATTAAAAGGGATACAAAGTCTATCTTAAGCGCGGGTGCCCATCTCATCATTACACGATGTATTTATTAGAGCTGGACGTTGACTGACCAGTGACCACCCTCTCTCATTCGCAACTATCACCAAAAATCTACATCAAATGATGTATAATTGTTTCTAGGAATAATTGTTGGTTACAACAATAATGGAGGCATAGTCAAAGCACCTGCCAGTAATTATTTGAAAATGAAAATGTTTATAACACACACATGGATAGATGCACCAGCTCAACAGGGACACGGATTATAAAATTGTATATATCAAACCATAGTCTCCCTACTCAATAACTAAATCTTTGAATAAAGTCATTGATATATATTAGAACATCTATCACCATTAGGTTAGCATTTCAATCCCTACCACTTATGTTCTTTTAAATAAACATGCACTATACATGGTTTATATGATGATACACCATGACAAACTAACTTCAAAGCATGCAAACTCTGCCTGTCCAACTCAACCATTTGGGAGAAGTGATCAAAACATGTTGTAATTAATACAGATTTGGTGAGAAGGACATATACGTAAGTATATGGTTATACACAAAAGGCTTCAAAGAGTGACCAACGTTGATGTTGAAACCTGTATCCTAGTGTATATACCTTTACAAACACTTCCAAGCAGCCTAGCTGGCAGGTTAAGTGGATGAAAGACATGCTTTTGATGCTACTTGTAAGCTATTCCATATGCATGTGGGTTTACAAAAGTAGCATTAGACACAAATGCCGTGCTAAGCTCAACACTTGAAAATCCAGCTCTGGATATTCTGTTTCCTGTGTCCCTACAAAGGTGACAACCATCTGAAATTATCTGTTGTAGAGGATCAAGAACTCTCTGGATAAATTTGAGAAATGTTCCATCTGTATCTCCACGAAATCACAAAAAGATAAATCAAAATTAAGCTCCACTTGTTAATAAGCTATTTTCATTTCAACAGTGAATTCAAAAGTTCTGTTTTACACCTCTTGCAGCCACATGTTCCACAAACACATATTGTCCACCAGGTCGCAGCACCCTCTTCACTTCTGCATGGAAAGTGAAATTGCTTTAGATGATAAACTTGAATTTCAAGTTGTGTCAAGAACCAACTATTCCGAAAGATTAAGCAGTCAAGTGAAGGCTCATCAATGATTTTATGTCTAACAAACCCCTTAACATAAAAGCCCATTGGGCTTGAAGTATAGGCAATGCATAAGCCTACCTTACACTGAAATTCAATGTGGGACCACTAAGAATTGAACTCTAGACCACTTGATCAATGGTTATTAAGGCTTTGATACTATGTTAAGAACCAACTATCCCAAAAGGTTAAGCTATTAGGTAAAAGCTAATAAATGGTTCTATAACTAACATAGTTCTATAGAATTACTAAAAGGAAAAAAGCAATGACCATCCTGGCAAGCGAAGCAGATATGAATTCTCTTTATATGTATGCCCTCTTAGAATGGAAACTTCATTTCTGATTGTTTAAAATTTAAATTAAATGCAGCATGATAGATAGGTATAATATGCAAATTAATATATCAGAAAAGTGTAGAGTAAATGAAATTGATGTTCCGGTCCCGCGGTTGTTCATTATAAAGTCTAATTGTTCTATTTTGTATTTTATATGGAGATAGTATATTATGACTGATATATTATATGATTAAAGTTTCTATAATATTTTAAATTTATTATATTATTTATACGAAAATGATCATGATAATCATACTTTAGAGCTGTTGTAAGATATTTATTTATTTCATTAGTGTGCAAATTTGTATCTACTTAACTATAAAGAAAACATTAGTTAATAGTTATATGCCTTAGCATTAAAAGCACTTAGTAAGGTTTTAGTGAATTAGAAACCGATTAGTACCTATTATCAATTAGCACAATTGGCTTTTTCTAGCGTTATGGTCTAAAGGATGATAACTTTGTGTCTTCAAATTTTGTGTCTTCAAATGTCAAGGGATGCAGAAATTAAGATCTCAATCACATCTTACATTCAAAACCTGCTAAAGAATTTCTTTTTACCTTTCGTTTCTGTCTCGTTACGAAATTCAATACAGAAATATAACGCAATGCTGCAAAATAACTGCTTTCCATATTTTTAACCAAACTTTCAAATAATTGTTTTACGATGAGGAAAACTAAAATGCAGCCAAAGAAGTATAATAATCACACAACCTAGTTGAGAAAACCACAGGCACAAGTACAAGATCGTAAACTAATATACACAATAAAGGATTCAGTAAATGCTCTTCTTTGTTGTAAGGTCCCCTCTGCACCAAATAATAAAAGAAGCAAAGTATTTGAACAAAAACAGAGAACTCTACAAGTTTCATACTTTCATTACCTTTTAGTGCCATATCAACATCTTTAACAGAGCACAATACAAGTGTTCCAACAACTGCATCCACGGAAGCATCACTTAGTGGTATAGCCTCCCCAACCTAAATAGAGTCAATTTTAAAATAAAGATCAATTAACAAAAACACAAGCATAGACCAACAACATTAAATTGAATAAAACAATAATATTGAGGATGATTATTCTTGAAAAAAAAAAAAAATTATGACAAACGCTTGTTTCAAAAAATAGGAAAATTTTCAAAATCAATGGGTAAAGTATATGTTTTATCGATTATTAAAGTATGCTATTGCAATTTCATTATCCTGACACCAAATAATCATATAGCATTCACACTCAGCTTTGTAACTATATAGGCCCCCATCAACACAAACATTGAAAGCATATATAAACATGTTGCCTTGTATTATTATACTACAAACCAAGCCGTTGTTTTGAATGAAATCCGCGCTTATATCATCACTTCTCTACCAAAAATTTGCAATATTCCTCTTCCTATTCTAAAGCAGGGCTTATAAACTGGTGAGAATATCATACGTACAGCTTGAATAAACTCAAAGTTTGAGAGTGGCAGGCCAGCCGATGCAGCTGCGGACTGAGCATACTTTTCCATCTTTGGGTTTGGATCAATGCCAACAACGTGAACTTCGGGATCACTAGCATAATAGCTGAGGTTAGGACCTGTTCCAATCCCAATCTCCAAGATTTTGAGAGCCTTCCCCTTCAAGTTACTAAGGACTTCTGACTTGTACCTTGCAACCTTACCAGTTACCACACAAAAGGAAATCACCCCAAAGTTCAATTCAATTCAATAGCAACAAAAATCACAAAAACATAACACCACCTATTACACCATATGTATTTATGTGAAGCCTTACTACTTATAAGAGATTGAAGTAGTTAGATCTAACCAACTAACTCTGATTACTTCAATCTGTTATAACTAACTAGGTTTCACATAAATACATATGGTGTAATACCCAAGAAAAAAGAAAAGAAAAAACTTCAAACAAAATCCATATAAATGAAGAATGAACCAAAAAAAAAAAAAAAGGCCCACACACACACATACACACACACACACACCCACCTCAGCTTCATAAGACTTAGTAGCGTAATTCAGAATCCAAGCATATAACTCCTCATACCAATCGGGTCTTGGTGGATGAAACTCGTTGAGCATAGCCTTCCAAAATAAAAATAAAAATAAATAAATAAGTAAAAACTTTTCCGTGTCGTGTAATCAAAAACTTCATTTTTTTGGCAGAATTTGAACTCAAGGTGCAATCTTTTCACTTTTCTGTTATCTGGGTCAACGGTGGAATCAGAATTTGAATTGGTGGCTCTGGAGGGTTGAATAGGGAAGAGTGTAGTTCCCAGTGTTCCAGCTTCCATGAAGTGCTTCCTTCTACAGAAGCATGGTTTGATGGTGGGTCGCAGCGAGTCGGGGGAGAGAAACTCGGTGCTGAGTTCCTTCGGCGCGCCCAAGTTGACCTGTTTGGGAGAGGAGCGGTACTTGTGGGTGGTTTCATTCCTGTTGGAGTAAAGCAAAGTTTCGTGAGGGAAGGGGACCCAAGGTATTGTTGAAGGTGCAAGAGTATGAAAATTCATTTCTTTGGGACGATGTAGGCAGTGACCAAACAAAGAGTGTATCAGATTTTTGTTTGGTAGCTTGGAAACTGGGTGCTTGTTTACATGGTCCTCACCATGTTTTGTTAGGCGGAGTCAATGCTCCTGCCATTGATTATTTAAAAATGATGATGTTTACCACACGTGGACAGAAGTACTGGCGAGCTCAATAAGAGACACGGATTATAAAATTATATATAGCAAACTATAGCCTCTTTACTTAATAACTAAGTCATTGAAATATATTAGACCACGTATCACCATTAGGTTAGCATTTTAATCCCTACCATTCGCATTCTTTTAAATAAAATTGAATTTCTACACGTAGTAGAGTAAGCCGTCCTATCATTAAACCTGAGTGTTAACAAGCCTGCAGGACAAAATTGTGATCTAGAACAGAGAAGCAAAGAAAATTGTATCTGGAATAGTATTGAGTTTTTTGGATGGTGCACGAGTTCTCGTTAAAGTAAAATCAAGTTTAAGCCAGATTATACAAGAATCTGAAGAAAGTTATCCTTCTGGTTATTTTTCACCTTAATTTCAATTATATGCGGATCATTTGCAAGTATACCCCCGATAAGAAGTTTATCTGTCATAGACTTCAAGCACATAAAGAGGTTTATATAACGATACATCATGACAAACAAAATTCAAAGGAAGCAGACTCCGCCTGTTCAAGTCAACCATTTGGGAGAAGTGATCAAAGCATGTTGAACTTAATGCTGATTTAGTGAGAAGAACATATACATAAGTAGATGTTTGTCCACAACTAGGCTTCAAAAGTGTGACCAATCTTTCATGTTGAAACCTGTATTCTAGTGTAAATCCCTGAAAATGGTTACAACCCCTTCCAAGCAGCCTAGCTGGCAGATTAAGTGGATGAAAGACATGCTTTTGATGCTACTTGTAAGCTATTCCATATGCATGGGGGTTTATAAATGCAGCATTAGACACAAATGCCGTGTTAAGCTCAACACTTGAAAATCCAGCTCTGGATATACTGTTTCCTGTTTCCCTAGAAAGGTGACACCCATCTGCAATTGTTTGTTGCAGAGGATCAAGAACTCTCTGGACAAACTTGAGAATTGTTCCATCTGTATCTCCATGAAATCACAAAAAAAAAAAAAAAAAAAAAATCAAAATTAAGCTCCACTTGTTACTAAGCTGTTTTCATTTCAACAGTGAATTCAAAAGTTCTGTTTTCACCTTTTGCAGCTACATGTTCCACAAACACATATTGTCCACCAGGTCGCAGCACCCTCTTCACTTCTGCATAGTGAAATTGCTTTGGATGATAAACTTAAATTTCAAAGTGTGTCAAGAACCAACTTTTCCAAAAGCTTAAGCAGTTAAGGCTCCTCAATGATTTTATATTTAACAAGCCCCTTCTGCAAGAGCCCATTAGGCCTGAAGTGTAGACAATGCACAAGCCTATCTTCTGCTGAAATTCAATTTGGGACCACTAAATATCAAACTTTAGACTACTCGATCATTGAGGTTTTGATACCATGTCAAGAACTAACTATCCCAAAAAGTTAAGTTGTTAGGTGAAAGCTAATAAATGGTTTTGTGACCAATAAAGCTCTATAGAAATGCTTAAAAAAAATCAAAATAAAAGTAAAAGAAGAAAGAAAGAAAGAAAAGAGGACGGTACCACCATCCTGTCAAGGAATGCAATAATTAAGATCTCAATAACCTCTTACATTCAAAACCTGCTAAGAATTTCTTTTTACCTTTCTTCTCTGTCTCATTATGAAGTTCAACTACAGAAATATCATGCAATGCTGTAAAATAACTGCTTTCCAATTTTTTAACCAAACTTTCAAACAATCAATTGTTTTAAAGATGAGAAAAACTAAAATGCAGCTAAAGAAGTATAATAATCACACAACCTAGTTGAGAACCACATGCACATGAACAAGATTGTAAACTAATATACACAATAATGGATTCAGTAGATGCTCCTTTGTTGTAACTTGTAAGGTCCTCTCTACGCCAAATAATAAAAGAAGCAAAATATTTGAACAAAAAACAGAATGCTCTACAAGTTTCACTACCTTTTAACGTCATGTCAACATCTTTAACAGAACACAATACAAGTGTTCCAACAACTGCATCCACAGAAGCATCACTTAGTGGTATAGCCTCCCCAACCTAAATAAAGTCAACTTTAAAATAAAGATCAATTAACAAAAGCACAAGCATAGACCAACAACATTAAATTAAATTAACACAATAATATCGAGGACGATGATTCTTGTAAAAGAAGGATATTTATGACAAACGCTTGCTTCAGAAAATAAGCATAATTTCATGATCAATGCATAAATTACATGTTTTACCGATTATTATACTAGGCTATTGCAATTTCATTATTCTGACTCCAAATAATGACAATATAGCATTCACACCCAATCGACACAAACATTGAAAGTATCTATAAACATCTTGTTTTGTATTGTTATACGACAAACCAATGGCATTGTTTTGAATGTACTCTGCATCACTTCTCTATGGCAAATTGGCAATATTCCTCTTCCTATTCTAAAGCAGGGCTTATAAACTGGTGAGAGTTTCATACATACAGCTTGAATGAACTCAAAGTTTGAGAGTGGCAGGCCAGCAGATCCAGCTGCGGACCGAGCATACTTTTCCATCTTTGGGTTCGGATCAATGCCAACAACATGAACATCAGAATCACTAGCATAATAGCTGAGGTTAGGACCTGTTCCAATCCCAACCTCCAAGATTTTGAGAGCCTTCCCCTTCAAGTTACTGAAGACTTGTGACTTGTACCTTGCAACCTTCCCACAGTACCACACAAAAGGAAAAATTCAACAATAACAAAATTTACAAAAACATAACACCACCCAAAAGAAAAAAGAAAAGAAAGACGTAAAACAAAACCCATATAAAACTATAAATGAAGAATGAACTAAAAAAACCTCAACTTCGTAAGCCTTAGTAGCTGAATTCATAACCGAAGCATAGAACTCCTCATACCAATCAGGTCTTGGTGGATGAAACTTGTTAAGCAAAGCCTAAAAGGTAAACATTTCCATGTCATGTCATCCAAAACTTCATTTTTTTGCCAAAATTTGAACTCGAAGTGCAATCTTTTCACTTTTCTGTTATCGGGGTCAATGGCAAAGAATGCATTACTGTGTAATCAGAAAGTGAATCGGTGGCTCCGGAGGGTTGAATAGGGAAGAGTGTAGTTCCCAGTGTTGCAGCTTCAATGAAATGCCTCCTTCCACAGAAACATGGTTTGGTGGTGGGTCCCAGCGAGTCAGGGGAGAGAAACTCGGTGCTAAGTTTGTTTGGCGCGTCGGAGTTAACCCGTTTGGGGAAGGAACGGGTCTTGTGGGTGGCTTCATTGATGTCGCAGCAGAGTGAAATTTTGGGAGTGAAGGGAACCAAAGATATTGTTGGAGGTGCAAGAGTATGAAAACTCATTTCCTTGGAACTGTGGAGATTGGAGGCAGTGGCCAAAGAGTGTTTGTTTAGCACTTTCTATCAGATTTCTGTTTGGTAGCTTGGAAACTAGTGAGTGCCCCGGGAGATGTTCTTTTATAAGTTAGGGCAAGTTCTTACATGGACATTGTGAGTTTGTCACCACCATGATGACAAAATTTGAGCTGCTGTAAAAAAGCATCCAACGGTTGATATGCTCTGCTTTTGAATGGGTTTAAAATTATGAATGTAAACCAAACAAAGTTAATTATTAAAATCGTGTAATTGGATTTTCACCCCGCTATTGAAATTAAAATTGGTTTGTGTGTTATCAACAGAAGATTAAAACAAGATAATTTTTCAAGGGTTAAAACTGATTTGTTCCATTCACCCCATTGCTCCTGGAAGTAACGAGTCCTCCATCGATAGTCGTATCGCCATGTTTCCGACACTGTTATCCCTCGTATCGCTCTGGTAAATGGAAAAGTAAAAGTTAAGCTATATTTGAGGGTTAGGCGGCAGCGAGACTTGAGGTCGGGGCCGAGGTGGAAGAAAAGGTTGTTGGTGAGGACCGAATATATCCTTCGCTATGGAGAGGAAGGATTGAGGGACCAAGGATGGAGAAAATGGATCGGATATATAAACGATTCGTCGGGGAGCTCTACGTCGCAAAACAATCCGATCAATGGCTTAGCCTTAAGAAAGAACGGATGTGAAGCTTGTCGAACAATACCTTTGGCACTGATTTTTTTTAATTTTTTATTTCGTTAACAGTGGGATGCTGACGTTTATACTGTGCTTTTGTTCTGGAGTAGAAAAATTTGACACACGTTTGTTGCGATTCTGTGAGTGGGAGTTTATTTCCCCTTGGTCTGTTACGCTAATCACATTTAACTAAAATGTTGAACCTGTAGTTCATGTTTACTGATCTGGGGTTTATTACCCCTTTGTTTCTATATTTTCCATATTCAGATTGCTAGTTTTGCATTGAGTGGGTTAGACATTTGTATGTTGATTGATATATGAGGTCCCTATTATTCCTTGATTTTGAGTTAGTATATTGACTCCATAAGAACACTTGCATATCGTTGATTTGTGGAAGTTGTCGTGGAAGCAAGTTATAATATGATGTTGGTTTTGATAAGATGATGGAAGTTGTCATGGGACATTATCTTGCTTCCATGACTAGCGACGCAACTAGAGACGTGCTCAGGCGGGCTGCTCACTAGCTTGATCTCAGCACACACAACGAGCCGAGAATATAAGCTGCGTCACTACATCGCACGGGAACGGCAGACAGGCGGCTTCTGGCTTCTCACCGGTGAGTTGTCGATACTCACATTATAAGCCCTGACCAAGCAGGGTGCAGAGGGAAGAACACGTTCGGGTCTACCAACAAGAAGCTTCACAAAGTGTTGTGTTTCTTTCTTTCTTTTTTTTTTTTTTCGATCTGAAATGCAAACCTTGTAAAACATTACTGAAGTTACTTTTTTACTGTCCTCGAAGTTCACATTGATTTGGTTACTAGTTTTGTGTTTAAGAATACTTTTATAAGGCGACAGCTCTCAAGCTCCTTACCAAGCAAGGTGCTTCAAGTACCTTAATGATTTCATGGTGCGATCGGATGGTTGTATCAATACAACCAATCACTGCAAACCATTATAGTAGTCACTCTTTCTCTATCTCTCTCTCATAGTCCTTGAGTTCATTGTCCTTCTCCCACCACCGACAGCCACCTCCACCATCACCCAACATTGCCTGCAATCCATTCGCTAGAGACTATGCTGCCATTCACACTTTGTCACGGTGGTCGACAAACTCCTTAACACCCAAAAGCTAATGGTCCTTACCACCAAACTCTATCACCAACACCACCACCATCACTAACAACAACAACAATCCATCTAGAATAACAACAACAATTCATCCTGAACAACCACCACCACCTCCACCAAAAACAACAACAACCCATCCGATGGAAAAAGTTTTCAATTAACCAAATCTAATAGGGGAAAAAAATCAAACATCCCACAATCTAATTTGTTTTCCCCTCACAATATGTTGAGAGAATTGGGAACTTGAATTTGGTTTCAGAATTGGATTTTGGGTCAAGTTTTGTTGGATTGACTTGCCTTTGACACATGGGTTTTGCTTTTTGTGTTGGTTTTTCAAGCAACCATTGTGGTGGTTGGGGGTGGTTGTCGCGGCAAGAATGGAGAGACGAGAGGGTGGGTTGTAGTGGAAAGATGGTGGATGTGGTGATAGGGGTCTATGGTCACGATGTTGGGTGGTTTGTGACAGTGGGGAAGATGTGAGCGAAGAAAAGGAGGAAGGGTGGGGCAGTTTGGGGGATTTGCAGTGGTGACTTACTGTGATGGAGCAAGTAGTGGTGGTGCGATCTTTGGCAAGTCGGTGGTGCCTGTCGGAAGAAGTCAAGGAGGAGGAAGAGAAACCCACCATGATTGGAGGGGGAGAAAATGAAATAATGGAGTTTGTGGGTGGAGGGGAGAGTTTCAAGAGCTCTACTATGGTGCATTAACAATAATTGATGTATGAATACACCACCATCTCTACACCATTGGATATCGAGGTGCTTGGAGCACCAACTTTAGGAGAGTGCTTGAGAGCCTTCGCCCTTTTATAATTGTAATTTCATCTCCCATTTCCTTATTATTGACAATCACCATATGATCCCAAACATAACTACGACCACATAAGAATTCACCGTGTAAGTTATCATAGTTGGGTTTAGTTATTTGTATACTCAATTTTGATATATATACCCGTCAAACACAAAAGGTAAAAAGGTATTTACAATTTTCTTTATCAATATATATATATAGTCAACTTATGATTATTCAGTTCTATTTACTTTTTAGATGTGTTTCTTTCTTGTAGATCATGTGGATGTAATAAAGTAATAAAAGTATCATATTAGCTTTCCCTATCAAAAAATATCATATTAATTTTGATATTTTTTTTATGCCTAAATTTTAATACAAATATATGAAGAGCTTTATATTTTCATTGAATCGTATGTTAATAGTGGGGATCCCTTCTAATGGATGGATAGAGATCCATTTACTTTAAGAATGTACTTGTTATGGAGGTAAAATATGGAAGGAAAAGTTTTGATGAAGTTTATTTGTAAAGTTACTCATAAATCTCATCTATAAGCCACTCTTGGTCCTGATCTAGTTGTTTGCCTACTCTCGTCCGCTTAGATGGGACCGAGTTAGAGACCTACACACTCTTCATCCAAACAAAAACCTCATCCATAAAAATTTCTCCATAATTTTTACTCCTATATCAAACACAAATTGTAACTTTTAACATATTTACTCTATTAAATAAATTTTTTATAAATATTAAATTTTATCAATCTGACTATTTATTTGAAAATTTCTACTAAGTAGATCAAATGTATAAAATTTCATACAATTTTAAAACAAGAATTTAATTCTAATATACTGTCAGCGTAAAACTTTTTTTACATAGACATCCAATTATAAATTATTATATCAACAAAAGTGTTTATCTGAATCACTCATTACCTTAAAAAATCTTGCAAATAGAAGCATGCAATTGATGACAATGTAAAATATTTTTACATTGATAGTACATCAAAATCAATCTCTTTAAACAATTTTATACTTCATACCATAGTTATTAAACTCGGACTGATGATCGACCTAATCATGGCACTAGTTCAACCAGTGGGTCATCGGTTGAACCGATTGAACTAAATTTAATTAAATAAATATATAAAAATATCATAACACAACAGATTGTATGACTTAGTGGCAGTGGAATGCACCTTATATTGTCCATGGACAATGTTTGAATCCCAATAATCACAATTTTTGAGCTCAAAATATTTCTACTTCAAAACCGGTTCAAACCGAGTCGAGTCATACCAAGTTGACCAGTTCACAGTCAATTCGTACCGGATTTGACCGGTTCAGATGTAGATTCGGTCAAAATAAAAAACTAAACCGAACAAGTGACCGATTCACTGATTTTCGATTCAATTTTAACAACTATGCTTCATACTCCCACTTTATTTTGACATATAATATGCTTTTAAAAATATAAGTAAATATTAATTATTATATTACATATCTTTCGATGTCTACTTTTTCTTAAATTTGGTATACTTGATCATTAAGATTATCACAAAATTTAGCAATTAGATTGATGATATTCAATGTTCATATAAAGTTATCAAGTGAAGTAAATATAAGACTTACTTTTTGAGTAAAGAGATCCCTTCTCTTTAACTTTAACACATTAATTTTTTTTTTCTATATAATCGTTTAATTATATATTATCACGTCATTTATTTAACTGTTATTGTAACTTTCTTAATAGTCATACAAAATATAAAATATAAAATATAATTTGATAATGTATAAATTTTTATATTTATAATAGAGTTTAATTGGTATGCACTGACAGTGTAAAATAGTTTTACACTGTCAACCAATAGAAATAGGGGAAAGTGAGAATTCATGATAGGTCCCTCATTATAATGGGTGGTTATTTTGATATGTTGGCACTTTCCACCATTTCTATTGGTTGACAGTGTAAAACTATTTTACACTGTCAGTGTATTTAAATTAAATTCTTTATAATATATCAAAATTAATATCTTAAGTTTAATATTAAACGTTACTATTATTCAATTATGTATTACCAACAAGATTATTGACATAGTGGTAGAGGTACACTACAATTCCAAGGAGGGCCTCGGATCGATTTTTGGAGAGGATATTAGTTGGGAGGATAAGTCTAACTATGTTCAAAAGAGATTAGTCTAATCCTTGATATTAAGGAGAGGAGGTACCCTCAATAAACCCAAAAAAAAAAAAATGTATTACCACTTTATTTAATGAGTTAACAACCACAAGGTATTAAATGATATGATGTACATAAGTGGATGTGTTAATCGAGATTAAAATATAAAAATCCGATAAAAAATTGACAAAAACTCTACTTTCGTCTCTAATCTTTTAGCAATAATTTGATAACCTAGATGTAACTTGTCCATTTTTATTTCACATAAATATCATGTTATATGTGCAAAAGCTATATTTTTATCTAACCATACTTATTGAAATGAATTAGATCTTATTTATAGACATCTTCTAACTCTAAACATTTAAGTGTAGAAGATTAGGGATAAAAATGTAATTTTTGCATATATAACATAACATCTATATGAGATAAAAATAGACAAGTTAGAACTAAGTCAGCAATTTCCATCAATAAAATTGACAACATCAGCAAAGAAAATAACGTTAAAACTTTATGAAAATGTTAGGAATAAAAAATAAAAAGAAAACTTTTGATATAAGAATTTAATTTGAATGTACTGACAATGTAAAATAATTTTACGCTGTCAACCAATAAAAATAATAGAAAATACCAACTTATACAAATAACCATCCATGATAATAAGGGACGCACTATAATTTCTCACTTTTCCAGAATTCCTGTTGATTGACAGTGTAAAACTTTTTTACACTATCAGTGCATACCAATTAAACTCTTGGTATAAAATCAAAATATCACTAAAAAAAAAAATGCACCGAAAATAGAGCTTTTTGCCAAAATAGATTAAAATCTAAAAACATATTTAATGAATCAAAGTGTCAAAATCTAATTGATGTTAAACTTTAAAAAGCAAACAATACACTAGGGACCATATGAAGATAAATTAACGTGATGAGAAACCAAAGCATACTACATAAGTATAAATCTAAAGTCAGAACACCATGAAAAAAGGGAGAAATATACAAATGCCACTTTTGGTAATACACGTGACATGACGCACATAGACATAATTTGTAAACTCTTGATTTTAATATCATTCCACTAGCCTGTTTGCCCCATTACTCAAATAAAACCAGAGTGCCGTGACTGTAACAGAATATACTGATCGTTTCATATCCAATCTTATTATAGATGGTTATATTTTGTCAGACGTCAAATGTTACAACTGGCACAATCCTGCCTTCACAAATGAATGTATAAGATCTCCCACGGTGCAATCCTAGCACCTCAGGAAATCTCACACTTACGAAGAGTATATATCTAACTAATACATGGTTACTAGTACAACTGATTCAAAACTCCCACTTTTAGTTATTAGCACAAGCAACTCTATGCATGATCAGTTTTTGGTTCTAAAATTCAGAGAAAAAAGCACTGCTGTGTCAAAATGCAATTTATAGCTCAGAAATCCTTAGCTATTAATGGCAGCCTTGGTCCTGAGAAGTATTGATGTTATCATTGCCAACATCTTCGATGGCACTCTGATCCTCTGATGAGGCATTATTGGAGCCATCAACTGTCAAAATAGGAAGGTACATCAACACAGTGGAGTTTTAACGGAGACCTGAACTTTCTAGAACACAATAAATGGCCCTCTCATTTGCACATACCTTCGCTATCATCCGCTGGAGCATAAGCTGAGCGCCTTGAACGTGCCTGCTGCTGTGTTGGCTGATTACCACAGTGTAGGTAAGACCCCAAGATAGGGAACAGAAAACAATAAAAATGATGTCAACAAAATTTATTCAAACTTCACAAAAGGATACCTTTTTTTCAATGTATCATTTATTATTCACATAATGGACATGGTTATTTTTAGAAACAATGGCAGATTATTGAATCCCGTTCCCTGTTAGCTCCCAAAAGTTTCATTAAAAATCTTCACTGCCAATGTACGGACAGGATCTCAGACAATGTTGGAAATAACTTCCATCAAAGTTTTAAGTGCCCCAAGCACATAGCACGTCTGCAGCATTGCAGAGATGCAGTCCAAACAGCAACAATAACAACAACAAAGTCTTGTTCTACTAGGTGGGGCCAGCTATAAGGATCAGTTGATGCCAGATACATTTCAAACAACAAAACACCAAAATCCAGCATTTGAAATAGTTTTACAATCTGGGGGTTTGAAACAATTGTGAATGCACTTGAAAGACACAAGGACGGAGGAATTCAAGTAAAGAGGACCTCTATTGTGTAAACCACACCAATGCATCTTAAAGAAGTCACTAAATGTTCATATAAACATAGGAAAAAGGAAAGAATCCACAAAGCATAAGTTTACCTGCAACTTTGGGCGAAGTGCTTCAAGTGGTCCTTTAGGCTTTTGTGCTCCTTGCTATTTGAGAAAACATAGACAATGGCCACAGATATAAGCATCCAAATAAAATGTACAGAAGGTCAAATTGAAAGCCACCAAAATATAATGATAAACATGCTTCTGAGACCAGAAAGTACCTTCCCCAAAGCCCAATCAGCAGAATCAAAATAAGCACGTTCATGATCCTGCCAAAAGTTGAAAATCATTCATGAAAAAAAATCAGTTTGGAAAGAATATTTCACACACAAACATACAGATGATCATAAGATGAAAGAAAAGGAGCATTGCAGAAGCAAGATCAGATAAATAACGGAAGTAGTTACCTTGGATATTAGTGGAGGCTTCCTTGGTAATAACCCGCCATACTTTTTCTTGATAGCTTCTTCCTGCAGAAACAGATCAATAGATTACAGCAAATGATATGACAACATAATAACATACACCCATATCATGAGATTCAATGCTAAGAAAAACCACAAAATTAGTAAGAAATTTTGAGAACCCTTGGGGCCTGTCTGGTTTCTGTTTTCAATTTTAGTTAAAAAAACCACCACTTTGTTTTCATTCTGTTTCCTGTCCAAAGGAAACGGTGAAAAAAAAAAAAAACTTGGGGCCTATTTGATTTCTATTTTCATTTCCTATGTTTTCTATTTTCAAGACTTTGTGAAGGAAATAGTGAAAACAGAAAATAGGATTTTATTGTTTCTACTGTTTCCTTCACAAAATCTTGAAAACAAGAAACACAAGAAAGGAAAACAAATATGAAATAAGGCCCTGATTTTCAGTGTTTCCTTCAAAAATCTCAAAAACAGGAAATAGAATGAACATAAGGTGGCAGTTTACTAATTAAAATTGAAGATAGGAAATGAAAATAATGAAAATAGAAACCAAACAGGCCCTTATATTACAAAGGCATTCGTCCAAATGCTTAGGAATTGATTTCAGTAATATCTAATCCCACTTAAAAACTACAAATTTTCACATAGAAAGAAATAGTAATATCTTCTTATGTTGAACAATTGTATAGAAACTTATGATCTCATTGTTTCCTGTAAGAGTAAGCTGAGGTGTGATTAAGATTAAAGATATAACAATGAACCATTATCTGCATCAGCTTACACAGCAGCTGCAGCAGACATACAACTCTACGGCTATACTGAGAGTTTATTGTTCAACTATAGTTATGTTTAAAAACTTTTAAGTTCAGATTTTAGGCAAGTCCTCATGTTTGGCTGCCAAATCCAAAATTAATTTCCGATTCCAAAAGTAATAATATCAGTATTTTAGAATGTCTACACCAATTAGACAAAAAGTACTGCCAGTTAGCACCAGAAAACGTAATGAAAGGAGTACAAATGCTGCCTGGTCCAATTAGAATTGAATAATGACAAATCATGGGTAAGGTAAAAATAAATAAATAAATAAATAAAATTACTTTTCCTTCTAACTATTCGTGCAATTCGTGGCCCAAACTTACCATCCTTCCAGTTCCAAATGTAACTTCTTCAAAATTAATTCAAACGAAATGCATTCTACTCAAAATAATTCTACACATCACCAATTTCCCAAACCACCAAACATACACAAATAAATAAACAAAAAAAGAAAAGAAAAGCAAAAAGAAATACCTCCTGTTGTGGTGAGGGCATGGGATTTTCATCATTTTTATTGTTATCTGCATCTTTCGGATCATCCTCAGAATTTTCAGAACCAACCTCATCCTTTGGAGGATCTTCAAGAAACTGCTGTTTCTTTACACCCTCAACATCACCCTCTGACATTGTTCACCCTGCTCTATACGCAAATTGCCGATTTCAGTCACAACCAATATGAAATCATCAATTTCATCACCAAAATCACATGCAAAAAAATTCCATGAATAATCCTAAAGAATCTTGCTAATTCCAATCATAATAACATGGAAATTTCCTTCAAGAACATGGATCAATCCACTCCCAAATTGATTAAGCAAGAAGTGAAATGAAATGAAATTGAAATTGAAAGCACGAGATTATTGCAAAGCGCTAACGAAGGAACAAGGATCATATCGTACCGTACCGTACCGTATCGAAAGATAGACTTTGGATTTCGTGATCTTCTTGCTGTATCGTATCTTATCGTTGGATTGAACACAGAAAAGAGAAGGCGTTAGTTAGAAGCGTCAGGATGTGAAATGAAGCCAAACTGCAACTCCCACAGAGAAAAAGGACAGCTGAACACGCATATTCCCTAGTTGCGTTGCGTTGAGAGAATTAATATTTTTTTATTGAATTAAGTAAAGAGAGTTTGTTTATACAATATATGTATGTGGATTTAAGGCTTTTTCACATAAATAAATAAAAAAAATAATTAAATACGAAAATGTCCTCTTTCATCTTTTTTTTTTCGAAAATGTCATGATTTGGGTTTTTATGTAAATCGTGTGAGACTAGAACGATTTATAATTGAACAGAAATCGTGGTAGCCTTACACGATTTATGGCCTCCAAAACTATCAATCAGAAATCGTAGGAGGGTGCCGCGATTTCTGTGGGATCCAATTGAACTGAAATCGTGTCAGGGTGACACGATTTCTATTCAATTGGATCCCACAGAAATCGTGGCACCCTCCCACGATTTCTGGTTGATCTATGTAAATCGTGTGAGACTCACACGATTTTCGTACAAATCCCCCCACCACATATACTCAACTTCCACCGTCCAATGTCATTTTCAACCCATCCAATATTATTTTTCCAGCAAGAAGAATACGTCTTCTCCCCAAAATTTGAGTGATAGATGGAGAAATTTTACATTCTTATTCATCATAATGGTGAAATTATAAATATAAATGAGGGAGTAACATTTTGCAGTTCAAACTCAGTTTGTCTGAATATTCATCCTTCTATTACTTTACTAGAGCTGCAGAGCAAAATATTGCAGAAGTTGCGCCAACAAAATAACAAGCATATAATACCAATGGTGTATAAGTTACCTATAGCAGTTGGGAAAGATCTGATTCAGTACGACAATCTTGAGATCAGCTGTGATGAATATATCGGAGTGATGTTTGATTGCCGTGCTCAATTTCCGGAGATTCGTATTATGGAGCTATTCATTGTTTTACAAGACTCAGCTTTAAGCTCCGGAGGATCTGCTCCCGATCCAGTATCTGTTGCATTGTCACTGGTCGAACGTTCACCTACATTTGCAATGGCATCGCAAAGACCTGTGCAGATTCAAAATGTTAATGTAGAAGATGTGGATGATTTGATAAGCGGGCCAAGTTTTGCACAGCTTGCAATGGAGATAGCAGCACCACTTTCGCAGCATAGTCCTATTGCAGGTTATGACTTTATTGTTGATAATAAAAATGAAGAAGATGAGATAGATGTAATACCAGATGATAGCGATAGTGGCGAGGATGGGGAGGCAGTGCCTGCGATTCAGAGCCAACCACGGAGCAGCCAATCTCGATTTGGTTCCCATTCTCATTCTCAATCATATGCACATGTGTCTCATTATGATTCTTTAAATTTAGAAGTCATGCATGAGAGTCCAGCTTTAGGAATTGGAGGCATGGTAGATAGTAGTGATATTTTAGGTGAGGCAGGAGAAAATGAGTTGGAAATTGGGCAATAGTTTCCTAATAAGGAGGCTGTATTATTTGCTGTTAAAATTTACAGTATTCGAAGATCAGTTGAGTACAAGGTCCTAGAATCTAATCATATAAAATATCATGGCAAATGCAAGCAGTTTGGAAATGGATGCAGTTGGAGCATACGTGTGACTTATCGCCAGAAAAAAGGAGTGTGGGAAATTCGGAAGTACAATGGACCACACACGTGTTTGTCTGCATAGCTTTCACAGGGCTATTCTAAGTTAGATACTAATGTTATATGTGCCAACATATTCTCCATAGTGCAAGCTGATCCAACAATTTCTATTAAAGTTTTGCAAGGGTCAGTAGAGGCAAAGTATGGATTCAAAACTTCGTATAGGAAGGTTTGGCTCGCCAAGCAGAAGGCCATTGGTAAGATTTTCGGTGATTGGGAAGAGTCTTATAATGAACTTCCGAAATGGCTACAAGGGTTGCAGGCATTTAATCCAGGTACAATTATTCAATTGGTGACTCAGCCATACTATGTAAGAAATTTTGTTGATCATAGCTGTATAATGTTTCATCGTTTATTCTGGACATTTGCTCCTTGCATTGAAGCATTTAAATACTGTAAGCCGCTGATTACAGTTGATGGTATGCACTTGTATGGGAAGTATGGTGGAACACTATTAATGGCAATTGCTCAAGATGGTAACTCTAATATTTTGCCAATTGCATTTGCCGTGGTTGAGGGGGAGACAAGAGAAGCATGGTCATTCTTCTTGAATAATCTTTGGCAACATGTGACTCCGCAGGAGGGTATTCTCATTATTTCTGATAGGCATGGTGCTATCAAAGCTGCTTTAAATGCCGATGACAGTGGGTGGCATCCTCCACGAGCCCATCATGCATATTGTATACGGCACATCGTTTCAAACTTTGCTCTAGCTTTCAAGAGCAAAGATGCAAAGCGAGCTCTGATGAATGCGCCTATTCAAAGACCCGTCGAGAGTATGTTTAGTATTGTGGCTTGTTGAGAGATGACAATCCAGCTATGTGTGATTGGATAGACAGAATTCCCATTGAAAAGTGGGCACAACATGCTGATAAGGGCCGGAGGTTTAGGCATATGACAACGAATTTGTCAGAGTGCATTAATGCTGTTCTTAAAGGCATACGCAATCTTTCAATTACAGCTTTGGTGAAGTCTACCTATTTCCATCTTGCAGCATTGTTTGTGAAGAAAGGGAAGGCAGCGGAGGCTCAGCTTGCAAGCGGACAAGTGTTTTCACAAGCCTTGTTGCGAGCAATTGAAATCAACAGGCAAGAAATAGGCTCCATGACTGTTTTTGCATTCTCTCGGGCAAATGAGTCTTTTGTGGTGGAGGAGCATGCATGAATAGGGAATTACAATCAAGGAAGTTATAGGGTGATACTTTCTGATAGTTGGTGTGATTGTGGGTATTTTCAGGCACTTCATTACCCTTGTCGCCATATACTTGCTGCGTGTGCATATGCACATCTTGATTGGGGCTCCTTTGTTGATGATGTTTATCGCATGCATACTGTATTTAATGTATACAGAATGGAATTCTCAGCTATTACAAATGCAGCTTATTGGCCTGAGTACAATGGACCTCGAATACGTCCAAATCCACAACTAAGACGAGCAGATAAAGGTCGTCCAGTTTCAACTAGAATCCGTAATAAAATGGATGCTGTCGAATCCGAACAACCAAAACGGTGTGGCTTGTGCAGACAAGAAGGTCACACAAGACGAAGATACCCTACTCAGCCTTCTTCATCCTCCAGCCAACTTAGTGAAGGCAATTAATTTTCAGCTATTGTATATTATTTTTTTAGTTTCGTATTGTTGATTTTGGTTTGTTATTCGACTATTGTTAATTTTCCAAATGCTTAGATAATGTAATTTCGATTGTGTGTTTTTTAATATAAATATGCACTTAGACTATATCCAATTAGAGTTTGTTACTTTTTAGCATATTCTATATATAAGTGGAATATTCATCTGCCATAAACAAAATATTAGAATCTAAATAAGTAGGAAATAATTATATACATGGGTTTGAAATACAAAATATCCATATGCAAGTCAACGTTATGTACATCATATACGGACATCTAGTCTCGTCTATCTCGTCGTGGGGTTGGTAAATGACAACCTATGTGGCACTAACGAGGACAAATCTCTCGCATAGGCCGACCCCTCCCATGATCGTACTCCGACTCCGACCCTAGCTCAAGCTCTTCCTGCTGCTCCTGGTCCTGCGCCGGCTCTCTATGTTGAACTTGCTGAGCCTCCTGGTCAATCTGACCAACTGTGAATGCTGATGATGGAGTCTCGTCAAGTAAATCAAATCCATACGAGCCCTGATAAGAAGGCACTGGTGTAGATGGGTTCACATTTAGATCAATGCCATCCAATGATGGCCTATACACATCTGATAGCACTGTCTCATCTCGAGTAGGTGTACCCGTCGAAACATTTAGGAAAGCCTCAAGCTCAGCACACATCGCACCTACACCGAGACTAAACTGCTGGCCAGGACTGGATAGCAACTAGGAGCTAGGCCCAGCCATATACTGCGAACTAGAACCCCCCATCATGGTGGCTGTCAAATGTGCCTGGCTGGATGTACCGTACTCAGGCATGGGCTGCAAATTCGGACCGCTAGCAAAACAGTCAGAGTGCCTATGATGCTGATTATCATCATCATCACCAAACTAGCAAGGATCTGCATAATCATCATCATCGTCGTCGTCATCTCTGCGATGGCTAGTGCGTGTCCCAACGCGTAAACGGCGCTCCCGTCGGCGGCGATCTGGAGCATGAGCTGGAAGGGCCACAGCAGGCACTGGTGGAACGTGCTCAGGAACATCTCGAGGCATCTCGGCCCGTCGAGGATCACGAAGGACTCGATCTGAACATAAAAACCTTCGCGCAACACTCGAGTACCATCTCATGTACTCAGCTGATGGGCGATCGTCGGAAGAGGCCTGAAATCGAACTACTTGATTCGCCCGTGCATCCCAAAAATCATGATATGCCCTGTACTGGTCAGGCCACCAATGATCTGCCCCACGAGCATCCTTGCCGTGAACTCTATCAAGGTTCAGCAGCTCAACTGGTATAGGCTGCTGTCCTCCAAACTGTCGGATAACACGATCCGGCTGCTGGAACTCAATCATAGTGAAGCAGATCAAGGCTGTGACTGATGGCCAAAGAGGGGAATCCCGAAAAACAAAGTCTGGTGTCATCTGAGCTACATCTAGGTCTTGGTACGGAGTCCACCTAAACTGCAATGTTTAACAACAATTCAATCAATCTAAAAGTAACAAATTCAAAAGTAACATGTAAGTAAGGTAACTGAATGCTTCTTACCCCGGTGATGGTCAAATCGTCAAGCTGTCTCCGTAATGCCAGCAACCGTCTCTTGTGGTTGTCAGAGGTGCAACGATAATCCCTCCACCTGAAACAAATTAAAGCAGTAATCTTAATAATATTCAAATATGAAAAGTAAAAAAAATATAAAATTAATTTATTTTTTCATAACTGTACCTCGCAGCAAGTGGAAAAGTGAGCTCAGCTGGAAGAGGTCTCAATGGTAAAATTCTGAACCAAATCCACGACTGTAAAAGGACCAAGCACCCAGAAATATCGCTCACTCTTATATTGGTAGCGCAACAAAGATTGCGATATAGAATCGCAAGCACTGCAGACCCCCAGCTAAAGCTCCCAAAATACTCAAAGTCGTGCAATAATGGCAGCCACCTCAAATGAACTTTGGACTCTGACTTATCCGCCATTAAAAAACCCCCAAACATCATCATAATATAAGCTCGAGTGTGACGTATAACCGTCTCCGCAGGTGCATCTGCCTGCAAATCATGAAATGTGGTATTAAACCAAGACAAAAACACTGAATATCTATCTCGCTCATCTACACTTGGCACTTTGCCAAATAAATCATAACATATGGTCCATATATCTCTGCCATGATATTTGCCCCACAATCCAATGCATCTGCTAACTGCCTGTCCATCAACCCATAGCCCTAACTGATAGGCAACATCCTCTAATGTGATGGTGCACTCTCCGTGTGGAAGATGGAACGTGTGGGTCTCCGGTCGCCAGCGCTCCACAAACGCGTTGATCAGCGCGTTATCGTACTCATAATATGGAACCTGAGTTGCATACCATAAGCCTGCCTGCCTCAAGTATGGCTCCATAAGAGGATGTGGCGCAGGTATGCAGCGACGCCTAGCGGTCAACACTCGAGATGGCTGTAAAAGCATGAACATAATATTATTCGTATTCAAAGACTCAAACAAACCTAAATTAAATTATCTCAAACTAAAGGCAGTAAACTATATTTATTAAAAATATATTAATTAAATTAAACTTCATAACACTAACACTATAATAAATCAAATAAATATTAAAATTAAACTTTATAATATAATAACAACAAAATTATCAATAATTAACTTAAATATATTAAACTAAACCTTAAAATAATAATCTTAATTAAAATTTATAAAATTTAAATTAACTTACATTTATTTTCCTTGTAATATCAATAAAAAATAAAATAATATTAAACTAAAAATGATTAAAATTAATTTGTAAACTAAAGTTTTGATTAACATATAAATATTTTATATAACAAATGATTACTTTACTAAACTAACCAAAACTAAACTAAGCTAACTAAATTTTTTTTTTCACTAATCTAAACTAATCGTAACCCTAAACTAAACTAACCAAATATTTTTGATACTAATCTAAACTAAAATAAAAAAATTATTCTTTTATTAATATTGAATATAACTAAATTAAAATATAGATATGTAAATAAGTACCTTTTCATGCAGATGCGCAGAAATATGTGAAACTTCATCTAACCGGCATAAATTATTTTGTGCTGTTTCTGCAGAAACTCCCATTTTTCTCTCTCCTTCGCTCACCTCCCACGATTTCTTTGCAAATGGCTCTCCCACGATTTCTGAACGAATGAACAGTCCTCACACGATTTCGCTTTTTATAGGGAAAATAGAAATCGTGGGAGGGTGCCACGATTTCTGTGGGATCCAATTGAATAGAAATCGTGTCACCCTGGCACGATTTCAGTTCAATTGGTTGCCACAGAAATCGTGGCACCCTCCCACGATTTTTAATTGATACTTTTCCAGCCATAAATCATGTAAGGTTGCCATGATTTCTGTTCAATTATAAATCGTTCTAGCCTCACATAATTTACATAGAAATCAAAATCAGGACATTTTTGAAAAAAAAGATGAAAGTGGATATTTTCGTATTTAATTATTTTTTTAATTTATTTATGTGAAAAAGCCGTGGATTTAATTTGTATAAAGGATCAATTTATTTTAATAAATATATTAGCACAATAAAAAGTTATGATGAAATTTTTTTGTTATCTCAATAGTTGCTCACAATTTTATTTTTCCTTTGGTTTATCATTTTAAATCACCAATATCCATATTACACATGGAAAATTATACCATGGTGTAATTGGTAAAAAAGTGAAAATAAGAAAAAAAAAATTTATCAATGAGACTCGTGTAATTTTAGGCGTAAGTTCGATTTATGAAAAATTCTCTCTATTTTTGTCCTTTATCAAAGTCACATAAGAGGTGTGGTGAGGTTTGGTGAGTACGATAGAGGGTTAAAAATATAGGATAAATTTTCATAGATTAGATTTAGATTTAATTTTATATATAAATTCAATCCATAAAAACTTATTTCTCATTGGTCCTAATTTTTCTTTTTCTCTCTTCTCTATCTAGTCTTTCTTTGTGTGAGTGTTAGGGCTGCCATCATTTTTCTTTGATAGCAGCTCTGCCATTTTCGTTTTATCTTTTTGTTGTTAGGGTTTTGTTTCTTTTGTTTTTATTTTTGTTATCCTCTTTTGTAGACTTTTTTGTTATCCCCTTTATGGATATTTTGTTTCCCTTTTGCGGGTGTATTGTTTTCCTTTTATGAATATTTCTATTTTGATAGGCTTATAGATGATAGAGATGTTCAGATATATTTTGAATGATGGCATAATATATTCTTCAAATTGCAGCACTTTCGTATTGGTCTCCGATGTAAAAGATATTTAGACACAGATAATCATTGAGTAAGGAGCAAAGTCACAGATCCTTAGTTAGTTTAGAATGTAAAATATATTTGTTTCTTATTAAATTTAGATTTATATATATTTTTTAATTTATAAATGTCATTAGACTTGATTATGAATAAATTTTTCTTTCTCATAAAAAAATTATCTCTCATTTTTACTCCTCTATTAAACACGTCTAGTGTTAATTTTTCCATATGCAAGATTTGGATACAAAATTTTACTTGAAGGAATAAGTGTTGGTGATAAAAGTTTATTTTGATAGCTAGTTATAATATTCATACTGATATTAACAGTGATATTAAATTTATTGAATAAATTACTATTTATTTATTACGTAGAAGTTGGAATATGCAATGTATTTGTAGATTTTAAAGTGGATGTCTAATGTGATCATAAAAAAAATATAATTTTTTGGTACATATAGAAAAGTATATTTAAATCATATTAATCTTTTCATTTATAAGTAATTCTTTAATGATGATTAATGCTATCAATTTCTTTCATTGAAAATGCAAACTGATGGTATTTTTATACTATTTTGATGTCACATGTAAATAAAGTATCAATATATTGAACGTACGTGTAGGCGATCAAAATGTACATTAATATCCAGTACCCCTTAGTGGAGGAAATAAAATTTCATGTATATATAGCTTATATGAAATTAAGATCTTTAATATACTATGTTATGCAAGACAGTATGTTATAATAACCAATGGAAATTCTTTCAAATTGTGTCCCCCAAAAAAATAGGTTTTCCATTTTATAATGACTAAACTAGTGTTTGGGAGCCCGTTTGGGCTCGCTAGAATTAATTCTAGAACCCCAAAATTGATTTTAGAGATTTTTGATAATGATTGATTATCTACTCTCAAAATCAATTCTAGTCTCTAGAATTGATTCTGCGAGGAATGAAAATTTTTTATTTTTTGTCAGAATCACTTTTAGAGGAACTACCAAATATAAATTATTTTACCTCAAAATTGATTCTAACCAAATCAATTCCAACAAAATCAATTCTATCTAGAATCAATTATACAAAAGTAGGGCCAAAAACACTATAAGGCCATCTGATGTGTAACATAAAGCTAGGTGGATGTTGTGTGCCTCAGAAAGATGTAGGAAACATGAAGTGACTGAGAATTTCAAAGAACAGGAGCAGTTCTGTTTCTGTTGGAATCATAATTTGGTACACTAGTGCATTATCAGTTCACTACATCCCATACTCAATTCACTACATCCCATACCATAATCAAATCCAAGAATAGGCCACCCTGCCCCATTCCTTCATGTCACATGGAGTCTTCCTATTACTCCTTTGCCATGTTACTCATAATTTGAATGTCATCAATCTTTTCTTTCTGTGTGCTTTTGTTGTGTCTAACCAAATTGATATCTGTATAGGATTATATTTTGGATTTTATATATGTTCATCGCTTCTTTAGTATAAACAATTTCTAAATAATTTATATGCATATGCAAAACTCACTATCACCTTCCATTCCTTAGTAATTTGGATGTTTCCCTGAAAAATGATCCCTGAAAAATTCCTTACACAACTTGCATGCTGTGCATGTGATAGGAGTTGCTTTCAAACTGATAAGTGCTGATCTCACCTCAATCCTTTTTCCCTAAAAGTGATAAGATTTTGTTACCAAAATGAACCTAAGACGTTGGAAGAGGCAATGAAGAGAATCATACAAGAATGTCATTCTCTGAGAATATGCATTAATTGCCAATTTGACTCTTGCACTATAGGCCGCTGGGGAAACCCAATTTCTTTTCTCCTTCATATCCTTCTTATCCAACGGCAAGCACAATACAAAACCAGAGTAATTGAGACTTTCCTATCCTCTTATACCTTACTCTCTCTATAATGCTACTAGTGAAACACAATGAGATACCCTCACAAGTCACAAGCAAATGCATCCTTCAGATGCTGCAAACTAAAGTTCTCATGCCATTGTGCTTCTTTTTCTCTTCCTCCTCCCCAAAACCTTTGCTCATAAATTCTTAGGTACATAGAGGAAGAGCTATGCTTTCAAAATGATGTTAATTTTCTGATCTCCACGGCCCTGCTTTTGAATAGAA
Source organism: Pterocarpus santalinus (assembly GCA_031439595.1). Taxonomy (NCBI): domain Eukaryota; kingdom Viridiplantae; phylum Streptophyta; class Magnoliopsida; order Fabales; family Fabaceae; genus Pterocarpus; species Pterocarpus santalinus. The sequence goes on from CM062531.1 coordinate 20,220,577, forward strand.
GTTTATGTACCACTCCAGGATGTAAGTGCACTTAACATCAACTTCTCTTGTTATTTTCATTAATTGGTTAACAATATTTGTTATTCTACTTCTTAGAGATGATCGACAAGTTTTATTCCTTTTTACACATGTTGGATGGTGATAATTACAAGGAAACATAATGAAATTCATATTTTCACATTAGACTGACGAAGGAGTACTCTAGAAAATGCTCCATGAAATATGCTGATATACATTGATTGCTTCCGGAACAATGTTCAATTCCTTAAATTCTAGTTGTTTTCTTTCAACCACTTTTTTTGGGTTTCCTCTTGTACATTTGGCTTAGTAAATATGCTTACTGTGATCAAAGAATGGAATCGTTAGTAGGCAAAACTAATTATGATAAGAGGTTGTTTATGGTTTATACAAACAGAAAGAACCATTTCAGATGTACAGCCCTAAAGACCGTGATTACTTTCCAATAAACCATATTGTTAGTTCTGTAAATATGTTGACATGTCAACAAGTAATGGAGCAATGCTTAACAACCGCTTTCCTTTTCTTTTCTTTTTTTTTTTTTTTTTTTCCTTGAATAGATTGAAATAAGACGACAAGCGGCCAAAAAGTTAGAACAAGAAAGAACAATGCCTCCTAAGTCATATTTCTTTCTCGTATGACATAGGAAATAGTATGCAATCAACAAAAGTTTGCAATAAAAGCGTGGATATCATCGCTGACCTTTTTATAATTTTGCTGTTGTTTTCTACCATATCTTAGAATCATTCAACGTTTTAAAAGCAAAGCAAGGCCTTCCATGTAGCAAAATGTTATAATTACTTAGCGTGGTATATTGTGGAGGGGGAAATTGGAAGGATTAGAGCCTTGAATTTCATTGCAATTCTTCAAATGAGCCAAGAAGTACGTATTTTTTTGTGAAAAAAATTGATGAGATTTGCATTGCTTTCTGCATCATCCCTAAACGGAGCATGTACATTACCTCATCAAGTGCAATACGACTTTAAGTGTTAACATCAGATAAAGAATTCTCTGCTAAATCATACATTTCTCCAACATTTCATAGAACTAGTGTCTTTGTCAAATGGTGCTTGTACATTGGCTTATGCATGCAGAAATCAACAGTGCCGTAGTCATGAAATTGGATTCTTTTTTCTTGTATAGCCACTGCTTACTATGGCAATTTTATCATTTCCATTACAGGGAAACATGATCTGTGACTGATTTGGATGGATTCTGTGTCTTATTCATCTGAAATCTTGCATGTGAACGTGAGATATGGTGCTGCAGCCAAGGATGACTTGCCGAGAAGCTCTTTCTCTATTTTAAGTTCCAGTTTAGTCTGTTGATAGTGCACTAGATATAAAGGTTAGTTTAGTGTACGAGGCTCCTACCTAGTTGCGTCTAGCAAGGGTAAATGTATGTAACCTTACCCTGGCAAGCAGAAAGACTATTTTTAAGATATGAATGGGTGACATAGGAACCTTACTGGTACGCCAAGGCTTACCCTCTAACACTGCACTAGACATATCAATACACATTTTTATCCATCCCTCATTTAGACTATATTGTGAAGTGCCTATGGCGATAAAGTAATCCGCAAGTCATCTTTGGCTACATGTCTATCTCCCGTTCACATGTCAGATTCAGGATGATATGTTTTGGCTTTGACAACGATGGAGGTCACTTCAACCAAGGGCTATCGAGGAAAAGCATGTCAGAATTTTCTATGCAAATCTCATTCTAAATGGTAAGTTCTCATCCTATACAGCATTTAAGGTTATGCAGGTAATCCATGTTGGGAAAAAGATATATACCTGACTTTTAACGTTTGAGAACTCACAAAGGTAAGGCTCTATATGTGATATTAGATGCAAAGCCATCATAGCAGCCATGTCAAGACTGTAAATTATAAAGGTGCATATATGATGGCTATGCCAAACAGTTTCTCTGTTTCCGGGAACATGGATGAAATGCCAATCAGTGGAGTCCATGAGGGAAACTAACAAGGGGACAGACACTAGTTCATAACTCCATATAATGGTTAAAGTGTTTATGACCTCTGTTTAGTTTAGCCATGATGCTTGTAAGTGCTCCCTCAAAGGTAATTCAATCCAGTGACGGTATGGTGTGCAAGGAAATGTCACATTTCTAGTAAATCAAATAAATGTTCCATAATTTGTAAATAAAATCCAGAGTGAAAGTAACCCAAAGTCTGACAATTTCTTTTCTTCTTATGAATTCCCTCTTAATTTGAGTACAAAATTAACTTAAATTTATATTGGTTGGCCTAGACATAGAGAAAAATTCTTGAATGTTCGTAGAGCACTACGTAGATTATACTCATAGTTCAGTCAATAATAGAATAATATTTTAGATTAAAATAAAAGTTAATGATAGATTTTATCTTAAAATATTATTTTATTATTAACTGTAAATACATCTAATGATGCTCTATAAGCATCCAGATATTTCTCGAGACATAAGTGATATGGAATTGTACCATTTCTTGAACAGTCACTCACTAGCTATTGTAAGTTGACCTTGTTGGACAAATACATAAGGCATAAATGCTGCATTGTTGCTTTTCGAAATCTGCTGCCAATATTTAGCCGTGACAGACTGTCTGCCATTATTTGGTTTTCTTTAAATATTACATATATAAAATAGAATAAGTGAAAACAAAAAAACCATGTATATGCTTCACCTATCAATTGAGCTGTCCATTAACTACTAGACTTGGCTTGGTTTGGAAGTGACCAACTTTAAGCCAATTCTCCGGATTGGTGGATTAAACAAGCTAATTAGATCATTTTTGAAAAAAAAACAAAATACATCGTTCAATCATGATAATTTTGTACAATTCGACAGATTTTGTTTAAGATTATAAAGCACACAAATAAGATATAAACATACAAATTAAATTCATCAAAATAGACATACAAATTAAACGGGTTTGATTTATGATTTTGTTTTTTCAAATGACAATGCAAAGGTGGAAAATTCACTACCGATTAATTTTTTTTTTTTTAAATTTCATAAATAATCACCAAGAAAAATATCTCATAATATACCAAAAACAAGGAGATAAAAAAAAAAAATCTTAAAAATGCCCTTGCATATTCCGTTCCTGATTCTCCGCGACATATGTCACAAATTAACCATTTAATATCGTTGTGTTCGAAGGCATACTTCTAATAAAGCTGAAAAAAAGGACAAAACTTACATCAAATTCTTTACATATTTGTTATCTAGCTCTCAAATTAGATAAGAATATATAAACACTTTTTTTTAGATAAGTAACTTAAAAATTAAGAAATATATAATTATCATGAGAAAAAATATCCATATTTCCTTGCTTAATTTGAGCTAACTAGATGGTTACAGGGGTAAGTTGATTGTTTAAATATGATAGTTCTATCCAACAGCATGTAACTATGTTAGCATATAGAAAGCCAAAAATCTTTCATTGATAGTCACAAAGATTATATTTATAGTTCTCTGTGAATATATTTAAATCATATTTTCATCATCGTATCGAGCACGATGCCTGTATCTTGTCGAACCATATCGATGAAACATAGTATACGATCGAAAATCCGATTAATTAAGTACAGGTTTTAGATGTACCAAAAGAAAAAGTAAAGGTGTTAGTAATGGTAAGCAAAAAGTAAAGGTTTTGGTAATAGTATCATCTAATTAAGCAATACAGCACAATATCTGGATATTAAACAAATCATATATTCACGCGTCCAGGTCATTAAATTATTTACATGAGCTTAGTGTTATAGATAGAAATTAAGCCATGTTTTATATTTATATAATAGCAAGTAGAAGCAATCAAATAACCACCATGTTGTCTTCAGCTGAAAACTTCATTTGCTAAGTTCATCAGCATCTTTTACAACTTCTTGAATGCTGTACATCTTACCATCTGAAAAAATATAAACACAAGTAATTCATATCTTAAATAGTGGGAAAAATAATATTGTGTTACGATATTGCGCGCCCAGGAAAAAGGAAAACCCTCAAACGAGGTTGCCTACAAAATCATCATAGGACAAAAGATATTTATTATACACGAGGCTTATACTGGAACCACTATATTAAGTTTTGTTTTCCATATTATATATGGTGTTACACTTCTTTGACAATCTGATAGATGATTTTGAAGATTTTCTGGTTAAACCTTAAAAGTAATATTTCTTTATCAACTATGAAAAAGGCATATGCTACTAATTATGATTACCTAACTCCATGAATTTATTGTAGAAATAAGGTTAGAAATATTTACATGCTCGAAGAATTCTCATTTTATTAATTTTACAAAACTATTTTTTCAAAATTTGCTCAAAATTGCTCTGACCAAAACTGCTGAATAAATGCTATGAGGAGTTTTTGCATATTTCACTTGCATGTTGTCGCCTTACACCTGTAAGCAAATACTAAACAACCAAATGCCGTTTTTGAAAGTCAAGGGGATGCTTCTATTGGAGTAGGAACATGACCACTTTAAGTTTCTAGTATGCCCGTTGATTGAACAAGTACGATTAGGTAGATGGGTTATTTAGTATCATTCCACAGCATGTAAGCAATATCATTCACTGCCAATCACACACTTACGTGTAGCCTGCTTTAGATAACAAAAACAAAGCCACTTTGAGCTTGGCAAACCTAATTCAAATTGGGTTGTTTATCCTTATATCGGAAAACCCAAATGCGGCTTACCATTCTTCAACTCTATAAATGCATGATAACTGTAGTTAAGAAGCATCACCATAATATCTTAGAGCTAACTCCAAGCCACTTTTTGTAAGAGAGAAAAGGTTGCCACAAAATGAAGGGTTCACTTGAAGGTGGTGAAGTATATAAGGGTGCATCCCCTAAAAAAGGGATGACAAGAGGGTTGTCTATAATGGACTTTATTTTGAGAATTATTGCAGCTGTTGCAACGCTAGGTAGCGCATTGGCCATGGGAACAACTAATGAGACCCTTCCATTTGCCACCCAGTTTGTAAGATTCAGGGCTGAATTTGATGACCTTCCCTCATTTGTGTAAGCTGTATTTTCTTCTAAAATGCTTTCTGTGACTAAATTTAGCAAGAAATGGTTAATATTGGATGCATGTGACAATCCCAATACAGGTTTTTTGTGATGGCCAACTCTGTTGTTTGTGGCTATCTTGTGTTTTCACTTATCCTATCGGTATTCCACATAGTCAGGAGCACTGCAGTGAAAAGTAGAATTCTCCTGATTGTTCTTGACACGGTAAACATTCAGATTCTCCCTAATCACCAAGGAAAATTTTTATGCGAGGGATAGTTTTATTAAAAATGAAATTTCTTTTTTGCTCGAAAAGAAAATAATAAAGCGTCTCTATTGATATATTTTTATTGTAATTATAAAAATATTAGTGATTAATTTTGATATATTATTTATAAGACTTTTAAGGTATGAGTGGGGTTGAATGAAATATTAAATATCTGTATAAAATATTTTTATACTATTATTAAAATTAAATTCAAAATATTATTACCAGAAAAAATTTTAGTCCTTTTTATTTGTCATTTTCATATATTAATAAAGTATTTATTATTATTCTTTTTGATTTTATCCTTCATATAATTTTAAATATAACATTAATTGAGAAATATTGTGTGAAATTAATAGAATGAATTAACTATATGTTAAAAATTAAATAAAGATATTTTAGTAGATATATATCATAATTAAATATTGATTTTGAGTTTATTAATTCTTATGTACATAATCAAAGTGATAGATACAGTGGATCGGAAGTAGTATATTATTTTTATTTATTTCCAGCTATCAAGATTTTACCAAAGAAATGATAAAAAGAAATAAAAAGATGAAAATTCTCTTTTCTTTATAATTATAAAGTATTATATTATTTTATTTTGCTCCCGTTATCAAACTTTTATGAAAAAAAAAAAAAGGTGAACTCAAATAAAAAGATGAAAATTCTCCTATGTCTCCTCTCTTTCCAAGACAATAAAAATTTACCAAATTTACCACATAAAATAACATGTAAAGTGGTGGAAAAATGTGGAAGGAAATGGCAATAACACTTGGTACATCTTTGCCTTTTGTGATAAAATATTATTAATTGCTTTGAGAAGGGGACAGATAGAGAGCAGAGAATTTTTGTCCCAAGAAAAAAAGGTAAAATAGATTTTTTATCCCTCATCTTTACCTAAATTTTAATTTGGTTCTTTACCTCTTATTTTTTTCAATTTGATTTTTTATATTTTAAATCATCTTTAATTCAATCCCAAATTACTATTTGATCACATAATTGATAGAAAATACTAACATGGCATAATCCGTGTCAGATACACATATATGCCACATTAGTATCATTTGTGTTACGTTGACATTTCTCGCATTTATGTAACAAATCAGTAATTTGAGACCAAATTAAAAATAATTTGAAACATGAGAGATTAAATTGAAAAAAGTTTTTTTTTTTTAAGAAAGGGATAAATTAAAAAATCAGGCAAAAGTAAGGGACCAAAAAATCTATGTTTTTGTCCGATAAACATGAAAACTTGAAAATAAACCGAAGCTCCTCATAAATTGCCATTCTTTTCAATCAACAAGTACTTATTTACCTACAGGCACTTAATATAGCTTAGTAGTTATGTTAACCCCTTATTTTGATCCTGCTGAAGCTTTTCATTAAGTCTAGTTAACCTTATGAAGGCAATGCTGGGTCTCCTCACAGCCGCAGCCTCTGGAGCAGCAGCTATTGTGTACATAGCACACTATGGAAACCCAAATGCCAATTGGTTTGCTATCTGCCAACAATACAACAGTTTTTGTGAACGCACTTCGGGTTCACTGATTGGCTCTTATGTTGCTGTTGTTCTGTTCATAATACTAATCCTCCTATCAGCAGTAGCAATCTCTCGAAGTTGATGCGTGTTCCCAAGTGCTTATGCCTTTCTCTTCATGATAGTGGGTTTGAAAAAGGATTACTCTCATGAAAAAATTGCTTGTGCGCATTTTATATCAAAGTGTGTTTCTCTATAGTATTGTGATCTATATGCTTGTATTGGAGGCTTCAATATGCGCAATTTGATATGTAATACTTGTAGTTTCTGTATTTTACAGCAGCTTATAGACATTATAACATGATTCGCATTGAAGTTTCTCATATATAATACCTTCTATGTTCAATTTGAAATACTTTTGAGTTTCATATTCTAACGACAAACAAGTACATAATATACTTGAAGTTTCACGTTCTAATACCTTCTATACATGTTCAATTTGATATTTAAATAATAATACAAAAAACCATTGAAGACGTTTTAGACCCCAAAAATTATAATTCCAAATACCGATATATGCCCTGCAGCTTCCTCCTCGAGCTACGCTAGCATAGCCACAAGTTCATCTATTGATTTCAATGTCTTCTCGTAGTATAGGTACGATTCATATACCTTTGGCGTCCGCACATACCGGTCAAACTGAAGAAGAAAGAAAAACAAACCACAATATCAATTCGAAAGACACATAATTTATCGAGGAAAAGAGTTGAATAGTACCACTATATAATTAACATGCAACCCTGGTATTTATTAGTTAGATATAATTAGAGCCTAAGCCATCTTATTTAGCTAATCGAGCATAAGGTAGCGACAAATTCAGCTCATATATTAACTACAATATGTAACGAGATAAACAATAACAATCAATTATGAAAGTGTTAGTTAACAAACAAAAATAATGGATCAAGCATTTCAGATTGGTTCATTGACAATTAATAAAGCATACCTCAGTCATGTTGTCGACCAATTCATTAGCAGTTTTGATATATTCCTTGCGGCGACCCTCAGGCAATGTGGTGAGTGCAGTTTTCAAATCCTGGTCAAGATATGCCTGCTTTAGGCGTATGTAAAACATGACATACCTCCAAGACATGGTCTCCAACATCTCCCTAATACTATGTAGCCCCTCAGCAGTTTGCTTTATCCTTGCCACTGCATCTTCAGGGGACAGCCCAGGCTCAAAGAAATGCTCCCTCAGGAAGGAACGGGTACCCCAATTCTGGGCTAGTGCTTGTGGTGTGGTGCCACCATGCACTCCTAGCACTCCCATTGAGGTGACCAGAAATGTTGAAATCAACTTCCTCCTGTTGGTCACATTTTGTTCAGCATAAAATGGTGCCTGGTTGAGGGGGCAAGGGTTGTTCTTGGAGGTGTTTCTGTGCTTGGTTTTGATGTGAGCATGGAGTAGTGTGGTGGCGTGAGTGAAGCTGGACATGGTTTTGGATAATTGGCCTAGAAAATTATGCAAGGTGTGAGTTTTGAGTGGTTATGGGGGAATTTGGTTTGTGGATTTCTGGGAAGTACCATTTTGCCTGACCGTGCTGCCCGGTGTGTAAACTTGTAGAGTTGTACCTTAATATTATGCCACGTGGAACCGTTATCTTCTTCTTCTTCTTTTTTATTTTTTATTTTTTGGATGTGAAACCGTCATCTTCTTGAGTTAGAGAACCCATAGGCATTTCATGTATGAACATACATTCTATTGTAAACTACATCTTACATTTTTCAAAAAAAGCACATTAAACTTTTTCTTACTCTATACAGATGTAGGTGTAGCATCCGCGTAAGTTAAGGCTGAATTACTTTCAAGTAATTTTAAAGAAACAATCACATTGGTCTAATATATTTAAAAGAGGTGTAGCATAAGGTGATCATCTTATCTTTTGAACCGCTAGTGATTCACCTATAAAATTACTAAATTAACCATTTCTCCGTACTCAATTCTCCCGTTCAATGCACTCATCCTTCTCCCTTCACTCTCCATATTCGATAACTCTGCCGTCGCCGCCACCAACGTGTCTGTATTCCACTCCCCCACCTTCATCCACCGAGAACCTCCACCACCATGCCTTTTTATCATCATTATTTTGTTGGCAAGTTCAATTGAACCCCTACAGATACAATCATTACTTTGATTTCAAGTTAGCAACCCCAATTCCTTTTTTCTTATTTTCTCCTTTCTCTATAATTCTATGTTGGGCATTTCACTTTCTCGTTTATAATGTACACACTGAAGGTAGAGAAGAAAGCGTTTGACATAAAGTGGCTTTGTTTACTACTAAAAATGCATCAATTGCTGACGGATTTACTGACAGAAAATTCCACAAAATCCGTGGGTAAACATTTTACCGACGGAAATACTAAGTCAAATAGTCTGTCAGTAAGAGACATGTTGTTAATAAGAAAAATTAATATTATCGACGAAAAGGTTTATCCATCAATAATATACCTAATTTTAGCATCAGTAATAATAGCGTTAGAAATTGTTGTTGATCGAATTAAACCGACGAATATATTTATAATTAATTTTAATTCATTTTTATATATTTTTTATATCATCGATGTATTATCCGTCAGTAATATAAAAATATAAAATTTTAATTTATATCATTACCAACGAAAATTTTGTTAAAGAAAAAGATTTTTGGATTTCTTTTCATTTTTACTGTTAACATTTGATATTAATATTTAAATATTTCAGATTATCGTTTTGATTATTCACAAATCTATATAAATAAAAATATAATAAAATGTAAAAATATACACTATTAAATAAAGTAAAAACTATGAATAATAGAAAAAATAGAATAAAACTGTCATAGTATAATTCTAAAAACAAAAAAAAATCTTAAAATCTAGGAGAGGGTAGACCATGCTTCATTGGTCCACCATTGTCTCATCTGGAACAAGATCCTCGTCCTGCCATAAGTAATTTGTATAACATGTGTATAAATTAATAAACGTATTGAACATACGTAACATACATATAACTATAAATGCAAAGTATTAAACTATAATATCGAAATATATATGCACAAAATTAAAAAAGTAAGAAATATATTAATTAAATAAAGGCACAACACACTTGGCACCTTGTTATTTAGAAAATGAGGACTATCTTTATTACTCTCGATTTTAACATTGTCGTTGAATTCTTCATCCTTAGTGCTGACATCCCTCTCATAAGCCTGATGCATTGAATGTTTCCTTGGGAATTCAATTTTGTCAACTTCCGCTGAGATAGAACATAGATTAGAGGAAATGTCGATATTAACAACAACCCTAGAAGAACTTGGATCATCGGTTTGGTAAACTTGCTCAGATACTTCTTCAAGCTCTACTCTACCCCTGAGTTTGCATTTTATTACTACCCTCCAATTAGATTTGCATCTTCCAACGTATGACAAGTAATATACTTTTCTTGCATTTTGGGCGGTGATAAATAGATCAAAATTTTCATACCTTTTAGTATAGTTAATCTCAATTATTTTGTAGTAATTATGTTTATATGTTCCCTCGAGACATATTGGATCATAGCATTCACAAGTAAATAGCACAATCCTTCTAAGAGGTTCACTAGGGTACTCCAATTCAAATATTTCATTAACTATTTCATGCCAATCACTTTCTTCATTTCTAATATCTCCCCTAACACTAACCCCAATGTTGACACTTTTCTTTTCCTTTCCCCATTCAGTTGTATAAAACTTGTAACCATTGACATGGTACATTGGCTAACTCATAACTCTGGTTTTCGGACACCAAGCTAAATTGTACAAGTAAAGATTGGTTATACCATTCCTATGATCATGCGCCTAAATATAAAGATTGGACTATTAATCACATAATAATACAAACAAAAATACGAGCAGCAAAATAGAATTACTTTATCACATACAAATAATTTGAACCATTCTGGAAATTGTTTAAGGGATTGTTGCCATATGGTTGTTCAAAATACCTGTAAACATTAGACAAAGTACAAAAGAGAATAGATTGTCCAATTTACCGTTATGTAGGATTTGAGGAATTATAAAACAAATAATATAATAAAATAGTTTATCAATTACCTCTTGAATGACTCCATTTCATCATAATTTAGCAATATATGTAAATGTCCATATTTCCATTCACTCTCAGTCAACCATCAATTTTTGCATCATCCAGCAATATGCTAGATTGTTTGAATACTGACAAGGTTGATTTGATTGAGTTTTCACCACCATTGTTATTCCGACTAACTTTGGTTCTTCTAGATTGGACATATAACTCAAAATAATAGGAGCAAAAGTTAGATATCTCCTTCAAAATGTATGCTTAATATATTGATCCTTTTACTTTAGCTTTATTCTTTACTGTTCTTTTGAACCCTCCTATTTCCCGCTCAAATGAATACATCCACCTATATTGGACAGGTCGACATACCCATGCTTCATAAGCAAAGTGTATAGGCAAGTACTCTATAGAGTCAAAAAATCTAGGAAGAAATATCCTTTCTCACCTACAAAGAATAATGAGAATGTTTTTTTTTTCCATTACCAAAAGATCATCAACCTTGAGAGTCGATGAATGTAAATCTCTGAAATATTCACTCAACTTTGTTAACAACCTTCAAACATAATCAAGTAGCTCTCTCAAAGCAACAGGCAGCAAACACTCCATAAATACATGACAATCGTGACTTTTCATACCAAAAAACTTTTCTTGTGCAACATTCACACACCAACTCAATTTTGAGGCATAACCATCCAGTATTTTTAATTATTGCACCCACTTATAGATATTTTGTCTCTGCATAAAGGTTAATGTATAACTGGCTTTAGGTTTACAACAAAGACCATCTCTTAAGGGTTGTAAATTTAACTCAGGGTGTTTACAATACTCTTCTAAATCCATCATTGCTTTCTCATTGTCTTTAGTTTGGTCACTTTCATCACAATGTGTAATATTATCGAATACGTTCTTCTCAACATACATCATATCTAAATAATGATGGACTAAGTGATCCTTTTAATAAGGTAGTTCCAGAATATACTTTATTTGGACCAATTGTGTTCTATCCCATAGCCAAGCAATCTAATGGATTTCCTAACTTTTGTAATCTTTGGAAGTCACCTAACCCTGTCCCAAATTTGCTAACCAGTAAGTCTAATAGGAGCCTTTTCACTTTCTATGATGTTCTTTCTAAATCCATACCTGCTGCACCTATAAGTATAATTCATATCCAAAAACCTTCTATGACAATCAAACTAAGAATTTTTTTCGCCATACTTCAAAGTGAACACTTTTGTATTCTCCATACATTCGGACACGCTAATTTCCCCTGTGTCATCCATCCAGATAACATCTCAAAAGCTAGAAAATCACTGATGGTCCACATTAATGTTGCCTTAACCTAAAATTCTACTTGGTTGACATGTCATAAATCAAAATATCACCACACCATAACTCATTTAATTCATCAATTAAATATTGGAGATAGACATTAATCTTGGCCTTCGGATTATCAGGACTAGATATTATGCAAGTTAAGAAGAAGTAACAATCTTTCATGCACATTTTAGGTGAAAGATTGCAAGGAATAACAACCACAAGCCAACAAGAATATGGTTTATTAAATTGATTGTTAAGAGAAAAACTATTGGCACATAGCCTTAACCTAATATTGCAGAGATCATATGCAAAATCAGGATAGGTTCGATTAAAATGATGCTAAGCTTCATCATGAAAAGGATATGTCATTATACCATCACTCCTTCGGTTCTCAAAGTGCCATCTCATGTAAGATGCTAACTCATTGATCCATACAACCTTTTAAGTCTAAAGATTAGGGGCAAATAGTGCAATCTTTTATGCAGAATATGCTCATACTTCATACTTCCCTCTCTTTTCGGCTTAAACCTAAGCCCTCCACAGAATTTACAATGAGTCAAGGTAATATCATCTTTGTAATAGAGTATAAATATATTCAAACAGCAATCAATCTTTACTTCATGTAACTCGAGCTTAGAAACTAACATTTTGGATTAGTAAAAATCCTTTGGGATAATTTTTAGTGTGGACTAATCTCACTCATCAATAAAGCTCACTAATCAAAGGAACTTTGGCTTTGGTTCACCTCTAACTTATTACTCAACATTCTTATCATAAAAAACAACTACGATTGCATACACCCTTCCCATAAAGGCCTATTCACTACTTCTAACAAAATATGAAATCTCTGATCATCTGGATTGGGAACCTCTTCCAAATGTTCGAAATACATTCCAAATTCATGGCTAGTAGCATCAAAAATCATTCCTAGATGACGATTAAGGTTATCTTCCCAAATGATATTATCACCCTCTTCGCTACCTATATGGACCCCCTAATTTCAACATAACTGACACAAAATTGATTCTTTGGTGATAGGGTTTCCCCATGTCCAGTCCAAACCTAATAATCAGGCTTAAACCCATCCTTGTACAAGTGATATCTAATTGACTCTATATCTAAAAACCTTCTATATTCACATTTACGACAAGGATACCAAGATGTTCTTTCATATGTAAACTGATTTGTTCAAATACAGGCCGTTATGAATTCCTCAACTCCCTCAAAAAATTTTGGTTTAATCCCCCCTCCTCGACTTGGGTGCAATTTATCATACATCCATGCTCGATTTGGAGCAAATGTTTTGTATCTCAACAATATCACACACATATAGAGTAATACAATCACACATCAATCAAAAAGATTTAGGCAGAGTCTCCTCTTAAATTAGGATCCTCCATAAAAATTAATTTATCCCTTAAATACACCTAACAATTACTTATTTCATTAGAATAATTATTTAATTCAAACAATATTATAAATGATAAAAAAAATTTGGGCAGAGTCTTCTTTTATTTTAGGAGCCTCTACATAAATTATTTTATCTGTCAAACATAAATAACAAATATATGCAGTCATACAAATTAATCAGTAAATCCTAAAAATTATTCTATAATGCATCTCCTTATTTCACATCATGCAGGTATACAACACCACAACACATAATTCAAACAATGGGAAGGAACTCTAAACCTTACCCCAATCATGCAATTTCATGCTCCTTCTTCTATCCTACAATGCTACCTTAGAAATTTCAAGTCTCTAACATTTCAAAAAACATAAAGCATAAAAATGGGACCAATGTACATACGTAAAGTTTCCCAACTCACTCCAGTTAGTTAATGCACCAATCGCCAAGTACTCCAAACGAGATCTTTAACAATCAATACAATAAATTAAATTAGTTAATTAACTCAGAAATTAAAAATTTTGTGTAAAGAAATGGAACACAAAGAGGCTAAACAAATAAACTAAATCGATTAAAATACTCACTAATATACCATGACCACAATGGCAGTATTCGGCGGCAAATGGAAGCTCTGATGGCAAGAAAATGGCCTAAAGCCTAATGAAGGACGAGAGACAGAGAGAGACTTCTATGTAATGAGGAAAAATGTGAGGTGTTTGCGTTTTAGCTTTTGGTGTCATTATTATGAAAGGATTTTCTGTAGGTAATAATTTAATGAAACGAATTGTTTTATTAAAAACTTTTTATCGACGGATTTTTTGTTAGTAATATGAAAACTGAACATCCTTTGGCAGGAATTGTAATTTTCAAATATCGATAGAAAATTCATCAGTAACAAAAGAAAAAATAAAAAATTAATTAATATTTATTTTAGCTAAATTATTGACAAATTGGCCTTTATTAACTTATTAAGATATTAATTTAAATTAAAAATAGAAATCATAATTACTTACTGACAGTTTTTCCATCGGTTATAGTTTGGCGCCATTAAATGCGAACATTTATCGACGGTTTGACTGATAGATATTTAAACCATCAATAATAGTCTATGTCAGTAATTTACTTGTTTTAAAATCCATCAATTTTTAACTAATTTTTAGCAGTGGATTCTCATGAGGGACTTAACAACAACCTTCAATTTTGGTAAAATGTGAAGCTATGAGTGGAGAGTGTCGCAGCTCAACTCCACTAGTGGTTGTTGCCTATTGGAGGACATTGTTGCTTGAGAGACAAGGCATAGCAGTTAGTCTTGGTAGGCCTAGATCTAACTTAATAAAGGCGTCTGCTACTGCTTACATCATCAACTTGTGATCACTAGACATCAACCTCAACCATTACCAACCATCATAGAGCTCCTTACCTCGCCATCCTTCCCTAGCCGCCAAGCTTCCGAGCATCGCCATTATGCCATTATGAGAAGCTCCCTAGCTCACCACCACTTCGTGCCCCACCATCCACCTACTATTGAGCTTCAAGGCACCCCACCATCCTAACTTTCATAAGGATAGCAAGGAGGAGCAAAGAAAAGTTGGCAAAAAACAATGTGGCATGATTGAAAAGTGGTGGAGGAGGAGGAGGAAGTGAGAAAGGGGATAAAATTTTAAAATCAAAACTATTTTGAATGAATAATTAAAATATTTATAATTATTGTATATTTTTATCAATCATTGATGCATTTTTATTGAAGTAATGGTAAAAAGAACAAGGAACACCGATGGTCCCAAAGATAAAGGGACCTAAACATAAGCTACGGGTCACACATAAGTACTCCCTTTGTTTCACAATATTTATTATTTTAATATTTTTCATATTCCAAATTATTTATTTGCTTCAAATGTCAATAAGGTATTGATTATATTTAATTTCATCCATCCATTAATTATATATCCTTATTAATGGATTGAATGGAAAGCACACATAAAGTTATAATTTCAATATAAAGATAGTTTTGTAAAATTAGCTTATCTTTTACTATTATCAAAATAATTTATCAATCTTCTTAATTTGTGTGTAAACCTTAGCATGAAAAATATTGCAACATGGAGAATGTATAAAAATTTTATTTTATTTTTTTGCAACTAAAAAATTAGGTTGGAGAAGACTTATTTTATTAAAGATTAAAGCAAATGTAACAAATGCCTATAATTATACTTATAAATAACCTATCAATATAAGGATT
Source organism: Pterocarpus santalinus (assembly GCA_031439595.1). Taxonomy (NCBI): domain Eukaryota; kingdom Viridiplantae; phylum Streptophyta; class Magnoliopsida; order Fabales; family Fabaceae; genus Pterocarpus; species Pterocarpus santalinus. The sequence goes on from CM062531.1 coordinate 20,236,448, forward strand.
AATGAAGTAAACTTAAATAATGAAAAAGTCAAAAAAATAAGCTAAAGGCCAAGTATATAAGTGACTTAACTCATGTTGAGTTGTAATGACTTAATTTGATGGTTAAGTGCAATTGTAAATCAAATTACTAACAAGAGAGAACATGACTTCCATAATCCTCCATCCTGCTAAATATTATATTCTTATGTAAATGAAAACTTATTAGTCCTTATTAACAGCATCAAACATTACATAAGTAATGTTGTTCTAATATGGAATCCATTGTTCATATGTAGTGATACTTTTAAAATTTGAGATTAATTCTGTCGTGTTAATAGAGTCTAGCCCTTCCTTGATAGCATTACCATCCATTAACCCTAAGCCTTACAAAACAATATTATCCCAGGTAGAGAATATTAGACAATGTCATTGTTGCCTAAGGAATTATGCATTACGTGCATAGAGCCAAGGGGAAGGTTGTTCATTAATGTTTAAAATTGATTTGGAGAAGGAATATGATAGAGTAAATTGAGAATTTCTTATACTAACATTATATTATTTTCAATTCCCACTTAGCATCACAAAACTCATTATAGACTGCTTTACATCAACTAGCCTTGCCATGGTAAGGTATCGTAGTCGTATCCTGAGTTTTGCTCGTAATGGAGATTTATATCAAGGTGATCCGTTATCCCCTTATCATTTTGTATTATGCATGAAAAAACTTACACTCATTATTAATGAGAAAGTGAATTTTGATGGCTAGGCTTCAGATAGAGTTTCAGGGGGTTATCCTATGATCTTCCACTTGTTTTTTGCCTGTGATTGCCTCCTTTTTATGAAAGCCAAGACATCCCAAGTGAGGTTGATAAATTTGGTGTTGGAGACTTTTTTTTTGGACCTTTAGCCTAAAGGTGAATTTAGAGAAATCAAAAGCAATGTACTGTAAGAATGTTCCACTATATGAATGTATCATATTTATGAATATATCCTCAATATCATTTATAACTAATCTTAGTAGATATCTTATTTCCCTTTAAAGTATGGGAGAATCAAGAAACAAAAATTTAACTACACATTATTGAAAGGTTATAATCCATGTTAATGGGGTGGAAAGGTTAGTTGTTAAATAAGCCTAGTGGGTTAACCTTGGCAAAGTCAGTTCTCTCAATAATCCCTAGTTACCCCATACAAATAATATGGCATCCTTGTGGAATACATGACAAGATTGATTTCATAGTTTGCAACTTTATGTAGCAACATAAACCGAACTAGTCTTGCATCTTCCCCTTGTTGAATAGGATGTGGTGACTAAATCTAAATGTTGAGGAAGGTTAAGGATTATTAGATAGGCAAGGTGGACTATTAACATTGCATTGATTGGAAAATTGATATGATATATAATGGATCAACAAGATAAACTATGGGCTGAGGTGCTAAGGAGTAAATATCTTAAAAGCTCCTCTATCTTATGGATAGTAGCTAACGGTGGGGATTACACTTAGAGCTCAACTTCTCAGGCTATGGTTATTTTAAAGTGTCACGACCCAACCCGGGTCATGACCGACGCACTCATAACCTAGCAAGCCTTGATCACACAATTTCTTAAAAATTTTGGGCAGAGTCTTCTCTATATTTAGGACTATTCCCAAATACAGATCCTCTCCATGCACAAAAAAAACACAAACACAGCATCCATTGGGGATCCAGGCATTCTCAAAATGCACCCCACAGCACATGGTATAAAAGTAGAATATGTAATTACATTTATTCATCTGAGATACATAATTTTAATTCTTTAGAAAACCAAATCCTTTTTAAACAACTTTAATTTAAACACATAATTCCAATCCTTTAGGAAAACTAACAATTTTGATAAAAGTAAAGAAAATACAACAACAATAACAATTAGGTCAAGGCTAGACCCTATCTGTAGTACCATGGAGCTATCATAATCTAAGAATTTCTCAAACCTAAGCAATTTACAAAATGGCCCTTGAATAGATAAGGGCTCACCATAATTATAGATATACTCTACTGAGGGCCACATGCTCAGATCAATTGAACACCTGCAACTGAAAAAGAAAAGGAAACAATAGAGTGAGTTTATGAAACTCAGTGAGAGGTAGAGTGTCCCTAACCCATATGAGATAATGTGCAAGTTTATGGATATTAAGATAATACAATTATATAAGTATATATAATACAATTATATAAGTATATATAATTAAAACCAATTAGAAATCTCAGTAAAACATTATCCAAACTTTTCTTTTTCGAAAACCATGGAGACCATCTATTCCAGGATAATCCATCAGAAATCACACTTAGATGGCTATTTCTTTGTGTGACCCTATAATTCGTCACGCACCACCTTTCTCTGTGGCCATGCAATATCCATCACGCACCACTCCCTTGAGTGGTTGTGTAATACCTCATCCTAGGTGCACTAGGGCTAATGCCCACTGCTGTTAGTCTACAGATCCTAGCCATCATACATAACATTCAACATGAATTCTCATAAAACATACCTTACATGAAATCAAAAATTATATCATTAAAGAAAGATGAAGCCTTTAATAGCTTTATCCAAAAAACCTTTCATATAAAACCATATATCCTTAAGTATATCTAAAACTTTCATTCCAATTTCATATAAAATCCTCAAGAATTTACTTTCTTTCGTTTCAAACAAAACAAAATCCAAAACTTCGTAGAAAACCAATATAATGAACAGTTACCATACTCTTTTAGAATTCAAATCATTGTCTCATGTGATTAAGTTGGAATAAATAGGCTACCAAATCATTTGCACACACACACACACACACACACACATACACATATAATGAAAACTAAAATAGGGACAAACCATCTACTTACAGTTCACTAACCCAAAGGGAGAATTCGATCCTATGGAACTCTGGGGCTCATATAGCAGTTATTGGAGTCATCTAGCACCATAATCATGACAATACAGCAACACATTAGCTACATAACATGAGAGATTACACTATCTACCCCCAAACTCAAGAATTTCCACAAATCCAAACCTAGGGGTTTAAGAACAACTTTAATCCAAGCCTACATTCGAATTTCTTGGAAAAGGAAGGAGGAAGGATGTTAGGATTTACCTTTGGAAAGCCACTGGGAGTGAGAATCGTGGTGGATTTCGAGTTCTTTCCCCTCCAAGCTTCAAACTCATCCATGGAGGTAGAGAGAGAGAGAGAGAGAGAGAGAGAGAGAGAGAGAGAGCGAAAGAAAGAGAGTGAGACGGATTGATGGTGTAACACCTTACCGGACAAAATACTATGTTTAAGTCATAATATATTACCTGATAAGTTATTACATGTGATTGACTAATTAAATTTCACTTCCGATTCAATGTTAATTACCTATACAGAGTTAACTATTCATTTATTCATTTCTGTTGGCAGTAAAATTAAAAGAATGGATTAACATTGTAACAAAAAGAAACTACAAAATAAATAGAACTACTGAACTACATCATATATACATATATATGTACATAGATGCCTGTTTCCAAAGTGCTCCCAAAGTACATAAACAGTACAAGGTATAAAAATGAGGCCACTAAAACAAAATAATTCGGCCTGTCTTCATGAAACAAAACCTTATGTGGTCCCTACGGGACATTTCATATGCTATCCAACTATATACTGCATCCACTAAACTTCTACCTATGGCCTAGATTGCCAAAAGAGGGCTACCTATGTTCGAGTTTGGGAATAAGATATTCCTAAGACAGCTTTTCAAACTCGTTGCGGGCACTATGAGTATACCGTGATATCGTTTGGGCTGACGAATGCACCAGTAGTATTCATGGATTACATGAATCGAATATTTCGCCCATATTTGGATAAATTTGTAGTGGTGTTCATCGATGACATACTGGTCTACTCGAAGACGGAGCGAGAATATGCGGAATACTTGCGACTAGTTTTGCAAATTTTAAGGGAAAAGTAACTCTACGCTAAATTATCCAAATATGAATTTTGGATGAAGGAGGTAAAATTTCTCGACCACGTAGTGTCTTCTGGAGGAATCTCTGTTGACCCTAGCAAAGTAGAAGCAGTTCTAAACTGGGAAAGACCGACCACGATCTGCGAAGTCGAAGTTTTACGGGCTTATTTGGATATTACAAAGTTCGTTAAGGATTTTTCCCGAATAGCCTTGCCCTTGACCAAGCTAACCAGAAAGAATGTCCCGTTCGAGTGGATGCCGGAGTGCGAGCAAAGTTTTCAGGATTTGAAGAGGAGATTGACCACGACGCCAGTATTAGCCTTACCAGACCCTTATGGATCATTTGAGGTCTATTGCGATGCTTCCCAACAAGGGTTAGGGTGCGTGTTGATGCAAACCGGAAAGGTGGTCGCGTATGCCTCTAGGCAATTGAAGCTACACGAAAGAAACTACCCAACTCATGACCTCGAATTAGCAGCAGTAGTATTTGCTCTGAAGATATGGAGACATCACCTGTATGGAGTGAAGTTCGAGATTTTTTCTGATCATAAGAGTTTGAAGTACCTCTTTGATCAGAAGGAATTAAACATGAGGTAGCGGAGATGGATGGAACTCCTTAAAGACTATGAATTTGAATTGAAATACCACCCGGGTAAGGCAAACATCGTGGCAGATGCGTTGAGTAGGAAATCATTGACTGTCGCTTGGATGATGATTAAAGAGACGGAGCTTATTGAAAGTTTTCGAAATCTTAATTTGGGGATTCTTACAACTCCCAAGACTCTTCAGTTACACCAAATTAAGATAACCAGTAGCTTTAAGGACCAGATTTGGCAAGCACAGCAGCAGGATGCTAACTTTCAGCATACAATTAGTCTCATGTAATCAGAGAAATTAACTGGTTTTGCTCAAGATAAAGAGGGCATCTGGCGGTGCCACGACAGAGTATGTGTTCCTGAAAGGAATGATCTCCGAAAGAGAATCTTAGAAGAAGCACATAGAGGTGAATTCACCGTACATCCTGGCATAACCAAGATGTATCAAGACCTCAAGAAAATGTTTTGGTGGTCGGGCATGAAGTCAGATGTGGCAGGCTTCGTGGGCAAGTGCTTGATTTGTCAGAAGGTGAAAGCGGAACATCAGAAGCCTTCTGGGATGTTACAACCCTTGGAAATTCCTGAGTGAAAATGGGAGAGTATCTCCATGGATTTTATCATTGGGTTACCAAGGACATCAACAGGATATGATGCTATATAGGTCATTGTGGACAGATTAACCAAGTCTGCTCATTTCCTGCCCATTCGAGCAAATTATCCACTAGAAAAATTAGCTCAACTGTACATTCAAGAGATTATAAGGTTGCATGGGACCCCTTCAACTATTGTCTCTGATCAAGACCCGAGGTTTACTTCACGATTTTGGGGAGCTTTACAGAAGGCGTTTGGTGCGAAGCTGTGTTTAAGCACTGCATATCACCCACAAACAGATGGTCAAACTGAAAGGACGATTTAAACCTTGGAGGATATGCTACGAGCTTATATACTGGAACAACGCGGAAATTGGGATCGATACTTACCGTTGGCCGAGTTCACATACAACAATAGCTATCACGCTAGCATCGGCATGGCTCCTTACGAAGCATTGTACGGATGAAAGTGCCAATCTCCCTTGTGCTGGTATGAGACAGGAGAATCAGCTCTATTGGGGCCTGATTTAGTCGAGCAGACTACCGAGCAGATCAAGAAAATGCGGAACAAGATACTTGCCGCTCAAAGCCGCCAGAAGAGTTACGCGGATACCAGGAGGAAACCTCTGGAATTTCAGGAAGGAGACCACATATTTTTGAAGGTTACTCCTACCACGGGGATAGGTAGAGCAATCAAAGTCAAGAAGCTAAATCCTCATTTCATTAGTCCCTTTCAAATCCTAAAGCGAATTGGATCAGTTGCATACCGAGTCACTTTGCCTCCACATCTATCAAATCTTCATGATGTTTTCCATATCTCCCAACTCCGAAAGTACCAACCAGACCCTACACAGCCCCTAGAACCCGAATCAATACAGTTAAAGGAAGATCTGACCTTCTGTGTATAACCAGCACGGATCGTAGATAGAAGTAGCAGACAACTTCAGAACAAGACCGTGCCACTAGTAAAAGTAGCATGGGGAAAAGGAGATACGGAGGACTACACTTGGGAGCTGGAATATGATATGAAAAAAGAGTATCCTGAACTATTCTCAGGTACTAAATTTTGAGGACAAAATTTTTTTAAGGAGGGTAGTAATATAACATCCACCATTTTTTTCGCCTAATTATTCCGTTTTATCGAATAATTGAGAATAATTAAAATTCGGTTAACCAATTATTTAGACTCAATTGATTAGTAATTACTTGAGTTTAAATAAGAGAGAATTAAGTTAGAGTATAGGAGATTTCATAAAAATTTTATTGAAAACCGATTTACCGATTTAAAGGAAATCGGTAACATTACGGTATTTTAAACTGTCGGAACCGGACTAATAGAATTACAAGCCTAAAACCCTAGAATCTAAGGCTAATAACTCAGCCACTTAAGCCTCAAATGTGGCGCCACTTAGGCCATATCCCATGGAGAAGCTTGGCTGAATTTCAGCCAAACATTCTAAGCCAATCAAATTGCAAGAAGAAAGCCACTTACACACCACCATGTGATCAGATTTTTCTGCTGCTTTATCACATATTCTGACCCACATCCAACGCAACTTTTTCTCTTCTCCTTCAGCTCTCTTTCTCTCTTCTTTACACTCACAACTTCAGCCAACATCAAGCCAATCCAAGCCTTGCTCATCCAAGCCTTCAAATTTCAGCAAAATCACTTGGAACAAAGGTAGGAGTTTTGATTCTTGCATCAAATCCGTGGACTTGGCTGGCTGGACTTGAATTATTTTCACCTTTTTTGATGTATTAAATGAATGTTTATGATGATATGTGATTGGTTTTGGACTGTTGGTTTGATTCAAACGGAAGTGGAAGCAAGAAAGCATGAAAATAGAAAGAGCTGATGGGTTAGAGAATCAAAAACCCTCAGCAGTCCGTACGGCGGAGTGTACGGCTCCACCTACAGCTGATTAAATTGGCTGGAACTATTTTTATATGAAACTAGACATCTAGGGCTTTCCATAGATATATCATATAAGGCTTTTGGATTAGAAATGAGAGAGATATGATTTTTTGAATTTCGATCTAGGGTTTTGACTCTGGTTCTGGGTAGACTGGGTTGTTTAGGATAGAACTCACCCTATACTACTTGAAAATGAGTGAAACTAACTTTGTTAGAAAGTTTACACATAGGAGAATGTCCCATAAAAATTTTAGAATTAGATAAGATGCCAGTTGCTCCTAGTGCTCCACGCAATTCGTCCTATGTCCACACTGGGCTAGAACAGGGCAGTTTAGGAAGGTCCGAATTCGGGGCTTGTAACTCGAGCCCTACTAAGCCAAATTGAATGGAACTTTTCTAAATGAAACTTTGTTCTATTAGCTTTAATATGAGACTAATTTCATATGATTTGAGTTAGTTTTCAATTTTTAGTGGATTTTTACTTTTAGTTGCCTGGTTCTGGCTAGCCAATGGGCAGGCCGAGATAAAATCTAGATATCTTGAGTTGTAGATATCAAAATTAAATGGGACTAAAGAGGTTAGAAAATAGACATATAACACTTTAACATACTCAAATTTGAGGTCAAAATGAGTTAAATAGAAATTATGGCTTGAATTATAAAAATCGGGTTGGTTGAATATGCTGAGGTAGGAATTCTGCCTTAATGAATTTGATGTTGATATGAGTTTAATGTTGGAATATAAATGTGATGTTGTGTTTTTTGTGATAAATTGATGCACTGGTTGGCTCGCACTATTCACGGGGAAGTGGACACGTTCCGTTATGCTGCCAAAATTTCGGTAGAACCCAAGCACAAGTTATGAATTGCATGTTAATGCATGTACATTTCTAAGAAAGTTATGAAAAGGATTATGCCACTATGAAAGTTCCATGCTACTTGGGCCAGCCCCGGATAAGAAGTTAAAGGGAATAGATCGGTGAGAAAGTCGGGGAAAGTAAACCCGGCATTCCTGTATAGGAACGAGCTCGATCCTGAAAAGCAGACTATTACCCAGGAGTCTAAATGGCCAAGAACTCCCAGGGGACCAAGAGATAGAAAATGATGAAAAGTAATGGAAAAACTTATGAAGAAAGAATCAAGAATGAGCATGCATGATTACATAAATGCATGATTACATGAAATGGTTATGTTAAGATATGTCCAGTTATTTACCATGTTTATTTACTGCCATTTGTTCATTTATACTGTTTATTATCCTGTGAATCATTGTCAATAATCTGTTTTGTTTCTTATGCCAATCAAAGTAAAACTGAACCTTGCCTCGGATCAGACTTTTTCTTAAACTCATTAAAATAGATAGCCTAGTTCACACTCATGCTTTTCCAATTAAATAAAAACCGAGGCAACTGGGAATGAATGTGACGTCAGATGAACGTCATACATAGGCCCTACTGAGAATTTCTTGAAATTCTCATCCCGTGTTGTATTTCTGCATCATTCTCTGACGTTGGCGCAGGGCTCAACGGCCACTCTTTTCCTTGAGATCCCAGAACTGCAGCTTTTCTATGACTCCGAGATGGACTCATTAGACATAGTCTGCTCCTATTATTTCTGCCTCTGCTTTTAGCAAATAGGAATTATGACGTTTCTTTTTTTTATCTGTTTTTAATATATACCCATATGTATAAACCAAGCGTCAGAACGACTCTATATGTACATATACTATTGAGAATATATATCACTTATTTATATCTCTTATATTATAGTACATTAAACTTTATTACGCTTTATAACGCTATTCACGTCTATTATATAACAGCGTGCCGTTTCGACGGTTTAGTGATACTAATCACGATATTTAAGTAGAACATTAACACGGTAACACAAATTACCTAATTTCATGCTATGACTTAAACATAACATTAAATTAGTAGGGTGTTACACCAATATATATCTACTAAGAATATTTTTAGGAATTAATTTGAGAGATTACTCTTAAAATTTTTACTTATACATAAATATAAATATTTTTTTATGTAAAATATCCTATTTTTTAATTTCATCCTTTAAATTATTACGAAATTTATTTTTGATCTTTTAAAATATCACAATTATTTCATTTGGTCCTTTTTTCAGTCCATCTGTCCATGTTAGCTTTAATGTGGGTTGCCACGTGGTCACTCAACAAAAAAAACTAACAGGAGACTAATAGAGTGACCAAATGGGAATTAAAAAAAATTAAGGGATTAAACGAAAGCTTTGTAAAAAAAATAGTGACCAAATAAAAAAGTAGTAATATTTTGAGAGGTTAAAAGTATAATTTAAGTCTCAAAATATCATCCGTAAATTTATTTTGAAATAAAAAATATAAATATATAAACTTTGATTCAACAAAATATATCATAATTTTTTTTTTTACGTGCAATATAATGTTAATCTATTAAGTGATGTAAAGGTAAATAGATAGATCATTTGTTCACTTACAATTTTATTTTGACTTGACGCTTTTTTTTTTTTTTTTCTTTTTTCCAAAACTGAATATCCGATGAATGCAACGGCGTGAATATGGGCGATCGCTGCCCTACTCCCTACAAAGTAGGGAGTACCACGCACTTAGAAATCTTAACCTCTCAGTTTTATATCAACGGGCCAAATTACGTTTAGAAAATCTCTTCTTGATGCATACTAAAAACGCCTGGATTCGCAATGGCCTTCCTTGTGGAGCACGAAGCACGAGGAGATAGTAGCAACGCAGCAGAGCCCTCGCCGGCGGTGCAGCAAAGGTAGTAGCGGAGGGCGCAATCCACGCCGTGGCCCATCGGTCCTGCAAATGTTGTAGAACTCCACACGAACCGCGGCCACCTCGTAAGGTCGAACTTTGAGCCCCGAACCGCCGATTTAGAGCGGAGGAAAATCGGGCAGCAGCAAAACGCCCCGAATTGTAGCACCGCCGTGTTGAGGCATTAGGCATTGGCAACGAAGCCTAAGGTTGGAGGTTGCGCTGAAGAAGAAGGTGAAGGTCGATGCACGTGGTGGTTCCAGGCGAGGAAGGGAAAGGGGTGGTGGGGGCGAGGGACAGCATGTGCGCAAGAGCTGGGATGCTGGTCCACTGGTAGACCTTCATTGGAAAACACTATGGTGGACACGGTGCATGATACTCCTAAACTTACACGAAGTATAGCAGACACCGCCGTGAGCATGTGGCTGCCGCGTCACTGACAGAGACTATGGAGCTGCAGGAGTTAACATATTCCTTCCTTGTCCCTTTGTTGGACGCTGTTACAAGTCAGCAACAGATGAATGACTCCGTTTCCGATTTCCGTCCAATCACTTTAACAAACCCAATCAGTGTGTGTAACGTCTCATCCTAAGTGCCCCACTCAGTCATTCCAATCGTGACCTCCTCGTATTCATTGGAGCCGCCCACGAAAATCCCGTGTTTTCATACTCTTTCCCTGATTCTCGCTTAACCCCATTTAGCCTCTCCAGAAAATTCATCAGCAAAAACCACTCAATTTCCTCACAAAAAAAGTTTTTTTTTTTTCCAAAAAAAAAAAAGCTTTGGTTTTTTCCCTTGCCTTGGCCTTCTCGATGGGAAAGCGTGGATTGTTTGATCTTGAAAACGAATTTGCTTTCTATGGAGCTTACCACAACAACCCAGTTAACATAGCAATCCATGAGATCTTTGTTTGGCCAATCTTTTTCACCGCCCTTCTTATTCTCTACTTCATCCCTCCCTTCTTCAACCTTCCAAACTTTGAGTTTTCTCTCTGGGGGAACCATGTGGTATTGGTTTGGAATGTTGGGTTCTTGGTTGCTTTGATCTACTCGGCTTACTATGTCATTTTGGATCCCAAAGCTGGTTCCTTGGGTGCTTTGATTTGTGCTATGTGTTGGGTGGGTAGCAGTTTTGTTGCAAGACAACTTGGATTGTCTCTGGCTTGGAAGGTAAACCAGGTTGTTGAGTTTTATTTGATATGTAAATCAGTAAATGCAAATATTGTTCTATTTTTGTGTTGCTGCTTGTTGCATTTTGTCTGCGTTTAAGGATGTGTTTTTGGGGTTCTGAATGAGTGGCTTCTAAATTAAGAAGCCAGAGGTCATAGTATGGGTCCCACAAGAAATCTAATCAAGCTATTCTCCATTTGATCAACTTTTTTCAGTGGAGTTGAACTTCCATGACCAGCCCACTTTGGGCAAGTTTCTGGCATCTTCTACTCGGTGGTTACTATTCTTAATTACATTAGTTCCTAAAATTATCATTTCTTGTACATTAGTATGTCCACTCATCTACTAAAACTTTCTCATCTTCACTACTGTATAGTATCAATGGTTTTATACTTGCGTGGTAGAATTTTCCTTTGAGTTTGATAGGTATTTTACGATCACAAATTTTGCCTGAAACATTTCTCCATTTCATCCACCTTGCTTGAATCATAAACATGACATCCCCATCACTTTGTGAGATGGATCCAACAACCTTGTTCCTACCAACATGTGGTATGAGTGATCTCTACTTTTACCCTCCAAAACATTGTTAATTCATATCTCACTGAACTTGTATTCCATATAACTTTTACAGTCAGGCAGTCCTACTTAACGAAGAACACTTTGATTCAATAACTTCCCTCCAGAAGTCAAGTTCAGAATTTACTCATTCTTTCCAACCTCATGAAAAGAAAATATTTCGAGATACATAAAAAAAAAAAAAAAAAGTGTGGATTCTTCATTTATATGCACTTTAGGCACATAAGTTCTTTGGATTTTCAATTTGCAATCTGATAGAGTGAGGATTAATAATAAACAAGCATACTACAGGAAAAATTCTAGTTCCACAATCTATAAATGTTGCAACATAGTATATAGGGAGGATTTAAATAAAGGGTGATAGATTGAGAACAACAAATGTCCAATACATAACTTACTTATCCTAAATTGGCTGGGAATCATTGCTACATAAAATAGCCTTCCAAATGTGTTGAAAATCATGATTTCAGATGCTTTGTGTTGTTTTATTATATTAGAATTACTTTTTCATGTATGGGATAATATATAATTCTCTGTCCAGCTTGTATTTTTCCCTTGTTTTATGACAAGACACTATAGTGTTGTGCAAGGTAGCTAGAATCGAGATTTTACGTAGAATCAGAAGGGGGATACAAAATCGTAAGACGTAGAATCGTAAGACGGATCGTGAGATTCTACCAGAATACATAACGACATTTATATATATGTATATGTCACATAACAAAACATAAATAAGCATGTAAATCACAATCAACATAATTAAACTTCAACCTAATATGCCTAAAGTCACAACTCATAACTTAGAATTCAAAGATAATATAGCTACAAGCCTACAAGTCCATAATTTATAACTCATAATGCAAAAGATGCAACAACTCACAAAAGTTCTTGTCATCATATAAACTAAAACATAAAAGAAAACAACTAAACTACTAGAATGACGTCTAAAGCAAATCATTAAGGCCATGATCATCATATTCCTCATCTTCTATATGGTCTCCATCATCTTCATTGCCATCTCTTTGAAGAAGCTCATCAAAATCATCATCATCAAAAGAAGGAATATCCAAATAATCTGAAGGGCCTCCAACTCTACCACCACCTTCTCTAGAGTTAAGATCATCAGGAGTATCTAACTCCTCTAGATTTTCCAACACATCTTCATTTTCCACAATCCATTCTTCATCAGAGTCCAAGTCCTCAAGGTTATACTCAGCAGGGTTTCTTGATTTCTTCTCTTTTCCCAATCTTGAATTGGTCATCACAAAGACAACATCATTCATTGTTTTTTGTTTCAAATGATTTCTCCTCGATGTGTGGACCTAAACAAATGCAATTATGCAAAAGCAATCAACATATGCCAATTGGCAACTAATTCTATTATTCTAAAAGCGAAATACAAATCTTATTAGTTGCAAGTTGAAAATTTACCATCTCAAATGCACTCCAATTGCGTTCACATCCTGATGAACTGCACATCAAGCTCAACAAGCTAATGGCAAACCTTTGAAGCTCCAGATGTTCATTCCCATAAGAATCCCACCATTGTGCTGGAGTTTTGGTATCAAGTGCAGCCTAGGCTACATGCCTACCAAAAAACTTAGATTGACTCTTGAAATCTTCAAGTTAAGCATCAATCTTAGTTATTTCATTTTTGTCTCCCACAATTCTTTCCATGCAATCATATAATCCTCTTTTAACTTCATAGTCAATCTTAAATCTAGGCCTATAATGTAATTGAGGATTCAGATAGTAGCCTGCAGCATGCAAAGGCCTATGGAGTTGGTTGTCCCATCTCTCATCAATGATCTCCCACAAAGGCATGTAACTAAAGAATAGAAAAATTAGGCAATTAACCACTAAACAAACACCAAAATATTCTAATTTAAAATAAAGTTGGCTATGTATGAATGACAAGTATTGAACAATTTGCCTCTTTTGGACATCTTGAAAGGCATTTTGTATTTTCTCCTTAGCCCGATCCATTTCTTCATAAATATATCCCATGGCTAATTTCTCATCTGAATCCACTAAACGAAGCACATGGAAAAGAGGATAAGCACCCCTTAAGCAAAGGACAATGTCTCTTTAAAACAATCTATCCAAAACTACATTCTCAATAAACTTTCCATCTCTTGTTTTTGCAAATTTGCTTGATTTCCACTAATCAAAAGTGAACATTCTTATCAATGCTCCCTTCTTCTCATTGAGGCAACCCAAAGTGAGGTAGGATGTGGCAACACCAAATCTTTTCCTTTGGTGTGATGTTGCAATAGGGAAATGAGAGAAGTTCTTGAATAAATATAAGTAGTGATTCTTCTTCCCTTGGAAATTGTCTTTCTATGAAGCTCCAATTTCTTCTCAAAATCCTCTAGCATCATATCAACGCAGTGAGCGTGATCCATGCGGTTGCCCCCACTTAGTGGGACGAGACTTAGTTGTTGTTGTTGTTGTTGTATTTCAATCCGATTCCCTGCTTCCCTCAACCCCGCCACAAAAAATCTGATCTTCTTGGGCTAATATCATGAGACTAGGGGACAGCTTCCTCTCACACTAAAGAGCTTTTTTTTTTTATTTTTTTTGTCAGCTAGATATAGTAGGCTTGCTGTCAAATGTAGATAGCAAAAAATATTTGCTTTTGACATACATAATTTGTCACTTTTCGTATTTTGATCTCATTTCTCAAAGAATCTCATGCGTAGGTTGTCCTGGTGGCTCAGATTGTATGTTGGACAGGGCAGTTCATTGGTCATGGAGTATTTGAGGCAAGTTGTTGTTATAATAACTTCTTAGTGACTTAACTGTTTCTTATATGTGCCTGAGATTAATTTTTGTTCGCAGAAACGAGCACCTGCGCTTTTTGATAACCTCATTCAGGCCCTTGTAATGGCTCCTTTCTTTGTGTTGTTGGAGGTATTGTACTTATAAATGTTCATATTTTTCCCTAATATTGTTTGTTATGTTACATGGTTCTCTGCTCTTCCTTGATCTTAGCTTATTCTTGATTATTCATCTGTATCTGGCTATTTGCTTGCTGTAGGCTCTCCAAACTTTATTTGGTTATGAACCGTATCCAGGATTTAATTCAAGAGTGCAAGCCAAAATAGAAGCTAACATCAAAGAATGGAAAGAAGGAAAGCAGAAGCTAATTTATTAGCTTCTCCTTTGGTTTGTGTATCTATAGTTGATCTCCCATGAACAGGTGATGAATAAAATGCTATCGATGATAATATATGTGGATTGTACTGGTATATATGCTTTAGAGGATAATTCTTATAATTCTTAGTCTGTATTTATACAAGTATCTTTGTAAGGAAGACAGCCATATCATATTACCTGGTTATATTATACTAATGCTTTCATATAGAAGCATCAGCCTTTTATGTTACTTGCTCTTTGTTGATAAGGTTTGGATGCTCTTAGCTCTTTGATCAATGAGTTATATTTAATAACCTCTTCCAATTTCGATTGTTCTGATTTTTAACTAGTGACCATTAGGCATAGAAGAATATATCGCCACGACTTACTGTCTTCTATCCGCAATTTGGTTTATCAATATTAAAATCTTACGACTATTTTTGTTCTATCACTTCAAAAAAAATATGGCAAACATATGGCATATAAACTTATAGATCATGTTAAAATTAGTTGCTTGCTGATAGGATTAACCTGACAAAATTTTGAAGTATATCAATACATTGCGTGTGTGGTAAGGCCGGCACCAAACGGAAATTTTATTGCCTGCACAAAAGGGCTGGTGCTATCCTCTTCTGCGGATGAGCAGATACCATGGCAAGGCATATTGATATTATGCAGATCCATAGGAAAACAAATGTTTGAGAATTGAGCGCTCTTCTCTTAACTGTGACTTACATTCGTCTAGGAAAAGTGTCATTTTATCAGTAAAGATGCTGCTGTAGCATACGATTACACCTTCTGAGTCACAGCTTCAATCCTTTGATCCATGAAAGCATAACTTGAAAATAAAGTAAATACAATTAACTAATGAATAATTTGAAATGCAATGCATTTGAGTTGGGATCAATCTGGAGAATGCTATAATTGAACCGTAGCTTAGATTTAAATGTTGTCTTTTAATAATGTGGCAATTCATGAATAGATGAATGAGTAAAAAAGCCACATATTCACATTCGATCAGATCCATTTTGTAAACTAGGATTTTCAGTTCTTGGTGTACGAAATAGTGTTCTTCATGGATCCCACAATTTTTAAGAAATCTTGAATTATTTTGTGATACTGATTTGAAGTTGTGTTTTTCAGAAAATATTTCGAATTTCAATGAACCAACTTGGTGAAACCGGCACATAAAAATGAGAAGAAAACTGATATGAACAGTGTATTATTGTATTGTGCTCAAGGGAACTTGGCCAATGTGGCGCAAGAACTCCTCCAAGAATCTCTAAGATACAAATCAGAACCCTAATTCAAGAGTGGGCTCTTTGACTCTCCTAATGACTTGCTATACAAGTTTCTCCACAACCTCAATAACTATAAAACAACCTATTTATACTCCTATAGTCACTAACAACCTTTCCAGCTCTCGACACTTCCTCTAAGGCTCAATTAGTTATTGTTACATTGATGTCTTGGGTCTGTTAGCTTGTAGCAACTTAAACACTTCATGGAGGTGCTCCGCATGATAGGGAACATCCTTGCTATAAATTAGGATGTCATAAAAAAAACACCATAGTAAATTTCTACAAGACTAGTTTTAACACTTCATTCATTAAAGATTGAAATGTGGAGGGTGCATTGGTAAGCCCCAAGGGCATAACAAAAAATTCGTAGTGCCCCTCATGTGTTCATCAAACCGTCTTCTCAACATCCCTCGGCTTTATCCGAATTTGGTGATACCTCACTTTGAGATCAAGCTTAGTAAAGATGGTGGCACCAGCTAATTTGTCTAGTAGCTCATCAATAATTGGGACTAGGAATTTGTTAAGGACAGTTATCTTATTAAGGGCCCGATAGTCTATGCTAAAGCGCCAACTACCACCTTTCTTCTTGACCAAGATGATTGGCCCAGCAAACGGGCCAACACTTGGTCTGATGATCCTTGACTTTAGCATATCAACCACCAAATTCTTAATTTCTCCCTTTTGATGATGCAGGTACCTATGTGGATGGAAGTTGGGAATGGATGCTCCTTCTTTAAAGCTGATCCCATAGTCTTGCTTTTGGGAAGGAGGTAACCCTAGGGGAGCTTGAAAAACCTCATGAAATTCATCCAAAACCGGTCTCAAATCCTCAGGAACAACTATTGGATCCTGCAGTTTCTCACTGAGCTAATAAAACTGCACCATCAGTCCTTAACCCTTTTCTTTAATAACCTTGTGAAAGGATTTGAAGGAGGAACTTCCCCTGCATAATTTGGGGTCCCGTTTGAGTTCCACCCTCTTATACTTCCACAATATCTTCAATGTGACCTCTTTGAAATTGGCCCAAACGTCCCCCAACATCTCTAACCAATCTAATCCCAACACTATCTCTGCCATATCCAATGGAAAAAGGATTAGTTTATGTTTCACCTCCAAAGCTAGTAATTGTAGATTGGCCCCCTCACAACTGCCTTAACTTTTAAATTGATGGCCACTTCTTATCTTCATCCAAAATGCAGTTGTCACTGAGATAGGTAACTCTAATTTCTTAACCAATGACTGAGATATGAAGTTGTGAGAGGCCCCTATGTCTATGAGGACTCGGACCTTGGTATCTCCAATCTAGCCCCATAACTTCAGAGACTTGGATGTGGACAAACCATTGAAGGTAATCACATCTAATTGCATCAGATTACTCCCTTGTTCCCGTTCTTACTTAGTCCTTGAAATCTACTCGTCTTCCAATGTTTCCTCTTCTTCCTCAATCGCCATATAATGGTAGTGCTTGTTTTTGCAAACGTGCTTTGGTGTGAATTTTTCGTCACATGTAAAGCACAACCCCTTGGCTCGCTTCTCCCTATATTCCTCATCACACAAAGACCTAAAGCCCCTTCCTATGGAAATATTGCTAGCTTCCCTCACTAGTCTATGTACAGAGTGGCTTGACTAACTTGCACTTCCTTGTGTGCCACTAGACCCTCCTGTACTGTCCCTAAAAGAACTACCACTACTACCTTGAGCTACTGGAAATGACCTAATACTCCTAGCAAAACCAATCTTTTTTCCTCCTATTCGCCCCGCTAAAACACCCTTAAGCTACATCTTATTTCTACTATCAATTAGTTTAGCCATGTCCATCATCTAAGCTAAGCTACCAATGAGATGTATAGTAAGTTCGGCTCTTACCTTGTCTTTCAATCCATTGCGGAAGATGGTGCAACAGTACTTCCTTTTGTTCACCTTCAATTAACCAGCACAAGCCTCGAACTTCGTCCTATATTCATGCATCGTTCCTTGCTTCAATGAAAATAGAGCGCTGTAAGGGTCATACGCCATCACTAGTTCAAATCTTCACAATAGGGCATTCTTGAAGACGTCCTAATCCCCGTTGTAACATCCACCACGAGTTCCAACTTCTTCTTCACGTTTCCATGATTTCCAAATTCCGACCTCAGAATTGATGTTCAAGATTAACTAGAATGGACACAAGGTCCGACCTCCTAGTTTATAGGTCATAGGTACCGACCTCCAGGTCGAATGTAACGAGTTCCAACCTCATAGTTGATCTCAACGAGAGCGAACACAAGTTCCGACATAAGAATTGATTTCCAGGATATACACGAGTTTCGATATCCGAAGCTATTTCCAAGAGCTTTTCGTTTCTGTTTATGTTCCCGAGTTTGAGCTTAAAACCGAGTTTCGGAATTATATGTACGAGGTTTTATGGGCTAGTTCTCGACTTCTAGGATTCGGCTATAAGATGATTTGTTTGTTGTGTGACTTCCGACCTCTGATCTTATGTTTCAAATAAATTGTAACTCCCGACTTCCGACTTAACCTTCAAGGTTGTGATCCCCGATATCCGACTTTATGTTTCAACAAAAATGGACACGATTTCCAATCTCAAGCAGAATAGATACGAGTTCCGATTTCAGATAGAATGGAGACGAGTTCCACTTTTAGACAACATGGGGAATGATTTAGCCACAAAAGAGGGAGACATGGCTAAACTTTGTCCACAAGAAATTTAGCCAATCAATACTCTTAATCCCAACTACCACTTCACTATTTAAATCAGATTTTTCTCTTCTCCCTGCTGACTTACGCCTCATTCTCCAGCCTTCTCGTTCTCTCCTTTCTCTCAATCATCTCCATCAAACGTCCAAGTTTCACAAGGTTCCATCAACCCAAACTCAAATTCAGCAAGACCTAAAGGAGGTAGGATTCAATCTCTAATCTTAATTTCTTTAAATTGAGGATGCATGACAGATTACTCTTGTATATATATTTGATGATATATTGGATGTATATAATGAATTATGGTTGGATTAATATGAAATCTTGAGTTGGAATTAAGGTTAGAAGAAGAAAACTAGGAGAAGTGAGGAATTGGGATGCTGTCTGAGTAAGAAGCCTCACGGCAGTCCGTATAGCAGAGCGTACGGCTCTATCTACAGCCATTCAAATCCGATGAAACTATTTTTAAATGAAAGTAGACATTCAGGGCTTTCCATACATATATTATATAAGGCAATTGGATTAGTATTGAGAGAGATATGAATTTTGGAAGTTTAACCTAGATTCTAGAGGTTGATATTGGGCAGACTGTGTTGTTCAAAGCATAACTTGCTCTATATAACTCCAAATTAAGTGTAACTAACTTTGTTAGAAAGATTACACATAGGAGAACATCTTACAAAAGATTTCGAGTTTGATATAGTCTCATTTGCTCCCAATGGTTCAAAGAAGTTACCCTATATCCAATTCGGGCCAAAACGGGATAGTTCAGGAAGGTCAAATTTAGAGGCTTAGAACTCGAGCTCTACTAAGGCAAATGAAATGAAACTTGTTGCAAATGAAAGATTATTCTGTTAGCTTTAATATGATACCAACTTCGTATGATTTGGACTGGTTTTCGAATTATAGTGGATTTTTACTTTTAAGTGGTAATTCTGGCCAGCTACAGGGCAGTCCGAGGTGAAACTTAAATAACTTGAGTTATACAAATCAAAATGAGGTGGAACCAAAAAGGTTGGAAGCTAGACACATAGAGCTATGACATACCCAAAATTTAGGTCCAAATAAGTTAAATAGAATTTATGGCTTGATTTCTAAAAACAGGCAGAATTGAGGAATATGAGCAGGATTCCCAAAGGTAAAGGATTTGGCACCTTAATTCACATATGAGTTCAAGTAAAGTCTAAGTGTTAAAATTCCATGTTGGTGCTTGAAAGATTAATGCATTATAATTGATTTCTTACTGTGACTGGCTGTCTGCTGAAATTGACACTATTCATGGGGAAGCGAATACGTTCCGTTATGTCGCCGAATTTTCGGTAGAATTATAAGCATTTATGTGTTAAGAACATGTATGTAGTACTCATATATGTAAGGTTATATGAAAGTGAATGATGAACCATATGTATGAATGCACTCAATATGTCTATGTATGATTTTGTATGAGAATGAAATGATATGAATATGCGGGTCCCTTCACCTGGAGACAGTTGCACCTTGAATCCCTTCCCGTAAAGGCAGTTAAAAGATATAATGAAGGTCTCATATTCCTAAGGAACGTGACATGGTGATCACGCTCTGATGGGGTATGACATGGCAATCATACTCTGGAATGTAGCATGATGATCCCACACCCTAAGGAATGTGACATGGCGATCACATTCCGATGGAGTATGACATGGCGATCATACTCTGGGACGTGGCAGGATGAATATATTCCTAAGGAACGTGACATGGCGATCACGCTCTGATGGGGTATGACATGGCAATCGTACTCTGAAATATATGCTCCCCTCACCCACATGAGGCATGGCATGACCCAGCTAGTGTAAGCAGATGCAAGCACCCTAGGGACGGCGATGCGTAACGCCTAGGTGTGCCAAGTAAAGAAAGATGAGCAACGCTGCACTTGAGAACGGCGATACGTAACGCTCAAGTGTAAGCAAATGCAGACACCCTAGGGACGGCGATACGGAACGCCTAGGTGTGTTGAACAAAGAAAATAAAGATAAATATTAAAAGAAGTAAAGAAAGAAAAGAACCCAAATTAAGCTCTCCTCACCCACAACTCGCATGAGGCATGGCGTGACCCAGCTAGTATAAGTACCGAGAATTTATATTTAGTGGGTGAAAAGAAAAAGACGTAAGACAAAGATAAGTTACGAAAAAAAAGGGACTTCGGTCCAAACCTTTGAAGGGAAGTAGTTAAGAGAAGTTTACAGTATAGCCAACCATGTTTTGTGTAATTATACTTGTGCCCATGTATGTTATAATATAAATGATCAAAGAATATGTTAAAATTGAATCTGCTTCGGACATTCATGTTTTCAAAAACTTAAGAACTGAACCTTATGAATGCTCACATTTTTCACAATAATCCGAAGCAGCTGGAGATAATAACGATGACACGCTATAATGGTATATGGTAATGTAATGAATCCTACTGAGAGTTTTTAAAATTCTCACTTCTATTTCCGTGTTGTCTCCAAATAATTTCGAAGTTCCGAAGAAGGCCCTTCGAGGCGAAGGCAGCCGAAGGTTGCTACCAGACAAAGTCCGAGTAAATGACAGTAACAACTCCTAGGTGGGATATTATGACTTAAGCATAGTACCATACTTGGGAGGATGTTACACCCATCATCTTCGTTTTCCCCTTGCCACTAATAATACCACAACAATGCCTCGCCCGCCATAGCTATCATTGCCACTGATAACCAATCTTCCTCATCTATTTCCCTCATCATAAATAACCACTCTGCTTTTTATAACCAAGCAAACATTTCATCCCTGTCAAATGGCGCAAGGTCCAGCTCCTTCCAAACATTTCGTTGTTGCAACCTTTGATGCTTGATGCCATTGTTGGTGCTGTCTTCCTCATCATGGTGCTCGCGCATGCTCCTTCACGATGTGATGTAGCAAAACTCTCATCGTGTGTTGATCTCTAATTGTGAACTCGATTATGCCAACCCGCCTCCCTCCGTTGTGGTGTTATACCTCGTCTGAGGAGCTCTACAATCTGCATGGAGATACAATCGTGCTCAGCCTTGACCTCCTCACAATCGACTCTAGCCTCGGCTAACCACTCCTTGAACTCACCTTGATCCTTTTACATGGAGTCTTGCAGAAATGATAGCACATGTTCCATAGCTTCAACCCTAGCTTCCATTTTCAATTTTACCATCAATGTGCTCAAGGGAACTTGGCCAATACGGCACAAGAACTCCTCCAAGAATCTCCAAGATACAATTGGGAACCTTAATTTGAGAGTGGGCTTTCTGACTCTCCCAATGACTTGCTATACAAGTTTCTCCTACCTTTAATAGCTATACAACAGCCTATTTATACTCCTATACTCACTAACAGCCTTTCCTGCTCCCTACACTTCCTCTTGCCTCAGTCCATTCTTTTTAACATGAACCCTCTTAATGAAAGGGCCTCTAACTCTATGACAATTGATGATGGATGAGTTTAAAGTCAATCTCATCAAAAGTTGTATGATAAAGTAAACAAAGGCTTGCACCTAAAAACTATTAAGATGAATTGAATGCATGCAATGGTATTTGATATGAAAACACGTATTATTAGAAAAATATATAATTCCACTTTTTGGTATAATATTACTTGGTCGAGGAAAAGAGCTTCAAGCTACATTCCTTGAAAACTTTCGCCTTCTATTTTTGGGTGCATGTTGTATTTTGTTTTTTCCCAAGCTTGACATTTTTCTTTACCTCGTGTCCAAGCAACACTTTCATATGTGAATGTGTTAATGGCAAAAAATTTGTTTAGACTAAAGGGTGATTATGCTTGATAGAGTGTCTTTGACTCAAATAAGGATCTATTCCTGCCTAGATTGTGGGTGGTCGGAGAGCTTGCTCAAAGCAGGGTTAATAAGGTCAACTTAAACTATCTAAGTAGGATAGTGAGAACATGTCCCGTCTCAAGTTTAGAGAGAAGTCTTTTAGAGCAACTCTAACGCTTCCCATTCTTCAATCCCAATTCCTATTGTGTCAAGGACGATTTTTGTTTGCCTATTGGCAATAAGTTGGTAGGACAGGAGAGAGAATGTCAAATCCTACTGCAAAAGGATGTTCCACGATTTGAAAGTGAGTATACTTTTATTTTTTTCTTTATTTGTTGAACACTTTTTAACCGTCGCAATTAACGGTAACATTTTAGATTATTATTTTATTCTTATTTTTACTCTATAAATATTAATATCTCCTAACTTCCTTTTTTACAACTCTTCCTAATCCTTTCCAATACTCTCTAAATTCTTTCCATGCAAATTTTATTCCTTCATTCTTCTACAAATAATGGATCCAAATCAAATTAATTTAAATTCATTTCTTAGTTACTTACAACCAATTTCCCTCAAAATTCAAATATCCAAAATTCACAAACTTCAAACTCTCAAATCCAAATCCAAATCCAAATTCTAATTTCCAAATTCCAAACTTCTTTTCAAATCATAATTTTCAAGTTGCTTCTAATCTTCAAATTCCTGCAAATTTTCAAGCTCCTTTTTTTCCGCAAACAATCAATATCCACAAATATTTCAATTTCCATTTCAAACCCAATTCAAGGGCTCAGGATAAGGATCAGCTGATGTTGGTGGATCATCTGACCCATCTCATCAAACGGCCATAAATTTGACTCTAAGTTTACGATATTCACAATTTTCCAACTTCGATAGGCTAGATGCTATTAACCTCAACGATCAGCAATTTGAAGATCATGCGCAAGAAAGTGGTCAATGGCGATGGGAAGAGGATGAGCTGCTAATAAGTGCATGGTTAAATGTGTCAATGGATGCTTTGGTGGGTGTAACACCTTCTATCATATAAGTCATGCTCAAATCATGGAATTATTATTAAGAGATTGTTACTATGCTAAAGGATCTTTAAAATACGGAAAAATATAATATATAGCCCTTTAACTGCATACTTTATTACTGAATAAGTGTTCATTAATTTCATCGTTTTTTATATTTATAGAATAAAATAATTACAATTTACGAAAAAAAATTTGTAGCTATTATTATACAAAGAAACTGTATCCGCACTGCTGTCACCCTCACTGAACTTTAGCCGGTCTCCATGGTCTCCCAGGCTGACTTATGCCTGAGTCTTGCACGATGAATATTCTAGGATTCTGCCTCATTCTTAAATTTTAGCGTTAACACTGGAATATTTACGAAAAAAAAAACATACAAGTAGGCAGTGAGAACCTAAAGTTCTCAGTAGGTAAACTCGAATTATCACTCATATAGTGTCATCATAAACATTTCAGCCATTTCGAATTCTTATGAAAATGTGAGCACATATACACAAGCAGTGGTTCAATTTTAAGTTGAAAACATCTTTCTCGAAGTGGGTTATATTTTAACACCCACTTGATATAGAAATAAGAATAGTATAATATACTTCAATAAGAATCATAATGACATTATGGCATGATGAGATAATTAGAGATCCACATGTAGATGCTGGTACTTGACCATTTGCAAATGCGCTTAACTTAATTCATCTCTTTCTTTAACTTGCAGCTTGATCTTGCTCCCTTGTATTTGGTCCCCTGGAGGTGAATGATCTTTCTCACCTCTGGATAATAACCTATTTTTCAGGACTGAGCTCGTTCCTATATAGGATTGTCAGGTTTACTTTGCTTGATGCTCCCACCGACTTATTCCCCTTAAATCTGTTCAGGAGTTGGCCCAAGTCTTAAACAGCACTGCTCTGGCCTCACGCTAGTTGGGTCTATGCCATGCCTCACGTAATAGCTTGGTACGTCTTTCTTGCAAGTTCTCATAATTTTTATCCTTCTTTGGACATGATCATGGTTGCATATACTATATACATTCATTCATATACTTCATATCATACTTAGATCATTTTTGTATATAGGAATCTTATAAGCATAACATATACATGTTTATAACATTCACATAATTCACATGTTTATGCCGAAATTTCGGCATCATAACGGATCAAGTCTGCTTCCTTGTGAATAGTGCTAGCTCTCATAAACAAATCAATCACAATAGTATAATCAATATGATATATCAATCCCTCAGTATCAATGTAAGTTTTGCAAATTTCAATCCAAGCCTTATATGTATACTAATACTTGTGAAACCATCAATTTGGTCATCCCTGCCAACTCTATTTAGTTTTTCTCGAATTTATAATTTATACTATAATTTATATTTAATTCATTTATATCTGAATTTTGGATATGTTGAAGTGTTAGTTGTCTAGTTTCTAACCTCTTTGGTCCCATTCAGTTTTGATATATATAACTCAAGTTATTGAAGATTTACCTAGGCTTGTCCTGTACGAGATAGATTTGAGTCCTGAAAAATAAAAATTAACTAAAAATAGAAAATTAGTTGAAACCATACGAAACCTATATGGTTTTAAAGCTAACTGAACCAATTTTCATTTACAATAAGTTCCATCCCTTTTGAATAAGCAGAACTCAAGTTATGAGCTCTTGAAGTTGGCTAACTTGAGCTGCCCTATTGTAGCCAGGCTAGAGCATGGGGCAACTTTCATGAATTACTAGAAATAACAGGGATTGAATTTGGCTCTAAAATTTTTATGACATGTTACCTTATGTCTTAACTTTCTAACAAAATTGGTTGCACTCAAATATGAAGGTGTGGAGGGTTAGTTATGTCCCTCGAATGCTAGTCTGCTCGGAATGAGGGACAAAATTCTAGGGTTAATTTCAAAAAATCATCTCTCTTCCAATACTAATCCAATGGTCTTAAAATTTATATGGTTTGAAAGCTTTAGATGTACACAAAAATAGTTTCATCAATTTTTCATGGCTGTAGGCAAAGACATACACTCTGCCGATAGAGTCGTCAAAGTGGGGCCACAACTGGCGAGCCAGTCCAACTCGACCCACCAAAATGGTGGGTTGAGCCAGCAAAATTTTAGTTCATATAAAAGTGGGTCAATTTGACCAACCCGTATAATCCACTGGTTAAGTGGGTTCGAGCTGAGTTAGAAGTGGGTTGGCCCTTTTTCTTTTACATTTTTAAAAAAAAAAGGGTTAGCACTAATAAGAAGTGATGGGTAACACTGACAAGTAATAACTACACTCTGTGAGATCTCATAAGGTGTATATATATATACATATACATATATACACCTTATGAGGTTGCTTAATTGTTATGTTTGACTAATCTTAACTACTACCTGATAGGATTATAGATTATTAATTATTACTACCTTGGTGAATCTTTGTTTATTGTATTGAATTATGTATGTTATTCCCTTTGTTTTGCATAATTTCTTTTAGTTTTTGTACAATCAAAGTTTTTAATATCAGTGTATATACAATTCGTTTTATTTTTTAATCTTTTTTTGGTATTTTTAATTAATTTTAAGAATTTTTTTGGTTTTTTTAATCTTTTTTATTTTTGGGTGTGCCAACCCGTTTAATCCACCAACTCTGGTGGGTTGAGCCGGATTGGTATTTTTATGACTCACCAAAAAAGTGAGCCAGCCCGTATAACTAGTCTCAACCCATGATCCATGCTAGGCCAACCCAGGTGAGCTGGGTTAACCCACTTTGACAACTCTATCTGCCGGTACAAACGCTGTAAGATTTTCTAGGTTTCAGCTTCTATTTTGCATCCCTTTTTTTTCTCACATAAGTTCTTACCCAAACTCAACATTTATACATTAATCTAACCCTAAGCATTCATATAAACACCATATATCATCAATCTAATGGAAAGAACAGAAATTTTACTCAGCCACAATAGCACCAATAATAGAGAAAATTGAAGAATCCTACCTCAATTCAGTGGAATAATTAGCAAAAATTGGGGTTCTTGAGGGAGGCGATTGATTGGACCTAGAGATTGAGGTAAAATAGAGTGAAATAAAGAAAGAAAAGAAGGAGGAGAGGAGGCTGGTCTAGGGCACAGAATGGAGGGATAAGGTAGGAAAAAAGAAGAAGTTAAAGAGTGAGGTAATTGGCATATCAACATGTGATTGGCTCTTGACTTGGTGACTAATATTGAGCCAACCCTCTTTCTCTTTTAAGGATGATTGTGGTGCCACTTATAAGAAGAATGTGGCTGAGTTTCCAGCCACAAATCTTAGGGTTTTTTATGTGAAATTCTATTGATTCGGTTTCGGTAGTTTAAATTACCAAATCTCTACCAATTTTCTTTGAATCGACAAAACAATCTTGAAGAATTTTATAAGGTTTTCTATGCTTCTATTCTAATTAGTTCTAATCTTAGCTTCTCTAATTAATACCCAATTAGCTCTAAGTAAATGCTAAATCGATTTCTAATAACTCTCACTTATGCAATAAAATCAAATAAATCGACTAATAACGTTAAAAATTTTCAGAGGTTACACAAATCATGACTAAATAGTTTTGTAAGGTTTTCTATAGGTCTATTCAAATTTTCTTAAGTCTAATCTCTCTAATTAACATCTAATTATTCATATGTATCTAATGAAATCAAATAAATTCGTTAACAGTGCGAATTAGCATACCATTTCTTTGGAATTGTTATCTTTTTAACTTTTCGTAAATCCACTAGTGTTTCTTGTCTATTTTTTGTAGCTAATGGCACGTTCATAATTTTGAGCAAATTCAGGAGCACCCTATGTTATTTCACATCTGAATACCTCCGTGGCTCAATCGGCTTAGATCTAAACTACTACGGTTCCGCCACGTGATTCTATTCCATTTAAAGCCCTATTCCGCTAACTCTCTAGATGCAGAGACATAAATGTCATTGTTTAAAAAGTTCTAGGGTCATTATAGAAATATCCATGTGGGGTCAAAGTGTAATTTCGTTCTAGGCAACCCTGCAAATAACAAAAGTTTATAGGGGTATCTTCATAATTTCTCAATTTTAACATATGGCAGGGCCATATTTTCAGTGGCAATGTTATGCTATCTTATAATTCTAAGTGTAAGGATCATCAAGGTATAGCACTGCCTGAAAAATTCTCATATTACCTAAAAGAAATAATTCAAAGTTTCTATTACATTCTATTTAAGAAAATTGGGATGTTATATTGGGTACCTACCAAAAAAGTAATGCATTTTGGAACAGAATCCATGCATATTACGAGGAAAGCAATCGCGGCTTGATCAAAAAAGGGGTAGGTGCGATGAAGAAGTGATGGCATAGGATCAACAGGGGGCTCAACAATTTGGTAGTTGCTACGATCAAGCATGTTGAAGAATAGGAAGTGGTTCAAACAATGATGATATAATAAAGTTGGCTTATGAACACTATTTTACCAGGTATGATAAGAAATGCATTTTTCAAAGACACTAGAATAAGCTTCAAAAAGAACAAAATTGGAGATCCAAATCAACTTAGAGTGGAGGTTCCAAGAGAATAAAGATAGGTGCTTGTAGAGCATACTCATCCTCATCAAATCTAGAAATGCCAGCAGGTGAGGGTGTTGGTATTGAGTCTTCAGTTCATCCATAAGGCACCAAAGCATCCAAAAGGAAAAGTAAGGGGAAATCAAAAGCATCTGTGGGTTTTGATGAAGACATTGATGCAATCAAATCCATTACAACGAGGAAACTATTTCTCCTGGAGGATTTTAAGAAAGTCAAGGAAATGGAGTTAGTAGACAAGGAAAAGGAAAGAGCATTCAAAGAAAAGTTGATGATAATCAAGGAAAAAGATCTAAAGGAGAAGGAAAAGGAGAGGAAATGAAGGCAAAGGAGCTAGACGTGAAGGAACGGAAACAAATATGCAAATACTTTATGCAGACACCTCTATGTTGAGTGAAACACAACGATCCTTTCATGCTAGGCTTGTAGAGAAAATTATGCAAAGTATTTTTAATTTAACTGTCAATTGAATTAGTGGAGTATATCTAGCAAATCGCCAATGTCTATTAAGTAATACTTTTAACTATGAAATGTTTCAATTATGTATTGTTGTTTTCTATTAAGTAATAGTTTTAGTTATGCCATGTTTCAATTATACATTGTTTTAGAATCATGCAAAATTATTTAGATTTTAACTTCTCATAAATAAATAAACAAAAAACTAGTCGTTAAAAAACTTAGCTATTGCAAAATCAGCCATTTAGTCAAACTAATTGTTGTGGAAAAAAATGTATAAATATGGAGCATCATTTATTCATATTTGCTCTCAAAACACTTTTTCATTCACAACCCCTACTAAAATATCCATTACTACAAATGCCTGAAACCTTTAATGAAACCAATAACAAGCCTTTTGATGACTTGATTGATGATGTTTTGTTCGGTGATTTAGACCAACCAACCCAATAACATGTCTTTAGATGAATGGATTGAGCATTTTATGTTCGATGATTCAGATGAGCACCAACTTCAATTTATTCTCGAAAAGTATGGGTAAAACTCTTCCTTTAGATCTCATAGGACCTTAGATAGGGACCAAGAAGTAAGATATAAATGTCTTTTTAGTGACTACTTTGCACGTAATCCGGTGTAACCTCTTGAGACATTCCAGTGAAGGTTCCAAATAGAAGGCATGTCTTTCTTCGCATAGTGGAAAGCCTCCCAAATGTTGATCCATATTTCTAGCAACGGGTCGATGCTACAGGCAAGAAAGGCATATCCCCGCTACAAAAATACATGACTACCATGCCTATGCTGGCACACAAAATATCAGCTAATGTCGTTGATGATTTTGTGCTGATAGGTGAAAGCATGGCAATTAATTGCTTAGAGAAGTTGGTCGAAGAATTGATATTGGTATTTAAGACTAAATACTTATGAAAATCAAACTCAAATGATGTACAATGCTTGCTACAAAATGGTAGAGGACCACGGCTTCCTAGGAATGATGGGCAGCAATGATTGCATGCATTGGCAGTGGAAAAATTGCCTGAAAGCATGGAAGGATATGAAGGGTATGTATATGAGTCGTTATTGTGGGGTTCCAATTATAGTACTTGAAATTGTGGCTTTGTTTGACCTTTGGATATGGATTACATTTTTTGGAGTTGTTGATTCGAACAACGACATCAATGTGTTAGACCGTTCATCGATGTTTGATGAAATTCTGGAGGATCAAGCTCCAAAAGTAAATTATACTATAAATGGTACCAATTATAATATAAGATACTATTTAACAAATGGTATATATATCCTGAATGGGCAACATTCATCAAAACAATCCCCCGACCGCAGGGAGATGAGCGAAAGTTATTTGCAAAATATCAAGAAGGACAATGAAAGTAAGGGGAACGAGCATTTAGAGTGCTGCAAGCTCCATTTGCTATTATATGTGGCCCTGCAGGATTCTGGGAGGAAGAGAAGTTTGCGAAGATAAATGAAAACATGCATTATATTGCATAATATTATTGTTGAGGATGAGAGAGACATATATGTAAGAAACTTTGCTCAATTTCCCTTTTACGATGATGTGGAGAATTGCATATCACAACTAGAGCTGGGTGAGGAAACTTTTGCTCCGTATGAGAGTTATATCCACAATTAATATCCAACTCTGTGATAGATAAAAACATCGACAACTACGAGTAGATTTAGTGCAACAAATCTAGCAATTCCACAATGCTTGTTAAATAAAACTACTAGTTATATAATGTTTCAATTATGTAATACATTTAAAATTATGTAACATTTTTATTAATCATGCAATATTTTCTAAGCATATTGCAGACTTGTTTTAGCTGAAAAAAATAGTTCAAATTTTTTAGATTTTAACTTTAAAAAATAAATGTATGACATTTGTATCCATAATTTATTTTATTGAAAATGAATTTGGAATATAAATTATTCCAAAATATTAAATTTTATATTTTTATTCAATTCGAAAATAAAATTGCATAACACAAATGTTTATAACAAAATATTTCATAAAATATGTTGATTTTATTTTTAATGGTTGAAAATTATGTGGGGTGAAAGTTGGGATCAAAGTTGGTCTCTTTTATTAGAGACATGAGTCTCATTCTTTGGACATTTTACTTTTTATAACACAATGATTGTGTGACATTAATGTGGCAAGTAGTGGGGTCAAAAGTGGGATTTAGATGGAGGCCAACATTGGATATGCTCTTAGAGCAGCTCCAACGCTTCCCATTCTTCAGTCCTAGTTCTTATTGTGTCAGGAACAATTTTTGTTTTCCCATTAGAGATAAGTTAGTAGGACAAGAAAGAGAATGTCAAATCCCACTGTAGAGGGACGACCCATGATTTGAAAGCGGTTGTACTTTTATTTTTTTTCTTTATTTTTTGAGCACTTTTTTAACGTTGCAATTAATGGTAACATTTTAAATTAATATTTTATTCTTATTACTCTATACATATCAATATCTTCCAATTTCTTTTTTTCACAACTCTTCCTAATTCTTTCCAACACTCTCTAAATTCTTTCCATGCAAATTCTATTCATTTGTTTTTCCACAAATAATTGATCCAAATCAAATTAATTTAAATTCATTTCTCAGTTGCTACAAAATTCTAACTTCCTTCAAAATCCAAATATCCAAAATTCATAATCTTCAAACTCTCAAAATCCAAATCCAAATCCTAATTTCCAAATTCCAAACTCCTTTTTAAATCCTAATTTTCAAGTTCCTTCTAATCTTCAAATTCTGGCAACTCTTCTAGCTTTTTTCTTCCCAAAACAATCAAAATCCACAAACATTTTAATTTCCAATTTCTTTCCCATTTCAAACCCAATTCAGGGATTCGGGATCGGGATTAGCCAACGTTAGTAGATCGTCTGACCCATCTCATTAAACGCCCATAAATTCGACTCCGAGTTCTCGATATTCACAATTTCCTAACCATGACGAGCTAGATGCTATCAACCTCAACAATGAGTAATTTGAAAATCGTGTGCAAGGGTGCTCAGTGGCGATGGGAAAAGGATGAGCAACTAATAAGTGGTTGGTTGAATGTGTCAATGGATCCTTTGGTGGGTATCAACAAAAAATGTGATGCATTTTGGATTCGGATCCATGCATATTATGAAAAAAGCAATCGTGGCTTGATCAAAAGAGAGGTAAGTGCAATGAAGAAGTGATGGCATAGGATCAACACGGGGACTCAACAATTTGGTGGTTGCTACAATCAACAATATCAAAGAATAAGGAGGGTTTCGAACAGTGACAATATAAAAGAGTTGGCTCATGAACTGTATTTTACCAGGTATAAAAAGAAATGTACTTTTCAAAGGCACTAGAATGAGCTTCGGAAGGAACAAAAATTGAGAACCTAATCAACTCAGAGTGGAGGTTCTAAGAGAACAAAGATAGGTGCTTGTGGAGCTTACTCATCCTCATCAAATCCAAAAACATTAATGGGTGAGGATGTTGGTACGAAATCTCCAGCTCGTCCATAAGGCACCAAAGCATCCAAAAGGAAGGGTAAAAAGAGATCAAAAGCATCCATGGGTTTTGATGAAGACATTAATGCACTCAAAACCATTATAGCAAGGAAACTATGTCTCGTGGAGGATTTTAAGAAAGTCAAGGAAATGGAGTTAATGGACAAGGAAAAGGATAGGGCGTTCAAAGAAAGGTTGATGATGATCAAGGAAAAAGGGCTAAAGGAGAAAGAAAAGGAAAGGACAATCAAGGTAAAGGAGCTAGAGGTGAAGGAAAGGGAAACAAACAGGCAAACACGTTATGCAAACACCTCTACGATGAGTGAAACACAACGATCCTTTCATGCTAGCCTTGTGGAGAAAATTATGGCAAAGTATTTTTAATTTAAGTGTCGATTGTATTAGTAGAGTATATCTAGCAAATCGCTAATATCTATTAAGTAATGTTTTTAATTATAAAATGTTTCAATTATCTAATGTTGATGTTTATTAATTAATATTTTTTGTTATGCAATGCTTTAGAATTACACAAGGTTATTAAGATTTTAACTTCTCAAAAATAAATAATTGAAAAACTAGCTGTTAAAAAATTAGTCGTATAAAACTAGCCGTTAAAGAACTAACTGTTGCAAAACTAGCTGTTACAAAATTAGCCTTTTAGCCAAACTATTCATTGTGGAAAAAGGCTTCTAAATATGGAGCATTACTATTTCATATTTGCTCTCAAAACACTTTTTCACTCACGACCACCACTAGAATATCCATTGCCACAAATGGTTGGAACCTGTAATCAACCTGATAACAAGTCTTTTGATGACTTGATTGATGATGTTTTGATTGGTGATTTAGACCAACTCAATAACATGTCTTTGGATGAATGGATTGAGGATTTTATGTTCAATGATTCAGATGAGCGCCAACTTCAACTTATTCTCGAAAAGTATGGACAAAACTCTTCCTCTAAATCTCGTAGGACCTTAGATAGGGATTGGGATGTAGGACACAAACATCTTTTCAATGACTACTTTGCACCTAATCCGATTTACCCTCCTGAGACATTCTGGTGAAGGTTCCGAATGGGAAGGTATGTCTTCCTTTGCATAGTGGAAGCCCTCTGAAATGTTGATCCGTATTTTCAACAGAGGGTTGATGCTACAGGCAAGAAAGGCTTATCCCTATGACAAAAATGTACGGCTGCCATGCATATGTTGGCATACGCAATATCAGCTAATAATGTTGATGATTATGTGTAGATAGGTGAAAGCACGGCAACTGAGTGCTTAGAGAAGTTTGTTGAAGATGTGATATTGATATTCGAGAGACTGAACACTTGTGAAAATCAAACTTAAAAGATGTACAATGCTTGCTACATATGGCAAAGGATCGCGACTTCCCAAGAATGATGGGCGGCATCAATTGCATACATTGGCAGTGGAAAAATTGCCCGAAAGAATGGAAGGGTATGTACATGAGTGGTTATAGTGGGGTTCCTACTATAGTACTTGAAATTGTGGCTTCATTTAACCTTCGAATATGGCATGCATTTTTTGGAATCGCTAGTTTGAACAACGACATGAATGTGTTAGACCGTTCACCAATGTTTGATGAAGTTTTTGATGGTCGAGCTCCAGAGGTAAACTATACTCTGAATGGTACCGGTTATAATATGGGATAATATTTAATAGATGGTACATATCCTAAATAGGCAACATTCGTCAAAATAATCTCTCCACCACAAGGAGATAAGCGAAAGTTGTTTGCAAAATAGCAAGAAGGACAACGAAAGGACATGGAGCAAACATTTGGAGTGCTGCAAGCTCAATTTACAATTATACATGGCCTTCCACAATTCTAGGAGAAACAAAAGCTTGCAAAGATAATGAGAGGATGTATTAATTATATTGCATAATATTATTATTAATGATGAGAGAAACACATATGCAGGAAACTTTGCTCAGCTTCCCTCTTATGATGATGTGAAGAATGGCATATTACAACCAGAGCTGGGTGAGAAAACTTTTGTTTCGTATGAGAGATATATCCAAAATAAGATTCAACTTCATGATAGACAAAAACATCGATAATTATAAGCAGATTTGGTGGAACATATTTGACAATTTCACAATGCCCATTAAATAAAATTGTGAGTTATATAATATTTCAATTATGCAATGTTGCAGCCCATGTTTCAATTATGTAATATTTCTATTATGTAATGCTTTTAAATATGCAATGTTGTTATTAATCATGCAATATTTTCTAAGTATATTGAAGACTTGTTTTAGTCAAAAAAAATTTAAATTTTCTAGATTTTAACTTTTAAAAAATAAATGTATGATATTTTTATCCATAATTTAATTTACTAAAAATTAATTTGAAATAAAAATTATTCCAAAAAATTAAATCTTATATTTTTATCCAAATCGAAAATAAAAGTGTATAATACAAATATTTATAACAAAATATTTCATAAAATATGTTGATTTTATTTTTTAAGGTTGACAATTATATGGGGCCAAAATTGGGACCAAAGTTGATCCTTTCTATTGGAGACATAAGTCCCATTCTTAGAACACTTTTGCTTTTTATGATGCATTGATTATGCAGCATTGATGTGGCAAGTAGTGGGGTCAAAATGGGATTTAGATGGAGGCAAACATTGGAGATGCTCTTATAAGCCACCATTCACGGTCGACGCATTAATTCTTGGCGGCTAAATGCTCCGAGCGGAAGGGCAGCACCATTATGGTCATTATGATGTTATGTTAAAGCAACTACTAATGATTGTTGTGCCATTAATGCGATTGTTTGGATAGAATAATATTATTCGTATACCAAAATGAAAACATAATACATTTAGTAATGGTGAGTGGAATCAAAATTTGTCTTTTTCTTTCTACTATATGTATAAAATGTCTACTTTTTTCTCAAGTTTTTTTTTTGGAGACCCGGGGGATTTTGGGGGAAGGAGAATTTTCAAACCCTTGAGAGTTGTTACTTTTTTGAGGGAATTCTTTGGGAAGAGGAATTTAGTGCAGTCTCGATGTGGCATCAACTATTACCAACTTATCTCTTGCGTCAACTGCTTTTTATGTTCAAATAACATTTTTTGCTTGGATATTAATGAGCCACTGAATTATGCGGATATTGAAGAGAATGATCCAACCCCTATTGGCCCATGTACTGGGCCAGTCCAAGTTCTAACAAGGATCAAAGGATGGGATCATGACTCAACGTAATTTTGACTTGGATGATACTTGGACGAATTTCAGGCTAAAGGAGATAGGATTTTGACTCAAAATGACACTTGGGGAGGACTTACAAAGGCTTTCACTCAAAACGACACTTGCTCAGGATGTGCTTTGCTTTCAAGATACATGGGAAGGAGAGGTTTCACCAGGTTTCAAATTCAAATATAAAGGTGGCTAATGGTTAACAAGGAAAGCTCATTTGGATAAATTAACAGGTGTCAAGCTTCTAAGTAAATAGGGGCAAGTGTCCAAGTTTTAGTTTTTAGGCAGTTACTTAGAACTCTGTAAATAAGAGGAGGGAGTCAAAGACAGAGGTTGGTTGATAAACACCTGCACACATTATCGAAAGTCCATAGTCACTTTGACCAAAAAAATGGACAACAAGAGATTAGTATGTCCACTAGTACTTGAGATTCTTAAAGGAAGTGGCTCATCAGTTTTTCAATTGCTGTTCCTAAGAAAGTCCTTGGTTTGGTCCCTTTCTTCTTCCTTTGGCTCATTAAGATCCTTGAAACATCAAGATTTCATCAGAGGATGGAGAAACATGAAAGGTGGTTTTCTCCTAATATCCTCAGCCGACATGAAAAAGGTGAATAAAGAAATCCATTGGCGGAGGATTTCCAATACTTTGTTCGGAGACTAGGCTGTTAAAATTTCAATAACTGGTAATGGTATAGTTCATATTTATTTCTGTATGATCAATACTATTATGTCATAATCTTTACGTGCGTGCTTATGAATTTTACAAGTCAAAAGAAATGCTTCTTCTCATCTGTTTCGTGTCCTGGACCAAACATCCCAAGAATGCTAGCATTCAACCAAATTAAATAATAGCATATTAATATGAATACATGCGACTCATTCAAAATTTCAAATGATTAATATGTTTATCTTCTATTTATTTATATTAACTAGCACTTTCCTTGACTAAGCAAATACATGGATTTGTACTTAATTAATCGCGCATGCACATGCCAACCTCCTCAACACGTTATCTACTTGCTTTCATGCGGTTCAGTGACCACTTTTATCAACACTGCCGTCATCATTTTGGATAAGCAACACAAGGCACAAACCAATCAAAATTAAATCAACAACTGATTTCAAATCCCCTTTCTGCTTCAATTATTGACTTATAGTACAGAATCTGCCAACTGTATATCTTTGATCAAAATAAATTAATCATTGTCATAATGTACACGAAGGAAGTTGGTGGCTTAGCCATATTCGGCTGCAAATACCACCAAAGCATGATCTAAGCATCTGGTTTGAACTTTGAACTTTATCATAAATAAGGAAGGTAATTCCAGATTTTCAAACTTGAATTAAGAGCCAATAACCTTGTCCTTTTTGAACAAAATGTATAAACAATGTCCATGTGAGCCATCAGATTTGATATCACTGAAAATCCATTAATGTGATGTTATATATTTTTCTACAAAGAATCTTCAGGGTTATGATATTGGTGACGCTTATCGCCATGCCTAAACATTCCATTTTCATTTTTCCATTAATTGATATTATCCGCCATGATCAAACAATTGGTTTACAAATATAGTGGGGTTGATGGTGTTGTTCTGTTTCACTTGGTACTTCCCGGAATCTGCTGCATAAGGATTAGGCATTTCAAGCAGCTGAGGTTTTACAAAGGGGTCCATTCCAACATTGGCAGTGTTTAGTTGAAAATCAAAGGTTGAGTTATATGATCCATCAGATAATATCTGTGATATTGGGCCCAAGTAGTCCATATCCAAAAGATGAGTAAGGGAACAAGTCCTTGGGAATTTCATCATTTCTTGTTCACTCCCTTCATTTGCTGCTGTCAAATTGATTTGGGCTGTGGGGTATTCGTCTTTAGGCTCCAACATTGATTTGCCCATGCTCTTCTTCTTATAGATCCTGCACAAGACCCAGTCATCTAGCTGATGACACATCCAAGCACAAGAGTAAGGTCAATTAAAGCAAGATATTAAATAGCAAACTATATAGCACTATAATTCCATTTAGTATGTTCAAGAGTGAGGCAAATTAGGCTTAAAATGCTTACTCTCATGGACCCAATTTGCTTGATGGGTTGCCTTCTTGATCCAACCAATCTATACTCATGCATAATCCAATCTGTCTTCATGCCCTTTGGCGGCCTACCCTTGTAAAAGACCAAAGCTTTCTTCACCCCAACATGCTTAGACCCACTATAGATTGCCTTGTCTGTGCCAGTAGCCTTCCAATACCCTGACACTGTTGCTCTATTAGGCCTCACCCCATTTGGATATTTCCTCTCTCTTGGGCTAAAGAAGTACCATTCATTTTCTCCAAAGCTTGTTTTATCTGCATCAATTCCATGAGAAGATAACATTTAATAATGATTGAAGCATGCAAAGGGACATTATGAGCTACAATACATCCAAATTTATACACAATGAAAGATATACCAGGTAATTCCCATGGATCAAACTTATAGATATCAACTTCTGGGATGATAGATGCAGGGCATGGCTTTGATGTGGCTTGGTTACAAAGGTAGTAAATGATTAGTTCCTCATCAGTTGGGTGAAACCTGAAGCCAGGTGGGAGTTCAGAGCTTGTTCTACCATCCATTTTGGGTGAAGGACAGTTTAATTAAATGGGAACTTATGGAACAAACTTTTCTTGTGGCTTATTTGGCTAGTGGGGACAACAAGAGAATAAGGGAAAGGATTGTGATGAAATTTTTTGAAGATAGGCTTCAAGGGAAATCAAGGTGTTTGAAATGTTTGCAATGAGGTCGATGCCCCTTTTATCTTTGAGGTTTCTTGTCGTTTATGTGGAGCTGCATGGCTTTGATTGGCTCCTAGGATGACTTTTCTATTACCTCAGTATGTGCGTCACCTAGCCAACTATGCTCCAATGAGGGCCCAAGCCTCCCTTCACCTATCTGTTACTGACTTTTTTTTTTTTTCTAATATTCTTGAACTATCTTTTCCACGACTTTATCCACATTGGATTGCATTCAATTCTCCATAGGAATATTATTGGCATACTGCATATCTATATTTAATATAAAAAAATTATTTGAACACATTATGTAGATACATAATATATGAATATGAGTGAGGATGAACTTTAAAGTACACATATATTGAAGTGAAAAAGTTCATATATAATCATGTGGGAGAGATTTATTTTGTGTTGAAAAATTATGTACAAATAATATAACTCATATAATATATAGGAGTATTTAATATAGGACAAATGATTTATTACAAGAATAAAAAAAATGATTTTAACAGTTAAATCTTATAAAATAATGATTAAAAATAGAAAATAAAGTTATGTGATTTCATAAGTGATTGAATTAATTTTAAATAACTTTCTATTTTGATCATTTAACTATAATATAATGGTAAAAAAATTTCATCTTTAAAATGATCATTTCTCTCGGAGGATATATCTCTATTTCATGCACTCAGCACCGAAGCTTTTGATATCTTGGATCCATTAATATATCATTATTTGGTACATATGCAATAATCATGAACCTTTTCTTTTTAATTAAAAAGTATTCCATTCGATTATTTGTTTCTGTGTCTAACTTAGAAGCATGTAACTAGAAGTGCTTTTTGTTTAAGTGTTTCCTTTTTCTTGCATTAAGAATTGGTTAGTGCATATGAGAAAGCAAATGATGGCCATTTCTATCTACAATTTATAAATGAATTTAGCAAATCAGCGATGACGACACTTCTTTGCAAAAGATGCTTGGGAGTTGGGACATGTGCCTTCTACGTGTTCGCCACACTACATGTAAAGAGAATCACCAATAATTTGGATCACTCAACAGTCAACACCTTCGGTTCTCTAGGCTGGTTTGGCTTTAAAGAATGAGGGAAAAAGTAATGCCATTTTTTTTTTTGGAGCTTTCTTCGTAAACCATACTACTAAAATATCTCCAACGTAGAAACAAAAAAACAAAAAAGAGAATTGCAAGTTTTCTTAATTTAGCTTAGAGTTTTATTGATTTATTTTGTCAAGATCATATATATCCTCTTATCGGAAACTATCTTGTTTGAGTTGGACAAAATTGTTTGGATGATAAATTTTTTTTTAAAATTTTAATATAACTATATATCTAAAATTAGAATCCAAAACTTCTGATTAAGATAACACAGCCTTCATCGGGGGAGCTATGTGCTCATGGATAGTATAGAACTTTATTGAAGTGAAGTGCTAATCCCTACGAATTTTTAGGAAACCTTTTAAGAACGAAGTTGGCATGCATGCTATTTGTCCGATGACTGATTTTATTTTTTATTTGCAACTTTTTTTATGGGATTTTATTTGCAACATTTTGATAGTTAGGAAAAGAAAAATATTATATAACCAGAAACTTTGCCGTCAAAATAATGTGGTATAACTATTAATTTTTTTTAGATAATATAATTATTAACTTTTGGATGACTAAATAAATTATATTACTTTATTTCACCTCATAATTATAATAATTTATATCAAATATTATATTTTTCTAATGGTGTAGCATTACTCTTAAGAAAATAAAAGAGAAATGAGCGATATGTCATAAGCCACGTCCGTAGTGGCTATAATTCGTACAACAGTCGGGACATATATCAGCGCTCATTAATAAAGCTTCTATAGGTTACGTGTTTGGTTGATTTTATTAATTCCCATCTTGGTTTCTTAGAATTTTGCTTTTAGGGTTTAGACCAAACTATGTTTGAATGGACAATAATGATTGAAGAGAAAAGTCAAAATTTTACATTTTGATTTATAATTTTTCAAAAAACAATAGTTGGCTGAATGAAACAAAACTGCTTCCATGATATTTTTGATGAAAACTGCTTCCATGGTATATGGAAATGTTGCGGTGATGCTGCTCTTTGAATTCAAAAATAAATGACAAATTTTTCGTATACAGGTAACATGTTACCTTCTTTTTTTTCTTTTTTTATTTTTTTTCTTTTTGGACGTGCGTATACATGTTTCAACTGTAGCTAACCCCGAAATTCCTCATGAAGTTGTCAGCAAAGGTAGCTATCAGTGCCACTTAACAAAATGACGCGTGTCCTTTCTATAACAGGTAGGTTAGGACTTGTGGAACTAAAAGGATAAGCACTAACTTATAAAAAGGAACAAAATAACCAAGGCCAAAATAACATGGTGCTTGTGTTGTGGCTGTTGCCTGGACAAGTCATCACCTGCACCTAATTGGAGACCGTATCTTATTATCTTCACTTCCATAAAGGGGGAAATATTTAAAGAAGGTATATTCTCTTTTCTGTTCTTGAAGAGTTACACAAGATAATATAATAACGTTTGGTACGATGTATATCGACTTACAGTTATGTGTAATAATATTTAACTGCTTAGATATATTTTAAACATTATGAAATTAGTAATAACTAGTTATTAAAATTGTAAAGTTTGAATTTATTATCATTATAAAGATGATTTTTATTTTAATGTCGAATTTTTTAAAATTATTATTAATTACACATTTAATTAAAATTCATAAAAAAATAAAACAATATAAAGTTACACTCGAATATTTATTCAAAACTTTTTAAAAATGATAAAAAAAACATTTTTTATTAATTATTCTATTAAGATATACAAATATGAATGTAATTATCTAAATATTTTCATTTAATAATACATGATTTTTAAAATAATTATTTTAAAAAAATAAATTTAATGATATGATAATATATCATTAAATTAAAAAAAATGCCGGTATCAAAATAGAATCTTATGTTAAACGCTCTTTACTTATTTTCATCTTAATTAAATAAAAAATTAAAGTAAATTGACACTTACATAACAATTAACAGTTTATTATTTTTAGTATGAATGTGCTTCTAGCCTTACTTTATCCTATATTATCTTTGGAAATATAACAAACCTAGCACGTGCTAATGCTGATGAGCTTTCACCTAATTTGGAATCTAATCCAGAAATCTATGTTATTTTATTTGTAAAAGAAAAACTTTAATTATTTTCACTTAAATGATGCCCTTCGCGATTCAAGGTATACTGCATCTTGTGATGGTATAGTATCAAATGGTAGGTATTTGTGAAGTATATTAATATATCAATTATATAGGATATATTATAATAATATATTAATTTTTAAAAAAATTAAAAATATAATTAAATATATTTAACAAATTAATTATTATATATTAATTATATAAAATTATATTAATAATATAAAATAATTTTATATTATTAATATAATTAAAAAAATTTATGAAATATATTTAAATTGTGTAAAATTATATTAATAATATAAAATAATTTTATATTATTAATATAATTAAAAAATTTTATCAAATATATTTAATTAATATATGATAATTAATTTTTAAAATATATTTAATTATATTTTAAAAATTTTTTTAAAATTAAATAATATTATAATATATTATAAATAATTAATATATTAATATATCTTACAATCTTACTACCAAATTGTAAAGTGCTCCATTCACCTTGACCGGCAAAAAGCATTGTAGATGGCACCGAAAGTGTATATTTCTCGAGGAGCGGTACTACAAGAAGTGCTGTTCGAAAATTATATTCGTCAAATACAATTGGCATACGTGACAATTTTTGAGTGGTTGGACAAAAATTGTGAGTGGCTACAAAATTTGAGTATTCCTATCATATTTTGTTACATAATACAGCCGACCAATTTTTGGTAATTTTTCTGGCGGAGAAGTTTTTTTTTCTTGAGTAACTGATATTAAAAGTAGTTTCACACTCATTTAATTATTTCAATGTTTTTCATAATGTTTAACTCAATTTTTATTTGAATGAAACATAAACTCAAAAGAGATTAATTTATATATATTAATAATATAAAAAAATTTATACTATTAATCAATAAAAATATAAAAAAATATCAAATTATAATAAATTTTTATTATAATAAGTGATTATTTAATATGATTTGATATTTTTTTATATTTTTATTAATTAATAGTATAAATTTTTTTTAAATTGTTAGTATATACAAGCTAAACTCAAAATTTTAATTACTTTTCAATAAAATAAAATGTTTCCAACCTTCTTATTACAAAAGCCTACTGACAGTGCAAATAAAACGAAATACCATAATTTTTGCGTGTTAATAATGTCTTTATCTTGGATTTGACTGTAAAAAGAATCTAACGAAACTACCAAAGATGTGACTCTCCTAAAATTTAAATTTATAGAAAGTTGTATTATAAATTGCATATAATAGTAACCCTTGAGTATAGTCGAATGGATTTAAGATAATTATACCAACAAAAATGGATTTAAGAGTAATAATTAAAAACAGAAAATATTTTTTAAGTCACACTATTCACCGGGCACCGGTTTGACAATGACATTCGTCCTGAAAGAATATCCTGTGAATCTCCACCGTTGATTGGACCTTTCGAGTTCCTAATTTCAGCTGCCGTAGCATCCGCAAGAGTTGCTAGGATTTCATCAACCTTCTCGACTCGTGTCCTTGAAGATTTCGAAGAATATTCCTCCCTTTTCGTGTCTAAGAATAGAAAATGATGCCTGTGAAATCAAACTCCTCAAATTCTTATCCAAGTCATTGAAGGCTAGTTTGGTTAATACTCTATTACTTTTAGAATGGTGGGAGTAAGTCTACCTAAAATGTGAGAAACGTAGGGCCATGAACGGTGATTAAATACTAGGAAAAATTAGAGTGAATTTTCTTAAAATTTAGCATAATTGTATGAGATTAACTTTGAAATAATATTAGTGTAAAAAATTTTATATTATCATCCAATTATATATTACTACATGTGTAATTTTTGAAATAATAATTATAAAAATTAAATACTTTTAATAATATGACAATATATGATCAAATAATTATGTAAAAATTTTTGACACTAACAATGCATCAAAATTAAATTTTAATTATATATATATTTTATCAGAGTGCTTTATATTCATCAGACAATCATGTTTATTCATATGTCTAGTTTTGGAGATAATTAATGTAAGACTCAAACACTTTTAATAATGTATAACAAAATATAATTAAGTGTTTATGTAAAAAAAAACTTTACATTGATCATGCATTAAAATTAAGATCTTCTAATGTGATTTTGAGGAAGATTTGCCAACTAGCAAAGGACATTATGTCGGCATTTGGTAAAGAGGCAGAGGATTGATGTTTAAGTCTCCCTGCTAGGTTCACTATCGTATAAAAGTTGAGAGAAAAATTTACAATTTTGACAAAGAAGTCAAACACTAATTTGGTGTCTAATGAATTGAATTGGGTCACAAATTCAAAACAAGGATGGTGTTACTGGAATCTAAGTAGTGTGCACTAATTAGACCGTAACTTGAGTTTTGTAGACATTGGATTGAGGTGAAATTGGTGCCATTTGAAAGCAAAGACATAAAACTTGAGTTGTAGAGCACATATTGAAAAGTTTATCTCTTTTTATTGTAGCTCTATTTGTTTGGGATTGCCAAATACTATTTATGTTTTATTAATGTCTTTCCTTTTATTACAAAATTTGGATTGTACATCTTAATCTAATATTTTATTGTGCCATATTTTTTTTCGATACATAGATAAGGAAAGGCTCAAACACTCAATCGAGTGGAGCAACGTAAAACACAGCTAGCAATAGAATGGAGTATAAGCCATGAAATAAAACATAACCACCCTCGAACTAGGTCCCCATAATATGTATACCACCTACTATTCTATAACAACATGCGTGCCAAGTTGCAGAAAATCGGGAACTATCACACCAGCATCATCATACTA
This sequence comes from Pterocarpus santalinus, assembly GCA_031439595.1. NCBI lineage: Eukaryota > Viridiplantae > Streptophyta > Magnoliopsida > Fabales > Fabaceae > Pterocarpus > Pterocarpus santalinus. The sequence goes on from CM062531.1 coordinate 20,280,564, forward strand.
ACGGCCAAGCCGAAAGAAACCACAATCCATTAATGCAGATACCATATTATGCCCCATTATGCTAGTCTTCATTCCAGGATTTCCATATGTGCCATAATTCCAACATAAAAGAATGCCAACAACTGCTTTTATTCTTGAAAATAATCTTGTTCCGTGGCTCCAAATAGCCCAAACGACTACATAACAATTGGAGACCCACCCTTTCTTATTTTTTGTGTGTCTTACTGCAAACCAAGCATCAAAATTGACATATGGATCATCGGACCCATTTGATTCCCCACTAATCACAGCAAGAGAACCAAACTTTCCATACAAAATAGCAAGTGAAAAACAAATGTGATAAATCTTCAACCTCCTTTTTGCATAGGTTGCATGTAGTGTCACCTTCTCTTAGAACATTTAATATCTGCAGTCTCACCTTTGTGTTTAATTTGCCAATGATGACGAACCATAGTAGTAGTTCACACTTAAGAGGAGCCACACCATGCCAGACCTTATATGCATGATCAAATATGAGATTATTCTCTCCATTAGTATGGATAATGCTTTCAATGAAGGATTGAATAGAAAACTGACCAGACCTGTTATGAGCCCACCAAATTCGATCAGGTTGGTTTTTAGATAGCAACACTTGATCAAGAGATTGCTATAATTAAGCCAGCAAATGAAGTTCCCACTAAAAGAGATTTCTACGCCACACCAAGTTCTATTGCCAAACTCCACCATCCTAGACACCACATTCTACTATAGGTGCTTCCTTTTGCAATGAGATTGAGAAAAGCTGAAGAAATCTAACTTTGAGTGTTATCCCACCCAACCACGAGTCTTCCCAGAAATGAATTCTACTTCCATCCCTAGGTTGGTAGCTAATTCCTTGCACCACTTGTTGATCTATGTCCCTATTCATCCTTCTAATGCCACAGATATCACCCCATAAACCCCTACCTTTTCTTATGTTGCTCAGCCACAGGTCTAGATTCATCTAACTCATAACATGAGCAGATTACCTTCTTCCATAAAGATGAATTCTCACTTGCAAACCGCCACCACCACTTGAAATGTAAACCAACATTTTTAAGGATCATATCTCCAACACCAAGACCTCCAAGCTTCTTCGACTTTTGGATGGTGTCCCAACTAACTAGCACCATTACCCACCCGTTTTCCTTCATCCCCTAGAAAAATCTGCTTTGAATTGAGATAATTTTCTTCATAACAGACTTTGGCATTCGGAATAGACCAAGAAAATAAAGAGGAATGTTGTTTAATACTAATTTTATCAGTGTTAACATCTCGCCCTTGACAGTAACTTGGCTTTCCACCCTGACAGCTTCTTCCTAACTTTGTCAACAATCGAGTTCCATGTTTCCACTCTCCTCGGGTTTGGCCCAAGAGAAATGCCCAAGTATTGGATTGGAAGAGAAGTGATCTTGCAACCCAAGATAGAGTATATCTCCTGCATAGTTGGATCAGCTAACTTATTGTGCCATATAGCTTTTTCTTTTAAATGTTGATGCCTTCTTCATTCAACATTGCTACCACTCTTACATCCAAAGGTAAACAAAATCAAAGTGCATAAACTGTTTATGTCATCTAAAATATTACAAGCATGCAAAGTTAGTTGTCTTCTTCTATCTTTAAGTGAAAATGTGTGTCTTTTTTATGTCTTTTTCGGAGACCGATTTTTTGTACATATCAATTTTCAAACAATGTGATTTGATTCTTTATTTTTTTAATATATTTGTTGCGACCCAAATTGGGGTTATAACCAATGCATAGGATGAACTAGCCATATAACAAGTCTAACTGAAATTCTTACATCTCATAATGTTTTACTTTGGTTTTAATAATTGTTTATTAGGATACTATTTTATTAGAACATTAAAAAAATGACGAGGTAGAAAAATATTTTTTAAATATACTTAATTTTCACTTAAATAATTCTTTATTTCATGTAATGACTTCTCTTGCAATCTTTTATTACTTACTATGTTTAATAAAATCCAACTAAATTTTAAAACCTTTAATTTTTAAATTTAAAAGATTTGGATTATCTTGTTTATACTACTACTATCTCTACATCCAATGATATTAATATCTATTGAGTATGATATTTCTAAGAACCAATCATTAACCTCGTTAACTTATCTCTTCCTACTTTTAATTTTATTTCATATATATTTTTATTAAGATAATATTTTTCTCTTTTTTTTTATTCTCGTTTATTACACATATCTTCCTTTTCCCATGTACAAGTAGTGGTGAATTTGAATAAGCTAATCAAATTTAATTACTTTATATCAACAATCAGATTTTGTCAATATCAATTAAAAATAAATTTATTTTATTTGTATATAAATATTTTCATCTAACAACAAATTTGATTGATCCAATCATAATTTTTAGTTCCCACTATCTCCTTAGTACAACATTTCTAAATGTGTGAGGTTTCTATTATTGATAAATTACCATTCATTATTATTAGGGTTGGAAGTGAGTCAAGTTAGCTCATGAGCTATTTCTGACTCGGTTCATTAATAACTCGATAAGCTAAGCTCATGAACTCATGAGCTGAGCTTGAGCTAAGGATTTGAGCTCATTTATTAAATGAACCGAGTTTGAGCTTTATTATATGTTCGACTCAATAATTCGTGAGCTGGCTATATATATATACATGTATGTTAAGTATTTTGTATCATATGTATAATATAAATTGTGTTAAAAATAGGGTATGTACTTATAATAAAAAAGCCCAATTTATATTTTAATAAGCCAGCTCGTGGCTGTCTTGAGCTCGATGAGATTTTAGCGAGTTGAGCTTGAGCCTTAAAATCAGACTCATTTGTTATTGAATCGAGCCATGAGCCAAGCTCGGACTCGGCTTGTCTCACTTCCAACCCTAATTGTCATTCATCCTCTCTCCCTCCCTCTTACCCTTTTTGCTTCTTCTTTTATTTCCCTTTGAGCTATTATGTGCTGTTTCATCACACAATTTATTCTACGAGTTCTTACAATTTTTTAAGTGACACAATTCCACTTTACTATTAGTTATAAATTTTAAGATATTGGTTATTTTAACTAAGATAATATTTTTAATTTTTGCAAACTATGCTAACAAAATAAAAAAATGTACAACTAATTCACTTGATTATATCCTATTTGCTTTGCTTTTATTTCAAACTATTGTATTTTAAATTAAAATATATAATGTATCCATTTGATAACTTAAATTCTATCATTTTAGATATTTTATTTTCACTAACATATACGATTGATAACCATATTTAAAGAAACTTTCTTACACATGTTATCTTCGCATGCCATAGCTTCTTTTACAATCATTTCCTCGTTACTATATTTTGTAAAATTCAATCATATTTTAAATCATTCAATTTTTAAATTAAAAATGGATTTAGATTATTATGTCTGTATAATTTTTGTCTCTACATCCAATAACATTAATTGAGTATAATATTTCCAAAGACCAACCATTAACCTCACTGTCTTATCTCTTCATTCTTTTAATTTTATTTAATATATATTTTAATTAAAATAAGATTTGCCCTTATCTTTCCGATTCTCATTTATTGCATATCTTCCTTTTCCTAAATTCTCCTAATGGCCAAAATTTAAATTTGCCAATTAATTTTAATTACTTTATACAATCAATCAAATTTTGTCAATATCCGTAAAAACAAATTTATTTTATTTGTAAATACATAATTTCATCTACCAATAAATTTAACTTAACCAATCATTATCTTTAGCTTCCACTCCTCTACTGGAAATATATTGAGAAGCTCTATTTTCTGTTATTCCTAATCCCTAATCCTTTATTTATTTTTTTTTTATTTGATAAATCATTCAAATAGGCTCAACTCTCAAAAGTGTGAAGAGGAACATACACAAATACATCAGAGGCAGAGCAACAGTCTCTAGTATACTTCAGACATCTAAAACAATCAATGGAAGGAAACAAGAAACACATACCACTATAGTCATAAGGACCAAAAAAAAAAAAAAAAATACTAGAAGCACCTCTACCCCCAAATTATCAGTTAGAACTTAATATTAATGATTATGATCATCAAATGTCGAAATCCCTTGCATGCTACTTGACGAATTCACCACCATCTACTGACAAGCCATTGAATGATAAGGGGTCATAACCTTAATATTTCAGTCTTTTCAATACCACTGCAACACTTGACCCTGGAGAATAACACAAATGCAATATCAGCTAATGAAAGTTGAAAGAGCAAAATAAATCTCAACCCTTGCAGCAACATCACAAGCAACTAATACAATCTGCAAACAACTTCAAGACATCCTCATACCATTATCCTCATTTTGCTGAAAGCACCATTTAATTGTCCTGGTTCCACGATGCACTCTTCCAAACTTTGACAACAAATTCTATACTATCTTTGATGTTTGTTGTCATGTATAAAAAGATAAGTTCCTGAATTTGCTTTCTAATAAACGGAAATTGATTTCAAGCAAATCGAATGCTCCAGCATGAACTTTCCTTAAACTCCAGCCGTGATAACATTTTATAGGAATAGGATGCATCTGAGAGCTCAGCCTTTAGTAACCATTAGAAATTAGCGGACACTTGCAGGACCTCCACAACAGGTTGAAATCCTACCACCTTGCTATCACAAGCCTCCACATAATCGCAAAACCAGTAAATGAATTTTCCACTTATATTCTGTAACAATTCACCAATTGCAAATTTCTATTTCTCAGCATTGTAATATGCACAAATCCATTATGCCAAATTTCCTCTACAATTCACCGCTATTTTTTTTTCTCATCTGACTCCCTAAACTTTAGCCACTTATTGATGACATTAGTATTCTTAATAATGAAGTCAGTAGAGAATGAAAAATCAAAATACCAATCTGGGTCCTAGAAATCAAGTCTTTGTTTAATTTGAAATGAGAATATCTCCCAACCATCATCTGCATTCTCAAAGATAATTCTATTTCTCCTATTCCACAAAGACTACAAGACCACAAAAAAGAGTATAGTCCAAATCTTCTTTTGGAAACTTGAAAACCCAATTTCCATTCATGATTCAAAAGCTTCTTTACGATTCCTTGACATGACCCAAGACACCCACACCAATTTAAGCATTCACACCAAATTTTCCAAGAGTGCCAACAAGTGAAGAACATATGTTCAATCGATTTAGGTTCTAAGAGGCAAAAGACACACTTATCTTTGTCAGATTGTAGCAGATTCAATTTTGCAAGTCCATCTTTGGTATTTAATCTGCCCAATATTGTAACATCACTCTAATTATAATACTAAGCCTAGGTCATAATATTATAATTGGAGGTTGTTATTTGTTTATGTATGTATATAAACATCTAGCATTATATAGTAGGGAATTAGTGTAGCATAAATACGGGCAAAACGCCACGAGTCGAAAGCATTAACGATATTTTTATATGTACAATATATACGAGGAGAGTTTATAACACTACAGACCCAATATGTCAAACCAAGATACCTATACATGTTACGTCAAATATATGACTAAAAGCTCTCAATTTTATCTGTGGCTTAAAACTATGTTAAAAGAGCCATGGAATATACATGAATGATCTGTAAGCTGTCAGCAGTATCTACAAAATTCTCTATAAAGAAGAGTGGGTCTACCAGCAAAAGTGTTTTGGGGTCACTAGTTTGTCTCCGTCATGGGGTGTGAAACCCATTCTCCATGGCGGGAAGCCCCTTTGATACAAACTCCAATACTTCTTGGCCTTCCCAAGAAGATGAGGAAGAAGAGTAGTCCTTTGACAGATCGGTCTTACTGGAAGGTGAGGATGGGGGTGATGGCAAAGGGTACGGTGGGTGAGCTGCATGCAATGGTAAACCATGAAAGGGAAATTCCGAGTCAAATTGTGGGCTAAGTACAGTGACAACAAATGAGCGGTTGAAAAATATATACACTCTAATGGTTGCATGGCCAAGTAGGTAGATTGAGTCTAGGGTTGGGTCATGGCGCTAAGTCCAGTCAGGAGTCTCAAGGAAGATGGTTATAGAGGCTATTGGTGGTGTCTGAGGATGACATGAAAAGAGAAGTCATGAGAATTTAAATTCTCAGTAGGAAATATTAGATTACTTCCTGTGGTGTCATCGTAATCATCCCCAGCTGCTTCGATTTAAAATGAGAAAATATATTCTTATTAGAAATAAGATCCATTTCTAATTATTAAAGCTATTCCCGAAGTAGAGTCAATTTGTACAACCATGATAAATGTTTCGAACAATATCAATATCATAATGAGGAAAGTAAAACATGTATCAAGAAGCATTATATGTAAAGTTGGATATGTGTGGAACGTGTAAAGCTCAAAGTTTTCTAAATATCTCAAGTTAATTCATGTGCTTGGTTTGGTAACCCCTTGACTTTGAGTGGCATTCAAGTATTCTGGGTAATAGTCCGTTCTGTAAGATTGAGCTCATTCTTGTACGTAATTATCATATTCACTCTCTCTTGACCCTCAGGCAGATCTATCTCTAGTCATGTTCACTCTCTCTAACATAACATAAAAAGGTTGGATTCACTCTCTCCGACATAGCTGCGTCAAGTTCACTATTCATGGCTTAACCCAAGGGAGTCAGATTTACTCTCTCTTGACCCTTATGCAGATCTATATCTAGTCAGGTTCACTTTCTCTAACATACCATAAAAAGGTTGGATTCACTCTCTCCGACATAGCAACGTTAGGTTCACTATTCCTGGCTTAACCCAAGGGAGTCAGATTCATTCTTTCTTGACCCTCACGCAAATCTATCTCTAGTCAGGTTCACTCTCTCGAACATACCATAAAAAGGTTAGATTCACTCTCTCCGACATAGCCATGTCAGGTTCGCTATTCCTGGCTTAACCCAAGAGAGTCAAATTCACTCTCTTTGACTTAGTCAGATTCACTCTCTCCAATCCAAGTATAGCACTAACTTTATTTTTTCTTAAGCAAATGAGGAGTCATATACAATGACATTCTCATACATATGGTTCATCATTGAAGGAATATGATTATATTAGTATGCACATTAAAGTTTCATACTTCATGTCAATTGGAAAGTGAGAATACAAAGTGAGCTAACTCAACTAGAGATACACATTTGTATTAGAATGACCTCATGCATGATATATTATAATATTTGCTCTATATTCGTCTCACTTCCTTACATGGGTTCCAAGTTCCGTCCTCAAACTCCCGAGTTCCTAGCTCACTATGTCACATAACCGAGATTCTAGTTCCGAGTTCAAAGTGTTGTTTAATGTGGAGAATTGATCTTTCCCTTTTTCCCGAGTTTTGAACTTAATGTCTCACCTTTTCCTATGTTTCTGGGTTGTGGGCTTAACATCTTACTTTCTTCTAAGTTCCAGGTTCCGACCTTAAGATTACCCTCTAGGTCTCCGAGTCTTGACTTCAATGCTTCCCTATTAGATCTTTGGGTTCCGATCTTAACACTACCCACTAGGTCTCTGAGTCCCGACTTCAATGTTTCCCTATTAGGTCTCCGAGTTCTAATCTTAATATTACTTACTAGGTCTCCAAGTCCCAACTTCAATGCTTCCCTATCAGGTCTTTGGGTTTCGACCCTAACACTTTTCTCCTAGGTCTTTAAGTTCCAACCTTAACCTATCACTAGATAGAGAGGAGGTTCACCTTTTCCACCTCGGGTGCTGGGTTATGCCTTCCTCCCAAGTTTCCAATCTCTAAGTTGCCTCTTTATTCCAAGTGCTCGATCTATAGGTTTACCTTGCCACTTAATGAAGGTGTTCACTCCTATTCCCCCCAATTTCTGAGGTCCGAGCCCCAGGTTCATACGGTAACCCCACTTAAAATCTAAGCTAAATCTGAATTGTAAGTTCCGCTCTCAACTACCTGGTTTTTATGTCTACAAGGCCGCAATTACTTTATGACACCACTAGAACTTCTACAAAGGGAATCTGATTGCGAGGTTTTATAGGAATATTTTCCTGTGTGTTAACTCTCTAATATGGCCGATTTCACTCAAGGATGACTTATATAACTCCAGATTTTAAGTTTTAAATCCGGCTGCTTAGAGGGTATACCCTACAAAATTAGGTCAACTTGCAGGATTCATAACAATCCCTACATAGCTTATATTGACTTATATTATATATGAATAAACTCATCTCTAAGTTAACTTTAATCTAAACTCAGTTTTCAGTTTCTTTTGATTTTCCTAGCTTCAATGATGATGGTCAAACTTCTGATTGCTAGAGTTCTTCTTACATTAACTCGATCCTTGATTTCTTTCACATTATTTATATATATAAGACAACCACCTATCAATAACAAAAAGACAACCACCTATCAATAACAAAAATTCAACCATTTTCAAGCATGTAAATTCCAGTATGAAACACTCTTAATCTCTATTCCAATATGTCTATCAAGAGATAATGAAACCCTAGCAACACAACATATATGCAAACAATTTAAGTCTTATGATTTCCTATATTATTTCAATTATTTATGGCTTCCAAATGTGATGCTCCTACAGCTCTCTTGGCTTCAATCAACTCAAGATACATCTATTTGCCTTACTTCTTTCTAGAACTGAAAAGCGTAGTTGGTTAAAGGAAGATCTTTTGGTTTGAGTCTTATGTATTATGAAGGTAATAATAGCCAAGGGGGATGTAACTTTTCTTGGAGGTGAAAGGATGAAAGGTTGGGTGTGTAAGGAAGAGAAATGAAAGGTGAAAGAAGAGGTAGAAGCTGCGGCAACAAGAAGAGGAGAATGAGAGTATTCTTGTGTTATGCTTAATATAATTCTTACAATGAGTGGATAGTAAGATTGGTTTAGTTTAATGTGTGTCTTATTTTTAATCTCATTTACCTAGTTAGGTGGTTAGTAATGGAATCATTAATTCTACCAACCTACTAGGTGGTAGATTTTATGACCACTCATTATACTTATCACATGACTATGTGGTCTTGTAGTGAAGTAAATTCTTGCTCCTAGACTACATAAAATTTTTGGCCCCTTGTTTGTTTTTTTTTTTTAATCTATAATTAATAATAATAAACTCTAATGGTGTTAGTTGCAGTTATGGTCAAATCAAGATGTTACAAATATCACGAACCAAACCAACATTTGGCAAGACTACTCCGAATGCCTTTAAAACAGTTTTATTGAACTTGTCTCAATAATATTTACACCATTCTTAGCTTTCAAAATAGATTTAACTAAGAAGACCCCATTTCTTTTTTGAAATTTCCCAAAGACACAAGCTGAAATTTCAATATTGAGAATAACTTTTGAAAGAGTAAAATTAAGCTCATCTAGAATAGCATATTCCACATAAAAGCAACATTTTCTATAGAAAGTTCCATTGCCAATAAGCCCCATCCCAAACACCATAGTCAGTTGTATGTTTATTTTTTTGCTAGGATAAAGAGAATAATCTTGGAAACCTCTCTTTTAAAGTTTCATGCCCAATCCATAGGTCCTCCCAAAATAATTTTTTTTTTATCATTTCCAACATTCATTCAAGTATCTTATGACATCATTTCCTACATTATGTTATTCTCCCTTATGGTAGAATTGATAGTAGCTAAAGTTCTACCATTTTTTCTACTATGTTGCCCCATGAATGGTCTATGATCAACCAGATTATAATAAGAGCATATGATTTTCTTCCATAAAAGGGGCGTTTGGTAGATGAATTGATTTTTGTTATTCCCAGGAATAGCGTTCCCAAGCATTACGTTATGGAAGTGTTTGGTAGACGAATTAAATACCAGGAATCTTACAAAATATGCTTGGGAATGAATATTCTTGTGTTTAGTTGACATTGATATTCTTGGGGATATTATATATTTTCCCAAAATATGCTTGACAAAATAGCAATGATGGTGGTCCGATAGCCGTCCAGATGTAATGGGCCAACGGTCAATGATTGGTAATGGCAATTGCTATGGTGTTCGCCAGTTTAGTGAAGGTGATGGCAGACTGGTGGTGGTGGTTTATAACAAGGGTAATTTTTTCTTTTTACTTTGGTGGAAATATTCTCTTCACATGGAAATCTAACATTCCTATAGGGGAGGTGGGTGATAACTACTCATCAAGTGCGTTGAATTGTTCAAATAGTAAACACGATGAGGGAGTATCATTCTATAAGGATTGATGCTACCAAACAACAATTAATTTCTATTTAGATTATCACAATTATTTGATTGAAGGAAGCTCTAAAATTAAAAATTAAAACAAGTAATAAACTAACAAAATGAAATAAGTAACGATTTAAGCAAGAATTAATGAAGATAACACCAAAATTTAAAAACGCTAGAGTTTTGAGGTTGTTTAATAATTCTTAATATCAAATGAATTCCTAATTACTTGAGCTGCAAATTGCTAAATTAAAGAAAGGATTTTAAATAATTGACCCCAATTCCTTGGTGAAATCAATCCTTTTCTTCTCACTAAAACATGTTAATCCCTTAACTATACTTCAAGAAAAAGAGGGTTTAAGCACAAGTACTATTCCATAATTCACAAAATTTTAAGAAATATTCCTAAACCTTGAAAATAATAAGGTTAATCCCTAGAGCTAGTTCGCACACAAATTTCTCAATTTGAGTATGAAACCTAAATAAATTTATGAGAAAACAACTCACAAATTTGCAATATCACAAAGGCATAATCTTTAATCCAACAATCCAATATCAAGTTATCAAAAACCCATACATAATTCAACTATATTAGAACTCACCTCTACCCCTAGCAAAAGAGCTAGAAACTCATGCTATGAAAGAAAACAAAGAAAAAAAAGTATGAGAAAAAACCATGAGAAACTAATGATTTGGAGTGATGATTTTTCAATCTTTCCTCCCCTAGTTGTCTCTTAGCCTGTTTCTAGCCTGGAGAATGTTTTTATCTTATTTCCTATTCTAGATAGCCTAGCCCTCTCTTGTTTTTCACATTTAGATAAAAAATAATTATACAGTCTTGCTGTTGGAGCCTAAGCGATGGCTTTTGGGCGCCTAGGTGCCAGGTCATTTGGTAGTATTTGTGTATTCCGCTGCTGGTGCCTAAGCGTTAGATTTTGGGCACCAAAGTGCTGGCAGCCTGATAGTAACTTCACTTATTTTATTGTACCGTTTAAGCACTAGAAAGTTAACGCCTTGGTACCCAAGTAGTTGAGTAATGTTTTCCTTTTGTCTACTGGTCATAGCTATTCTATAGCCTAAAAATCCAATTAAAATTCAGGTTTTGAATACAACAAAAACCCAAAACAAACTATCAAGCATTTAAACCCAAACACTAAAAATTCTTAAGATAAAACACTCATCAAAGGTTCAATTTAAAGGGTTTTTGATGATCTTACACTCTTAAATTTGCACAAATAGATGGAATATCAATGGGAATGAAACTGAACCCATTTTCATTCCCAAGAATGCCATTTACTAAGGAATATTTTTTTAAATTGCATACCAAACATAGGAATCCTATATTTCCATGGTGATATTCTCAAGGATATAAAAATATTCCACTTATCAAACATCCCCAAGAAAAGGGCTATCTTCAATAGAAAATCTCCACCACTATTTAGATAAGTGATGTGTTTTTTTTTTTTTTCTCTTTTTGGGCTAAGTCACTCACTCCCTACTAGCCTAGCATCTTAAGTTTTTGAATTACACTCCATTTAACAAATGGTATCCCTCTTTTACCTTCACTGGAATCCCATAGAAATTTGCATTGCAATGAGTTGATTCTCTTAACCACCGATTTTGGACTCTTTAATAATCCATAAATGTATTTTTTTCTATAAAATTACAATATTAGTATATAGGGTGTGATATTTTGAATAAACAATCGTTGATAGAATAGTGATAGAGTGAAAAGGAAGTGGTCTCCAAAATTCAAGGAGCACATTTCTCTCTTTTACTATTTTTGCTTCTACGAGCAGTAACTCCCTATCTGTTTATGAAAAAAACAAGAAAAATTAATTATCTATTTTTTTGGACAAATTACATCAACCTCCCTTGAGATTTATTAATATTACACTTGGACCCTCCAATTTTTTAAGTTGACACTCGACTCCCTTAATTTATTTAACTCTGTTACAGTAACCTCTCTTGCTGTTAGTAAACTGTCAGCTCAGTTAGTGGCATGTCATGTACACCTAACTTTTTATTTTTTTCAAATTAAAAAACATATAGGATGCCTTTTCTACCCTCAATTATCTCTTCTATTTCTATTTCCCTGCCACTCCCACAAACCCCATTCCATCATCTCCAACAGATACAAGCTCATTCTCTCCTTCTCCTCCAACAACAATCTTGACACAAAACTTCCTACAAATTTCCTAATCATAACCATACAAACCCCCACCGTTGAGAAATCAAGGGCAAAGCGGCTAGTACTTGATTCCAAAACAGACAAAAGAAATGACACAAATATCTAAAAGCTTCAATGTTCTCTTTCGCCAGAACAACAAAAGAAAAAAAATTCCAGATCCACCAAATTGAATCATATTAAAGCAAAAAAAAAAAAAAAAAAACTCTTAACCCTTGGATTTAAACACCCCATCATCATCATCTTTTGTAATGGAAGCTCTTTGAGAATCCTTAACCCCATAAATTGCCTTGCCGCTCTTCCTTACCATAGCACAACTGCATCCTCCTCAGCTCCATCATTAAACACCATCGTTTGCACCATAAAGCCACAAAGACACCACCGCGACCTCCTCAAAGCCATTAGCTTCCGCCGTGCATTGACGTGCCCGTAACCACACCACTAGCAACTATCTCCCTAGGTGCAACCGTGGCAAAGTTCCATCATGTCGCCACCACTTGTCGTGTTGCGCCGTCCTGCACCACGCTAGTGCTCCCTTGTGCCCGCTCCCATGGCTGAAGTAGAGTTCCCACCACAGTGGTTTTGTTGGAGAATAACGATGTAGAAGAAAAAGGGATGAGAAATTAGGGTTTTTAGCATTAAGGGTAGTTTGGAAATTTTGTATATTATACTAAAGAAAGTTAACACTGTTAGGCTCAAGGAAGGAAAATGTAATTTTAAAATCTAGAAAGGGTTAAGTATAACATCAACTGACCTTAGGAAAGGTGATTGTAATTTCCCTTTTTTTTTTGTTATATTGGTGATAATGAGGTTTGAACCTATGACTTTATACAAGCTATCTAAATCCCTTACCATTAGACCACTCTTAGTGGCTTAAAATTGATTATTTTTTGCTTTTACTTTTTATGAAAAATACAAACAAACAATGCAAAAGATTTTAGAAGTATAATGAGAGTTGAAAATGACTCCCTATATTGATTGGGTGCATATTTACAGAGGCGAAACCTTTTACCGTCTATGCTAGCCTCCAAGTATAAAGTACTTTTACTTCTTCTAAGAGCTCATTTGAGTAAATAACTTATTTAAGTCCACATATGAAAGTAATTTATGAAAAGTAACTTATGAATAAATTATTTTTGTTTAGATATGTAGTAATAGAAATGCTTATTTAGAGTGTTTTAAAAACTACTTATTGAGAAATTAGATATTTTTACTTCCCAAAAAACATTAAAAATATTTTCTGGAAAGTAATAAAAAATATGACTTCTAACTTTCAAAAAATTGAAAAAAGTCATAAGTGCTCTTAGGCGAGTTCTATAATGGACCTTGATGAGTTAGTGACTTTTACGGACCTTGAATCTTGTCCTTTGAATTTGAATTTAACAGTTGATATTCATTTTTTTATATGAAAGATTGATATTAAATTTTTTTATTATATAAAAATATAATTTTGTAGTAATTTATACTTGCATTTCAATTTTTTAAAAATATAATTTTATATATTTTTCTTATTTTATCCTTCCATTTTTATTATTTTTTCATCTTTGCCATTGTACCCCAACCTTAGTTCGACCCTTGCCCTTGCTCCATGGCAACACCACCCCTAACCGTCGATGCCACCACCTTCACTTGGTAAAAAGATCCAAAACACACAAAATGCAAAACTAAATGAACAAAATCCAAAATTGAACCTTAATCAACCCTCATCATCAACAACAACAATCCATAAATAATATCATCATAGAAACATGAAAACCATTCAAATGCAAGAGGTCAAGAGCCAATAATAAAAATCAACAAATAACCTCAAAAATTATAGAGCCAAATTACAGAGCCTTAAAAATCTAAACTTCACAAATCAAAACTCAAAATGTTGTCACATCTAAGCCACAAGCATATTCCCCTCAACGTCTTCAAAGCATCGTAGTACTATTGGGAGCACAATGGTGGTGCGAAGTCGCCACGAAGGTAGTTGTGCGTTGGTGTTGGATGGCAGCATGACGGAGATGCAAGAAATAGGGAGTAGTAGCTATGGAGCGTGGGACACAACTATACAATAGAGGCTGAGCACGCGGCAATATAGGGGATGTGCGACAGTGACATTGGCAAAACGTAGTGAAGTATGGCCAGCTACAGCAACATGGGGCTATGTTAATAGAGGTGGCATGGTGGGTTAGAAGGAGGGGAGAGAGCATATCTAGGATTTGAAAAGAGGGCTGGTTGGGAGGGAAGAGAAAGGGGAACGAGAATTATAGGGGTAAAACAATAAATTTACTTATCCTTTTTTTTAACCAATTTTCAATTTCTTTTTTTGGTCGTGGTGGGGGTAGGGGTAAGGGGGTGTGGGAGCCTCAGGTCGAACACACGACCAATCACCACAAGGCAGCACAAATTACCAAGTGAGCCCATGCCTCATTTGTGTTGTTTCTCAACTTTATATTACAGAAGAGAATTTGATGGTTCTCGACTGAGGCAAGACTATTTAAAAGAATGCACCGAGCCAAGACTATTTAAAAGAATGCACCAGTGCTCTTATGCAAATTGGCCCTAAGAGCAACTCTAATGCAGGGTTGCAATGTTCCATTTTTTGACATCCACTACATATTGTCCCAATTTTTTACTCACCACTTGGGGGGAGAAGGGGAAGTGGGATGCATCCCTCTATGTAGGGACTGAATCCATTTTTGCCAAATCCAATAAATTCATGACATGTGGCAAGTCAAGTTAGTGCATCAAAATTTTTACTGTTTTTTTTTAATTTGAAAAATATATGAGATTAAAGTTGAGACCTTCTATCGGAGAGAAGATATCAATTTTAACTTAATTTTATTTTTTATGACATATTACTGATGTGATAAATAATAGGGTCAAAGTGAGATCCAAAATGAGACTTGCCAATGAAGATGCTCTAAAAGCACAAGCAAACAGGCAGTCGTTGGGCTCGTCTACATATCCTGAGCCGGAATTCTGTATTTTGGGCCAAACCCACACCACGTTAACCCCTTAGAGCCGCGGAATCAGAAAAACCCTCCTTTTCTTCTCATTCGCGCACAAGCCTGATTTGTTGCTGCATGCCTTCAAAATTGAGATAACAAACAACAGAGAGTTCAAGAAAAAGTAGGGTTCCCCTTTTCCTTCCCTCACTCTATTCAGTATTCTCTTCTCCACTCGACTCTTTCTAGGGTTTCCTCACTCCCTTCTCCGATTCAAACTTCCTCGCAATATTTCCACCCTCAATTTCTCGTATTCCTCACTCTCCGCACGAATCCGTCAGTCCCAATATTCCTTCCCTTCAATCGGTGCGTGGAAAATGCCAAATAAAATTAAAAAAATCCTCATTTTGTTTTCGTTCTTCTCGTTGTTCTGATGAATAAATTGTTCGAATTGTTTTTGGTCTCAGGATTGGTCGCTGTCCTTCCATGTGAAGGAGCATGTATTCTTCCAGAGGGAGCGGCGCTTACGGCCAATCGTACGCGGGTCAATCCGCGTACGGCCAGAACGTAAGCCTCTCATTTCATTGCAATGTTCTCAATGTTCAGTATCTGCATTTTCCCCCTAAAAATTTGATTTTTTATTTCAAATTATTGTTAAATGTTCACCCTTGTGAGTAATTCTTAAGAAAAAAACAGTTTTTTGAAATGAAAAAAGCGACTCAGTGTTGTTTGTTCGTTTCATCATTACATGTGTGCTTTTTGAGCATGAAATTTTATATCTTGGTAGATTAATTTGGATTTTGCGTGTTCTTTTGTTTTTGGTTTCAGCTGGGTTCTAATTATTCTGGAGGTTCTGTTGGAGGACATGATGTGGGGCAGCATTCTGTGGCTACTAGGCATTCAGCAATATTAGGTGCTTCTCAGGAAGTTGATGTTGCTGGGTACCGGGCTCACACTTCAACTGCTGCGCAGTATGGGGGGCAGTATAGTTCTGTTTATGGGTCAGCTGCTTTGAGCACTGCACAGCAGGTCAGTGTAATGTGCTATACTTGGTTAACACTGTTTCCGAAAGGATAGGGCGTGTTATTGGTGAATAGAAATCTTTCCTAAGGCTATGTTTCGAATGACAGAATGGAGCAGAATGGAATGAAATGGCATTAAGTGACATTTTTTGATTACTTTAAAATACTATGAAACAGAATGGGATACGGTGGGCTTTATTACATTCCATTGTATACTTTTATTTTGTTGTCCCTCCATGTTGGACGGAATAGGATGGACTTAGAATAAATAACTTAAAATTCCATCCCCTTTTATAGTGATAATGATATGAGATTTTAATTCCATTCCATTCCATCCCATCCCATGTCCTGCCATTTCATCCTATTTGATTCCATTTCACTCATCATTACTATCCGAACATGTTAAAGTAATTGGGCTTAAGCACTTGTACGTCATACTCAATAATTAGCCTTGAGTTTATTGTGTTTCAAAAATATATGTCCGAATATCACCTTTGTGAAGCATCTGTACAACTTATGGGCATTTAGGTTTGCAGTCATTGTTGAAAATTTTGACTTGACAATGAAAAATTATCTCAACATTAGGATAACAGAAAACTTGAGCCCGTAATTAATGAATAGGATCAATGGACTAATAACTTCCCACTTCAAGGTCTTGAAATGTTAAGTCTTGAATCTAGGGAGAGTTAATTTCATATATCTCTAGAAGTGTACGCACTGCCTTTTGTAACACTAATTCTGTTTCTACTCTAACTGCTTTTTCAACTTTTCACTTAACCTGTCTTGTTATTTTCATAGCCTTATAAATCCTTCTCATTTTAAATATTTAATATTCTCTTTATTTTGCATTACATGGAAAATCTTCTCAATTTTCTTTATATAGGTTTCTTCTTTGGGTAACAAGGGTGCTTCGTCATCAGCACTAGATGGTCGCGGAGGTTATTCTTTGGGTGTTTCAGATTCGCCTAAGTTTGCTTCTGGAGACTATGTCTCATCCTCAAGTCACGGATATGGTCACAAGTCTGATCAATTGTATGGTGACAAAGGTTTGGATTATTCTGGAATAGATAGGCGGCAATATGGTGAACGGCAGAGTGTTTATATTGGTAGGGACTTGCCAAGTGATCCAACTGGACGATATGCTGCTGATCCTGTTGGATTTAGTCATCAACATCAGGTTCAAAATAGCTTTCTTTGTTTTCTTTAGTACCTTTCTGCAAAGCAAAATAAAGATTGCCACTCCTACCTTTTAAATTATAATCCTATGGCGTTTGTTTTACATTCAGCAAGCAGAAATATATGATTGCATTGATCAGGCAGCTTTGCTTCGACAAGAGCAATTGCTGAAAGCTCAGCCTCTTCAAGCTGCCTCACTTGATGGGGGTGCTAGGTATTATATATATATTTTTTTGGGAACAATGTCTGTTATATTTTTGTCTAATGCAACTTACTATCAATCGAAACCAACTTTTGGTCACTAAGTAGTATTATTTTTCTATTAATGAATATAATGCATCTGTCCATTCTGGTGGTTATATGTAAAGTAGTTGGGTTGTCTTTTGA
Organism: Pterocarpus santalinus; assembly: GCA_031439595.1. Lineage (NCBI taxonomy): Eukaryota > Viridiplantae > Streptophyta > Magnoliopsida > Fabales > Fabaceae > Pterocarpus > Pterocarpus santalinus. The sequence goes on from CM062531.1 coordinate 20,298,436, forward strand.
GTTTTGATGAAGCTGGGCAGAAGCTGATCAACTGTTCCTAGCTATGTTAAATGGTAATCATATTTCTCCGTGCACTAAGTAGCAACACGTTTCTGGCAGACAAGCTGATTATCTTGCAGCAAGGACTGCCGCTAATCGTCACCCCGCCCAAGATCTTTTGTCTTACGGTGGAAGGATGGATTCTGATCCCCGTGCTTCATCAATGCTAAGCGCTACTTCATATAGTGGACAACATGCACCATCTATATTAGGAGCAGCTCCAAGGAGAAATGTGGATGATCTATTGTATTCCCAGAATGCTTCAAATCCTGGTTATGGAGTGAGCCTGCCTCCTGGTAGGGACTATGCCAGTGGAAAAGCACTTCATGGAAATGCCTTGGAGTTGGATTACCCAGGAAATGTCCTGTCACGTGGTGGGCATAATGAGCACAAGGATGACCGTGCTAGCTATCTACGAGAATTTGAGCTAAGGGAAGAAGAACGTCGCCGGGAACGTTTGCGTGAGAGAGAAAGGGACAGAGAAAGGGAGAAAGAACGTGAACGATTGCGAGAACGGGAACGGGAACGAGAAAGAGAACACGAAAGGGAGCGCATCTTGGAGCGGCGGGAGAAGGAGAGGGAGCGAGAGCGGAAACGTGCACTTGAAACTAGGCATGAACGTACTCCAGTGAGATCTTCCAAGGATCCCCGTGGTACCTCAAAGGATCCCCGAGGTTCTTCTTTGACAAAGGAGGGGAGATCTTCACGACGGGACTCCCCACACCATGGCGTTTTACATAGGTGGATCCTAATGATTTTTCTATTTCTGCGTCCTGCACTGGTTCTGAATATCTAGCTGCTTGTTTATCTTGCAGCCTTTTGTAACTAACTTAGTGTTCTGTTATGCTGAAGGCACCATTCACCAGTTAGAGAAAAACGGAGGGAATATGTCTGCAAGGTAAAAGGAAATGAGAATTTAGTTGCTCCATCATTATGAGAATATTCCTCATCAAGGAGTCAGTTATACTTTTCCCTCAGGAGATCTGTGGCCGATGGCTTGATAGTTTTTGCACTTTATCCTTTTGTTTGTTTTCTTTTCTCTTGAGCTCTCAGTTTACTGTTAAATTCACTTTGATCTCAACTAAGTCACATGATTAGATTCGATGATGATGGCCTGATTCTGTTGTTCTCGTTTGCTTTTGTTGGCAATCCTTGTTGAGTATGCATCCTAAGTACTTTTTTTTTCTCTTTGGCCATTATTGTTCTTTCCTATTCCTTGTTTCCTTATCCCATTGGTCTCTTCACAGCTTCTTCCTTTTTGTATTCCTTACTTCCTTGTTTGTCCTAAACTTCTCTGTATTGGAAGCCTTGACTTTTATTCTGGGATGTCTTGCTTGTAATGGATTAGGAGGCAAATCGAATCCTGAAGAAAAGAGCATATACATTTTCAAGAATGCTCTCATTCTTATTGATGCTACATTGGAAGCGTATATTTCAGTAATGAATGTGAAGTGATTTGAAAATAAGACCCAGTGACTTCATTGTCTTTCTGTTATATGTTGCTGCATGATTTTCAAAATCAGATTAATTGATCTTTAAACTGTTAAAACTGTATGAACAGGTTTTCCCAGGCCGTTTGGTGGATATTGAGAGGGATTACCTCTTGATAGATAAGCGATACCCCCGACTCTTTGTCTCTCCTGAATTCTCCAAGGTCTTTTGGTTCTATGTATTGTTCTTCTTTGATGGTGATTGTTTGAAATTGATTTGACAATATTTTCTACAAATGCTTTAGGCTGTTGTGAACTGGCCAAAGGAAAACCTGAAACTGTCAATCCACACTCCTGTTAGGTACCTCCCTTTTCATCTGTGTGATATCAATTACAAGATTCCAAAATGTTATGTGATGCTTCTAAAGGCATTTTATTATGTCTTGAAAATTTTTTAATTATTTTTTACCTTATCCAAAAGCTTGTGAATTTAATTATTTTATGCTTTTATTTTGTTTCTCTTCTTTATGTGCTGTCAATATATTAGCTGGGTGTTGATGAATTGAAGTGGAAAACAAATATTTGGGACCTCTTTCAAAATTAATCTGAATGACTTGATAATGTTTGCATGATGTTTTTTTACCCACCCCCCAAAAAAAAAATGTTTATTCTCTCGTGCTTACAGAATGCTCTGAATTTTTTTCCCTCTTTTTTGAAGCTTGTCCATAGTTGTCTATGTTACCTATAAGTATGCGAATTAAATTGTTTTTTACTTTTATTTTGTTTCTCCTTTTTTTATGTAGTGTCAATATATTTTGACTTATATTGGTAATATTAGCTGGGTGTTGATGAATTGAAGTGGAAAACAAATATTTGGGATCTTTTTCAAAATTATTTTGAATGACTGTGACAATGTTTGCGTGATCTGTTTTTAACCAAAAAAAAAAAAAAGAGTTTATTCGCCTGTGCTTAAAGAATGCCCTGGACCTTTTTCCCCTCTTTCTTGAAGCTTGTCCATAGTTGTTTCTGCTTTCCCTGCCATATTATTGTCATATCATATTGTTACCTTTTGTTTGAGAAATGGAAAAAATAAATAACATTATTTTTGAACAGCTTTGAGCATGATTTTATTGAAGAAGAGAGTTCCACTGAGCTTAGGGATTCATCCAGCAAGCTTTTGATGGGACAACCTCCAAGTGCAGAAAAAGGAAACACAGTATGGAATGCTAAAGTAGGTTCAAATATTGGACTTTGTAATCTACCCCCCCCCCCTCCTCCTCCTCCTCTTTCCCTGGCGACCAAAATTCTCCCTTCCTCTCTCTGAGCCTCTAAAGATAATCTGTCTTCTATTTATTTTATATGCTGTATTGCATTTAGCTGAGCTAGGAAGCATTTATTGTGGTTGTTACCTTACTTTATTTGTGTACTTCATTTTGTAGCTGTTGTTTTAACATCAATAATAGGTTTTGGCATCCTGAATTTTGTTTGTGTTTCCAACTAAGTAGATTCTAATGTGATACAAAGTGTTGATCTTGAGAAAGGTGATGAATTTAACTCTGCATGAATTTTGTAAACATTTTGGCTTATAAACTGAGGTTTCCTTCTTGCAGAGCGTGGGTTAATTACCTTCCTGAGTCCTGACCATTTAATGCATTTTAAGTTGCTGCTATAGTTTTTTAGGGAAAAATTCGAAATAATGAGATGAAGTCCATTGGATCTTTTTTCAAAAACTTATATGCTCCAGATTCTAATTGACTTACTGGGAGTTATTGACCTTGCTCTTCTGGTTGTGCTGCCAGTAGTTACTGATGTCTTTTTGTGATGTGATTTCAAATGCAATGTTAGGCAGTAGATTTTCATTGGTTTTTGTTAACTTCAAATTCTTTTAATTTTTTCAAATTCAAGCCAATTATGCATTGCAAACAAAAACTGTCACATTCAATGTGATATTTACTTTGACATTTCAAGAGATGCATGACGACTGGATAAATTTTAATTGTCTCATTAACCGATGCTGTTTTCAGAAGTGTATCAACAAATGGGGCTGAGGGGCAAAAGCTAAGCATTGGGTTCAGACAGAACAGTAAATCTTTATTGAGAGGCCCCTCCTGCCCTCAGCCTCCCCCCCCCCCCCCCCCCAAAAAAAAAACAAACAAAAAAAATCTTAATCTTAATTGTGTATCATACAGTGGAAAGCAAGGCTTGTGTCATAATCCTTGATTGGGTGTGATATTTTCCAACTACAAACTTTGTCCTTCCATAAATGGTGTAGATTTGTTTACAGAAGGTTGTACTTGGCTGGATCCTATTTGTGGTTGTAATATTGTTATGTATTTGGCCTTATGTGTGTAATATAATCTGTATTTAAGTTCTTTATTGTACATAAAAATTTGGGGTTTCCATTGATAAATAATTATATCTCCTTGTTTCAGATAATTTTGATGAGTGGACTTAGTAGGACTGCATTGGAGGAGCTGTCATCTGATAAAACACTTGATGATCGCATTCCTCATATTTGCAATTTCCTTAAGTTTGCGGTCCTTAAGAAGGACCATTCTTTCATGGCAGTTGGTGGTCCATGGGAACCTGCTGATGGGGGTGATCCATCTGTTGATGATAACTCATTGATCAGAACAGCCCTCAGGTTTATGCTTAAGATATGATTATTGGTCGTGAGGTTATGATTTCCCCTACTGTACTAAAGGACATTTTTCCTATTCTACAGATATGCAAAGGATGTTATTCAACTTGATTTGCATAATTGTCAACATTGGAACCGTTTTCTAGAGGTACCAGTTTACTTTCCCTGTTTGTATTAGTATTTTAGTTTACACAAATATTTTATTTTTTTCACTTTTGTTTAAATGTCTCCTATGGGACCTGTTTAGAACTGACATCTGAAGCCTTTCTCAATCATATGCATGCTTTGAGATTGCATCAATGAGTCTCATTTCCCATCATAGTTTGTGTTCATAATATGTTCTGGTCTTAAGAGCTATGGGCTTTCTGCATTCTTGCGGTTTAATATGCTATGTAATCCTCAGCTGTTGTGTGATCTCTTTCTTTTTAATAATATTTCCTATATTCATATATTATGGTTATATCTGTTGGTTGCATTTAAAATATCTTATTCTTTCATTTGAAAATTCTAGTCTCTAATCACTGTTAAGTTTCCCAGATACACTATGATAGAGTTGGCAAAGATGGTTTCTTTAGCCACAAGGAGATCACCGTACTTTATGTTCCCAATTTGTCAGATTGTCTCCCTTTGTTGGATGAATGGCGTGAGCAGTGGCTTGCCCATAGGAAAGCTGTGGCTGAGAGAGAACATCAACTTGCTTTGAAAAAAGAGGTCTGTTTATTTTGGTTGTGATTGCTGTGTTAATGATCTTCTGGTTGGGATTGAAAAAGGAATGTTGTTTGCAAGATTCTCTATTATTCTATTTTAATTTTTTTTTTCTGGGAAATGTTTCAGAAGGCAAGAGATAACAAGGAAGCATCTAAAGGTGAGTGGACTATGCCCTTCATTTTCGTGTGCATGACATGCATCTTTTTTCACACCTGATTTATCCATATCTCATTGTGAAATTTTTTTCCAATTATATTTTAGACAAATCGGATAAGAAGAAGGATTCTTCTGCATCTGGACAATCTGTAGATGTTAAGAAAAAGGAGAAAGATAACAATAATGTTAAGGAAGAAACTGAGGGAAAAACTGGAGTAAATAAGAAAAAAATTTCTAAAGATGATGGCTCTGACATTGGTGAAGAGGGCAAGAATGCTGAGAAAAAGCAGGGGGAAACCGCCACTGGTCAGACACCGGGGAGTGTGAAGTCTGTGAAAAAGAAGGTTATAAGGAAGGTTGTTAAACAAAAAGTTGTCAATAAGGCAAATGATGCTGCCAGCAAACAATTGGATAAATCAGATGAGAAGGATGGTGCAGAGAAAATAGAAACATCTAATGTTCCCGTTCAGGGGGATATATCTTCTGTGGGTCCTAGTGGGGTTCATACTCCTATGAAAAGTCTAGTTGCTAAGGATATTTCTATCGGTAAAACTGATGGGGAGGAGGGGAAAGATAAGGAAATAAATAGTTCTGAAGATAAACCTCAAGGCAAGCCAGATCCAACCGGTAGAGCGGTTGTGAATGATGCTACTGTGAAAACAATAAAAAAGAAGAAAATTATCAAACGGGTACCTAAAAAGAAGGTGGTTGGTGAGGCATCGAAATCTGTTTCTGAGCCTAAAAATGGAGGGAATGCAGTGGCAGTTAACGCAGAAGATGGCACCCAGAGCACTGGCAAGCAGACGGCTGATGCAGATACCATAGCGACTGAGGTGAAGAAAGCTGTGAAGATAGTTCCTAAGAAAAAGTTAAAAACACCTTCCTCTGTGAAGCAAGATGATACAGCTGATTCCAATAAAACTGAAACAAATTCTGACAAGGATGACAAAAAGGATGAAGGGAATGCTATGCCAGCTCAAACACAAGATGTCTCACAGAGCACTGGTAAGCAGACTGCTAATGCGAATAGCTCAGTGGCAGAGGTGAAGAAAACTGTGAAGGTAGTTCCTAAAAACAAATCAAAGGCAACGTCTGAAAAGCAAGATGGGACAGCTGATTCCAATAAAAATGAAATGAAGTCTGACAAGGATGACAAAAAGGATGAAAGAGGTGTTGAAAAAAGTGGAGCTAAGGTAGACAAGCAGAAAGCTTCTGAGAAAGATATTCACAATGTCAAGGGGAAACTGAAAGATTGGGATAAGTCAAAAGATGGAAAAGGAACAAAAGAGAGGGATGGAAAAGATGAGCCTAGAAGCAAATCTAATAAAGAAGTGAAAGAGAAGAGAAAGTCTGATGAACCTCCTCGGCACCCTGGATTTATTCTTCAAACAAAATGGACTAAAGATACTAAAGTATGGTAACTTTAGCTTCACTATAGGAAGTATACTCAAATGTTACATTTACTTGTGTGCAGTTTCAGTCTAATTTGTCATTTCTTGTTCAGCTACGCTCATTGTCACTGTCACTGGATTCATTGTTGGAATATACTGACAAAGACGTTGAAGAATCAACACTTGAGGTCTGTTTATATATTTTTTTTATTTACTAATCTGTGCAACAGCTTTTTCTTTACATATATGATTGTTTGTTTCCAAATGGATGTTCATTGTTCTTTGTTTTCTTGGTTTTGCAGCTTTCATTGTTTGCTGAATCATTTTATGAAATGCTCCAGTATCAAATGGGTCGTAGAATTTTGACATTTCTTCAGGTTCGTTAAGGCTTTGTTTGTCAGTTTGAATGTGACTGTATTCTTCAAAGGCAGCCTGACTAAAATATAGTTTATCATTTTCTCCAGAAACTGCGCATAAAGTTTGTGACTAAAAGAACCCAGAGGAAGAGGCAACGGGAAGAAGGTCATGAGAAGGATAATGTAAATAAATCGCCCGTAAAGCGTCCAAAGGGAGATGATCCCTCTGTGAAGAGTGAGCCAACAAATATGGACACAACAAATCCAACCCAAGGAGATGATGAGACTGTTGCAGGGAAAGACAAGCCTGATGATAAGGAGGATGATGTGAAGATGGAAGATGGAACAGACGAGGAAGAGGATCCCGAGGAGGATCCTGAAGAATATGAGGAAATGGAAAATGGTAGTCCTCCCCATGATTCATCCCATGATAAAAAAGCTGAGCAAGAGGCCAATGCAAATAATGAATCTGAAAATATTACTAGCAATGAAAAAGCAGCAGATGAATCCTCTAGAGAGGAAACTAAGGTTAAAGAAGAGGTGAAAGAGCCCAAGTCGGATGCTCATGCGAGTGAAGACAAGGAAGGAAAGATGGATAAAAGTAAGAAAGAAACCCTTGCTGTTAAGGAGGCTGTTGTTGACAAGGAACTTTTGCAGGTACTTCCTTTGTCAACTATTCACCAGTACATAGTTATATTGCTTCTAGTTGTTCATATACATGTGTGTTAACATTGGTTCTTGATGGAGTGATACCTTTTCTTATTTATGACAGGCGTTCCGATTCTTTGATAGGAATCAAGTCGGGTACACTAGAGTAAGTACCGTGATCTTTTATCTAATCTGTTTCATGTCATCCTCGAGAACGGTTAGAAATATTCGTTTCTTTTCAGGTTGAAGACATGAGATTAGTTATCCACAATCTGGGGATGTTCCTCTCTCATAGGGATGTCAAGGTGAAGGAAATCTCTGTTTACGTTATTGTTTGCACAAATTTATTTAGTTATCATATTAAACTCCTGTTTGCCTCCCTTTATTTTTCTCAAGAACTGTATTCTAATATTTTATATGAAAGCAGGAACTTGTACAAAGTGCGTTGTTGGAGAGCAACACTGGGAGGGACGATCGAATACTTTATAATAAGCTGGTGCGGATGAATGATATTTGAAATTTGAGGCCCCCCTAGTCTCTTATTTCTTTGCTCTATGCTACACTAAAGTTGGCTTTGTCGCCCCCCCGGGGGGGGGGGGGGGGGAACGCACTCGGATAGGTCCTTTATTTTTTTTCTCTTTTTAATTTGGGTGTAAGGACTCGTCGCCTTTTCGTAAATTTAGATTGTGCGTTGATGTAACTTCACATTTTGTCCGCTCAACTCCCCAAGATTCCTTAATTGATATGACAATGCTGCAGACTAAGATCTGTATTAAATTTTCATAAGTGGTTCGATTTTTTAAGTGTGAATGCTTCCACGTATTAATGACAGCTAGCGACTATTTCAGATAGTGCATGATTGTGGTCGGTCCGTTAAAAAATATGCCATCCGCAATGCAACGTGTCAAGAATGGTGCATGATGCAATGTGTCTACTATAGTGTTTCCTCTTTGGAGGTCCACTCCCGCTTTCTGCCTCCCACCTACTCAAAAACTGCTATTGTCTCCCCTGACAAAACCTCCGCTATCTCCTTCCTCTCGAGTGGTGCTACCAGGGTGAAGACCTCTGCCGCCTTTTCTCCAAACCAACTGTGGCCCACCTTGCCTAGAAGTTGTTTCCACATCCTCATTACCTTCTTCCCTCTTGCCACCAATAGATTAGCCTCACCTGCAACCACGAAAGCCCCATTTGAGTTTGGTGAAGACCCAAACTTTGCAACTCTGAGGCACCTAACGAATAGAGTTATGGGCAGCGAGGAAGGTTGAAGCGAAAACAGTGGTGGATGGGGGCTCACATGTTTCTGCCTTGGATGTGTTGGGGGCATGGACCATTGGCGGAGCAAAATGTGATGGTGATGGATCAGGGTTGATGACAGAGTGGGCATGGAGTGATGGTGGTAGTTGAATGGCGATGGCGGCAGTTGAATGGAGATGGCAAGGAGGAGGCTCAATGATAGCAAGTCGAGCAGGCATGGAATGCCGATCGTGGGTGGATGAGGAGGGCATGAAAGCATTAGAGATGGGGGTGCAATGTTAGATTGAGAAGCTGTGGGGATAGGGGGTGGCATCAGGGTTTGTGAGGGTGGTGCTCGGGGGGTGGGGGAGGGAACCGCAAGAATAGATGGAGTTTTTGGGGGGAGGGGGAGTCACAGGAGATAGGTAAGGGAGAAGGGAAGAGAAAGATTGAGAGCCTATAATGTATCAGAGCTTAGTTGATGTATTGATAGATAATCACATCTCCATCACATTTCACCATTGGATGGTAAGGTGCATCATGCACCATCTTCAACACAATGCATCACAGTCTTTGCCTTGAAAATAGTCACTCCTAAAAGTAAGTATTTACAAGAAAAGATGATGAGATATTTACTATGGCCAAGAGGAACAATCACATCAGCTAGCCAATGTCCTGGCATAAGCTCATCTATGATTGGCTAACCATTAACGTAATACTAGTTTTGCGCAATCATGGATCTTGAAACAAACTAACAACTATTCTTGTTTTTCTCTCATCACTTCTTCTTTCTCTAGCCTGCTATCATTTATTATATTATATACAATTTATTGAGTCTTAATTGGAAGTAGAGGAGAGTTTACAAAGTTTCAATTTTTTTTAATTCGTAGAAATATTCAAAAATTTTAGAGTAAGAGTTATATAATGTTTAGTTTTTCTAATAATCAGGGCCAATTAATCATGAAGAAAGTGGACACTACAGCTCCAAGTCGATTGAGTATGGGATAGCCTAAGATGGCTTTGTAAGCAGAACTACGATTTACGACCAAGAGTTCCACTTCCAGCATCTTGGACATTGGCTTCAATCCTAATGTCACATGGATAAGTACATATCCATACGGTCGAATCTTCTCACCCATGAATCCCACGAGCTCCTCATAGTAAGATTGCAAGTCAGAGTTCGTGAGACTAAGCTTATTAAATTCCTCTCTAAATAAAATGTTTGTAGAGCTCCCTTAGTCTATTAGTATAAGCTTCACCTATGCATTTACCATTGCTGCCGAAATCACCATGGAGCCTTCATATCCTTTCACCACTTCTTTCAAGTCTTCATCCTAGAAGATAGTGTCAAGTGCCATCATACCTTAAGCTGTCTCTCCCTTCAATTTCTCTGCTGTCCAAATTTAACATCTCTTTCAAATGCCTTTTGCAGGCTGGCTTTGTCAATCCCCCACCAGCGAAGCCACCAGCAATCGTATTTATTATTCGTCTGACAAAGTTGTTGGCGTGTTCATCATAACTCCGGGTTTGTCCCTTTAGAGATCTCCGAGCTCGAGGGTGTCGCCTATCGTCACCTCGGCTTGGGGAGCATCCCCTCCTCTTTGGGCTCTTCTGAGAAGCAGCATACTTCGCCAATCGTCTTTCCTGGACCAATTGTTTGATGGCATCTCAGAGATCAAAATAGTCATCCATTTTGCATCCATAACTTTCATGATGCTTACAATACAGGGATCTGTTAGTATTGGCCCTCGTAGGTAGGGGCTTTGGTTTTGCGAATCTTTCAGTCTGATGAACTTCTCTGTATATTTCAATGAAGGGGAGTATATTCAGCAAACCTTCCAACTCTGGATGTCTGAGTTTCGTTTTTGAAATTTTGAATTTCTCTTCTTTTTGTGGACTTGCCTTCTTTCTTTGCTATCACTCTTCTTCTGCCTTGAGGTCTATGGTTTCCTCCATGTTAATATAGTTTTCAACTCTCCTTTGGAGTTCCTCGAGCGTTGCTTGCTTATTTTTACCAAGGAATTTAGTAAAAACCCCTGTTTTTAAACCATTCACCATCGTCACCAAAATGGTATGATGGTGCAAATCCTTTATCATCAATGTCTCCTAGTTAAACTGCTCAAAATAATCATGCAAATATTCACTGGGACCTTGTTTGAGACTGATAGGGTTGTTACCAACTTTGGTTTGCTCTTAGTTGTAGTGAAGTGCGCAAGGAAACGACAGCTGATATCGACAAACCTTGTTATGGACCTCAGTAGGAGTGTGTTAAACCATTTCAGCATCGATTTCTATGGGGTAATGGGGAATGCCCGACACTTGATGGCATCTGTCGCCCTTGACAAATACATGCATGACCGGAATGCATTCAAGTGGTTTGGGGATATATGGTCCTGTTTATAGTCTTCCATGTCGATTGGTTTCTTGAAATCGGGAGGCAAGGGAATAGCCATAATATCCTCAATGAATGATAGGCCCCTATTGCCCTCCTCATATTGAATTGTTCATACTCAAACATGGCCATTGATTAGTGCCTGGTCTTGTCAATACGTGATGGCTATGTACTTCAGCCATAATAGGATTGGCAATTAGGGCGCTTCCCCTTGGACGATGAGGATTCGCTGACACTCTCACAGCGTCAATTTCGCTTACCCTGGCCGACGCCTAGCCACTTATGATTATCTTCATGGTTTATATCATCTAAACATTTACCATCTGAAAAACCTTCTCTATCTTTGTTTTTTTTTTGGAGCCTTACTTTAACTTACTGGACAACGTCAGCTTTTGGATCTATGCCTTGCATCCTCCTCCCTACATCTTTTAACTCTTTGACATCTTTCTTTGTTGGCGACACATCTTTTCTCAATGTCATATTCCAACCTACATATCCAGGTTGCTTGTTCTTGAACAACCTTTGGGATCTCATTGAAATTCGAGTTGCTCGGTGGAACTTCCATTCTGGATGCTATTTGCTTTACCGGTTCGAGTCAAAAGGCTTTCTTGCTGAGAAGGCTGACTCCCTAACTCTAGGTTATGATTGCCCGTATGGGATTCCAACTCAAAATTTGTCATCTCATTTACTTGCTCTTTCGAGGCTCGTGGAGGTGCTTCATTCTAGCCGTTCATCTTCGAAGCGAATTACATTACTAAGCACATTGCAATCCAGGTTTCTATTCACGAAGGTTGCCAACGAATAGGGTGTACCCGGAAGGATTTCGATGCTCAAGTCAATAGAAGTACAAGAGGCATAGAAAGTGGTTAGAAAGACTGATACCTGGTAGTTTCAATTATCCTCCCTTATAAAGCCAATTTGGATTGGGTGTTAATCATCTTCCCCCTTAGACGAGCCTGCCACTCGTCTCGTGTCGTGACATATCAAAGCTCTCAAATTGTGAGTTGTTTAGCCCACATGCATTGGTGAAAGGGCCAATGAGCTAACTTCCGAATTAGGCCTTGAGAGAGCTCTTTGGGTATTCCTTCCTCGATGAGCCTGTAATCTTAGGTCGTAATAGAACCAATTATCAAAATTGAAGATCATAACAGTAAGTTCCTAGAATAGACTGCCCCGAAAGCTAGCTTCACCAAGCCACCAACAACATTGAAAACTCCAAAAAGCCACCATAATACCAGATAATTGAACCACACCATATTATGAAGGCTACACTTAACTTCTCAAAACTCCAGCGAATTGAATGTGCAGCCCAAACAAAAGCCCACAAAAAGTCACCATCTAAAAAATACCTCCATAGTTATGATGAAGCCTCCAAATTATGTTGTTTGTAGTTCAAAAGGCTTCTATCCCTTCACCATAAAGGGAACAGTAATAGAGGCACAAATGTAACAAACTAAATAGAAAATTCAAAATCATGGTGGATTTATGCACATAACATAATGTCATACACAAGCATCAAAATTTATGGGTAATTGAAAATACTTTTACAATTCAAAATACATGTTTACTTACCTAGAATAATGGTGGAAACATTCAAAACCACGTTGCAGCAAAGTTTTAATGTTTGGTAATTATTATGTTTCATTCTCTTTCACAATGATTTTTCTTCCACTCATGGTTTGTGTAACATCCACCGTTTTCGCCTAATTATTCGGTTTTAGCAAATAATTGAGAATAATTAAAATTCGAATAAGAAATTATTTAGACTCAATTGATTGACAATTACTTGAGTCTAAATAAGAGAGAATTAAGTTAGAGTATAGGAGATTTCATAAAAATTTTATTGAAAACCGATTTACCGATTTAAAGGAAATCGGTAACATTATGGTATTTTAAACTATCGGAACCGGGCCAATAGAATTGCAAGCCTCAAACCCTATTTTGAGTGGCTGATGGCTCAGCCACTTACCAGCCCAAAAGTGGCGCCACAAGGCCACTAAATCATGGAGAAGCTTGGTTGAATTTCAGCCAAGCCTTTTGGACCAATCAAAATGCAAGAAGGAAGCCACTTATACACCATCATGTGGTCAGATTTTCTGCTGCCTTTATCACCAATTCTGACCCTCATTCACGCCACTTTTCCTCTTCTCCTTCAGCTCTCTTTCTCTCTTGCTCACACACCCAAAAACTCAAGCCAAATTCCAGCCTTGTTCATCCAAACTTCAAGAATCCAGCACAAACACTTGGATCAAAGGTAAGAGTTTTGATTCTTGCATCAAATCCATGCACTTGGCTGGCTGGGCTTGAATTATTTTCACCTTATTTGATGTGTTGAATGAATGTTTATAATGATATGTGATTGGTTTTGGGCATTTGATTGATTAAAACCGAAGTGGAAGCAAGAAACCATGAAAATGGAAAGAGCTGATGGGTTAGATAACCAAAACCCCTCGGCTGTCCGTACGGCGGAGTGTGCGGCTCCGCCTACAATTGATCAAAGTGGATGAAACCATTTTTATATGAAACTAGACATCCAGGGCTTTCCATAGACATATCATATAAGGCTTTTGGATTAGAATTGAGGGAGATATGAATTTTTGAATTTCGACCTAGGGTTTTGACTCTGGCTCTGGGCAGATTAGGTTGTTTAGGGTAGAACTCGACCTATATTACTTGAAAATGAGTGGAACTAACTTTGTTAGAAAGCTTACACATAGGAGAATGTCCCATAAAAATTTCAGAATTAGATAAGGTCCCAGTTGCTCCCAGTGCTCCACGCAATTCACCCTATGTCCACACCAGGCTAAAACAGGGCAGTGTAGGAAGGTCCGAATTCGGGGCTTGTAACTCAAGCCCTACTAAACCAAATTGAGTGGAACTTTTTCTAAATGAAACTTGGTTCTGTTAGCTTTAATAAGAGACCAATTTCGTATGATTTGAGTTAGTTTTCGATTTTTAGTGGATTTTTACTTTTAGTTGCCTGAGTCTGGCTAGCCAATGGGCAGGCCGAGATAAAATCTAGATATCTTGAGTTGTAGATACCAAAATTAGATGGTACCAAGAGGTTAGAAAATAGACACATAACACTTTAACATACTCATATTTGAGGTCTAATTGAGTTAAATAGAAATTATGGCTTGCATTATAAAAATCGGGTTGGTTGAATATGCTGAGGTGAATTTCACTTTTTAATGAATTTGATGTTGTTATGAGTTTAATGTTGGAATATAAATGTGATATTATGTTCTTTGTGATAATTTGATGTACTAGTTGGCTGGCACTATTCACGGAGAAGCGGACATGTTCCGTTATGCTGCCGAAATTTCGGTAGAACCCAAGCACAAGTTATGAATTGCATGTTAATGCATGTACATTTTAAGAAAGGTATGCAAGTTATGAAAAGGCTTATGCCACTATGAAAGTTCCATGCTACTTGGGTCAGCCCCGGATAAGAAGTTAAGGGGAATAGATCAGTGGGAAGGTCGGGGAAAGTAAACCCGGCATTCTTGTATAGGAACGAGCTTGATCCTGATAAGCAGACTATTACCCAGGAGTCTAAATGGCCAAGAACTCCCAGGGGACCAAGAGATGGAAAATGATAGAAAGTAATGAAAAAGTTTATGAAGGAAAGTTCAAGAACGAGTTTACATGATTACATGAATGTATGAATACATGGAAGGGTTACATCAAGATGCTTACAGTTGACCACATGACTGCATGATTACATGAAGCAATTATGTCAAGATGTTTACAATTGTCTGTTATATTTGCTCACTGTTGTTCATTTATTTATTCTGTTTATCATTCTAGGTATCAGTATTAGTAATCTATTTTGTTTCTTATGTCAACTAAAGTAAAATTGAACCTTACCTCGGACCAGACTTTTCCTTAAACTCATTAAAACGGATATGCCTAGTTTAAATACATGTTTTATAACTAAATAAAAATCGAGGCAACTGAGAATGAATGTGATGTCAGAAGAGCGTTATATAGAGACCCTACTGAGAATTTCTTGAAATTCTCACCCCGTGTTGTATTTCCGCACCATTCTCAGACGCAGGCGAAGGGCTCAACGGCCGCTCTTTACACTGAGATCCCAGTCTTGCAGCTTTGCCATGACTCCGAGTTGGACTCGTTGGACACAGTCGGCTCCTGCTAGTCTGTCTCTATTTTTTTTTTAGTAATAGGAATTTTGCTGTTTCGTTATTTCGTCTGCTTTTAACATATATATGTATAGATATATAGACTAAAGGGTTGGCTTCCAACCGACATATGTACGTATACAGTTGATAATATATCATTTATTCGTACCTTTTCTGTTATGTTATATTAGACTTTATTACGTCTTATAACACTATTCATGTATATTATATAACAGCGCGCCGTTTCAACGATTTAGTGATAATAATCACGAGGTTTAAATAGAACGTTAACACGGTAGCACAGACTATCTAATTTAATGCTATGACTTAAGTATAACATCAAATTAGTAGGGTGTTACAGTTTGGGTCATGATTTTTAATTGTAGTTGCGGTCATGGTTGTGGTTGCGATACAAAAAATTGCAAGAAAAACAAACTCGATGTGGCCACAAGTGTCGCTATGATGCAGTTGTGGACCGCAATTTAAAACCATGGTTTGGGTCAAATAAACTTTTTTCTTTTTTGGGCTTCTTCGTTAGGTTAAAATCATATTGGGATTTTTTTGATACTTTCAACCTTTTCTTTGATTTATTATTTCTTATTTATTTTTTTTATTTTAGATACAAATATTTATTTTAGATACAAATATTTATTTTATATACATATCAATTTGTCTTTGTTTTAGTTATACTTGTCCAATTATCATTTCCAACAATATTAAGCAATTGATTGTTTAATACATAAAATAATACATTAAATAATAATAATAATAATAATAATAATAATAAATTATGAATACATTATGAATAAATTATAGTTAAAAAATAATATCATTAAAAATAAAATAATTTTTGCAATAACTTTTTAATTTTTTAATTTACAATTTAAATTTTGGCCATTTTTTATTCTTCATAAAAAATTTACAATTCAAAATTTATATATTGTATAATTTGTTAGTCACCAAAGAGCTCAAATCTTAAAGAAAATAAATTTTGAATTGTAAAAGTATTTTCAATTACCCATAAATTTTGATGCTTGTATATGGCATTATGTTGTGTATGCAAATTGAAATTCATTATTATGAGACAATTCTGTGATCACCCAAAGGTTGATTATTGGTTCCTAGTGGTTTTATTTTGCATATCCAAAGATAGCAAATAATTCCAATTAGCATACCCCAATAATTAGATTAGTCTATTATATTGGCATCATTATGATTTATGTGTACATATCTTAGTATCACCTAAAGGAGAACTTTGATATGTATTTAATGATTACCTCCGTTATTTGAATTTGATTTTTATGTGAACAATAATTTATGTCTCAAAGTGTTAAGTTATGAGTATGTTGTATTTGCAATATCTATTCTTGTTTCACTTCATTTGCATGCTTCTTCTATTCCTTTGTTTAATGGAATCAATTTCTTTGATTGGTGGGAATAAATCCAACGTCACTTAGGTGTCTTGGATCTTGATTTAGCCCTTCAAAATGATAAACCTATTGCTATTACAAACAAAAGCAATGATGATGATGATGATGATGAAAAGTCATTCTATAAGAAATGAAAAAAGTCAAATAGAAAGTCAAATATATTAAGTTTAATGTTCATGTGAATGATAGTTGCAAACAACATTAAGTCTACTTTTAAAATAGAAAGTGCCAAGGAATTTATAAAACTTGTAAAACAATGTTCACAAATTATTGACAAGTCACTTGCTCGTAAATTAATGAGTTAGTTAGTTGACCACCATGAAATTTGATGGTTCATGTACCAGGCATGAACATATTCTTGAGATGATAAACTTAATAAGCAAAAAAGTTAAAGTCATTGGGGATATCCGCGAATGATTATACCTTTTGGTACAATTTATATTTAATTCCTTGCGTTGAAAACAATATGGGCCATTTCAAATGAAACACAATACTATTAAGGACAAATGGAGTGTTAACAAGTTGGCTAGTGTGCTTGTTCAAGAGGAGATAAGATTAAAGAATCAATAGTCTCATCCAATTCATCTTGTAAGGCTTCAGGAATAGGAAGCTAAAAGTAATTTTAACAGGAAACTTGGAAAAGGCAAGAAGAAAAATTTACACAACTCGGATGAATATTCTCAAATCCATGAGGGACACAAGAATAATAAGTGTCATTTTCGTCATAAAATAGGACACAATTAGAAAGATTGCCCGAAATGTAATGCATGGTTTGAAAGGAAAGGTAAGTCAAATGCTTTTATATATTTTGAATCAAACTTTACTTAAGCTCCCTATAATACTTGGTGGATTGATTTTGGTTCCACAGCTTGTATTTCCAATATAATGCAGGATTTCCTTTCAATCGAGACCATAAAGCCAAGTAAGAATTTTGTGCTCATGGGAAATAGAAACAAAGCTCTAGTTGAAGGAGTTGGACCTTAAAGTTTAATTTTAGATATTGCACATTATTTGGATTTGTTTCAAACTCTCTACATACCTACATTTTCTCACAATTTAGTTTCTTTATTGAGGATAGATAAAGCAAGTTTCTCTTTTAAGATTGGCATTTTGATCATTTACTTTATTAAGGAATAATAATAATATTATTTTTGGAATCTTTTGTGATGGTCTTTACAAATTTGAACTTGATAATCATTTTGCTGACCTTAATGTCCTCACATCATGATATTAGCACTAAAGATAGTATACTTGATGAATATTTTGCTTACTTGTGGCATAAACACTTGAGTCATATATCCAAAGAAAGAATGTTAAGATTAATAAAGAATAAGACCCTTCGAAATTTAGATTTTACTGATTTTGGAGTGTGTATTGATTATATTAAATTAAAACAAACAAAACATACTATGAAAGAAGCTAAAAGAAGTACATTGCTTCTTGAAATTATACACACTAATATACGTGATCCTTTTGTTCTCTATCTTTTGGTGGAGAAAAATATTTTATCACCTTTATCGATTATTGATGATTTTTCACGTTTTGGTTTTCTTTGTTGCATGAGAAATCTCGATCTGTGATGCCTTTGATGTACATATTAATTAGGCTGAGAGAAAACTAAAAGGACAGGTGAAAATCATTAGGTTAGGTAGAGGTGATGAATATTATGAAAGGTATAATGAGTTAGGACAAAACCCTAGTCCATTTGCTAAATTCATTGAAAAATGCAGTATTTGTACTCAGCACAAAATGCCATGTACACCAGAACAAAATGATTAGTAGAAATGCATAATTGTACGTTAATGGAAATGGTTAGGAGTATGTTAAGTCATTCATCTTTACCGTTTGTTTGTGGATGTATGCTTTGAAAATTGCTATAATTGGTTTATGTACTAATGGGGATCTTTATACTAGAGCTCTTTTTCTATTATTTCTTTCTACCATATCCTTAATAGAAGAATGGTTACACTTACAACCGAAATGGAAATCAAGCGTTTCATGGTTTAAAAATGCCAAATCCTGCCCATATTCGTTAAATAGGGTTCCTAGTAAGGCAGTTCTGAAAACTTTTGAGTTAAAACCTAGTTTAAAACATCGCATGTTTGGGGTTATCCAGCAAAAGTAAGAATTTACAATCCACATGAAACAAAATTGGACTTTAGAACAACTAATGGTTTTTTCATCGAATATTTGAAAAAGTCCAAGAATTACAGATTTTATTGTTCTAATCATAGTACAAGAATTACTAAAGCTAGAAATGCTATATTCACTGAAAGTGGTAAAATGGGTGGAAGTGAAGAATTACATAATGCTAACATTGAAGAAGCTAGGGTTGAGGTTCCTTTGCCCATGACTTCTAAAGTTGTTATTCCTAGGTTGTTGCACAACTTGACAATAAGCAAGAACAACAAATTAATGATCAAATACTCCATCATGAAGACGTCAATAATGACCCTATAGTAGATGATCCACAATTAATTATAAAAGAAAAGAAAATCAGCTACCCTTAATGATTATGTTGTTTATTTACAAGAGTCAGAAGTTGATTTAGGATTAAATAATGTTCTAGTTTCATTTTCTCAAGCCACTGTATGTGATGATCCTAATAAATGGATCAATGCCATGAAAGATGAGTTGAAATCTATGGATGACAATCAAGTCCGGGATCTTGTCGAATTGTCAAAAAGTTGCAAAAAGTTTCTTTAAAACAAAACAAAGCTCAAATGGCAATATTAAAAGATATAAAGCTAGACTTGTTGCAAAAGGTTTTACTCAGAAAGATGATATTGGTTATATAGAGACATTTTCACTGATGTCTAAGAAAGACTCACCTAGGATTATTATGGCTTTGATGGCTCATTATAATTTATAGTTAAATTAAATGGATGTTAAAACTGCCATTATTAATGGAAACTTAGAGAAAGAAGTGCATATGGATCAATCTGAAGGCTTTTCATTTAAAGGTAAGGAACATATGATGTGTAAACTTAAAAGGTCAATATATGGACTTTAATAAGTTTCTTGCCAATTGCCTCTTAAGTTCAATGATAGTATAACCTTTTTCAGTTCTAAAGAAAACATTATTGATCAATGTACAAATGTGAAGATTAGTGGGAGCAAGTTCATTTTGCTAATCTTATATGTTGACGATATTTTGCTTAATAATAATGATCTTGGTTTATCATATGAAACCAAGAAATTTCTCTCTAGAACTTTGAAATAAAAGATCTAGAAAAGGCAAACTATGTGATTGGAATAGATATACTGCATGATAGGTCGCAAGGATTGTTAGTGTTGTCTCAGAAAGCCTATATTATTAGAGTTCTACAAATATTTAAGATGGATAAATGTCAGTAAGAATACTTCCAATTCATAAAAGGGACAAATTTAGCCTTATGCAATGTCCAAGAATAAATTGGAGCGAGAACAAATAAAAAATATTCCTCATACATCTATTGTTGGTAGCTTAATATATGCCCAAATTTGTACCACACTAGACATCAATTTTGCTATGAGCATGCTGGGCAGCTATCAAATTAATCGTAGATCAGATCATTGGAAGACTGCACAGAAAGTTTTTAGATATTTGCAAGGAATGAAAGATTACATGCTCATTTATAGAAAGTCTGATAATCTAGAGACAATTGGATATTGAGATTTAGATTTTGTCGAATGTGTTGGCTCCAGGAAATCCGCATTTGGTTATTTGTTCATTCTAACTGGAAGGGCAATTTCAGGGAAAAGTATAAAGCAATGGGATCCACTATGGAGGCTGCATTCATGGCATGCTTTGAGGCCATTGCTCAAGGATTGTGGCTACAAAACTTTATTTCAGGACTTAGGGGTGTTGACAGTATAGCCCAGTTGTTGAAAATTTATTGTGACAATTCCATAATATAACACCTCAATTTTGCTAATTAATATTATTAGAGTAATCAACAATGAGGAAATGTTAATTATGGGATTAAACAAATGCAAGTCTTCTCTATAGGAGAAAATGGCAATGTTTGGTTTACCGGAGAAAATTTGCCTTGCTAGTAGGATCTTGGGATGCAAGAATCGAATTGGTAGGGAGCTATATTGTAGGATAGAATAAATATCAGTTAAAAGCCTTAAAATATGTGGCTAGAAACTAGCCATCCAAACTAGCCTTGGTGGCCAAAGAATAGCCACACAAATTTGAAACTCAAGAAGATTTGAGTTCATGTAGAAATCGACCAACCATATTATTTCACAAGTCATAATAACTTATGACTTAAGAAGCAAAATTTTCCCCTTATGTCCCCCAAAAATTTGGCCACCCTATGTAATATCCTCCAAATATAGGCGCCATGCTCGAGTCATAGTATTATACTAGATGTTGTTATGGATGCTGTAAAAGACTTTACGATAAGAAAATATAAGGCCTTTTTTAATTCATATATCTTTATTAAATACAAACTTTCATATTCAAGTATTTGCTAAATATACATATAATTCAAAATATAATTTGGAAAACTTAACTAATATAATTCCTAGAATAGGTATTGATCTGGATCCCAACTTCTGCTGCGCATCTTGATACTTGAGTTGGAGCTTAAGTACTGTACTCCTATCCGTATCTCCAGTTTGTAGTAGTCCCAAAGCCTAGTTGCACACTTAAAGTCTACTCTATATACTGGAATGTTTATGAAAAAAACAAACAGATAGTGAGAACCTAAGGTTCTCAGTAGATATGCTCAAACCACTAAATATACTAGGTGTCATCTTAAACATTCTAGCCGCTTCAGTTTTTTATAAAACGTGGACACATATACATAGGCACATGTTCAATTTTAAGTTTGAAAACACTTTTCTCGAAGTGGATTATATTTTGTTAATCACTTGGCACATTTCATGATAATTATAATAATAGTTATAATATAACATTCCAACCATAATCAAAATAATATGATAATGTAGTTAGAATACTTAAATATGCATATGCTAATGGCCATACTCAACTTATGCAAATGCACTTGACTTTCTTATCTCTTTCTTTCTTTAGCTTGCATCTTGCTTATTTGTACTTGGTCCCCTGGAGGTAAATGACTTCTCTCACCCTTGGGTAATAGCTTGCTTTCCAAGTCTAAACTCGTACATATACATGAGTGGCGTGTTTACTTTTCCTGACCCTCATACTGGTCTATTCCCCTTAAATTTGGTCAGGGGTTAGCCCAAGTCTTAGACAGTATCGCCCTGGCCCACTGTGAGGTGGAGGCTCGGTATGTCCTTTTGCAAGTTCTTATCATTTTTTTCTTTTCATACATGATCATGCATGCGAATACCTTGTGCATTTATGCATATGTCTCATATCATATCTCAATCATACTTGCATGCATGACTTTCATGGACAATAAATATATATATATATATATATATATATATATATATATATATATATATATATATATATATATATATATATATATATATATCTCATCATTAAAATTCGGTAGCATAATAGCTAAAACATGAAAACATCCCAATATAAAAACAGTCAGCCAATCCCAATATTCAGAATCAATCAATATCAGTTTGCCAATATTATCTTAAATTGGTAAGAATTTTCATACATAATTCAAGTCTTAGCCCTTTATGATCTTTTGGGATATCTAACCTTAAAACTGTTAAGTTATCTCATTTTTCTCAATTATGCCCTATTTTTCTAAATTGCATTAAAATTTCATTTTACTTCATTTCAATCTAGAAATTTAATATGTTGTAGCACTATTTGTCTATTATTAAACCTCTTCGTCCCATTAAGTTTTGAGATGTATAACTTAAGCTATTAATGTTTTACTCAAGGCTGCCCTGTTTCATGATAGAATTGCACACTTAATTTTAGAAAACCACCAAAAATCCATCCTATGTTTGTTTATTCCAAAATTTACATGAATTTTTATCTATTAGAATCATCTTTCAATTACAAGAAGTTTTGTTTCAATTGGATAAATAGAGCTCAAGTTATGAGCTCCTTAAATAGGCTACCCTATTTTCACTCAAATATAGCATAGGTCAAATTTAAAGAATTATTGGGGAAATTCTACTCATGCTTTGACTTTAAATTTTTTATGACATAATTCTGTATGTATTAACTTTCTAATAAAATTAGTTCCACTTAATTTAAAGTTGTATAGAGTAAGTTATGCCCTTCACATCACACTTTGGTCAGGGCAAAGAGTGAATTCTAATAGTAAACTTCTAAAAATCATAATTAATTCATTTTAAATCCAATGGTCTTATAGTTTATATCCCTGGATTGCTCTTGAAGTCTACTTTCATCTAAAACTAGTTTCATTCAAGTTTGAGTTCTATAGATTGAGATATGAGCTTCATCATATAGACATTACTTTAGGGTTTCACCTAACAATTTTCTATTTTGATTCTATCTTGTTTTTTTGATTTGTTCCTCAACCTAAATGAAGTTTTCCTATCTTAAATTACTAAAAAGGAGTCATATAAACATCATACAAGATCAAATATATGTAACATAAAGGAATAACATTAGCCACATAACTACACAACACATCAAATAACTAAGGATTTGAGCCACCTGCCTTAAAATCCTTGAAACCATGGAAGCAAGGAAGACAAAAGCAACATTCTAGCTCCCTTATTGCTTCATGGCAGCAGCATAGATGAAGGTAAAGAGACTCCACATGATGTTAAATCATTAAATTGATGGAGGGAATGTTGCAGAGGAGAGCATGAGGATTATTTTTTATAAAAAGAGCATGTGATTTCGAGGCCAAGAAGGCCTCTAACATTGAGCTTGAAGCTCTAGTCATGGAGGTGGTGAAAAGAAAGGAAAATGGAGGAGAAAATGAAGGGGATGAATGGGGGGAGAAGAGCACGAAATTTTGGGGTAAAATGAGGAGATGAGCTAGCTTTTTAGTTATAAGCCACTAAGTGGCTTGTAACATAAGCCTCATGGCTCAAATTTCTTTTGTGGGTTTGAAGTAAAAATCAAATTCTCCTAGACTTGAATTTGAGTGGCTTAACTTTAGTCACCAAGAGAGTTTTTAATTGATACTCATATCCACAAATAATGTAGGATCCGTGAGGATTAATTCAAGATACCTAATTATCAATTTGGATATTCTACATTACCTGAGTTACTGAAACATAGTGTGGGTAATCTCAGACTTTTACTTATAATTGTGGGTGAAAATCTCAATTTAAAGTTGTTACAAATATTTTTATTATCTACCAGTGTCATGGAGTCCAAGAATAAATCTCAGACATTGAGTTTTTCTACGGATGCATTCTTGTCAACTGTAAAGCCTAAATTACAATTGTGTCATTTTAGTCCAATAATTGCAATTTCGTCCTCAATTTTTCTACGGTTGCCAATTAAAAATTTTGCCCTTGTCTCGGGGTCGAGCTTCCTTCTATCCTGATCTACCCTCAAAACTCGAGATGTTACATCCTAAGCCTCCTTTCACTCTCTATTTTCTTCTTCATCTTCATCCTTTTCTCTCACTCCTCCATAGTCACTCAAAGAACCCTTGTGATTTTGCTTTCTTTTGATCAAATTTTCTATTTTTCCTTGTGTATCCTTAAGAAAACTCAAGGTAAGTTCATAAAGCTCTCCCCTTTAGATCAATTAGGCTTAGCCCCTCTAAGAGCAAGAAGGGATTTGTCACAATTTCAAGGTTTTAGTGAAGTAGAGCCGCCAAAGATTCAAGTTGAAAAGCTCAAACTTTGGAATTGAGGTAGTATTTCTTGTGATTAGTTCTGTTCTTGGGCTTGGGCTGATTAGGGTTTCTTTATGCCATCCTTTATGACCTTGTATGGTGTTAATATGACCTATTTTTAATGATTTGAGAAAGAAAAACTTGGTTTAGGTTGAAGAACAGATCAAAAGAACAAGATAGAACCAAAACAGAAAAACTGTTGGAAGGAAACACTAGAGATAGTCCATATAGTGAATAGTATTTCTCACTTTGTAGGGCTCAAATCCACATGAGATAAATTTTATTGAAACTAGATTTCAAGATCAATCCAACCATATAAATTATAAGTCCCTTGGATTTAAAATGAGAGAGTTATGATTTTTAGAGATAGACTGTTGAATTTTACTCACCATCCTGACCTGTATGTGATGTGAGGGGCATAACTCGCCCAATATAATTTCAAATTGAATGAAACCAATATTATTGGAAATCTAACATACGAGAATTATGTCCATAAAATTTCAGAATGAAAGCATGAGTATATTTAGATTTAACCTATGCTTTGTTCATGTGGATACAAGGCAGCCTACTTGAGGAGTTCATAACTTGAGCTCACTACCCAATTGAAATGTGTAACATCCTGATTTCCGAGTTCGGCTTCGCCCTCAGGATTAATCCATTCCGATTTCCGACTTCATCTTTGAAATACAGATAAGAGGATTATTTCCGAATTCCGAGTTCGCCTTCGGATTCCACATAAATTTCAACTTCACATCCTGTCCGACTTCCGATTTAATCTTCAATTTTGATTATGACCGATTTCCGACTTAGAGGTATATTGGGCATAATTTCCGACCTACGACTTCAAGTGGCATAATTTACTACTTCACGACTTCCGACTTCATGTCTTAAAAGGTATTTATACACGGTTTCCGAGTTTAAGTACTTGGGTTTGGAAATGTGACTCGCGTTCCCGAGTTCCGACCTTAGTGTTGAACTCAATTGGAGTGGACATGAGTTCGGACCCTTGAGCCAATTCTCACAGACAAACTAGTTTCGATATCCGATTTTACATCCAGCATTGGCATTCCCAAGTTCAAATAGGGAGTTCCGAGATTATAGGATTACCAGCTGCATGGCTTCCGACCTCCGACCTAAGATAACAAGGTTCAAAATAGTGTACGTGGTTTCCGAGTTTGAATTGGGAGTTCCGAAATTATGTGATTGTAATCTTTCGACTTCCAGAATCCGACATTGATACAAGATTTCCCCAAGTCACAAACAAGCTGGTACGAGTTCCGACGTTAGGCTTCAGCTCCAAGCTCAAGTAAAAGCGACACGAGTTCCGACCTTAAACGTAATAGGACGAGTTCCGACTTGAAATAGGATAAATGCGAGTTCCAATTTCAAACAGTATGGCGGCAAGTTCCACTGAAAGAGAGACGTAGCTAAACTTTGTCCACAAGAAAATCAGCCAATCAGAGCCCTCTAAGTTAACTACCACCTCAAGCTTATAAACCCATCTCTTTCTCTCCTTCAGCCCCATTTCTACGCCACTTTCCCCCCGTTGTTCAGCTCTCTTCTCTCTTCTCCAACTCCATTACTCCTTCAAACTTAGTAAGGCTCTAACACTCCAAGTTTCAGCACCTAGCTCAAATCATACTCCAAAGAGGTAGGATTCTACTTCTACTCTTGAATTCCTTGCCCTATAATTGCATGAGATTGAACTCTTCTTTGTGTATGTGATGAGTTATTGGATCTATTATGATGGATTAGTATTTAGGGAGATACAAATTTTTGAAGTTTGACCTAGGGTTTAGAATGTTCATCCGGGCAGGGTGACATGAGGAGGGTATAACTCACCCTATACAACTCCAAATTGAGTGAAACCAGTTTTGTTAGAAAGCTTATACACAGAGGAATACCCTAATATAAGATTCCAAGTTTGTTATGGTTCCAATTATTCCCAGTGATTCGAGGAAGTTGTCCTATGTCTAATTCAGACCAACACAGGGTAGTTCAGGAAGGTCAACTTTCAGGACTTATATCTCGAGATGTACTTGAGCAAATGGAGTGAAACTTGTGGCAAATGAAAGGTTGTCCTGTTAGATTTGATATGAGACCAATTTCGTAAGATTTGAGCTTAGTTTCGATTTTTAGTGAATTTATATTCCCAAGAGTGTAATTCGGGCTAGCGACTAAACAAGCTGAAGAAAAAGTTGAATATCTGGATTTATATAAATCAGAATGACATGGGACCAAAGAGGTTAGAAAGTAGACATATAGAACTATGACATATCCAAATTTCAGATTTAAATGAGTTGAATAGAGATAAAGGTGGATTATACAAGATTCGGGCAGAACCGAATAGAATTGGCAGAATGGCCAAGATGATGATTTTACAAGTGTTAGTGGAACACATAAAGTTTGAGTTGAGGATTGCCAGTTTGAGATTGACATATATGTGTTAAGTTGATTATGTTGCTATGGCTATTTTGTCCGTGAAAGCTGACACTATTCATGGGGACACTATGAATGTTTAGATGTAGGGATGAATTGAAACATAAATGGGTATATAGAAACCCTATATCCAAGAATGACATAATTATGTTATGAGGCATGTGAGGGTAAATAATGGAGCATATGTATAACTATGTTTGAATATGTTTGAGAATGAAAGAATGTGAAAATATTGAATGTGAATCCCTTCACTTGGAGGCAGTTATTTGAAATCCCTCTCTGTGAAGGCAGTTGAATGATAAAGATATGAAATCCCTTCACTTGGAGGCAGTTGCACTTGAATCCCTCCCTGTGAAGGCAGCTAAGACAATGAGATCCCTCTACCTTGGAGGCACGTGGTCAGATGAGATCCCTCTATGTTGAAGGCACGTGATCAGATGAGATCCCTCAATTTTGAGGCACGTGACCAGAAGAGATCCCTTCAACTAGAGGCACGTGACCAGAATGAGATCCCTCCAAGACTAGAGGCACGTGAATCCCCTTGTGGGTGAGTCGGTGTGATGACGGTCACGGGTGAAGCTGACGAGCTCACTCCAAGGCTAAACTACCCAAGGGCAGTAAATGCACCCTAGGGACGGCGATACGGCTAGGTGTGCCAAGTAAAAGACTAAAGACTAAAGATTTTATGACGAAAAGGAAGATGAAGAAAGAAAAGCAAGTTTCATGTATAGGCATGAATTTAAGTACGAGAAATTTCATGTGTAGATGTTATTCCCAGCATATTGATGTTATCTGTGTTTTAATATGCTACAGTTATTATTCATGGTGTTATAATTGAATAAATTTATGGGTTCTCCTAAATGCTAAGTGTAAGATTAAAATGAACTTTGCTTCGGATAAGACATTTTTCGAAATGTAAAATTAAACAGTTTGTGCAGCATGATCACCTTTTTCAAAATAAACTGAAGTAAACTGGAGACGACCATGATGACACTATGTATGAAAATTAGAGAATCCTACTGAGAATTTTATAATTCTCACTCCTATTTCCATATTGTCTCCAGATGATTTTAGAAGTTTCCAAAGACGGCTGAAGTTGCTGTCAGACGAGGTCCACTCAGGTAACGATACTTGACTCAGGGTATAGTACTATGACTTAAGCATAGTACTGTGCTTAGGAGGGTGTTTCATTAATGGTATCAGAGCAGTTCTATCCTCTCTGGACCTGAGGATTTGGACTGACTACGTGTCCAGTGTACTTTGGAATTTTTAGAAAATGAGAGAATGTCATGCAAACGATCTTATCTGCTTAGATAAGATATGGGATAGGAAATTAAATCAGATATGCATGATCGCCTAACTGTGATTGTTATTAGTTGCTATCACACTTAACTTATTGTTGAGCCTGATCAACTCAATGCTTTGTTGTGTGTGACTAGGAACTAATAGCTTCCAGGGGGCGCGGTAGGCCACAAACTGTACCTATTCCAGAAGATCCTGCTAATTTTATGGATACAATGCGTGAAATGGCTCACGCCATGCGGGAGCAAGCTGCTGCAGCTCATCAAATGATGGACCAGTTGGGTAGGCGGCCCGAGGCTAGCCATGTAGGAAATCCACCTGGGCTAGGAGTAGACCTGGAATATCTCAAGTTTGCGGAATTCAGAAAGGCGAACCCACCCAGCTTTAGAGGAGCTTTCAACCCTGACAAGGCTGACGAATGGATTAAGGCGATGGAAAAGGTTTTCTCTGTTTTGGATTGTACAGATCGCCAGAAAGTAGCATTTGCCACTTATATGCTCGAAGCAGATGCAGAATTCTGGTGGAATGGTGTGAAGCGGCTATTACAAGGATCCCAGACGGAGATCACCTGGATTGTGTTCAAGGATGCTTTTTACCAAAAATACTTTCCTCCATCAGTCCGAAATGCTAAGGAGTTGGAATTTATGCAACTCCGCCAGGGAAGCAATAGCATGTCAAAGTACATCGCTAAGTTTGAGGAGTTATGTAAGTTTTCCACGATCTATCAGCGGAATCTAGATGAGACGTGGAAGTGCGTCAAATTTGAAGGCGGATTGAGGGAAGATATCCTCGCCACAATAGGCCCTATGGAAATCAGAGATTTTCCTACATTAGTAAACAAGTGCAGACTTGTGGAGAATTGTAACAAGAAATTGGAGAATTCCCAGTCTAATATTTATGGAAAGAGGCTTGCACCTGAAAACCAGGAACTTGAATATGCCTCACCACCAAAGAAACTGCATCAATTTAATGGACGTGGGGATAAACAGTTTCAGAGGCCAAGCGCAGGAAGAACTTGCTCTAAGTGTGGAAAGTATCATGGAGGAAGGCCTTGTCTGGCCAGACAGAATGTATGTTTCAGGTGTGGCAAACCAGGACATATGATCAGGGAATGCCCTGGACACCAACCATCGACTCCTAAACCGCAATGTTAAGGGAGAGTCTTCACTATAAACGCAGAGGAAGCAACATCCCAGAGGAGTCATCGCAAAGATTAGGGATGACCTAGGACAAGGATCCTCTTTTTGTAAAATTACGTTATGATAAATTATA
Source organism: Pterocarpus santalinus (assembly GCA_031439595.1). NCBI lineage: Eukaryota > Viridiplantae > Streptophyta > Magnoliopsida > Fabales > Fabaceae > Pterocarpus > Pterocarpus santalinus. The sequence continues at coordinate 20,327,733 of CM062531.1, forward strand.
TAACTAGGCCGACTGTATTTTCCTTGACTATGTTTGTTCAACTTCAGTATGTTTGTGTGTGAACTTTCTTTCAAACTCTTACGGCAATAGATAGCCAATTTTGCAATCAAATTTTGAGGACAAAATTTTTAAAAGGAGGGTAGTAATGTAACATCCCGATTTTCGAGTTCGGCTTCACCCTCAGGATTAATCCATTCCGATTTCCGACTTCATCTTTGAAATACAGATAAGAGGATTATTTCCGAATTCTGAGTTCGCCTTCGGATTCCACATAAATTTCGACTTCACATCCTGTCCGACTTCCGATTTAATCTTCAATTTTGATTATGACCGATTTCCGACTTAGAGGTATATTGGGCATAATTTCCGACCTACGACTTCAAGTGGCATAATTTACTACTTCACGACTTCCGACTTCATGTCTTAAAAGGTATTTATACACGGTTTCCGAGTTTAAGTACTTGGGTTTGGAAATGTGACTCGCGTTCCCGAGTTCCGACCTTAGTGTTGAACTCAATTGGAGTGGACACGAGTTCGGACCCTTGAGCCAATTCTCACAGACAAACTAGTTTCGATATCCGATTTTACATCCAGCATTGGCATTCCCAAGTTCAAATAGGGAGTTCCGAGATTATAGGATTACCAGCTGCATGGCTTCCGACCTCCGACCTAAGATAACAAGGTTCAAAATAGTGTACGTGGTTTCCGAGTTTGAATTGGGAGTTCCGAAATTATGTGATTGTAATCTTTCGACTTCCGGAATCCGACATTGATACAAGATTTCCCCAAGTCACAAACAAGCTGGTACGAGTTCCGACGTTAGGCTTCAGCTCCAAGCTCAAGTAAAAGCGACACGAGTTCCGACCTTAAACGTAATAGGACGAGTTCCGACTTGAAATAGGATAAATGCGAGTTCCGATTTCAAACAGTATGACGGCAAGTTCCACTGAAAGAGAGACGTAGCTAAACTTTGTCCACAAGAAAATCAGCCAATCAGAGCCCTCTAAGTTAACTACCACCTCAAGCTTATAAACCCATCTCTTTCTCTCCTTCAGCCCCATTTCTACGCCACTTTCCCCCCGTTGTTCAGCTCTCTTCTCTCTTCTCCAACTCCATTACTCCTTCAAACTTAGTAAGGCTCTAACACTCCAAGTTTCAGCACCTAGCTCAAATCATACTCCAAAGAGGTAGGATTCTACTTCTACTCTTGAATTCCTTGCCTTATAATTGCATGAGATTGAACTCTTCTTTGTGTATGTGATGAGTTATTGGATCTATTATGATGGATTATGATTAAATTCATAGTAGATCTTGATTTGGAATTATGATTAGAAGGAGAAAATTAGAAGAAATGGATGGGTTGGGATGCTGCCTGAGTGAGAATTCCACGGCAGTCCATACGATGGAGTGTACGGCGCTGCCTACAACCGGTTAAATCCGATGAAACCATTTTTAGGTGAAAGTAGACATTTAGGGCTTTCCATAGATATATCATATAAGATTATTGGATTAGTATTTAGGGAGATACAAATTTTTGAAGTTTGACCTAGGGTTTAGAATGTTCATCCGGGCAGGGTGACATGAGGAGGGTATAACTCACCCTATACAACTCCAAATTAAGTGAAACCAGTTTTGTTAGAAAGCTTATACATAGAGGAATACCCCAATATAAGATTCCGAGTTTGTTATGGTTCCAATTGTTCCCAGTGATTCGAGGAAGTTGTCCTATGTCTAATTCAGACCTACACAGGGTAGTTCAGGAAGGTTGACTTTCAGGACTTATATCTCGAGATGTACTTGAGAAAATGGAGTGAAACTTATGGCAAATGAAAGTTTGTCCTGTTAGCTTTGATATGAGACTAATTTCATAAGATTTGAGCTTAGTTTCGATTTTTAGTGAATTTATATTCCCAGGAGTGTAATTCGGGCTAGCGACTGAACAAGCTGAAGAAAAAGTTGAATATCTTGATTTATATAAATCAGAATGACATGGGACCAAAGAGGTTAGAAAGTAGACATATAGAGCTATGACATATCCAAATTTCAGATTTAAATGAGTTGAATAGAGATAAAGGTGGATTATACAAAATTCGGGCAGAACCGAATAGAATTGGCAGAATGGCCAAGTTGATGATTTTACAAGTGTTAGTGGAACACATAAAGTTTGAGTTGAGGATTGCCAGTTTGAGATTGACATATATGTGTTAAGTTGATTATGTTGCTATGGCTATTTTGTCCGTGAAAGCTGACACTATTCATGGGGAAACGGACTTGATCCGTTATACTGCCGGATTTACGGCAGGAGTCTAAGAAGTTATGAATGTTTAGATGTAGGGATGAATTGAAACATAAATGGGTATATAGAAACCCTATATCCAAGAATGACATAATTATGTTATGAGGCATGTGAGGGTAAATAATGGAGCATATGTATAACTATGTTTGAATATGTTTGAGAATGAAAGAATGTGAAAATATTGAATGTGAATCCCTTCACTTGGAGGCAGTTATTTGAAATCCCTCCCTGTGAAGGCAGTTGAATGATAAAGATATGAAATCCCTTCACTTGGAGGCAGTTGCACTTGAATCCCTCCCTGTGAAGGCAGCTAAGACAATGAGATCCCTCTACCTTGGAGGCACGTGGTCAGATGAGATCCCTCTATGTTGAAGGCACGTGATCAGATGAGATCCCTCAATTTTGAGGCACGTGACCAGAAGAGATCCCTTCAACTAGAGGCACGTGACCAGAATGAGATCCCTCCAAGACTAGAGGCACGTGAATCCCCTTGTGGGTGAGTCGGTGTGACGACGGTCACGGGTGAAGCTGACGAGCTCACTCCAAGGCTAGACTACCCAAGGGCAGTAAATGCACCCTAGGGACGGCGATACGGCTAGGTGTGCCAAGTAAAAGACTAAAGACTAAAGATTTTATGACGAAAAGGAAGATGAAGAAAGAAAAGCAAGTTTAATGTATAGGCATGAATTTAAGTACGAGAAATTTTATGTGTAGATGTTATATTCCCAGCATATTGATGTTATCTGTGTTTTAATATGCTACAGTTATTATTCATGGTGTTATAATTGAATGAATTTATGGGTTCTCCCAAATGCTAAGTGTAAGATTAAAATGAACTTTGCTTCGGATAAGACATTTTTCGAAATGTAAAATTAAACAGTTTGTGCAGCATGATCACCTTTTTCAAAATAAACCAAAGCAAACTGGAGACGACCATGATGACACTATGTATGAAAATTAGAGAATCCTACTGAGAATTTTATAATTCTCACTCCTATTTCCATGTTGTCTCCAGATGATTTTAGAAGTTTCCAAAGACGGCTGAAGTTGCTGTCAGATGAGGTCCACTCAGTAACAAGAACTTGACTCAGGTATAGTACTATGACTTAAGCATAGTACTGTGCTTAGGAGGGTGTTACAAAATGAAACTTGTTAGGATTGAAATAGGGTCCAAATATGTACACTTTGATATAGAATTCGAATAAAAATACTGAACAACGAATTTTTAGTAATTTTCTAAATTTAGGTGCATAAGTTTGTCTTGAAACAAGGTAGCCTTGAGTAAAACTTAAATAACGTAAGTTATACACTTCAAATGGTAATGGGACCAAAGAGGTTTCAAAATGGACTAATAGAACTACAATTTATTAAAGTTTTAGGTGAGAATGAATTAAATAGAATTTTATTATAATTTAGAATTTCAAGACAGATTTAAAGAAAATGTAATCACTTGAGGCCTTTATGCCTTAGAAGCTCCATAGACTATAAAGCGTCAAAAGGCTAAGTTATGTATGAGATTGCTTATCAAGAATGAGATGCTATTGATATGTTGTTATGATGACTCTAATTACTGTGACTGTCTGGCTGAGATTATACTATCTTTATATCGAAAAGCCTCATATTTCAGCTGTTATGCTGCTGGATTTTCAGCAAAAATATATGAATTATGTATCATGATTATAAATTCCTCAAGCATATTCATTCATGAATATATGAGCATGTAATATGTACATGTGAATGTGAAATTAGATAGTATGTGAATAAGTGAGATAAGATCTCTTTATTTGGAGGTAGTTATTAGGCCTCTCCTTGTGAAGACAATTAAACAGATACAATATGGGCCCCTTTACTTTGAGGCAGTTGCACATTGAGCCCCTCCTTGTGAAGGCAGTTAAAACTATAAGATTCCTTTACCTTAGAGATAGTTGGCCAAAATGAGATCCCTCCAATGTAGAGGCATTTGGGTCCCTTTACGGGTCAGTATTGTGTGACTACGGTCAGGAGTTGAGCTCACTCCTAGATCAAACTACCCAAGGGCAGTAAAGATTAAAGAAAGTTAAAGAAAGCCAAGAAAAATAAGTGCACTTGCATGATTACATGATGTGCATTTGTATATGCATAAGTTATATTCTTTTTATTTCTATTATGAAATTATTCTCTTAATTGTCAAGTGTGTGAATAAAATTAACCTGCTTCGAAAGGATATTTTTGAACTTTATAAAAATGAAATTTATAGTTGTTATGATATGATAACTTTTTCTTAAATAAACCGAAGCAGCTGCAGACGATAACGATGATGCTGCATATGGTAACCTAGGATATCCTTGTAATACCCGGGTCGAGAGTTATATGAATAGGGATACCTTATCTTGTCAGATCGTGCAGAAGTTATAAGGCTAAATCCTATACCTCCTTGGAGGGCTATATAGTTGGGATATTTTCATGGAATCAAAAGTCCCGATAATTGTTCCTTAGATATCTAAGAGTTGAAGAATGATTTTTAATGAATTTTAAGATGTCATTAACATTTTTCGTTTTTAGCCTGGAAGTTTAAGAAAACGTAGATTTTCGAGAATTTGTACTAGAATCCAAAAATAGGATTTTGATTCTTAAAGAGTTTGATTTTTCTAATATTTTCATTAGATTCAAATGGGGGATATTCACTTATTTATATTTATATTTTTAAGTTAATGGAGAGTAAAGTTAAAGAGAACATTAACTTTAAATTAGTAAATGTAAATAAGTGTAAGACCATGGCCTGAGGAGCATTGGATATCAGAAGAGGAACAAAAACCAGAATTCTGGAAGTCTAGGAGCCACGCTTGAGAGCGCACCCCCGCGCTCCAGTGTGTTGCCAGGACAGTGAAAGGAGGAATTTGAAACCCGGCCATGCTAGAGTAGTTTTCAAAGATATATAAGAAGGGACTATTTTCCCCACCTATGTTCTTAAAATATGTATAAGAATTACTTTCTCCAGTACTTTTCAAGATTTAAAAGGGGACTATTTTCCCTAAGTATTTTATATATAAGATATATTTTCAATGACTCTATTTACAAGAATATTTTCTTATATTATTAAGTTGATGTCACGACCCGAAATTGGACCATGACCGGCACATCGAGGACAAGTCCCTATGCAAGCCTTATATCACCAAATTTTTACCAAAACTTGGACAGAGTCCCTTTTTGAATTTTGGATATTTCCCAAATACGGGTACTTGTCCTACAAAATCAACAAAGACACTCTGTCCATCGGGGATCTAGGCATTTTCAGAATGCACCCCTTAGCACACAATCTACTTATCTAATAGGCATATCCAATCACACCATAGATATAGACTAATACATAAACATACATACTACCTCCATATTTAATTCAGAATTTCAATACATAGCTATCCAATCAGTCAACATACATAATTTTCCAACATTAAGGTCATCATAAACTAGTAAGGATCGGACCCTGCCTGTAGTACTATGGAGCAACACTTACAACAATTACAAAATAATTCAAAATAACTCCCAAGGCCCTTACTTATGAGGGCTCACTAAGGATGGAGAACTACTATTGCAAAGCGGGAGGATCGGCTCCCAAGTTTGAACCTATATTTGAAAAAGATAGAATAACCATGGGGTGAGTTTATGAAACTTAGTGAGAGACATGACACCCTTGAACCTCATGAGTCAACGTACATATAAAAACATATTTCAAAATAAAAAGTCTAGGAATTGTCCAACAAGATAATCCGTCAAGAGTCACACTTAGGTGACCTCTCCTTTATGTGACCCTGTAATCTGTCACGCACCACTCCCTTGAGTTGTTGTGTAAATTATGATAACTCAAGGTGCACCAGAGCTAACATCTACTGTCGTTAACAAACAGGTCCTGTTATAAACCTTCCTAAACCCTTTTTCATTTTCCGTCAAGTATCAATTTTTAGATTTTATTCATTGACTCATGACCAACATTCTAAAACAATTTCATTATGGAAAACATGCTGATACAAAATAATTTTTAAATAGTGAAAGAGTCAAAGGCGGTCTGTCTACTTATAGTATACTATCTCAAGGATTTACATCAATTTTTAGGAGCCACAAAGTTGTGAGAATGATCCTGGGAATGATATGGCATCATAACCACATCAACTTAGCCACATGTAAACTAGTAACATGAGGGATTTACCCTAAGTATTCTCAAACTCACAAATTTCCAAATTTCCTAACCTAGGGTTAAAAAGGAATTATCAATCCTAGCAGAAATTCGAGATTCTTGGAAAAGGAAAGAGGAAAGATGTAAGAAATTACCCTTAGCAAGCCAATGAAGACAAGAAAGGAAGTAGATTTCGGATCTTCCTCCTTCAAGCTCCAAAATCTCCAATGGAGAGAGTAGAGAGAGTGACAGATTTTGATAATGGTTTTAAGTAGATTATAGTGTTTTAATGCATGTTTTGAGGTGGTATAAGTGAAAAGATTTGATATGGAGGTATTAGGATGGAGATGGGGTAAGTTTAGAGAGAGAGAAAGAGAAGTGTCTTCGGGTTTTAGAGTGGGCAGAAAATGCGAGAAATGAGAGAGAGAGAGAGAGAGAGAGAGAGAGAGCGTCCGAGAATATTATATAGGTGGCTGGTAATTGATTACAATTCTTTGTAATCGAGTACCACCTGTCCAGAAATTGTAATCGATTACTAGCCTGTGTAATCGATTACCCGAGAGCATGAGGGAAATTAGAAACCTAATTCAGGCAATTGTAATCGATTACATAATTGATTACATTGGAAAAAGTTGGATTTCTCGGAACACTGGTTACTGGTAATCGATTACAGGACCTTTGTAATTGATTGCAATTGCAAAAATTGCAACTTGCAGGCAAACAGAACGGTTCGAAATCTGTTTCAACCATTTGTAATAGATTAAAAGCCCTTTGTAATCGATTACAATTGAGGAAAATGCAGTAACATAAAGGTTGACAAGAAAAAGAGTCAAAAGTTAGAGCATGTGCATTATAGTTGATAAATAAGTTTTAACTTTGTCCCATGCTAGCTATAAAGTAAGTTATCTCTCACTGAGTTGCTTAACTTACCCAGTTGCCTCCCCATATTTCAGGTATCGAGTTATGTTAAAGTTTAGCTGCCAGTTGTCTTCTAGTAAGCCCAACACTTGAGTGGGCCTTTTCTAGTCATTGTAAGGATCATGATATGGTCTAGTGCTCCATTGAACTATAGGCAAGGTCCCAACTGTGGTAGTTAGGGCCTATTTATATCGAAAAAACTTATATGTAAACATATGTTGTGTGATTGATTAACTATTTAGGGATTATTTATGGAAAAATGTCCAATTTTCCAGTAAAGTTTTAGTTGGAGCTTGCTAGGGAACCAAGGCTTCCAAAGCGTCAGTCATGGCCCCAATTGGGACATGACAATCCTATTGAGAATTTATAATTTTACGTCTATGTATGTTCCCGTGTCATCTCTAGATAGCTCAGAAGATATTGAAGATGACCATCTTGGACAAAGTTGGTTGAGATTGGAGGACAACCAAAAGTTGCTATTAGACAAGGTCCATTTATTTACTAGTAACAACTCCTGAGTGTGATACTATAACTTAAGCATGGTATTGTGCTTGGGAGGGTGTTACACACAACAATTTTCATCTCTAAAAATAACAAATATTCTCAGGGTGCTAAATATATGAAGATCAAATACTTTACTGTTAATGAAACCAAGTGTCAATAGAGCATATTAGCACAAACCTTATGGTTGCAAATCTGTTAACAAAAGGATTGCCGTCCAAGACATTTTATGCACATGTTTGAGAGAATGGGCATTATTGGATGTCATTTTTGATATTGTATTATGATTGTTTTGACTTATTTGACACTTTGAACTTGATGATGAAGTTTGTTTTCTAATATTTCCATTCATGTATTTAATTAGTATACATTATTAGATTAGAGAAGTGACAATAGGAATAATGGTCTTAATAAAGATATTAAAGTTGTACTATACTCTGCATTATGTATCATGCTAATTAAGGAAAAATGTTAATGTTGTGGTACAGAAAAAGGGGCTATGTTAAGAAAAAAATAGTGACATACAACCACTATGATGCGCATTAATTTTCTACTTAGTCATGGTATTATGTTGTAACCAATATAATGAGGATTTGATATTGTATTTACTTGAGCATTAGGTTTTCTTATTAAACTATAAAAGTATTGTTATATGAGTCAAGTCGGAGCTGAACAATAGTAGTCTAATATTATATATAGAAAGAGCACCTTGAGCGGACTTTGCCATATGAAAAATATTTTTGACATTTATAACTTCTTGAGTGGAACTTACTTGTTTTGATTTAAAAACAACTTTCGTAAAAATCTAAAAGGTCATTATAGCAAATCATTTTCTATTTACTTTCTCATAAGTTTTCTAACACTTAAAAAAATAATTAATTGATTTTTAGGATATATATATATATATATATATATATATATATTTGCCACAAGTCACTTGTATAATTTAAATTTGAACTTGAAAATTCATTAAATAAAAGATTAATGACCAGAAGTTTTTTTAACTTATAAAGTAAATGGGATTTATTTTATTTCTAGGTTTGAACTTAAGGGGATATTTTCCCCTCTAGCTAATCTTTATAATCAATCATTTGAGAATTGTTTTGTATCTTTAAAAATAATCACTGAAAAAAATAACTTTTTATTTTTTGCTTACTATTACTATTGGTAGAGGTTAATTTATTCTCATTTTTCATTTTTTTTCCACTGGATATACTTCAATTATATTTTTAATCTAATTTTGTTTATAAAGATATTGATTTTGATGCAGTTGTTATAGATGTTTAGAGATCATTTAAGTAAAATATCTTTCTGAATATTTTCTATTGAATTTTATATTAAATTTCACTTTATCTTAGAATTAATGATTCACAAATTCACTTCATCTTATAATCAATGACTAACACATTTTTTTGTAATTAAAATTTACTCTAATTTACACTTGTTACATAATTTAAGTAGTCATATAATTTACAACTAAAATTTATTCTAATTTATAATAGTTAAAAATAATATTTTTTAACATTATGTTGCATAAAAATATTTTTTAAATTTAATTACATTAAAATTTAATATTATTAGCCTATGATAACTTAACTTTTTTATTTTTAATCTTGAGAATTAATTTTATTAATATTTTAAAATTTTAAAATTGATTATATTTTAAAAATATTTTTACTTTTGAATTGTTTAATATTTAATAGTCAAATTTAAATGAAGAAGTGACATTAACATTCTAAAAAAAATTAGTTTCATATAATATTTTATTTAATTCTTGAAGTTGCAAAAAGTGATTCAAATTAAATCTTTCAGTGATTCAAATTAGTCTCTACGAAAGCTACTCTAGGGACTAACTTAAATTATTTTTTGCAACTTTAGGGCTAGGGATGGCAAAAAAACCTGTCAAAGCAGGCATCCACAGGGATAACCTGTGACGGGGATAGGAATGGGGGCAAGTTTGGTTTCCACGAGGATGGAGAAAAGTCTCTAAATAGTAAATGAGGTGGGGGTGGGGGATGAGGTCCTCACCCCATGAGGACCCGCTAAATCCCCATTAACATAAATTTATTTAAATGCCTTCATATATATAAATACATAACAAAAAAGTCTAGTTATGATATTAGTGTCTTTGTAATTTAGATATTTTTAATTATCTTTTAATAAATTTGCATAATGTATTTCATTTTTAATTTGGATTGTGTCATGTTAGATAATATTGTAATGAATTATGAATATTTATAAATGTCTTATTTAGGTTCAAGAGTATTTTACTTTTTTTTAGATTTTTAAAATTTTTTTAATATAAACGCACGAATATTTGCAGGGATTTGAATCCCCCCAAGAATGGGGAATGGCGGCCTACGATGGGGTCGGGGCAAAATTTAAAATAGGGACGAAGAGGGTTGAGGGCATTGCCATCCCTAGACAAAATTGCTAATTTCTTAATTTTAGGATTAAAACGAAGTACACATACAATTTCAGGGGTCAAAATAAGTATTACTATGGCTTTGGAGACATCAAAAGTAATGAAAGCAACCACCATATTAATGAAGTGGTAACTTTGCTCAAGAGACATTATGGTGAATTAATGTGAAAGAGTTTAATCTTCTTCTCTCTTGGTGAAAATACAGACTGAGGGGAAGGGATGCCTATAAATAGAGTTCTTCTTCAATGGTTCTAGTATCCCAACTGAGAGAGAGTATTATTGTTCTTTTCTTGTATTTAAAGAGAAGTTGTAATGTCATCTTCCACATATTGAAAAATTTCTTTATCTTGCCCATGGTTTTTCCTTCATAATTGGAGGGTTTTTCATGTTATGTATTTGGTGTTAGTTTCAATTTTCTCAACTTTATTTTAGTTTTGTTATGTTGTTTCCATAACTTTGGTACCCAACAAGTTATACATAATAATATTAATCTTTTATCTTTGAATTTTATAATTTTAAAAACAAAATAATTACACTACAACAAAATTGTTTGGTTGCAACCAAAAAATCGGTCACAAAATGGGGCAATTCGGTCACAAAAATCATTTGCAATCGATTTAGTGCAACCGTATACTATGCCCTATTTGATTGCTTGTTGACTATTTTGTGACTGAAAAATCGTTTGTGATCAATTTAGTGCAACCATATACTATGCCCTATTTTGGTTGCAAATTTGGAATTTGAATTGCCATCCTTCATATGTTTTTTGTCGTAAAATCGGTCGCAAATTAGAATCAGATGAATTGGTCACAAATTCTGATCGATCTCAAAATAGATCGCAAAATAGCAAATAGAAAAGAAACTAAATTCTATAGAATCCAAATTTTATAACCTGATATTAACAATAAACCATAAGGCTAATAATGAAATAATGCATTTTTTTCAATAGCTAATAATGAAATAATGCATTTTTTTCATCTGAATAATGTTTAACAAGAACAAGTTATCTAACATAAACAATATAGTTAATGCCACTGTCAACTACATATATTCTAAACATAATATATATTAACTACCACATTATAAAACTACAATAATATACTTTGTTAACCAAACTATAAGGTTCTTCTTAATAAGACTTTGGAAGATAAGTTTTTAGCATACTTCTAACTAGTTCTCGTTTCCATGGTTCTTCAATTATTTCCATTCAGTCTTCAACATTTATTAATTCTTCATCAACTTTTATTATGTCTTCAACCTTTTCCATTGGGTCTTTAACAATTTCTATTAATTTTTCAATTTTATCTATTGAGTGTTCCACTACTGAGTCCTCCACTAACTCTATTGAGTATTCAATTTGCTCAATTGAGTATTTTACAATCTCTATGTTATCTTCAAGTCTATTCATTTAGTCTTCACAAAATTAAAAAGATATTCAATAATCATCATCTTTACATTCATTTAGTATAGATCAATATTACACAAACTCAAGAGCACAATAATTAAATGTAGCTTAGTAAATCTAAATTTTTATTCTCAATTACACTATACTATGCAAGAATAATAACATTGACTAGGAGACTACTCCATGAAAAATTATATTATACCACAATTTAAAAGAACCCTTAAGTAAGAACAAAATTACAAAATACTAACAATATAACCATATAACCAATGCATTGAATTAGTAACACTAAGCTAAAAATAAAATCACAAAATATTTCCATTAGATCCCAACAATAAAAAAGTGTATCCGCATTTAATTATACCACATAAGACAATTTAGAAGCGCCCTAAGGAAGAAAAAAAGAGTTAGTATTGAACAATTACGATACCCAATTTCTCAAACAAACAACAACAATCTTCTTAATATTTAAATAAAAATAATATGTTAGAAGACCCAACAACAACTCAAAGTTTCTTAGTTCTTAATAAAATATAAGATACATCCTAAATTCAACATTTTCAAGCAACCACAACCACAATTCCCTTGATATTTAAACAAAAATAAGATATAATTAAAAACCCAACAACAAACTAAGCAAAAAATAAACAAACCAACATGATCAACCAATAATGTCAAAAATCAATCTCAACAACCTCAACTAATTTAAGAACCTAAACAAACCAATACAATCCACCAATAAAACCGAAACTCTCATTATTTAAATGAAAAATAAATCTGATTTTTTTTTTAAAAAAAGAATAACAACATACTTTCACACTCAACCAATAACATAATTAAACCCAATTTCAAGCAAATCAACCACCCTTAATAACAACAAACTCTCTCAATCAACCAATTACACCAAAAATCAATGTCAACAACCTCAACTAATTTAAGAACTCAAACAAACCAACACAATTAACTAATAACACCAAAACTCTCATTATTTAAATAAAAAATAGATTTGATTTTTTTTTTTAAAAAAACAACAACATACTCTTATACTTAACTAACAATATAATTAAACCCAATTTCAATTAAATCAATCACTCTTAACGACAACAAACTCTCTTAACACCAAAAACCAATCTCAACAATCGAAATCAAGTTAAGAACACAAACAAACCAACACAATCAACTAATAACACCAAAACTCTCATTATTTAAATAAAAATAGACCTAAAAATTAAAAAAAAAAAGAATAACAACATACTGTGACAATCAACCAATAACATAAAAAAAATTAATATCACAACCTTAATCAATTCAACAACGTCAACAAACCAACATAATTTGAAAAATTAAAGAAAACCAACAAACTAACAATCTAACATCCAAACCCTCATTATTTCAAATAAAACCAACTTTGAAAAACTAAAAAAAAAAAAAAAGAGAAAAAAGCAAAGGTGGGAGAGAACCAGGCATGCAGCGGTGCTAGCAGCAGCAGTAACAACGGGCAACGCTCTCCCTTGCATAGCGATGGTTGCGGGTGGCGCTCTTCTCTAGGAGCAGCAGCATCTCTCTAATGGTGGCCTCTAACGGCGGGTGGGGGAAGGGAAGGGTCGGGTGGGGGAGAGGTTGAGGATTAGGAGAAGGTTAAGGGAGGAAGATGAATAGGGAATAAGGGATTGCTCTTCTAATTTGGGAATTTTAGTAGTTTAAGTGTTGGTAATTTGCGACCAATTCAATTGCAAATGACTAAGCCCCATAATTTTGAATTTGCGATTGATTTTTCCATTCATATACTTCCTTTGCTTTGAACAAATCGATCGCAGAACTTGGAATTTGTGACCAATTTTACCTTTACACGTATTTCCTCTACATTAAAGACTCGGCCGCAAAATCGGTTGCAAATTCGAAGATTTTGCGACCGATTTTTGTAACATCCCTGATTTTGGTGCGTTTGTAACTTTGCGTTACAAATTAAATAAATAAAACTTTTTAACATCATTAAGGGACAAAATACATTTAAATTAAAATTAAATTATTAGAGAACATAAATTTTAAATAAAACGATAGCAGAAAAATTTATTTACTTCAATGCAATTAATAAAAATTAAACGAAAAAATAAAATAAGATAATAATGGATTAAATTGCACAGTTAAAATCCTGCCAGGGATAAAAATTTTAATAAATTATATTTTCAGTAAAAATATTTAGAAATGGTTTAGAATTGCTATTAGAACTTCTCAAAGTTCTTAGAATTGCTTAGTTTAAGGATTGAAAGTACAATAGAGTACCCATTTAATGTCACAAAGTATCAATGAATGACATAAAGTAATAACTATTGCTTCAAACCTTTTAATCAAAGGCTTAGATTAAGTTACAAGTCTTGTCTTTAATCTAGAGGATAGAGTTTTGATGCCCATTTATACTAATACCACTTAAACACTCAATTTCTCTTCAAACATAACTAAAAAACACAACATCCACTCCCTCACCATTCTCTCTATCTCACGGTTATCCCTTCTTCCCAAACAAGATACACAACAAAACACTTCCTTCTCCCTCTCCATTTTTAGTGCTAAAGCTATCTCTCTCTTTTCTCTATTTGTTTTCATTTTCTTCTTGTTGCTACCACCACTCCTCTAGAAACCCAAGAAGCCCTTTCACCCATTAAAATCTCCAAACCACAAACCAAGCAAAAGGGACCCCACTGGATCTCTAAGGGCGGCAAATTGCAAGGGGGAAAAGGAGGGGTTGTTCTTTGTTGTTTGGTGGTCTTGGAGTATAACATTCAACTATAATTGTAACTCCTACACACATTGACGAAGCTAAACTTCCAATTTGGCAAATCTGCCTACACTATCCAATTTTGCCCTATTTTGTTATTTGTGCCATAATTCCTACTTAACTTATTTAAATCTGAATTTTTAATATGTTGTAGCGTTATGAGTCTATTTTCATTCCTCTTTAGTTCCACTAAGTTTTGATGAGTATAGCTCAAGCTATTAAAGATTAACTTAGGCCTGCCTTATGTTAGGCAGAATAGAGGTCTAAAATGTGGAAATTCGCCAAAAATAAAAATCTTACTGGATTTGGTTGAATCTTATATTTTTTTAAAAATAAGAGAGCTAGCTTTAATTTCCAATAGGTTTCATTTCATTTGAGTGGGTAGAGCTCAAGTTATAAGCTCTTAAATTTGGTTGAGTTGGCCTACCTTATTTCAGTCTAGTTAGGACATAAGGAAATTTTGGTGAATTACTGAGAAAAATAGGGAAGGAATCACATTCTGAAATTATGGGATATTACCCTATGTGTTAGCTTTCTAACAAATTTTGTTGCACTCTATTTGAAGTTGTATAGGGCAAGTTATGCATGCACAACCCAGTCTGGTTAGAATAAGAGGAAGAAATCTAAGGTCAACTTCAAAAATTCATATCTCATTCAATACAGATCCAATGGCTTTATAATTTATATGATTGGAAAGCTCTAATTGTCTAGTTTCATATAGATTAGTTTGATCAAATTATAATATCTGTAGGCGAAGCCGTACACTTTGCAGTACTGACTGCCTTAGGGTCCTTCAGCTAAATTAGATTTTGTTTAACTTCTCTTTTAGATTTTCATTCAACTATCATTCCTAACCCAATAATTTCATGTTAATCCAGCCATAAAACATCACATAAACACAATATAACATCAAACAAGTGACTAGAGATAGAATTTCAAACGGCCACCAGCTCACAAAATCAAGTAGAGATGTTGAATCCTACCTCTAAATTGTTGTATGAGTTGGCTAGATGCAAGTTCTTGATGTAGAAAATGGGTGGAGCTTGAAGCTGGAAGGAAAGTGAAGTGACGTAGAATAAGAATGAAGAGGGAGCTCAGCAGATGGATGGGGGGGAGTTAAGAGGAATTTTTTGAAGCTTTATGACACAAATGATGACTTGCTGTAGTTGGCTTGGGTGGTGGAGATTTAGCCAAGCTTCCCCTCCCCTTCGTGGGCTGCATATGGCGCCATCTTGAAGGGTGGAGGTGGTTGAATTTTCAGCCACCCAATTTAGGGAGTTACAGTGTAAAATTCTACTGAATCGATTCTTGTGGTATACAATACCGAAATTCTATCGATTTCCTTCAAATCAGTGAAACTTTACTAGAAATCTTCTTATATTTTCTACATGATTAATTCAAATTCTCCTAATCCTAATTCTTCTATAATTCACTTCTAATTATTTTTGAATATCCAATAAAATCAAATAAATCAATTAACAACGTAAATTAAACGTATTGCGATTTAGAAAGTTACAGAAATCGTTACCGTTTCTTTTAAATTTTCAAAACATTTTTAAACTTTCTACATAATAAACTCTACTCTTTATAATCCTAATGTTTAAATTACATTCCTAATTGCTCTTTTTTTCTAACATAATGGAATAAATTAATTAATAGTGCTAAATAGACACATTGTTCTTCAGGATGTTACATCGAGCATCAAGAAGCAAGTTTTAAGGTTGTTTTGAGCTTGGAGTTGAGGTAAGGATACAAACTCCTTGATTTTGTCTCATGAATAGGTGTTTATGGTCACTATTCTAAGGTTCCTAAGCTCACAAATAGTGGTATGTTTAGAACTTAGATCTAGCTTATATTAGCCTACATGAGTTCTGTAAAATGGCTTTTGTGAAATAAAACTCTAGGAAAGGTATAAAATGGTTTTTGTGAAATAAAACTCTAGGAAAGGTATTTAACTAGACTATGGCATAAACTAGCTAGAATACGATTATTGGTGTCAAGATTTGAATCCCCAAAATTAAATGTGAGATTGAGGTTCCTCTACGTTTAAATAACTTAGTTGACCCTAAAAATAAGGATAATTATGGATACAAACTTGTTAGGATCACTGTCTTGAGTTTTGTCACAAAAGGAGTAGTTGAAATCCTACACTAGCAACTAAGAAACATGGAAATTTCATTATCATGCCAAAGGAATTAGTGCAAACTGATTTTACCCATCAAACTACATGATATATTGAGGCTAAAATTGTCCTTGAGTAGTTGGTTTGGTGAAAGAATAAGTAGAAACAATTTTGCACCTAGACTAGTTCCATTAAGCCATTAGAAGCATGAATTTCGGTTTCTATCCTTCAATGGATAGCAAAACTATTTTTAGGCTTGATCAATTAGGTTATATAGACCTTAGAAATGTCCTTGGATGGTTGGAATTGGTTTAAGGTGAATTATTGGAGAGTTGGGTGTTAACTAGTCATGTTTCCTAGCTTATGGAGTTATTTTCGGCCATGTACTTAAGGGGTAACCAAAACCATGTTCTAGTTGAGTATTTAGAATTATTATGGTGAATTTAAGTACCTTGGACCATTTATAATGATGTGGGGTAAGTTTAAGAAAGTTTAGAGTTGTTTAAAGGTGTGTATAGCAAGAAAAAAGTACGTTACTAAGATTAGGACAATAAGGGTACTAGACTATTCCTTTAGCATGGGTCAAAAATTTATATTTAATTTTGTTAAAGTATAAACAAGGTTGAAATAACCTCCTTTAAACAAAACTCTAATCTTGAAGCCAAGAAGTTCTTAAGAAAAAGTGTTATGATTGCATTCTAGCATTGCTGTATCTATTTAAGGTGTGATGTAAGTATGATGGTGGGGAAACCACTTGAAATGGAAGTGTTTGTATGATTGTTTTTGATCATTGAGGCCAAAAATGGAAACCAAGGTATGTGTCTTATTCTTGATTCTTGGAACCTTGATGGTTTATCTTGATATGCCTCATCTATGACTTATGATGATGATGAATTTATTTGTTATAAGAAATGTATTGGAATTATGTATTGATAAGTAGTTGATGATTAATACTATGACTGGGAATTTTCTGGCTGTCTATTTGTGTTCAAATTTTTGGATTTCTCTTGGTACAGCTGTTATGCTACCAGATTTTTGTTAGAAAGTATTTGTGAGTTGTATCATAAAGCATAAGTGCATGAGATTAAAGAAGATTATGCCATGAATCATGAAATCACTTTTCAAGAATGTTAAATGTCAAAGTAATGCACTATATACTAATTAAGACTTGGAAGTGACCTTTTGGTAAGGGAAGGAAATCCTATCCTAATTAAGATTTGGAAGTGACCCTTCAGTAAGGGAAGGTGATCCACAAAGGTAAGATAATTCGGCATGACCCTTCGATAAGGGAAAGCGACCCACCAAGATACCCCTTTACGTTGGAGGCACACGGTCAAGATAGATCACTCCAATTTAGAGGCATGAGATCCCCTTGTCAGCCAAAGTCTAATTTAGATAGTATTGTGTGATGATGGTCATGGAATGAGCCCACATCCTAGGACAGTTTATCCAAGGGCATGTAATAATAAGAGCACATGCTAAAAGATTAGCCTTAATGGCAAAAGAATAAAGAGCATAAGCATGCATTACAAGATTCACATGGCATTCATTACATGTTGACATTGAGGTGATGATTTAATGTGTGATTAATGCTATTATATTTTAAAGTCTTGATTGAAGTGAATGATTAAAAATGGATGCACTTCAGAGTTATGTTTTCAAAAGTAATTAAAATAAGCCTTTCTTCTATTTATGCCTGTTTATTGATTTTATTAAACAATCCGAAGTGGTTAAAGTGATGACAACGTTAGTTGTATATTCAGTTAGGAATCCCTAATGATAAATACTTTATTTCTCATTCTTGTGTTTTACTATGTCATCCTCAGACGTAGCTGATGATGTCTATGATGATTATCCTGGAGGAGCCTAAGCTGACTGGTACTATGATCCTACCTTGTACTCACTGGTTTTGGTAGCCCGTAGTAGCTTTAGACTTTATATTTTCTTCAATCGCCTATTTAGCGTACATGTAGGAGCTAATTGTGGTAGACATGCTCATTTGGGATATATATGTATATTATTTAGCATGGCCTAAATCCTTGTTAGATTGACATACCTGTGTACAATCGAGATACAAATATGCCAATGTATATGCCCAGTACTTATATATCTATATATATGAATTGCTCGATTATCTATGTAAATTATATTGTCCCTCTATTTTACATTATTATGGTGTGAATTAATCACATACTTTAATACTATATGCTGTAATGATATTATCGATTATATGAAGGCTCAATTTTAGAAATTAGTACTTTCAAAGAAAAAATTATACATTATATTTGTTAACCAACATATTTTTGTAACTACAAATATTCGGCTAGTTCAGCTGTAATAACTAATAGATACCGCAATACAACTTAAGTGTAGTGTGATTTTATTAGGGTGTTATAATTTTGCCTTTACACATAATTTCTCTACATTGAAAAATTGATCACAAAATTAGTCTATTTTTCAATATAGACGAAACATGTGTGATTGATAAATTGGTAGCAAATTTCTAGATTTATAATCGATTTTTGCGACCGATTTTTTCTCCAATTAAATTGCGTTGACCTCTAAAAATTGGTTGTCAATTTTACAATCAATCCCTTTTTGTCAACATTTTTTCTTTACTTTCACATATCGATCGAAAAATTTAAATTTTGCTATTGAAAATTTGCGACCGATTTTTTCTCTAAAAATTGGTCCCATATTACTCTGATCGATCGTAAATTTATTTTTTTGGAACCGAAAAAATTCAGTTGCAAAATCAGTCATTATTCAGATAATTTCTTATAGTGAATTATCTGATGATAAGATAAATTTTGTGATGTAAATTTCAATGACTAATCTACTTAATTTTTTAAAAAAAATTGTAAAATTAAATTTTGTTTTCAAATAAGATAAATAAAATATTTTTATTTCTAAATTATTAATAGGTTAAGATTATTATTGAAATTATTATTCTCTCAAATTTGCAATTGTTACAGTACTCATCACATTTTCTAATTAAAATTAATTCTAATTTGTAATAATTATATAACAATATTATTTAATACTGTTGCATATAATAACATTAATCTTTTATATTTGAATTTAATTATACTAAAGCTTAAATACTTATGATAATATTTTATCCTAAGATAACTTAATTTTTATGATTTTAATTTTGAGAATTAATTTGTATAAAAATTATTCACAAAGAAGAAAAAAATATTTAACTTCTAAATTATTTAATAATAAAATTTAAAGGAATAAATAGTCTTAACATTCTCAAGAAAAATTATTTTTCGTGGCACTTTATTTAGTTACACATAACAATTAATTTTTATCATTGAATTTTATTAGGTCAAAATTTAAATGCTTACATGAAAATGTTAATTCATTTTGACATAATTTTTGTGATTTAAATTTTGATGATTAGTTTGCTCAAATTTTCTTCAAAAAATTAAAATTAAATGATTTTATCTTTAAATCGAACAAAATATTTTTACTTCTAAATTGCCTACTAGGTTAAGATCTTATTGCATTTCATTACACAACAATGTGTAACACTTCGGTAGCCAGAATTAACAATAAATTATATATTAAAAAATGAGTAAATGACTATTAATCCTAATATATATGTTTTATCTGCTTCTCACACCTTTTACATTTTTTTTCTTTATATTTCACTTATTTTCTCTTTCTATATAAATAAAACCTATAATTACCAATTTTTACCTGTTGTAGATTTGTGTTTTCATCAAAATAAACGAACTAACCCTCCTCTTTTAAGTGACATAGACTATTGACAACTTTGAAGAGCTACCTAAGTATGTAATAAATTCCTCACATACTATATGATAATAAACAAAACTAAGGGTCAATCATTAAACTATGTAAGGTTAAACTTGCCAAAATCTAAATTTTATCATAAGCAATTATATGTTGCATTGTCTAGAGCAACTTTATCAAAAGAATTGAGAGTTCTTATAATTGAGAAAGATAAAAAATACATATATTGCACAAAAATAATGTGTAGAATAATTAAAAAAAATATATCATTGGTGTATTTAATTTTTAATTACTTTCACATATTTTAAAAAAATATTTTTATTGTAAATAATTAGAAAAAATATTAACAAACCCATATGATACACGGGTATTATTTCTAGTTAACTATTATAATAAAGCATTGATTTATTTATTGTAGCTTGTGTGAGTTAGAAGTTTTATTATAATGTCACGATCTTTGGTAATATTCTGGTTCTTATCACATGATACCTTTGAAATACTTTAATTTGTACTGTATTTTGTTGAAAAATAAATAACAAAACAGAAAAGATATATTTATTTACTTTTTCTTAGTATAACGTCAAGCATGCTCTAGACTAGAATGCTAGAAACAAGATATCTACATCAATTTGATTGAACTCGCTATTCTAGAAGCATGGGGTGAATTATAATAAAATAGATAAAAATGATAATTATTAGAAAATGTAATTTGTAACTAACATATTTTTAACATATTTATTTTGTCAAATTTAAGTTTTGTTTTATAATAGAATTTATATATCTATGAATAAATTTATTTGTTGCATATATTGGGAAAGATGAATTTTTGTTTCACCAATATATATAAATTTTAAAAGTAGTTATTTTTCATTAATATTCAATTTTGTAAATTTAAGGTTTATTTGTTTAATAAGATTTTGTGCGAAAATAATTTATTAATAGTGACATGGTATTATATGAAAATTATTAATGTTGCTATTTTATAACTAAATTTTTATTTTTTTTAATTTTTTTGTATGTGATAGGTAATTCACATGAAAAATATTTATATTTACATAATAAGTAATATTTTTAATTAAAATTTTAATAAAATCAATTCAAGTTTAATTGTTATTATGAAATTAATTTATTATATTAAATATTTTTATCATAATTATTTCTATGAAGATGTATATTTCGTTTTGTAATATTTAACTTTTTGCATGTTGCATTTTATGATATTATAAACTTTACATGCAATATAATGAAACTAAAGTATACAAGGTATAAAAGAAAATGGATAAGAATTTCTCACTTCTTTTGTTATGAACCTAAAAAGCTTAGCTAACTATTAATA
This sequence comes from Pterocarpus santalinus, assembly GCA_031439595.1. Taxonomy (NCBI): domain Eukaryota; kingdom Viridiplantae; phylum Streptophyta; class Magnoliopsida; order Fabales; family Fabaceae; genus Pterocarpus; species Pterocarpus santalinus. The sequence goes on from CM062531.1 coordinate 20,349,424, forward strand.
GTTAATTTAGTATAATTTTTTTTATTGAAAGATGCACAAAATAAAAATTTTTTATAAATCATTTTATATTGCTTTAGTTCAAATTTTTAATAAAAAATTATTTAATCCTCATACAACTATAGATCTATATTAATATTTTATTATAATATTTTCCGAAAAATTTTAATTTTGTCTATTTATTCTTAATTTTCAGTTATTTTATTTTAAATATATTTATTTATTTTTATAAAAATTTTAAAATTAATTTGTAAGTTTACATTCCAATAATAAACAGTGCAACTACAGCGACAACACCAGCATAAATATGGAACTACCGACTTTTGCACGTTGTCAAAAGGTGAAAATCATTCACAATTGAGAGCTGATAAGAGATGCATAAATAGTGAATGTATATGTGATATATACTAAAAAATAGGAAAAATAATAAAAATATTTAAATAATAAATTTTATATAATTATTATTATTTTTATTTAAATTTTTTTTAAAATTTATTAGCATATATACTATTCATACTAGTAAATTTTGTAAAAAAAAAAAATTTTACTAGCTTAAATAATATATACACTAATAAATTTTGTGTATATTTCACAATTTATCATTATATGCAATGTTTATATTAGTAACTTTTGTTAAAAAAAAATAATTTACTTATATAAATAATGTTCATGCTAGTAAATTATATATATATATATATATATATATATATATATATATATATATATATATATATAAAGTTAAAAACTATTGATAAATTTTGAAATAAAAAATTAAATAATAATAATAATAATATAAAATATATTATTTAAATATTTTTATTATTTTATTTATTTTTTCTATTCACATCTCATTATATATTATAAGAGATACATCTCCCAATCATTTTTCTTCTCAATTGGTCTTGCAGTAGGGTGCCTGCGGAGCCCTATGGCATTGAAAGACAGCCCAAAAACCGGAACCCTATAGCTGTCAAGCGTACGCATTTAGACATTAGGTAGCCGACAAAATAATGAGATACTAAATTTTATACGGAGAAAATAATGAGATATAGTAAATTCTATTCTATAAATTAATGATATCTCAATGACTGTTTCAGATGTTGGCCAGTTTTCCAAGTTGCACGTTGTTTGGTATCTGACTATTTGTTCTGTAATTGATGGGCCCTAGTTGGGAGACTGGCATAAGCCAAGACTGTTTCAGATATTGAATACTCTGCCTACCAGCATGTCTATTTCGTAAAAAGAGACGCGGCCCCATATCAAATTAATTTCTTTTTGAGTAAATTTAAATACAAATGTGTAGGGACTAATATGTTCTAACGAAAGTTTTTTTTTTTTTTTTTTTTAAGAATTAAAGTGTATATATTTAACTTTTTATGTTAAAATTTATTGTTTTATATAATTTACAAATATTTATTACTGTTGTATGGCATGAATTAATAGAGTTACTTCTACCATATCCATTTAAATGCTTAGTGTCACATCATAACATTATTTAATTTATATTAAAAATCAATCCTAAGCCAATAAACCTAAAATTACTTCCGTTCAATCATGGATCTAAAAACACAAACTGACAACGATTCTTGTTTTCTTTCGCATATTCAGTGTGTCTCTCCTACTCAACCAGTCGCCCAACATTTATTTTAAACCTAAATATATTTTTAGTTCTTATAAAATTAATAAATTTTATTTTAGTTTTTAATTTTTTTTTGAATTTTGATTCAAATATTTAAAAAAAATTAATTTTAATCCTTCTTATTAGTCTACATTCATCGTAATAATATGGATGACGGATAATCACATCATCCTTTTCACATTCAAGTAGTGATTAAAACTAAAATTTTTGAAATTATTTAGATCAAAACCAAAATATATAAAAAAAATTAGGGACTAGAATCAAAATTTTTAAAAATATTTAGATCAAAATCAAAAAATTAATTTCTTAAAAACTAAAATTAAAATTTACTAATTTTATAGGAATAAAAAATATATTTAAACCTTTATTTTATTGGATACAATTTGTTGGGTCTTACTTGGAAGGAAGTAGAGGAAAGTCTACAAAGTTATTCTTTTTTTTCCTAAGTTGTAGAAACATACAAAAATTTTAGTATAATAAGAATAATTGAATACTTAATTTCTCTAATTAATCACCACCAATCAAATATGAAGAAAGTGGGTTTATTTTAACAGGGTTTGTGCCGGGGGAGGGGAATTGATTCTGCCAATTTTTCAAATTGTTTGGCTCTTAGTTTTCTAAGTTTATTCTTGTTTCTAGGATCAATTATAGGAGAAGTGAAAATCTATTATTTTTTGTTAGAATTATTTTTAGAGAAATTATTAAAAATTATTTTATTTTAAAATTAATTCTGATTAAATCAATGTTATAAACATAGAACCAAACATACGCCTTTTGGACTTTCGATTCCATCAAAGGTATACATGATATTATTATTCTTTTGTGTTTTTTTGGTCATTTGCCATCGATGTGTTGTTTTCCTATTAATTCTATTGATTTAGTTTATCAAAATTAATAAATTGTCATTTCAAGGACATTTTGACGACAAAAATATGAAAACAAGTCAATTTGAATGGAGGTTAATTTTTAAAAGATCATTTGATGTATTTAGAAATTGAGACAAGTCAGGGTATATCTTGCAAGTAGCAAGGATCGAAATAGTAAGTTGTCAAAATTGAATTAAATATTGAACTGGATAAAGTACTAATTCAAAAGATTTTTGATTTAACCAGTCTAGTTAGAGTCCAAACGATATAAAGAAGTTGAATGGTGAATGTATCAAAGTGAGGCCTCATGTTCATTAGTGTGGTTTTTATGTATTACGTTTAGGCCCCATGTTCAACTACAAAAAAATCATTAAAAAAGAAAATCGAAGCTCAACCATTAAAAGCTCAACCTCTCATCACAACCAAAATGAGTAAACAAATAAATAAAATTAAAATTAAAAAAAAAGCTCAACCCCTCATTGACCTACATTTACATCTATACTGGGGTACATGGCTAGACCCTGCAATTTCAAAGAAATGTTGGAAGTTTTAATTTGGTTGGAATATTGGTATGATAATAAGAGTGTGGGTAGTTTTTAATAAGATTTTTGATCCTTGAGTGTGATGGTTGATTCTAGAGTCAATTTTTATTAGTGAGGATTAAATTAGAACCCAGGTTGGTAGTTTTAATTTTGGGACATGTGTGGGTGCGTGGGTGAGAAAATAGAATGTTTATGATATGTGTGGGTTTAAGCAAATGATATCTTGCTTGATTTTAGAGTAAATTGAATTTTTTTTAAATTTTTCGAAGCTGTGGGTGATAATCACTAGAGCCTTACTAAATTCATATGTAATATTTGTGGGAAATATTTTAACTTAACAAAGTTAGCAAAGCTATTAGCATGACTGTAATTTCACTCGAGATCAAATTGCTAGTAATTGTGTTGAATCTTCATAATACGTAGAGTGATTATTCCCGTGCTTATTAAATAAGTGAGGAAGATAATCCTGTATTTGTTTTTCTCTATGAAATCATACTTGTGATTGTTATACCGTTGACTTGGATTTATGTGTTATTTGGGTTCTTTGGATTTGGTTCTTTTGTTTGACTGATGAGAAGTTAGTGATCTGATTGGTTGTTTTGAAACCTAGATTTTTCATTTGGTAAATATTGGTTGAGTTGCCGAGATATTCGGAAGTGGGTGACACTATTGTATGGTCATGAAGGCTGTTATCTTATGTTTCAATTAATCGGCTATATGTATCTTGTTTTAGTCATATATTTTGGTTAAGATCATTGGGGTGGTATACCTTATTTGTGCTATCTATAGTTTCTTCCGTTCTACTTCTACTTAGTTTTATCACGGTGGAGTCGTTATTTGATCCATTAATATTTTAAAATTGCGAATGTTTGTTGAAGATCATTTGAGACATGCAATTTGATCAGCGTCTCGTTGATTGGCTGACGCCATTCTTAGTGTTTCAACTCCTATACCCTATAAGGCATTTGAAACTATTGTTGTTAATTATTGAGGGTAAAATCATACTTGCAGGACCTTTCAACTTCAACTAATTATACTTTGCTCAGAAATAGAAATGAACTAAACTTTACTCCTCTAACCAGTACATCCGTTAGTATTTACCCTAAATTAAGTGCTAGACTCCCATTGTGGGGTGGTGATATTTTTGCATATTTGTATGGTGTATTTAGAAAGGATTAAAGTGGGGATTATACTCGCTAAGGATTGGAGTTAGATCCTAAATCATAGACTTCGTAGTTAAATTGAGAATAATTAGTCATATGTTGGTTTCAGATTCCCAGGAAGATCAATCTTGAAGTTCGGCTGTTCCTAGGACTTAGACTTAATGTTCTTTCTTGTTCTGCATGTGGATAATGCCTCAATGGCCTATGAGTTTTATGTAATTAGAATTGGTTTGATTTCAGTATATATTGAAAGCTTATTTTTATATATCTGGTCAATTATGAATATTTTGTTTAGTGGTATAAATGTCATATAGTCCTATATATTTAACCAATTATGGACATTTGTTTTGGTTTAAAGGGAAGTTTACTAGTATGCAATTATTGAATATTCTGGAAGCTTTTGGGAAGAGATCATAGATTTTATCAATTATGGACAAGCTCTTTGAACCATTATTTAATTTACTAAGATGAATTGTTGAGAAACTATCATTTCGATTTTGGAAATCTTATTTAGTACCTTCGTGCTTTGAAAATTATGTTAATATTAGAACTTAAATGATATTCTATCAGAGAATTTTTGGATAATTGATAACTAGTGATCGTCGACGTTAGCTTCGATGCACTGTGTTCAAATCTAGCTAGTAGGGGTGTTGCTAGCTCGATAGGTGTGTAAGGCCAATACACACGAGCGACCTAGTCAAATTAGAATTGATGAATACCTGTTTGCAAGTGTGTGTGTGTGTGTGTGTGTGTGCATGCACGCACAGGGGCGTGCAATTTTATTCTTTCCTTAGAGTTTATTCTCATATGTTAAAGATTTATTGCCCTCATTGAGTTCGCGGGTGGTTCACCTCAGTTGTAAGTGGTTTAGAAGCTCGACACATTTGTCCGTGTGAGCCTTAAGGTTGTTATGGTATCTGTCGGTGCTTATTGCATACTAGTTTCTCTCTATCTCTTTCTTTCTCTCTCTCTCTCTCTCTCTCTCTCTATATATATATATATATTATTAGTTATGCTCCATATAGCACAGGCAAGGTCTAATTTCTAGTGTGATATATAGCTGTAGTTGAGTTAGTTTTGAATAATTATATCAATTCTTATATACATATGTTTACATGTTCTGAACCATAGAGTATTAAGAGAATGCTCATTGTTCCTTAGTTTGTATATTGAATATTGTTGATTTGTTGGTCCTATGGCTAGTATATATTCTAGTTTGTAGCAAGAATTATTTATACTTTGGGAAACATCCGGTTTTAGGGGAGGCTCTATCCGTTCTCTATAAATCTCCAAGTTAAGCTTGCTAAGGAGCAATGCCCCCCATGTACCGGTCATAGCTGGTTTGGGTTGTGACACACATCACTCTCCACACTCATTTGACCTCATCACGACAATGAACGTTTATATTCTCGCCAACGTACTTCGCCATTTCCGTCATCTTTCTCATATCAAAGTGCTGTTTGACCTCAAAAGCACCAAAAAAATTGGTTTTTGATTTGTAGGGTTGGTTCCAAATAGCCTCTTTTAGGGTACCCTTGTAGCTACGGTGGTCAGGTGGGTTTGGGAGGTTGGCAAAACAACCCCATTTGGATTTATTATTTTTTTTTCGAAAGACAAACCCACTCAATCATCTAAATTGGCCTAATTTGACCGGTTTACCGAGTTTTGCCCAGTTTGAGTAGTTCAAGATCAATTTTTGTAATGTCAATTTTTGGAAGACAACCGGACCTATCACCTAGCTGATTCTTGATTCAACCGGTCGGTCCAGTCCATTTTTCAGGACCATGCGAACTAGACATTTAGTCTATAATTGTTTTCTCGAATTTTCGTCGAAAAATAAATATATCGATTTCAAACCAATTTGCCTCATGGATCTATTTACTTGATTTTTAGTCGACAAAACAAATAAATCGACTACTATCAATTTGCTTTACAAATCTCGATTCAGGAAACGGAAGTAGTTCCTCTGATGGATTCTCATAATATTAAAAGCATCAGATTAAAAGAAACTAAACAAAATTTAAATAAATAGAAATGAAATAAAATGCCAAAACGAAGTTAAAATATTTAGAAACGGTAACAGTGGTGATTATAAGCATAAAACAAGATCAAAGGTCAAATAAAAGAAAGATGTAAAGGAAAATTACTTGAGTTCCTGTGCATTCTTCAATGTTACAATGAACATTTTGCCAAAGTTTTGAGGTGTTTTCAAGTATGCTAAAAGTCTGTCCTTAATCTACCTTCTAATTTCGCTATTAATAGACAAAAATTTCCTAAGAATTAGGCCGAATTTTCCTCCCACGTCCTCATGCGTCAGCCTAAAGGCCCACGTTCACTTTCATATCTATGTTCACCTTGGCCTAAATCGATTCACGTCCAAGTTTGAGTATCGTGTGGGGTTCCCTCTGCCACTCCACATTCTGCATCCTTCTAGAACTTCCTTTATCTTTAAACATGTCATGCCTTGGAGTGTAGTACCTTGCCACTTCATAATTTGATCCTACATCCTTGCCCGGATGCTTGCCTTAACCTGCTTTGGTCCACTACTTTGTTCTTTGATCTCGAACCTTCAGTATTCGACCAACCGGTCTTGTTTCCAATCTTAATCACCCTTAGTTTATCACCACCAATCTTCTCCAATAATATTTGAAATGTTGCTTCGCAATTTGGCCCAACATGATGCCCCCCAAGATTTGAATTTTTTAATTGAAAAAAAAATCAAATGTTAGACATTGTATTGATCCTTCTGACGGTTGCTTTTCCTTTGCATGTTTCCAAGGAAGTTACTCATCATTAACTATCCCACGTGTTGTAGCCCTTTTAACTCCTTAGTCTACTCAACCGTCTTTTCAAATTTAATAACTTTTACCTCTCTCTTTTTTTCGTTTTTATAAATATCCTTTCTAACTTTCTTCTTCCTTTTCCTCGCGCATTCAACTTTCAGCATTTATAAATATCCTTTCTAACTTTCTTCTTCCTCTTTCTGCAACCTCTCATATTTCCTTCAAGATCATATTTTCTTACTGTTTTCTTCATTTTCTCGTCATCCTTTCATCATCACTTTTGTTTCTTCTTCTCCAAGAATGGAAACTAACCCTCAAACCCAAGTTGTTGCCTCCGCTCCAGGATACCTATCATTGATGGCAATTGCCACATGGCCCCAGCCCTTGACGCCACTAAGTTACTTCAAAGCCAGGTAATTCTTTCTTTTGCTCTTGGTTCCACAACGCATACCTTTCTCGGTCTTCTATTTATTCCTCAATAAGCCCAAAAAATCCAATCTTTCCTTTGTTGTGCTCCTAATCAATCCATTTTACCTAGCCAAGAAGAAATTTTTATTAAACAGTTCATTCTTGCCCAGGTTCCTTTTAGAAACCCTCCAAAGAATACCCCAGAATTCATTAGTTGGCTTTATAAGGTACAATCGGTTGAGGGTTAATTTTGGAAAGTGATAGGAATTTTCTATTTCATGCAAATTTTTCGACACACAATCTCTTTTAACCCTTCGATGCTTGGTCCTATTTTTAACTTCTAGAAGAAAACCACCAACTCACTACAGCTTCCATATGGTATGATCTTTCCTACCCTTTTCAAACTTGCTGCCATTATCGGCCTTCGACCTACGAGGAAAATCATCCATTTTGACCTAGTACCTAACTACGTGAAGGCCTACTACTTTGATGACTCTGAACCCTTATATTTAGCCTTTGGTAGGAACAATATGGATTCACTTTCGACACCTATTTCTAATGATGAGCATATAGCCTTCCTTTTGTATTAGCTTAATGCAATAGTTTTCTATGGTCGAAGTCTTCAAATGTAGCAGCGTTACTACCCATTGGCTGTCATGCTCCATGAAGGACATCACCTTTGCTTAGCCAAGTTGATTATTGCTCAACTTTATGAGGAGATAGGCTCAATCGTGACCAAACTTCAACATGATGATTTGATTAATCCTGGAGGCCCTATACGGTTCCTACAGTTGTAGGCAAATGCCATTTTTGAATCCTTTCTTCATGACTCTACATCAGCAATTCTTTCGAGGGATACAGACAAACCTCGATTCTGCTACTTACATCGAGATGTTCCAAAAAATACTCCGAGGATTGATGAATTCTACTACTTTTTTAAGCACTTCCATCAATTCTCCTTTTCCAACACATGGGGTCTGAATTGTTCTCCCTATAGTGATCAAACTGTATTGCCTTCATGGTTTACTTGTTCAATAATTGCTTCGATTTCCTCTGTTCAGCCAAAATTAGATGAAATCTGGTCTAACTTTTTGTACTACCAAGTCTTCCCTTCATGCCTTCTAGAGTCCAAGAACAAAAATGTCAAACTTCACAAACCTTCTTTTGTTGCTCGGTAATTCAAGTTTTCACAAGCAATTCCTTTACCTTACTCGCTTGACCCACAAGTTCAATTATGTGGTGCATCACTGAGTTCCTTCTTTGACCTTGAGTATTTCTTAAGTGAGAATGAGGAGAAATACAGCCAGTATTCTCCTTTTGATTTCAAAAACAACTTCTTTCCCACTTCATTTTTCATTACTTGGTGGCTCGAATATTACAAGTCCTAGCGTCAAAGAATTTCAGTTTGCAAAGACATTTTGGTTACTAACCTTCCTCATATTTCTTTGCAGAAAGGGACGGTATCGACAAAAACCAAAGGTACACATGTTTGATAAATTTTTCAATTCGAAAAGATTTTCAAGTTAAATATAACCCACGAGCAGTCTCAAGGGTGGTTCGGGATACCATAGATGTTTTTAAATGAAAGAAGGAGCAACATGAGGGTCGATGTTGGCACACTTTTGAAAAAGCTAATTCTATTAATCCTTTCAGTCGACATCTATCCTTCATCTGCTTCGGTTTATTATAAAAACGTGAGTACATACAAGAATAGATTCAATTTTAAGTTTTAAAATCACCTTTTCTCAAAGCGGGTCATATTTTAGCAAAGACTTGATATTTCTGATGAAAGATAAGGAAATAATAATAGAGTAATAACAATAATAGAATAATATATCATGCCATATCATAACAACATGCTGATGTCATGAGATGCTTCAATATGTTCATGAATGTAACTTGATGCAAGTGCACTTGACTTTGCATATTTCTTTTTTTAGCTTGCAACTTGATTCCTCTGGTACGTACTTGGTCCCCCGGAGGTGAATGACCTCTCTCACCTCTAGGTAATAACTTGTATTTTAGGTTTGAGCTTGTAACTATACATGAATGACCGGTTTACTTTCCTTGAACCTCACATCGGTCTATTTCCTTTAAATCTAGTCGAGGGCTGGCCCAAGCCTTAGAGAGTACTGCTCTGGACCACGCTATCTGGGTCTTGCCATGTCTTAATGCTTATGTTAGTTGGGTCTATGCCATGCTTCACGTGCTCATACTAGCTGGGTCTATGCCATGTCTCACGTTATAGCTCGGTATGTCCCTTTGCAAATGCTTATAGTTTTCATTCTTTCTTTCCATATCTTGCCATGGTCATGCATGCGGATGCTTTGTATTCATGTATGTATCTCATATCATTCCTTAATCATATTTGCATGCATGATTTTCATAAACATGACATATATGAACACATGTGTACTTATAATCATAGCACAATAATTCATAACATAAGTCCATATACATTTTTTGTCGAAAGTTCAATAGCATAACAGATCAGGTTCGCTTCTCCGTGAATAATGCCAACTCTTATAGACAAATCAGTCACAAGAGCAAAGTTGACATAATATATCCACATTTCAGTAGTTTGATAAAGGTTTTGATCAAGGACACTAGCTAAGTTTATAAATTGGAGTTTAAGAGTTTGCAAATTCTTAGAGTTTCTTATTTTGTCTTATGCCCTTGGTTTTGCCCGATTTTGTAAATTCTGCCATAAATTCTATTTAGCTCATTTAGACCTGAATTTTGGATATTTTAAAGTGTTATTTGTCTAGTTTTTAACCTCTGTGGTCCTATTAAGTTTTGATATATATAACTCAAATTATTGAAGACTTACCTAGGCCTGTCTTGAATTAGGTAGATTTAAGCCCTGAAAAGTAAAAATTCACTAAAATTGGAATACTAGTTGAAACTATATGAAACATATATGGTTTTAAAGCTAATTGAATAATTCATTTCCAAGAATTTCATCCCTTTTTAATAAACAAAACTCAAGTTATGAGTTCTTGAAATTGAATAACTTGAACTGCCCTATTCTAGCCCGGTTAGGATTTAAGGCAACTTTCATGAATTATTAGGAACAACAGGGATTGAATTTGGTTCTAAAATTTTTATGGCATGTTATTGTATGTCTTAAATTTCTAACAAAATTGGCTGCACTCAATTTGAAAGAGTATAGGGAGAGTTATGCCCTGCTCAACCCACTTTGGTTGGATCTAGAAATAGAAACCTAGAGCAAATTTCAAAAAATCATATCTCCTTCGATACTAATTCAATGGTCTTACAATTTATATGGTTGAAAAGCCCTAGATGTATAATTTCACATAAAAATAGGTTCATCAAGTTTTGGTGGTTGTAGGTAGAGCCGCATAGTCCACAAGTACGGACATTGTGAAGTTTTCTAGGTTTTCATATTCTGATTTGCTACCTTTCTTGTTTTTCATGCAAGATTCATTCCCAATCTAATCAAATACTTGCCAAAATAGTCATAAATTATCATAATCACATCATATATCCTCAATTAGATGAGTAGAGCAAAATTTCTCAACAACCACAAATTCACTAAATCAAATAAGAATTTGAATCCTACCTCAAATTGAAGCTTAAACTAGTAAAGAAGCAAGTCTTGGGGAAAACATGGAGGTGGGGTGAAGAAACAAAGATGAAGAGAGGAAGATGAGTAAGAAAATGAAGGAGGAAGTAGGGTGGTGTATTTAGGCCGAAAATTGCAAAAGAATATAAGAGAGAATTGTTTAATTGTGGTAGTTAAGAGTATGGCTTCCCATTGGTTATCTCTTGAGTAGTTGGAATTCCACCAACTTTCCTTTCATGAGTGCCCATATATGGTGCCACTTTGGTGGGAAATGGTGGCTGAATTTCAACCACTTCTCCTAGGGTTTTCATCATATAATTCTATTGATTCAATTCCGATAATTTAAAATATTGAATCTTTATTGATTTCCTTCAAATCCCCAAATCATGATTGAATAGTTTTGTAAGATTTTCTATAGATCTATTCTAATTTTCTTAAGTTTAATCTCTCTAATTAACATCTAATTATTCATATATATCTAATGAAATCGAATAAATTTGTTAAGAATGTGAATTAGACGCACCGTTTCTTCGGAATTGTTACATTTTTAACTTTTCGTATATCTAATGAAATCGAATAAATTTGTTAAGAATGCGAATTAGACGCACCGTTTCTTCAGAATTGTTACATTTTTAACTTTTCGTAAATCCTCCAGTGTATCTTGTCTATTTTCTATAACTAATGGCATGTTCATAATTTTGAGCAAGTCTAGAGGCATTCCATGTCATTTCACACTTGAATACCTCTATGGCCCAATCGGCTGAGATTTAAACTTCTACAGTTTCACCATGTAATTCTACTCCGTTTAAAGCCCTATTCCACTAACTCACTAGATACGGGGACATAAATATCATTTTCTAAAAAAATTCTAGGGTTATTATGGAAATAACCTTATGGGGTTAAAGCATAATTTCTAAAAGTTATGGGTAATACTACAAATAACAAAAGTTTATAAGGGCATTTTTGTCATTTTTTAATTAACATATGGCAGTGCCATATTTTCAACGGTAGTGTTATGCTACCCTATAGTTCTAAGTGTGAGAATTGTTATGGTATAGCACTGCTTAAGAAATTCTCATACTGCCTAGGGTGAATAATTCAAAGTTCCCATTATGCTATTTTTAAGAAAATCGAAATGTTACACTTTACCCTTGATTATTGACATGTATGTGGAATAATTGTGTTGGTTAAGTTGCAAAATAAAAAAGAAAAGAAACGGTATATGTAGCATATGCGTAGATTCAGCCCTTTCAAAATAATATGTATAAATTCATGTAGCATTTGATATAGAGTTGATACTCAAATTGGTCCCTGAAATTACATATGTGAGTCACTTTCGTCCCTAAAATTTAAAATTGACTAATTAGTCCCCGGCTTTGACAATCATGAGTCATATTAGTCCTTGGCTAGATGGATGTTAGTCTACCGTTACTATTTTGTTGACATGTCACCTTAGCGACACACGGCATGCCACATGGCCTCTAACATAGCATCGATTTTATATAGGTTAAAATTAGTTCCCAAAATTTCTAAAATATATCAAAAAAATCCCTAAAATTTTCTAAAATGTGTCAAAAAAGTCCAAGATCCCCAAATCTTTCCCATTCTCCTCCATAAACTTTAAATCCTCATTGTTCCTTAGACCTGCTAATTTTTCTCTTACTTTTACACCTTATCTAGACCAGATCCTTGCCACATAGAACAATAAGAAGAGAATATATAGAAATGAGACAATGAGATGCAATAATTAATGCAAATATCCTTGCAACAAATCTAGTCCAACATATTCTCTTCCTATTATTGTATTAATGTACTAATGTGCATATTTTGCAACTAAACAATGGGATATAGTTTGTAGCTTAGCCTATATATGCTTTCAACTCTAATTTTATTTTCTAAGAAGGGACTTATGTATGACGTATATATTAAAATTACAAATTAACAATCGATGACCTTTTTCATTTGTTTTTAAAAGGAAATGATTCTTTCACACTTTTTAATATACATAAACAAAATTTTGTACTTTTAGTTTCTAGTGACTCACACATGTTAGGTTTTTTCACATAAATGAATGGGATAATATTCCCATGCAAGAATCAAAATAAAGTAACTCTAATATCCCAACAATAATGCGAGAATAGTAATAATAATACTCTTAAAAGGATGCTTCATATTGACAAATCTCAATTACTATTTAGTTACAAATACTGCCATTGGGAACACTCTTGAATAAATTAATTATTAATGTATTCTTATCTAAACAAGGAGTGTAACACCCTCTTCCCTCTTTTCTATTTACCAAAATAAACAATTTTAGGATGGAGATCTTCTATCCTGATTAATTAAAATTGTCTATTCTACCAAAAACATATAGGTACCTCATAAGTTCATAGCTAATATCAATATTACTTAACATAAGATCACTTCTTTAATTCTTCCCCTTTTTTCCCCATATTTTTCAATTATTTTAATGTTTGATATTTATGAGTTTTCATTTGAATTTTTTTAGAATTATTATAAAACTCTTACAATAGACTAATCAACAGTGCCTTTAATTGATAGTTGACTTATGTATTCTTTTTTGACCTAAATTAAAATTGGTTATTGCATCTCCTTGTCTTATTTTTATACATTCTATTCCTATTATTCAATGTGGGCAAGATTTGGTCTAGGTAAGGTGTGAAAATTGGAGAGAAATTAGTGGCTTTGATGAAGATTAAGGATTTAGAGTTTATGAAAGAAAATAGGAGAGATTTGGGGATTTGGGACTTTTTTGACGCATTTTGAAAAATTGCAGAACTTTTTTGACACATTTTAGAAATTTCAGGAATCAATTTGAATCTATATAAAATCGATGTCATGTTAGAGGCCTCATAACATGCCACCTGTCACTAACCTGATACGTTAGCAAACCAATAATGGTAGACTGACTTTTGTCTAGCTAGGGACTAATATAACTCATAATTGTCAAAGTTGAGGACTAATTGGTCAATTTTTAAATTTTAGGGATGAAAGTGACTCATGTATATAATTTCAGGGACAAATTTGAGCATGAACTTTGATATATGTATATGGTAAACTTGACCTAATGCATGTGAAAGCATCCTATAACTATCATTGAGGATTACTATGCTTGTGTACATGTAATAAAGATTTAAAGATTCTGGATATGCACAATTAGTTATATCGCTTGAATGTGTGGTTATGCCCCTTTGATAAATTTGTCCTAATGAATCAAGTGCTTTACATGACATGCCTTTGGTGATGCCTTATGGGAGTTAAAAGAATGAAATATGTTTATCATGCATGGATAGCATGTCTTGATAACATGATTTGATGACCAATAATGAAAAGAAAAGATGTTACAGCTATGGCTTGATGGCTTAGCTAAGCAAGGATGATCGAGTGGATGCTTGGGGCCATAGGTGATGACTATGGTTTGGATCTGGATTTGGAGTTACCCTGGTTGACAGCTCTCATCAGATTGTGGTTGGATGGCTACATAGTTTGCCCTCTAAGATAAAGTAAAGATAAGTAGAAACTTAAAGTGCAAAGGTAATGTCACTATTAGAAAGGCGCTAATTACCAACGGAAATACCGATGCAAATGTTCTGTTGGTAAGATACACATCCGTAATAAAAAAATGAATATTACCGATAGAAAAGCTCATCCATCAATAATATATGTAATTATTCTGATGAAAGATTCGTTGATATAATTAAAACAGCGTCAATAATAATAGCATTAGAAACCGTCACTAAGGGAATTAAACCAAAGAATTTTTTATAATTACCAACAAAATATTCGTAGGTAATTTTACGACATTTTTTATATATTAATAATATTATTGACGTACTATCCATCGGTAATATAAAAATATTATTTTAGTGTGTATATATATATATAAAGCTTCACCATTACATAAAGAGTTTTTTTATTTTCTCTGGTTTATATTGTTAAAATTTGAAATTAATATTTAAATATTTCAAATTATTGTTTTAACTATTCACAAATCTATATAAATAAAAATATAAAAAAATACACTATTAATTAAAATGAAAACTATCAATAATAAAAGAAATAAAATGAAACTGTCATAGTATAACTCTAAAAACAAAAAATCCTGAAAACTATGAATACTAAATGTGGAGAATGACCAAAAGGGGTGAAGGTAGTAGTAGTGATGGGAGTAGTGGATGTGGGCGTAGTAGAGGTGGTGGGTGCAGCACAAGTACGAGGGGATAGACCACGCTTCCTTAGTTTACCTTTGTCTCATCCGAAATCAGATCCTCATCCTGTCATAAGTACTCTGTATAACATATTTATAAATTAATAAATATATTCAACACACATAATATGCATCTAACTATAAATGCAAAGAATTAAACTATAACATCGAAATGTATACGCATAAAATTGAAAACGTAAAATATATGTTAACTAAATAAAGACAATACACTTGGCATCTCGTTAATAAAAAAGTTGAGGACTATCTTCATCACTCTTGGATTCAATATCATCTAATTCTTCTTCCTTATCCTCAATGCTAGCCTCCCTTTCATCAACCTCGTGAATGGAATGTTTTCTAGAGAGTTCAATTATATCAACTTCCTCGGAACATAGATTGGAGGGGATGTCAGTATCAACAACAGCCCTAGAAGGACCTGGATCATCGATTTAGTAAGCCTGCATAGATACTTTTTCAAGCTATACTCTACCCCTTGGTTTGTATTTTATTACCACCCTCCAGCTAGATTTGCATCTTCTAGGGTATGGCAAGTAATAAACTTATCTTGCATTTTGAATGATGATAAATGGATCAAATTTTCATATCTTTTAGTATGGTTAATCTCAATTATTTTCATACCATTCACAAGCGAATAGTACAACCCTTTTAAGATATTCACCAGGTTACTCCAACTCCAATATTTCATTAACTTCTCCATGTCAGTCACTTTCTCCATCTCCAATATTTGCCCTAACACAAACCCTGGTATTATCAATTTTCTTCCATCTTCCCCATTCAATTGTATGAAACTTGTAACCAATGACATTGTACATTGTTCAACTCGTAGCTCTGGTTTTCAGACCCTAAGTTAAATGTACAAGTAAGGATTGATAACGCCATTCCTTTGATTATGCACCCAAGTATAAATATTGGAATATCAATCGCATAATAATACAAAAATGAAAATACAAATAGTAAAATAGAATCATGTTGTCATATACAAATGATTCAGCCATTCATGAAATTGTTCAAGTGATTGTTGACCGGATAGTTGTTCAAAATACCTGTAAACATTGGACAAAGTATAAGAGAAAACATCTTGTCACAATTTATCATTATATTATATAGGATTTGAGGAATTACAGAATAAAGAATATAATAAAATAGTTTATCAATTACCTTCTGAATGACTTCACTTCATCATAATTTAGCAATATATGTAAATATGCATATTTACATTCACTCCCAGTTAACCATCAATCTTTGCATCATCCAACAACACAGCTAGGTTAGTTGAATACTGATAAGGTTGGTTTGATTTAGCTTTCACCATCATTGTCATTTTGACCAACTTTAGTTCTCCTAGATTGGATATGCGGCTCAAAGTAGTAGGAGCAAAAATTAGATGCCTTCTTCAAAATGTATGCTTGACATATCAATCCCTCTACTTTAGTTTTATTCTTTACCATCCTTTTGAACCCTCCTATTTCTTGCTCAAATGAGTACATTCACCTATATTGGACAGGCCCACATACCTGTGCTTTATAGGCCAAGTGTACAGGCAAATTTTTTATAGAGTCAAAAAATTCGGGAAGAAAGATCATCTCTAACTTACAAAGAATAATAGGAATATTCTTCTCTATAGCCAAAAGATCATCAACCCTAAGAGTGGATGAATACAAATCTCTGAACTACTTACTCAACTCAACAATAGACAGCAAGCACTCCATAAATATGTGATAGTCGTGACTTTTTATACCAAAAACTTTCCTTGTGCAAATTCACTCACCTACCCAAGTTTGAGGTATAACCATCTAGCATTTTAAATTTTGGCACCTGTTTACATATATCATGTCTCTACACAGAGGTCAATGTATAACTGGCTCTAGGTTTACACCAATGGCCATATCTTAAGGGTTGTAAATTTAACTCAAGACATCTATAGTATCCTCTCTTACTTCTCATTATTTTTAGTTGGGTCATTATTCATCACAGTGCATATAATATTATCAAATATATTCTTCTCCACATGCATCACATCTAAACAATGATGGACTAAGTGATCATTCCAAAAAGGTAGTTCCTAGAATATACTCTGTTTGGTCTAATTGTGTTCTACCCCATAGCCAAGCAATCTAATGGATTTTCTAACTTCTATAATCTTTAGAAGTCACCTAGTCCTATCCTAAATTTGCTTACTAGTAAGTCTAAAAGGAGCTTTCTCACTCTCTATGATTTTCTTTCTAAATCCATATCTACTGCACCTATAGATATGATCCATATCTAAAAATCTTCTATGACAATTAAACCAAAAACTCTTTCCGCTATGCTTCAGAGTGAACGCTTTTGTATCCTCTATATATATTGGACACAAAAAATTCCCTTGCATCATCCGTCTAGACAACATTCCATAAGCTGCAAAATCATTGATAGTCCATATCAATGTTGCCCTTAGTCTAAAATTCTACTTGGTTGAGATGTCATAAGTCAAAACACCATCACACCATAACTCATTCAATTTATCAATTAAAGGTTGGAGACAGACATCAATCTTGGCCTTTGGATTATTGGGACCAAGGATTATGCAGGTTAAGAACAAGTAAGGATCTTTTAGGCGGAAGATTGTAAGGAGTAATAACCACAGATAAACAAGAATATGGGTTACTAAATTGATTGTTAGGAGTAAAGCCGTCGGCACATAACTCTAACATAATATTATAGGGATCAAATGCAAAGTCAGGATAGGTTTGATCAAAATGATGACAAGCTTCACCATGAGAAGGATGTGTCATTACACTATCACCCCTTCGGTTCTCAAAGTGCGGCCTCATGTAAGATGCTAAACTTGTTGATGCAACCAACTTTTTAAGTCTAGGGATTAGGGATAGATAGCATAATCTTTTATGTAGAACATCCTTATACATCACACTTCCCCCTCTCCTCGGCTTAAACATAGGCTCTCCACAGAATTTACAATGAGTTAAGGCAATAGCATCTTTGTAATAAAGCATACATCTATTCAAACAACAATCAATCTTCACTTCATGCAACCAAAGCTTAGAAACTAACCTTTTGGTTTGGTAAAGATCCTTTGGAATAGATTCTAGTTGTAGACTAATTCACTCATTAATGAAGCCCACAAATTAAAAAAACTTTAGCTTTGGTTCGCCTTTAACTTATTACTCAACATTCTTATCGCCAGAGACAACTTTGAATGCACACACCCTTCTAAAAAAGGCCTATTCACTGCCTCTAACAAATTATAAAATATGTGATCCTCTGGATTGGAAATTTCTTCTGAAGGTTCGGAATACATTCCAAACTCATGATCAGGAACATCAAAAATCATTCCATGATATCAACTGAAGTTATCTTCGCAAGTGACATTATCACCCTCTTCGTTGCCTACATGGACTCCCTAATTGAACTACTTCCAACATAACTAACACTAAATTAATTCTCCGGTGGAAGGGCTTCCCATGTTTAGTCCAAACCCAATAATTAGGATTATAACCATCATTGTCCAGGTGATATCTAATGGACTCTATGTGTAAAAATCTCCTACATTTACATTTACAACAAGGACACCTAACTGTCCCTTTACATGTAAACTGCTTTGTTCGAACACAGGCCGTTATGGATTCCTCAACTCCCTCATAAAGTTCTGGTTTAATCCCCCTGACTTAGGTGCAATCTATCACACATCCATGCTCGATTTAGAGCAAATATTTTATTTCAATATCACACACCTATAGAGCAATATAATTACACATTTGTCAAAAAAATTTAGGCAGAGTTTCCGCTTAAATTAGGATCTTCCACAAAAATCAATTCATCCTCTAAACACATCAAACAATTACTTATTTTATTATAATAATTATTTAATTCAATAATATTCTAAATGATCAACAAAATTTGGGTAGAGTCTCCCCTTATTTTAAGAGCCTTCACAAAAATTAGTCAAACACAAATAACAAACACATGTAGTCATACAAATTAATCAGTTAATCTTAAAAATCATTCTAGAGCGCATCCCCTTACTGCAGGTATACAACACAACAACATATAATTCAAACAATGTGAATGAACTCTAAGTCTTCCCTTAGTCATGCAATCTCATCCTCCTTCTTCCACCTTATAACTTTATCCTAGAAATTTTAAATCTGCACATATCTAAAGCTTCCCAACTCAGTTTAGTCAATCAATGCACCAATCACCAAGTGCTCTAAACGAGATTTTTAACAATCAACACAATAAATTAAGTTAGTTAATTAACTTAGAAACTAAAAATTTTTAGTAAAGAAATAGAATAACAAAAAGAGGCTAAATAAAATAGTTAAACTAATTAAAGTACTCATTGACATACCACAAATATAATGGTGGTCTTTAGCGGTGAAATGGAAGCTCCAACAGCAAAAAATGGCTTGGAGCCGTAATGTAGGATGATAGAGAGAGCATAAAGAGAAAGGGCTTTAGCACAATGAGGAAGAAGAAGAGGCATTCATATTTTAACATTGTGTGTCATTATTACTGACAAACTTTTCATCGGTAATAATTTAATAAAATGAATCGTTTCATCAATCACTTATTACTGATCGATTTTTCATCGATAAAATGATAATAAAACAATTCGTCTCATTTATCATCCAATACCAACAAAAAATCCGTCAGTAATAAGAGAAAAAAAATAAATTAATATTTATTTTATCTAAATTATCGATGAATTATTCATAGGTAATTTATTAAGTTTTTAAATTAAATTAAAAAAGAAAACATAATTACTTACTAATAGTTTTTCCATCGGTAATGGTTTGACGCCATTAGACATGAACATTTATCGATGGTTTTACTGATGGAAATTTAAACCATCAATAAAATTCGACATCAATAATTTATTTATTTTTACTAATAGATAATCCGTTAGTATTTCCAACGAATTATAGCCATTGGTAAAATTCGTCAATTTTTAACAAATTTCTAATAGTGTGTGTATAATGCATTGTTCTCGTAATTATGACATCCATCAAGAGTTAGCTTTAGACTCATTGCATCTTGAATTACTACTCACGTATGATATTATTGTCTCATGCGTACTCTAGTTTATCTCTATCTTAATTGTTCAAACCTATTTGACTACTTTAATTTAGTTAATTACTTGTAATTATATCTATTTCTACATGCTGGTTGTTTTTATTCTGCCTGTTGAAAACTTGGGAGTTTTTAGGTGGTCGGTAGATCCCTAGAAGCATTGCCTCCTACTAAGATTCTATATCTCATCATGCTTTTCTTTGGTGTTGTCAAATGCCTAGAGGGATGGCCTGAATCATGATTATCTTGGAGGTCAAGGTGATGATAGTACATGACCCTATCACGGGTTAGGGGCAGTTGGTTTTCAGAACTTCCGTCCTATCTTTTATGTGTTTGCCAAATGATCTAGTTACTTGGGTTTCCTATTTTATACTCTACTTGATGGATATGCAAATCTCTCTATTATCCATTGTTTTGATTTGTATATAGATCAAGCAAAGGGACTTTATATATTTTAGGAATACTATATCTATATGACTTTACTTCTGTCGTTGACTTTATTTTACTTTCGGTTGGATAACTATACTCATAATATTGTAGACTTAATTAGACTCTTAGATCTTATGCTATATGATGTTTATTAAGTATATGTATGTGCTTCTATATTGACTAGCGTGCTTGTAGATATTTAAATCCGATCAATAGACAAATCACTAATTAAAGAATTCAAATGAAATAAAAACTTGGTGAAAAATCAAGTATGCAAATTGGCTTTATAGACAAATTTAGTTACTTAATGTGACGCATGCTAATTTAATTATTAATCATAATTAGAGATAATTATGTTAATATTAAACTAGTAGGGTGTTATACTTTAGGGTAGCCATAATAGGACTATTAGTGTACTGTTCATCTCTGGATTGACCTTCGAAATTCTTTCTTCCCCTCTTGATGGTTGACCATCGCTTTGGTCTTCCATTAACATATGCAAGTTTAATTTTTGTTATATTGTCATTTAGTTTGCAGTTGTTCTCACCCCATTGTAACTAAAATGTCACCTTCATCCATTGTCAACATCCTTTACTAGAATTCTGTGATTAGTCTCCTCCATGGTTGGCATTGTCATCCTCTCATTGTTCCACTACCAACCTTGTTGCTATCCCATGGCTACCAAACCTAATGGCCTTCTCCCCTTAGTTTGATTTTTTTTTTTTCCTCCAAATCTGTGATTATGTTATTTTGCTATTGTTGGTGCAGCTTGGAGAATGTGTGTGTGCTTCTTTATTGTTTAGGATCATGGGTCTTGAATTTTTGCATAAAAAAGTTTCATTTTTTTAGGCTGTGAATTCTATTTGGCTACTAAGAAAATGATAGAACTATCAAGAAAATTTGATTGTTATGGATTCAAATTTCAAACAAAATTTCAGCATACTTGATTATGACCCCATAAATTGATCCTAAACCAACTCAATTTTAATTAATTTGGTTTGATTCGGGTTTTGTAAAAGATTTCAAAATACTGAACTAATCTGACCCAATTACATCTCTACCTTTTGGTCCTAAATTTTGTTATTCTAACATGTAAATATATACACCATTACATGTGTATTCTAACATATTAATGTTAAATTCATCCTTTGGAAGAATGCGTGTGTGCGCGTGTGCGCATGTGTGTTGTAGGGGGTGTTGTTGTTTGTAACACCCTCCAAAGTATAGTACTATGCTTAAGTCATAGTACCTCACCTAGGAGTTGTTACTGTCACTTAATCGGACCTTGTCTGGCAACAACCTTCGGCCACCTTCAATCTTACTAGTCAACTCCGCCTCAGAGGACCTTCTTTGAAACTGCTGAACTATCTGGAGATAACACGGAAATAAACATAGGAGTGAGAATTATGAATTCTCAGTAGGATTTATTAAACTAACATAAGCTGTGTCATCGTTGTCATCTCCAGTTTGCTTCGGTTTATTATGAAAAGGGTGAACATGCTATATAAACTGCTAAATTTTATAGTTCAAAAATATAATGTCTGAAGCAAAGTTCATTTTACTCACACACTTGGCAATTTGGGAGAGCCCATACGAAACAAATTTCATGAATTATATTAGGAATAGTAGCTGAAACATAATAAAATACAATACTATCAATATACTAGGAACATAACATCGGCACATAACTTTACTTGTACTTAAATTCATGCATATACA
This sequence comes from Pterocarpus santalinus, assembly GCA_031439595.1. NCBI lineage: Eukaryota > Viridiplantae > Streptophyta > Magnoliopsida > Fabales > Fabaceae > Pterocarpus > Pterocarpus santalinus. The sequence goes on from CM062531.1 coordinate 20,371,872, forward strand.
TAAGGTTTACTTTTTTTTCTTTTCCTTCCTCTTCGTCATAAAATCTTTACATGCCACATTCCAAAGTATGATCGCCATGTCATACCCAATCAGAGCGTGATCGCCATGTCACGTTCCTTAGGAATATGGGACCTTCATTCGGTATTTACATTAGCTGGGTTATGCCATACCTCATGTAAGTCCTAGCCCCTATACTCACACTAGCTGGGTCGATGCTATGCCTCATGTGAGTGGGGTGCTTGCATATGCTTTAATCTTTAGTCTTGAGTCTTTAGCTTTTACTGCCCTTGGGTAGCCTGACCTTGGAGTGAGCTTGTTAGCTTGACTCGTAACCGTCGTCACACCGACTCACCCACAAGGGGATTCACGTGCCTCTAGTCCTGGAGGGATCTCATTTTGCTCGCGTGCCTCTAATTGAGGGATCTCTTCTGACCACATGCCTCCAAGCTAGAGGGTAACTGCCTTCACAAGGAGGGATTCAAAGTGCAACTGCCTCCAAGTGAAGGGATTCATATCTTATCTTGTTTAACTGCCTTCATTAGGAGGGATCTCGTAACTGCCTCCAGGTGAAGGGACCCACATTCAATATATTCATATTATGCTTTAAATCATCCTTGCATATACAAATCTTATGAGCATAATACATAAATGTTTATCACATTCATATAATTCACATATTTCTGCCAAAATTTCGGCAGCATAACGGATAGAGTCCGCTTCCCCGTGAATAGTGCCAGCCAACCAGTACATTTATACAATTTGCAATTTCAGTATAAAGCAGCAATTATGCATATACATTCATAGATTCATTCATTAGTTTCAACAAAGCATCAATAGGGCTTTTAGCTCATTCTGCCTTATTCTACCCGGTTATGGTATATCCCACCTTTATTTCAATTTAACTCATTTAAACCTAATTTTTGGATATGTTGTAGCCTTATGTGTCTAGTTTCTAACCTCTTTGGTCCCATCTAATTTTGATGTCTACAACTCAAGATATTTAGATTTTATCCTGGCCTGCCCAATGGTTAGCCAGAATCAAGCAAATAAAAGTAAAAATCCACTAAAAATCGAAAACTAACTCAAATTACACGAAATTGGACTCATATTAAAGATAACAGGTAAAAGTTTGATGTTCAAAAAGTTCCATTTCATTTGACTTAGTAGGGCTCGAGTTATAAGCCCCAAATTCTAACCTTCCTAAATTGCCCTGTTCTGGCCCAGTTTGGACATAAGGCAAATTTCTTGGATCACTAGGAGCAACTGGGACCTTATCTAATTCTGAAATTTTTATGGGACATGTTCCTATGTGTAAGATTTCTAACAAAGTTAGTTTCACTCGTTTTCAAGTAGTATAGGGGGAGTTCAACCCTAAACAACCCAGTCTGCCCAGAACCAGAGTCAAAGCCCTAAGTTGAAATTGAAAAATTCATATCTCCCTCAATTCTAATCCAAAGGCGTTATATGATATGTCAATGGAAAGCCCTAGATGTCTAGTTTCATATAAAAATGGTTTCACCCAATTTAATCGGCTGTAGGCGGAGCTGTACACTTCGACGTACGGACTGCCGAGGGTTTTTGGTTCTCTAATCCATCAGCTCTTCCTATTTCCATTCTTTCTTGCTTCCAATTCGGTTTCAATCACATAAACAGCCCAAAACCAATCACATATCATCATAATCATTCATTTAATACATCAAAGATGATAAAATTAATCCAAGCTCAGCCAGCCCATACCATAGAATTTATGCAAAAATAAAACCCCTACCTTTGTTCTAAGTGATTTTGCTGGATTTTTGAAGCTTGGATGAGCAAGACTTGATTAAGGTTGATGTTGGCTGGAGTTGTGTGTGGGAAGAAGAGAGGAAGAGAGCTGAAGGGAGAGGAGAAGGTGGCGCTGGAAAAGGGGTCAGAATGGGTGAAGAAAAGGGCAAAAAAAATCTGATTGAAGGATATATATATGAGTGGCTTCTCGCTTGTGATTGGTGGGATTTTGCAAGGCTGAAATTCAGCCAGCCCTTCTTCTCTTTTGTGGCCCAAAGTGGCGCCACTTTTGGTGCTAAGTGGCTGAGTTATCAGCCACTCAAGGTAAGGTAAAGGATTGGAATTCTATTGGTTCGGTTCCGACAGTTTAAAATACCGTAATTTTACCGATTTCCTTTAAATCGGTAAATCGGTTTTCAATAAAATTTTATGAAATCTCCTATACTCCTAACTTAATTCTCTCATATCTAAACTCAGTTGATTGCTAATCAATTGATTCTAAATAATTATTTAACCAAATTTTAATTATTTTCAATTATTCGTTAAAACCGAATAATTAGGCGAAAAACGGTGGACGTGAAGAAATTTGTGAAGTTTATATTTTTCTATTCTAATTATCTCCAATCTAACATCTAATTAACTCTTGATCAACCCTTAATTAATTTCTAATCAAGCTTAAAGATTCAATAAAATCGAATAAAACGATTTACAGTGTAAATTAAACGTTTTGTAAGTTAAGGCCCCTTTCTGGTTTTTGTTGTTTATGGCTAATGGTATTTTCGTAATTATGGGTAAGTCTAAGGGCATCTCACGTCATTTCACACATAGATACCCCTGTGGCTCAATCAGCTGAGGTTTAGGTTTCGACGTTTTCGCTACGCAATTCTGCTTCGTTTAAAACCTTATTTTACTAATCCTGTTGATATAAAGACCTAAATGTCACTTTTTAAAATGTTCAGTGGCAAGACTGTAAATAATATATAAGGACCTAAAGGTCATTTTCTAAAATATTTCGGGGCAAAATTGTGAATAATAAAAGTTTATTTTTATTACTTCCTATTACGTTATATAGGATTGTTACATTGTTAAACTCTGGAAAGCGTGTGAATTGCTCTTTGATTTATTTAGTATTGTTTAACAGTCCTTTTTTTTTTTTTAGGTCTAAATCATCAACATTCAAAGTTTGTTAGACTCCTCCTAATTTATATTGTTAGAATTTGGTCAACGGATTATAAAAAAGAAAACTCTCTTAATGTTATTTTTCCCCCTTCAAGAATTGACTACGATATAAGACTTTGTTAAGAGGAATAAGTGTTGAATCACTTGAACCAACAAAATATTGATATCTTTCAAAAGTCACATCAATTAAAGTTGTGATAATAATAAAAATAAAAATAATTATGATAGGCTAGCCAACAAGATAGTTACATTTATTAGATTTCTTATATATTGGAATGCATTGATGTCCAAAAGAAAACAGACACCAAGATAGTTACAAATGGTTTTTTTTTTTTTTAAAGTTCATTTTTAATTTGGTATTTTTTTTTTTTTTTGAGGGATGCTTAGTTGTTGAATTTAAGTTTAATTTTAATATACTGTGAGTGTATAGATTTTTGCACTATATGTCTTTAGGGCATAGATGAAGAAATATATTAATATTAAGTAAAATATTTACATTTTTTAAGTAACAAAATAATTTAATAAAAGTAATAAATTTATTTTTTTTATTTTTTTTATTTTTTAGCATATGTATTTAGGGAAAATTTTAACTAAACCTTATTAAGAATAGGGAGATTTCTTTGATATTTTGTTTTTTCTATGTTTTACAGTTGGTGAATAAGATTTAATCATACATCCAATAACTTAAAATATATTTCTTATATTTTTATTTTAAAATATTCGAGACATTTAATATTAACCATTAGCTATTAAAAAGTATTAGTATTCTTACAACAACAAAAGAAAACCCTATAACATATACACAGATAGATCTACAAGTAGTAAATATATGTAATAAATTCTATAAGGAAACAAAGTAGAATTAGTTGCAAACATTGATTTTCTTTTCAAATTTAATTAGGATTCACTGATAGTGTAAAATAATTTTATACTATTAACCAATAGAAATGTTAGAAAGTGAGAAATCATGGTAAGTTCCTCATTATAATGGGTTATTATTTGTATGAGTTGGTACTTTCTAACATTTCTATTGATTAACGATGTAAAATTATTTTACACTATCAATATATTTAAATTAGATTCTTTCTTTTTTACTATGGCTGTCAACACATATTTAATTGTATATCTTATCATTCAGACGTTCATTAAACACAATGGAACCGGACTCTTTAATTTCTTGGTGCATTATAGATCTGTAACTCTGACTAAGAAATTAGAAATTATATATATGCATCAGGAACAGAACAACAGTAATATAAAGATTGAATTACCTAATTTTGGACGCTGTCATAGGGTGAAAGTTATTGTCACAAGGGAAATATTAATATAAACTTGAATTTACAGTGAATCCTATATATGGTAATATATCAATCAATAATTTTATAATATTTATATATTTATAATTTTAAATTATGTATTAAATAGTTAAAATATTGTTACATACAGAGTTCACTATCAATCTAAGTCTATAGTAATATTACTTTTTTCACGATTATTGTTTTGCATTATGGCGGTGTACGGCCGAACCCCATGCCACCGAAAGAGCCGCAAAAGTCTGAACCTCGCAGCATCTCCATTCAGACTTGGCACCAGAGAAAATAAAGAGGTGCGTGTGACCAAAAAACAAAAAATTAGCTAATGTACACTATGGCGCACCCTATGGTCAAAGCTGCATCACGCACTGTGAGTATTTGATGGTGATGATATGATAGTGTAATTATAGGTCTCTCAGATGTGGTGCACACCTTAAACAATCTCACTTCCCTTCTCTCTCCAACAAACACCGCTTCTGCCCCATCAGATCCGCCCTTCCAGTTTACTCCCTCATTGGTGCCACATTATGACCTCCGGCACCACCGCCACTATCTGTTACTGGCGTCGACGACGAATCCTCACCAGATCATTCCCAGATTCGTTTGGTGCATCCAGTATCTCCTAGAATTTTGTAGAAAACTCAAATGCAACTTTCAATCATATGATTTCCTTCAATTTCAAACTCAAACTTTTTTTTTTGGGTCGTAATTTCAAACTTGCTCAAATTCCTTCAATTTCAAACTCAAAACTTAAAAGCTAGCAGAACCCAAACCAATAAGGAAAAAAATATGAACTTTATCTCTTCCCAAGCCAACACCAACACCAATACTAGCGCAGGGGATGAAAAATGAAACAAGATTTCATATCCATAACAAGATTGTTATTGAAAGGCAAAATAATCCAATCTCACCTTCACAAATTCTCCTACCATGCACCAAACCTAAAATCACTTAATGGCAAAGCGTTTGTTTCCAAATAGTACAAAAATGTCTAAAACAACCGCAAGTCGATTCTTTGCTCCTGAAGAAGATGATTATTCGGTATGCCCCGCGTTGCAGATGTAGCAGGCACAAAGATCGAAGAGGGAGTGGCGGATCGAGTTGACAGAAGAAAGTTGGGACGAGGGAAAGAGGAAGTCAAGTTTGTGCATAGAGAGAAACACGATGAGTGGTCAAGCCAGATTTGAGCTTCCATTCTAGTGTATTATAGCTTCTCGATGTATCAATACATCATCAAATCTTTACCTTTGGACAGTAAGGTGCATAACGGACGGTGAGTAATCATATCTACTATTATTCTTTGCAGGATGTATATAGGAAATGTCAATATGCTATATACAAGAGAAATTTTTATATGAATTTAATGCATTCAACTTAGATTCATTAAGTTAATGGAATAATAAACATTGGTAATATAATTATAAACATAATATGCATTTTATAAAAGTTGATAATATGTTAATATTTTATTAATTTAATATACTTAGATTAAGTATGCTAAATTTATATAAAAATTTCTTCTATACCTAAATTAACACACCGCGACCTATCTGTATATTTATTTTGGGCAGAAGCTATCCTTAAATCTCTATTTTAATTTCTGGGATAAATTCTATAGATTAATGATATCTGAACGACTGTTTCAGATATTGAATACTCTGCCTACGAGCATGACTATTTCATAAGAAGAGCCGTGGCCCCATATATATCACATTTATTTCAATTTCTTAGAACAAAAATTTATATCGAGAGACAGATTTACTCTAGAGTTAGAAGTTGTCTCCAAGCTTTTCATATTAGTATTTGAAGTAGATTGGACTCTGTTCAATTTATAATATGTTTGAATTTTTTGTTTAAAAAACTCCAAATAATAATTTGGACAAAAATTATAATTTTAGAGATCTAAACAAAATTTCAAATATACTATTAATTTAAGCTAAATTGATTTATTATAAGAATAAATTTCTCAATTATAATTTTTTTATTCACAAAATTTGAACTAAACAAATATTAATTTACTATTACCGGCTTGATGTGGCAATGAAGTAATTAATTTCAATATATCGTCGCACTAAAACAGATAAAACACGTGTCCTGTACAAAATAATACAAATTAATTGCTGCAAACTAACCGTTTGATGGAATATGCCTTTGCTGCGGTCGGATGCCTCTATATCACCACCAGCAAAGGTAAAAGAATCAATTAATTCATGTCAGATTGTGCTTTTTTTCTTTTTTGCTTCATTTAAAAAAAATCACACATATCATGTTTAGATTTGTTTATTTTAAGAACAGTAGTGTCTTTTTTTTCCCAAACAAAAAGTTATTTCTAATTTTTATTTATAAATTAATTTAAGCATAAAAAGGTTAATTCGTACACGTTAGTAGTATTGCAATAGATATCATGAAAGACTGAAAATCGACGAAATATAAAACTGAGCTCACAAAAATTCATTTGATTCGAAAGATTATTTACTCTGCGACACCTTGTTTTCTTTTTAAAAAAAAAAAATATAAGAAAACTGGGATTGAATTAATATATGACAGGGAAAGCAGTAAACTAATAAGAACATTTAAATCCCAAATTCTTAAGTCACGGGGATTGAGTTAATAGCGAAAAATTTGAATAATTTATATGAAATTATAAATTTAAATTTCAGTATCATCAATATAAAAAAAAAATCTCAAAATCCTTGTACACACTTTCTCATTGGATATGAAGCGCACTCTAAATACTATTACATTTATGTTTGGCTGAGCTCTATTGATGCTTATTCTTATTGTGATTTGTGGAGCAATCTTTTAGCATAATGTGTGTCAACCCAAGCAGAATGGAGGCCTAGGCATCAAAGATCTCCATACTTTTAATAAAGCTTTACTTTTGAAGCTTGCTTAGTGTAACACCTTCCCAAGTATAGTACTATACTTAAGTCATAGCACCACACCCAAGAGTTGTTACTGTTACCTGAGCGGACCTTATTTTACTAATCCTATTGATATAGGGACCTAAATATTATTTTTTAAAAGTTTAGGGGCAAGGCTGTAAATAATAAAAGTTTGCCTAATGACGTTTTCATTATTTCTTATAATTTTATATGGAGATATTACATACTACCCCCCTTAAAAAGAATTTTGTCCCCAAAATTCCTTTATCCCTAGAAAGCCAACTGAATTCCGTAGATCTCCGCACACAACGAACTTCATATTGAGGTGATCAGGCTCAATATGTCGTCAAGCACAACAGATAAGCTACAACATACAACAAGGCTGCCATGCATAGATAACTATGTCCTTGTCATGTAAGGACCTAAAGCACGACCTTTCTAAACTTTTAGAGTATGTCTTCTTGGAAGCATAATTAGCCCATCTCATGTCCGATTAGGACGAACTACTCTGATACCATTAATGTAACACCCTCCCAGGTATAGTACTATACAGCACCATACTCAAGAGTTATTACTGTTATCTGAGCGGACCTTATTTTACTAATCCTGTTGATATAGGGACCTAAATGTCATTTTTTAAAATATTTAGGGGCAAAACTGTAAATAATAAAAATTTGCCCAATCATAGCACCACACTCAAGAGTTGTTACTGTTACCTGAGCGGACCTTATTTTACTAATCCTGTTGATATAGGAACCTAAATGTCATTTTCTAAAATATTTAGGGGCAAGACCGTAAATAATAAAAGTTTGCCCAATGACGTTTTCATTATTTCCTATACCCAGGAGTATATGGCCAATGACTCCCAGGGGACCAAGGATGGAAATAAATTCTAATAGGCGAAAGTCTTTAAGGATAAGATGCATTTTCTAATTGCACATTCATATATACAGTGTAATGCTTCTTAATTGATTGTTCTAGATACCTGTTTATTATTCTTAATATGCTATTGCTCCACTATAATTACTGTTTAAGTGCATTAGTGTATATGTTAACTAAAATTGAGTTTATTTCAGTGTATGTTTTACAAATAAGTATTTAAGTTAAATATTATCATTATGTTGTACTATTTGAAAACTATTGCAAGACCGAACAACTGGGAATGACAACGATGACAAATGTGTAGAAACTAGGAATTCCTACTGAGAAATATTTATTTCTCACCCTACTGTATGTTTCTGCGTCATTCTCAGACCATGGAGAACGCAGCAATCGGAGTGCTGTTCATTAAGTTCCCCGAGCTTCATATACACCTTGACCCGTTCCTGGACTCTATATATATATCCGGCATGTGTCAGTTCCGTCTCTATTTCTTTTTCCATCGAGACTTTGCCGTCCCACTTATGCACCCACTTTTTGATCCTGTTGTCCCCTATATTGCCATACCCCTCCACATGGCCTATCTATTTCCACCACCACCACCAGCAGCACCAGCAGCAACAGCAGCTCCAGTTCCTATGGCCCCTCCTATTTCACCACCGCAGCAGATGCCATCAGCCTCGATGTCAGAGGAGGATCCGTCCGAGGCGGCAAGTTCTTCTTCCTCATCTTCTGCTCCTAGCGTGGGCCACCCTCCCGCAGACGCCACCACGGCGAATGGGTTCCTTTCTTCGAATTCCGTTTAGATAGTGTGCATCTTTGCAGCTGATAGTAGATGTCTGAGAATGGCCCTCTTTTGGTAGTCTGGGTCATGGACAGATAGGTAGATGTTAGGAGGTGTACATGAAATGTCCCATGGGGACCATCTGGGGTACTGTTCATAGAGACTGGCCATTTTGTTTTGTGTTAGCGGCCTCATTTTATTACTCTGTATTGTTTTGACAAATTTTGAAAACAGATGTCTATGTATATATTTATGATGTATTTTGCAGTAGTTCTGTCTTTATTGCATTTTTATTTATGTTACGTTATGTATCGTATACCAATCAACTAGTATTTATTCCACCGTTAAGCAGAAAATTTTGTTATGCAAATAATCATCTTTATGTGGGTAACTAATAATGATACGAAAAATAGAATTAAATCAGCACTACATGTAATCACTTATCGGATAATTTATTATGACTTAAGCATAATACTTTGTCTGGTAAGGTGTTACAAGAAGCATAGATGGACAGCAAGCCAAGCTTGGAGTAGATAGCAATGAATGAGGAGTACGGGTGGAAATAGGTCAATCGGCTTATTGGAGGCCTTCAACCTACCATGCATTAAGTCTACCCTAGCCTAGCCAGTTAGCCTATTTAGTAAATAAGTCCAGTCAAAACTTTTCAAAAAATATTTTTAACCAAAAAGGTCAGGCTACAGACTATCTAGAAATTCTATTAGACCCAATAGAATGGCCTATTTATGTTATATTATTATTTAAAAAATCTAATAATAATAGAAACCTTTTAATCTATTTAAAAATAGACTTTTGGCATATTTAGGAAACTTTTTGACTTATTTAGGAATATATTTTTGGCTTCTTTAAAAAAAGTCTTTTTGATCTATTTAAGAGCTTTATTATCAAATAAGTCTCTAAATAGACTTTTAGGATAGTCAGGTTTTCAAAAATGCCAAGCCAAGTCTTGAAAAAGAAAAACCTATGTCAGGTAATAGACTCAGGCTTGAACTGCATATTTAAAATGTAGGCCATGTCTATTTAAAATAAAGTCTAGGCTAATTTACTTCCACCCCCTAATGAGGAGTTGAGAAAAGGCCTGGTCAAAATATATGAAGAGGCAATGGACAAGAGGTGAATGAGACCCGTTTGCAACTTTTCATGCTGCAAATGACAATCAAATTCAATATGTTTGGTGCGCTCATGAAAGGTGGGATTATGACCAATATGTATAGCTAAAGTGTTGCCACAGTACACAGGTGTAGGAGAGGTGACTGGGATCTTGAAGTCACGTAGAAGGTAATGGAGCTAGTGAACTTCAAAGGTGGTGCATGGCAACAAGTGCCCTATACCCAACTTCACAAGAGGAGCGTGAGATAATCAGCTATTTCTTGGACTTACAGCTAATTGAAGAGTTGCCTAAGTAGATACAAAATTCAGTGACTGATCTCCATGTATTAGGGCATCTAGTCAAATCAGCATTACTAAAGGCTTTGAGGTGCTGATCTAATTGAGCTAGGAATATCATAAGCCAACACTAGGAGAGCCCTTAATGTATTTGAGTATGCATAAATTAAAGGGAGAAAAAAAAAATCCTCTTATTCATGTTCTTATGCATTTAATGAAAAATCTAATAATTTTAAATTGCTTCCAACCAAGAAAAATTCATCCAAAAATAATTCAATTATAATAATGCATTTTTTTTTCATCCAAAAGGCCAAACTTAGAACAAAAAGAACATAATAAAAATATACTCTATATATACACAATGGCCAAACCATCATACTTGTAATTTTATTTATACATAACTTTCATTACACTATTTTTTATAGTCTTTCATTATATTATTTTTTGCAATCTTTCTTTTTTAATAATATAATAAAACAATAAAAATACATATTCTAACACATATATTTTCCTAAATAGAAAAGCATGAAAAAAATTGTAAAAAATGTAATGTATACATAACAGCATAAAATCTTAACATTCTATATCAAATTCCACCAAGTTTATGTTAAGAGATACAACTTTTTCCAAGTGTATTTGATGGGGCCAGAGGACTTGAGAAAGGGGAGTTTAATCAAGTCCCTTGGCATTTTTAAACTTTTCTGCACATTTGAATAGTTTTTTAGCAAAATTCATACAATGTCTATCCCGTGTTTAGGAGATATCTTTTAAACTCACTATAAACATAGAGATAATGTAAAATGCAGAATATGTTTTAGTTATTTCAAAAGAATAACTCAGATTAATATAAGATAGTATAACAGAAATATGACTAATTTAAGATAGAAGGATAAGAGAAGCTTGCACTAGAGATTTTATACTGGTTGGATCTCCAATGCCGACTCTACATCCAGTCCTCACCTATTAGGTGAAATTTTTCACTACATCAAATAGTCTTTTACAATATCTTCCTCAAGCTACAATCCAATCTAAGTTCTCTTCTTCATTAACTAAGATTTGCTCTCTTAATGGCTTCCTTAAGACACTCTTCCTGGTCCTTGAGTTACTCTTCAGCTCACTAGCCTCTTTTCACTCACAAGAACTACAATTTCTAACATAACTCTCACAAAGTAAAAGAGCAAAAAGTACACTTACATAGTGACTTTCTTACAACAAAAAAATCAAGTGAATGAATAAAATCATAGATGAAAAATAGGAATGGCTCTTTCTCTGTGTTTCTCCTTTTTCTTTTCTTTTTTTTTTTTGATGATATTCAAGGTTGCAATAGGTTTTGATATATAGATAGAATGTGTTGATCCTTTGCTAATGCGCCTTAGTGCAGCAACTGATTTAGTCCTTGATTGCTTTTGAAAATAGAATATTCATTAAGCATATGATCGTTGCCTTCCTTTCTTAGTTTGCTAGTGTCCTTTCTTTGTGAATGCAAGTTTCCTTTTATACTACCCTTTTTGCTGTTCTGTAGAGCCATTGAATATTTCTTAATTTCTGTACGTGATCCATAGTATACTCTTGAGTGATATGCTCCTTTCCTTCTTTGTTTGGCTTCTCGAAATCTATTATTGTAACATCCTCCTCTATACAGTACTATGCTTAAGTCATAGTACCACACTCAGTAGTTATTACTATTACTTGAGTGAACCTTATCTGACAGTAACTTTAGCCGTCTTTGCAACTTTTCAAACTTATCTAGAGATAACATGGAAACAGGAGTGAGAATTTTAAATTCTCAGTAGGATTCTTTAACTATTATACATAATGTCATCATTGTCATCTTCAATTGCTTCGATTTATTATGAAAAAGGTGAACATGTTTTACAAACTGTTTGGTTTTATGGTTCAAAAATATACTGTCCGAAGCAAAGTTCATTTTATTCGCATACTTGTCATTTGGGTGAACCAATACAGAATCAAATCATGAATTACACTATGAATAATAACTGAAACATATTAAAATATAATAGCACTAATATACTGAAAACATAAAATCTGCACACCCTTTACTTGTACTTGAATTTATGTGGGTACACATAATTTTCTTTTCTTCCTTTATTTTCCTTTACTTGTTACACATATTCCAGAGTATGATCGCCATGTCATACTCCATCAGGGTGTGATCACCATGTCACACTCCTTAGGAATATATTCTTCCTGCCACGTCCTAGAGTATGATCATCATGTCATACTCCATCGGGATGTAATCGCCATGTCACATTCCTTAAGGTGTGGGATCATTATGCCATATTCCAAAGTATGATCGTCATATCATACCCCATTAGAGCGTGATTGCCATGTCACGTTCCTTAGGAATATGGACTCATCATCATATCTTTCATCATAGAATCTTTATATACCACATTCCAGAGTATAATCGCCATATCATACCCCATCAGAGCATGATCGCTATATCAGGTTCGTTAGGAATATGAAACTTTCATCATATTTTTTAATTGCCTTTACAGGGAAGAACCCAATTAACTGCCTTCAAGTGAAGAGACCCAATCTTATCTTATTTAACTGCCTTCATGAGAAAGGGCCTCATAACTGCCTCCAGATGAAGGGATCCACATTTACTATATTCATATCTTTTCATTCTCATGCATAATCACGCATAGGAATGCTGAATGCACTCATATATATGGTTCATCATTTACTTTCATATATCCTTGCATCTAGAATTTCATATTCATACTTAAATCTTCATAACACAAGCTATTATAACTTCATATGATTCTGCCAAAAATTCGGCAGCATAACAGAACATGTCCGCTTCCCCATGACTAGTGCCAGACAACCAGGAAATTTTAATCAAACAGCAAATCCAATATAGAATATCATATCTCTATTAGTTGTCACACACAACAAAGTCTTATGAGCAAAGCTTAGATAGTTAGGTGTAAGTTTTAAAATCTTAAGTCTTAATCTATCTTGCAAGCTTTTAATTTCTATTGATGTTCCCGAGTTCGATTTCCAATATTAATTTGGGTCCAAGTTTCGAGATTGCATAAGTTCCGACCTCTGGGGTTATGTATATAAGGTTAATGTTTTGATTTCCAACTTCCAGGCCTATGTTTAGAATCGATCTCCGAGATTGATTCTAGATTGTATTTTGGAACTACGTGTATAAGGGTTTTAAAGCATCCTAGTTTTCTCGACTTCCAGGATTCGGGTACAATGTTTCATATTCTGGCACCAACTTTCGGGTTTATGTTGAAAACCCTCGACTTCCGGGACTTACGGGTTTAAGTATTTTAGGCTTTATATTCTTGTTCTTGATTTTCAATTTCAAAGTGTTATATGTGCTATATGATTCCGATTTCCGACATTAATCCATAATTGTTCTTCCAAGACTTTTATGAATGTGTTTCCTAAGTTCCAAGTTCCGACATTAATTTTTACTCTATTCGCTTAGTCCCAAATTTAATATTAAGTATACCCGATCTAGCTTTCTGTTTGCTAAGTTCCGAGTTTCCAGTTCCGATATTAACTCAAGTTATTTGTGTTTTATTCCAGACTGCCCTATTTCCAACTAGAATAGCACTCTTAAAAGAAAAATTCACCAAAAATAGAAATCTAGGTGAAATCATGCGAATTTTATATCAATGTAAAATTAACAGAGCAAGCTTTTAAATGAAATAAGCTACATATCATTTAAATGAGTATAACTCGAGATATAAGCCCCAAAATTTAACCTTCCTGAACTGCCTTATTTTGGCCCAGTTTGGATATAGGGCAACTTCTTCGAACCACTGGGAATAAACAGGACCGTATTTAACTCTAAAATTTTTATTGATGTTCTTCTATGCGTAAGCTTTCTAACAAAGGGTTTTAACCTTCTAACCCCTCACTTCTTTCTATTCTCATCCTTTTCTAATTCTTAATCGATTTTAACTCAAAAACAACCAACAAACCAGCCAAAGATCATCATATGCATTCAACCATCACATCAAAAAATGAGAAAATAAAGCCACAATTAATCACATATAATCAGAAAAACAAGAACAAAATTAAATCTCTACCTTTATTTTGATGTAACATCTAGTTAGTCTTAAGTTCTAGTGAAAGATATGGATGCAAGAGGCTTGATGGACTAAAAGTGGAAGAAGGAGATGAAAGGGATGAAGAAAAGGAAAGAGGAAGGCTGCTAGAAGGAGGTGTAAGTTAGCTGAAATGAATAGAGAAAAATCTAATTCATGTATTAAGTGGGTAGTTGGAAACTTACAATTTGATTGGTCGATAACTTAAGGCCAAATTTCAGCTAACTCTCTTCATTTTATAGCCTTTGTGGTGCCACCAAGGAAGGATGGAGTAGCTGAGTAATCAGCCTTAAGTCATAGGGTTTTGGGTGTACAATCTTATTGATTCGGTTTTGACAGTTTAAAATACTGTAATCTTACCAATTTCCTTTAAATAGGTAAATTGGTTTTGAGAAAATTTTTATGAAATCCCCTACGCTTCTAACCTAATTCCCTTATATCTAAACTCAATTAATTGCGAATTAATTGATCCTAAATAAATCTTTAGTCGAATGTTAATTACCTTCAATTATTTGATAAAAATCGAATAATTAGGCAAAAAATGATAAGAAAAATTATGGTGGATGTTACAGTTATGACATCTATTCCAAGATAGGCTAACCAAATTCTAACTCTTCGTTAAATATTTTCCTTTTCCATACTTTTTTTCTTTCTAATAAGATTTCATACTTTGCCCCTTGAGCCATAGTGGAACTTGGAACAAATGCTATAGTAATGGAATCTCTACCTGCAAGCACGTTGGCAAGTATCCCTACACATGGTAAGATGGAAACCTAGAACCTGGAACTTGGAATGTAGCTACTTTGTCTGCGGTCATGAGAAGTATCCCAATCCATGGCAGGGTGGAACTTGGAACTTGGAAATGGCTACTTGACAAGCATCCCTACCCATGGCAGGGTGAAACTTGGAAATCGACGATTATCCCTACAACATAAAAGGAAATATATCAAGTAATAATGTTTGTAATCATCATTAGAGTTAACAATCTACCTCTTGATGATGACAAACATTATAGAGGAAATAAATGTAATTCAGATAAATAAGGATCAGAATTTTACTCCCCCTTAATTTGAGCTTCTTTTGTTTTTGGGCATATTTCCATGTTGTTCCTTTCTTTCTTCATGACTTGAAAAGAAAAGATGCAAACAAGAATTTTTCTTTATTCCCATTTATTCGATTATTTCTTCCAAGAAAAAAATGAATTAGGGTAGAACTTTGTAAAATACGATGTCGCCCATATCATGTTATCCCTCTTCCTTAAAAAAGCGATTCAAGATGGGTATTTTAACAAAGACATGCATCCATGCAGCATACGTAATCACACAATATTCATGCATTGAAAATTTTACAAGTCCATACAATTTCACTCAAAATCACATACAATGTCATACATGACTTGTAAAATATTCCATATAAAACAAGTCAGAGCATATATGAATGCAATTTAATTAAATCCATAGGATATATCATACCAGAATATTAAGCACAAAGTATCACAACACATACAACACATAGGCATGGAGTATAACACATCACAACTACTCCCCCTTTTGGCATCCATCAAGGGGACAAGAGAATCTAAAATGGAATCAAATAAACCATAACTATTAAGTCCATTAGTAAGTAGTGCAGTATGTAGTAGCAAGCATTATACATAAGTCCATAAAAGATAAACCAAATAGAATGAAAAATAGAAGGAGTTCAAATGTGCAGAGAGCAGCATAGCAAAACGTTAGGAGAAATCTCCTAAATACAGGTATTAGATGGCAGGTTCAAGCATATTTGAATAGGGCCCAGAGTTTGATAAGGTGGCAACAATCTCCATTCCAACCAATAGTATCTACCAATGCTCCTGACCTAGCTGCAGCTCCTTGACCTTGTTCTTGTACTCGATGATGAAGAATCACATGAGCCTCTTTTGAGCGTCAGTGAAGGTCTTAAGTTCCTTCACAAGCTGGACAAATGGGTGTTGGAACTTCTTTCTATCCCTGCTAGTCCTCTTCTTCTTCTTTGTTGGCTATGATGTGGAAGCTCTAAGATCATGTTTTCTCTTGGAATGAGTTTTCTTGGCAGCAAGTGGGCTTAGACTTGCTGACATAGAGGACAATTCATTAGAATCAATGCCAATTGACCTGCTTTTACTTTTCTTTTTGCTGTCTTTGGCCATACGGCCCGCCATGGTGGCTGTGACATCTTTAGCAGACTCATTAGTGAAATCAACATTGTAAAATCTGAGCACACAAGTCAAGATCATAGAATATGGTAGGGAGAAAGGTTTGTTAATAGTTACACATTCTTCCATATATCTCAAGAAGAAATAGCCAAAATAGATTGGTGTACGGGTGACAAGACAATATAGAACAAGGGTTTCCATGAAGCTAATTTTGTCATAGCTCCCCTCTTTGGGAAGAATGACATGAGTTATGACCCAATGCAACTATGCCCACTTTTGTCCCAAAGCCTCATGAGTAAGCTTATTAGCTTTCAACTTATTTATGTCAGAACACAATTGAGAAGCAACATGCTAGTATGTGATTGGAAGTAATAGGTTCTGTGAGTGAAAGCAGTATAAATGTACACCAAAATTAGGGATGGTAATGCATGCATTTAGAACATCAAAGTCAATGATAATTACTTTCCTTTAACAAGAAAAGAGATGGGGTTTTCAGTTCTTTTCATGTTGCAATAAAACAACTAAACAAGGTTTGGGTAAACTTTTTCATTAGTAGAAAACAAAGGCAGCCACTTTTGAGCATTAAAAAGATTTTCAAAATCCATCCCTTTATCCTTGAAGGATTGAAGGTTAACTAAAGTGGGTTTAACAAGAGGACGGGCGCAAATATTATCAAGATAGAACCTTAGGTTTTGATCAGAAAAGAATAATGAAGGGTTAAAGGTATGGACACCTTCGCCGCTATGGTTTGATGTAGGGGAGCCACCATGAGAGGAATGAGAGCCATTATCAGTGCTAGCGGATACAATGAGAGAAGGGAAGCATCTTTCCCTTGTGGTCCTCTTCCTTGTGGACCGTCATTCCTTGCATGTAAAAGAAGGTTTAGTGTTTTGAATTCGATTGCTCTACGAGGCATGGTGGATTGCCTCTGATGATGTCTTTTTGGCGATGGTTTTGGTGCATGCCATGGGTGAAGTAAGCAGTGAGTTTGGGTTTGAGAAGAGAATGCTGGCAAGGAAGATAAGAGGGTTATAAGAGATGAAAGGGTTTGAGTTTGGGTTTTCTTCCTTTTCCACCTAGGGGATTTTTTTGGAATGTATGTGGGCATTTTAAAGTGATGAGACCATGGGAAAGAACAGGTAATAAAATGGTGTTAGGAGGCAGTTGAAGAGAGAAGAAGAAGGAAAGAGAGGTGGAGTAAGTAGATAAAAGAATGAGTAAGTAGGATGAACAGCCCACAAAATTGAATTTTGGAATAACTGCTCAAAAAAAAGAATAACTGCCTCTTATTTGTTAAAAGAAATTTTAAACACAATTGAAGAGGAAATGGTTTTGTTATTCAAAAATATTTGAAATTAGATTAAGGGATTTGAAATAAATGGTGAATCAATTAATATTTGAAATAAAGATTTGAGGAACAATGAAATTAATTTGAAATTCAAGTTAAATAATTTAAATGAGGGGGTTTAATGAAATGAAATGAATTAAATTAGATTTAATGAGAAACATTAAAAAAACTCACTCGTTGTAGCTCCATACTTCCCTGTTTGGAAGAAATATTCTTGAACCATGCCCTTTGTCTCATCATCTATCCCGATAGGAGGAGATATCTCCTAATCACATAGGAGATATTCATGCAAAACACATAAGCGAAATTCACATACTGCAATTACATGTTATACCATATGCCAAGCACATATTCAAGTGAAATTTGTTGAGCTTGCCATTCCTCATTCCTTTCTTCAATGAGCAAATCTTTCCTCTAGAAGTGTTTGGTTAGAATGTCTACAAGTTCTTCCTCAGATTTCACATAGCACAAATCAAATATTGCCATTTTGACCTAATCTCCATATGCTTTCTCCTAGAATGCAAAACTGGATAGCACTCATGTTATCACAAAGTAATGGGATATGCTCATATTACAAGTTATAATCAATTAATTGGTGTTTCAACCATAGAAGTTGAGAGTAGTAGCTTGATGCTACCATATACTCTGCTTCAGCAGTGGATAATGCCACAGTATTATGCTTTTTGCTTGTCCTTGACACAAGTGAGCATCCAAGCAAGCTGCAATATCTGCTGGCACTTCTATGATTAGTCCTGTCACTTGTGTAATCTGCATCACAAAAGCTTGTTAATTCAAACATATCAATTTTTGCGTACCATAAGCTAAGCATTTGAGTTCAAAGAAGGCAATGAAATATTCTTTTTACTACCATGAGGCGAGATTTGCTAGGATCAGATTGAAATCATGAGCACAGTCCCACACTAAAAGATATGTCAGGTCTTGATGACGTCAGATACATGAAGGATCCTATCATTCCTCTGCACTTTGTCTCATCCACTGTCTTTCCTTCTTGGTATTTGTCCAAGTTTAAGGAGGGGTACATTGGTGTGGTCATGGGTTAGGCTTTGTTTATTCCAAATTTCTTCAGTAGCTCCTTTGTATATTTTTCTTGGCTAGAAAGATCCTACCTGCTATTTGTTTGATTTGCGGTACAAGGAAGAAGACAACTTACCCATTATACTCATATCAAATTCACTGGCCATAAGTTTGGAAAAGTCTTCACATAGAGATTGGTTAGTGGATCCAAAAATGATGTCATCAACATAAATTTGTAGTAAAAGAGAATCATTATTAGAGTTCTTAATGAATAAAGTAGTGTCAACTTTGCTTCTTTGAAAATGATTTTTAATGAGAAATATACTAAGTCTCTTATACCAAACTCTAGGAGCTTGCTTTAAGCCATACAAAGCTTTGGAGAGCTTTAGTACATGATTAGGATGCTTTTCATCCTCAAAACTTGGAGGTTGTCTGACATATACTCCTTTATTAATGAACCAATTCACAAAGGCACTTTTTACATCCATTTGAAACAACTTAAAGCCTTTGTGAGCTGCATATGCTAGTAGCATTCAAGTAGCTTCTATTCCAGCTACTATAGCATAAGTCTCATCAAAGTCTATACCTTCCTATTGATTATACCCTTGTGCCACGAGTCTTGCTTTGTTACTCACAATGTTTCCATTTTTGTCTAGTTTATTTCTAAATACCCACCTAGCTCCAGTTATGGACCAACCTTCAGGTCTTGGAACTAGTGTCCACACATCATTCTTATTAAAATGTTTCAACTCTTCCTTCATTGCTTTGATCCATGCTTCATCATTTAATGCCTCATCAATTGATTTGGGCTCAATGGTAGATACTAAGGCCAAGTTGCCTTGTTTGTGTGAGCCTCTAGTTCTTATGCCTTGAGATTGTTCTCCAATTATGAAGTTATGTGGATATGTACTAGAAAATCTCTATTCTATGGGTTTTGTTTTTCATAAGCTTCTGCTATTATCTACAGGTTTAGCCTAATTGCTTTCATTTTCTAGAGAAGAAACTTCTGCTAATGAATCAAGGGATATCTCCTAATTTTCATAGACCTTGTGTCAAACTTCTATTGTGGGTTTTGCATTAGTGATCTTATCTTATTGTTTTCCTACAACAAAATCTTCAAGGACTTTTTCTACATGTCTTGGTTAGTTTCACAGAAAACAACATGGATAGTTTCTTTCGCTTTTCTTGAATTATTATTATAAACTCTATAAGCTTTGCTTCCTTGGAAATAGCTAAGAAATATACGATCATCAAATTTAGAATCAAATTTTCCAATGTATCTTTGTTGTTTAGAATGAAACAATTGCATCTTCCATAGGTCATAGGGAGTTTTGTTGATAAAGGGCCTAATCAAGGTTCTATTTAACATATAATAAGTCGTTTTAATAGCCTCAGCCTAAAAATGTTTTGGGAAATTATTTTTCCAAAGCATTGCTCTAGCCATCTCTTTTAAGAACCAATTTTTTCTTTCCACAACCCCGTTTTGTTAGGGACTCCTAAGACAAGAGAAGTTATGAGCAATTCCATTTTCTTCACAAAAGACTCAAGATGTTGGTTTTCAAATTTAGTTCCATGGTCACTTCTAATTAAAACGATAGAAGTGCCTTTTTCATTTTGAGTTTTCTTGCAAAATCTTTCAAAAAGCTTAAAGGCCATATGCTTATGAGCTAGGAACATTACCCATCCATACCTTGAAAAATCATCAACAATTACCGTACCATACTTTTTCCTACCCAAGCTTTGTGCCTTAGTGGGACCAAACAAATCAAGATGCAAAAGTTCTAAAGTTTTGGTGGTTGAGACAACATACTTAGGCTTAATAGACACTACTAGAATTTATTGAAATATCGATCGATTTAACGATCGAAAATTTTTTGTTGCTATTTTTTATATTTAGCGACAGATTTAGCGACCAGTTAAAAGATAAATGTGGATGGGTTGTATCATGAAAAATCGGTCGCTAATTATTTTAGTGACCAATTTAGCGATCGGTATACATGTGTCAGAATGAGCTTCCAAATCGGTCACTAAATCGGTCACTAAGATTGAAAATAGAGACTGATTTAGTGATTGATTTCGTAAATAAGTACTGGTTCTTTGTCAAAAAAATCGATCACTAAATCGGTCACTAAAGTTGAAATTAGTGACCAATTTAGTGACTGATTTTGAAAACATATCATCTTTGCTACTCTAATAAAATTGGTCACTAAATCGGTCACTAAAATTGAAGTTAGTGACCGATTTAGTGACCAATTTCCTATACATAAATTGTTCCTTCTATAATAAAATCGGTCACTAATTTCAATTGTAGTGACCGATTTAATGACCGATTTACTAAATACATAAATTTACCCTCCCAACTATAATCGGTCACTAAATCGGTTGCTAGTTTCAATTTTTAGTGACCGATTTCGAAAAATGTAATTTCCTTCCTATATTAAAATCGGTCATTAATTTCAATTTTAGCGACCGATTTAGTGACCGATTTATTAAATACATAAGTTTACCCTCCCAACTATAATCGATCACTAAATCGGTCACTAATTTCAATTTTAGTGACCGATTTAGTGATGGATTTACTAAACACATAAGTTTGGCTACCCAACTATAATCGGTCACTAAATCAGTCACTAAAATTGAAATTAGTGACCGATTTCCTATATATGCAATTTTTCCTACGATAATAAAATCGATCACTAAATCGGTCACTAATTTCAATTTTAGTAACCGATTTAGCGACTGATTTACTAAACACAACTTTACCTTCTCAACTAAAAATCAGTCACTAAATCGGTCACTAATTTTAATTTTTAGTGACCAATTTGGTGACAGAAAAATCGGTCACTATTTTTTTAATTTACCCCCAAAAAGAATCCTAAGTTTCACTCTGATGTTGCTGCCTCAAATTCACTCTCACCTCCTTTTCTTCTTCCCTTACCTAGCCCCTCCGTCCAGCCAAGGGACCGCTGCCGCCGCCGCTACTTGAAGCCCGCTGCCTCTGCCGCTTGAAGCCTGTCGTTGCCACCGCTTGAAGCCCATTGCCGCCATCACGTTACAGCTGCTGTCCATTGCTGTTCGCGGCATTTTTTGCTGCTGTTTGGGCAGTGTAAACGCCGCTATTTGGGCGGCATTTTCTGCTATTTGGGCGAGTTTTTTGCTGCTGTTTGGGTTGCTATTTGGGCAGCATTTTGCTGCTATTTGGGCGGTGTTTTGTTGTTGTTTGGGCGGCATTTTGCTGCTGTTTGAGGTTGGATTTGTTGTTGCTTTGTGCTATAATTTTGCTACTGTTTGGGTGCATTTTCTTTGTCTTTGTTGGAAACATTGGGGCTAGTTTGGGTGGCTAGTTTGGGGGTGTTTAGGGGTTGTTTTGGGTCTATTTTAGGGTTGCTTTTTGGTTGTTATTTGTGGTTGATTTCTTGGGTTAGTTTGGGTGATTTAGTGTAAGTGAGAGTGGTTAAAATGGAAGAGGATGTTAATGCCATTACTAGGAAAAGAGGTGCAGTTTTTTGGGTTTATTATTTGAGATTTAGGGGCCTAAAAGTTTTGTTTTTAAGATTGATTAAGTGGTTTGATTTAGATTTTATTGAAGTGTTGTTATTTTTCTTTTGTTTAGATATAGAAATTAGTGGTATCTTTTGTTGTTTTTCTTCTATTGAAGTGTTTTGGTTGTTATTTGTATTTTGTGTTCTAATTTGATATTGCAAGTGTTGTTTTAGCTGTATGAGATAATGATGTGGGTTGTGATTGTATATAAATTTTACCAAGTTAAATGAGAAATGTTGGTTTTTTCTTTCTTTTAAGTTGGAGTATTTTAGATATGAGGATAGATATTTATTAATTAGAGAGTTTAATTATTAGGATAATTATAAAGTATTAGAGATTATATTGAGATTAGAGATTGGTATTAAGTAAAGAGATTAAATATAAGATTAGTGATAAGGTATTAAAGCTTAGTGATATGAAGTGGTAAGATTGTTATTTGTATTGTGTGTTTTAATTTATTTATGTCTTTGTGTAGATAATTGATATTGCAAGTGTTGTCACTATAGTTATTCTTGGTTTATTATTTGTGAAGTATTATGTCACTATATTCGCTCTTGGTTTAATTTTTTTCTCTTATGATTTTAGTGACTAGCTTGAGGAAGTGATAGAAGTTGCTTAGTTGAGGACCTTTAGCTACTGTCAGAAACTTCTCATGTAAGTTTATTTCTTTTAATTTTTGACATACTATGTAACTATAGTTGTTCTTGGTACTGATTTGTTATGTTTTTTATTGGCAGTGGTAATCTTACTAATTTTGGGGAGAGTGCGGTGTTTATTAGTTATTTGGTATTGATTGCTCTCAAAGGTACTTTAGTTTAATTTATTGACCATATATTCTCATTAAGATTATGACCATTATTTGTTTATCAATTGATGCTATGCTTTGATTCTTGGTTTTTGTGTTAGTGTATAATAATTTGAGCGAAACCTTTGATTCCCGTTTGAGATTCAATATTATGAGCATGTATACATATATGTATCGCTCATTATATTGAATCTTGAATTGTCCAAATCAGACAGTTTGGGAATAAGCTATTTCTTCCTTTGGTTAATATTTGTTACATAAATATCATATTTTATACTTATTGAAATTTCAATTGCTACAATTCCTTTTATTCTCTAAGTGCATATAAAATTGCGGTTAATGTTACCACTCTTAAGTCATGCACTTGAAGACCAATGGGAAGTGCTGCTGAAATTTCGTCAAATATAAGATATGATATTTAAGGAGCAAATGTTAATTAGATGAAGGAATAGTTTCTTCCTAAATGGGATAGGGCCAAACCATGAAAGAATAGCTTGTTTTTGAATAATATTATCTTGTAATTATTTGTTCTATGAACTTTTGTTATAATGATGTGCAATTGATTATGATATGTTGTTTAATAATGGTACAGAATATGGACATACGTCAATGTTGTAGTTGGATGTATAATAGACTTATGCCGGGTCGAAGGGGTTATACTAATGAATTTCTAAATGGGGTAAAAGAGTTTATTTCTTTTGCATGCCAACAGGCATATTTGGCAAATGGAAAAATTAGATGTCATTGTTCTAAGTGTAAAAATATGAACTACATTCTCCCTGATTATTGGCATTGGATAAGCCATGGAGAAGATAACCCAACTTCACTTGGAAAACTTTATACTCAATGTAGTACTTCGACGACAGAAATTGGTAACAATGAACACGTAAATAGGTTTGAGACTATGGTTTATGATGCTGTTGGTCCAGAGTTTGGAATGCAATATAATCAAGAGGTTGAGGAGTCTCCAAATCCAGATGCTAAAAATTTTATGATTTATTGCATGCAGCACAAAAGCCCTTGTGGCCGGGTTGTGTTGATCATACTGAACTGTCTTTTGCTGTGAGATTAATGACAATCAAGTCAGAAGGGAACCTGTAACATCCCCATATAACATAATAGGGAGTAATAAAAATAAACTTTTATTATTCACAATCTTGTCCCTAAACTTTTTAGAAAATGACCTTTAGGTCCTTATATATTATTTACAGTCTTGTCCCTGAACATTATAGAAAATAACATTTAGGTCCCTATATCAACAGGATCAGTAAAATAAGGTTTTAAACGAAGCAGAATCGCGTAGCGAAAACGTAGAAATCTAAACCTCGGCCGATTGAGCCACGGAGGTATCCATATGTGAAATGACGTGGGGTGCCCCTGGACTTACTCAGAATTACAAAAATTGCCATTAGTTATGAAAACCAAATAGAAAATGCTAAACATCAAAATTTTCTTATCGTTTTTCGTCTAATTGTTCGGTTTTATCAAATAATTGAGATTAATAAACATTCGGGTAAATAATTATTTAGGACTAATCGATTAGCAATTAATTGAGTTTAGGTATAAGTTAATTAAGTTAGGAGTCTACAAGATTTCATAAAATTTTCTTAAAATCGGTTAACCGATTTAAAAGAAATCGGTAAGATTACGGTATCTTAAACCGTCGGAATCGAACCAATAGAATTATAAGCCTAAAACCCTATGAACTAAGGCTGATTACTCAGCCAATTAATCCCTAAAAGTGGTGCCACTTTGGCCACAAAAACAAGGAGAGTTGCCTGAAATTCAGCCTTGCATTTTGAGCCAATCACAACCCTTCATTTCAACTACCAACTTTAAAGCTTTTATAACACAATTCTCCTCTTTTCATTAGCCCATTTTCTACGTTGCTTTCTCCTCTCTTTCAGCTCCCTTCTTCTCTTCTTCCCTCACTCAACTCCATCAAACCATCAAGTTTTGTTTATCCAAGTTCCAAAATCAAGCCAAATTACAACATAACAAGAGGTAGGAGTTTAATACTTGCATCAAATCTGTAGACTTGGCTGGTTGGGCTTGGATTATTTTCACTTTCTTTGATGTGTTAAATGAATGTTTGTGATGATATGTGATTGGTTTTGGGCTGTTTGTTTGATTGAAACCGAAGTGGAAGCAAGAAAGCATGAAAATAGGAAGAGCTGATGGGTTAAAGAGCCAGAAACCCTCGGCAGTCCGTATGGCGGAGTGTACGGCTCCGCCTACAGCAAATTAAATTGGCTGGAACCATTTTTATATAAAACTAGACATCCAGAGCTTTCCATAGATATATCATACAGGGCTTTTGGATTAGAATTGAGAGAGATATGAATTTTTGAATTTCAACCTAGAGTTTTGACTCTGGTTCTGGGCAGACTGGGTCGTTTAGGGTAGAACTCGCCCTATACTACTTGAAAATGAGTGAAACTAACTTTTTTAGAAAGCTTACACATAGAATAATGTCCCATACAAATTTCAGAATTAGATAAGGTTCCCATTGCTCCCAGTGATCCAAGGAAGTTGCCCTATGTCCAAACCGGGCCAGAATAGGGCAGTTCAGGAAGGTCAGATTTCGGGGCATACAACTCAAGCCATACTAAGTCAAATGGAATGAAAATTTTTGTAAATGAAACTTTGTTCTTTTAGCTTTAATATGAGACCAATTTTGTATGATTTGAGACAATTTTCTATTTATAGAGGATTTTTGCTTTTAGGTGTCTAATTCTGGCCAGCCACTGGGCAGGCCGGGATAAAACATAAGTATCTCAAGCTATAGATATCAAAATGAGATGGGACTAAAAGGGTTAGAAACTAGACACATAAGCTACAACATATCCAAAATTGAGGTCCAAATGAGTTAAATAGCAATTATGGCTTGAATTATAAAAATCGGGTTTGTTAACTATGCTGAGGCAGAAACTTTGCCTTAATGAGATTATTGTTATTATGAATTCCAGGTTGAAATATGTATGCAATGTTGTGACCTTTGTGATAAATTGGTGTTCTGATGTACTGGCACTATTCACGGGGAAGCGGACTTGATCCGTTATGCTGCCGAAATTCCGGCAGAAATATGTGAATTATATGAATGTGATAAACATTTATGTACTATGCTCATAAGATTCATATATGCAATGATGATTTAAGTATGATATGAATATATTGGATGTGGGTCCCTTCATCTGGAGACAGTTACGAGATCCCTCCTTGTGAAGGCAGTTAAATAAGATAAGATGTGGGTCCCTTCACTTGGAGGCAGTTACACTTTGAGTCCCTCCATGTGAAGGCAGCTAAAACTTTTGGGTCCCTCTATGTTGGAGGCAGATAGCCAACTGAGTCCCTCCGACCTAGAGGCACGTGGGTCCCCTTATGGGTGAGTCGGTGTGACGACGGTCACGAGTCGAGCTGACGAGCTCACGCCAAGGCCAGGCTACCCAAGGGCAGTAAAGGCTAAAGACTAAAGACTCAAGACTAAAGATTAAAGCATATGCAAGCACCCCGCTCACATGAGACATGGTATCGACCCAGCTAGTGTGAGTATAGGGGCTAGGACTTACATGAGGCATGGCATGACCCAGCTAGTGTAAGTACTGAATGAAGGTCCCATATTCCTAAGGATCGTGACATGGCGATCACGCTCTGATGGGGTATAACATGGCGATCATACTCTGGGATGTGGCATGTAAAGATTTTATGATGAAAAGGAAGCAAAAGAAAGAAAAGTAAACTTTATGTATATGCATGAATTTAAGTACAAGTAAAGTTATGTGCAAATGTTATGTCCCCAGTATATTGATGCTATTGTATTTTATTATGTTTCAGTTACTATTCCTAATATAATTCAGGAGATTTGTTTCGTATGAGCTCTCCCAAATTGCCAAGTGTATGAGTAAAATGAACTTTACTTCGGAAAGCATATTTTTGAACTATAAAATTTAACATTTTGTATAGCATGTTCACCTTTTTCATAATAAACCGAAGCAAACTGGAGATGACAACGATGACACAGCACAGCATATGTTTGTTTAATGAATCCTATTGAGAATTTATAATTCTCACCTCTATGTTTATTTCCGTGTTATCTCCAAATAGTTCAGAAGTCCCGAAGAAGGTCCTCCAAGGCGGAGGTGACTAATAAGATCGAGGGTGGCCGAAGGTTGCTGCCAGACAAGGTCCGGTTAAGTGACAGTAACAACTCCTAGGTGAGGTATTATGACTTAAGCATAATACCGTACTCGGGAGGGTGTTACAGAACCTTTCTCAATGGTCTATTAATCAAATGCTCCAGCTGATGAGAGAGACACATCCTCCGGATAATCTAATCCCCCAAGATTATTACGAAACTAAAAAAGTAGTTTCCAAACTTGGGCTTACTGCAATAAAGATTGACGGTTGTGTTAATGGTTGCATGTTGTTCTACACTGATGAGTGCAAAGCATTAAAAGAATGTAGCTTTTGTGATGCGCCAAGGTATAATGTGAAAGAAGTTGGTAGGGGAAAATACAAAGAGATACCGATAAAAAGAATGCACTACTTACTACTCATTCGTAGGTTAAAATGGCTATATGCTTCAATGAGTTCTGCTCCACATATGAGATGGCACTATGAAAATAGACGAGAATTAGGAGTACCGTGTCATCCATCAGATGGAGAAGCTTGGAAACAATTCGATCTTAGTTATCCTGATTTTGCTGTTGAACCACGAAATGTTAGATTAGGGTTATGCGCTGATGGTTTTACACCATATAGCCAGTCAGCAGCACCTTATTCTTGTTAGCCAGTGATTGTCACTCCCTATAATCTTCCACCAGAATTATGCATGACCACTCCTTATATGTTTTTTACCTCAATAATTCCTGGGCCCCATAATCCAAAAGCCAAAATAGATATGTATTTGCAACCATTAATTGATGAGTTAAAGTTATTGTGGAATGAAGGCGTTCTTACATATGACATTTCAAAAAAACAGAATTTTATGATGAGAGCTATGCTAATGTGGACTATCAATGACTTTCCTGCATATGGAATGTTGTCAGGTTGGAGCATTGCGGGTAAATTGGCATGCCCATATTGTATGAATCAATCAAGGGCTTTTACTCTGAAATATGGTAGTAAATGCTCTTGGTTTGATTTGCATTGTCAATTTTTGCCTTTGGATCATCCATATCGAAGAAATAAGGATGCATTTTTAAATAATCGAATTGAGAAATCTCAGCCTCCACTTAGATTGTTTGGAGAGGAAATTCGAGAGAATATTTGTGATTTGCCAAAAATTATTGAGGTTGGTTCATGTGCATGTCCCGATTTTAGAGTTACTCACAATTGGATAAAACAAAGCATATTTTGGGAGTTGCCGTATTGGAAAACTAATTTAATAAGATATAATCTTGATGTGATGCATATTGAAAAGAATGTATTCGATAATGTCTTTAATACGGTGATGGACATCAAAGATAAGACTAAAGATAATGTTAAGGCAAGAATGGATTTGAAAGAATATTGTCAGAGGAAGGAATTAGAATTGCAGCAATTACCCAACGGAAGGTATGTGAAGCCTAAAGCAAAATTCACTTTGTCCATGGAGCAAAAAAAGGTTGTATGTAAATAGGTTAGTGAGCTCAAAATGCCTGATGGATATGCATCTAATTTGCATAGATGTATGAATTTGAGAGAAGGAAAGCTTTATGGGATGAAAAGTCATGATTGCCACGTATTTATGGAGCGTTCGCTACCAATTGCTTTTGCCGCTCTTCCGGATCAAATGTGGAAGCCCATGGTTGAGTTGAGTAAATTTTTCAAGGATTTGTGCTCAACTATGTTGCGAGTGGATGACTTATTGTTGATGGAGCAAAACATTGTCACTATCATATGTAAATTGGAGCGAATTTTTCCTCTTGGTTTCTTTAATTCCATGGAGCATTTACCCATTCATCTACCCTATGAAGCAAGAGTAGGAGGTCCAATTCAATATCGATGGATGTATCCATTTGAGAGGTAAGAGTTTACAATACAAAATTTTACACTTTACAATTCAATACTCTTATTAATAGAATTATCACCTACTAAATTCATATTGTCATAGGTATTTGAATAGACTGAAATGAATGGTTAAAAATAAATCACGTGTCGAAGGATCCATATGTGAGGTATATTTATGTCAAGAGACCTCTCACTTTTGCTCATATTATTTTGAATCTTATGTGCAATCAATGAGAACTAATGTTAGTAGAAATGATGATGGGGGTGTTGATGACATTGTCCAGTCAACTTTATCAATATTCAACCATTCTGGTCGCTCAGCTGGAGCTTGTAAGAGCCGATATTTGAATGATAAAAAATTAGCTGTTGCACACTTACATGTTCTACTTAATTGTGAAGAGGTTCAACCATATATTGAGTAAGTTTATTAATGATCCATCTTAGTTTTTTGTGTTTGGACATTTACTAGCATATTTATGAAATTACTATTAATTTTAGATATTTTGTGCAACACTTGAAAGCAATCAATCCACACATCAATCGCACTGATATTGATGGTAT
Organism: Pterocarpus santalinus; assembly: GCA_031439595.1. NCBI lineage: Eukaryota > Viridiplantae > Streptophyta > Magnoliopsida > Fabales > Fabaceae > Pterocarpus > Pterocarpus santalinus. Next base: position 20,401,630 of record CM062531.1, read on the forward strand.
AATAAAATCTAAATTTCCGGTTGGTTTTGGGGTTATGTAAGTTTGCTAATCCTTTCTATTCTATAAGTTTGTTATGTATGTACATTATTTATTATACTTAATTACCATGAGTCTATTGTTGTTGTTAGGTTTGCGATAAAAAAATTTGGTATCAAATCAATTTTTACACCACTTAGCATGGGGTCCTAAGAGAAAAGTTCATACTTGGCCTGTTTACTTTGTAAACGGTTTTAAGTTCCATACAGAAGAATGGAGTATTGGTAAGAAAACTATTAATTCTGGAGTTTGTGTTAAGGGTGATGATGATGGAAATGAAACAAATTATTATTACGGGATCCTTAAAGAAATTGTGGAAATAGAATACTCTGGTGGCCCACTGAAGCAATTAGTGCTGTTTAATTGTGAATGGTTTGATACTACCCTTAATCGTGGAGTAAAAATTCACAAACAATATGGTATTGTGGAGGTATGTCATACAAGATGGTATTCAAAATATGATCCTTTCATATTTGCAAAAAATGCGATTCAAGTTTACTATGTCCCATATCCACAAAATATAAAAGAAAAAAATAATTGGTGGGTTGTCATCAAAATCAAACCGAGAGGCACAGTTGATGATTGATATACTTTAGAGCTTGCATATCAAGATGAAACAACTTTTGTGGATTTTGTGGCAAATGAAGACCTACTTGAACCTTTGAGAGATGAAGAAGATGCATATGATGAGGTTGAAGTGAATGTAGCTCGTTATCAACTCAATGATGAAGATGACATTGAAGAGAATACAGCTGATGATGAAGAAGAGGAATTTGATTTTGATAATGATTCTAAAAATGATAATAAAGACATTCAATTGGATAGATTGCTTGATGATGATGATGATGATGATCTCAATATTGATAATGATGATGATTAGTCTACTTTTTATTTTATGTCAAAGGTAAATTAAGTGTTTGATTTTCTTATGCATATGTTAGTTTTTATTATTTCGCATACATACAATTAATGTTACATTTATTTGCAGATGTCTGACAAAGATAAAGGAAAAGGAAAGATGTTGGCTTCTAAGAATAAGCCAAAAAAATTGAAACCGACATGGCTTGCTGATAGTTCTCAAAAAACACCATCTCAAGCTGCCCTATCTCCAACATTTCCACCCAATGCATCTACTTCTCAATCAACTCCACCACAATCAATGCCAGGAGCACATTCCCCTAACACTCAAACTCAAGGAGATGCTCCACATGGATTGATTTCCTCTCATGATTCCACAAACATTCAGAAAAGTGATGGGAAGAAAGTTTTACATCTTGATGGAGCTAGGTATATGAAAAGTTTTTAATGAATTTAAATATATTTGACATATTTTAATTGATAATATTTGCTTGTAGATTTTTACCTTCACACATTGCGGCTGGTGGGATCACTGAGGTTATCAAAGGGACACTATTTACAACCATGGCCATCTTGGAAGAAAATACCACCTTGCACTAGAGCGTTTTTGTTTGATGAATTTGCGGTGAGTCTCAAAATTTTATTATTCATTAAGTTTATGCGTACAAGTTTATAATGTTTCTTTCGGTCATTGTAGAGAAAGTTTGATTTTGAGCCACCAGATTATGCTTGGGCCCAAAAAAATTTTCAAATGCGAGCTGCGGTTTTGCTTAAGAATCTGCTTCAGAAAGCTCGTACCAAACAAGTGAGACCAAGATGGCTAGAAGAAACAATATGGGACAGACTTTGTGAGCATTGGTTAAGTGAAATCTTCAAGAAAAAAAATTCACAGGCAAAATTAAATCAATCATCTAATTATGGGGGATTTGGAGGTTCTCTTCACATCGGTGACTCAATTACCACTTCCTAGCATAGAGCTAATTTGGTTAAGTTTTCAAATAACTTATTATTTTTTTCTTAAAGTAATTTTATTAAGATATTACTTTCATATGAACTCAGTACATTTTTATTTATATTATTGTTTCATTTATAGACAAGATTGCATAGGAGAACTCCTATGCCATCAGAGTTGTTTTGCCACACACATAGACATAAGGATCAAACGTGGGTGGATAAGAGATCGGAACATATAGATGTAAGTAACCACTAATTTGTTCTATAGTTATTGTATGCATATCTATTATGTTAGATTACAATGTATACCTATATTTTGTGCTTAATTATAGTGTGTGCTCTAATAATATATCATAAGTATGCTTAAATTTGTTAATCTGTATATTCACATCATATTGGTATTGGTAGGCTGAATTTACACGTGTCATGGATGAGGTATCCCAAAAAGCATCTAAGGAAGGATCTTATGAATCCAATGAGATAGATGTGTGGCATGACACTGCTGGAATAAAAAAGGGAAGGATTTATGGTCTTGGCTTGGAGTCTACCGTGGTTGATAGAAGACCATATTATCATGGCTCAAGCTCTCAATCAACCGACTGGATGCGAAGAATAGAGCATAAAGAAATGATGAAGAAGATGCAAGAAGAAAAAAGTGAACTTATGGCTAGATTGGAGAGAACTGAGACTCAAGTTCAATTCAATAATAAATTGCTGCAAGAAATGATGAAGCGAATGAATTTTCAGATTCCTGATTTTCAACCACCAATTGAAGACACTGCTGATGGTGAGGAGGATGGTGATGAGCAAGACAATGATGATGATGAAGAGAACTAAAGTTGGAGTAAGAGTATGCCTAGTCATTGACATTAGAGTTGGAGTAGTTATTAAGACTTATGTTGGACTAATTATTGAGACTTGTGTAGGACTTATGTTGGAGTAGTTATTAAGCCTTATGTTGGAGTAGTTAAAAGCCTATTATATGGCTTTTAGTTTGTAATTTAATGAATATTATTTATTTGTATGGTGTTTAATACTTGTTTAGTATAAGGAGTTTATTTGGATGGATTGATATATAAAATTTATGTATCTTTGGTGGAAAAATTGTCTAGATTTCAGGTGCTTAAAATGGGGAAGTCAAAAAAAGCAAAACCATGCGTTTTGGCATAACTAGGCATTAGCGACCAATTTAGTGACCGATTTTTAATTTAGCGACTGATTCTCATTTTAGCGACTGATTTAGTAACCGATATAGAGACTGATTTAGTGACCGATAATTCAGTCACTAACTACAAACCTATGTTGCGACCGAACAAATTAGAAACTGATTTAGCGACCGAATTTAGCAACCTATTTAGGACCGAAATATCAGTCGCAAAAATAGTGACCAAATTGGTCACCGTCTATATTTTAGCGACCGATTTAGCGACCAAACATTCGGTCTCTATTTAGGGACCGATAAATATTCAATTAGAATTGGTCCCATGGTCTCAAAGTGGTCGCTAAATTGATCTCTATTTTTAGAGACCAATTTTTCGGTCACTAAAATATTTAGCTACCACTATTTTAGCGATTGATTTCACTACCTTGTTTAGTGACCAATTTGCTTAATTTAGCGACCAAAAAATCAGTCGCTATTTACTGATTTTCTTGTATTGAGAGGTTTTAGTTTGTTTCCCCTTTTGATAAGCTCCACAAATAATATCTCTGTTAAACTTTATATTTGGAATGCCTCTCACCAACTCTCTTTTCATAAGCTTGGATATTTGGTACATGCTAACATGTCCAAATCTCCTACTCCGTAACCATTTTTCATTTTCAAAAGAAGGCAAACACTTCAATTCTTGTCTCTTTAAATCCCCGAAGGTAACACCATAGATGTTTCCACACCTTTGGCCAACAATAAGTATGCGGTCATTGTTTCTTTCATGAATGATGTATTTAGATCTTTCGAAAACAACATGATGACCTTCATTACAGAACTAACTTACTCTTAATAAATTTTGTTTTAAACCTTTAACAAGGTACACACTATCAATTGTGGTAGAAAGTCCTTTACTGATTTTACCTACTCTAATAATGTGTCCTCTAGCATTGTCTCCAATTGTCACACATCCACCATCATATTTGTGGAGTTGCAAAAATATTGATGAATTCCTTGTCATATGTCTTGAACACCCGTTGTCCAATAGCCATAACCCATCTTTGGATGCCATATAAACCTGCAATACAAATTGTTTACTTTCTTTTAGGTATCCAAAGTAGCTTGGATCCTTTGTAATTAGCTTCTCTTTTCTCACATATAGTGTTAGTATCACATAAGACAGGAATGAATCCATCTCCTTTTTTCTTCAAAAGATAAAACACTCATTTACTAAATGTCCCCTACCTCTGCAGTAATAACATTATTTTGGTATACTTGGTAAAGTTTGTTTTTTATTTCCTAAGCCTCTTACAAAGTGCTTAAGATATAGTTTTGCACATTTTTGCTAGAAAATGGTGAGGATTTTTTATCACATAGATTCTTGTAGAATCTGTTTTGATTGTTTTCAACATAGCCTAAACTAGCTTTGTTGATAGTGTGTCTTTACTGACCTGGCAACCTTTCAAGGTTTTTAGTTCCTTTGACAAAATTTGAAAGATCTTTGTTAATATTTTAACCATTTGATGCAGCATTTAGTTTTTTGGCTTTTAATTCATTTGAAGCTGGATCCTGCAAATTCTCTTTTAAAACGTGGAATTTTTATTTTAATGCAGAATTTTCTTTCAAAAAATTTTTATTTTCCTTCTTCAACTCATTATATTTGGACAATATAGTTTGTGAGCTAAGAAGCACTTCATCTAAAATATCAAGTAATTCTTCATGAGTAAAGTCTGAGAATTCTACCTCATCATCACTATTTGCCATGAAGCGAAGCTGGCAACTTCTTCATCCTCTTCTTCCTCAAGAGTGCTTTCTTGTAGACAAGAGTGCTTTCTTTTTCTTTTTTGGCTCTATCTTCCATAGAGGACATTCATTTTGAAAATGTCCTGGCTGTTTGCATTTATGACAAATGACATCCTTTTTCTTGAATGGTTCCTTGCCTCTATCTTTCTTTGAATTGCTTCCTTTCTTAAATTTTTCTCTTCTTTTCAACATCCTATTTAGACTTTGAACTGCAAGTGCAAATTCTTCAATAATATAAATTTTAGATTCAAATTTTGTTTCTTCCTCTTCTTTTTTGGTTTTTAGTGCTAGCTCCTTCTTTTCTTTTCTTTTCTTTTCTTTTTTTTGGTGCTGCCTTCATTTTTGAGGTGAATGGTTTCATAAGCTATAAGGTTTCCTCTTAGCTCATCATATGTAAGGGTGCTAATATCACGTCCTTCTTGAATTGCTAAAATTTTGGACAGCCACAATTTTGTTAGACTTCTGAGCACCTTCCTCACCAGTTCTTCAGTCATGTATGACTTTCCAAGAGCGTCTAAATTGTTAATTATGATAGATAATCTCTCGAACATTTCATCAATGTTCTCATCTTCCTTCATGTGGAATAATTCATATTCATGAATCAACATATCTGCTTTTGTTTGTCTCACTTGCTTGGTTCCCTCTTGTGTAATTTGCAATTCATCCCACATCTGTTTTGCAATCTCACATCTTGGGATTTTTTTGTATTCTTCAAAACTGATGGCATAGTGCATCATATTGATTGCCTTTGCATTGAGCTCTAGTTTCTTTTGACCTTCTGGACTCCATTGATCTTCAAGCTTTGGCACCTTTGCTCCTTCTTCTTTTATAATGGTTGGCATCTTTGGTCCATTAGTGATGATCTTCCATAATGCATAGTCTATTATTGTATGAAGATCCTCATCCTTTCTTTCCAGTAAGGATAATTGTTCCCATTGAAGAATGGTGGCCTAATTGCGGATTGTCCCTTTGAAAGGGTAAAGGGAACCACGTATGCCATCCTTGGTGCTAGATCTACTTGTCTAGGCAATTAAGCTTGATCCCTTGAGATCAAGCTCTGATACCAATTGATGGTATCAAAAGACTTGAGAAAGGGGGTTTGAATCAAGTCCCCTGGCCTTTTAAAACTTTTTTGCAATCTTAGGCAATTTATCAGGAAAATTCACATAGTCTCTATCCCACATTTAGGAGATATCTCCTAAACTCACTATAAACACAAAGATAACATAAAGCACAAAATGCAAAATATATTTTAGCTATTTCAAAATAGTAACTCAGGTTAATATAAGATAGGTATGACAAAAATATGACTAATTTAAGAGAGAGAGAGAGATAAGAGAAGCTTGCACCAGAGATTTTATACTGGTCCAATCTCTAATGTGGAGTCTACATCTAGTCCCCACCTATATGGTGAGATTTTTCACTATATCAAATAGTCTTTTACAATAACCTTCTCAAGCTACAATCCAATTTGAGTCCTCTTCATCACCCACTAAGATTCACTCTCTTAGTGGCTCCCTTGAGGCACTCTTCCTCATTCTTTGAGTTACTCTCTAGCTCACTAGCCTCCTTTCACTCACAAGAACTACAATTTCTAACACAATTCTCACAAAGTAAAAGAACATAAAGTACCCTTGCACAGTGACTTTCTTACAATAGAAAATCTCAGGTGAATGAATAAAATCATGTGCTTCTCCTTTTTTTTTTTTTATTTTGGGATGATATTCAAGGCTACAACAGGTTTTGATATATACACAAAATGTGTTGATCCTCTATTGATGCGCCCTAGTGTAGCAATATATTTGGTCCTTGATTGCTTCTGTAAAAACAATATTCATTAAGCATATGATCGTTGCCTTCCTTTCTTAGTTTGCTTGTGACTTTGTCCTTCCTTTGTGAACGCAAGTTTCCCTTTATACTTTATTTGCTATTCTAATCCTTTCCCTTATTGCTATTCTATAAAGCCATTGAATATTCCTTGATTTCTGTATGTGATTCGTAGCATACTCTTGAGTGATATGCTCCTTTCCTTCTCTATTTGGCTTCTCAAAATCTACCTTGACATCTTTTCCAAGATAGGTTGACCAAATTCTAACTCTTCATCAAATATTTTCCTTTTCCATGCTTATTTCCTTTTTGATAAGATTTGACTCTTTGCCCATTGAGCCGCAGTGGAACCTGGAAAAGATGCCACAGTAATAGAATCTTTGTCCACAATCATGTTGGTAAGTATCCCTACACATGGCAGGCCAAAACCTGGAACCTAGAACCTAGAACGTGGCTACTCTGTCCGTAGTCATGTCAAGTATCTCTACCTATAGTAGGGCAAAACCTGGAACCTAGAACCTGGAACGCATCCCTACCACATAAAAGGAAATACATTAAGTAATAATGTTTGTAATCACCATTAGAGTTAACAATATTGCAGCGTACATAGGCAGGTTTGTTTTAACTCTTCCAACATCTACGTTTCTTGTTTTATTTTTTCTTCCTATCATTTTATTCAAAGCTTTTACCTTGGTTTGGCCAATTTCCCGATTGTTGTAGATTCGGTTTTGGTCAGCCATCAGGATTCAAGAGGATGCTTTGCACTGCCTTAAGGATTGCATTCAACCTACAGAAGTTTTGGAATTTCCTTGGTTTTCACCATACAGGGGAATTTTTTAGAATGCAGGCTTACGTGACTGGCTGGGATGCTTTTCGTGGATTCCCTTTGCTCTTTTTGTAACTCGATAATTTTATTCGTGGTGTAGATGATGATATGGAGAACAGCAAATGTTGATCTTATTAAGATGTGTTTGTTTAATTTTAAGCAATGCATTAATAATGATTTTTATGTAGGGTTTTAATTATTTATAAGAAAAGTATCAAAATTATTTTTTGGAGTTTTTATTTTTTTTTAAGAATTTGTCTAATATAATTAATTTAATTTTTTATACATATCTTTTAATAAAAAAATAGTTTAAAAAAATTCAAAAGACCCTTAATCATGGTGCAAATTAAAATTTGTAGCAATTCAACAAGGGTTAATTTCTCATGTAGCATGAGTGAAATATTAATCTGATTCAGTTGACTCTGTTAGGCTAGTTTTTGCTGGTTGATATGTATTCCAGGCTATGGATTGTAGATATAAAATTGAATCAAGGATATATTACTTCGACCAATGTTCTGCCTGAAACCAACTATATCTGCAGATTTCTAAGCTAAAAGGGAGCTCTTGGAATAGATCATTTTGTCATCTACTAGCATCGTGGAACTTGGTAGTGCTGTTATCTGTTAGCAGACAGCATTGGCACTTCATTTTTTATTTTTGTGTTTTCTTTTAAGATGTAGCATAAAATACTAGGGAATTTCTTTCTTAGGTGTGTACGTGTTGAATAGCTGCATTAAATCCTTATAGGAGTAAGAAATTTAATATATTAAGATCAGAAATTGAAGAAAAGTACTGATTATGGAACCAATACTTTTGGAATCTGACATGGGGTAAATTCGGTAGGATTGACGTAGGAGAAATTTGTGAATTTGCATTAGGTTTTGAACTAACCAATTCATCACACTTGAGGCTCCATATTCCAAATGGAGATGGCAAATGGATCAATTTGTCTCGATTTATTTTGTTCTGTTACAAGTTAGCCTAGAAGTAGGATGGAATAGGTTAATTCATTTTAGAAAATGAGCCTAAATTATTAACCCACCCATTTTATGGCAAGTTGGCTGATTAATTAGCTTAGAAATTAAATAATAATAGTAATAATAAAATAAATAAAATGATGAGTTAGTGGATCAATCTATTTAAAATAAAAGAAAATAATGGATTAAACTAGTTAACTTGTAAGCTGACTTACTAAATTTATTAATCCGTTTAATCTGCCAAAAATATTAAAAAATAAAATAATTGATTTGATAGGTCAATTTATCATAACCTCTCAGTTATGTGGGACTAATTAAAATAATATATCTAAAGGAATGAGTTACAAAATGTAATTTAACTTGATTTTTTTTGACGAGTTAATCGCATCGACTTGGTTAAATTCAACGCATTTTACCATCTCTAATTCTAGATACACGACACGGGCTTTTCAGTTATATTTATAACGTTCCAATAGACAATTCTAGTGAGGAACAAAGTTGTTTTATTAACACCATATCCATACATATATAGATCGGTTAAAAACAAACAATACTGGCAAAATTAAGGTGAATATGAAGAAATTTTTTAATATATTTTCAGAATATAAAAAAATTAATATTTTGTATCATTTAATATTTGTCACATTGATTATACTATTTAAAAATAAAGAAAATGAGAAATGATAATAGTTTATGTAAATAAAATAATAAATATTAAATAATATAAAATATTTTTTACCATAGGAAAATCCATTCTTTTTCAATATAAATACTAGTGTCTCATCAACAGATGTCAGTTATCTAAAAATGTTTTTCTTCTTTTTTTTTAATTTGACGTGCTAAAAATGCCTGCACGTTACATATTAAAGACTCAACTACTATTGCTGGTATATTGAATTACCTGCTCGCAATCATGCCTATTATAAATACGGCGGTACGCACCACTTGAAACGGAAAGACACCCGTTGGATATGTTACTAGTTCATTTCATTTTATTTTGTTATTGAATGTTACTAGTTCATTCAGTTTCGAACTAACCGCTTGGTGGAGAATAGGTGGAATTGGATATAACCAATATTTTTAACACGTAAGAATCAAGAATATATTGTTGTCAAAAAAAAAAAAAAGAATGAAGAATATTCGCTATTTAATGATTTGCCGGATCTGCATCCCAGCACCGTATTTGGAGTCCCCTCTATCCGTGTTGGGCAGTGCATTATTGTGTCTGTGTTGACTATATATTTATTCCCTTATATATATACACACACGCTTTTAATGAATATATTTTTAGGATTTAATTTGAATACATTGTTAGTGTAAAAATTTTTTTATACATATATCTAATTATAAATTGATATATCAGTAAAATTTTTTGACATAACTATTCACTACTTGAATAGGCATATAAATAGATGATTTTGATTAGATGACAGTATAAATTATACTCATATTTTTATTCCCTTATATATATATAAGAATAAAAACATGTTCAACACGGGCACAATATTCAACACGGACACAATAATGCACTGCCGGACAGATAGGAATCGAAATACGGTGGTTGGGATACAGATCCAGCGAATCCAAATACGGTGGTTGGGATGCAGATCCAGCGAATCATTAAAAGCGTGTATATATATATATATATATAGCCCCTTAAAATTTTTTTATACGGTTTAGCTCTTATATTGTAAATATGACTATAATTGGTTATTGACATTAACTAATTTATGTTAAGTGGTGATATAACAAATAGTAATACTTATCATCATTCGCACATGCCTTTATTTGTTATATCACCACTTAAAAGAAGTAAGTTAACATTAAAGACCAATTGTGGTAACAGTTAAAAACTAAGAAAATAAAACTGTACAAAAAAGCTTTTGAGGGACAAGTAAGAGACTGAACATATTTAAACTAATTATTTATCATAACGGTTTACTATCCTCCCGCTCTATCAAAAGTTATTTTGTCCACAATATTTGTTATTTTTATATATTAATAAAAAATTTATAATTAATTTTACTTCTGCTCTTCATAATCTGTAACAAATGAAATGATGCATTTTGCGAAGCTAGTGCGCCGGTGTGTTGCGGGATGCATCCGGGTTTTGGCCGAGTGGTTTTGCTCGGAATCCGAGATCATTGAATGCTCTAAAGGCATAACTATGGGGTATTTTCAATACACTGGTAATGGCCCTAAGCATGCCAACATGTTTAATATGGATAGAAGCAGACTCTCATACGGTTGTGCATTTGCTACTGTGGGGTGCCCTCCTCATCATCCTTCCCCTTCGTAAAGGCTATTTAGAACTTGGCTCAGAGGGATTGGCAGGTTCAAATCTTTAGTGTATTTAGGGAAGCAAATTAAGCTACTAATTGGTTAACAAACTATTCTCATTCTTTAAGCTTAGGTAATCGTGTATTGGAGAGAATCTCATATAGGGGTGGGTTTTCTTTTTATGTCTGATATAGCGGGGAATTCCGATATGAGGAGTGTACTCATCTCTTAGCGTGTTTGTAGCCCTGCTACCTTACCAAAAAAAGAAAAAAAAGTAAGGGTATTTTAGTAAAAAAAATTAAAAATGAGCTTTAATTTTAAGTTTTTCAATCCATGTTCATCTTCGTAAAGTGACAAATACAATAAACTAGAGAGAATAGTTTATAATCTTTACTTTAAAAAGTAAAATATATAGTCATAAATAGTAATAAAAAATTTAAAGTTTAAAATTTGATAATGCACAAATATTTATATAATAAATTATATATGTATGGTAATTTATTTATTTAATTTCATATCATATTTAAAAAAAAGATATAAATAATGAAAAAAATGAGTACACAAAGATTAATTTGATTGAATAAATTATGTTCCTACATTCATTGCGATATTTTTATATCATAAAAAAGAAGAATTTAATTTGAATGCACTGACAGTGTAAAACAGTTTTACACTGTCAACCAATAGAAATAATAGAAAGTGCCAACTCATACAAATAACTACCCATTATATTGAGGGACCCACCATGATTTCTCACCTTTCCCTATTTCTATTGGTTGACAGTGTAAAACTATTTTACACTGTCAGTGCATACCAATTAAACTCAAAAAAGAATTTCTTTTAATAATCTCATTTTTCGTAAGGGTCCTAATATCTTTTATTAATTGGTGACTATAATACTTAGTTATCAATCTACTAATTTAAAATATATTCTTTATATTTTTATTAAAAGTTGAATATGTGACTTAAGATTAAACACTAACTACTAAGAGATATTAATACCCTTATTAAAAAAAAAAAAAATAGGCGTAACCTCCTAAACAAAAAATCTCACAAAAAAGGCTTAAATCTCAAAACTATTGTACGTAATTTTTCAGAAAATATGCAGAAAACCTTATTCTCAATCTTTACAATTACATGTCTCCGTTGAATTTACCCCCCCAATTTCCCCTCTGTTAGAGTCATTCTAACTCAAGATCTATTAACTCGAAGGTTTTTACAACTTATGTTACATGTTCTTATTAAAATCTTATTTAAAACAATGAAACCTACATGACAAACAAATTGTTATTGAACAATTTTATTATACATTGCACAAGTAATACTAGATATATACATACAACGCTCAAATGAAGATTTATCTACCATATAATTAGTAACAACTTATATTAAATGTAATTTAATAAATTATTTTTACTTATATTTTAATATTATAATAAATTTTTGGACTTTGATAACAAAATATAAACAATTTAAATTATTAATTAATTAATTAATTAATTAATTTTGTCAATCTTACAACATTCAAATTGTATATCTTTAACTTATGTCTAGATTTATTAGATTTGATACTTTAAGCATTTGCAAACATAGTTATTTACTTTTTTATTAGTAAAAATACCAAGGATATAATGGCTCAAAGAATTAGGAAACTATTTTTATTACAAATTTTAGTACGAATGATACGAAGATATAAGTTGCACAAGCTCACTAATACTATTATTAAAGTGTGAAAAATAATATCATTTTCTTGAATGTTTTTCAATGCCCAATGTTTAGCTATATATATTTATTTTGCTTAACATTATTTTATACAAAAATACATTATTGTAATAAAATAAAAATTTTAGAAAATATTAACTATATTTATATATTTGTTATTGTAAATATTCAATTAACCCATATATCACACGAGTAAATACACTAGTAAATAACTAAAATAGGGACCAAACACCAAATATTAAATATTATCATCTCTGCTCTTAAGTAGGTTAGAAACTTGAAATTATACATAGCTAAATTAGAACAAACTAAAAGCTTTAACTAACTTAAACTAAATAATGAGTATACATTAACTAATGGAGGACATTTAATGTTAGAATATTGTTTAGTGAAAAATATAATTTTATATTTATACAAAATGGTTTTTCAAAAGTGTACGTATATCTTTATTATGAAAGAAATTAGTCCTTATATAACTATTAGATTTGGGTGCTTGTGCTACATATATTGGCGTTTCTTCTTTCTTGTTTCTTTAATTAAATGTTAGCAATTCATTAAAATTTTTCAAAGAAAAAAGTTAAGAAAGAAGGTATTGCAAAATCAAGGGAAAAGGTAATTATTTTTATAAATTGTAAACATACAACTGGCGGAGGAAAGAAAACAATAAATAAATAAATAATGAAGATTTGCATCTTAGGCGACCCTTGTTGTTCTCTCTTAAATCATATTTCAATTGGCTTTCCACTCGAGTATTTTAAGCAAGATCTACTTGTGAACTTGATGGGTTGCTCTTTGCACTCTCAAAGAATACATCAAAACTAACGTGATTCCCATGAGTTGCACAAATTTTTTTTATTGTTTAAATGTGAATACATTTTTAAAAAAAAATTATGGTAGTGTCTAAAAGCTAGACATGATAAGAAAATATAAAATTTTTTAATTATTCTAAATAATAAAATAGATCAAAACTTCAAATGTAATTACATTACGAGAGTTCCTATTGAAATAATTCATTGTAGACAATTTTTTTATATAATTAATATACTTTTCATCATCCTCAAATATAAGAATTCTAAACCTTTTTGTTGAAATCACTTTTGATAATACAAAATATAATTGTTCATGATAAAATATTTATTTTAGCAAATATAACCTCATATAGTATAGTTGGTCTTAACTTCTGTTTATTATCATTGCATAACACATTTTTATATGAAATTGTTTTCTTTTTTAAACAAAAAATCACTTTGAGTCTTTTCCTAACAAAACTACTAGTGTGATAAGAACTTTTATACCGAGATTGCTTTATGTGATTATTTTGCTTCTATTATTTATTTTCTTAGGTGTATAAATTTCTAATGCCAAATTTAGTTCTTAAAGAACATAATTGACTTTTATTTTTCTTGTTGCAAGCCATGATTTTACGAATTCAGTTTAAAATATTAAAAATTATACTCAATATATAAGTTTTTGTTTAGTTTTATTATTAGTTGCTCTATCAAGCTTATATGAGCTTATAGTATTGTTTTATTTGATCTTCAATCATATGAAATATGTAATAATTGCTTACATCAACAATATCATTATTTAAGGAGCAAGTATTGCTATTTTTAATATAGGACTTGTTTAGATAAGCTTCTCAAAAACAGATCTTTTTTAAAATTATCTTTTTTGAAAAAAATCTTTCAAAAAATAAAATTTATTTTATGGTTGAATATAAAATTAATTTATATTTGGATGTGATATTAAAAGATTTTTTTAGAAGATAAAAATTGTAGCTTCTCATAAAAGATCTTTTTGAGCTTTTTCTATTGATTTTGCTTTTACTAAAAAGTTTTACTCAAACATGTAAAAAAACACTAACAGTACTTTTTTTAATTAAAAAAGGATCTTTTTTAATCAAAATAATGGCACTTAAATAAGTACATATTCTTCATCTTGCATGCAATGTTATAAATTTGGATACGTGCTATCAATAATTTATTTTGTAATTGTATTACCAACTTAAGTAGATATTGCCTTAGTATTGCATCTTGGAATGTCCTCTCTTACTCTAATATATTGTCTGAATGCCAATATTAGTATATATGTACAATTTTATTTCATAAAATTGTCATTAGTAACGAAGAATATATTAAAATAAAATTTAAATAAAATTTTTGTTTAAATACTATTAAAAATAAAAAATCGAATAATAAAAGTATACTATTAATAAAATTATATTAATAAAATTTATTACTTAATTAAATTGTAATGCTCGGTCAAGGTTTTTGGAAATCACGGTTCTTTGTTCTTTCGAACCCTAAGGAAATTCTAAGTCTACACTTTCTGCCTCTTTGTAGGGTTATATGCTCAGGATATTTTTTCGAGATCAAAAGTTATGATAATTGTTCCTTAGATATCAAAGAATTGAAAAGCGATTTTTAATAAATTTTAGGAAGTCATTAATTTCTTCATGTTTAGCCGGGAAGTTTAAGAAAATACGAGTTTTCTGGATATTTGTACTAAAATCCAAAAGTTGGATTTTGATCCTTAAGGATTTTGATTTTGTTGATATTTTTGTTGAATTCAAATGGAAGATATTCCCTTATTTACATTTATGTTTTAAAGTTAATAGAGCACAAAAATGTAAATAAGTGTATAAAATTTTAGCCTGAAGGGCCTTGGGGATCAGAAGAGGAAGGAAGAAAACAAAACCAGAATTTAGGAACCTAGGACCCATGCTCAAGCGCGGACCTCTATGCTCCAACCCACTCCTAAGATAGGACGAGGAAGGTTCTGGATCCAAGCTATGCTCGAGCGCAATGCCCTGCGCTCTAGCATGCTTAGGTTGGCAAACAAAAATAAAAAGGGGCTGAACGCCCCATTTCTGCACTTCTTTTTCTCCTCTCTCTTCCCTCTCCAAGGATCACTTATTTATGGTATTTTTAGCATCCTATATTACTGTTTATCCTTACTCACTCCCTATCTGTTGTACTCTTAACCTTTCCATCGATTGATTTTCTTGTTTAAGTAAGGAAAGCTATGGAAAGCCCTAGGAGGAGAACCACCACTCTCCTCTTGCTCTACTCCTTTTCTCTACTCACCGAGGTAATTTCTAAGCTCAACCTTCTTTGTAAGACCATGGATTGGTTAAGTCTATTTTGGATTTAAGGTTTGATGAAGTAAGGAGGAGGTTAAGGTTTTAGAGTTGAGGATTTTAAGTGTGGAAGGTAGTTTAGGTGTATCCTTGGATCTAGAAACTAATTTGTGTTTGGTTTATGATCTATGTGACATTAGATATTTTGAAAGGCAACCCTTTTGGCTCTTGGCATTATAGGCAATTACCATCCTTGCTTTGGGAGCTAGGTGAGCTGATAATATACCTATAACCTATTTTAGATATATGTATGATTCTAGAAAAGTTATATTTATGGTTAGAGTTGTTAGATGTCAAGGTTGAAATAGCATTTTACTGAATTCTTGGAATGTAACTTGTAACTTCCAAAGTTGCAATACGTTTAATTTACACTGTTAATCGATTTATTTGATTTTAATAGATATGTGATAATAATTAGAAGTGAATCATAAAGAGAGTAGGGTTAAGAGAATTTGAAAATAATCATGTAGGAAATCTAAGAAGGTTACCAGCAATATTCCGCAAATTTGAAGGAAATCAGTTAAAATTGGATATTTTATATTGCAAGAACTGAGTCAATAGGAATTTATACCGATAGAACCCTAATTGGAGTGGCTAAAACTTTAGCCACTTAACCCCTCAAGGTGGTGCCGAAACAGCCACAAAATGGGGGAGACTTGGCCTATTTTTAACCATCCATGACATCCACCAATCATATACTTCAAGTCATTATCACATGAGTTATAAAACTTGAATTATTCCTCCTAACTCCCCAAAAATTTTCAACCCGTTTCTGTTGAGTTCTCACCTCTTGCTTCTTCTACTTCACTTGATCTCCCTTCTATCTTCAAGCTCTATCTACTTCCCCCAGTAAGAACTTGAATCTAGTTAGCTTATACACCAAGTTTGAGGTAGGATTCAACATCTTTACTTGTTATTTGTGATCCTGTGGCTATTTGGAATTTCATATCTACTCACTCATTTGATGATATGCTGAGTTCATATGAGTTTTTATGGCTAGATTAGTATGTGTATGTCGGGTTTGGATTGCAACTTTAGTGAAAAACCAAAAGAGTAGCTAACTAAAATTGATAAAATTGAAAGGAACCTAAATGTGTCCATACTGCAAAGTGTATGGCTTTGCCTACAGCCATCAGAATTTGATGAAACCAATTTATATGAAACTAGATACCTAGAGCTTTCCAATCATATAAATTATAAGGTTATTGGATCTGTAATGAGTGAGATATGAATTTTTGAAGTTAACCCTAGGATTTTATCCCTAATCCTAATGAGATAGGAATGTGAAAGGCATATCTCTCCTTATATAATTCTAAATAGAGTGCAGCAAATTTGTTAGAAACACATGGGGTAACATGTCATAAAAATTTCAAAGATTCATTCTTTCCCTATTTTTCCCAGTAATTTACCAAAGTTGCCCTATATTCTGACTGAACTAAAATAGGGCAAACCACTTTAGTCAACTTTAAGAGCTTATAACTTAAGCGCTATCCACTCAAATGAAACAAAACTTGTTGAAAATAAAATCAATTAGCTTTAAAATGACTAGGTTTTAGACAAATCTAATGAAATTTCTATTTTTAGTGAATTTTTACTTGTTAGTACCTAATTCTGCCTAACAACAGGGCAAACCCGGGTTAAACATCAATAACTTAAGCTATACTTATCAAAACTTAATGGGACCAAAGAGAATAAAAATTAGACAAACAATACTTCAACATGTTAAAAATTCATATTTAAACAAGTTAAATAGAAATTGTGGCATAAATTCTAAAACAGGGTAGAATTGAGTGATTTAAGTATAAGTGCCTGTCACAACCCTGACTAGGCCATGACCGACGCTTAGAGAGCACGCTCCCTAGCAAGCCTTACACAAAGAGATTTCACAAAATTTAGGCAGAGTTTTCTCTATATTTAGGACTTTTCCCAAATAAGAGTACTTATCCTGCATATCAACAAACACACATTTCCATCGGGGATCCAGGTATTCTCAGAATACACCCCTCAGTATGCAACACATATGTAATCAGAATCAATCATCCAAATCATATTTGCATATTCCAGCTCAATTTATAATCAAATCTAATATAGATAAACAATTTCTAAACATAACTTAACACACCAG
This sequence comes from Pterocarpus santalinus, assembly GCA_031439595.1. Classification (NCBI taxonomy): domain Eukaryota; kingdom Viridiplantae; phylum Streptophyta; class Magnoliopsida; order Fabales; family Fabaceae; genus Pterocarpus; species Pterocarpus santalinus. Next base: position 20,419,321 of record CM062531.1, read on the forward strand.
CACGGGTCGGACCCTGCCTGTAGTACTATGGAGCTACAACTAAGATTACAAATGAACAAAATACAATTCAAGGCCTTTACTATAAAGGGCTCACCCCGCTAAGGATCTAATGATGCTGAGCTAGAGGATCGGCTCCCAAATCTGAACCTGTATCTGAAAAGAATACAATAGCCACGGGATGAGTTTAAGAAACTTAGTGAGAGACAGGATACTTTTGAACCTCATGAGTCAATGTATACATATGCATAAAACAATTTCATTCAGATACAGAAAACACTGGAAATATCTAACAGGATAAACAAGTAGGATTCACACTTAGGTGGCTGTTCCTTTGTGTGAATCACGAAATCAGGCACGCACCCCCCTCTTGGAGAGGCCGTGAAATATCCGTCACGCACCACCCCCTTGGGTGGCCATGTAATATCATAGTCTAAGGTGCACCAAGGCTAACATCTACTGCAGTTAGCAAACAGATCCTGTTACAGACTTTCCTATTCTTTCATATTCATAATTTTCACAACACATTCGAATTTCATTCATCATTGACTCATGAGTAGTATTTCTTAAAATAAATAAACAATTGTAAATTTAAAACAAGATACATTCAAAAGTATGCTATCTGCTCACAGATCACTGGTCACAGGAAATTCTTGAGTCTCTGGATCCACAAGGTTGGAGAGGAGCTCCTTGGGAACGTCTAACATCATAACAGGACACTTGCATCAGTTTAGGATCACTAATATTCTCCACAATATAAGCACTCTAATATTAAAATCCTAGGGTTCCAAGAATTTCTCTAAAGATCAAGGGAATTGGAATTACTTGAAAAAGGAATGAATAATGTATAGAAATTACCTCTAGAATTGGAATGAGGAGAAGAAGAGTAGAGGTAAGCTCCCCACTTCAAATCCACCCAAACAAGAATGAAGAAGGAGGAATAATTTGTAGGGATGATTGTGTTTAATGGAATGAATCTTGTGTTGTTGTTGATTTAGTTGGGAATGATGGAATGGAGTTGATGGATATATAGGGATGGTGGAAGGAAGAATTTTAGAGAGAAGGGAGAGAGTTTGGGGTTTAGAGAGAGAAGAAAAATCGAAAAATGAGGGCGCGGGACGCGTCTCGGTATATATATTGGCCTGTGGTAATCGATTACCACAAAGAACTAGTAATCGATTACCACGAACAAATGGCTGGTAATCGATTACCAATTCATGGTAATCGATTACGACATGAAAATTTTTAACCTTTGGTCAAACACAGAGCCCCTTAATCGATTACCAGTCACACGGTAATCGATTACAACATCCCAAAACATGGTTCCTTGATTCCAAAAGATATCCAACACCCAAGATCATCACATACCAACTAAATTTCATCATAAACGGATTAAACACATTGATCAAAGACGATTAACACAGAAAAACTTGAAACTACACCAAGGGTGTTACAGTGCCAAATTGAGTGCTTAAACATCTTATTATGTGCATGGGTTTTATCTAAAGTTTGAATGATGAAATTCTATATTGATGTTAAAAAGTTAATGTGTTATATTGGTTTTGTTGCCCTAGCTGACTGTTTGTGTAAAATGGCACTGTTCATGGGGAAGCGGATCTGATCCATTATGCTGCCGAAATTTCGACAGAATTTATGTGCATAATGTGTTATGCATGTGAATACATGTGTTATCCAAAATGACTTAGCTATGATTATATAACCTAAAAGGACTACATGAATTCCATTTACTTGAGCCAGCCCCGAAATAAAGTTAAGGGGAATAAATCAGTCGGAGAGTCGAGGAAAGTAAACCCAATCATCCTATACAGGAACAATCTTGATCCTGAAAAGCAGACTGTTACCCAGGAGTTATATACCTAAAACTCCCAAGGGACCAAGTATAGAAACTTGTGAAGCATAAGTTTAAGAAATATTAAGAGTGAAGTGCATTCTATTTCAGGCAAATTTTATCATTATGCATTCATGTAGTTAAAGTAATTGATTGTGATTTATCTGCATTGTGTACTACTCCTTTGAATTGTTATTATTTTAGTTGCATTGCATATTATTCTGTATGATATTTACTCTGTCTACTAGATGAGTTTTCTTTTGACTCTTACTCCTTTAAGTAAAATGGAATCTTATTTTGGGCTATATTTCTTAAACACTAATAAATGGAGATATTTAGTCTGTATGCACCTTTTTTTATATAATTAACAAAAATTGAAGCAACTGGTAATGAATGCAATGTCAGTATAGAATAGCTTTAAGGATCCTACTGAGAATTTTTCCAAAATTCTCATCCTACAGCGTGTCTGCATCATTCTCATATCATGGACACCACGGCGACAACCATCCTCTTCGCTAAGCTACCAAAAGTATAGTTTCATTATGACCTTGTGGTAGATTCCATGTATATCACTGCCACTTGCCATTTTCACCTGTATTTCTTTTTCTATCATGACTTTTCAGTTCCCCCTTTTAGTCCTTTATTTGACCTTGCCGCTCCCTTCATAGCTATCTCTTTGTATATGGCTTATCTAGCAGTACCACCAGTATCACCACCTACCTCACCACCCCAGGTAGTTCCCCCTCTCTCTTCTGATGATGACCCCTCAAAGATAGCAGACTCATCCTCCTCCTCATCCTCCATACTTGACGACAGCTAGGCTCCAACTGATCCCCACATGGTGAATAGGTTCCATTCCTTGTAATCCATTTAGAGGAGCCATCCAGCCAGTAGACTACAGTATACAATGTGACCCTCTTTTGGCACTTTTATGACCTTGGGCCATAGGCATAGTTTCCTTTTGCTTTCTTAGGCAGTGACACTAGTTGAAATGTCCTTTTTAGGACCTTATAGGGATGCACTTCATGAGCACAGACCAGTTTATTTTGTTTGACGATCTAGTCTTTTGTACTCACTACCCCTGAATGTACATAAATATATGAGACTATGTTTGTATATATGTATAGATATATCAAAGGTGTTATGACATTTATTTCCGCCTGACTTATTTAATTTTCTTATATTGCGTCACGCCTGTACGATATAGATATATATCGCATAAGTGAATTAAAGCCTAGTAAACAAACCGCATTTCAATTTAAGAATTTACTCTACTAAGTTAATGAAGTAAAGTAAAATAAAAACAAACATGATTTACATGGAACAAACTGCCAGGTAGAATATTATGACTTAAACATAATATTGTATTTGGTACGGTGTTACATAACTTATATTTTTCCTCTACATATACATGCATATACGTGTTGGTGTGTGTATGTGGGACAAGCTTCTTTAATTTGGAAGTTAATTTCCAAGACTTGAGTAATTTGGTAGAAAAAGACATAGTGTCATGTTACTATAAATTTGTGATGTCTTAAATTCAATGTTTTGAGAAAGAACTATAGATATATTTTAAGTTGAACATTTTGAGGGTATTATACTTAGACCCTATATTTTGATAATATAGTTATTTTAAGTAATTGGAAAGTTGTGACTTGATCTTATGGATATTTGAAGAGAAGTTGATGCATTTGAAAACTATATTCTGAAGTTTGGTATGTGTTTATGGATTTCATCAATTTTATTCCTGGAGTATAGATGTTTGAGTATTCTAATGGAAATTTGATAACTTGCTTAAATGGGAAGATTTCTTTAATAGAACTGTATACTAACAGTAGTGGACGTTAGCTCTTAGTGCACTTTGGTAGAACCCCAGCTAGCAAGGAGGGTTCCTAGCTTGACGTGTTTGGCCAACATGTCCGGAATGAATTATGGGCACATGGGGGATGGATTGTCGTGGCCACCTAGATGTGAGGATTCACACTAGGGATAGGTGTTAGGGCCGCCTAATTGTGGATTGAATTTAGTACTGTCAAGGTTAGGTTGTCTGGGCCACTCAATAGAGAGATAATTTTGCAATAGAAACCTCCCTTAAAAGCTACAATTGTTATACTTACATTACATACGATTTGTGCAGTTATTTCAAATGTTCTATGTTTATATCTAAAGAAGTTTATGTCTATTTGACTTTAATATGTGATTTAATGAACTATGGATATCTTAGAGATATACTATATATAAGGTATTTTTTTTTTCTTTTTGAAAACCTTTACAACATTTTCAATATATATACATATGAACACTTTTACTTGAAAAAAATAATTTATAGAATTACAACAATATAGTGGAAATTGTGTTTCAAGTTTTATAACATGGATCTTTATGAGTATATTTTCTTGCTAGACTTATATTTTGCTAAGACTTATGTTTGGACTTGTCCCACTCTTGTTATAGATATATAATCTTTCACTGAGTTGGTAGACTCACTCCTTATCTCTCTCTAGGTTTCAGACACATATTTACCCAGAGATCTAATCCTCCCGCTACACAGTGGTAGCAGTTTTCCTTCAGAGAGTCTCCCTGTCTGATAGCCCATTTGTGTTATGGACCCTTGAATAATTCATAATTGTAGTTGTTATTCCATAGTATCATAGGCAGGATCCAACCTGAGTTGTTTTATATGTGCAGCGATGACTTTTGTAATATTAAGAGTGGATATATATATATATATATATATATATATGGAGAGAGAGAGAGAGAGAGAGATGAAAACTGATTTGCACATAGAAATATATATTTTATATTTGCGTTTGTTGTTTACCGAATTAATTCTATCTTGAGTTGAAAAGCAATATAAGAGACTTGTTAAAGGACGTGTCCCCTATGTGCTGGTTACGACTCGGGTTGGGTTGTGATATCAATGTAGAAAATTAAATTAAATATAATAACACAATAAATTTTTTATCATATGTATTATATTCATTAAAATTAATATGATTTATTCATATCAAAGAATGTTATTTAGTGTAATGTTTATAGTGTTTACAATTTATTTTTATATTGGTCATTAAATAATTTATTTTAAATTTTATTATTAAATGTCATTATCCTTTCAGACTTTCAAGTGAATTTTACTCTCTTTCTATATATATAGTTTTTGTTAATGAAAGCGGAGCAGTGAAAGAGTATTATAATTCTGTCGCATTCTTAAGAAAAACCATATAGAATGGTTTAGGTTTTATAGTACAACAGTTAAAATGTAACATCTAATACCACATAATTATATAAACTTTTGAATTAAAAAATAAATTTAATATTCTTAAATTAAATTTAAATGGTTACAATAATCAGTCCCAAATAATATTATATAAACACAATAAAAATTCTAGATGCCACGTGCTTATTTTATTATTTTAAATTTTTATGCAAACTTTTAACCACCAAAGGGTTTTTCTTGAAAAGATTTAAACAAACCAACCCCAACTATAATATGAAACAGACTTTATAGTACAGATTTTTTTTTTTTTGGTCAGAATTACATAATTTTTTCAGCTATGTCCTTTTTCTAAGAAAATTTAGACAGATTAGAGGTCAAACCAGCCTCCTAAGAACTCGATTCATCCTATTGACTTTCCTTTTACCTTTTCTTTTTCTTTCGTGTCCCTTTGATGATTTACCTTCAGCCATGTTTCTTAGTTCACGAAATTAAGAAACAACGTCTAATAATTATTATATAATTTTTTTATATTTAAAATTGAGTCTATATACTATAGTATTAAAAAGTTATTTTTCTAAATCTATATATAATTTTATACATTTATTTTGATTCCATAATATTTTTAAAAAACTTATATGCATTATATGATTACTTGTTAAGGTTGAGTGAAAACTGAAAATCGAAAACCGCGCATGAACAGCTGCCAAGTGGATTAAATGATAAGTTGTATTTATTGTCAACTGGATACACATTAAATAAACCTGAGGAGAAAGGTACAACATTGAAGCGTAATTAACATCACAAGTCAGAAATAATAATTTAATTTCCCTACACACAATCGCATGAATGTCAATTTACTTAAGAGACGTCATATTTTTATGCGATGACAATTGGCATACACAAAACAAGCACAAGCTACTTCTTTTTTTTTGGGTACATAAACAAGCTACTTCAAATTAACCAAAATGTTGATTTCCATTTTTTTTCCTTTCAACTTATATTTTTGCGTTATACATCAATATTGAAAACAAAGAAATCAAACTATAATTTTTTTGTCCGTAAATTATGCATGATTTACTTTTAGGGAAAGCGAGAATCATACCATAAGTTTCATTTTTCAAGAAATCATTTAATAATTCAAATAAAAAATTTTTGAGATCAATTTTATTAATATACTATCAGTGAAAATTTTTTTTACAAAACATCCAATTATATGCCCCTATTTATAAGATTTTTGGAATAATGGGTGTGAAAATCAAAAACTTCCACTGAAGTAGCAATATATGACAGGATATGTGTATAAAATTTTTTTACATTGGTAGTATATCAAAATTAAATTTAAATATTTTTGTATTGTACATTTTCTTTTTAAAGAGATTGTATAATACTTCTTCCATTTCAATTTATCTATCCCTTTAGATAACTTGGTTCATTCTTAAATCAATATTTTTGAATATAATTATATCTTTCAATTTATCTGTCCATTTAGACAACTTAGTTCATTCTTAAATCAATATATTCGTCTATCACGATCCACTCTCGAGCCGCGACTGGCACTTAGAGGAAAAGACCTCTAGCAAACCTAACTTGACTATTGTTATAGAAAATGAATAGTGTTTCCCCTATTTTTTCAGCTTCCCCAAATTAGCCAAACATATTCTAGACAACCCATCAACAAATATGAGTTTGAGGCTCTCAGAGCACTATTCAGCAATTCACATTTATATATATGTAAACACCCACTTACAAATTCCCTCTCTATAATCTTTATGTACATCATATTCACTAAGGAAGCAAATTCCAAAAACCATTAGTCCCATGTATAAATATCCTATAAAAATTTAAATCGAGTCGCAAGATCCTGCCTGTGGTTAGTGGAGCAACTCTAAAAAGCATATGCATTAGAATGACACACCGACATGTGTTGGATAGCCCTTATATGCAAAGGGCAATCCATAAGAGTCTACGCTCTAAGAAGTTGCTAAGAAGTTGGAGAAATCGGGTCAAGAGTTGCACAAAATTTTGAAATAGGAAAGAAAAGTGGGTGAGTCCACCTGACTCAATTAAGGGCAATGAAACTATAACAAATAAGGACAAGCTCTAGAAGTAAAGCAGACTATGAGTAATAAAGCAGTAATATCATGAATTAAGCTTAAATAAAAAATCACCATTTTAATTAGCATATACATAAAGAATCAATATTAGAAATTATACATGTGGCTCCATTCGTAATGCACCGGGTTAATCATGGTGCATGATACACTTAGAGGTGTCTTGATCTAGCTTGATAGACTACCTGTACAGTTAAATCGTACCAGTGCACTCTAGTGACCCCCAAAGGCATGGAGACCTCTTCCTACTCCCACCACCATCATCCTCTCTTTCTTTCCGCTACCAGCTATCACTCCATCATCTTCCACCATTGAAACACTTCATCATCTTCCACTTGTAGATCTTGTGCGATGGTGGCATGAACAGCGGTTTGGAAACCGGTTTCCTAAGGAGGCTGCGACATGTGGTCTTTGGTTGGAGATCGGAGCAGAGCCATCAGAGATTCGAGCTACGGCGACGAAGCTTCGAGCAATGATGGTGGTGATCCTAGCAGAGATGCTGGTGCAACGGAGGTGGACGAAGAGAAGATCGATGCGGTTGGAGAAGTGATGAGTAGAGCACCTTCAACCAAGGAGTCGGCGACCCTGGAAGTTGGTCGTGGGTCGCTACGATGCTTCCTGCTCGCACTGCCGGGTCACCTTCATGACATTATTTCTGATTTTCGACTTCGTCTTCGAGTTTCAAAGAAAACTGATCCAATTTCCGATCTTTGAGTTTATCACCAAGAGCCTTCCATTCCTATTGGTGTCCCCAAGTTTGTCTTATTACCGACTTCTGATATTGAAGTGGGAGTTCCGGGATTGTGTAAGTTCCGATTTTCCGGTACATAAGATTAAAGTTTTGATTTCCGATATTAAGTATTTTAGGTTTCACCTTTTCATCCTTGATTTCCGATTTTAAGGAGATTGTGCGATGTATGATTCCCGATCTCTAAGTTAACGAGTTCAGTGGACATGAGCTCCGATCTTAGAGCTGATCTCGACTAGAATGGACACGAGTTCAGATCTCTAAGTTGATATCCAAGTTCAACAAGAATGAACACGAGTTCCGACATCAGAAGGATATATACGAGTTCCGATCTCTGAAACTACTTCCAAAAGCTTTTCGTTCTTATTATATTCCCGAGTTTGAACTTAGGACCGACTTGAATTGAGCTCCGAGATTATATGAGTCCCGACTTCCAAGTTCTTAAGTGAATGTTTTGATTTCCAACTTCAAACTTCCGATATCCGAGATCGATTATTAGACCGAGTTTTGGAATTATATGAATGAGGTTTTACGGGCTAGTTCTCGACTTCCGAGATTCAGGTACAAGATGATTTGTGTGCTTGTGACTTCTGACATCCGATTTTATGTTTACACGATTTCCGATTTCAAGCAGAATGGAAGCGAGTTCCATTTTTAGGCGACGTGGAGAAGGATTTAGCCACAAAAGAGAGAGACATAGATGAACCGTGTCCACTAGAAATTTAGCCAATCAATACTCTCAATCCCAACTACCTCTTCACTATTTAAATCAGATTTTTTTCTCTTCTCCCTGCTGACTTATGCCTCATTCTCCTCTCATTTCTGCTTTCTCGTTCTCTCCTTCTCTCAATACTAATCTCTATCAAACCTTCCAGTTTCACAAGGTTCCATCAATCCAAACTCAAATTCAGCAAGATTACGCCTAAAGGAGGTAGTATTCACTTTCTATTTATTGGTTTCTCTGAACTATGGCTACATATAATTTTACTCTTCTTCATGTATTTAAGGTTATATTGGATATGTATGATGGATTATGGTTGGATTAATATGGAATCCTGAGTTGGAATTAAGATTAGAAGAAGAAAACTAGGAGAAGTGAAGGTTTGGGATGCTGTCTAAGTGAGAAGCTCCACAGCAGTCCATACAACAAAGTGTACGGCTCTTCCTACAGCTGGTTAAAATGGATGAAACCATTTTTAGATGAAAGTAGACATTCAAGGCTTTCCATACATATATTATATAAGGCGATTGGATTAGTATTGAGAGATATGTGACTTTTGGAAGTTTAACCTAGATTTTAGAGTTTGATACTGGGTAGACTGGGTTGTTCAGGACATAACGTGATCTATACAACTCCAAATTGAGTGAAACTAATTTTGTTAGAAAACTTACACATAGGGGAACATCCCATAAGAATTTCCGAGTTTGTTGTGGTCCCAGTTACTCCCAATGATTGGAAGAAATTGCCCTATGTCCAAACCGAGGCAAAATGGGACAGTTCAGGAAAAAATTTCGGGGCTTATAACTCGAGTTATACTAAAGAAAATGAAATGGAACTTGTTGCAAATGAAAGGTTGTTCTGTTAGCTTTCAGGATACCAATTTCGTATGATCTGGACTTATTTTTTATTTTTAGTGGATTTTTACTCGTAAGTATGTAATTCTGGGTAGCTGCAAGGCAATCTGGGATAGAACTCGAATATCTTGAGTTATACAAGTCTAAATGAGATGGGACAAAAGAGGTTAGAAAATAGACATATAATAATCTAACATATCCAAAATTGAGGTCTAGATGAGCTACATAGAAATTATGGCCTAATTTACAAAACCGGGCTGAGTGAAAGTGCTAAGACAGCAACTATGCTTTAAATGCAACTAATGATCCTATGAGATTGATGATGAATTGTGATGCTTTAAATGCACTAATGTTCCTATGAAATTGATGTTGAAATGTGAGTGAAGTATTGTGAAATTTCTATAAAATGGATTGTCTGAATATTGGCACTATTCATGGGGAAGCGGACACGTTTCGTTATACTGCCGAATTTTCGGTATAATTATAAGCATTTATGTGTTAAGAACATGTATGTAGTACTCATATATGTAGGGTTATATAAAAGTAAATGATAAAGCATATGTATGAGTACATTCAGTATGTCTATGTATAATTATGTATAAGAATGAAATGATATGAATATATTGAATGTGGGTCCCTTCACCTGGAGGTAGTTATGAGATCCCTTCTTGTGAAGGCAGCTAAATAAGATAAAGATGTGAATCCTTTCATCTGGAGGCAGTTGCACTTTGAATCCCTCCTTGTGAAGGTAGTTAAATAAGATAAGATGTGGGTCCCTTCATTGGGAAGCAATTGCACTTTGAATCCCTCCCTGTGAAGGCAGATAAAACTATGAGATCCCACTACCTTGGAGGCATATGGTCAGATGAGATCCCTTTATATTGAAAGCACGTGGTCAGCTGAGATCCCTCTATTGAGACATGTGACCAGAAGAGATCCCTTCAATTTAGAGGCACGTGACCAAAATGAGATCCCTCCAAGACTAGAGGCACGTGGGTCCCCTTGTGGGTCAATCGGTGTGACGACAGTCACGAGTGGAGCTGACGAGCTCACTCCTAGATCAGACTACCCAAGGGCAGTAAAGACTAAAGATTAAAACATATGTAAATACCCTACTCACATGAGGTATGGCATCGACCTAACTAGTGTGAGTGTAGGGGACAGGACTTACACGAGGCATGGCATGACCCAGCTAGTGTAAGCAATGAAAATGTATGGTGATAACGTCCATGACATTAACTGATTACAGAGCAAAGGAAGTTAAAGAACGTCATCCCATGCTTTATTGATACTGAAGCTGTTCTATCTACTTATGCAGTAATCTATATTCTAAAGGTGACTTAAGTACATGAAATAAAATGAATTCTGCTTCAGACTATGTGTTTTCAAACTATAAAACAGAACAATTTGTATAATGTATTCACTTTTCATAATAAATTGAAGCAGCTGGAAATAATAATGATTACACAGCATGTAGTAGTTGAATGAATCCTACTGAGAATTTAAAAATTCTCACTCTTTTTCCGTGTTATCTCCAGATAGTTTAAAGGTTTCCAAAGAAAGCCTCCAAAGCAAAAGTGGCCAAAGGTTGCTGCCAGGCAAGGTCCGACTATGTGACGGTAACTACTCCTAGGTGATATATTATGACTTAAGCATAATACTATATTTAGGAGGATGTCACACACATACACACACATTTACACACAACGCTAACAACACCCCTACTAGTTGGGTCCGGATCAAAGTGCACCAAGGCTAGTGTAATGACCACTAGCTACTAATAAACTGAGATTCCTCTCACCATATATATATATATATATATATATATATACGTATATATACTATATATCAAAGTAATATAAATTAGTCAAATTTTTTATTAATGAAAAATACTCAGTAGAGTTCAAAAAAAATCTAAAATATAATTTGCTCAATAATTCAGTTTAATAACTCAACCAATTGTTTACCGAGCTTGTCTTTCATATTTGGGAAATTCGTTTTCAAAGAAATTCTTACAACATGTAATAAAATCATACGAGTTGGTTTCTTTCCAAAATTAAAACAAATACACAATTAATTAAGCACACTAAACATGGATAGAAGTTCTAATAACACCAAGTAATCATTCAGAATTAACTAGATATATAAAAATAAGCTGTCAATATATGTACTAAAATCATACAAAAACTAATTGCATAAAAAAATAGCATATGCCATAGAGGTATTGTCTATTCACAGACAATCAAAACGTCAATTCTAGGGGCCATGCGAACTTGAAGGTAGATCTTCCTGGAAATTAGAAACCAGCACAAACTATTGTTTATGATCCAAACTCCGATTCTCTTTTTCATTCTTAATCTTTTGTAAGCACAACCATAATTCAATTCTTTCCCAGCATATCCAATTAACATAGCAACTTATTGATCCCATGACAGGCCAATGCTAGTGATCTACCTCACCTCTTATAACCACATAATTACAGCTGGTAATCAAACAAACAACAAAACCAGCACGTTAGATGGATTAGCTTTCGAGGTAAAATAAAATAAAATAAAGCCGGCTAACTCATAACACCTTCTAATCCTTCCAATTTAATCAAAATTCCAATATCCAATTCCATTTACTGCAGCAAACTCACCACATAAAGCTAATCAACATTTTGGTACACAAATGATAGAGATATAATAAGAGTTAAATATGATTGCCAAAACTTTAAGGTAGATTTCAATTTTATGACTACCAAAACTTATACATTCATAACCACTTTTGGATGGCTTCTAAGTTCACACAAGTAAAGAAAATCAAAAGTTAATATGGAACTTGGACAACCAATAATTATAGAAATACAACAAACACATGGATCAACAAACACTTTCAACTGCATGTTCACCACAAGAAATACAACCACAACACAACACAAATCAAGCAAACCTCTATGCAAGGAAAGGAAACATACCCAAAGAGCTACGCGTTTGGTTTAGAGATGCAAAACCACATCCCAACCATGGCAGGTGGCACGCAAAGATTCCACCATGGAGATGACATAGAACCCGTGAAGAGAGAGAGAGAGAGAGAGAGAGAGAGAGAGAGAGAGAGAGATGAACCTGAGAAAGAGACGCAAGAGGAATGTGTGATAGATAGCAAAATAAAGAGACATACCCTTTGCTTGGAACAAAAAAGAAAATGGGAAGAAAGAAGGTGCAAGGAAAGAAAGCAGAAAGAAGAGAAAATAAATGGAAAAGTTTATTCTCTCTCTTATTGCTTGGATGAAGAGAAAATAGAGAGAAAAAAAAATGAGAAAGTTTTCTCGCTTGCCTGGATAGGGAAAAAAGTAAGAAGAAAGAAACTATAATCATATCAAATGACTATTTTACCCTTAATACAATATAATGTAAATATTTCCCTATATTTTATATTTCTAATTCATTTATAAATGGATTTAATTTCTATGTACTAATAATATAAAATAATTTTATATTGTTAATTAATAGAAATTTAGAAAAGTGTTAAATTATGATAAATAACTATTCACTATGATAACTATTCACCATGATTTGTCACTTTTCTGAATTTCTATTAATTAATAGTATAAAGTTATTTTATACTATCGGTGCATAGAAACTATTCTCTTTATAAATTAAATATAATAAATTGCACCAAAAATAATTAGATATAATAAATTAAATATAAAATAAATATTAAAAAAAATTGACAACCCATTGTAGTGCACATCGAGTATAGTGCTAAAGTAAAGTGAAAAGTTCTATTCTTCACTGTAGCCCACAACAATTAAGTGATGAGGATAGAATTGTCATTTTATACAAAACCAGCTCCTCACTCCAGTTTTCTCTCTTGTTGAGGGGAGAAAAAGTTTGTGAATCCTACCATCAATTTTTTCTTTCTCTTTCATTTTCTTCTCCCATTATTCTCTTTCCTCTCAATTTCTTTCTCTTCTTTTTCTTTAGATCCAAAGCAAGGGGTATAAGATTGAAAGGAAAAGAATGAGAGAGACAGAGAAGATGAGAAAAGGAGGGGCTTAGCATGGTTCACATCACTTAAGGTGTAGGTGGTCCACACTCCTTTTCCTCTTTTTTTTTTTTTTTCTTTTCTTTTCTAAATACGCCTCTTTAATTAAAACTTATCTCCCTTTAACTTAATTCAATCTATCACTATAAACTTAATATGAAATTTTAAAATTTCTTGTTACTAATATTTTATTCTTGAATCGGTATTTTATTTTAAATAAGGTATTATACCATCTATTTATTTAAATAATTTGATTTATTTTTAAATTAATATATTTAGATACAAATCCATCAGTCTATTTGGATAACTTAACTCATTCTTAAATCAATGTATGTAGATTACATACATTGATCAACATTATGTTCCTTCCTGACATAAAAAATAAAGAGAAATGTTGATAGGAGTCACTTCTTATTAGACACCGTGCCAACTCATCACTCATCCACTATTGTATGGGGTGTGGAAACTATTTAGATTGGACCCACATCCCATCAAATAGTGGATAAGTGGTAAGTCAGCATGGTGTCCCACAAAAAATGAGTTCTCCTATCACTTCTCAAAAATAAATTATATCTCTTCCACTATGAAATTAATAAGATAAATTCAATATGTACCCAAAAAAAAAAGGATAAATTCAATATCAAATTTTATATAAAAAAAAAGAGTAATAAAATTAGCACCTATTTAAAAGTTTTATTCTTTTACTATATCCGTATAAACAGTAAATTAAATGTTATGCTTTATTTTTCTTTATCCAAAGACAAAAATACTTCAAAATCATCACGACCTTTAAAATGCACGACAAGTATTAATTAATTATTCAGTATATATTATATAGGTAAAACTGTTTGGGATGAACTTCAGAAATATGCTAAAGATATATATGCATTTAGCTGATATATTATAGAATTTAATTTTTGATATATACGTTATCTTTTTCCTCTGTCGATCATTTTATGTTTGCACGTTTAATTTTTGGTAAATTTATTACATAACTAGTGTACATATATATGATTGAGCCAACAACTTAATGTTTTGTTCTTACATATCTCAATTGAATATAAGATGTCTAGTGTTTGATTTTTATCCCCTTCCCAAAAATATCCTCTAAAAATAATTCTTAATTTCACTGTCTTATCTAAAAAATAAAAAAAAATAAAAAAAAATAAAATCTAGTGTACATCTATAGTAGTTATCCTTGGCTGATGGATGTAAACTGTATTCACCGAAATCAAACCTAAGGACTCATAGCTGTTACTCAACATGAATTCTTTTGGGCACGTTGTCAGCTAGTCTTTAATTCGACATTACTCATTGTAAGTAGTCCTTCTTTAATTTTTCACCTGTTTTACTGTACTTTTACAGAAAGTATTTGCTCACTTAAAGTACGGCTTATTTAATTTATTTATTTTTGCGGATATGATGACATAGGGTTATCCAGGGAAATTGCAAAGATTTTATTTTTCTCATAGTAATTGTTTAAATTTTATAAATCTCGTTATATATATCAAGATTTTTTTTCATATATCTCTTTTCAATAAATAAATTAAACTATTGTTAATATGTCAATATGAAAGACATTAAATCAAGGGGAATATATAATTATGGAATATATAATTTAAATATTTAAAATGGAATATATGGGAAACCACAAGCTTAAAATTGTATTAGACGCATAATTAATTGCATGAGCCTTCTGGGAATGCGACAGTGCATTCACTCGTGCATTTATCTTATGATCTGCAAAGTTGAAAATGAAATTAAATTTGAAGACATGATAGTAGATATGAAGTTACACATGTCTTTGCCTCCAGTGAGAATTTATTTCATCAATTATGAAGCTAATCAAATACGGTACTGGAGCTCAGCAGCAGTATTGTCATATCATGCGGCTCCAAGCTCTAATTTTCTTTTCATCAAATATGATAATCATAATTAACACTCAAGGCCAAATATGAACTTTTTTAATGAAAGCTTAAATACAAGGCAATCTTATCGCCCATAATTATGTAACTAAAATTTTCCAAGAGGATAATTGTAGAGATTACGTTGGTTGTTACATTATTTTTTCACTATTTTATAAACACGAGACTATATTGATATTTAGAAAATATCACACATTGAGTAGAACTACGTATCAAATATATATATAAGCAATCAATATCTATAGCTTATTAGACTCTAATTAATCCAACTTGAGTTAAATTGGCTCATTGTGAGGTGAAATTTTTATACTATTATTTTATTCTATTCAAAAGACTCAAAATTAAAATTTCTTTAAGAAAAACTAATGCTGAATTACTTAAATTAACCTAATGTTGTTGGCAAAAAAAAAAAAAAAAACCTCACGTTAGTTTACGCAAGAAAATTTGGTATAATTCTTATAAGTTGTTAGTATAAAAAATTATTATACTGTAATAAAAAGGTTAACTTTTTCAGTAACTACTTTAAAATAACACTCTTTCTATAATGTGAATATATAATAGATAGTAAAACAAATTACATTAACATTATATTTAAATTAAAACAAAACACTAATAGCAATAATTAGGTAATCTTTGGAAAAAATTACACGTGATCCATACTTTTTATTACAAATTTTTGAGGTAACGGGTGAAAATAATTTATCAAGCTCGCCCTAGTTTTAATCTTTCCTCTACTTTTTTCTCCCTCTTTGGTGATATATTTTTACATTGAATTTATCCAAATCTTTGTAGATTTGTAATCAATGAAACACTAAAATAAAATACGATACTAATACGATCCGATATCAATACAAAGATATGATAAAAATTTAAAATTATAAGATACGGGATATATATATAGAGAGAGAGAGAGGCTCCAAAACAACTCACATGAAAAAGGCCCAAAAAAATAAAAGAAAAAAACACATTTTCTTCATCTTGTAACTTGTGATCTCTTGTCTTTTTAAAACTATCCCATCCTCTTTTTTTCACATCTCTCAATGCCATTGCATCACATTTCTTTGTTTTTTCTGCGACTCTAACATTAAGTTTCATTATAGTAATCCAACTTTCCACAACTTCAGCATCACATAGCATAATGGAAAGTACATTTAGACTATATTCTTTTCAAATGTTGCCATTTTTCTGCTATCTAGGCCGTCTCCTTGCGGTGTCCAAGCCGTTTCCATGACAGATAATTTGCAGGGAAAAGAGTTTACAATATAGAAATGTTAGCAAGACGGATTTTGCTGCCTCGGTACCCGTATAAAAAATGATACGTTCTCGAAATGGCACATAAATGAAAGATGCAGTATCGATGCTACATAGCTTGTGATTCTTTTTTGGATAGATATAATCAAAGAATTTAATTTTGGATTTCTCATATTTACCTTCTATTATGATTGATATGAAATTTTTAATTTTGATCATTTCGTATTAGTTGCATGTCTTAACCTGATGGAATGAATAATAAGATCTTCTAAGATAAACGAGATGTGAGACTCTCGTCAAAGCATGTTATTTGTCGTTTCCTATATAGTAAAAGATACATTGTCATTAATATACAGTCTACAAACTATGAGCGAAACTACGAATTATAGGTTAGTTTTTTTTTTTAATTGAAGACCGTATGTGTTTTCAATAGCTAGTATAATTTATTACTGAAATATTGTAAGTGTTGTTTGGGTTTTTGTTTAAATGAATTTTTGCTTTGAGAAAAATGGTAACATACTTATGTATTCTTTATGCTCTAGTTTTGTCTAATTTGATTTAGAAAGGATAAAGTTATTTACAACCAGTTTCTGACTTCCATTTACACCTGTTAACGATATATAAGTTTTATGCTGTTAACATATATTTTTTATTAATAGACTAATTAATAATTTTCACAGCATAAAAATTAATAACTAACTTATGAATCAAAATATTCATACTGTTAATTATGTTATTAATAAATAATTAAATATAAAATAGATGTGGATAAAACATTTTCTCAAACAATATACGTGTACGCATCTTGACTGTTTCTGTTTGGCATTGTATCAAAGGAGAGTGATATTTATACATTATTTTTAGAGTAAACAATATGTGCATGACACTAAGTTGGTCATTGAAAGTTACATAACATTAAATAGATTCCTAAAAATTAAAATATAATATTACTTTAATCATTTTATTGGTGATATTATATCAAAAAGAGGTTTTCATATTTTAACTTTCAAAAACTTATTATATCACACAACTTTCAAATACTTATTTGAAATTTATCTATGGCTTTATCTTATCAAAATAGCATAAATTCAAATTTAATGGCACTGTCTTCTTCCCCCCAACTTGAAACGGAAGAGATTGTGAATAAAAAGATAAGATACAATCAAAGAACTAATATAATATCGCATTTTAATTTTTAGAAATTTATTTGATATCACACAACTTTCAGATATTATGTTGGATGTCTTATGTATCTTCTAGCGACCAAAATGAATGTTTACTTTAATGGGAACTAATAGAAAAACTAACATGATATTATATTTTAACCTTCAAAAATCTATATGATATCACACAATTTTTAGATTCTAAATTAGTGTCATATATATATATATATATATATATATATATCTTAGTGACTAAAATAGATATCTACTCTTATTTTTATTACATTATTTATTTGATAAATAATAAACCAAGTAAAACACGTATTCTTACACACCTCTCCACCTTTCCTTTCTCATGTTAGTAAAATATTGTAAACGTGTTGTATTTTTTTTTTTTTTTTTAATCTGGTGTTGTTAATATTTTCACTTAGAAATATCGCTTTCCTTATATAAAGCTAATTATAAATAAACCGGAAAACATGTTGGACGCGATCATAACTCTTCAACTCACACACACAGGTGTGCCAAATTAAGATCAGAACCTCACTCACGCAAGATATGCCTACTACTTCATTATTACCACTTTATTAATACTTGATAGCTTCTTCTGTATATATAGGGTCACCCTATAGTTTGTTTCTTTATTTCCATCCTTTTGGTTCTCAACAGAAAATCTCATCATATCATAATCATCTATAGGCACTAAAACCCAAGCTTCAACCTTCCATCGATCGGTTACATAGGTTGAGAAATGGGAAGGTCACCATGCTGTGAGAAAGTGGGGTTGAAGAAAGGGCCATGGACTCCGGAGGAGGACCAAAAACTCATGGCTTTCATTGAACAACATGGCCATGGAAGCTGGCGTGCATTGCCTGCCAAAGCTGGTAATTAAAATGGACAATATATAACTTTTGTATCTATTCTTTACACATTGGTTAAGACCCCTTTGATATCCATAGGTTGTTAATTATGTTGATACAAGTACAATTGTACACATACACTACCGAGTCTGCTTCAATTCTAAGATCTCTTTTTGAACAAGAAATAATAAGCCATCAGTTTTTGTTTTCCAGGACTTAGAAGATGTGGAAAGAGCTGCAGACTCAGGTGGACTAATTACCTGCGACCCGATATAAAACGAGGAAAGTTCAGCTTGCAGGAAGAGCGAACCATTATTCAACTTCATGCCCTTCTTGGAAACAGGTGAACGCACAATACGTAACATATTTTTGAATACTGTTAATTATTTTGATATCAAAAGTTGAAATCAAAAAGTGCAGACCATACAGAGAGACGCACAAAGCATCCTATGATGGTGAATGGGGCTAAAAGTGCGTCTTTTTTTGTTTATAGTATTTACTTTTGATATCAAAATACTATTACTAAGATACTTTAGGGGTTTGAAGAGTAAGAAAAGCTTATTAATCTCTATCATTTAATGCGCATTAAGTCAAATATGATATTAAAAATATTATTATTGTAAAAGCAAGTAATAACACATATAATTAAAATAAACACTGAATAATATAGAATAAAAGCTTTTAGACAATACCAACTGTTTGGAGGTTCAACAATTTTGTCCTTTATATTACCAAGCTTTTTTAAGAGATTTGTGAATTTCCTTGGTTAACAAATCTGAAAGAAAAAAGTAATAGTTCAAGTTAAGGCTCAAACTTTCCCTAAAACATCTCAAAACTTATTCTTATCAGCAGAGAAATTTTGCTTGGTGGAGTAATTAACAGAAACACAGTCATGAGCGCTTAGGAATTTTTCCCATCATGATGCCCCGCTTGGACAATATATAGAGTGATTAATAACAAGGGATTTCTTGTGGATCTTGTCTATACTTCCATATATCATGATTACATGCCCGAGCTAGAAAAGTTAAACAACAGAAAAACTCTGCAGGGTTTAGATACTCTTCATTTTGGGTTTTTGCTTAAGTTTGCGGTGTATAAATAAGTGAGAATTTGAGTTACGTTTCTGATGAATAGTAAATATAGCAAGATAAATAATAATAATAAATATGAAATCTTTTTATGAGACTGACAAATCTCACAGTTTTCCCACAAATAGATTCATTAATAATGCGACTGAAATCCCACTTATTTACACGTGATGATAGTTATACTAATAATGTCTAGAAAAGTAGCGTACCAATAACAGTATACTTGTGCATATATACCCATATTGTTGACATCTTTGCCACCTCAAATTGCACAGATGGTCAGCCATAGCGTCCCACTTGCCCAAGAGAACAGACAACGAGATCAAGAACTATTGGAACACCAACCTCAAGAAAAGGCTCACCAGAATGGGCATAGACCCCATTACCCACAAGCCAAAGACCAACTCCCTAGGCCAGTGCAACAACAACAAGGACACCTTCAATCTCAGCCACATGGCTCAGTGGGAGAGTGCTAGGCTCGAAGCTGAAGCCAGATTAGTCAGAGAATCCAAGTTGCAGGCCAAACTCTCCTCTTATTCCTCACCTGCTAGGCTCATTCTCAACAAAATCAATGCTCAACCATCACTGCCACCATGCCTAGATGTGCTCAAAGCATGGCAAAGTTCATGGTCCAACTACTCTAACTCAAAGTCACTGCCACAAACCAACAAAGATAACAACAGAATGCATAGCATGTTGGCCATGATGCTTGCCAGTGACGATCTTGATTCTCCAACTTCCACGTTGAGCTTCCCTGAAAGCATGCACCCTATTATCTCAAGAACAACAACAACAACCATTCCTATTGGGGTAATCAATGAGAATTTACTTCCACCAACCACTTTACCTGTTTCCACTGCCATGGACATTGATTCCCTGGATCATCAGCGCACCAAAAGTTCAGCCCCATTATGTGAGGGTGGTGAAGTCATCAAAGATGCTGGTGTCATTGAGTCATGGAGGTGTTTGACCAACCAGAACCCTGAGGCAGAAGGTGAAACTGAAAACACAATGGACAATGCAATGGAAGGCTTGCATTTGCAAGATGATGACATTAGGCTGGCTGTTGAAGCATTTAGAGGTGTGGGAAATGAGAATAATGATGTCACACCACTGATCTCTAGCAATTATGTCATGGAAGGTATCGAAAATGATATGGTGGTATTTGATTCCTATCAGAACTTAGCAGAAGAAAACTTGGCAATTGTCAATGGGGATGGAAGCAGCTTTAACTTGAATTGCTTCGAGGAGAATAGGGATTACTGGAGTTATTGCATGCTTAACTTTGTGAATGATTCACAGCCTGGATCGCCTATGTTCTGATTAGTGCAAGAGATAGCTCTATAGGATTAATTACTTGGTTATAAATGGCCCATATTCAGCCTCTAACATGTAACAACTGTACCAACGACACTATCATTTGGATCCTTTTATGTTTATATACCGTAAATTGGCAGTGTCATGCTTTTTTGTGAAGGTCTTATCAATTCTTATGCAGGACTTGAATTTATGTTTGTCTATGTGAAATGGACAAACATTGGTTTGAGTTGAAGAAGCTATTTCATACTTCTAACCTTGTTTTTATTTTTTTATTTTGTATTTTAAATAAAAATATTTATCCAAAGTATATAATTATCTTTTTTAAAAAAATTTAGTTGAACCGATTACATAATTTGATTGAATTTTATATAATAAAATATTTTTGAATCTCTAATTATCATTTCCAATAATATTATGTAATTTATTATTTAATTGATAACATAGTATATTAAATTTGAAATATTAATTTTAGAATTATGTATATTTTATATTTCAACAATAATAAAAGCATTAAAAATAAAAAATACAATTATAATAATATTTATTTTATTAGTATACTTAATTTTAAAAATTTAAACATATACATTATTAGTGTAAAATTTTTTTGACTATATTAAAATTAAATTAAATGAGATTATAATAATTTAATATGGACAAAATTATATGTATACACTTTTTGGTAATTATATATATAAAAGTGATATTTTGATCAATACTATGCAAAAAATATTAATTAATCAAAATCACTTTTTCAATAAAGGTATTAAAACATAAATTATTTCACTTCTAATTAAATTTTAGTCAAAATCAAGTTTACAAACTCTAAACCAAATAAAACCCTAGAATCTATAATTCTAGTTGCACCGGTATCTCTAAGGCTAGAGCTAAATACATACCCTATCTAGTTGGGGATAAATTTTTTATTCTTAATTGACAAAAACATCCTCTACTTTTCATAAAATCTAATATTATATGACCCACCTATAAGGGATATTTTCATCAATTGAGAATAAAAGATGTGTCCCTAACCATATAGGATATGTATTTAACCTTGTTTTTATTTTTTTATTTTGTATTTTAAATAAAAATATTTATCCAAAGTATATAATTATCTTTTTTTTTAAAAAAAATTAGTTGAACCGATTACATAATTTGATTGAATTTTATATAATAAAATATTTTTGAATGTCTAATTATCATTTCCAATAATATTATGTAACTTATTATTTAATTGATAACATAGATATTAAATTTGAAATATTAATTTTAGAATTATGTATATTTTATATTTCAACAATAATAAAAGCATTAAAAATAAAAAAAATACAATTATAATAATATTTATTTTATTAGTATACTTAATTTTAAAAATTTAAAGTTATACATTATTAGTGTAAAATTTTTTTGACTATATTAAAATTAAATTAAATGAGATTATAATAATTTAATATGGACAAAATTATATGTATTCACTTTTTGGTAATTATATATATAAAAGTGATATTTTGATCAATACTATGTAAAAAATATTAATTAATCAAAATCACTTTTTAAATAAAAGGTATTAAAACATAAATTATTTCACTTCTAATTAAATTTTAGTCAAAATCAAGTTTACAAACTCTAAACCAAATAAAACCTTAGAATCTATAATTCTAGTTGCACCGGTATCTTTAAGGCTAGGGCTAAATACATATCATATCTAGTTGGGGATACACTTTTTATTCTCAATTAACAAAAATATCCTCTACTTTTTATAAAATCTAATATTGTATGACCCACCTATAAGGGATATTTTCAACAATTGAGAATGAAAGATGTGTCCCTAGCCATATAGGGTGTATATTTAACCTCAACCTATCTTTAACCATAGATGGAAATCTAGTGATGGAAAATCAATAGTAGCTAAGCCTTTCACATAAGAGAATTATACATATATATATATATATATATATATATACATAAAAAAGATAATATCAAATGGGATACATTGAAAGAATTAAAAGCTTTTTGAACACATGGCATTTTAAATAAAATCTCACACCATTGAATCTCATGCTTATTTTGAGATCAAGTGTCTCATTTAATGATATCTCAAAAATAGGTTCAAATAATGGGACTTGCAATAGTTAAGTCTATTTAAACCCATACTTTAAGACATCAAAAGGATACTCTCAAAGATAGTATGAGATTATTTTTTGGTAAAAAGGATAGTATGAGATTCCATGGTGTGAATAGTGTGAAATCCATAAAAACCTTTAATTCTCTCAAAGTATCTTGTTTAGTATTCAATTTTATGTATAAAAAATATTTCTCTTTAGTAATTATTGGAGGATTATGTGATGCACCCTGAAATATTATTGTACACCATGCACCTTGTTGACTGATCAGTTATTAAAGGTTTCTTGCCATATAAATGTATAGATATTAAATTCCGAGTAAAGAAAAAAATAAAGTACAAAAAAGGAGACAGAGGATTTCAATCCTGAATAATTGATACTGTACACTCTAAAATAATGTAAACACAAGACACAAATAACAGCCAACACAGAAAACAGAACCAAATTTAAAATTTATCAGACTTCAGAATTGCAAGTGACAACACTAGAGTCTCTGTTAAAAATGCTGGCAAGCGACAACTTTTGCTCATGCATCTTTTCTCTATGGCTCCTGAACTTTCTCACCTTCAGAGATCCTAGATATTCACGCAACTAGACAGATTGTTGTCCTCTCCGTTTTCTAAAACAGGTTAATTGAGTCTCCTTTTGTGTAGCCACTTTTTGCTGAGAGAAATCATATCAGCGATAATTGATCATGCAGCAAGGACGCTTGCTTCTATTTCTCCTCGTCCTTTTCAGATAAGCTGAGTAGGTCATGGACCACCTTCCTCTTCTTCCTCCTTGGGCATGGAGCCTCATGAAAGCAGCCAATGCTAGCTCACATTAAGCCAGTCATAAATGCGATGCCCAAAGAGAATGTAAACCAAAATACAATTGCATTGATTGAAAGAAAAGGAACAAAGAAATATAGGAAAGAATCAACAAATTTATCGATTACTCTATCAATGAACATATTTTCAAATGCCCTTCCTGGGTGAGTTATTGAAAAACAGTAGCTTAACATATAATATTCCAAGTTGCAACCATTTGGAAAACAAGCATGCAGGATGAGAATACTCATGCCCGTGATGGGAAATATCACAAATATTCCTGTTGGAACAACTTTGGTGTGCTCAGAAGCTTCGCCACATACGACACAGTAGTTTAGACATGTGTCCTTTGGCATGACTGATCATCTACTCCATCGTCCTTAGACATAGGGGCTTGGGATGCCATTAGTCATCATGGATGAGTTTGGGTTGTTTTAATTTCATACCCTAATGTTACATTTAACTTGTCAATTGCATTTTGTGCAGATTCTTTCTTCTCAAATCGTACGAAACCAAAGCCTTTGGACTGGCCAGAAGCATCGCCGTTATCATGCAAGAAAGAATAGTCCTAAGCCCAAACTCACCCTTGATGATTAACACCATTGAATACTTGGAAATACAAGAATATTGCAAGAAGAATATTTGTGAAGAGAGTTGTTGCAGCTAGCTCTTGTGAGCAATCTTGGAGTCATTGCAATTGCTTTGAAGGGGTGGTGTTTGAAGTTTTTATCACAGTTTGAAATCAACATTTTTGGGAGGACTTTGACTTAAGGGGAGGATTTGTCGGCATTTAAGCCAAAATCCCACATTAAGGCTTTTGGGGAAATGGTCATTCCTTTGGAGGATTCCTAAACCAAAAAGCCAAAAGCCTAATGCTTAAAACAAATTTTGCAGGGTGTATGTTCCAAGTAAATATTCAATGGAAAAGGCAAGACATCCCAAAAATTCTTAGAGTACTATGTGTTCTCCGCCTAAAAATATTAAAATGGAGAAGAGTAGATCAAGACTATAAAAATGAATATCACAAGCATCATAATCGTACCGTGATTCAGGAAAGAAAGAATAGTTTTTCAAAAATGAAATGCACAATGCTGTCTGTGATTGGACCCAGAAACAAAGAGTGAAAAATGTTAACAAACAAATATTCAAAAAGAAAACATTTTCAATGAAAACAGGCCTGACAAGATAGAAACCCAGAAGGGAATTCCCAAATGGTTTGAGAAAAATCATAAATCAACGTGAAATGACGCTAATTGAAGACATTGAATCAAAAAGGCAGTGTAAAGATAAACCCAAAATAAAGGATGGGGATGAGAAAGAGATGAACTGCTCCATGGCCTTGAGCCAGACAGTTCAGTTTTCCCTTGATGAGCATTCTTGTTCCAGAAACAACCAAGATTACATAGTTGGAGCAGGGGAATTAACAGGACCAGCATTGCAGGGGAATTTGAAGCAGAATCCAAACATGACTTTGGCCAATAAAAGGAACAACCAAACATTACGCATGTCTGACATGAATCATATGGAACTCACCAAGCTTCATACTTGGTATAATATTTCTATTTAGTAATCCTAAGAAACAACAATTTAGGGCTGGTAAGCTGCAGGAACTTACTGAGGGATCTTACAAAGCAGAGCCAATTCTCAACCAAAGCTCCTTTAGTACCGAGGGATCTTACTGCAATTTTTGAAGATCTTGGGAAAAATAAATTTATTCTTACAACATTAAACTAAAATATAAGCATACTTGACCAGTAATCAGAACAATTCAATCAGTAACAGAATATCAAAATTTACGTCTTGCCTATTTGTTACCGAACGCCATATTGTAGTGAAAAATGTTAAGTTTTATGGCATGAAGATTCCTGCTAAAGTTCAGAGCAACTAGATGTTCCCACTCATGAAAAGCCAGGGCAAGTTCAAATCTCTTATCTTACCTTACATGTATTAATTGGCAATGAGGCTAAATACAAACAACTTAATCCAACCTCAGCAAAAAGAAATCAATTAATAAAGAATGTAGACACTGTATTCAGGCTTTGTTTAAAAATTTTAAATAACTGATAACATAACATGGCATAATCCTATATCTTATACATGAAAACCTGTCCATCTTCTAAAACTTCTGATGTCCCTCCCTTCAGAAACGGCCATTCCTATTCCAACCCTTCCTCCATTTCCAATACCTCTATAATACAACCTCCATTCATGTGCTTCTGTATCCATGTGAACCAGACATGGGGATCCCACACCCTTATCATCCCAGCAACCTTTGTCCGATGGCTTCAAAACTGCCTCATCTTGAAGCCTCACCCATTCCTTCAGCCCATCAGGAGAAATAGCCATACCAATGCTCCTCCTCCCATCAGCAGCAACACCTTCATACACCATCACATAGTTTCCATCTCTCCGGCTCCTCGCCACACACACATTTATTGCTCCAAACTCATCGAAAGATCCAGCTTTTCCTCCCCCCATTATTTTCCCCAACTTCACCCACCTTATACCATCCCTTGACCTAGCAATCCCAACAGCAAATTGCCCTTTTTCTGCATCAAACGAATGGTAATACATCCTCAGGTCACCATTCCCATGGAAAACAACATGTGGAGAGGAAATAAACAAAGAATCCCACTCTTTCTCAGAGCCAACATCAATCAATGCTCCACTATGATGCTCCCCTTCAATCCTAGCCCAATGCCTCCCATCTTGACTAATAGCCAAACCAGGCAAAGACTTGAAAACTTTCCCATTGCCACAACTCTCAGAACTCACTCCACCATTGATGAAACACCAATCAGGATTCTCCAAACTGAACTCCAAAGAATGGTCACAAAACTCAACCCTCTCAGAGGTATATCCAGTGTAATAAAGCCAGTAAACAGCACTAGAAGCTCTAACCCTTGTACTAGACATGATCACCATCTCAGAAGGCCTAATTCCATCAGTGTCGAAAGCCCACCAATCCTTACCACAATTCATCACAAAACCCACATCAGAACTTGATCTAGCAGGGCCTCCCCCACGTTCCCAATGCACCCCATTGCTTGAAATGGCCAAACCTATCAGATCACAAGATGGTTGCCCACTAGGCCTTCCATGGTACCACATGTACCACCTCTCTTCTTCATCACTGAGGAACCTCTTCACCACTGGGGACCCAACCTCTGCACTGTCCCAAGAGTTCTTTGAAGGCCCCAAATCAAACACCAACCCTTTTGACACAGAAGAAGGTGGTGGTGGTGATGACCCTGAAGAACATGATGATGATGATGATGAAGCAGAAGAAGCTTCAATTGATGAATCTGATTCTGAAACTGAACTGGGTTCCTCGTTTGGCTTGCTGTTTGTGTCACTGTTGGCACTTGTGTCTGGTTTTGTGGAGCAACAAGGTAAGAAAGATGGGAACTTTTTGGAGAGGGAAGAGTTTGAGGACACAGGGGTGAGCGTGTTGGGCTTGGAGGAGGATACCCATGATGGAATTAAGGTTTTTGGGTTTGTCAAACGTAGGAAGTTGGAAACTTTGGGAAGGGCATTGCGGGAATTCAATGATGGAAGTGCCATTGATGATGTTGATGATGATGCTACTGCTGCTTCCATGGCTGCGGAATAAGAAGGTACTAAGGGATGTTTGGGGATGATGAATGATGATGATGCACACAAGTTTGAGGGCCAATTGAATGGACCGTGACAGCTGAAAAATGTAAAGAATAAAAAAAAAAAAAAAAGGAAACTTGAAGGGCGTGTGTGTGTGTGTGTGTGTGTGTGTGTGTGTGTGTGTGTGTGTGTGGTGCAAGTTTAACCAAAAAGGGTGGAAAAGAAATGCAGGGAGAGAAATGCAAAAACAAGAGGGAATTTGCGTTTTTGTTTGTGTTTTGGCTAACCTTTTTCAGTTTTTAATATGTGAAATTTTTGGGCGTGGCTGGTGCTGCTGTCAAAGCATGAGTGGTGGTGGTGGTGGTGGCGGCTCCGATGAACTGTGAATTTAGGTTGCGTACTTATTAACCCCGGATAAAGGAAGAATTTTCATTTTTACTTTTATTTTTCTGTTGGATTAGATAGATGGGTTTCCTTCCACTCTCTACGGTACAGAATAACTAACTTACAAGTAAAATGTCCTTGTTTCCAATATGCCTATATGACCCAATTTTGCTCACAACAAATTTTAAGCACGTTGATCTTATGACACCAAAATCTATTTTAGTATTCTGCCTATTTAAATTCTTTAAATTATTAATAAGATTAATATTTATTCGATTATGGGAGTGTAACAATTTTATGTTTTTCTTACAAAAATTATTTTTTAATATGTAAACTTTATATCAAGAATTAAAATTAGTTGTTTATTAGTTCAAACCATGTTTATTATATGATTTTATTGTACCTTACTTGCCTTTTCTTCTTTTGGAATTTGGCCCCTTTGATTTATAGGATGCCAGTGTGTGTGGCGTATACCAATAATATTGTAGATCATCAATTATTAATACAAGTTTGAAGAAAGAATATGAAAACATGAATATACATGCCACTCTTTCTCTAGGGGAAAAAATGGGTATAAATACCGTAATTTCTACGAGCTTCTTTTCGTTTGATTTTGGTAAACTTATTCAAAACCAGGACAGTGAAAGTGCCAATTGAAGAATAAACTTTACATAATACAGTAGTTCTTTTATGATCTTTATGTAATATAATAGTTCTTTTTAAAAGCATAAACAGCACATCTCTGAAAGAAGATAAGGAAATGGTATTCCCGTCCCTCAAGGAAAGCTATATGGAACATGATCCAATCTTTAGCTAGTATCATTCACTCCATTCCGCCGTTCTATTTTTCCTGAATTTATACTTCAGCAGAACGCGCTCACAGGGGAGATTCTTGTATGGCTTCTTTTCACACCAACATAATAGTTTGAATAATTCTCTGTATAAGTGTTTTGCTACAAGCTCTAACCTATAATTGTAACATCTCATTTTTTGTAAAATATTTTGTATGGATTGATATTTTAATTGATTTGTTTGAATTAATTGTGACAACAATTAATTAGTTAAATAACTAAACCCTAGACATAAACTCTTTAAAGTAAAACTATATGTTAGTAATGATAATCTTAAAACAAGAATAATATTAATATTAAATTTTAAACTTATAATATCACTCATTGATGCCTAATGTTAGAAAATAAAATTGAAAACCAACACTCTATATATATTGAAGAAACTATAAGCGTACTACATACTTCACACCTCATGTTAACTAACCAATTCAATTATAACAAGATTATTTTATTCTAGTTATTATTTCTTGTAGATGACTTATACACACATGTACAGTATTTTGAAGTAATGTAACTAACATAATTATTACTAAGTGGAAATTAACACAGAAGCTTTACAAGGTTAAAAAAAAAAAAAAGAAAGAAAGAAAGCTAAGTCAAGAACGTGGAGTTGGACAAAGACTTAAGGTTGAAAAATATTACATAAAAGTAAATGCACACAAAGAAAAATAACAACAATAGCAATAAAACTAACTATTAATTAAATATTTTATTAAAGGTAGAAAAAGTAAAACTAATATATATATATATATATATATATATATATATATATATATAAAAGGAAGACTCAAAGAGCCTTGCGTGAAGACTTTAGAGGGAAAAAAAAAAAAAAAAAAAAGGAACACCTATGTAAGGTGACTATGCACCACTGACCAAGCCAAGTGCAATTATGATCTTAATATTCAAATTTCTAAAGGCTATAGATAGAGCATAGTAGATTGAAGTAGGAAAAAGAATGCAAAGGTGAGAAAAATGGTCTAAAAAAATTTAATGAAGGCTCAGACAAAGAGGAAAAATTGTCACAAGTGACATATCTACAGAGTCTTTGAACTATTATAAATAAAGGGTGTAGCTTTTATCATCTAAAAGGCAGAGTCAGGATGAAAATAATGTTGAAATGTGAGATTTGAGAGATTAAGCGAGAAAGAGAGAGAGAGAGAGAGAGAGAGAGAGTAAGTGAAATAGATAGTGAGAATAACAAGAAGAGAAAGAAAAAGATAAAAGACAAAGGGCAGAGATTACCAAAGAGTTTAGTGGATCACTATCCTTGCAAAATATAAAAGTAGATAATGAAATTATTTGCGAAATAAAATCATAGTTATATTTACTTATTACAAATTATATTATTTAATATTATCTTATATTATTATTCATTATCGCAATTTATTTTATATTTTAAGTTATTTTGATATTTCTTTATCACAATTTATTTTAAACAATTTCATCTGATTTGTTTTATATTATTACTCTTTATTATTTATTGTAGTCTATTTTATTGTTCCAAAGTTATCTTATTAATTATTTTCCTTACATTAAAGTTGCTCAATATTTCTATTATTATAATTTATTTTATTATCCCAAATTATTTTATATTCTTTTATATTATTGCTCCTTACTAATTATCATTACAATATATTTTATTTATTGTTCTAAGTAATTTGATCTAATGTTAATTTATTACTTAATATTATTTCGGTTCCATTTTATTTATCCTTTCAAGTTAATTTAGGTTCCTTTATATTATTATTATTATTGTTGTTGTTGTTGTTGTTGTTATTGTTGTAATATTGTTTTTATACTAATACATTATTTTGAATTGCCAATTTTTATGAAAATTTATTTAAGAGACCAATATTAATAGTGAAATATTATATTATTTTAATTCTTGTGCACTTTTATTCATTTTATTTTTATTGTTTAATTTATGCCTTGATAAATTTAATTATATTATGGTTTATGTTAGTTGAGTTCTTTTAAATTCTACCGATTTCCTAAAATTATGCATCTTTATAATGGCAAGTAAGGAAATTTAAAGGAAAAAAGAGATATTTAAAATTTGTAACTAACCACCAAGAAGACAGGAAGGATAAAATATAAGATCATTTATGTTACCTGCCTTGGTTAATGTAGCGTAAAAATTTCGCTTTATCATCATGATGATAAAAGTAATACCAAAGAATGAGAATTTTTTAAGAGAAGAACTTCGAATATGTATGAGACAAGCAGATAAAGGAAAATAGAAATTAAAGTAAAGAAATTATATTCATATTAATGCTTGCCACTTTACGTATTACATAACATATATTTTTAAGCATTTACTACTCACAATTTTATGATCATCTTATAAGTAGTGTGATAAAATTATAATACAGTAGCTATGTGAATTTCCATACTAAGATACGACTGGAACCATCATAATTCAATTACTTTAGAACTAATCATTATCTACTTAATTTTGAATTTGATGATGAGATTAAATATTCATGCTACTTAAGTAGTTCAATTAATTAAGGATTAGTGATTAACTCATATCTCCATGATTAGTGAAATTAAATTCTTAATTATACTTAATTAAACTTAATTAAACTTGATTAAATTAATTATTGATAATTAGTGCTCAATTAGGCTTTTAAGAATTTGAGTTGCTTAATTAAAAATTCTCTAATTTTGATTAAGCATTCTTTTAATTTTTCTCTTATTAATTACCCTTTTTCTCTCTTAATTAGATTTTTATTCTTTAATTTCTCATTAAGTGCTTAATTACTTAGGGTCACTGAGATAATTTAGCACAAAAAAAAAATTATGGATGTTAAATTCCATCCCTTGAAATTGCAAAAACAATGTCTTCCATAATTTTAACATAATTTTGACTATGTAACATTTAGAGAATTAATGAATCAACTAAATTTATATTTGATTCCAAAAGGCTTAACAAAATATTAAACCTCCAAAATTTTGTTATCAATTTTTTATCAAAATAATGTGACATTATTTTTAGCCTCTGAGTGACCTATCCAACCATCCTCCTTGAATCTTGATAAATTCTAACAATTCTAACAAATAATTTGAACCATGTAACATAACTTTTTATATACCAAATCGAAGTGACTCGTCTATCCAATTTTATTAGAATAAAACTTCTGCCTTTAATTTTGTATGTGACCGCTATTACCAATAGATAATATTCTCAACAAAAATATATTTATTGCTGAGAGGAATAGTCGTTATTTTTCAAAGAAATAGTCTATGTGAAAAGCAAGGGCCAAAAATTATTAAAAAAAAAAATGTTCATTGAGGTGCGGATCTTCTAAAAATTAATACTTGTATGTCATATCCAAAAATAATACTTTACCATGAAATCATTTTTTAAAACAAATTATGCAATTTTTCATAGTGTATGTTGCTTGATAATGGTTTGCGAGAGCACTCTCTGTTTCATAAATTGCAATGACTGATCGAGATATTTTCACAATTATACCAACTAGAAAAGAAAAATACTTTAATAAACTGTGGATGATCAAACCATTTCAAAAAAAAATTTAGCTGGAAGAAGCTATGCTTCCTTGATATATTATAGTAAATACTTAATAGAAAGACTCACATAGCTATCCTCAATTTGTTTCAAGTAGGATAACATACTCCAAATTTTCAACGGATAACTGGAAACTTCAATCTTAGGAGACTTACAATGAAGAATTCATAATTAATGGATTAAGGATTGTCAAACTCCAAAGATATTAGCAAAATACTTCCAAACCCCTTATATCTAGTAAAAATTATCAGTCTGTATATTTATCAAGGAAAAATTTTCATAATGGCTTATGCAAAGAAACTCCACGGTAAACCAGTTGATGAATAAATTATTAGCAAAAGTTACAAAAATAATGATGATGTGGAACGAATCCTTTTCCTAACAAAGTGGTATTAGAGCCAAGTTGGTTATTCTTTGTGCAGTTAAATATGGATGATAATGTTGGTGCCGGTACTATGATTAAATTGAATTTTTTTAATTATTTGATTTGAAAGCCCCGAATTGAAGACTTGTTATATTGCAAGGATTTGTATGGTTCCATTGAGGGTGACAGTGCCAAGCTAGAAGGCAGAACAGAAAATGATTGGCAAAAATTGAATAGGAAGACCATAGGGTTGATCAGACAATACATTGACAACAATATTTTTCAGCATATTAGTTCTGAAACTAATGCTAAAGCTTTGTGGATAAAATTGGCTAATCTTTATGAGCAAAAGACAGTGCAAAAAAAAGTTTTTTTAATTCAAAAGCTTTTGAATGTGAAGTACTAAGAAGGAAGTTCAATGGCAGAGCATTTGAGTAAGTTTCAGGGTATCATAAATCAATTGTCTACCACGAGTATATCTCTTGACGATGAGTTGCAGGCTTTGATTTTGTCGAGCTCCTTACCTAATAGTTAGGATACTCTAGTAGTCTCTTTGAGCAATTCAGCACCAGATAGGAAGGTCACTTTGAGCATGGTAAGGAATAGTATGATGAGTGAAGAAATTTGAAGAAAAGAGCAAGGTATCCATAATTCCACTCAGGCATCAACTCTTGTTACAGAGACATGGGGGAGAAACAAGACTAAAAATTCCAAAGACAACCATGACAAGTCACGAGGAAGATCTAAGTCTAGGAAGAAGAATTATATATGCAATTATTGTGGCAATAAAGGTCACATTGAAAAATATTGCAGGATCAAGAAAACAGAGAAATCAGGGGAAAGAGACAAAGACAAGAATGAAAAAGACCTGCAATGATATTCAATGGTGATGTTGTTATTGTTTGAGATAACAGTTGTGAGTCTCTTGAATGCTAAGATACTATCTAGATAATTGATTTTGTTGCCTCATATCATGTCTCACCTTGACATGAATTCTTCATAATTTATTATACACCTATAAGGGAAGGCATAGTGAGAATGGGAAATACAGGGGTATGCAAGATTGTTAGCACCGGAGATATTTGTTTAGAAACCAATGTTGGATGCACACTACTTTTGATGAATGTTAGACACATTCCAGATATCCGTCTCAACTTGATATCCACAAAAGTACTAGATAGTAAGGGTTATGAAATCCACTTTGGTGAAGGTAAATTAAGCTCAATAAAGGATCCATGGTAGTGGCGGAGCCAAGAAAATTAGTACTCTTTATACGATGCTGAAAAAATTGTGCAAAGGAGAGGTAAATGAAGTTGAAGATTTCTCCACACAATTATGGCATATGCATCTTGGTCACTTGAGTGAGAAGGGACTTGGCATTCTTTCCAAAAATAATTCCTCCCCATTACCGGTGCGTCTCTTAAAACTTGTGCTCATTATTTATTTGGTAAGCAACATAGAGTAGCTTTTCATAGTTCACCTCCTAAATGGAGACGTCATATTTTATATCTTGTTCATACTAATATTTGCTCTGTGAATGCTAGAACAATTGGTAGTGCCAATTATTTTGTTATTTTTATTGTTGATCACTCTAGAAAAGTTTGGGCTTTTGCTTTGAAATTTAAAAGCTAAGTGTTTGATGTCTTCAAACCCTTCCATGCAAATGTTGGAAAAGAAATAGGTAAAAGATTGAAATGTGTTCGAGCAGATAATGGTGGTGAATACAAGGGATCGTTTGAGCAATATTGCAAAGAACATGGCATCAGACTTGAGAAAGTAGTTTCGAAAATGCCTGAGCACAATGGAGTAGCAGAGAGAATGAATCACACAATTAATGACAAGATTCATTGTATGCTCTCTCATGCTAAATTGTCTAAAGCTTTCTGGAGTGAAGAAATGAGAACCACAGTGGATTTAATCAACCTTTCTCCTTCAATTCCTCTTGATTATGATATTCCACAAAGGGTTTAGATATGGAAAGATGTTTCATATGATCACTTAAGAGTGTTTGGCTGTAGGGCATTTGTGCACATCTCAAGAGATGAAAGATCCAAGCTTGATGCTAGTGTATACTTTTGGGTTATGGACATCAAGATTTTGGTTACAGATTGTGGAATCCTGTGGACAAGAAAATCATTAGAAGCCGAGATGAAGTATTCCTTGAAGATAAAACTGTTGAAGACCCAAAGATAATTGAGAAGTCAAATTCAGCAAATGAGTAGTACATTGATTTGAATGTAGAGTCTCCTATTGGGTGAATAATGATAACAGGGGAGATGTGCAAGCAGAAAATGAGGTTGCAGCTGAAGAACCTGATGAGCCAATTGACTCAATTTCTCCTGAACCACCAGTTGAGCCTTACCTGAGAAGAACTAGCAGACAATCTCACCATTCTTAGAGATATCCAGCCCATGAATATGTAATTCCCACTGACGAGGGAGAACCAGAAACATACAAAGAGGCTATTTCTAATGTTCATAACAAGGAGCGGCTGCAAGCCATGCTAGATGAGATGAATTCCTTGCATGAGAATAATACTTTTGAACTAGTGAAGTTGCCTAAGGGCAATGAGGGCACTCAAGAACAAGTGGGTGGTCAAGCTAAAAACTGAAGAGCAAGGCTCACAACCAAGGTACAAAGCGAGGTTGGTTGTGAAAGGCCTCAGTCAGAGAAATGGTATAGATTTTGAAGAAATTTTTTCACCAATGGTTAAAATATCTTCAATTAGAGTTGTGCTTAGCCTAGCAGCAAGACTTGATGTAGAGGTCGAACAACTTGATGTGAAGACAGCATTCCTCCATGGCGATTTAGAGGAGGAAATATATATGGAACATATAGAGGGTTTTGTTGTTGAAGGTAAAGAAGATTTTGTGTGCAGACTGAAGAAGAGTCTTTATGGTCTCAAACAGGCACCGGGCTAGTGGTGCAGAAAATTTGATTCATTTATGGTAAATCATGGGTACGGTAAAACTACTTTTGATCACTATGTTTTCTTTGTGAAATTCTCTGATGATGATTTCATTATTCTCTTGCTATATGTTGATGATATGCTGATTGTTGGTCACAACATTTTGAAAATTGAGAACCTGCAGAAAGACTTGAACAAGTCCTTTACCATGAAGGACTTAGGACCCACATAGCGTATCCTTGGCATGAGAATTTCTCGTGACAGGAAGAACCATAAATTGTGGTTATCTCAAGAAAGGTATATTGAGAAGGTATTGGAGAGGTTTAGTATGAGCAATTCCAAACTTGTCAGCTCTCCACTTGCAGGCCATTTTAAATTAAGTTCTCAACAATATTCTACAAGTGAGGCAGACAAAGAAGAGATGAAGAAGATCCCTTATGCATTCGCGATTGGTAGCTTGATGTATGCCATGGTATGCACGAGGCCAGATATTGCTCAAGCAGTCAGTGTTGTTAGTTGCTTTCTCTCTAATCTTGGAAAAGAACATTGGCATGCGGTGAAATGGATACTCAAGTATCTCAACGGTACTTCCAAATTTTGTTTATGTTTTGGTGTTGATGAACCTGTGTTATATGGTTACACAAATGCAAACATGGCTAGTGATGTCAATTCTAGGAAGTCTACTTCTGGTTATTTGATGAATTTTTCAGGGGAAGCAGCTTCATGGCAATCCAAGTTGCAACATTATGTTGCATTGTCCAACACAGAAGTTGAGTATATTGCAATTACAGAAGCGGCAAAGACCTCTTGTGAATGAAGAAGTTCCTGCAAGAGTTAGGCATTGAGTAAAAAAAGTATATTCTTTTTTGTAATAGTCAGAGCACCATTCATCTGAGTAAGAATCCAACTTTTCATTCTAGGTCAAAGCACATTGAGGTGCGGCATCATTTGTTTCACGAAGCACTTAAGTTAAAGTAGTTTGTACTTGAGAAAATCCATACCGATGAGAATGGATCCGATATGATGACAAAAGCCTTACCTATAGAGAAGTTAGCCAATTGTAAGGAAAAGGCAGGCATAGCTGAGCACTAAGCTACTTAATTGTGAGGGAAAGATATGTTGGGTTGGGTCACTCCTACATGAGGCCCAAAAACCCATACTTCCAAAAAATATATATATTTTATAATTTTTGCCATCATATGATGGCTGATGGATTTCTTTAGGATTTCAAATCCTAATTTTTGACCTTGTGGAGCGTGAGTTACAAGCCATATTGGCTTATATGTGAAAAGGCAATATAGGGCCTTAACTTTGGTGTGTCAGAACATCAAGCATACGAGGGTATATATCATTGGGGTGCGCCATTTTTCATTCTTTCGCAACAATAGGGGTTACAGTGTTGGCCATCATTGTGCATTAGATTTCGTTAATTAGTGGAGAAGGTTTTTCAGTGCATCTTGGTAAAGAAATATTCTTATTAGTGTGAACTAATTTTTACATGATTAAAATTTTATTTTATCTTTTTTATTATTTGAATTATTTTATTCCCTTTGGTGATTTAATGTAAAAATCCTTTACTATTATCCACATATTGATAAAGACTTTTGATATACCCATTGATTTAATTAGTGAGGAATTTTTCTAAATTTGATCCCGTGATTTTTTATCCCTCATCCTGAGTTTTCCAAATTAAAAATTTCTGGTGTGTTATTTTAAATTTCTGCATATTTTATTTGTCCACAATTTGCTTATCTGTTGATTAAATTGCTACTTTTAGTGATCATATTTAATTGACAAAGAGAAGGAAAAAGGGTTTATTCATCATTATTTCTGGACCTTTTCCTAACATAAATTGACAACAAAACAAACAGCTTAACACAAAACATCAGCTAATCGCAAGCATTTGCATCTAACAAGCCTATGTCAGTACCCTGGCAAAAATGATGCTTGCGTGAAATTTTGGCACAATTTCTTAGTGCACTTGATCTAATTCAACAAATAATACTTCACCTTAATATTATGGCAGAAATGCGAATTCTTAAGTGGCTGACTGGCCAATATTATGTCACAGCTCATTTGCTCAAGACTAAAGTTTCAATATGTTGTAACTTAGCCCATATAAGTCACCAATCGCCCTCTCCAAATCTCTGCATCGACTCAGCTTTTTGTCGCTCCACAATTTCGCGTATCTTGGGATTGAAGAAACGATCACGAACGTATTTCCTCTCCTCAGCTTGTATCTCCTTGATAGGACTAGGATATGGGTTTGGAGGAAGTTTCTTTCCTTGAAGACGTGCAATTTGCTTCAAACGAGCATATGCTTTCTTCTTTTCCTTCTTCTCAGCCAGATATTCCATCTAGGAAGCAGACGATCCAAGTGAGACTATTAGAGGACAGAAGGGAAAACAAATGGAATAGAGAACATATTGAGGAACATTTCAAGGTTACACACATCAGCTACAGCCATTGCTTGTTCCTCACTTACGCCCTGCTCTTTCAACTCAAGAATCCTCAAGCTGAATATGCGAGATGGAGGAGGATCAAACGCACAAATCCTGTTCAAACATTAATCCCACAAATGAATCAGCAACTAATGCATTTGATGCTTACTATCATTAACATGCAGACAAGGGCTAGGCTTTATTTAAGAATTCTCACAACACAAATGGAGGCAACTTGAAAATCTTACCTTTCCCTTTGCAAGCATTAAATAACTCCCGTCAACCAATTAAAACTATGCCATTGAGGAATTCTTGACAAATTGACAAAACCAGCATAATTTAATCCTTTTTTTCTAAAATTTTTGTGGCTTCTATAAATAGTAATACTAACACAAAAATCAAAAGGAATTTTATCATAAAACATAAGAAAGCATAGAATAATCAGATAGCAGAAATGAAGACTCAGACATATATTTCTTTCACACAACACAGGTGCGAAGTTGAGAAACAGGCTATCGGCAAATACCATTCACAACATGACTAGTTCCATAATCCATATTGAAGAACTCAGTCCACCCCATGAAAGGGCTAGTCCACGAAATTGAGAAAAGAGAATTTGAAAGAATTACACTTCTTTCCATTGTTTTCATGGAAAGGAACTCAGACTATACATTTGAATCCACTGTAAAAGTAGCTCCAGACACGAGGTGGGAAATAATCAATCTAACTAGAGAACATAGGCCAAATTCCAAATGTTATTAAAAAAATAATATGTGATAAGTCTGTTAAATAAAAATATTTGTGTAGCACAGGATCACATAATTTCTCAATCAACAGGATAAAGCAATAAATTTTTGAGAACAAGGGTACAATCATACAGAACTCAAATTTCATGAGTTTGACTATTAACATTAAAGTGTTAAACACAACTTTGCACTTTTGTGCTTAAGGACAGGACACAATCTAAAATTCCATCCAAAAACACCATAGTTTGAAAAACAAGCAAGGAAGTTCTTTCTCTTACTACTACACTAAGGAATCAAATAAGAAGTTAACATTTCCCCATTCATGAACATTAAAAATTGAGACTGTCAACTACAGTTTTCCTTCATGACCATGTCATATCACTAGATAGAAACCAAACTCATATCAAGATAGCACATCATACAGAAACACCAAAAAAAAAAAAAAAAAAAAAATGGGTATAACTGCTTGAATACTGCAAATGGGTAAACAATAGAGACAGGAAAAAAAAAAAAGGGTATACTTGATGGCATCATGGTATTTTGAATCCGGATATTTCTTGTAAAACTTCTTCACATAGACATCCTCAGGAAGAATGATGGTCTGAATTTTCCCCTCAGCGCGAGGAAATGTTGCAGGCGGAGCTCTGGTAAACACAATCAGAAGAGAATTTCAGACAGTTTTTTTCACCCTTCTGGGACCCAAAAATAAAAAAAAGGCCATGAAAAAGACCAACACTATGCTTAAAAAAATGTTGACCACCTAAAAACATTAAACTCAAAAGGACTGGTGCACCAAAACTTGAAAAAATGAATAACAAAACCTAAAAGTGCTTACTGTCATTCAGTAAATATTAAAAAAAAAAAAAAATTGAATAAGTGTCCAAAAATGAAATGCACAAGGCTCCTCACGATTGATATAAAAACCTAAAATTGACAAGAATTACCGAAAAAAAAAAAAAAGAAGGGAAAATATTCCATTTTGAAGCAAAAGAGGACTCAGCGACAAAAAACCCAGATGGGGGTAATTCCCAAATGGCACAAGGAAAAACTCCAGGCATGTTCAAAACTCCCTCTGTTTGGTAAGTTTTCTTGCTATGTTATATGCCTTAGGTTAATGATGATTGTGTATTTTAAACTATGACTTTTAAGTATTTAATGATGAATATATCTTAAGTTTTGAGTTACTTGAAAAATCTGCACCTATTATTCGTGCGTTAAAAATGATTCGAACCGCATCGCTATAATTTTTCCAGCTAATAAGAATATTTCACCAGAAATTTAATACTTTAGTTCTGCGGTCTAGCGAATGGGTAAAAGCTCATTCCAATCTAGAATCCAAATGGCAACAGGAAAATGATCAAATTCACATATATATGTCTATATAACCTATTTTATATATGTCTATATCGCTGTGTGTGTCAAATTATTCAACATTGCAGTGATTAAAGACAGTGAATCCAAAAAAGTGGGTTCAAAGATAAATTCCCCCCCCCCCCCAAAAAAACAAAAAGAAAAAAAAAAGAGAAGAAAAGAGTGAAAAGGAAAAAGGGGAGAAAGAGAGTACGAACTCTTCCATGGCTTTGAGCCAGAGGGGTTCCGCCTTGGCCATTCCCTTGACGAGCTTTCTGGTTCGAGAGAGCAAGTCTCCCCTCATAAACGACATCGTTTTATGCTTTCTTCTTCTTCTCTCTCTCTCTCTCTCTCTCTGAAATGTTCTGTGAACTCGGAAGAAGCAAGCAGCCATCCCGGGAAGGTTACCTAAAAACTGGCTTCTCCATAGGGTTCAGACCGGGCTTTTTTGGAGAGGGACCGGTTTGCTGCTTTTTCTTTTTCTTTTTCTTTTCCTTTTTCCTTTTTTTTTTCTTTTTGATTTTAAACTTTGATAACACATTTTATATTTATATTTTAAATATTTAATTTTAGGTGAATGCTCTGGTACCTTTGTACATGCGTGCCTTTGGTACCCTTGTCGTTTTCCTTTTTATATCTTTTAGTTGCCATCGTTCCGCACCCGCGCTCGTAGCACATTTGGATCGTGCTTGCTGTTCTAAACGCCAGGTCGCGAGTTCGAATCACTACCGGCACATTTTTCAAAATTTTTTCATTTTTTTAATTAAAAAAAGAAAAAAGAGGGCAAAAAAAAGCAGGAAAAAATGGAAAAACACACAAAAATAGCCTTACTCTTTTATTTAAGCAATAATATCACTTTGCATAAAGAATAAAATTTATTTTATTTTTCTTCTTCTCCCTTTTATTTAAGATCTTACTAATTATTTATTGAAATCAAATAGAAGAAAAATTATATATTAATCAATAAAATTAACATTTAACATATGATGTATTCCTATAATATTTAAGTGTAAATTTGACCAAAAAATAAAGAAAAATTGTTTGTTTTTCTACTTCCATCTCTTTTTTAGTATAATAATAAAAAAAATCTTATAATTAAGGTGAAGCATATCCATTATATCTTTTTACAATTTATTTTGTTTGAATCCAATACAACCTAATCCTTATAAATTGTACATGAAAAATTTAATTTTTTTAATCCTATTCTCATTCTTTTTAATTTAATTATATTTTATGCAAAAGCTCATATATATAATAACATAAATAATTCTTAATATTATATGATAATTACACATACTTATAAAATATTATTGAATATATTTTTATGTATAACTAATTAAGATGAAGAACGTAATTGTACAAATTAAAATTATAATTGTAATATCATTATTATAGAAAATAAATTACTTTTGAAAAAATTTGCATAAACGTATTCCCTATAATAATAGGGATTATGTTATATTGAATTCAAGTAAAAAATTTATAGACAGATTTTATGGATATGTATCACTTTAATGTTTGATTTTTTTTTTAACTAAGATATCAAAGAAAAAGATGGAAGTTGGAAATTAAATAATTTTTTATTAAATTTTTACTGAAATATTATAGGAATATATCATATACTAAATATTAATTTTAATGATTAATATATATATATTTTATTTGAATTCAATACATTTAATAAGATGTTTAATAAAAGGGAGAAGGAGAAAAATAAAATGAATTATGTTATTTATGTAAAGTGATATAAAAACTATCAAATAGTAATTGGCAAATAGAAGAGTTAAGACTATTTTTGTCTTTTCTCTCTTTTTTTTTTGTCCTTTTTATTC
Organism: Pterocarpus santalinus; assembly: GCA_031439595.1. Lineage (NCBI taxonomy): Eukaryota > Viridiplantae > Streptophyta > Magnoliopsida > Fabales > Fabaceae > Pterocarpus > Pterocarpus santalinus. The sequence goes on from CM062531.1 coordinate 20,461,385, forward strand.
CTATTTTTGTTATTTAAAAAACGAAAACAAAAAGCGAAAAGTGCCTGCAGGAAGATTCGAACTCGCGACTGTGAAGCTGTGGGGCACGCGCATGAACCAGACGAACTACTACACAATGTACGGAAAGAAATGCACACAAAATTTATATAAAAGAAAAGCCAAAAGGTACCAAAGGTACAGATTTATAAAGGTACCAGAGAATCCGCCTTAATTTTAATATATTATTAATATGAATATTTTCTATTTTCATATATATATATATATAAAATAGCAGGATAGTGGGAAGAATTATTTTCTGTCTAAATCTGCATTCTGGTTTTTTGACATTTGCCAATTGGACAAAATTTTGGACAGGACAGTAATGTAGTGCTATTTCTGGAGAGTCCGAAAAATAGGAAATTAATTGAATGGGTATTTAATATTTTACAAGTAAATAAATAGAATGATAATTATTACCAAAAAAATAGAATGATAATCACCGAAAATTGAGAATCGATTTCTAATCAAATCATTACAGTTCCTTATCATTCAAATCACTGAAAGATTGTTATTAGCGAAAATTTAATATTAAAATAACACTCCATCAAGGAATTGAGTTATTATCATTGATTTTTAACTTTGATCACCTCACCTTAATTTTCGATTAGTGGATTGACTTATTATTGACTTGAGGATTAATTCTGGTTTTCTAACATTATTATTAGATCTTATTTTCTGACATGTGAAGAAAATTATTTAATTTATTTTTGGGAAATATTCTTTCTTGGAGAAATATTCTTTCATACATCCAAAATAGTTTTCGAAAAACAAGGAAGTGAATGGTTATTTAATATTTTACAAATAGACAATTAGGATGATAATCACTGAAAATGAAGAATTGATTTCAAATCAAATCATACTTGATCCTAGATATAGAGGAATAATTCTAATTTGCAAATTTGCAAATCAAATTACCGAAAATGGTTATTTAAATATATAACTCTGATTTGCAAATTATTACCTAAAAGAAATTAAAATCAATAAAAAGATCAAGTCTGATGGCAAATTATAACTCCGAGTTATAGGTTATTGCCGTAAATATATTGCTAACTTTGGTTATCTCCTATAATTGTTGTAAGTATATTGCAAATCTCAAAATAAAGGATCAAGTTTAATGGCAATTATTGCAAATTATAGGTTATTTTAAAAAATAACTCTGATTTGCAAATTATTGCTGCAAAAAAAATTAAAATAAACAAAAGATCAAGTGTTTTCTATGATTTATAGAGAAATAAATTGACCATATAAGAAAAAATGGCAGTGGCTAAAATCAAATCGTGATTGATGGTGCTTAAATGAAATAGCCAATGGCAATGGCTGATCATTTAATGACATCAGTGCATTCCTATTTTTATAAGGACCGTGGTACTTAAAGCAGTTTAATGACCATGTTTGCTAATCAAAGAATCACCACCTTTTTGGTTTTGTATTGTAGTGATGGCTTCAAAAATAGATTTGGTGTGTGATGTGAATATCGATAAGGTCAAGTGGAACTTAAAGTTGTTGACGGTTCGTTTGTGTAGGGTCCCATATTTTTAAAAGCCAAATGTGATTTACACCACTGAGATTGTGCTCATATGGTTCGTTATGGTTGCCTTTTGTACCATATGTTAACGATTTGTTTAATACAATGCTTATTTAATTTGTTTTCTTATCCAGGAGGAGCGCATCCATTCAAGCTTAAGGCATGCTTTGTTGGAAAAGTATATGCCTATTCTTCGAGAAGGGGGTCTTTATGTTATGTCAAATTTCATGGTAGGATTCAACAATTTGAATTTCAAGACTACTGAGTATAAATATAAATTAAATTTTATCCATACTATTTTTGTGAAAGAAGTAGCAGATCCCAATTTTCCCATGAACATGTCTGTTATCAAATCTTTTTCTGAATTGTTAAGCTATTCCGAAGTTGATGAGCATCAATTATTTGGCGAGCTATTTATTACATTGTTTCTTTTTCATTATTGGACACATGCTACAAATAATATTTGGATTTTGACATTACAGACATTATGGAAGAGGTCGTTGGAAAAGATGATCCATAGATACAAGATGTCAATGGGACGCTGAGTATTGTGTAAAACAATTAAAGTAAGATATCCTTATTTATTCATTTATTTTTTTTGTTAATCAAATTTTTAGGTGGGTCCAACACCAATCACCTTGTCAAGGCTAAGGCATGTCTCCTAGGTTTAGAAAATACTTAAAAGGAACTCAAGAAATCTTCTATTATCAAGGTCCTCACATCGATAATAGAAATCGATTACTAAAAATAACACTTCTGCGTTGCACAAGTTTGTTAATATTTTTTATAATTACTTGTAACAAAAGCACTTTTAAAGAAATATGTAATAATAAATAAAAATTAAATAAAGTAAGTCAATGAGAATTAGTATAGCTGCTAAGGAAAGGTTTGTATCTTATAAGTATGCGAATTCAATTCCTACTACCAATGTGAGGATACCATTAATAAGTGATCTCGTAAGTCCCTTCTAAGTGTTCTTTGAGCTCAGGGCTCGTGTCCTGACTTTGGTGAGGTGGCCGATACTGAACTCACCTAAAAATTTAATTATAGAAAAAAAATTATAGTAAAGATATCTTATTTTAATTGTTTTACACAATATTTGGCGTTCCATTGACATCTTGCATCTTTGGATCATCTTTTCCAACGATCTCTTCCATAACATCTGTAATGTCAAAATTCAAATATTATTTGTAGCATATATCCATCGATGAAAAAGAAATAATGCAACAAATACCTCCCCAAATAATTGATGCTCATCAACTTCAGAGCAGTTTAACAATTCAGAAGAAGGCTTGATAACAAGCATGTTCGTTGGAACGCTACGTCACTCTCGTCCAAAATTTTGTCCAATTGCCAAATGTCAAAAAATTAGAACGCAACTTAAGGTGGGAAAACAATTCTTGTCATTATCCTGTTATTATGTATTATAATAGATAAATAATAAATAATAGATAATAGATACGTTAACAAAAAAAATTATACATTGTGATAATTAATCACATCCTTTAAATATTTTAACAATGCAAAATTGAACAGTAATATGACCGAATAAGTCGAAATTAAGTATTTAATTTAACAATATTGCTATTTATTACGAAACGAAATTGTATGAACAATATAAATAAAAGAAGAGGATACGATTGCAAAAAAAGAAATTTGTGGAAATTATAATTGGACTAGGATAAAAAGTTAATAATTTAAAATTTAGCCAATCATATCCATTCGTGTGTTTTGCACGAAAAAAATTTTGTACTACAAAGCGTTATTCTTAATTTAATGTTTGCAAAAGGTTTTTTCGAATGTATATGCTACATTTATAAGATATTTAGTGTTTTATTGGGTTTAAAAAGTAATTAGTCAAATATGATAATTTTATTTGAGAAATTACAATATATCATCTCGATTTATCCACATTGCAACACATCATCACAATTTTAGGGAAATTATGGTGATGTGTTGCGATGTAATACTTTGTCAGAAAATATTTTATACCGACGTACAATTATCAACAATTATATGAGTTATCTTGTACAATTATATATTTTTCATGTCTCACATGTATATAGTAAATCTTCACTCTCAACTCTCTCTATAAATTGCCAAAAAATTGATCTACGGATAGAGACATGAAGAGTTGAGTCACTTTGCGTTTGTGTAGACGAAGAGTGAATGCAAAGTTGAGTCTTTGTAGATGAAGAGTGAATAGGAGAAGAAAAGAAGTTGAATTAGGCAGTTTGTGAAAATAAAAAAAAAAAGTGAATATAGAGAAAATATATTTTGTTCCAAAAATGGTGGATAAGATATTAAAATCAGAAAATTATATTTTGAAGAAGATTCGCAGTAAAGAAGTAATATTTATTGATTTGTTTATTATTGTCATTATTATATTTGTTTTTATTTTGTTTATTATTTGCATTTGTGTAGATGAAGAGCGAATGAAAAGTTGAGTCTCTGTAGATGAAGAGTGAATAGGAGAAGAAAAGAAGTTGAATTAGACAGTTTGTAAAAATAAAAAAAAAAAAGTGAATATAGAGAAAAAATATTTTGTTCCAAAAATGGTGGATAAGATATTAAAATCAGAAAATTATATTTTGGAGAAGATTCGCAGTGAAAGAGTAATATTTATTGATTTGTTTATTATTATCATTATTATATTTATTTTTATTTTGTTTATTATTATTGCTATTATTGTGACATAAGATATAAAGTATACTCTATATTTGTCTCTAATGAAGATCCTGTATATCAGAAATATATCAAAAATATATGTGTAATTTATTTTGTTTAGATATTAGTTTATATAACTTTATATATTAGTAGTATTATTTTATTTAAGCCTCTTAATTATTTTATTTTTATGAAAATTATAATAAAAAATTAAAATACTGTCATCTTCAGTGTTGAATTTGGAGAAACCGACATAAAAATGTGAAATATGTTTGTAATATTTTAATGATAAATATTTTTTAAATAAAATCGCATATTAAAACTTATTTGTTAATTTATGCATTAGTAGTATTCTTTTATTTATATCTCCTAATTGTTCTATTTATATGAAAATTGTAACAGAAAATTAGAATACTCATACCTCGAGTACTGCAATTGGAGAAACTGCCATAAAAAATACATAGGTACCTATGGAATGTAAGGTTGCTGACCGTTTCTATAATGGACCACTTAGAAATAGATGACGAACTAATAACAATAGTAATATTATTAATAACATTATTATTATTCTGAACATTAATAATAATAGTTTATTAGTAATAATAATAATAATAGAAATACTAATTGTAGTAATAGTAGTAATAATAATAACAACATTAATAATATAATAAAGAGTGATTAAAAATTTAATTTAAAATGATAATAATAGTAATTTACTAATATCTAATCTAATAATAATAATAATAGTACTAATAACAATAATAATATTAATAATATCTAATATAATAACATTATTATCACTATAATAACGATAGTAATATTAATAATATCTAATATAATAATAGTACTAATAATATCTAATAACAATAGTAATATTATTATTATTCTGAATATTAATAATAATAGTCTATTAGTAATAATAATAATAGAAATAATAATAATAATAATAGTAGAAGTAGTAATAATAATAATAGAACTAGTAATTGTAGTAATAGTAATAATAATAATATTATTATTATTCTTAATATTAATAATAGTCTATTAGTAATAATAATAATAACAATACAAATAATAATAGCAGAAGTAGTAGTAATAGTAGTAGTAGTAGTAATAATAATAATAATAATAATAACAACAATAATAATTGTAATATTAATTATAGTAATAATAATAATAGAAATAACAACAATAATAATAAAAAGAATAATAAATAATAAAAATCATGATCATATATATTTCTGATACACAGGATCCTCAATAAGAGGTAAGTGTAGAGCATACTTTGTGTATCATATAATAATAAATAATAATAACAATTATAATAAAATAAATACATATTAATTTTGAAGTGAAGATTATCAAAACAAAATATAATACCACTTACCGGGATTGCATTAGGAACAAATTCATTGTAATATCGGTTAGCCGGATATGAGTTAAGATCTGCTTGAGCAATAATTTCTTCGAAGTAAATATACAACTCCATGACTGCATTAAAAGTTTGATATTGACGATACATCTTAAATATTACTCGCATATCCCTATCACTATTGATTGTAACTGCTTGAAATTTTAAAATTCCATTAACATTTGAGATTGGACACCTATATCGTATTTTTTCCACTCTTTTCTGAAAACCAATATTTATGCTTTGAGAAAACTCTACTTTTAACTCCTCTAATGATATACTTTCAGAAAGATACACCCATGCAAGATAATCACAACTAAACATTACACTTTCATCAGATATTGTAATAGAACCATTAAAATATATAATAGTAATAATTATATTATTATCCATATTTTTTTTACTCAATTTTTTTAAAACTATCTTATACTCTTCAATATTCTCAGATGCTTTCAATACTCTCAAAAACTCACTTTCAAGCTGATACTCACTCACAGTGACTGATAATTTGCAAACACTTCGATAGAATACCACTGTATTTATGGGAGAAATTGATTAATTTTTTTATTATTTTTTAAAAAATTATAGTGAAGTACAACAAATTTTAAGAATTTGACACTGGTATAACGATTTCTATGAAAATCGCAGTGACTAAAGAATTTGTGTGGTATACTGCGATTTCAACTTTCTTTTTTTTTTAAAACACTATATTTCAGTAAATATTCTCTAAATACAATATATCTATATTTATACCCAAAAAATCCAATATAAATCTTCTTCGGCCACGAACTAACAAAATATAAAGGAATGAGTTGCGTTTCTATATGTAACCATTTTTCTCTCACCTCTGAAACTGGCGCGATTGGTTATTTTGACCCTCTTTCCATCTGTACGAATTTCGTTTTGTGCTGCTATTGCAAAAATATTTTTTTATTTCTATAAAATTAACCAATTTTGATTTTAATTTATAAAAAATTATTTTTCTGTCTTGATTTAAACATTTTTAAAAATTTTGATTTTAGTTTTTAATTTTTTGATTTTGATCCAAATATTCAAAAAATTTTAGTTTTAGTCCATACTTAAACATGTAAAAGATGATGTGATTATTTGGTATTTATATTATCATTTAATAAAAATAGATTAATGATATGGATTAAAATAAAATTTTTTTAAAATATTTGGATTAAAACAAAAAAAAAATTTAAAAATTAATATTAAAATTTATTAATTTTATAGGATCTAAAAATATATTTAAACCTGTAAAATTTATACCATAAATCAAAATTATACGCAGCTGCAGCTTATTTAGAAATTGTCAAAATCTCATTTTTATCTCTCACGATATTTGTCTCCTTCATTAGAAAATGACGGAGAAACCAGAAGAAACTCTACACTGATATTACACTGTGATGTGTGACTAGTTATTGAAAAGTAAGGGGGTGTTTGGCATATCGTATTAGATTTGATAGGATAAGGTAATATAATATGTTATGACCTTATTTATTGTTTAATACAGTCAACGTATTATATAAACATATCCATCAAACCTCTCTTATATGTTATAATAATGGATAATTTAATCCAGCTTAAAGATATTATATTAGGCCTGATAAATTTTTAATGTATAAAGGTTCTATCATTTTTTTATTTTTTAATATATTTTATTAAAATAAAATTTAATGTTAAATAAATAATAAAAATAAAAATATATAAATAAAAAATAATAATATTTAATAATAAATAAATATTTTTTAAAAAATAATTAAAAAATAACTATTCAAATTAAAATAAAAATATCAGAATAAAAATTTATTATTAAAATATATAAATAATAATATTTGATATAAATTTAATTATATATAATAAAAAAATACAACCAAATATAGGAATATGATACTAAGCCTGCTTATATTTTAATATATAAAAACTCCATCTCTATTTTACATATACTCTCTCTCTCATATTTTTTATATTTATGAAAAAATATTAAAAATAAATAAGTAAATAAATTTTAATATAAAATTATTTTTATATATAATAAAAAAATAGCTAAAATAATTATAATAACTATTTAAAAATTATATTTATTATAATCTCTTCTTCTAGTTATATTTTATATAATACAATATTTTATACAGTGACATAGTAAACACTGTATAGTATTAAATTTTTATCAATTTTTATATTATCAATCTCTATCCTATCAAACCTTATACCATCAGGCATACCAAACAGCCCTAATAAATTTTTCAAATGTGACCATAGTTCTACAATTCTACTGGATGACTGCAATATATCTGTTCTATATCAGTACTATTTGATGGAAATGCAAATCAGCTACACAATTAGTAAAGAAACAACTAGACAATGTTTAGTTGACTTCACTATGTTAAGATCTTGAATATTTCAAGGGGACCAAGGTCCTCTCAAGCATGTTGGTAACGTCTGATTTATTAAAGTCACTGAACCATTGGAAAAATATTGAAGAGAAAAATAAAAAGTCACTATACTTTCCAAGGTATCCCAATACATTATACGTAACAAAAGAATAATAGAATCAGCCTATTACAAATTTCCTGTAATCTTCAGATGTATTTAAAGTAGCATATATCGCCAAAGGTAAACCAAATATGAAAATTAAAACAGCAATGATGATACTAATTCAAACATGTTCAAATACCGCACATTATTTCCATCTTACATATTAATATATCAATAGAGGAAATTCCATAAGCAACATTGAGAGAGACTCCTCCAGCGCAGTTTAAGAAGATAATATCGCTGTACTTTTGGCAGATTTTACCCAGAAAAGTTACAAAAGCAACCGCAATGCATTTCAAGAAACAAACCACCGACTGCAACCTGATTGCATAGTATGAATAAGAACTGGGGAGCTTTCCATCTTTTAGAGAGAGAATATTTTATTATTATATTAATGATAGCTATATGAATCTTGCTATTATTGTTTGGATGGAGTGGTAATTGCTGCTGCACCACTGCACAGAACAGTTACTGTTCAATATTCGTATTCAAGAGTGTTCATTTTCGTATACACGTTGAATTGTATAGATCTCCCTCTATCCTTTTTTTTAAAAAAAAAAAAATTATTTAAGTTGTTTGAGTGTGTAACTAGTTTTTTCTATTTTGCTCGAGTGTTTTTGGCTGATAAAAACAAAAAAAGAAAAGAAAAGAAAAGAAAAAGTGATGATCGTCATCGGTTTCAGTCCACGTGCCAATGCTCAAGTCCCTCTAACACACCTGATTTATGGGGTGGAATATAGGCAAGACGACACGCAGCACTACGTAGGAGATTTCTCTTTGCCAACGCATCAATAAAGCCAACAGTCCTTGCTTCATAAGATGGTTTCTTAAAAAATCGTCATTGATTCTTTTTATTTATCTAAATCCATTCTTTCAGTGGCTAAGCTAGTGGCATTCGTTCTAATGTTGTATAGGAACACGCAGCTATCCTGTTTACACTTTCTAAGTGCTCCTTGCAGTTCTTATGTAAGCTCACGATCATAAAACTTAAGGGCTGGGTTTTCAAGTTTTTGAACTTAAATATTATTATGTGATCGGATGCGTATTTTCCTTCTTAAAACTTATGGTTATGGGGCTACAATGCTATCTGGGATGCAGGACCCTTGCACGCGAGTTCGGTTCTGCATGAAAGCTTTTTCAACAGCAACTGTGGCTGAAATATTGCAGATATGGTGCTTTACGCAATTGCATGGTATCCATAATTGTGATTGCATCAACGATATTTTTCCTTTTTTTTTTTTGTAATTTCAGTAATCATAACACAACTCTAACCACAATTTAAAACCATGGAAGTCTCAAATGTGTTAGAATTGCTACTATTTTATACTTTCGCCTCTTCATTCTTACTATGACACTCTTCTTTTTCCTTTTCGAAGTGAGTGTACAAAGGGATATCACCGAGCCTTGTGTTGGTTATCATTTTGAACTTAAAAGTTCTTGTATATTATTTTCTCTTATTTATTAGGTAAGTAAAGCTTTCCTATCTTCTTCAGAAAATATTTAAGCTTAGTTTTGTGCATTTCCAAAGCGGAAAAGAGAAGATGACATTTAAGAAAGACTTTAAGAAACAAATGGTGCCCGAGTGGGAGAAAGACTACGTGGACTATGAAGGCCTCAAAAGAATACTGAAAGAGGTCAAAAGCAGCAAGCAACAAGAAACACATGACGACAGGTCCTTGCAGCACAGTCACAGCCTTGAAAGAGCATTCAGTGGACTACACTTGCATCATGGTAGCAGTCATCATCATAGAGAGGAGGACATTGAAGACCAGGTTATACATGTTGAGACATTCAACAAAGATGGTTCCAATTCCAAACAGCTATATAAGACCAACTTTCAAAAGAGCCATGAAGAAGGAGGAGAGGCTGAGGCTAGGTTCTTTCGGAAGCTAGATGAAGAGCTCAACAAGGGCAATGCCTTTTACAAGGATCAGGTGGAGGCAGCAAAGCATGAAGCAACTCTTTTGAGTAAACAAGTGGAGGCTCTAATTGCACTGCGGGTGAAAGTGAGAAACCCTGATTCAGGTAAATGCAAAATTGATACATGTAGTTTGTTTTGTGCATAGCTCTGCTGGGTGGACTTCGTATTTCTCCATTTTGGAGTAGTCAAAATAAAAGGATACAGGATCAAAAGGAATTTGAGAATTTGCTTTATTAACGTAAATATAATTTATGATAGAACATTATAACGTCATTTGATCCATATAGCACATAGCGAACTCCACCTTGTGCGACAAGGCTTAGCTATTGCTGCTGCTTTATATCTAAAGTTCAGTTGGATTTGTCAATGAGTTTTTACTTGTGTGAAATAATAATGTAGACAAAGCAAGGTAACCATATGTATGCCAAAAGAGTTATAAGGCAAACTAACCATATAATCACCCAAAAAAAATGCTGGGTGACCTTATAGAGAGACCACATTGCAGTCTCTTCTATATTTCCTCCATTTTTCCAAGCACAGGTGAATATCAGTATGTTCCATACATAAGAGCTCACTGGCACTCAGAGTGGCAATTTAGTCACGGTCAATCGCTACAATTAATGTTCAGAGTAAAATATATTTCAAAGTCTAGAGTTTAAGCTGAATTTGCAGGATCGCAGCAAATTGGTTCATCAGCTGGAGAGACCATGGATCAAAATCAACAGCAAAAAGATTCTGTGGATATTCCTGAAGTTGAGCTTGCTCAACAGGCCAATATAAACACTCATCATGAGCGGGAAGCACGCAGAAACAATAATTACAACGGAAGAGATCCTACGGAAATCCTTGAGCATGTGAAGATTGATAATGCTCTTCAATCTCCATTATCAACAATTAAAAGTGTTTTTACAGATTCCAATGAAGATGAATTAAGTATCAACAAAGAAGAGCTGAGACAAATTGAAGAGCAATTGAGACTGGTGTTTATTGAGTTCTATCAGAAACTCCTCCATCTCAAAGAGTACAGGTAATAATAAACAATTCATGGGACTTTGTAGCTTCAAATGAAGTAAAATGGTTTTCCTTTACTGAAAACAGTGTTGTCATGTGCTTATGTTTGTATACGAATGGATGAAACAGTTTTATGAACCTCTCAGCATTTTCCAAGATCATGAAGAAGTATGAAGAGGTTAGATGCACCTCGAACATGTCAGTTCTCTTAGTTGCATATTCTTCACAAATTCAAGATTGTGCTGAGGACGTTTCTAAGATGATTGTTCCATTCAGTAACAGAATTCTAACAAGGATTTTTGTTTAACTTCATCTAACCTTTTTCATATGTTTTCTTGGCAAGAATACATCAAGGGCAGTATCTAGAGCATACATGAGAGTAGTGGATAACTCCTATCTGGGCAGTTCTGATGAGGTTTGTTAGAACCATGTGTTATATTCAAAGCATCAATCACAATTATTTCTTTTTTCTCCAAAGCCTAGAGTATCAATCATCAGATTGGCAAGTAATGTCCAAATGAATTTTGCATAAGACTTGAAAGGCTTGAAATATTCTTCACTATCTTCATAGTAGTAACATAGTAATAGTAATATTGCCTCAAACAGGATTGCCTCTGGTGGAGAATACAGGACACCAAAAGTTATAGTAGTAGCAATATTAATAATAATAATAATAATAATGCACTATCTTTTCTTACCATCCCCAGCCATCCTAATGATGCTATGCACTTCATCTGATGGTAGGTTAATAGTCTTTTGGAGTGGGTGGAGTCTACTTTCATCAGGAACTTCACAAACTCAAATCACAGAAAGGGGAGGAAATTATTATGGCAAAAAGCTAAAAGAGAAAAGCACAGCATAACATTTTTTTCAGGTAAATAAACGATGCTCGTTTAATACTATATAAATGATTAGGTTGAAGTATTGCCCTGACCACTCTGTTGACTAATGTTTACCTCACCATGTTACTTATAGGTTTCCTTTCTGGCTGCTTAGTTGCTCTACTGGTTGCTACTATATTAAGAATAGTATCTCAACATTTAATGAAGAAGCAGGAGGGTACATTTTACATGCAAAACATTTTCCCACTGTACAGGTGACTTTTTTCTAGAACCTTGTTTTCATATCTATATTGGTATGCCAATCAGAAATTTCACCTATGCTTTTATTTTGTTTCCTTTATATTCATTATGACTTATTCTCTTTACTGCCTTATTATTTTTTAATTTATCAAATTCACTCTGTGCTTTGTGTAAGATGAGAGTAATTTCTTGCAGTCTATTTGGATATATCACTCTGCACATGCTTATGTATGCTGCAAACACGTACTTTTGGAAGCGTTACCGGGTCAATTATCCATTCTTATTTGGCTTCAGGCCTGGAACTGAGTTGGATTATAGAGAAGTTTTCCTTCTTAGCACTGGTCTTGCAGTGCTCGCAGTACTGTGTTTCTTGATAAATTTGCAGCTGGAGTTGAACCAAAGGACTCGAAGCTATAAGACAGCCACTGAACTTGTTCCTCTGAGCTTAGTTATTGTAAGATGCTTATTTCGTAGCTTGGACTAGTGACTTTCAGTTGATTATTGGATATATTGTTTCAAAGATACCATTGTTCCTCATCATAATTTGTCACTTGGTAACCTCTTCAGTTTATATAACTCTTTGTTTCATGTGCAGCTTGTTCTTTTGATTACCTTTTGCCCTTTCAACATCATATACCGTTCAAGTCGTCTCTTCTTTATCCAGTGCTTATTTCGCTGCATATGTGCTCCTCTTTTCCGGGTAATAGAAATAGAGGCAAATTTTGAATAACATAATTGAGTTTTTTTTTTTTTAAAACTTATTCTGAGAAAACAGTATTTCTTAAATTAAGAGACATGTATTAAAAAATTGAGATAATTATGTATGTTTTTCAAACAAATAAAAATTGAAACAATTGATTTTTCTTTGCAGGTTAGGCTTCCAGATTTCTTCTTAGCTGATCAGCTTGCCAGCCAGGTCTTATGTTCCCATGGATTTCATTCGCCACAAACTTTAATATATTCCATATAGTGATATATTACTCCATTTTCTACTTTTTGACTTTAGGCCCAAGCCTTGAAGAGTTTTGAGCTTTACATATGCTATTATGGCCTTGGAGAACACTCAAGGAGGGAAAACAAATGTCGAAGTCGTGGTATCTATAACGTTCTGTATTTCATTGTTGGCATCATTCCTTATTGGTTTCGCCTAGCACAGGTTCATTCAATCTTCTCTTTACGTATGCCTTCAAATTTCTGTTTTATCTGCATCATGGCATATATTTGTAGTGATATGTTAAGTATAGTGTAATGCCTCTGATGGTTTATCATGTCATTTTATGATTGACTGAAAAGATCAATTTTGGATGAAAGAAAGTCTGCACGAATCTAAAACATGAGAAGGTGTGCCAAAAAAGTGTTTCTGATTGAACAATGTAAACAATTGCTGCAGCCAATGTTTGACCGGGATCAAGTTGTTCATGTTTTTCTAGTCCTAGATGATGTTTTGTAAAACTGGTTGAATTTGATCAGAAAAGTCCAACTCTGCCATATCCATTTCTTTTTCCTTTTTTTCCTAAATCGTCAACTAATAGGCACAAACATTGAGATAGAGACGAAGACACACAAAATTCTTAAAATTGTATGACATATATATATATATATATATATTCATTACTTTCTAAATTCTTTCCATTCATGATATATGTCCCGGGCAATACTTGTTATTTTTAATCCTCTTCCAAAAGAAATGGACAAGTATATGTCCAACGAAAAAATTAATTAAAGTGATTATTCAAAGATTTTAACTTTATTCCCTTCTTCACTAGTGTTGTTATCTTTTTTATTGATTAAAAACAGATTATGTTGTTTTGAATTGGAGTTGAACTTTTTAATATTTAAGTTTGTCTATTAAAATAGATAACAAATAATAAATAAAAAGCGTCCAAGACATATCTCCCGTGTGTCTGAGCTATGTCCAAAATGTGTCCAAGACCAAAAAAATGTTTTCTTAATTGGACACGCATGGACACATATGAACTTGTGTCGTGTGAGTGTCCACTGAGTGTGGGTGACCGATACGTGTCGGACTCGTGGACACGCTAGAAAGTTGGCATGTCCGTGCTTCCATCATCAGTATTTGAAATTGATTGGACTCTCACTAATCTCACTTGATGTAGCTCTTCTAATAGATCTTATTTAAGGAGAACAGGTGTCAGATCACTTTAAGTTATTATGAAGAGCTGTATTCGTTAGTGGGAACATATTATGTTCACTTTCACTTTTGTCTTGTGCTAAAGTGTGTTTTCATTTGGATATGCAACATAACATCCAACTACCTCTTGTTCACAAGTTTTGGTTCTACTATAGGAGACATATAGGAACTAGAAATTTACTGCAGTTTGGAATACACACTAACTGACTAACATATTTGTGTAGAGCATGCGCCAATTCTATGAAGAGAGAGATATCAACCGTGCATTGAATGGTTTAAACTATCTCTCAACAATTATTGCCATTGTCATTAGGACTACTTTTGAATTCGAGAAGGGAAGCACTTTGAAGGTGTTGGCGCTTATAAGTTCAGCTGTTGCGGTCGCGCAGAACACATACTGGGACATTGTCCAGGACTGGGGGCTTCTGCGAAGGCATTCAAAGAACGCCTATTTGAGGGATAAACTTGTAGTTCCATACAAAAGTGTATACTTCATAGCCATGGTAACAAACTAACCATGATTTGACCATAGGCAAAGTAGTGGTGTCTTTCTATACGTTTTGTTCTTGGATATTCATTGAACCTCTTTGCAAATTCACAGGTCCTGGACATAGTGCTGAGGCTCTCCTGGATGCAGTTGGTGCTTGAACTGAATTGGCGCTCCTTCCATAAAGTGGCGGCAATTACAATTATTTCCTGCCTTGAAATTATACGCCGTGGCATTTGGAACTTCTTTAGGTAACATTTTTTTACATAATTTGCTTTTGTATGTCTACTTAGAAATTAAACTTGGCACATTTTTGTTAAGAGTAAATGTTCAAATTGGTTTTTGAAAGACATATGTGATATCATTAGTCCTTCAAAGATTTTTTACATCAATTTGAACTTGTACATATAATATAAAATAACCATTAATTTAAGAACCGAAGTAACGTCCACAATCTTTAGAAAACTAACTTGATGTTGTCTATATATTTTTGAAGGACTAATTTGAGTATTTACTCTTTATAGTAACAATGTAATCAAGGGCAGAGTTTACATGACACATTCTAATCACACAGGTTGGAGAACGAGCATCTGAACAATGTTGGAAACTACCGTGCCTTCAGGTCAGTCCCTCATCCTTTCAGCTATTATGATAAGGACAGTGCTGAGGGAAATGACAAGGATGACTAGTGCCAGATATGAAAAATAGTATCAAGGAACATGGAATGCACACTGCATAAGTTGGCAAGATCGGGGGTAGAAATGTTTTAACACAGGAGATATAGAAGACATTTTGCTTTTACTTCTTTGGAGAGAATCTCCAAACAAAAAGTGAACTCTACCGAGAGGATTGACAACTCCAAAGAGAGTTTAGCTGAAGTCTGGTAGTGAGTGTTGCTACTTTATTTGTATGTTACTATATCGATAGTAGTGTAAACATCAACTTTGGATTTTCATTTTTCTGGTTGCCTTTGAAAAATAAAGCAAAGAGAAAAAAAAATGCAAAATTATTTCAGTCGATTGTACTATCCAGTTTGGATTTTCATTTTTTCGGCCTCCTTTGTTTGAAAAATTAAGAAAAGAGACAAAAAGTCAAATTTATTTTCAGCCTTTTTTTTCCTTTTTACGATTATACTTAAGTGTCCACTTCTAATAAAGTTAAGGAACACAGCATTGTGCAAGGCAATTGACAATATTGAACTGTCTTAGCACAGGTCATGAAATCCATTTCCAGATACCCCTTAGTAGTCCTCAACTACTTGCCTTAGGTTATGAAGTCTAATAGGTTACTTTAGCCGAAAAAGTAGAAAACAAAAATTTTCAATAATTAATGAGAAATGTTAAAGAGTGCTTAACAAATTCATTGTTTACTATACACTTAATGTATCATAATATTAACCGTTAATTTTCATCTCCCACTTTTCCCTCTCAGGCGAGGGTTCACATGAGAAGCCAAGTCCCTTCAAGTTCTTTTTACCCCATATGTGAAGCAAGATACTCCAATTTCAAAGCCTCGAATCGATGCGCTTGGCTTCATTTCCCTTCAACAAGATTGCAGGAATCCCCAGTTTTAAACACGTAAACTATATGAATGCCCGATGGCTAGTGCCAATCTCCTAATAACGATGAATCCAGGCTTTTGGACTCAATAACTAAGACAAGATACATCGTCAATATTTCAGTTATGAAACTAAAACAAACATGTTGTTTCACATTGTATGATGAGAAAACCCAACAGGAGAATGTTCAGTCCGAATCTGAATCATGCCTTCTCCTCTCCTTGTCTTTCTTGTGTCTCTTCCTGTCATCTAGATCACGAGAATGATACTTCTCACGCTTTTCACGTTTCTCATGCTTCCTATCCTCACGAGAATGCTGCTTCTCCCGCTTTTCGCGCTTCTCTTCCTTCCTCTCCTCACGTCTTCTCTTTCTTCTACTTTCATCTTCTGAATCATCTTCAGTCTTAGTTGCTGATTGATTGGGTACAGGCACATTTTCCACCTCAGCTGGTGCACCAGTAACTGAAGGCTTTGAAGAACCAGGTTCTTCCCAAGGGCGGGGTGCTCTGCAGACAGTATAGGAAATAAGTGGGAAAATTATTGTCAGAGATTTCCCCAACCATATAAACATGATTGATGACATAATAGGTTATTATAGTAGGCAAACAAACTGAGTCGGCAGACCGTATTTTCAAGAACATCAATTCAAAATTTTAAAATAACCAACCTACATACAACTACGTGCAGTGCAGTTTTTAAGACTGTGAGACAAAGTAACCTAGAATTACCCACGACACACAATTATAACAAATTGAAATTACCTAAGAAGGAAGGATAACAAATTTGGAGAATGGATTGATATTGCCATATTTGGAGAATGGATTAGTATTGCCATATTTGATTATTGGTTATTCGTCACTGTATATATTTATATTTGATACCCTATAAATCCAGGTTGAGTAAACTTCACATGCAGTGTTAGACCAGCAAAGACAAAGAAAGAATAAATTTCATGTTCAGTGTGTTAGACCAGCAAAGAGAAACAAAGAAAGTGGACATTTGACAGTACCTAAGGTCCAAAGGTGATTTCAGAGATATGACCCTCATTCAGTTAAACAAAGTTATAACGCAAGTATGCAACTGTCCACTGGCAATTTTCCACTTCCCCCTCAGGGTCAGGCGAAAAACAAAGAAAGTCCTAGCCCATCCTATACAAAGGGGTTGGTCATATTCTGATAAAACCCTCCTATGTATGAAGAGCGCTACTATGCTACTTTTTGAGACTATCTGATGCTTCAACAAACCAGATCTCTGGCTGTCTGGCACATCAAACTCAAACTGGACACATTAAGTTTCATCAATAATTATTTGTTTCCGATCTGATGAGATAGATCTTCTAAAAGATTGGACAGTCACCATGCGAATATTGGTTTCCGAACTCAGCAAGTAGCATGATACTTGCATTACAAAACCAAAATATTGAACATCAGAACTTACATAGTAATGCAAGTATAATGACTTTATTGTCCATGATTGACCACAAGCACACCCACCAAATGATTCTTAATCCAATTATTTCATATGATGTGCTAAAAAAATCAGAAACTGCAACAGGGAATACTGAAAATTAAAGGAAATAAAAAGGAAAGAAATCCCCTTTATTACCTTCAAAAAAATTTCTTTCCTAGTCAAATTACCTTGAAAAACCAAGACCTTGAACCCTTGCTGCTTCAGCATGACCTCCACCTAAGTCTTCTGCTGTAGACCCTCTCTTTACCAGTTCTGAAAACTCATGTTTATCAAGACGGTTACCCTGAGGACGGTTAGCACGCTTAGGGGCTAAGCCAAGAGCTTCCCTCATTGCCTGCTCTTCCTCTTCTTTAATTCTTTTTATCTCTTCTTTTGCAGCCTCCCTTTCTGCATCCAGGGATTTTTTATCCCTGGTATACCAGAAAAGATCTTTCCCTGTTGAATTAAAATGAAGATTTAAAGATGCTCCGTTATCAAGATAATAACATCCCTAAATATCAGCTACATATATATAAATTTGGAAAATAATGTTGCAGCCATCCAACCAAAGAGAGAACATAGAATACGTGTAATTGGCTAAATCACCATATGACATTATAACTTCTTAATTAACGTAACTAGTAAAACAGATCAACAAACTGTACTAATGGAGAAGAAAACTACCTAAAAAGGATAAAATAAAAGGAGGTACTGCCCTCTATACAGGTTTGAAAAAGCGAGAGATTGAGCCCTGGTCAAGGTAGGAAAAGAACAAAAAAACCCTACCCTTGGAATAGATTACCTTACACTATTGAATTTAAATAACTACAATCTCGAATGTAAAAACCAATAATAGAAATTAGAAGGTTTAAATATGAAGCAAGTTTTCTATCCTTCTGTTTATAAACTGGCTTTTTATTTAATTTTGGGCCAGGTCCATATGAGACCAAACTCAAAAACCCACAATGCAGCCAGATAAAGATCTTCCATGGAGATTTGTGGCTCATGTAGAGGAACCAAGCTGACAGGCCAGGGACAGCAGGCCAACACTATGCTGGCAAGGCGGTTAGGAGGAGTGCATAGCCCATGCAGAATGAACCTATAGCTCATTGTAGGTTGAACCACATCCATGTGTATTTTTATTCTTCCTATTTTCTCTCTGTTTGTGCACCTTGTTATAACTTTCACTTTCTTATGGAAAAGGACCAACTATTATCACTTTCATTCCTTTAATGCTACTTCAGATGCTAGCCCAAACTCATTAATCATATATTCTGATTATTCCATCAACTAAATCCCCTGCTCCCACCCAAAAGTGAAGAACTAAACAAGCTAACTTGCACCACCTAGTAGGATCAAAACATCCTAATATATAAATTTATGTGCAAACTACCAAAGCTAAAGTGTAACTGAAATTATCAAAAAACTAGGGCATGATGCTGTGACTGCAAATCAGGAAAGGCAAAATAATCATTGGCCCAATCACGCACAACAAAACTGCATTGGGTGCAAACAAGTTTTCATAGCCATTTCAGTATTTCAGCATCTATACAACCAGCTCAGCAGGAGCATCCAAACAAACACTGAACAAATCACAACTTCTTCTTTGAAGCAGTGCAAAATTGAGAATTATGTGTCTCTGGCACTTTTTAAGCATCTTAGAAACAAAAAGCAGATTGATAAGTTAACTTTAATAACAACTAAATGAAGTAAAAGAAATCGCCAGACACATTCAGGACAACCATATCCCTCACGCAACCCTAAATGCAAAGTTTTAATAAAATATATGACATTTTTAATGAAGAAAGTGTAAGATAAGCTCAAGTAAACAACAAACTTTACCTTTCTGCCATCTTCCAACAGGAGCCTTGATACTATGACCAAGGTAGTTCTCTCGATGTTTATCAGCTTTTACATCGTCCCAAGAGAATTCTGCGTATCAAAAGTAAAACACAAACAATCAAACAATCAAAAAAAAAAAGAGAGTGGGTTAATTCTCAGAGACAAAGATAAAAAATATAGATATAAAAAGGATTTATGTTGTAACATGTTTTATGGAATAAAGACTACTACGTTTACCATGTCAAATCATATATAAATAATTAAAATATATACATGGGTTTTAAATTCTAAGTATGAATTTTTTTAAACACCATGATTCTATGGTCAGATTTCAAAGATAGCAGTTTGCTTTAAAGGGTTTAGATTTCAGGAGAACAAATCAAAGTGCCACACTACTCATGCAGAATTCCCTTCCAATATTTAGCAAAAACCTTCTTCCAAATGCACAATTAGAGGATTTTCAGAAAAAGGGCACAAACAATAAAAAGGGAGAAAACGAAAAAAGAAAAAAGAAAAGAGAGAGAGAGAGGCAACCCTAGTTTGCAGAAACCGTCCATAACACCAAATTGAAGAAGAAATTGATGAAATTGCCAACACGGAGAGGAAATTGAAAAACTCAATTTGACAGATTGGCGAAACAATCGAATACCCAAAAGGGAAAACAAAACAAGAGAGAGAGAGAGAGAGAGAGAAGACAGAGGGCTCGGAAAAGTTTGTTGTTGGACGGAAAATCGAGAACTACTAGAAATTGAATGTGGCGGGACACGAGAAAGAGGAGAAACTTACGATCTCGACCGCCTCGGACGCCACCTCTTGTTGGATGATACATGCTTCACCTTTCTGCTTTCAACGCTGCCACAAAGACTGTCTTTTTCTCCTTCCTTCCTTCGTTCCAGATGGCTTGCCCTATTTTCACTATGATATGCAACGAGGACTTTCATATTAAGCCACCTTTACCTATGCTTTGGACTAATTTAGAACGCACGACATTACAAGATGCGATAGTATCAAATTTGAAGAGTTTAATTTATGGGCAATAATAGAAATTCAGTATAAAATAATTTTATATTATTATTTAATAAAATTTTAAAAATTTATTAAAATATGATGGTTATAATAATTATTTATTATGATATGGTAAATTATTTAATTTTATTGATTAAAAATGTAAAGTTATTTTACATTAATATTGCATAAAAATTAAACTCAAATTTTAATAATATATTCCCATAAAAAAATTTAATAATATACATAGAGATTAATTTTGATACGTCAACAGTGTAAAAGAGATTTTTATTATTATCCAATCAGATGTTTCTATTTATAAAACTTTTAATGCGATGAGTGGTTAAGTTAAAGGCTTTCGCTAATATAACAATACATGATTGAATATTTGTGCAAAGTTTTTGTACACTGATAATGCATCCAAATATATATATATATATATATATATATATATATATATAGAGAGAGAGAGAGAGAGAGAGAGAGAGAGAGAGAGAGAGAAGAGTTTAATTATGATGCATTGATAGTGTAAAATATTTTTACATAGCTAGCAATCACATTTTTCCATTTGCATAATCATTTGAATAGTGGATATGAGACTTAACTATATTTGTTAATATGACACATATAATTAAATGACAGTGTAAAATTTTTTACACTAACAGTGCATACAAATTAAAGGAATGTTTGACAAACTAAAAAAATCAGATAATTAGGTACAATGAGACTTGGTATTTAATAAATATTATTTGGTAACTACTTAAATATTTTAAAACTAATTTTTATTTCAACTAATTTAGACTTAAAACTAGTTATTTAAAAAAATTAATTTTAAATTGATTTTATTTTATCTCAATTTTTTCTTCTTCTATTTTATATCTTGTCATTATTATTCATCTCACTTCAACCAATTAATTCTTTCTCCATTGACCTTATTAATCGTCCGCTGTTGCCGTCCACCACCATTTATTGCTGTCGTCCACCATTGTCTGCCGATGAGTACCACCGGGGCTACCGTCGATTGCCGCCAGCCACTTCTAATTATCGTCATCGGCAACCACTAACTATCGCTAACGGCCACATCGTCCACCTTGTCTACCACCACTCACATCTGCCACTTGCCCCATTTGTCGCCATCTACCGTCTCTAGCCACCGCCATTCTCTACTGCCCACTCCATCCACCTCCGTCTGCCTCCACCACTTGCTGCCAAAAGCCACATCATCCATCACAGTTTGCCACCATCCGCTACTGCCACTCGCCCTATCTGCCTCCCTCTATTGTCGTTAGCCACCACTGTTTTCCACTGCCAACCCCATCTGCACTGTTTTCTAACGCTAGCCACCATTGTTTTCCACTGGCCGCTAGATTGGGTTTTTTAATGATGCAATAAGGAAAAAAAAAGGTACAAAAGAAAAAGAAGAAGAACATAGATATTAAAACTAATTTTTTAAGTTTTTGAACTAAACAACGTTTAATAAAAAATTAATTCATTTTTATACCGATAAATATAATTAATTCTACTTTGTACCATGTTAACTTAGATTTTGAGGTTGCCAAACACCTCCTAAATCATATTCTCTCTCTCTCTCTCTCTCTCTCTCTCTCTCTCTCTATACATATAGATATAATCTTTTAAGAACTAAAATATATTTATTTAATTTTTTAAGAATTAAAGTGTTATAAGAGAATATTTTGGGGACTAACGTGTTAATATGTAATCTTTTAAGAACTAAAGTATTAAAATAAAAATTTTTTAGAAACTAACATGTAGATTTACTTTACATAATATAATATATTTTTTCTACTGTAAATAATTCAAATCATAAATAAATATTTAAGAATAAATTATAGTAAAATCATAATTTTCATAAATAATTTAATTGTATTATATCTGTGACTTTTTTACATGTTCTTTTACAATTTTCTATTGTTAAGATTTTAATATTATACACTTGTGACATGTTTTACATATTCTTTTATAATTTTCTCTTCTTACATGTGCCTTCCTTAAATTTTCATGACAATCTCTCACTTTAATCTTCCTTACCTATTTCAATTCACTGCCCTTCTATATGTATAGCCTTTAGAATTTTTAACCATTAAGGCTATAATGATGATTGACTTGATGAGTGCATAAGCACCTATCACTAGTATAAGTGTATGTAGTTTAAACCCTTTTTTTTTCTGAAAACTTGAACTCAAGTCTTTCTTTTGACGTGTGTATATATACTTGTATTTGATAGGATCTTGTATAAAACTTGTATATATTTTATATCTTCATTTAAATAGTCTACTACTACTACTACTACTACTACTACTACTATTATTATTATTATATATGTACATATGTAAATAAATATAATTTCTAATACAAAGATTTAATATTATTGTTTATCTCAAGACAATGCTCTTTTAATGTAATATATTTCAAGGTTACTTTCATTATTTCATTATCTTATTTTAAAGATTTAATGTCTAAGATAATTTTTTAATTAATTATTGTTAAAAAAATCAACTCAAACAAATCAAATGACATAAAATTACTCCACACAAAATTATTCATAGCAAAAGGGATGTTACAATTCTCCCTTTCTTTTAGAAATTTTGTCTCCAAAATTCAGTAATTTACTTGGTATAATTCTGAATAAGATTTCTTGATTTTGTCTGCTAATTCCCATGTCACTTTCTCGTCTAACAATCCTCTTCAAAGTACTTTAACTAAAGGAATTTCTTTCCTTTTTAAATTTTTGACAAATCTATCTATGATTTGTATTTGTTTGGTTTTATAAGTCAAATCATCTCTTACGTGCATCATTGCATATTCTGTGGTGTGTGAAGGATCAAAACAATATTTTTAAGTTGAAAGACATGGAAGACATTATGAAAATTTGATAGATTAGGGAGAAGTGTAATTTGATATGCAACAGGTCCTATTCATTTGAGGATTTGAAACGGACCAATGAATTTGGGACTTAGCTTTTTGGATTTAAGAGCTCTACCAATCCAGATAGTAAGAGTGACTTCAAGAAAAGCATTGTCTCCTTCTTCAAATTCTAGAAGTCTCTTTCTATTATCAGCATATCTATTCTATCTACTTTGAACAATAAGTAATCTATCCCTAATGAATTTCATCTTTTCTATGGTATGTTGCACTAAATTAGGTCCTAGCAAACTTTTCTCCCCCACTTTAGACTAACACAAAGGTGGCTCACTTTTATACTATACAAAGCTTCAAATGGTGTCATACCTATGCTGGAATGGTAACTATTGTTATAGGCAAACTCTACCAAAGGTAGATGAGTATTCCAACTTCCTTGAAGTTCTACTACACAAGCCTTAAGCATATCCTCCAAGGTCTGAATTGTTCTCTCTATTTGACTGTCTATTTGAAGGTTATAAGTTGTACTAAAATGAAGTTTAGTATCTAAGACTCCTTGCAAGGCTACTCAAAATTTAGATGTAAATCTTAGTGCCTTATGCAATCTTACAGTTTCCTGTATGTAAACCTAAGCTAACTTATACAATGGCCAACTAATCCTTATTAGCACGATGTGGGTTGACTTGGTTAATCTGCCAATTATCGCCCATGCTACATCATACCCCGAGGGAGTCTTAGGTACTCCTAGTATCCTACCACAATGTCCATTGATATACTTTCCTATTTTCATTCAAGAATATCAAAAGGTTGTAATAGTTCTGCGAGTTTCCTATCTTAACATCTTGACAAGTAAGATATCTAGTTACCAAATTAGTTATATCTCGTTTCATCCCATTCCACTAAAACAATTTCTTAAGGTTTTGACACGTCTTGGTTATACCAAGATGTATAATGAACTTATTGTAATGTGCCTCAAACAAATCTTATTTCTCAGCTCTTCATTATTGGGCACACATAATCTTCCCTCATATGTCCCAACTTCCTTTTCATCAATGTGAAAATGCTCAAGTTGTTCTTTTTGAAGCCTATCCTTTAGAGACTTTAAAAATCCATCATTTTCTTAAGCTTATCTTATTTGGTCTCTCAAATCACATTCTATTCTAAGTTTACTAGCATATATACAATGAGGTCGCAGGGATACTGAAATATTCAAATCCCTAAATTTCTTCAACAACTCATGCTCCTTGATCATCATTACAGACATGTAGAGAGATTTCCTACTCAACATGCAGCCACTACATTAGCCTTGCCAACATGATACTTTAAATCAAAATCATAATCCTTCAAAAACTCTATCCATCTCCGTTGCCTCATATTTAATTCCTTTTGATTGAAGACATATTTTAAACTCTTATGATCACTATATACCTCAAACTTCACCCCATGTAAATAATGCCTCCAGGTTTTCAAGGCAAATATTACAGTAGCTAATTCTAGGTCATGGATTGAATAATTATCTTCATGCGACCTTAGTTGCCTGGAAACATAAGTCATAACTCTCCATTATTGCATCAAAACACAACTTAGTTCTCTTTTGGATGCATCACAGTACACCACAAAGTTTTTCCTAGGATAAAAAATTATTAAGACTAAAGTAGAGATAAGCCTATTCTTTAACTATTGAAAACTAGCTTCACAAGTTGAGTTCCACTTAAAAGTCTAACTCTTCCTATTTAACTTAGTCAAAGATAAAACTAGTTGAGAAAATCCTTTAATGAACCTCCTATAATAACCTACTAATACTAAAACACTCCCAACTTCAATGATTATCTTTGGTCTCTACCAATGAACTACATCTTCAACTTTACTTAGATCTACTGCTATCCCTTATTGTCTGATTACATGACCTAAGAATTTTACCTCACTTAGCCAGAGCTCACATTTTGCCAACTTAGCATAATTCTCTAGTTTTAGAATAGATGAAGATATCATCTATGAAGGCTACCACAAACTAGCCAGGGTAAGCCCTAAAGATTCTATTCATATAATCTATAAATATTGTAGAAGCATCAGTCAATCTAAAGGGCATCACAAGAAATTCATAATACCCGTACCTGGTCCAAGAGGTCATCTTGTGTATATTTTCTTGTTCCACCCTTATTTGATAGTATCCTGCCCACAAGTCTATCTTCAAGAAAATTAAGGCTCTTAGTAATTGATCCAATAAGTCATCTATTCTAAGACGTGGGTATTTATTCTTAATGGTGACCTTATTCAATTTCATGTGATCTATGCACATCCTCATGCTTCTTCTTTTTTTCTTGACTAAAAGACCAGGAGCACCCTAGGGAGACACACTTGTCCTAATGAATCCTTTGGCTAATAGTTTCTCAATCTATTTCTTAAGTTCATTCAGCTCTAAAGGAGACATTCTCTAAGTTACAAAGGATAAAGGTCCTGTTCTTGATATAAAGTTAATGGAAAATTCAACCTCTCCTTTAGGTAGTAGGTTCACTATGCCCTTGGGAAGTAATTCTGGGAACTTTCTCACTATTGATATGCTACGTATTTCCTAATCAACCTTTGAATTTAAAGAATAAAATAGAAACCCTTGAGCTCCTTCTAAGATACACTTCTTTGCTTGAGTGGCAATAAGGAATAGAATGTTTGGAGATTTTTGTTCCTTAGGTGGGTTATTGGGGAAGTAAGCAAGTTGTTTGGAACAATCTAAAATGATATCATTAGTAGATAACTAATCCATTCCAATTATGATATCAATAATAGTCAAAGGCAAACAAACAATATCAATAACAAAAGGATTTTCTTTAACTAAAATAGGACAATTGAAACAGGCTTAAAAGTGGAAACTTTTCCTCATGCGGGAGTGGAAACTAATAGAGCATAAGACAGGGAAGATAAAGGCAAATTTAACTTTTTAACACAGTCAATAGATATAAA
Source organism: Pterocarpus santalinus (assembly GCA_031439595.1). Classification (NCBI taxonomy): domain Eukaryota; kingdom Viridiplantae; phylum Streptophyta; class Magnoliopsida; order Fabales; family Fabaceae; genus Pterocarpus; species Pterocarpus santalinus. Next base: position 20,487,910 of record CM062531.1, read on the forward strand.
GAATTGTATAGTTTCTAAGTCAAATAATGCGATTAAGAGATTGCTTTTGAGGAAACATATACCTTTGATCATGTTAGGAGACTAAGTTGCCTCTTCCATACTTAAAGTGAATACTCTTCCTTTAGTTTGTGATTTGACCACAAGATTATTCAATAGCTTCTCAGTGTTGTAGTCCTTGGCATAGTGTCTTAGCTTCCCGCACCGGTAGCATACGTTTTGGCCAAAAAGGCAAAGTTTGGAGCCATGAGATTTTTTGCACTTGTTGCACGAAGGTAAAGGTCCCATAGTTGGCATCTATTTACCCTTCCTTGGATTCATTCCATTCTTAAAACTATTTTTCTTTTGCATTTCTGTAACCTTCTTTCTTTTGAGGAAATTTTGTCTTTTCCTCTCAAACTCCATTTTCAGGTAACTCTTTTCTACTATTCTACATTTATTCACTAAAGTAGCAAAATTTTTAATTTCAAGGATGGATATCTCCTCTCTTATCTCAAGCCTTAACCTCTGCTCAATTTTTGTTGCCTTCCAATGACTATGAAGGTTACTTTTCAGGTAACAGGAGAATTTGGAAAACTCTTCAAATTTAGCTATATACTAACCTATGGTTATACTTCCTTGCTTAAGTTGTATTCGGCTTCTTTTTTATTCTTAACACTATAAGGAAAGTACTTATAAAAAAAGATGGTTAAAAACACTTCCAAAGTGATTTTGATCCACTAGACTCTAACAGATTTTCGGCACTTCTTCACCAATATTCTACCTCTCCTTCTAACATATATGTGGCAAAGTAGGGGTGTTCTTGACCCACCCAGCCCACCAACCAGTGGTGGCTCAAAGCTTTTTCGGCCGGGTTTAGATTGTAAAATTTGACTTTGTGTGCTTTTTGAGCCTTGTTTGAGTCATATTTGAGGTTGGCTTGACTTATCCTGAAGTTAAATACTTTGCTAAAAGTTACATTTAAAAAAAAATTAGTGATGAATTATAATATTTTTATACTTTACTCAATACATTTTACATAACATGGTGTTATTTTTGTATTAGTTAATATATTTTGAAACACATATTGTAAAACATATTTTGAATTTTGTTTTGTAGTACCAAAATTTTATGGCTTTGCTATACATAATGTCCAAATCATTATATGTTCTCTAAATATCGGGTTGATCTGATCATTAGTAGGGTCATTATCAATTGAGTTTGGGATCAACGAAGTGACACGGTCAAAAAATCAGGTTGTGTTCAGACTCGACTTAACTAAGCCTGACTCGTCCCTTGTACAACCCTATGGCAAAGATTACCTTTTGTGAATCTACATATCCCACGACTGTAAAGATTTTCTCTAGTTGCATGACCTATTTTTCAGCCAATATTGTGTTGTAATCTCTATAGAATAAGAGTGGTGTGTCTTCCTAAATTCTGAGAGTCCTTAATAACAAGGATTAGCTATAGGAGCTTCTCCTACCACATACCCGCTTTCTTCACCATGTTGATTGTTGTTTCTGTCCTAAGTCTCCTATATGCATTGCAAAACTATTGTAGTTGATTTTGTCTGGGCCATGACAACTTTAGCTAGACCCCTAATGGCTCCCACGATCCCTAACAGAGTATTATTTGGTGTACTATGCGCTTTTAGGATCCTTTGTCCTTCTGATGCCATATAGTCCTATAAGTGCATAAATAACCCAATATTGAGTTGATCAGGCTCAATATTGTATAAATGAAAAAATTATATTAATTACTTCTAAGTGTTTTAAGATTGTCTGTTCTACATAATGCATCTTTTAACATTCTTGAATCAGATGTAGTGCCCTCCATCCAAGCAAAACATAAGTAAATTTTAGATCAAATGAGAATGCAACCAACACATTTATGTTGGAAAATCTTCCCTACAATGATACTTGGAAGCTTCAATGAATGACACTTTTTATGCGAATATTTGTACAATCAATTGCTCAAACATAATCCTATCATTACTATTTTTTCATCAATACTATTTGTAATTATATTGTTTGAGATATTTCTCTTGTAGCTCAACAATTAATTGAAGCAAATGATGAAAATGACAACTAGTGGATCCAGTAGAGCTTCGAAACTAGAACTGAACCTCTTGATTTCTGACATTATGTGTTAGAATGTAGAGTGTTCTAGCAACTTGTTCCTCCAAGGTCACCCATTGTGTTGGTTGAAGACCACCCTTTCATTTTAAGATTTCACACAAGCCTGAGAAAGCTTTGGGCCCTATTCTTATATTCTTGCGCGGCCTTCACTACTACCAATTTGTTTCATTTTCTTTGCTCATACTTTCTCCTTCTTTGAAGTCAAAGTGCATTCAATCACCTTACTTCGAGAATGTTTTCTAATTATGTAGTAGTAAACTATAAGACATATGACATGAACAATGGTCATTATAGATCTTTCTCTCCATCTTAAAAATGCAAGGTTTCCTTTTTCTCCTCGATCATCCATCTATGTATAAATTCAAATGTAATTCATGCTTATTAATTCAAGAAAGCACTAGTAGTTCAGAAATACAAAAAAGCTACAAACTTATTAATTCAAGAAACAAGTACAACCCACTACATATTCAGGCTATAAATAATTGACAATGATCACAAATACTACGTAATAATAAAACCAGAGATGCTTTAGAATATGCACATATTCTCAGATAAACATACTCAAGCTTTCACATGGAAAAGAGAACTAGATAAAAGTGGACTATTATACTTCAAATTTCAATACATAAAACATAATGTATTGCTAGCTAGCATAGATAAATATATGAGATTATAGAATGCCATGTGTATAAAACTTGTTATTTCACAAAAAAGAAAATAAAAATGTTATCATGAGTTCATGACATAGTAGACAATTATATAATTAAAACTTAGTACTCACTCACTCACTCACTCACACACACACACACACATTCTCTTTCTCTCTCTCTCTATACATACATACATACACACACACACACACACACACACACATATATATATATATAATCATAAAAAGTATAACTATGAAAGAAAGCTAACACGCAAATGATAGGAAACATATCTGCAATAGCTAGCAAGTCAAAAGCAAAGCCTAAATTAGTTCTTTACTATCATGTCATTCTTGTGCAATTTGGGTATCATTGCTGGGTTGTAATCGATGCCACTCGGATTAATTGTAAATTTCACATTTTTATAAATCCATTAATTGTCATCAATATTTTCATAAAAAAGATTCCATTCCAATAATAGAAAAATATCAATGATAGACCAAAATATGTGGGTTAAAAGAAGAAAAACATTGTCAATGTTTCGACTGTTGTTGATTGATGATGAAAATTAGATAGATAGGTAGGGATAAACAACACAAAGAAAATAAAAGAAAAATAAATAACAAAGTATGTGATTTTGACATGCCTCAACATTCAACCAAAGACAAAGGAGAAAATAGTCTTGCAAAGAACAACGAGAGCTGACCTAGGTCCTAGGTAGGCGAATTATGTAAACAGTGCAAGGCAGCGACTCAATGGTTCTGGGGCAAGGTACACAGTGTGTAACATCCCCATATAACGTAATAGAAAGTAATAAAAATAAACTTTTATTATTCACAATCTTGCCCCTAAACTTTTTAGAAAATGATCTTTAGGTCCTTATATATTATTTATAGCCTTGCCCCTGAATATTTTAAAAAATGACATTTAGGTCCCTATATCAACAGGATTAGTAAAATAAGGTTTTAAACGAAGCAGAATCGCGTAGCAAAAATGTAGAAACCTAAACCTCGGCCGATTGAGCCATGGAGGTATCCATATGTGAAATGATATGGGATGCCCCTAGACTTGCCCATAATTATGAAGATGCCATTGATCATGAAAAACAGAAAATAGAAAGGCCATCAACTTGCAAAACGATTAATTTACACCTTTAATTGATTCATTTGATTTTAGTGGATAAGTAAAGCTAATTAGAAATTAATTAGAGATTAATTAGGAGCTAATTAAGTGTTAATTAGAGATATTAGGATTAGAAATAATTAGAAAAGAAACATATAAAACTTCATAAATTTTTTCAAAACTGATTTACCGATTTAAAGGAAATCGGTAAGATTACGGTATTTTAAACTACCGGAACCAAACCAATAGAATTACACCCTGAAAACCCTAACATTAGAGGCCAAAAACTCAGCCACCTTACCCTTGTAGTGCTGCTCAATATAAGAAATGGGGAGGTGTGGGTGAATTATTAGCATTGAGCAACATCCACAGATAGAAATTGAGTTTTAACTACCAAGGCTTATTAAAACTTTAATATTTCCTCTCATCTCCTTCATTTGGTCGCCCACTTTTCTGCCTTCTCCTCATCTTCTCTTCTTCTATTTCATCTTATTTCCTCCCACCTTCAAGCCTTAATCATCCTCTTCATCAAGAGAAACCCAAATCTAACTGGATTTGCATTAAACTAAAGGTAGGATTCAACTTCTTTGCATGAGTTTATTGAACTAATAACTGTTAGGATTGATTTCTTCTCTTATGTAACTGATGATATATGGTGGTGGTGTGATGTTTTATGGCTGACTTATCATGTTTTTATTTGGGTTGATTGAGATTTGAATGATAAAACACCAAGAGGCACAAAAATAGAATCTGTTAAGTTGAAGAAATCTACGGCTGTCCGTACGGCTCCGCCTACCACCATTTAAATCCAATGAAACTATTTTTATATGAAACTAGACATCTAGGGCTTTCCATACATATATCATCTAAATCTTTTGGATTAGTATTGAAGGAGTTATGAATTTTTGAATTTTGACCTAGGGTTTTGACTCTGGATCTAGGCAGCCTGGGTTTTTTATGGTAGAACTCGCCCTATGCTACTTGAAAATGAGTGGAACTAACTTTGTTAGAAAGCTTACACATTGAAGAATGTCCCATAAAAATTTCAGAATCAGATAAGGTCCCAGTTGCTCCCAGTGATCTACGGAAGTTGCCCTATGTCCAAGCGGGCGAAATAGAGGCGTTCAGGGAAGGTTAAGTCGGGGCTTATGCTTTGGAGCCCTACTAGTCAAATGGAATGGAACTTTTTGAAAATGAAACTTTACCTGTTAGCTCTAATATGAGTCTAATTTCGTGTAATTTGAGCCAGTTTTCGATTTTTAGTGGATTTTTAATTTTAGTTGCCTGATTCTGGCTAGCCACTGGGCAGACCAGGATAAAACCTAAATATCTAAAGCCATAGATATCAAAATTAGATGGGACTAAAGAGATTAGAAACTAGACACATAACTCTCTAATATATCCAAAATTGAGGTCTAAATGAATTAAATAGAAATTATGGCTTGAATTATAAAAATTGGGTTGGTTGAATATGCTGAGGCAGAAACTCTGCCTTAATGAGTTTAATGTTATTATGAGTTCAATATTGAAATATGTATGCAATGTTGTGATCTTTGTGACAAATGGATATTCTGGTATATTGGCACTATTCATGGGGAAGCGGACTCGATCCGTTATGCTGCCAAAATTCCGGCAGAAATATGTGAATTATATGAAGGTGATAAACATTTATGTGTTATGCTCATAAGATTCATATATGCAAGGACAATTTAAGGATGATATGAATATATTGAATGTGGATCCCTTTACTTGGAGGCAATTGCACTTTGAATCCCTCATTGTGAAGGCAGCTACCCTCTACCTTGGAGGCACGTGGTCAGAAGAGATCCCTCCACTTGAGGCACGTGACCAAAATGAGATCCCTCCACGGCTAGAGGCACGTGAATCCCCTTGTGGGTGGTCGATGTAATGGCGGTCGCAGTCGGTAACGAGCTCACTCCAACCAGGCACCCAAGGCGATAAGGCTAAAGACTAAAGACTCAAGACTAAAGATTAAAGCATATGCAAGCACCCCGCTCACATGAGGCATGGTATCGACCCAGCTAGTGTGAGTATAGGGGGTGGGACTTACATGAGGCATGGCATGACCCAGCTAATGTAAGTACCGAATGAAGGTCCCACATTCCCAAGGAACGTGACATGGCGATCACGCTCTGATGGGGTATGACATGGCGATCATACTTTGGAATGTGGCATGTAAAGATTTTATGATGAAAAGGAAGGAAAAGAAAGAAAAGTAAACTTTACATATATGCATGAATTTAAGTACAAGTAAAGTTATGTGCAGATGTTATGTCCCCAGTATATTGATGCTATTGTATTTTATTATGTTTTAGCTACTATTCCTAATATAATTCATGAAATTTGTTTCGTATGGGCTCCCCCAAATTGCCAAGTGTGTGAGTAAAATAAACTTTGCTTCGGACATTATATTTTCGAACTTTAAAATTGAACAATTTGTATAGCATGTTCACCCTTTTTATAATAAACCGAAGCAAACTGGAGATGACAACGATGACACAGCTTATGTTAATTTAATAAATCCTACTGAGAATTTATAATTCTCACTCCTATGTTTATTTCCGTGTTATCTCCAGATAGATCAGCAGTTTTGAAGAAGGTCCTCCGAGGCGGAGTTGACTAGTAAGATTGAAGGTGGCCGAAGGTTGCTGCCAGCCAAGGTCCGATTAAGTGACAGTAACAACTCCTAGGTGAGGTACTATGACTTAAGCATAGTACCGTACTCGGGAGGGTGTTACACAGTGGTGCAATGTGGAGAGGTGGAAAGATAACTTTTTATGAAAACTAATGTGAAATTAGGAAGGAAGATAATAAATTGATATGAAATCAGAAGGATTAGTAAAAATGATTTTAATGTAACAGAAATAAAAGCAGGAAAATAATTTGTATGAAAATTGATTGGAAATTAGGAGGGAAGATAATAGGCAAATGTAAAATTAGAATAGATTAATAAAAATGATATTTTAATATTTTATTAGGGAAAGTATAGTAAATTTGATTGTAATCTCATTATAATCCCCCAATTTGGGGAAACTATAAAATAGGAGGTTTCGGAGGGTTTTGGGGGGTTAGTAAAATTCCTCAAAACCTTTTCTTCCCAAAAACTAAAACTCATGAACAAGGTAAAGCACCTATAAGGTTTTCCCTTCCTTCCTAAATAAAACTTGTGAATATGCCCTTAGAGATCTACTTCAAACACCTTAAGAATTATTCAACCATCGATATTCTTCCTTGCGTAATGTTGTTGAAAGAGCTTTTGGGGTTCTAAAAGAAGATTTCTTATATCATTTTAAGTGTAATTGAACCAACTTATGGAGTCAATATTCAAAATTTTATTTGCATAATTCTTTGATGATAGTAGATCTTGATGAAGATTTAGTTTCTGCGATTGATGAAGAAATTAACAATCAAATTGCACCTCAAAAATTGATCATGACCTAGTAGAATGACTACCATTCATGTTATAAGATTATAGTTTATTATTATAATATTAGGAAACATTCTTAAAGTATGATGATTGAATGTACTTTAACCTTAGAGAAGAAGATAGTGCAAGCAAAGATAATGAAGTAAATAACTAATAATGAAAGTCGTAAGATGATGATAATAATAGTAATAATAATTTATCCCAAAGTTTTCTTAGACTTATGATATTTTAAAGCGAGAGTATGGTCTCTAATCAACACGAGTAATCTTCAATGTGTATTTTAATCAATAATTGAGTTAGAAGAGAAATAACTCAAACAACCGGATGACTCACATTTATTCATATAAAAATTCTAAGAAGAAACCAATTTAACCAATTTTTTAAGGAAAAAATTATTCTATATTGAACTTATAGATATTATAATTAAAAATGATGTTGATAAAAAAATTATAATGCTTAGATTTTATTGGGACAATTGATTGTACACATGTTTGTGTGAAAGTATCATTGGTTAAAGCTTCCAAGAATTGTTGTTGGGAAGATTTTCCAACATAAAATGTGCTAGTTGCGTGCTATTTGATCTGAAGTTTACTTATGTTTTGCCTAGATGGGATGCACTACACCTAATTCAAGGACATTAAATGATGCATTATGTAGAATAAAGACAATCTTAGAATACCTTGAGGTAGTTGATATAATAGTTTTTCATTTTCCTTTGTTCCTTTTTATAGAAATATGTATTATCATTTGAAAGAAGTTTACTTAAGAAATCCATCTCAAACATCTAACAATTACTTAACCATTGATATTCATCCTTGGTTAGTGTCATTAGGAGGGCTTTAGGTTTTTTTTTTTTTTTTTTTAAGATTTCCTATCATTTCAACTGAACTAACTTATGGAGTGAAGACTCAAATTTTGTTATCATTACATCATTGCATGTTGCATTTTGCATAATTTTTTGAAGTTGGTAAATCTTGGCTTAAGATTTTTGTTGCCGAGGTGGATAAAGAAATCAACTATCAAATTGAACCTCAATATCATGTTCTTGATGTAGTATATGACAAGTGTGAAAAATACACTCATTTATGACAGAACTTTAGAAATTCTATAGTTAAAGCTATGTGAAAAGATTATACTTCATGAATTGTTTCTTTCTTATATTTAGAATGAATATGCATATTAGGACTTGATGAATTTTGTGATGTTAATTGATGAATATTTCTATGATTTTTCCTTAACTCTTTTCATTTATATTGATGAGTAATGAGTATCTTTGTTATCATTTATTTTGTGAATCCAACACAATGTCTAAGGCTTCTCTATCTATTAGGAATTATGTCTAAGCCTAAAAGCCAGACATAGATATGAAAAATTGATAATATTCTTGTTAATACTTTTCTGAGTCAACAAAACTTGGGAAAAAAGTGGGTGGAAGCTTTACTTCAAAGGCTTACAAAACCATAACTCAAAAATTGGAAGAGAAATTTGAAAGAACTTTTGCAAAGGAAAAAGTGAAAGGTTGTTGGTAGTTAATAAAGAGATATTTTTGTAGATGTTATGATTTATTCAAAAATGACTTGAGTAGTTTTCTTTATGGCCCAATGTCAAAGTGTTGGTATGTTGAACCTGAAGTTGACTAAAGCTAATCAAGGTATGTTAGTGAACATTTATTGAATTTATCTTTCATTTTTATCCTTAATAATTTTGTTACAATTTTCATATCACAAAATAAGCCTTATATTAAAGAATGGATGAGAAAGCCTATTGTAAATTATGATAAGATGATGATCTTGTGTAGACATAATATAGCTACTAGAGAACATCCAGAGACTACAAAGGATATCAGAAGCAAAAAGTCACTTACTAATTGAAATCTTTTGAAACCAATGAAGTTAATTTGTAGAGCATTCAAGACACTTGGAGGTAGATAATGACAACGATGTCATATCTCCATAAATACCAGCTGCTCATAGTCAAGAGTCCAAAATTAAAAGCTCTAAAAATTTTAAGGGTAAAAGTGAAGTTAAAGGGGTAAATGTGGCATTCCAAGATACTGCTGGAGCTCTTAAAGAGGGCAATTCTGTTCTTAGAAAGTGCACTACTACTTACGAAAGAGTTTTTCAAAGGAAAAAAAAAACTTCAAATTTCTAAAGTTGAAAGGAAGTTGTCGGAAGATTTGAAGATGAGAGTCAATTATTCAACCATGCATACTCATATATTCTTGAACTTGGAGTACTCTTTATTATATTAACACTTTAAGTTGATAATGCCTAGACATTGTGATGTAATTATTTATTGTTAGGGTCTTACAATTATAGAGAAGTGTATACGAGTAGTTTCAATTTGCTAAACTTGTCTCAAACATGATGAATTATATTGATTTTTCGTAACACCCTACTAATTTGATGTTATGCTTAAGTCATAGCATTAAATTAGATGATACAATGTTACCGTGTTAACGATTCGCTTAATTTTGTGATTAGTATCACAAGCAGTTGAAACTTATTTTACTTGTTATTTAATAGATGTGAATTGCCTTATAAAACGTAATAAAGTCTAATATAACATAACAGAAAAGATACGAATAAGTGATATATTATCAACTGTATCGATACATACATATGTGGATTTGGAAGCCAAGGCTTCGGTTTATACATATATATATATTAACGGTGAGATGAAATAAAGGAACAACAAGATTCCTATTGCTACAAAGCGAGGCAGTAAATAGCAGGGAAGCGGTATCAAGCGAGTCCAACTTCAGTCATAGTGAAGCTGCAGGTTTGGGATATAAGTGAAAGGAGTGGCCGTTGAGCCCTTCGCCACCATCTGAGAATGATGCGGAAATACAATACGGGGTGAGAATTTCAAGAAATTCTTAGTAGGGTTCATGTATGACGTTCTTCTGACGTCACATTCATTCTCAGTTGCCTCGGTTTTTATTTAATTATAAGAGCATGTGTTCAAACTAGGCTATCCGTTTTAATGAGTTTAAGAAAAAGTCTGATCCGAGGCAAGATTCAGTTTTACTTTAGTTGACATAAGATACAGAGTATATTACAAATAATGATACATAGAATAATAAATAAAATAAATGAACAACGATAGTAGATAAGTATAATAGACTACTGTAAACATCTTGGCATAAATATTCCATGTAATCATGCATTTATATAGTCATGCAAACTTAATCATGAACCTTTCTTCATAAGCCTTTCCTTTACTGTTCATCATTTTCCATCTCTTGGTCCCCTGGGAGTTCTTAGCCATTTAGACTCCTAAGTAATAGTCTGCTTATCAGGATCGAGCTTGTTCCTATACAGGAATACCGGGTTTACTTTCCCCGACCTTCCCACCGATCTATTCCCCTTAACTTCTTATCCGGGGCTAGCCCAAGTAGCATGGAACTTTCATAATACCATGATTCTTAATATACTTTCATAACTTTCCTTGAAATGCACATGTATTATCATGAAATTCACAACTTATGCATGGATTCTACCGAAATTTTGGCGGCATAATGGAACGTGTCCGCTTCCACGTGAATAGTGCCAGCCAACCAGTACATCAATTTATCACAAAGAACATAACATCACATTTATATTCCAACATTAAACTCATATCAACATCAAATTCATTAAGGCAGAATTCCTGTCTCAGCATATTCAACCAACCCGGTTTTTATAATTCAAGCCATAATTTCTATTTAACTCATTTGAACCTCAAATTTGAGTATGTTAAAGTGCTATGTGTCTATTTTCTAACCTCTTTAGTTCCATCTAATTTTGATATCTATAGCTTAAGATATTTAGGTTTTATCACACCTTGATGGCTAGCCAGAATCAAGCACCTAAAATTAAAAATCTACCATAAATCGAAAACTGACTCAAATTATATGAAATTGCTTATATTAAAGATAACAGGGTAAAGTTTCATTTTCAAAAAGTCCCATTCCATTTGACTTAGTAGGGCTCGAGTTACAAGCCAGACGACCTTCCTAAACCACCTGTTGACGGTTTGGACATAGGGCAAATTTCTTGGATCATTGGGAGCAACTGGGACCTTATCTAATTCTGAAATTTTTATGGAACATTATTCTATGTGTAAGATTTCTAACAAAGTTGGTTCCACTCATTTTCAAGTAGTATAGGGCGAGTTCTACCCTGAACTCATCTTGATAACTGAGTCAGAGTCAAAACCCTAGGTCGAAATTCAAAAATTCATATCTCCCTCAATTCTAATCCAAAAGCCTTATATGATATGTCTATGGAAAGCCCTAGATATCTAGTTTCATATAAAAATGGTTCCACCTAATTTAATAGGCTATAGGCGGAGTCGTACACTCCGCCGTATGGACTGCCGAGGGATTTTGGTCTCCAGCCCCTCAGCTCTTCCTATTTCCATTCTTTCTTGCTTCAAATTCGATTTTAACCAAACAAACAGCCCAAAACCAATCACATACCATCATAATCCTTCATTTAACACATCAAAGATTATGAAAATAATCCAAACTCAGCCAGCCAAGACCACAGAAGTGAAGCAAGAATCAAAACTCCTACCTTTGTTCCAAGTGATTTTGCTGGAATTTGAAGGCTTGGATGAGCAAGGCTTGAATTGGCTTGATATTGGCTGGAGTTTTTGTGTGTGAAGAAAAGAGAAAGAGAGCTGAATGAGAGGAGAGAAAAGTGGTGCAAGAGTGGTCTGAATGGGTGTTAAAGGAGCTGAAAATTTGATTGATTTTGGGGTGGTTTTGCTTGAATTTGATTGGTCTAAAATGCTTGGCTGAAATTCAGCCAAGCTTCTCCATGAAGTGTGGCCTTTGTTGCGCCACTTTTGGGTGGTAAGTGGCTGAGTTATCAGCCACTAAAAATAGGGTTTAAAGCTTGCAATTCTATTAGTGGGATTAAAGCGGTTTAAATCAATCAGTAATTTCTTGATTTCCTTCATCCGGTAAATCGATTTTCAATAAAATTTTTATGAAATCTCCTATACTCTAACTTAATTCTCTCTTATCTAAACTCAAGTAATTGCTAATCAATTGAGTCTAAATAATTGCTTAATCGAATTTTAATTATTCTCAATTATTCGATAAAACCGAATAATTAGGCGAAAAACGGTGGATGTTACATTTTTTACTTAAGTAGCGTTTAGACATTCCGTTATTTTTGGCTCATGATATAGATGACAAAAGTTGAGGAAGAAGATTTATTAAATTTTTATATTTATTATGAGCGATTATTTATACTATAATTGAATTATTATAAAATTAACTTGTGACCATAATTGACATAATTAATTTAAAAATGAAAAGATAATTTTTTTATATAAAATAGGCAAACAAAGTAAAAATTTATTTTGTGTTAATAATTTTCTCTTTGTAAAAATAAATTTTAAAATAACAAAACATAAAAATTATGAGAAATTTTTTGAGAGACTTTTTAAATAAATGAAGAGAAAAGTTTTTTAGAGATAAAAAAATTAAGAGATAAATTTTTTTGGGAATAATTATCTTTTTATAGAAAAGTTTTAGAGAGAATAAAATTATGTTTAAAAAAGGAAATATTTTTAAGGCAATCTCATTTGATATCCAACATCTTTTGAGAGGTAATTGGGTGGTTTGGATCTCCCACACCTTACTCAAGGGGAACGCATGCATGGATTGGCTAGCGAAGAAGGTGTTTACTGACATGCACTAATACAAACTAAGGTGTTGATGCATCATGTACTACTGCACACTTAGTTTGTTCCGCAACCAACAATTAGAAGTGAATTGGTCTCGGAACTCAAAGCCAACGAACATGAAACTTGGATATCAAATAAAAGCGGAACTTGGAACTCCCATTATAGCTGTCAATTTCGTCGTGTGATAGATGAGAAAGCTATGGCTAACTTAATCTAGTTTCGAGTTCCACTTTTATGCTAGTTCTGTATTTCGAGTTATGCTTGTATAGGTTCCCCTACTTCACACCCATCAAATTTTCATTAACTGAAACCAATGCCCTAATCAAATTGTAGATTTAGCTAGACCTAGGTGCATCACAAAGTAAGGTGCATTTAAGATAGTGTGAACGAAGTATAGTGCCAAGAGTGATGATGACCTAGACAAGATCTAGCTTCACCCACTTGATGCCCTCTCCTCAACCCTTCTAGTGGATGCCGTGGGAACTAGATTTATACGTCTTTAGCCTTGTTATTAGTTTTTGTTTGTCTTGATATATATATATATATATACACGCATAATTTTTTATTTTTAAATTAATATTGTAATAAAACATATTAATTATATCAATAAAAGATAAAATAGTAAAAATATATTATAAGCTCCTAATTTTTTTTCTCTTATTTATTTTACATTCTCAAATAAAAAAATGAAATCTTTCTAAACTCTCTCCTTCATCTTTGATGCATTTTCTTCCTTTTCCTTTATAATCTATAACTAGCACAATAAAACCTTAAAGTGAAAAAATGAAGAATAAATTATGAATGTAATTTTGATGCAATATTTTTCAATCAAATCCTTTTATTTGTATAACCTTTTAAATTGTAGATGTAAGACTTAACCATATTCGTTGGTAGGATAATATATGATTAAATGATAACATAAAATCTTTTTATAGTGTCAATGTATGAAAATTAAATCTACAACTTATGTAGCGAAATCCATATCTATTTATAGTACATTTTATTAATAATATTATAAGAATTCATTTTCTTACTTTATAAAGCAAGGGTTTAGTTGACGCACCACAGGCTTAAGCTTAGGGTTCCGTCTTTCTCTCCTCTCTGCAATTCACCATGGCCGACGACGACTACGCTGACATGGATATGGGGTTCTCCCTCCCTCTCTCTCTCTCTCTTTCTCTCTCACTCATTGTTATACACAGAAATGAGGGTTTTACCCAATTTTTTCCCTAAATTTTTAACCCTCTGTCTACTTAGATAAGCTAAATATAAATGCGAAGCTCACTTTTTTTTTTTTATTATTTTGTTTGTAAAGATTAAAGCAAAATGAAAGAATTTTCAATGTTCCTCTGCTGGATTTGATCACGCGTCTTTTTTTTTTTAGGTTCTGGGTTGGGGAGGTTAATGGAAATTAGCTATTATGCTTCATGCTTCTACAATTGCAAGGCTTAGTTAGAGCTCTGTGTGTGTTTTGCACTCTATTTGTTGCTACCTTGTTATTGAAAGATTTCTCATAGAGAAAAGAATGGTGATGCAGGTATGAAGATGAGCCACCAAAGCCTGAGATTGAGGTAGGGAAATTCTTTCTTTTTTGTCCTTTTTTTTTAATTTGGTACAAGTATATGTTATAGAACGTTGGAACTTAGGCTATGTTTAGATTGGTGGAAGGTGATGGAATGGAAGGGAATAAATAATGGTTCTATTATTTGGATATGTAGAAAGTAGATAGAATAGAATAAAAAATGATGGAATAAGATGGAATCTCATTCCATCACATCTTCTTATTTTTCTTTACCCCAATTTGGGAGGAATGGGATGGAGTCATAATTTTTTAGTTATAATCCTCTTCATTCCATCCTTTTTTTACTATGATTTCCAAGCAATGGAGTAGCAACTTTACTCCACTCTGTCCTTAAATATCCAAATAATGGAGTGGAATCTTCATTCCATTCCATTCTACTCCACTATACTCCATTCCATAGTATTCCATTCCGTTCCATTAATCATTAGTGTTTGGATGCATGGCAACTAATAGAGTGGCATGGCATGGTGTGGCAATTTTTATAAAATTTGTGTTTGGTAGGTATTGGTTAGGAAGGAATGGACAGGTTAAGTATGGCTTAAGGAACCCCTTCTTGCCATCAAAACAGTGAGAATGGTTGTCCCTCCAAATTGGAGAGTGTAGGAGGGACAACAATGGATTGACGATAAAATTACTCTTATTTTATTGATCCATTCCATTACTAGCCATTGAACTCCCAAACAAGAGTATTAAATCTCTCCTCCCATCCTCCATCAAACTCCAAAACAAGCCTATGACATGCATATACCTATTCCATTCCATTCCATCATTGACCATTTCTTATCATCACAAATAAATCTCCCAAACAGTTAGCATTGAATGAGTGAATGGAGTTTATTGGTGGATTGATTGATTGATGGGCAGGAAGGTGTAGAGGAGGATGTGGATAAAGACAAAAATGAGGACATAGCTGGAGAGCCTCTTGAGACTGAGAAAAAGGAAGAGGAACAACAGGTAGAATGGCCTCGAAAGACATCCAAGTATATGACCAAGTATGGGCATGCCAGGATTCTAGGTATCCGCGCTCTTCAAATCAGGTTTTCTCCTAATTCCCTAAAGTTTAGAGCCAGCATAGTTTCAGAAAACATTTTCTATTTTTGATCTCTGATTACAATATTAATTGTGAAAATGCCACCCTATTTCCTGTTTTAAACCTGATTCATGTTTCCACTATTTCCTTTATAAAACCCTAAAAATATTAAATACATTGAAAAATAAGGTGGTATTTTTGTAGTTAATATTGAAATAGGAAATGAAAAGTTGAAAACATAAAATGTTTTCTGAAACTAAATAGATTCTTAAGATTCTGCCTATTCGTTCTTTGTGATGGCTTAACATGTTGCTCCTTGGCTAAGCAGTATGAATGCACCTGTCATGGTGGAATTGGAAGGGGAGACTGACCCACTTGAGGTAATAACCTGTTTGTTCTGTTGTTTACTCTCTGTCTCTGATACTTTCTTTCTTGTAATGTAATTGCATTTGAGTACATTGTGAATGTTCATTGCCAAATTTATTATGCCAATGTCAAATCTTCAAATATATGTAAGTGTTGTCATATGCCCTAAGATTTCGCGAAGAAGCTTTGCAACATTGGCCACTTTAGTGCCTTCGTCAATTCAACTAATTGCCTTGAGAAGCATACTTCTTTTTCGCCCAATGCACCAGATTGCTATGAAAGAGCTTCGAGAGCGGAAGATACCCTTTACCATCCGTCGCTACTTGCCTGATGGAAGGTAATTATAATGCATTTCATAAGCTAGGGGCTTCTTTCTCTTGTTTGGGGGGATGTCAACTCTGAATTCTTC
Organism: Pterocarpus santalinus; assembly: GCA_031439595.1. Classification (NCBI taxonomy): domain Eukaryota; kingdom Viridiplantae; phylum Streptophyta; class Magnoliopsida; order Fabales; family Fabaceae; genus Pterocarpus; species Pterocarpus santalinus. Next base: position 20,504,316 of record CM062531.1, read on the forward strand.
GTTTATGTCATGCTCACTGTTATCATTTTTTGACTAAATTGTCCAGCTATGAAGATTGGGGGGTTAATGAGCTGATTGTGGAAGACTCTTGGAAGAGGCAAGTGGGTGGTGATTGATGGCTTGAATTGACAAATGATATGTGAGGAGGGGTAAAGGAGACAGATTTGTCATGGCATGCATATCACCCTGGATTTGTCTGGCACTAATACTGAACTATGATCCTACCATAAAACTTGGGCTATAGTGTTGTACTAATTGTTGCTGGGTGTCTAGTGACCCCCGTTGCTTATGCTTGACTTGTATGTGGTTGACTTTCACCTAGGCTTGTCTATATTTCCTTAGGCTCTTCAATAGTATGTTTTAATTATCAAATCAGCTTTTAGGATACACTCAGCTCAATGAAACATTGGATTGATACTTAACACTGGCTTTCCACTTATGTCTAATCTTTTTGTTCATATTTCTGATGAAATCTTTTTCCAAGTTTTTAGTCAACATTATGAGTCAGGCAGTAATAATCTGAAACCTTTTTTGAAGGTTGCTGTACAAAGATCCTGTTTACTGCTTACAACTGAGTGATAATGTTAATTCGGGCCTGAAATTGTATATCGAGTTATTACCCAACCTGTGCGAGGAATGACATAACCAATGCTCGATGGCGATAAATTAAGAGGGTCTATTTGCCTTTAGTTGCTAGCTCTTGCTCACGGATAACGCTTTGGCTTTGGTATGGACTCGAAGTCTTCTTGCTTTTCTATGCATGCCTTTTTTTTTGGGTCAACATCTATGCATACCTTTGAAACCTGAATCTTTTGGTCAGCAATGAGCACTGGCTGAGGTTCACTAGTTCAGGTGCCTTTTATATTACCTGTAGCTGATTGTCACTCAATCATCAAAAGAACCATACTAATGTCTTTTTGGAATTACTGGCTTCGCCAATTTCGTTTGCTTTTGCCTTTTTCAACACCTTACTGGCAATTAAAATGAAATCTCCAATGAAAACACTAGCCTAAACAATTCAAAAGAAAAATAAAGTGGGGGAAGGGTAAGTGGAAGAAGATTGTAAAAGGGAAGGACTATGACCAAGTCAATGACTTGACTGCATTTCCCTATTCCAGTAAACAAATAAGGCTGCATGTTCAAAATGATAAGATTATATAATATATTATCATTTTTTTGGGTTAGAAATTTCTAGATAATCAAGCAAGTGGTATATCAAGCTTTGATACCATGATCTTATGAGTCAAGGTTGTTAAAGTGCTATGTCGATAAATCAGGCTCGATTAATCCACACCTTGGGGGGCTAAGTCGCGTGTTCAACTCTCCCAGTGAGAGACTGCAAGTAACCCCCTTCCCCCTCCCCTTGGGTGCGTGTGTTGACAAAAAAAAATAAAAATTAAAAAAAAAAACAAAGAAAGGTGTGTGTGATCTTTTTCCCTTTATCATAATATGAGTTTCTTATGAGCAGTCTTAGATTCTGGCATTGGCTGCTTAGAGGAATTTCAAGCATTGAGGTTTTCTTCCACCGCTGATGCTGACAATTGGGGTGACTCAACAATTAACATTTATTTGCTTTCCTTTAGGATTGGAGTACTTTTCTTTTTTCTTTTTTCAAAAAATTTGATAATTTGCAATGATTTATTGATGGTTTGTTTATAATTTTGATTTTGATGCTTGTAAAACAGATGGACTGCTTTCTTTCCAAATCACCACTAAAGTTTAACATGATAGTTGTGATCTAATCTCATTGACTAAATAAATATTCCTCGGGCAGATAATGCAAGCCTATTTGTCAAAGGAAAATTGTTTAAATTGTACGAGTGTGTTTGGAATGTAAAAAAATGGAAATAATTTGATTTGTAAATCAAATTTTTGTGTTTAGATGTTTTAAAAATAAAAAATGAATTGATTTTTAATTTTTATAAGATTTGATTCTTTTATATTTGAAATATTATCAAAATTAAAAAGATTTGATGAGAATTGATTTGATTTTAAAGTTTAAATACGAATCAAATTAAATCAGTTCCATTTTTAGTAATTTCAAATACAATCTAATATATTATAAACATAAGAATTAATTTCTAAATCAATTCAAATCTTATTTTTACATAATCATTCTAAATAAAAAATGTAATTTATAATTTAAATTAATTTAATTTAAATCAAATCAATTTCAAAACTTAGTCATTCGAAACACTACCTATTTGAACTCAGTTTTCATCAAACCGTGCGGAGAGGGTACTGTGTAAACTATTGTATGTCATGGTTCAACATGACTTAGATTGCAATTATTTAACAATGTTATCATGTTTAGTATAATTGTTATCAGGATTCTGATTGTAGTTTATGAAAACTGTGGGTATCAGCGATGCTGAGACACGTTACTATAAGATAAAATTGAAAGAAAGTGATTCCTCCAGAATGGCTAGGCTACCTTCAAACACAGAATGTTGCAAACTTCAGGCACTTAAGTTGTTTGAATTCATTAAGTTCATACTAGTTTGTTAGTTACTAATCGTGACCTAATTGGATTTGGGCTCTAATAGTTAAAAAGGGTGTTAAATATTTGGTTGGATTCCAAATAAAGATAAATAATGAGCAATTCAAAGGTACAAGCTACTTTATAAAACCGGGGTAAAGGAGATGACTCCCTGGACGCTCAAGGAAATGATGCCTAGGACGTTTGAGGGAACGATGCCCAGGGACACAAACCCAAATCATAATGTCATGACACCTTGGTATGCCAGGACACCTTTGACAATAAGAGATGTAGGCGTTCTGTGTAACATCCCCATATAACGATATAGGAAATAATGAAAGTGTTCTTGGGCAAACTTTTATTATTTATAACTTTGCCCCTAAACTTTTAAAAAAATGACCTTTAGATCCTTATATATTATTTACAACCTTGCCCCTGAATATTTTAGAAAATGATATTTAGGTCCCTATATCAACAGAATTAGTAAAATAACGTTTTAAACGAAGCGATCACAGAAGCAAAACGTAAAAACCTAAATCTCGGCCGATTGGGCCACAGAGGTATCTATATGTGAAATGACATGGGATGCCCCTAGACTTACCCATAATTACGAAAATGCCATTAGCCATAAAACAACAAAAACCAGAAAGGCCTTCAACTTGCAAAACGTTTAATTTATACTGTTAATCGATTTATTTGATTTTATTGAATCTTTAAGCTTGATTAGAAATTAATTAAGGGTTGATCAAGAGTTAATTAGATGTTAGATTAGAGATAATTAGAATAGAAACATATAAAACTTCACAAATTTCTCCAAAAGCGTTTTACTGATTTAAAGGAAATCGGTAAGATTACGGTATTTTAAAACTGCCGAAACCGAAGCAGCCAAATAATACGCCTATGACCCTAAAATGAGTGGCTAAAAATTAGCCACTCTCGCCAAGCATTTGGACGCCTAATGGCTCTCCCAAATGAAGTGATCTTGGCTTTATTCAAGCCAACCATTTTTCCTCCAATCAAATGTTAAAGCTCCAACTATCATCATTACATCAAACCAGATTTTTCTTCCTTTCCCTTTTGTGCTATGGTTGCCTCTTTCTTTCGTTCCCTTCTTCATTTTCCTCTTCTTGTCCTACTTCATATTACCTCCTCTCAAGCTCTCATCCACCCTCCTTACCCACAAACACCCATCTTGATCAAGAATCTCACTTGCTAGAGGTAGGATTTAACTTCTTTGCATGATTTTATTAATCTAATAACTGTTAGGACTGCTTTCTTCTCTTATGTAACTGATGATATATGGAGGTGGTGTGATGTTTTATGGTTGACTTATCATGTTTTTATTTGGGTTGATTGAGATTTGAATGAGAAAACACAAAGAGGCACAAAACAGAATTTGTTAAGTTGAGGAAACCTACGGCGGACTGTACGACTCCGCCTACCGCCATTTAAATCCGATGAAACCATTTTTATATAAAACTCGACATCCAGGACTTTTCATACATATATCATATAAGGCTTTTGGATTACTATTGAGAGAGATATGAATTTTTGAATTTCGACCTAGGGTTTTGACTCTGATTCTGGGCAGACTGGGTTGTTCAGGATAGAACTCGCCCTATACTACTTGAAAATGAATGAAACTAACTTTGTTAGAAAGCTTACACATAGAAGAATGTTCCATAAAAATTTCAGTATTAGATAAGGTCCCGTTTGTTCCCAGTGATCCAAGAAAGTTGCCCTATATCCAAACCGGGCCAGAACAGGGCAGGAAGGTCAGAATTCGGGGCTTATAACTCGAACTCTACTAAGTCAAATGGAATGTAACTTTTTGCAAATGAAACTTTGTCATGTTAGCTTTAATATGAGACCAATTTGGTATGATTTGAGCTAGTTTTTGATTTTTAGTGGATTTTTACTTTTAAAAGTGTAATTTTGGCTAGCTACAGGGCAGGTCGGGATAAAACCTAAATAATTTGAGCTATGCTTATCAAAATTAGATGGGACCAAAGAGGTTAGAAAATAGACACATAACACTTCAACATATCCAAAATTCAGGTCTAAATAAGCTAAAATGAATTTAAGGCTTTATTTCTAAAAATTGGGCAGAATTGATATAATGAGCAGAATTGAATACAAAGGGTCTAATCCCTACATGATTGATATTAATATGACATATAAGGGTTCAATCCCTACACGATTGACATTATTGAGATATGTTGCTGCTCTATGTTGAACTTTTGCCTGATTAGTTTTACTGGTAGCCTAGCACTATTCATGGGAAAGCGGATCTGATCCGTTATGCTGCCGAATTTTCGGCAGAATTGTAAAAAGGTTATAAGCATTTATATGCTATGAATATATTGAATGTGGGTCCCTTCACTTGGAGGCAGTTATGAGATCCCTCCTTATGAAGGCAATTAAATAAGATAAAGATATGAATCACTTCACCTGGAAGCAGTTGCACTTTGAATCCCCCTCGTGAAGGCAGCTAAAAGATATAATGAAGGCCCCATATTCCTAAGGAACGTGACATGGCGATCACGCTCTGATGGGGTATGGCATGGTGACCATACTTTGGAATGTAGCATGATGATCCCACACCCTAAGGAATGTGACATGGCGATCACATTCTGATGGAGTATGACATGACGATCATACTTTGGGACGTGGCAGGAAGAACATATTCCGAAGGAATGTGACATGATGATCGCATCCTAATGGAGTATGACATGGCGATCATACTCTAGAATATGTGTGACAAGTAACCCTTGCTCACATGAGGTATGACATCGACCCAGCTAGAGTGAGTATAGGAGACAGGACTTATACGAGGCATGACATGACCCAACTAGTGTAAGCAATGAAAATGTTTGGTGGCAACATCCATGACATTAACTCATTACAGAGCAAAGAAAGTTAAAGAAAGGTATCAGGATATTTGCTTGAATTCAAAGATGCGAATTTGCATAATGACATCCCATGTTTTATTAATGCTGTAGCGGTACTATCTATTTATACTGTGATTATTTTCTAAATATGAAATATTGCCAATGTGATTCAAGCGCATGAATAAAATAAACTCTGCTTCGGATAATATATTTTCGAACTATAAAACTGAAAAGTCTATTAACATGTTCACCTTTTTTTTCATAATAAACCGAAGCAGCTGGAGATATTAACGATGACACAGTGTGAAATTTATTAATGAATCCTACTGAGAATTTTTATAATTCTCACTCTTATTTTCCATGTTATCTCCAGATAGCTCGAAAAATTTTGAAGACGGCTGAAGTTGCTGTGAAATAAGGTCCGCTCAAGCAACAGTAACAACTCTTGAGTGTGGTACTATGACTTAAGCATAGTACTATACTTGGGAGGGTGTTACATTCTGTGGGTCTATGTTGGATGATTCTTTGGATCTGTGAGGCTTGGAAGACTTTGGATGGGGGAAGCATCTAATATTGCTAGATTCCATACCCAACATAGCATCTAACATCAGGCAAAAATAGAAATAAAATAACACTAGAAAAATTACAATTCAAGCTCATAAACAACCTATATTAAAATCAAGCAAATCAAGCTTCTATGATTAAAAACTTCGGACACACCAATTGCTAGTTTTCATACCCATTTGAAGCTCTTCAAAAAGCACCAAAGACAAATCACCAAATCAAGCTTAATGTAGTAAAAATTTTACTTTAGTCCCTAAAATTAAAAAATTAATTATTTAATCTTTAAAGTTGCAAAACATGATTTATATTAGTCTTTCTAGTGACATCCATTCCTTAATCTTAATGGAAAAATCGACATGGCACGTTAAGTGCTAAAGTATCATGCCACATAGCATCCTATATGGTATTATAGCTTATTAAATTTAAATTAGTCCCTAAAATTTTGAAATTTGTCAAAATGTCCCCAAATCTAAAGTTATTTGGAAAGGAAAAGGCGAGGATAGAAAAACAACATGGGAATTCAAAAGAAAAGGTAAGAGAAATGTGAAGATGAATGAGAAGTGTGAGGATGACGTGAAGCTTGACATGCTTTTTGCGGACAATGAGACGACTGAAGATCCACCTACGAATCATAAGCTTGTGGAAGCAAAATGTACATGGGAGTTGGGCAAAGGCCTTGGACTTTATGCTGAAAATGATATGGATGTGATTAAAGCCTTGGCTAAAGTCCAAGGAACTAATATTGAGGAACACAAATTAGTGAGGAAAAGAGGAAAGAAGGGGCACAAGAAAGTGTATATGTGTTAATTTTAAGACTACTACATAGTTTTTGTGATGTTTTGAAAGAGAATATGAATTGTTTTTGAGAGATTGTGTTTTGTGCTCTTTGCAGATGTCAGATTTTTTCGATCTAAGGATTGTCAGTATGAGTCTTGATGCGATTTCATTTTGTAATAAGTGCTCCACTTTTCATGAGTGTTGAGCTATTTCCCCTTCATAAATCATAAATCCCAAATTTTTCCTTAACTCACAAATCCCTCTTCTATTTTTGCAACCCCTCTTCCATTTTCTCATAATTCATATGATCATTGTTGGTTAGACTTCATATCAGATTAAGCATTTCAGCAACAGCAACGCTTCTTCAGTTCTTCGGTTTGTGCATGAATTTGTGGGTAAACAAATAAGAAAGACAGAAGCGTGACCAGAGCAATATATACAAGAATTGATTATCACTTACTTAAAATTTAAAACCAAATTTTAGCTCTATATATATATATATATATATATATATATATATTCATGAAGCATTCTATCACTATTGTTACACGAACAACCTGGAGCATGTAACAACTTGGGATGCTTTGCTGGCATCACTTATCCATTCAGCATCATGAGCTGATAAAGAAAAAGAATGGAACTTTAGACCTATTATCATCTAAAATTAGCTCGCTTTTCCAAACATCAGTAACTCCACCTTTAAGCACAGGACCTCAATTTATATTTCTGTAAATAACACAAAATGACAGCTTCATGCCTCATCCTGTAAAACCAATTGATAGACTATGACACGGAGTCGCAGGCAGACAATAATGTTACTTAAGATTACATGCTGGACAATAGAAGTCACCGGACAATTTTCTAAACAGGAATATTCAAATGCATTTTAATAATGCCTATCTAGACGCTCACATTTGCATAGAGCTGAGCTACCATATATTTAAGGTAACAATAAAATTGAACAATAGTGTTATTATTCGAATAAATTATCATTTTGACCCTTAAAAGATCAATATATTGATAAATTAGTCTCTAAAAGATATTTTATTAATTCGTAGTACTCCAATAATGAATTCTGTTATTGCTAATAGACTCCATTAGTGTTAATAAAAGATAATTTAGGAACTAATTTGTTTTTGTTAGTGTGTTAATCTTTTAAAGACTAATTTATTAGCTCATCAAACTTTTAAAGATGAAAATAACAGTTTATAGGTTATTATTTCATATACTTTCAAAGGTGAGAATGATGCTTTCTTACTCACGTTTCCAAAAGTTCCGTCTTTTGGCAAATAATCCAAAACAGAAAACACATGATGCAAGTCTAGAAGTAGAATCTATGACCAAATTTTAAAACATAACAAAATGCAATGCTTAGCAAACTATAAAACTATTATAGCATAAACTCTAATGGTTTGATGAGTTTACAGATCAATAAGTGAAAAATGCATTTTACTCTTCTAAACTATAAGGTATGTGCATTTTATCTCTAGACTTTTAAAAACATGCAAAACGACCCCTAACATTTCTTAATTGTGCAAATCGACCATTTTATTAAGTTCTCCATCGAAATGTTCACCAAGCACATGATTCCTTTAATAACCAAAATACCCCCTTCTTCTTCTATTGGAGACTAAAGATGTCCGTTTAGTTAATGACCATTACATTAGGTGGTTAGGTCTAAAGTTAGTTGTTCTAATTAATCTTAACTAGACTTGGGTTAATCACTTGTAACCTCATGTATATAAACCTTGTACATAGCATTGAATAGAACTTAGAGAATAATTTTTCACAAACCTCATTTGGCTTCTCTCTCTGAATTGTCTTGATCTCTCATTCTCTAGTTTACAAGTTCTCATAATTCCTGTTTGATGGAGTTGAAACTCATTATGGTATTAGAGCTCTCCCAATAGGAAAAGGCTATGCTGCGCATATTTGAGAATTTTGCACCTGTTCTCATCTCTTTCTTTTTCTTCCACATCATTTTTGTTAGTGATTCTTGCATCAAAAATCATCAATGGAGGATCAAGTTCCAGATCTAGCTATAGTTGTTGAAAATCCTGCAAGAAACGTTCATCCAGTTGCTATGATTCAAGGACCTCAACTTATGAATCCATTATCGTATCTAACAAGTCCTTATCTTTTGCATCCAAGTGAGACTCCTAGATTGGTACTTGTCTCTTTACCACATGTGGTTGAGAGCCATGACAGTGGCAACTAGAAGGGAAAAACAAAGCAGGATTTGAGTTGGAGATCCTTTGAAACCTATGTGGAATAGAATCGATAAGATCATTCTCTGACTAATGAGATTGCTCAAAGCGATATGCTCCATGACAGAGCTTTTGAACGTTGGTCCAAGCTCAAGCAAAGTTTCTCACAAGGGAATCATACTGGGATAACAAATTTCAATGAGGAATTGTACTTGATGAGATAAGGTAACCTCTTTACTACTAGTTATTTTACTCAATTAAGAAGATTTAGGGGAAGCAAAGAATTTCAGGCCTATTGGAGCCTCTGTGTGTGGTTTGCAAAGTCAGTGTAGGACATATCACAATCAAGATTACATGATGCATTTTTTGAAAGGTCTCATTGACCCAATACTCTGGAGTTAGATCTCAAATCCCCTTAATGCACTCTCTACCATCCATAAATTGTGTGTTTTCTCGTGGCACAACAGGAAGGACAACTATTAAGTAAGGGAATGGAGGAGCCAATAATTTTGGCATCTGGAAATGGTAACAACACTAGAAATTTTGGTGCTACAAGCACTAAGAAGCCTATTCGGGGTAAATTTGTTAAAGGACAATGCTCTAATCGTAAGATGCTATGTACAAGGTTTATATACATGGGGTTACAAGTGATTAACCTAGGTCTAGTTAAGATTAACTAGAACAACTAACTATAGTTCTAACTATCTAATGTAACAGTCATTAACTAACTTAACGGTCATCTTTAATCTACAATTTGTTTCCTTTTGGGATTTTTTGTTGCATTTGATTGTTTTCCTTTTTTTTTTTTTGGTTGAATTATGAAAGAAGAGGAAGATGAGCTTGAAGAAGAAGAAGGAGAATGGAAGATAGGAGAAGATAATGAATTTCAACTCCATCAAACAAGAATTGTGAGGACTTGCAAACTAAAGAATGAGACATCGAGAGAATTTAGAGAGAAAAGCCAAATGGAGTTTGTGAAAAATGATTCTCTGAGTTCTATTCAATGCTATGTACAAGGTTTATATACATGGGGTTACAAACAATTAACCCAGGTCTAGTTAAGATTAACCATGCATAACAACTAATTATAGTTCTAACCACCTAATATAACGATCACTAATTAACTTAACGAATATCTTTAGTCTCCAATATCCTTCCTCAAGCTGGAGAATGGATGTCCATCATTGCCAGCTTGAGATAGAGCTGCTAAAAAACCTTCGAAGCAAGGGCCTTGGTGCATAGATTTGACACATGAGCCTGGGAGCTGATAGGCAGAGGATGAATCAGCCTTGACCTTTTCATGCACCACTTGACAATCCAACTTGATGTGTTTCATGTGTTCATGGAACAAAGGATTTGCAACCAAGTGAAGGGCTGAGCTATTATCACAATATAAATTGTAGGAGAAACAAAAGGAATCCAAAAATCTTGAAGCCAATATGTAAGCCACTAGACTTCGCATGTGATTGTAGCCATTGCACGATATTGTCAGCAAAAGGCTTACCATCGTCCCTAATCAGTTTGGTAGTGTGGCTCATGGGCTAGGAGTTGGTTTATATGCTATCAGCCTAGTGTTTTGAAGTAAGTCCAGAGTGTATTTGCGTTGACTCAAAAATGACCGTTAAGTTAGTTAATAATCATTACATGAAATGGTTAAAACTATAGTTAGTTGTTTTGGTAAATCTTAACTACACCTAGGTTAATCACTTGTAATCCCATGTATAAAAACCTTGTATATAGTATTGAATAGAACTCAGAATCATTTTTCTCAAACTCCGTTTGGCTTCTTTCTCTAAATTCTCTCGATCTCTCATTCTTTCATTAGCAAGTTCTCACAGTTCTTGTTCGATGGGGTTGAAACTCATTATCTTCCCCTCCCATTCATCTTTCCTTTTCTTCTTCAAGCTCTTCTTCTTCTTCTTTCCTAATTCAACTAAAAAAAATTAAAACAAAAATCAATCAAACACAACAAAAAATCCGAATGAGGAAACAAAGAAAATTTTTTTCCCACCTTAGATTTAATTAGATCTACAACACCCCACCAAACAAAATCCCAAAGTCTCTTATATTGAATGCCTCTCTTAGTTCAACCTTTACCTAAAGTTTGTTTGGCAAAAAGGGATTGTTATCTTGGTCATGTAAAGCAACAAAAGTATAGTATTGACAGAAATTGAGCAATACTTCGCTTGAATCCAAAACTGGTAGCTTTCTCCAATGTTAACTGTACGAAATCCCTTATCGTCATTCTTGGATTTGCAACAAAAAGTAAGATTTATTTGAGTTAGAAGTGCATCTAAATCATTGATAATTTCTATTTTTATCTTAGGTCTCATTAGTGTCCAAGCTCGACGCAAAACATAACATTAAGAGTTGTATTAGTGATATGACATTGGAGATAATTTGACTTAAAGCCATATAGATGTATAATCACATGCTAGGTAAACCATTATATTGTGAGTTTTTTTTTTTAAGTTTATTTTAAGGCTGGTTTTGGGTTTGGGTTTATTTATTTATTTAAAGTTTTGGTTTGATTTTGGTTGATATCAATGAATAGATTTGGGTTTGTGTTTGTCTGCATGTTTTGGGGGCTTGAAGGGGAAGAGGAAGAAAAACTTGGAGAAGAGGGGGAAGGAGAAAATGAGGATATTTCAGTCATTAAAAGAGTCATATAATTGGCACATTATCACTAACAGAGCATTTGGCTAAAAACGCAAGGGTCAATTTGCACAGTTACAAAATATTAGGGGATGATTTGCATATTTTTAAAAGTCTGCGGGTAAAATGTAGATATCCTATAGTTCAAGTGGTAAACTGCATTTTTCCCGCTCAATAATGGTGGTCAACTATATTCCATCATTTGTGTACTCTTTGAAGCCATCAAGTAGGTCTTTTCATTGTGTACACTTCGCAGCCAAGGAAAGGGGCAAGTTCTCAAATGGTTCAGCAGTAACTTCATCTACAAGATACTTCCCAGGCCTAGTCCCCTAAGAAAGGCCTACAACATTTCCCTCATTTTTTGGCCCCATAAAAAAACAAGAAGCAGTCAAGCTCTCACCCAGATCTTGGCCCCAAGGGCTCATACATTAACTCATACACTACATTAGGTACTAAAACTATATGTTCAACATACATATAAAACTCGCACCTATATTTTATAGCATAGTTGTTGAATTTTAAAGCATGAGTATCCTAATTAGTGCTTTTAAACCCATTGTCAAACCTTTTTCCAGGTACTCGCCTCCACAATTTCACATTGTCATCATATCCTAAATCTTTGATTATATTCGTAACCTCAAAAATTGTCCATTGATCAATATTTATACCATATACTGTAACATCCCCATATAACGTAATAGGAAGTAATAAAAATAAACTTTATTATTCACAATCTTGCCCCTAAACATTTTAGAAAATGATATTTAGATCCCTATATCAACAGGATTAGTAAAATAAGGTTTTAAACGAAGCAGAATCGCATACCGAAAACGTAGAAACCTAAACCTCGGCCGATTGAGCCACGGAGGTATCCATATGTGAAATGACATGGGATGCCCCTAGACTTACCCATAATTATGAAGATGCCATTGGTCATGAAAAACAGAAAACAGAAAGGCCATCAACTTGCAAAATGATTAATTTACACCTTTAATTGATTCATTTGATTTTAGTGGATAAGTAAAGCTAATTAGAAATTAATTAGAGATTAATTAGGAGCTAATTAAGTGTTAATTAGAGATATTAGGATTAGAAATAACTAGAATAGAAATATATAAAATTTCACAAAATTTTTCAAAACCAATTTACCGATTTATAGGAAATCGGTAACATTACGGTATTTTAAACTGCCGGAACCGAACCAATAGAATTGCAAGCTTAAAACCCTAGCATCTAAGGCTGATTACTCAGCCACATTATCACATGAAAGTGGAACAATAGTGGCCACAAAGACAAGGAGGGCTGGCTGAATTTCAGCCTCTTGTTTTCAACCAATCAAAATCTGAAGAAGCCAACCACCTCTTACAGCTTTAATCAGATTTTTCTATACTTTTCTCACCCAAATCAGACCACATTCCACCGCCCTTTCTCTCCTCTCATTCAGCTCTCTTTCTCTCTTCTTCACACACCAAACTCCAGCCAACATCAAGCCAATTCAAGCTTTGCTCATCCAAGCCTTCAAAATCCAGCAAAATCACTTGGAACAAAGGTAGGAGTTTAATACTTGCATTAAATCTGTGGACTTGGCTGGCTGGGCTTGGATTATTTTCACTTTCTTTGATGTGTTAAATGAATGTTTATGATGATATGTGATTGATTTTGGGCTGTTTGTTTGATTAAAACCGAAGTGGAAGCAAGAAAGCATGAAAATAGGAAGAGCTGATGGGTTAGAGAGCCAAAAACCCTCGGTAGTCCGTACGGCGGAGTGTACGGCTCTGCCTATAGCTGATTAAATTGGCTGGAACCATTTCTATATGAAACTAGACATCCAGGGCTTTCTATAGATATATCATATAGGGATTTTGGATTAGAATTGAGAGAGATATGAATTTTTGAATTTCGACATAGGGTTTTGACTCTGGTTCTGGGCAAACTGGGTTGTTCAGGATAGAACTCGCCCTATACTACTTGAAAATGAATGAAACTAACTTTGTTAGAAATCTTACACATAGAAGAATGTCCCATAAAAATTTCAGAGTTAGATAAGGTCACAGTTATTCCCAGTGATCCAAGGAAGTTGCCCTATGTCCAAATCTAGTCAGAACAGGGCAGTTTAGTAAGGTCAGAATTCGGGGCTTGTAACTCGAGCTCTACTAAGTCAAATGGAATGGAACTTTTTTCAAATGAAACTTTAACTATTAGCTTTAATATGAGTCCAATTTCGTGTAACTTGAGTCAGTTTTCAATTTTTAGTGGATTTTTACTTTTAGTTGCCTGATTCTGGCTAGCCAATGGCAGGCCGGGATAAAACCTGAATATCTTGAGCTATATATATCAAAATTAGATGGGACTAAAGAGATTAGAAACTAGACACATAACACGTTAACATACCCAAATTTGAGGTCCAAATGAGCTAAATTGAAATTATGGCTTGATTTAGAAGAACTGGGTTGTCTGGGTATGCTAAGGAAAAAACTTGACCTTAATGAAATTGTTGTTATTATGAGTATCATTCTAAAATATGCATCTTATGTTGTGACCTTTGCGATAAATTGATGTTCTAGTATACTGGCACTATTTACAGGGAAGCAGACTTGATCCATTATGCTGCCGAAATTCCGGCAGAAATATGTGAATTATATGAATGTGATAAACATTTATGTGTTATGCTCATAAGATTCATATATGCAAGGATGATGTAAGTATGATATGAATATATTGAATGTGGGTCCCTTCATCTGGAGGCAGTTACGAGATCTCTCCTTGTGAAGGTAGTTAAATAAGATAAGATGTGGGTCCCTTTACTTAGAGGCAGTTGCACTTTGAATCCCTCCATGTGAAGGCAGCTAAAACTTTTGGGTCCCTCTATGTTGGAGGCAGATAGCCAACTGAGTCCCTCCGACCTAGAGGCACGTGGGTCCCCGTGTGGGTGAGTCGGTGTGACGACGGTCACGAGTCGAGCTGACGAGCTTACTTCAAGGTCAGGCTACCCAAGGGCAGTAAAGGCTAAAGATTAAAGACTCAAGACTAAAGATTAAAGCATATGCAAACACCCCGCTCCCATGAGGCATGGCATCGACCCAGCTAGTGTGAGTATAAGAGGTAGGACTTACATGAGGCATGGCATGACTCAGCTAGTGTAAGTATCGAATGAAGGTCCCATATTCATAAGGAACGTGACATGGCGATCACGCTCTGATGGGGTATGACATGGCGATCATACTCTGGGATGTGGCATGTAAAGATTTTATGATGAAAAGGAAGCAAAAGAAAGAAAAGTAAACTTTATGTATATGCATGAATTTAAGTACAAGTAAAGTTATGTGCAGATGTTATGTCTCCAGTATATTAATGCTATTGTAATTTTATTATATTTTAGCTACTATTCCTAATATAATTCATAAAATTTGCTTCGTATGGGCTCTCCCAAATTGCCAAGTGTATGAGTAAAATGAACTTTGCTTTAGAAGGTATATTTTTGAACTATAAAATTAAACAGTTTGTATAACATGTTCACCTTTTTCATAATAAACCGAAGCAAACTGGAGATGACAACGATGACATAGCATATGTTAGTTTAATGAATCCTACTGAGAATTTATAATTCTCACCCCTATGTTATTTCCGTGTTATCTCCAGATAGTTCAGAAGTCCCGAAGAAGGTCCTCCAAGGCGGAGTTGACTAATAAGATCGACGGTGGCCGAAGGTTGCTACCAGACAAGGTTCGATTAAGTGACAGTAACAACTCCTAGGTGAGGTATTATGACTTAAGTATAGTACCATACTCGGGAGGGTGTTACATATACAATATCTACTTCTCCCCTTCTATATGTCAATGGGGGTTCATTTGAAAATTTACCCTTATGGTAAATTATACTAGTAAAACTCATCCTACAAGTTTAGAGATCAACCATAATTACCAAATTGCTGCTACATGGACTGTATCTGTTGTATCCATTGCTCCTTATCCCTCTCATATAGCTCCATATATCTCCTATCGGCTTCCTTGAGCTGCTTCTACACTGATTCATTCAGTGCATGGACCTGATAACAGATCTCCTCCGCATCAGTCCCAGCAGGCGCAACTCCAAACACAAAGCTTGGAGAATATGACCTACTATAAGAGGTTTCCATGCCGTAAATCCAACCCTTGTAGTGGCCACCAATCGTCTGAGCCGATAGAAGTGCTCTCATCCCTCTGCTGCGATTGGGCCTGCTCAGCCCTTTGGTGAACTCATGCTATAATTGGAAAATATAAAACAAATTAGATTTAAAGAATAACAAATATAATAAACTAAAAGTATTGAAAACTAAAATTATAAGTACCTATATATGTGGTGGCTGATTGAGTATCAACCCACCAAGACTTGTCCTGCTTCTGGGTGTGGGTCTCTTGAAATAGCTCTTCTTGAGTCGGCAGTTTGCTCATCATCTTCTCCTATATTTCAAACAATTTTCGCATAATCATATAATATTTAATACAAAAATTGAATACCTAAATGAGTAAAAGACGATGTTTACCATCCTCAATTGCATGCCTTTAATGGTAATGGAGCCTCAAGTATGCAGTGAGCTACCTCGGGCTAATCATCTACTCGTCCAAGCTTTCACTTGCTTTGCCTTGAACCCAGGTGAGTCCTAGTGGGCCCTCAATGGGTGCTAGTGTCATTTTTGCGAATGTCCTAAAACATATTACAAAGTCGCTTCCTCATCCTATAGATCGAAGCCTCATTACGTGGATCAATAGTGAACATACACTACATACAAGTAATACAATAGTCAACTCAATTATAATAAATAATATTATATAAGAACAAAAATCAAAACTAATAATAAAAAAGTAATGACTATTTTACCCTCTATTCTCTCCATCACAACTCTTGCGTAGCCTTAGGAGCTTGCACAAAAATGGTATACGAGGCGTGTAAGTTCTCCTCAAATACTTTGGTAATCCTGCATAGGCCTAGCCGTGGTGGAATCCAATTGTGTCATAAATAACAGATTATGTCAGGTATCTGTTAGTTAAATTTTCTATCACAATTAAAAATTCATAATAAATTTAAATTTGAAATTACTTATAACAATTTACCATCATATCTAAACTCCAAGCGCTAGTTCGTGCAGCCCTATGAGAGGGTGGACAAGGAGGCTTAGGCACCGTGCAAACTAGGCTAGCTAGGGATAGAGGAAAGTGTAGAACCAAGTCCTAATGAGGTACCGATCTCACCTCTTGAAAGTAGGGGTGGAGATGGAGAAGGCTAAGAGAGGAATGAGGGTTAAGGCCTTAGCTCTACATACCGAGGGTTGGATATGATAACAAACTCTTGGATACATGGAGGATAACTAGAAGGGGTACAGGTAGTAGCAGTGATGATAATGGAGGACACAGGCACAATGGAGGTGTTGGGTGGAGCGTGAGTACGAGAGGGTAAACCTTGCTTCTTCGATTTACCCCAGCCTCGTCCGGAACTAGATTCTCGTCATGCTATAAGTGATCTGTATAATATGTGTATAAATCAATAAACGTATACAACACACATAACATAGATATAACTATAAATGCAAAGAATCAAATTATAATATCGATATATATATATATATATGCACAAAATTGAAAATGTAAGACATATCTTAACTAAATAAAGACACAAAATATTTGGCACCTTGTTATGTTGGAAATTGAGGACTATCTTCATCACTCTTGGTTTCAATATCATCGTTGAATTCTTCATCCCCATCCTCAGTGTTGGCCCTCTTCTCATCAACTTGATGCATTGAATGTTGTCTCAAGAGTTGAATTTTGTCAACTTCCCCTAAGATGGAACATAGATTGGAGGGGATGTGGATATCAACAACAACCCTGGAAGGACTTGGATCATCAGTTTGGTAAGCTTGCTCAGATACTTCTTCAAGCTTTACTTTACCCCTTGGTCTGTGTTTTATTGCAATCTTCCAATTAGATTTGCATCTTCCAAGCTATGGCAGGTAATAAACTTGTCTTGCAGTTTAGGCGATGATAAATGAATCAAAATTTTCATATATTTTAGTGTGGTTAATCTCAATTTTTTGTAATGATTATGTTTACATGTTCCCCCAGGACGTGATGGATCATACCATTCATAAGCGAATAGCACAACCTTGTTAAGGGGTTCATTAGGGTACTCCAACTCAAGTATTTCATTAACTATTATATGCCAGTCACTTTCTTCATCTCCAGAATCTGCCCTAACACAAACCCCAGTGTTGTCAATTTTCTTCCCCCTTCCCTATTTAGTTGTATGAAACTTATAACCATTGACATAGTACATTGGCCAACTTATAGCTTTGATTTTGAGGCCCCAAGCTAAATTATATAAGTGAGGATTGGTTACACCATTTCTCTGATCATGCACCTAAGTATGAAGATTGGAATATCAATCAAATAATAATACAAAAACAAAAATATAAACGGCAAAATAAAGTCACTATGTTACATATAAATTATTTGAACCATTTAAGAAATTGTTCAAGGGATTGTTGACCATATAGTTATTCAAATACTTATAAAAATTAGACAAAGTACAAGAGAAGACACTTTGTCATAATTTACCATTATATAGGATTTGAGGAATTATAGAACAAAGAATACAAGGAAATAGTTTTTCAGTTACCTTCTAAATGACTCTATTTCATCATAATTTAACAATATATGTAAATGTGTAGACTTTTATTCACTTCTAGTCAACCATTGATCGTTGAATCATCTAGCAGCATGACCAAGTTGTTGAATGCTGACAAGGTTGGTTCAATTGAGTTTTCACCACCATCGTCATTCCGACCAACTCTTTTTCTCTTAGATTGGATATACGGCTCAAAGTAGTAAGAGCATAAGTTAGATGCTCTTTTCGAAATGTATGCTGGATATATTGATCCCTCTACTTTAACTCTCTTATTTACCATTTTTTTGATCCCACCTATTTCCTGGTCGAAAGGGTACATCCACCTATATTGGATAAGCCCACATACCCGTGTCTTGTAAGCCAAGTGTATAAATAAGTGCTCCATAAAATCAAAAAATCCATGAGGAAAGATCCTCTCTAACTTACAAAGAATAATGGGAATATTCTTCTCCATCACCAAAAGATCATCAATCCTAAGAGTAGATGAACACCAATATTTGAAATACTCACTCAACTTTCAAACATGATCATGTAGTTCTCTTAATGTAACAAGCAGCAAACATTCCATAAATACATGATAGTCATGACTTTTCATGACAAAAAACTTTCTTTGTGTAGTATTCATACACCTACTTAAGTTTGAGGTATAATTATCTGGCATTTTCAAATCTTGTACCCACTTACACACATCTTGTCGCTACACAGAGGTTAATGTATAATTGGCTTTAGGCTTAGACCAATGACCATTTCTTAAAGGCTGTAAATTTAACTCAAGGTGTCTATAGTATTCTTCTAAATCCATCATTGCTTTCTCATTGTCCTTAGTTAGATCACTATTCATCACAGTGTTATAATATTATCAAATATGTTCTTCTCAACATCCATCACATCTAAACAATGATGAACTAAGTGATCATTCCAACAGGGTAGTTCCTAGAATATACTTCGTTTGGTCCAATTGGTCCAATCTAATGAATTTTCTAACTTCTGTAATCTTTGGAAGTCATCTAACCCTGTCCCAAATTTACTGACTGATAAGTCTAACAGGAGCCTCCTCATTCTCTATGATATTCTTTCTAAATCCATACTATTGCACTTGTAAGTATGATTTATATCTAAAAACTTCTATGACAGCAAAACCAAAAATTCTTTCTGCCATACTTCAAAGTAAACACTTTTGCATCCTCCTTACATATCGGACACACCAATTTCCCTTTCGTTATCCATCCAGACAACATCCTGTAAGTTAGAAAATCATTGGTGGTCCACATCAATGCTGCGCTTAGCCTAAAATTCTGCTTGGTTGAAATGTTGTAAGTCAAAACACCATCACAGCAAAACTCATTCAATATATCAATTAAAGGTAGAAGATAGATATCAATCTTTGCCTTCGGATTATCGGGACTAAATATTACACAAGCTAAGAGCAAGTAAGGATCATTCGTGCATATTTCAGGCGTAAGATTATAAGGACTAATAACCACAGACCAATAAGAGTATGGTTTACTAAATTGATTGTTAGGAGTAAAACCATTGGTACATAGTCCTAACCTAATATTGCATAGATTATATGCAAAATCAGGATAGGTTCAATCAAAATAATACCAAGCTTCACCATGATAAGTATGTGTTATTACATTATCACTCTTTTAGTTCTCAAAATGCCACCTCATGTAAGGTGCTAAACTCATTGATGCACATAACCTTTTAAGTCTAAGGATTAAGGGAAAATAGTAAAATTTTTTATATAGAACATCCTTATACATCACACTTCCTTTTCTCTTTAGCTTAAACCTTGGCTTTCCATAGAATTTACACTTAATTAGGGTAGCATTATCTTTGTTACAGAGCATACACCCATTTAAACAACAATCAATCTTTATTTCATTCATCCCAAGCTTAGAAACTAACTTTTTGGCTTGGTAAAAATCTTTTGGGATAATTTCTGATTGTGGACTAATCTCACTCATCAATGAAGTCCACTAATCAAAGAAACTTTAACTTTGGTTCGCCTCTAACTTATTACTCAACAATTTTATGGCTAGAGACAACTGGGAATACACACACTTTTCCCATAAGGCCTATTCACTGCCTCTAACAAACTATAAAATCTCTCATTATCTAGATTGGGAATTTCTTCCGAAAGTTCAAAATACATTCAAAATTCATGGCTAATAGCATCATAAATCATTCCCTGATAGTGACTAAGGTTATCTTCCTTAGTGACAATATCACTCTCTTCATTACCTACATGGATCCTACTCGAACTACTTCCAACATAATCGACACCAAATTGATTCTCTGGTGGTAAGACTTCCTCATGTTTAGTCCAAACCCAGAAATCAAGCTTAAACTCATCCTTATAGTGGTGATATCTAATGGACTCTATGTCTAAAAATCTTTATATTTGCATTTACGATAAGGACACCTAATTGGCCCCGCACGTGTAAATTGTTTTGTCCTAACACAAGCCGTTATGAATTCCTTAATTTCCTCATAAAATTCTAGTTTAATCCCCTTCAACTTGGGTGCAATCTATCATATATTCATACTTGATTTGTTGCAAATATTTTGTATCTCAACAATATCCACATCTATAGAACAATAAAATCACACATCAATAAAAAAAAAATTGGGAAGGATCACCCCATAAATTAAGAGTCCCCAGTAATTCTTATTACAATAATTTTTTAATCCACAATAATATTTTAATACATACTTTCAATATTTATTTAATTTAACCAATATTTTTAAATAATGTTCAAAAAGATTTAGGTAGAGTCTTTTGTTAAATTAGGATCTTTCACAAAAATTAATTTATCCCCTAAACACACCTAACAATTACTTATTTCATTATAGTAATTATTTAATTCAAATAATATTCTAAATAATAAAAAAAATTGGGTAGATTCTCCTCTTATTTTAGGAGCTTCCACAAAAATTATTTCATCAATTAAATACAAAAAACAAACACATGCAGTCATACAAATTAATCAATTAATCCTAAAAATTATTTTAGAGTGCATTCTTTTACTTCACATTATGCAAGTATACAACACCACAGCACATAATTTTAACAATAGGAAGGAACTTTAAACCTTCCCCTAGTCATTCAATTCCATTCTCTTTCTTCCATCCTACAACTCTATCCTAGAAATTTTAAGTCTTTAAGATTTCAAAAAACATAAAGTTAAAAAATAGGTAAAATGTACATACCTAAAGCTTCCCAACTCAAGTTAGTCAATTGATATACCAATCACCAGGTGCTCCAAACAAGATCTTTAATAATCAACGCAACAAATTACGTTAGTTAATTAACTTAGAAATTAAAATCTTTGAGTAAAGAAATGGAATAAAAAAAAGGCTAAATAAAAAAATAAACCGATTAAAATACTCATTGCATACCACGAATACAATGGTAGTCTTTGGTGGCAAAATGGAAGCTCTAGCGGCAAGAAAAAGACCTAGGACCATAATGGAGAACAAGAGATAAAGAGAGTATAGAAAAAGAAAGAGAGGAAAATACAAGAATGAGGAAGAAGAAGGGAGCACACGCATTTTAACGTTCTATTTCATTATTACTGACGGATTTTTGGTCGTTAATAATTTAATGAAATGATTCGTTTCATTAATCATCCATTACTGACAGAAAATCTGTTGGTAATATGGAAATTGAACCACCTCTGGCAGTATACCCTCAATTTCCAATGCCGACAAAAAATCCGTCGATAATATTTAAAAATAAATTAAATAATATTTATTTTCTAAATTACTGACGAATTTTTTGTTGGTAATGTATTAAGTTTTTAATTAAATTAAAAAAACATAATTACTTATCAACAATTTTTCCATTGGTACTGGTTTGGCGCTATTAGGCACGAACATTTATTGACAGTTTTACCTACGGAATAATAAACTGTTGGTAATATTCCACATCAATAATTTACTTAATTTTATTCTAGTAGTGATTGATATTGATTCTTCTCACCTTTACTTACTAAAAAAGTAGAAGGTAAAAATAATTGATTTGTCCTCTAAGTAATAAATGTTTCAAATTTTCTCTCTAGCCTTTAAAACTGAACATGGTTATCCTCCGTATGAATGATTCTTACAATTGAGTAGGCCTAATTCAACCCCAAAAGCTAGCTTATAAAAGGAAGGTTGCCCAAATTCTTATAAAGGCTATCTTGGTCATGTCTTTTAGTGATGTGTGACTCTAACAATAATGTTAGTTACAATTGATAGAAGGGTCCTATTTGGCATCCGAGTTGGCAAAAATAATATTGTTGAAATCATATGTGATAAGTTTTATTTTCAAATCCACCCCCTAATGCAACCAACAACATTTGCAAAGAGGATAAACATGTGTAGTTTCTAAAATTAGAATGTGAGTTTAGAATTTTTATTATTTAGAGGAGAATTTCACTATAAGAAAAATAGTGATTTGCAGCAAACAAATCCCCCGTAAAACAAGCAAGATCAGCTACTAATGAAGAATTTGCAGTGGATCTCAAGCCACCAGTAAAACCTAGGCTACTAATCAGCTGCAACTTCGTAGCGGTAGCCAATTTACAGTAGATAGCTTGAGTCTACATGTCCGCCACTAATTAAGGGCAATCATGTTTGCTGCTAATATGGGTCGGTCATGTCCACCACTAATTAGGAGTGACCCTGTTTGTCGCTAACTATCAGCGGCTTTTCCTCTACAATGCCCGTCACAAATGACCAATTTATGAAAAAAATAAAAAAAATTAGTCAATTAAATTGATACCCCAATGCAGATAATAAAAAAACACAAACAATAATCATCAATTTCGCAACCATTTAGTATAACTCAATGAAATAAAGAACAAAAAACATTACAAAACTCCAACAATTATCCAACAATTCTAAATAATTAACAAAACTATACACAATACATAAGCAACACAAGTCCACATATTCAACAATATGAATAACAATAAAATCGGGAATATATAATTTATAACGACAATAAGTTATAAAAAAAATGATGTTGGTGTTAGAGGATCTCAACGACTGGTCAGCAGTCAACTAGTTGTGAATGTCAGCAGCTATTCGTAGGGGACTGGACGCGGAGTGGCGGTTATGCTGGGGGTAGGTTAGATGGTTGCCATAGTGGTTGATGGCGGTTGGGATAGTGGTTTGGTGTGCGAGGAAAAGAGAAGGATGACAGAAATTGACTCACAGAGAAAGGCGAGCGAAAGAGTTTTCTATTAAGTGTTTTATGTGTTCAGTTTTCTATTAAGAATTTTCTACTGCACCCTCTAAATTTATTTATTTTTAAATTTTCTTACTCATTAGGGGCGTGGCGGCCATAGTCGCCTCAAACTATAATTATTTTAAAAAAGGATTTCGTCAATTAGTGGCAGCCAAGTCCCCTACTAACTTTATTATTATTATTATTATTATTATTATGTTGGTCACTCTCACTTTATTTTTTTTAATTTTTTATGTCAACTAGCAAAGGCCGCGGCCGCCACAAACTCTAGTTTTATTTTTTAAAAATAAAAATTTGCCGTTATCTATGAACTTGGCCGCTGCTAACGGCCATTGTTATTATTATTATTATTATTATTATTATTTTGGGTTTGCGGAAGCCATGACCACCACAAATTATAATTTTATTTTTAATTTTTTTTTGTCAATTAGCGGCTGTCAAATCTACCGCTAATTGCAACTATATATATATTTTTTATTTTTGGGTTGCCGCTAACTGTAATTTTATTATTTTTTATTAATAGCCAGGTTTGCTGCAAATGCATTTAAATGTTTTTAAAGAAAAAATTGATAAATTAGTGGCGAAGAAGGCTGCCGCTGATTGCCCAACATGGTAGCAGTCGACTTGCTCGCCGCTAATAGTTTTTTTTATATGTTTTTACATTTTTCCAAATGTTTGTGTCCGTTGAAGCCACCACAAAGTCTGCCGTAAACTTTTTTGTCATAAAGTCCGTCGTAAATTTATGACAGATCATGTTTACTGCTAATTATCATTTTTTTTGGTAGTGTTTGGGACAATTATTATTTAGAGGATGAATTTAAAAATAAAAAATAAATTGGAGGATGAATCAATATCTTTGCCAAATAAAAAATATTAAACAAAAATAAAATATTTAATACTTTTTATGGAATTATAAAAGATTTGTTTTCTAAAATTTTAATTTTATTAACACTTTTGTAATAAAATAATTAATTCCAATAATATAATCATTATACTATAATGATCATTCCTTGTTGGTTTATGGTTGGTTTATTATTTGCGTTAAAATCAAATTATTTAAAATTACTTTTTCCATAAAGGCATTTTTGGAAATTGAAATCATGCGACAATTAATAAGTTATCAAACCGAATATGAGTATCATTACAAAAATCTTTAATTTGGTATGTTTGATATAATAAATTTGATTCTTATCTATTTTAATAAATATATTATATAATATATTGATTTTTCTCTTTTTGCTTATTATAAAAATGCAAAACATTAAATAAAATAAAACATTCAATATAATAAGTATTAAAAACATTTAATACATTTTTTAAAAAACAATAATTAAAATCCTTTATTAGATTATATTGAATATTAATTGGTACTACTCATCATTGCAAGTTTTTAAGGAGTATTTCTAAGGAGCAGCAATGAGAGACCTTAGCAACTTAGCCACCTGAAAACCACAATTTTCTGAGTTCGCGTGTACGAGATCAATGTCTGAGCCTAAACCAAAGCATGCTTCTTCCGAAGCCAAAGCGGAGCTAGAGTTGGAAGGCAAGTGCGAGGTTTGCTCGTTCATGAAAGGAGCTGAGTGCGGAGACACCTATGTGGAGCGGAAGCAGTGCGATTTGATGAACGAGGGGCTGGAAAAGTGCCTTGACGTGACTTTGTCATGCATGCTCACTCGGATTACTGCGACAATCTCACGCTGGTGGTTGAGAGTAGGAACAAGGCCCTTCAACAGTTGAACTGTTGAAAGAGCAAGGCCCATGGGAGAACAAGAAAGGGTTGTGAGTGAGGCTTAGTTTGTTATTTTAAACTAAGGGAGTCTATTGAAGATGATGTGGTTTTGGTAATCTCATTTTCTTTTATGTGACATTACCAAACCACTTTCTCACTTATAAACCACATCATCTTGAATAGGCTCCCTATGCTACACAGCAGATAATAGTTTAAAACAACAAACTGTGCCTCACTCAGAACCCTTGGAAAATGAGATTACCAAACCACCTTCTTATTTATGAGGCACATCATTTTCAAATAGTTCTCTTCAGGTGTGGTTGTTCATCTCTTTATGTTTGGAGTTGGTAGTTCGATTTCGATTAATTTTAAGAAAAAATTCAACTAATTTAAATAATAAAATTTATTTATGTTTGATTTAGGTATGCTTGATTCTATTTGATAAATCAAACTAATCTAAAGTAATTTAAATTGGTTTGAACTGGGTCAATTGATTTCACTTTTGACTAATATTTTTGTCAAATAAAAAATATTTTTAAATTCATTAAATTAAGTTAAGTTAAATTAAATTATTAATATTTTTATGCATCTTTAAAATTTTAAATTTAAACTAATTATCAAAAGTTATATAATAATTGACACTAAAAATTTAGGTATATAATAAACTATTGGAAAAATTATGCATAAATTTAAATTATAGAGTAAATAAAAAAGGTAACAGATAATTAAAAATATAAAATATATGTAATAAATATATTGAGTGGATATGCAATAAATATAAGAATAATTTTAGTGTTAAAAAGTATTACAAAATATATGTGTATATATATACATATAGATATGAATATGTAATATGTAATATGTAATAATTAATTATATTTTTTACCCTTTAAAATATCTTGATTTTCATTACCAAAAAAAAAATGCAAAAAATTGACGGGTTTACCAATGGTAAAAACTTACTGGCAGACTTAGCACAATAATGAAACACTTGGCAGTAAAATATTATCGACGGAATAAATCTTTGTCAGTAAATACCGACTTGTGTACTGAGGGATTATAGATTAAAAGCTGTCAATAAATATTTGGAAATTTTGTCTCAAATTTCGTCAATATGGTAATATATTCTGATAGATTATTTAATTTTACCGGTAGCTGCTTCGTTGGTAAGTTAAACTTTTAAAATAAAAAATAAATTGTATTTTATTACATTACAAATGGCTTAGTCCATCAGTAATTAAGGGATATATATTTTTTATTTACTTTTATAGTTAATTTTTATACATTATTTTTATTTAATTTTTAATTACATTCAATAAGTTTTAATCCATGATAACTTAATCAATAACAAATTAAGTAATAAATTTTAATAATAAATTATTTAAAAAATTTAAATAAAATCTCCCATTAAATTAAGAGCTTTAACAAAAATTAATTAGACATTCAGACAAATATTTAATAGCAAACATATAAGTTATGCAATTCAATCAATCCTAAGCATCATTTTAAAGTTCACTCCCTTATTTCACAACATGCAGATACATAACACCATAGCATATTTTAGACAATTGGAAAGGAATGTTAAACCTTCTCCGAGTCATACAATCTTATTCTTATTCTTTCATCCTACAACTCTATCCTATAAACCACAAGTTTCTAACACTACTACAAAACATAAATTGAAGACTGAAATTAATATTGTACTTACCAGCAAGTCAAGAATAGTAAACTTGAAGAAACAATTCCTCCTAATGCTCCAACTATGCTCCTTGATGAACAAAATAATAAAAATATTTAGTTAACAAAGGTTTTCAAGTAACAACATTAAATAAAGAGATGGAATGCATCAAAAAAAAATAAGAAGATGAAAAAAAAACCGATTAAAACGCTCTAAAGAGTACCTAAAACACCATGTTAGTGTCCAGTGGCAGCAACGGAGCTTCGGCAATGGTGGTTCAACCAGTGACCAAACATGGTGGTGGAGATCGAGGAAAGAGATAGGAGAGAAAGTGGGACTATGAAATGGGAAAGAAGAAGATGGCTCGTAATATCATATTCGCATATCATCGACAGTCAATCTGTCTATAAATTAGAAGTGAAATGCACCATTTCCCTTGAAGTCATTACCGATGGAAAATATGTCAATAGCAATGCTAGTGAAATGGGACATTTCATATTCGTCAGTAATATTGTCGATACTTAAATGATTTTGGCAAAACAAAGAGTGCTCAATGGCACAAAATTACTGACGTATATTCAATGAAAAATTTATAAAAAATTACACATACTAATAGATAATATATCAGTAATAAATGCACAAGAAGACATAAGTTAAATAAGAATTTTATCAATGGCATAACCGTCAGTAATTAATTACCCATAAAAAAGTAAAAATTAAATTGATAAATACTTACGGCAACATGTTTTTTGTTGGTAATGCTGTTGGTATTAAATATTAATTGTATTCACACCACATATTATTGATGAAGTTATCGATGGATGAGAAATATTTACATGGTCTGTGAGAACTATATGGCTGTATTTTGGATCAATCATGTAAGCGCATTTTGCATAGAATTGTATATTAGTAATGGATCCTATATAAAATATACTTATATGATTGATCCGAAAGTACAATCACGTAGTGCTCCCGACTATGCAAGTATTTCTCGTGATGGATATATTAATTTCAATTCAAAATCGATTTTACTACTTTATCTTTCGGAAGATCCGTCCGTAACACTTGTCGGTTTTCCACATGTTTGTTGTATTGTTTTCGATTGGTCCATTTTTTTTTTAAAAAAAAAATTTATTTGTTTTCGCTTGATCTCGCTTATTACTTACTGTAAATTTTTTCCATTAAGTGTTAACACAGCGTACTACGTGCTACGTGTAGAGGTTGACATGGACTGATGAGACAAAAAAAAACGGAGGAATATATATATATATATATATATATATATATATATATATATATATATATATATATATATATATATATATATATATATGAGTTTAATTTGGATCTATTGATTATGTAAAAAAATTTTATACTGTCATCCAATTAAAACTTTTTATTTGCATAATTATTCAAATAATGAGTGATTATATCAAAGAATTTTATTGATGTGACAATATATAATTAAATATCTTTATAAAAGTTTTTTACATTAATAGTGCATTCAAATTAAATCATAGATATATAGAGAGCATATCACATGAGAAGAGTGGTTTATTATAAGATTAAAAGAAGTAAATCTATGTCATATAACCATATATGAATGGTCAAAAATTAAAGTTATTTATAGGTCACATGATCACTTAAAAAAATCATGTGACTTTATATTTTAATATTCACTATTCACGTAAGATCCAATAGTCAAGATTTGCTTCTCTTATTCTTATAATAAACCACTCCTCTCATATGATATGTTTTATATATATATATATATATATATATATATATATATATGTGTGTGTGTGTGTGTGTGTGTGTGTGTGTATGAACACTAGAGAGTTTATTATTTGAATTTAAATTGAAGAAACGTAAAATAATTTATAATAATTTTTAAATTTCAACATTTTATAGTAATACAAAATAGTCCACAAAACCGATTTCAGAGTAGGGATAGGGATCACACTCCAAGGCCGAGACTCTCTTCGCCGGGCCGCCCATGCGAGTGTCATCTCTATGTGTAAATTGACAAATACATAATGCTCATTGAGTACATATAATACCATCAAAGAAGTTTTTAAGACTTATGCATCAAGTGATGAACAGTGTAGAATAATTATTATTTTTTTATTCTTAGAGCATGTAAGAATTTATTGAAAAAACCAATTAAAAGTTATATGAGCAATTCCTAAAAAATTTAATTTATATGCACTGTCAGTGTTAAAATAATTTTACACAGACAACCAATCATATATTCTCATATCAGCAAAAGTATTTGATTCAACCACCTATTATATTAAAAGTCACAAATACAAATATATGATTAGATGACAATATAAATTCAGTGCATACCAATTAAACTCATTTCTAAAACAATAAAAGAATTAAATTATTTAAAATTACTTTTTCCATAAAGGAATTTCTGGAAATTGAAAATACACCACAATTCATAAGTTACTGAGTAGATGATAACGTACAATCTTTGATTTGGTAAGTTTTATATCACAAATATGATCCTTATCTTTTTTTTAATATATATATATATTTGTATTGCATATTGATTCTTCTCATTTTTAGTTATTATAAAAATAGAAAATATTAAATAAAAATAAAATATTTAATATTCTATTTAATTATTTAATACTTTTTATGGAATTACAAAAAGATTTGTTTACTAAAATTTTAATTTAATTAACATTTTTGTAACAAAATAATTAATTCCAATAATATAATCATTATAGTATGCTATAATCATTATTCAATATTTATAATTATATTATTATTTATATTAAATCCAAATTATTTAAAATTACCTTTCCCATAAAGGCATTTGTGGAAATTGAAAATCTGCCACAATGAATAAGTTACTTTTTTTCATACTACAATTAATAAGTTACTAAACCCATTATCATTACAAAAATCTTTATTTTATTTTATTTTTGTTGTTTTGTGTTATTTCTAATAGATATCCTACTACTAAAAGTAATTTTGTTCGAATATTTTAGGATATTTAAATATGGATAACTCTTCTAACTAAAATTCAAATCATAATTCACCACGTAGCAGTAGATTAGCCCTCGTAGTAGTTATCGCATCATTATCTAGTACATAGAATGTAGCATTTCAGGTATAGAAACAACATAATTGTAAAAGAAAATTTAATAATAATAATAATAATAATCATATTATCATTATTATTGAGAATAGAAATTATTATTATTATTTGAGGGCATCTTGTTCCCCAAGTTTAAGGAGGATTTATAAGGAGCAGCGATGAAAGACCTTAGCAACTTACCTAGCCACCTGAAAACCATAATTTTCTCTGTTGTGTGTGTGCGTGTGTGATCAATGTCTGCGCCTAACCCAAAGCATGCTTCTTCTGAAGCAAAAGTGGAGGAAGAGTTGGAAGAGGAGTGCGGGTTTTGCTTGTTCATGAAAGCAGGTGGTTGCAGAGACGTATACACAGAATGGGAGCAGTGCGTTGAGAAGAACGGGGAGCTGGATATTGTTGAAAGGTGCACTAACTTGACTGAATCGTTGATGAAGTGCATGCTGGCTAACTCGGACTACTACAAGCCCATTCTGGTGGCTGAGAAGAAGGCCCTTGAGCACTTGGAGCAAGAAGCACATGAGAATAAGAAAGAGGGGTCCCAAGGGTTCTGTGACCAACAGTCAGGCTCAGTTTGTTGTTGTTGTTGTTGTTGTTGTTGTTGTTGTTGTCGTCTTTTTTATTTTATTTTATTTTTTTGTTTGGGTGGTTGGGGGTACTTCAGTTTGTTGTTTTAAACTGTTGTCTGTTATGTAGCATAGAGAGTCTGTTGTAGATGATGTGGTTAATAAGTGAGAAAGTGGCTTTCTAATCCCATATTCCTTTATGTTTCAATAATTGGAATTCTCACTTATCAACCACATCACCTTCAATATCTCTCTTCGTGTTTGACAGTTTAAAGTTCAGTTTGGATCATTTGTTAAAAAAAAAAAAAAAAAATCAACTTATTCAAATAATAAAATTTACTTTAGTTTGATTTAAATTAATTTGATTCCATTTGATAAATTGAACCAATCTAAATTGAGTTAGATCGATTTGATTTGTTCCAATTGATTCAACTTTTGACTAAAAATTGTGTAAAATGCAAAATAATCACTTTTAAATTCGTTAATTAAATCAATTATTAATATTTTTATGCATGTTTTAAAATTTTTAATCTAAACTAATTATCATAAATTATACTAATACTCAACATTAGCAATTTAGGTATATATAAAAGATTTGAAGAAAAAATGTACATAGACTCAAAATTATAGAGTAAATAAAAAAATAATATTGTGTGGATATTTGATAATAATATAATAATAATGTTATGTAAATATGAGTATTTATATATAATAGCATGCTGTTATTTGGCACTGGCACTAGAGATGTTACATGTAAATAGTGGGGATTTAATGTTTATAAATGAGGAATCAAAAGAACTGCAGTTGGCAACATTATGCAGTCTCAATAAGCATGATTCTCCCTCTAATTAATGTGAAATCTCCACTATTCACATGCAGACTGTCCAGTGTTAACAGACACACAATATATATGTACAAATATCATTATTCTATGTAATATGTAAAATATTACATGCAAATATGTATACGCATGTGTAATATATATTACATGTTTGAATCGGTCATGAGACAAAAATTCAACTAATTCAAGTAATGAATTTTGTTTTATTCAAACTAAACTTTTTATCAGGTCATGAGGTGCAGCTTCGTCTGCGATTGAGGTTGATGTTGGTGAGAGGAGGCGGGCAGAGGCGCGGTTTATGCGTGGTGCTGATGGATTTGCATAAGGGTAATTCCTGGCATTGAGTTGGGTATTTACTATCGATTTCTGATTGTTTTGGCTGAGAAAAAGGGGTTGGTTTTTAGTTGTTTTAGTTTCCACGACAACTTTGTCTGGGCTTGAGTTAATGTTCATTAAGAAAGGACTCTATGAACTCTTATTTTTTTTATTATGATTTATTTATGCATTGCAAACAGATGACAAAAAAACCAAAAAAATAAGAGCAAATAAATTTATATGATAAAAAGAAAGCTGAGTTACGGAGAGAAATTTACCTCTGATTGAACCAAAAACAGACTAAGAAACCACTGTAATGGCACTCTGACGCCTAAGCGAAACATGAATGTCTGTGATTTTTTATCAAGTGTATGCCACTTCGGTTTGATTTAGGTCAATTTGACTCTATTTGGGAAACTGAATAGTTGATTCAATTTTTGACAAAGATTTTTGTAAAATACAAAATGTTAACTTTTAAATTCATCAAATTAAATTAATTATTAATAATTATATACATCCTTAAAATTTATAAATTGAAGCTACTTATCAAAAGTAATACTAGTACTCAACACTATAACAATTTAAGTATATAATAAAATATTTGAAAAAATCATGCGTAAAACTCAAAATTATTGAGTAGATCAAAAGAATTAATAGATAGTAAAAAGTCTAAAATATTGTGTGTAGATATATATATATATTATTGGTTTGGTTTTATTTACACTGGGTTTACAACAAAGAAAAAAAATTGAAAACCAAATTCATCGGTTTTTAAAAAGACAAGAACGAATGTAAATCATAAGATAGTTTGTGTCTTTCTTCTATAAGTGTTCACTTTTGTATTCACTTTTTATATTCAAATAAAGTTATTCTTTGCCCATATACTTGGGGACCTTGAAAAAAGTTATATTATTTGTACATAATGAATTAGATACTTCAATCGATATTCAACTATTGCAGTTCAAATAAATGTAAATTTCATTTATGTAAGTATTAAATTGATATATTATCTTCAATAATAAATATGTGGTAATTATAGTTCAACTAAGTATGAATTTCAATTATATAAATATTAAATTGATATATTAACATCATAAATATGTATATCTCGTAATCAATTAATATCACATTCAACACTGATATAGATAAAATCTTCACTTATTTAAATTATAATTACTAAATATTGATCAGGTGTCTAATTGACTATATACAAACACCATTTCCCCTCGAAAAATTCAAATAATCATGTAAAAAGCACCCATTAATGGCATACACTTTTTATTTACTACATAATCCGAAGAACGAGACAGCAGACCACTTGGTAAATGGACTCCTCCATGTATGTATTATGTCAAAAGAAAAGTTGGTTGCACAAAATTTTAATTGAATAATATTATTTGTACATAATATTTATGAGATACAGTACTATCATACTCTTATTCATTGTTGAGTAAAGTGTGAATCCCATTTGATCTGGATTCCATACCTCATCCAATCGTGGATTGGAGTATGCCAACACGATGTCTCACAAATATTATTTACAAATAATATTTCGCATTTTAATTTAAGAATAGAAATTATGGAGTAGACGTTTTGCAGAATATTTCATCTTATTATTATTGTAATTTAAAATTATGTGAATAATTAAGACCATAGATAAGTAGAGAAAATAATAAAGGAGAAAAAAATGATTATAATTAAATTATGTAAACTTTATGAGACCTTTTCTGCACATATATCGTTACTCTTATGTCAAAATTTCAAAGAGGATGTTTGCGGCTCTACCCTATTTAGTACAATCTATTATTTAACTGGACTAGAATCCTCTGCAATTGCAAAAAGAATCGAGGGTGCAGTTCTAAATCTTACCATTTGTAACTCTTATATTTTACTTCTTATTTACATTTAACCTTACTTCAGAACATATGTTTGTGGTTAATAAACTGCAGAGAATCCATTTCCTTACTTTTGCTTGCTGCTTACTAGAGCCAAATGAACTGCAGGAATTACACTATCTTTACCAGTCGTAAAACAGTTGAGACTTGTGATGGTCAAGAAAATGAACTATATCATACAACTATACTGAAAACTTAATACAGGTGAAAAAAAAATAATTAATGAAGGGTAAAAATTGATCACTATACTGAACACATTTGCAAGCCTCAATAGAAGCTAATATTTCCTTTCTTTCTTTTGTGGTTTCCTACAAAAATTGTGTATACATTTAAATCTAACATCTTATGCCAATAATGTGATTCTCAACACAGCACCTGCGCAACTTAGTGGAATGGTGCATGTTTTGTATTGCTCCTCCTAATTCATGGTTGGGCAGAACTTGTATCTCTACACTTGACAGCCTGCACTCATCATGCTACACTAGAGTTACGAGCACCTAGCAAGTCATCACAATTTGTTTCCTCACAGAGGCACTCGTAAGGGTTGGCGTAGAAGTAATCCTCTTCCTTTGGCTTGTCCAAAATAACTCTGCGCTGCATTGGCCGCACAATTCTTGTTTCATGAACCTGTCGCATGGCATCTGCAAACTCATTCCACGGAAGCGTTCCGTTTTGATGCAAGTCAATCAATTCTACAAGCTTTCTCCGATCCAGTAAGATGGTTTTTTTAAAACCAGAATACCTGCAGAAGAACTAATTAGAAAGTTTTTTAAAAGATCGTCACAAAGGCTACTTTAGTCTTCTATATCAAATCAAATTGCAACTTGCAAGGTTTGCACATGCCTGCGATGACCTTCCACTAGTTTCGCCATGTTCCCATCATAGGTAGGAATGAAAGTGTTACTGGCTACTGAAACTATAAAATCCAAAGCTGCCATCTGCGATGAATGATTCTGGAACTGCCGCAACTCTTCCTGGGCCAGCAATGTTTCCTTTTTCACCTAAAATTGCGAAGGAGAAAAGTCAAATGCTGTCAAGAAGAATAACTTTATAGGATAAGCATAAATGAGGACCATGAAGAGAAAATGCATAATGTACATCAGGTCGTCCAATCATCCTGAGGGCTAGAACAAATGAACAATTTTCAACCAGAGTGCTGGGAGGAGAGGTAAAAATAAAGAATAAAAAAACTGCCTAAAAAACATGAAGTTCTTGTTGTGAAAGTTTTTATTAAGTAGAATCCACCATGTGACTATGTGCTAATATGTGCTCAGCACCATTATAAAAGCATTCAATGCATAAACAGAAAAATGAGGGGGAAAAATTATGATGGCGATGAACTCACAATTCGTGGAAATGTAGCTCTCAGTTGGGCGAGTCTGTGTTCACCACCATAAATCTCACCAGCTGCGATATAGATCTGTGTATCCCTACCAAAACCTAAGGCTTGCAGCACTAAGGCTGCCTCCTCTGGTGTCAAAGGACACAGACCTTGTGATCTCCGCTCTTCAGAAACTATCTCCTTTTCTCTCCACCAGGGGAAGGCATACCTGAATCACAAAAGTAAAATCAATATTTTGTCAGCTCATTCCAATAACTTTGATCACAAGATTCTTCATTTCTATGAAGTCAAGTTATTTATGTGTCAAGTTGTTTTCCAAATCCAACCTGCAATATAACTCGAGAACTATACAAACACTACTACTCTCCTCCAACAGGAAGGCTCCATTGGCACAAGCAACTAGCATATATCATCCCCTAACTATACATAATCTGCTTATCTCCAACCTCAAGGCCAAGACGAGGCATAATTAACTATTTAAAATCAATTTTAATTTAGCTATGATAGAGAGAACAAAAATTATCTTCTTCTTGATCTGCATCTTCCCCATCCACTATCAGATAAGAAGCATCTATCTCTCAATTAATGACAGAGGCAAAAATGATTTAAATCCCTACATACAGAGCAAAACATGAAATGTGAAAAAACCTCATTCGTTTGAGCTCCTCAGCTTCTTTATCAGTGCAACCCTGAGTACAACCTGAGAAAGCCAACATGTCCATCTCATATCTCAGATGCAATGCCACAAAAGGTCCCTTCTCATGAAGCATCTGAATCAATTTGTGCCCCAAATTCTCAATTTCAGGAGTGAATTTAAGTGCCCGAAAATTGACATGACACCTGAGTTTCTGTAGATCAAGTGGGAGACCATTGTTTGCTAGACGTGCATCAGTTCTGTTGAAGTGTACCACCTTATTCTTTCCAAAAAGGGGCAGAATCTGCAATGGAATCAGTAGCATTGGATTAAACTCAACACGTATAATACTCGAACCAAGGGAGGGGAGAATATGTTAAAAGGTAATTCTTCATTATTTCTATACACCCAATGAAGTCCTACTTGTGAAACACTGAAACCTACTTTGGCTTTTGCTATATCAGAAGCAACTCGTAGTTGCCAAATAGTAAATACTAGAAGTCACTCGTAACAAGAAATGTAGTTCCGGTTCTCTTCATACGACTCTTATCATTATTTCAATTGATAAGTTGAAATACTCCACTCAAATTCTATTATATTTCTTAATATAACCAATAGATTCCATTATCTACAACTTCAACACATATTTCTTCTCCAGTATCATGCATTTTCCTCTCCAGTCATTTCCTCTTTGAAGTACATATATTTATAGAGAACAAAAATAATACATTTAATAATTTGCAGAATTACTAAGCAGAGTAAGCATATATAATAGCAAAAGGTACAGCAAGATCAGCAAGCAAATAAAAAAGAAGTTCTAAACAATAACTTCTCACATGGAAGATTAAAGCAATGTTTCATTGAACCATTGTCCCAATTTGCTCTCACACTATGAACAGGTAAAGACAGAGAAGGGGCAACGCATTACTGAGACAAATGAGAAAGTATGCTGCATTCTCTGTTTATATGATACAAGTTTTCACTGCTTTTCAGTCTAGGTGCATCCCAATTCCCATAACAAGATCAAGTGTAATCAAACTACAACACTGCTAACAATTAGTTACTAAAGCATAATTTAGAACAAGAAATCCGCCACAATAAATTAGGGATAAAAAAATTCCTTACACTAACAAATTAAAGAAGCCATCCAAGAACTCTAAATTTCAATGTCATAAAATAAAGTTGAAGAATCATTAATCAATCATATTAGCAAAACTTAAATTGCAAATAAGATGCCCAATTTTGTAGAATATATAGTCTCAAATTCAACTAATAAAACCAGCAAACCTGCTCCAAGTAATATTTTTCAGTTGACCAGCTAACAGGAGGCATCTCTATGGTAGAGTATCCATATTTCCTACTAAACTTTTTGGGCACTCTTTTCACTATTCGAACTTCATCTCGTAGAGAATCAATGAAATGATTCACATCAAAAATGTCCTCGAAATTACTGCAAAAAGAAAACTACAAAACATTAAAATGACAAGGATGCCAAATTAGAGGATACTCTGAATTTTTTGAGAACAAAGTTTATACCTAGGGTCTGCCCAAAATGATGTCTTATCAAGCTCCGGAACAACCAATGTGAGATTCAAAAACCGAGCAACTGTCACCATGTCACAAATCTGAAATACCAAGCATATAAATGAGCATTTAAGTCTATCATATGATACAAACAGAGAAATGGCAGAACACCAAGTACAAACCGCTGCACGCATTTGATTCAAGCCCCCATTGCATGAAACTCTAAGAAAACCATTACTTGTATAATTTCCTGTAAGTTTTCAGGACATAAAGGCTTTAGCATTTAGCAAAATGAGTACGAAAACAAGGGTCTAAAAAACTTAAAACATCCCATCTATCAAACCCATATATTTATTTATAAGTATTGCTTTGTATTTATATTAGTACCCATCTGCATTACCCTTTTAAAACCTAAAAACACACAACATTGAAAGTCAAAAGATAGGGCACCAGGATTTTCCCATAGCCCACCTCAGACAATAAGAAGACACCATTTTGGACCAATGCTTAGGAAATTATCAATATTAATATCCAAAACAGAAATCTCAAGCACGCTGCCTGAAGTAGTTTCGAATAAATCACAATCAACAGAATCATAATCAATACATAATCAAATATCAATCCACAAATTTACCTTAAAATATGCACAGAATGATAGAACCAAAAAAACAAAAACTTCCAAGAAATATTTACCGACACAAGTACAATTTCCACCTACTTTCAGTTAATCACGACCATAACCATCTAACAACAAATATAATGCATGGTCAACAATAACAATTAAACCTTTTCTCACTAGGTGGAGTCAGCTATATGGATCAGACAAGGCCATAGTATCATTTCATAAACCATGTTTACATAATGCATAGTCAACAGGACACAACACATAAATCCAATAGCTCAATTAAAACATATCCAAGGTTGCATTACAGCTTCAAATTCATAATCCAAGTAGACAACAAGCTAAGCTGACACAGACAGAACTTAGAGACAAGTATCTCAGTTAAGAAACTAACTTGGGGGAAGAAAATGAGGAGGCGGTTGAGCAACTCCATTATCCTCTTGAATTGGAAGATGAACTTGTTTTATGTGATATATACTACTAGTAATCCCAGAAATAAAATGTGAATGCCATAGTTCACTCACTGTCACTAGCTGAACCAGACACGTCCACAGCACAATGCTTGAGCACACACGAATGAACCAAAACCTAAGACGTGTCCTTGGAATCACAGGAGCCTGAAGCTTATCACACCTCATTTGCATACCGTCTGATTTAACCTCCATTTCTCACCTACACTGAACCTCATTGCCGCGTCATTGAACCTTCCAAAAACCTTCACACATTTTCCAACATTCCCACAACAACTAAAATCAGCATAACACCAAAAAAAAACAAAACAAACAAATAAAACGGAGCAAACAAACCAAAGAACATAGCACATTGTGGAATTCACAACCCCATGGAGCCCTACCTCGAAGTGAATCGAGTAGTGCAATTTTTGAGAAATTGAAACCGACCCAGAATTCAATTTTAAGCAGATTATTGTGGGTGAGTCTCAAAATAGGATCTTTTTTGCCTTCAAGGATCAAAGGCCAGAAAATTTTAAGTCAGACGTGAAAAATATAAAAGAACAGAGAAAACTGTCATAGAGAAAGATGGGGAGAGCAAGAAAGAAATAAAGATCCAAGAGGGTGTGGAGAAAGGATCGAATCTCAACCAAACAGTGGGACACAGGGGTCCTGCATTTTCTCGCACCCTTTTTCCGGGAAAAAGTTGGTTTTTCTCTCTCTCTCTTTTCCCTTTCGCACTTGCCTTTTCTATATTACACCACTATTTCGCAATTTCAATGGAAATTCTCTCTCTCTCTCTCTCTCTCTCTCTCTCTCTCACACACACACACACACACACAAGAGATAACAAAAAAGTACGCTTTCTCTCTCTTCGATTCTGATTTTCTTAATTTAAAAAGATGCAGGTGCGATGGTCTTAGATTTATTTGGCACATGGGAGAATTCAGTCTAACCAGAAAGGAATCTTTTTTCTTTTGCAAAAAGATTTTTTGTTTTTTAAGAATTTAATTTATATACATTATTAATGTAAAAAAATTTTAAATAAATGTTCAATCATATATTAACATATTAAAAAAATATTTGACTCAATCACTCACTACTTTAAAAATTTTACAAGCATAAACATCTAATGGGTCATGCTCTGGTCGATATCAAGTAAAATATCCACCGATGAATATTGTGAGGTGGCTTCATAAGATTGCAAGAAGATAATGATATATCAATACAACCATTTACTTATAATGCATCTTAGTTCTTACACTCCTTGTTGCAGTTGATAGTCCACTCCGCCTCCCACATCTGCTATCATCCCCTACCTCTATTATCACCATGTTCATCCTCATCCTATCATACTGAAAGGGAGAAGGATGTGATGAGTTAGTTGAGAGTTAGTTACAGTTAGTTCCAAATCTATTATGGTCGTTATGTAAATTATGATCTGACGCTTGCATCACAAGCAATGCAGCTCAGGGTATAAATATGGCATTGTATCAATTGTAATAAGTCAAGCAATTCATTAATCAAATACATCATTACTCACATTTCGTTTCTCTCTCTTTTCTCAACCTTTTGGCTCTGGTACCTTTCATGGTATCAGAGCTTCAAGGTTCTATCATGGCGTTAGATTCATCTTCTCAGATTTCTCAAAGTGGTTCAAGCTCACAGTTCGTTGTACAAACATTTTCCAATCTTGTGGCTATCAAACTCGATGAAGAAAACTACCTTCCATGGAAGCAGCAAGCAGAAGCCACCATTGAAGGTCATGATCTAGTTAAGTTCATCACAGGTGAGGACATCCCTCAGAAATTTTCTTCGGTTGCAGATCAAGAAGCAGGTGTCACCAGTGTTGATTATCGAAACTAGAAGAAGCAGGATGCGTTACTGAAACCGTGGCTTCTAGCTTCTATGAGCACACCTTTCACTACAAGAATGGTAGGATGTGAATTCTCTCATCAAATCTGGAAGAGATTGGAAGTGTCCTTTGCTTCACAAATCAAGGCTAAGGTGAGGCAATTGAAAACCAAGCTAAGTCACACAAAGAAAGAAGGTTCTGTTAGTTCTTATTTGCTAGAGATCAAAAAATTGGTGGATACGTTAATCTCAGTTGGAGCTCCACTAGAAGAAGCTAATCAAGTTCAAGCCATTCTTGAAGGCTTAATAGAGGAATATGCACCATTCATTACTGTAATTACCTCTCGGGAGAAACCAGTTTCAGTTGGAGAATTGGAAGCTTTGCTCATGGCGTAGGAAGAATGGATTGAAAAATTCAGAAAAGATGAAAGTGTTGTTCAAGCTCATGTGGCACAAACACATCAGCAGAAGAAATACAACAATAATCAGCAAGAAGGCTCCCGATTTGGTGAAAATCAAAGATTTCACGGTAGAGGTCAGCAAGCAGGTTTTCGTGGAAGAGGGAGATTTGGAAATAGCAGAGGCAAAAGAAGGTCTGGGCAAATCGATAGACCAACTTGTTAAGTGTGTGGAAAAGTTGGTCACTTTGCATTTGAGTGTTGGCATAGATTTGATAGGCAGTACTCAAGTGGAAGACCTAGTAGTGTTGGGTTTAGACCACATGCTAATCTCACTTTAGCCACTCCATCAACCATTTATGATCTGAACTGGTACCCAAATTCAGGAGCTACACATCACATGAGTCCAGATGCTTCTCATCTCATTGATCAAGTTCCTTACAAAGGTGGTGAGCAGGTACTCATTGACAACGGTAAGGGTTTGCAAATTCATCATGCTGGAAGTTCTATATTTAAGCCATTTTCTTCCTCTTATGCTTTTAAACTCCAAAATCTACTGCATGTACCTCACATTACAAAGAATTAGTTGAGTGTTTCTCAATTTGCTAGAGACTACAATGTTTACTTTGAGTTTCAGCCTAACTCTTGTTCTATTAAATCATAGGATTCCAAGGAGACACTTCTCCAAGGAACCATTAAGAATGGTTTGTATTCTTTTGGTCCTGTGCATTCAGTGATCTTTGCCCCCACGTCCTTTTTGGCTTCTGCAAGAGGGGATGCAACTTTCAAGCTCTGGCACTCAAGGCTTGGTCACCCCTCTGCTGATGTAGTGTCTAGAGTACTGAAAGCTTGTAATCTACCCTTCATGTTTCAGATTCTGTTTGTTCTTCATGTTGTATGGCCAAGTCCCAAAATCTACCCTTTTCACCTTCCTCCACATTGTATTCAGCTCCTCTAGAGTTAGTATATTTTGATATTTGGGGTCCTGCTCCCCTTCCTTTAATAAATGGTCATCAATATTACATTCATTTTGTTGATGCTTATTCCATATTTACTTGGATTTACTTTATGCATAACAAATCTCAAGTTCATTCTATCTTTTTACATTTTAAGAAAATGGTCGAACTCCAACTTGGTGTTAAGTTAAAAGCAATCCAAATTGATAATGCCAAAGAGTTTATATGTCTATCTACTTACATGAAGTCTCAAGGTGTATTGCATAGATTTTCCTGCCCTTATGTTCATCAACAGAATGGAACAGCTGAAAGGAAGCATAGACACATCACCACTATGGGGCTCACTCTTCTTGCAGAAGCTGGCTTACCTTTATGCTACTGGGGTGAAGCTTTTCTCAATGCAACTCACCTTTTCAACCTACTGCCCACACCTCTATTGAAGTACACATCTCCTTTTGAGAAACTTTTTCAGAAGCCATCTAATTATGGTATGGTAAAAGTCTTTGGTTGCTTATGCTTTCCACACACTAGGCCTTATCAAAAACACAAACTATCATTTAGATCTGAACCATGTGTTTACTTGGGTTTGGCACCTCAGTATAAAGGGTATAAATGCTTATCTCAATCTAGACGAATGTTTATCACTAGACATGTCATTTTTGATGAATTGTCCTTTCCCTTCAAAGATTATGCTACTGGCTTTCTATTGCCTAATGACAATGCAGGATCAATTTCTACCCCTTATGTTGTGCCTGTTATTCCTATTCTTTCTAGGCCTTACATTAGTACATCTCCAATGCCAGCTGCTACTACTTCAGGTCAAAATTGTTCCCATAATCCTGCTTCTTCACAAGCTGCTGCTCCAATTCCGGTTGTTGTACCAACCAACGCTACTGCACCAAAATCAAAATCAAAATCTGCACTTGCTCCAAAATCAGTACCTCTTATCACAAATGATCACAA
This sequence comes from Pterocarpus santalinus, assembly GCA_031439595.1. Taxonomy (NCBI): domain Eukaryota; kingdom Viridiplantae; phylum Streptophyta; class Magnoliopsida; order Fabales; family Fabaceae; genus Pterocarpus; species Pterocarpus santalinus. Next base: position 20,546,660 of record CM062531.1, read on the forward strand.
CATAACAACTAGGGCCAAGGTTGGGATCAGGAAACCAAAAGTGTACGCGACTTCTCTGGAGCCAAAATCTGCCAAACAAGCCTTGTTTATTCCTCACTGGAAACAAGCCATGGATGAGGAATATGCAGCTCTAATGCAAAATCACACCTGGGAGCTGGTTGAATTACCCTTTAACAGCAATGTAATTGGAAGCAAGTAGGTGTTTAGAACCAAGTTCAATCTTGATGGCTCAATCCAGAAATACAAAGCTCGGTTAGTAGCTCAAGGTTTCAACCAAAGGCAAGGTTTGATTATACTGAAACATTTAGCCCTGTGGTAAAACGACCACAATCAAGTTGATTCTCTCCCTAGCTTTAGCAAAAGGTTGGTCAATTTGTCAGATTGATGTAAGTAATGCATTTTTGAACGGTGATTTGCTTAAAGATGTCTTTATGGTTCAACCTCAAGGGTATGAAGTTGGAAATGGCAATTTGGTTTGCAAGCTCACCAAAGCCTTGGATGGCCTTAAGCAGGCACCTAGAGCATGGTTTTCGAAGCTCTCCTCTGCCCTCCATCAACTTGGGTTTCACTCCACTAAATCTGATGTGTCTTTATTCATCAAGGTTATTGCTGCTTACACTATCTATATACTGATCTATGTAGATGACATCATCATTTTAGGAAGCTCAAATTCAGCTATAACCACTCTTATTCAACAACTTAAAACAACCTTCTCCTTGAAAGACATGGGGCCTCTCCATTATTTTCTTGGTATTGAAGTCATCAGAACCTCTCAAGGAGGTCTTTTGTTGTCTCAGGCTAAGTATATTCAAGATTTATTAGTCAAAGCTAATATGGCTGATTGCCACACCTATGGTTTCCAACTTGAAACTCTCAGCAAGTGGTGGCTCTCCATTTGAGAATCCAAGCTTATATAGAAGTGTTGTTGGTAGTCTCCAATTTGTCACTATCACTAGACCAGAATTGGCTTTCCCTGTCAACAAGTTTTGTCAATTCATGCAAAGTCCTATGAACACTCATTAGCAGGCTGTCAAACGCATCCTCAAGTATTTGAGTGGCACCAAAACTCTAGGCCTCCGCCTGCAGAAACCAACCTCTTTGCTGCTCACAGGTTATTCTGACTCAGACTGGGGCTCAGACCCTGATGATAGGAAGTCCATAGCTGGGTTCTATGTCTATTTGGGTCAGCATTTGATCTCATGGTCTTCCAAGAAGTAGCACTCCGTTTCTAGAAGTAGTATTGAGGCTAAGTATCGAGGATTAGCTTCTCTTGTTGCTGAACTCCTCTGGATTCGCTCATTGCTATCTGAATTGCAGATTCCTCTCACTATACCTTTAGTATATTGTGATAATGTAGGTGCTGTCTTACTGGCTGCTAACCCAGTCCTTCACTCCAGATCAAAGTATTTTGAATTGGATCTTCACTTTGTTCGCGATCATGTTGCAAAGGGGAGAGTCAGAATTAGCCATATACCCACTGATGTTCAGATAGCAGATGTCCTAACCAAAGCAATCACTTCATCAAAGTTCATCCAATTTCGCAACAAACTCAGCATTGCAGATTCCCTTGCGTTGAGTTTGAAGGGGGATGAAAGGGAGAAGGATGAGATGAGTTAGTTGAGAATTAGTTACAGTTAGTTCCAATTTGTTATGGTAGTTATGTTAGTTATGATCTGAAGCTTGTATCATAAGCAATGCAGCTCAGGGTATAAATATGGCATTGTATTAGTTGTAATAAGTCAAGCATAGAGAGTAGTGAGCAATTATCCAAGATTTGAATCTATTTGTGAGTAGTTTTATGGAACCGATATTTCGTTGTTGGGGGCTGGGTTTACAACAACAGGGGGAGTTGCTAAGTCGTGTGGGTCGCGGAGGTGAGGGGAGGTCGAAGCCTACTGCCATAGTTGGACACGACAGTGCTAGTCGAAGCTTGCCAGCAGTATTGAGTGGTGTGGCCACTGTGATGGGAGTCGGGGGAGGCTGCAACCGCGAAAAAGGTGAGGCAAGAGAATGAGGGGCGAAGGTGCTATGAGAGTTACTAGGATATACTATAAGAAAACAGTCTCATTAATACACTATCAATTTTCTTCCAATCATATAATGCCACCTCACATGTTCATTGGTGGATATTTTAATCCATATCTACCAGAGCATGACCCACATCTAATTAAATAATAGTATAAAATTTTTTTGCACTATTAATGTATAGCAATTAAACACTTTTTTCTAATATGCTAAAAATCCTTTTTTTATTTGTCCCCTAACTTGTTTTTGTTTTAAAATTTATCTTGTATCAACTAAGATTGGTCTAACAGTAAAATGGTTAGTCCACCACAACATAGTAAATCACGATTTAAATATTAGCTAAGAAAGTCGCATATATCTAAATGCTACATAATACTCAAACATGATTGCTTTCAGTGGAAAGAATACTTGTAGGAAGCCAAAATAGTAAAATTATCCTCTAAATAATAAATATTTTGAATTCAACCTCTAACTTTCGATAATAATGTTTGATCATGAAATAATTAATAATAGTATGAACAAATAAATGTCTTAAAAAAGTACAAATTAAGAAGATAAAAAGTGAATAAACTACTAAAAAGTTTAAGTGCAAAACTTTACATATTTAAAAATAAATTATAAAAATGGTTGATTGGGGATTAAGTTTCAAGTTCAAAATTTAAAAATGTGAGAACCAAACCAATAGAAATTGATTTGATTTTGACTTGTAACAAACCAATTACTTGATACAATTTAAACTAATTTCATTGTTTCGATTTAGATTTTCATGTTTATCGAATCAATATGATTTAATGACACCTTAAAAAGTATTTACTTCTTATAATCATGATTGTTAAACTCTCAAGTTACCAGTTTATGTCCTTAAATCGATTCAACTAGCTTGAAAACTTCAATATGGGTGAGGTTATGTAAACTCGAGGGTAAACCCACAAGTTCACTATTTTAGTTAATATTTGGTTTCTTAGCAATGACAATGGTTATCCATGGCTATCCCTCATCCCAGTCACAAGTCTCCTAAATCCTCATAGATATTCGAACAAAGCATAAAAAATACTCTTAAACCTAAATAAAGCATATATAGCGTCTATAATCCATTATGACACTACTAACATAACATAATCCAAATTAAGAATTTCTTTGTTTTTCGGTAGATAGGGGAAGAAACAAAACAACTACATAGCACCCGCTTTATCATGCTCCAGAAAATGAAGCAACTCTTGGGGAGGAGAGGTAAAGACTTTCAGGTCACACTACTCATTAGCACCAAGTTTAGCCAAGGAATTAGCTACCATGTTCACAGATCTATTAGTGTGTTCCAATTTGACATGCCGCTTTTTACTCAACAACTCATAGAGTTCAGCAATTGACTCTTTAAACTCGGGAAGAACCACATCATCATCATTAGAAACACAATTGATAATGTTGAGGCAATCTATTTTAATAATGACTAGAGCATATCCACTGATCCAAGCCAGTCTCAACCCCACTAGAAGCGCATGTAGATCAACAAAGAGCACCATCATAGAGTGGCTCTTACATTTAAATCCCAACAACCCTAGGGTTGGGTAATAGTGCAATCTAGTAGGAAAATTCATGAAAAGCCTAGAAAATGTTATGGATAACATGATGGATACTCCACTTGGTATCATCAAAAATGAAGTTCAATCTCTAACGCCAAACCCACCAAATCCTTGCTAAGAAAAGAGACTAATTATTAAGGCAAATCATTTGTTTGATCCATCTCATAACATCAAGATTGTTCATCCCAAGAGCAAAGCCGAAACCAATATCATGCCACATAGCAAAGGAAAAGGAACAATCACGCAAGCAGTGCAACACATCTTCATCTTCTTCACCACATCTAGAACATTGAGCAGACAAGGCCAAACCATGTTGATATCGAAAGCAATTAGTTGGAAGGGCATTATGCAACACTAACCGAATAAGAACTTCAATCTTTTTTTCGGGCATTTTAATTTCCACAGCCATCTCCAGTCTACATTTGAGTCCTAATTTCTTTCCTTGGCAAGGAGCCAACGGTACATTGCTGCAGCAAAAACACAACCAAGACCTATGTCTAGCCAATACCAGCCATCGGAGAACAAAGGATTAGATGGCCCTTGAACATTTTGGAGGAGTTAATCAAGCTGACTTGAAATCCAAGTTGCTAAGCTACCCAAATTCCATTTGTCTCCCTACCAAACATCACTTACCTTCAAATGTGAGTCTGAGACATGTACAAAACTAGCCTTCTAACAAAGAGGCCCTTAACCCACCCAATCATCATACCAGAACAGAAGAGGATCCATCATAAATTTTAAAAGCCCAGCCCTCTCTAACAGTATTCAAGGCCTTAAGGATACTGCACCAAACATAAGACACACCCTCAAAATCCAAACAACCAAAGATAGAGGATTTATTGAGATATTTATGCCCAAGAATATGAACCCACAATTTGCTAGAAGAAACTGCAATATTCCATACAAGTTTAGCTAACATCACAATATTTGTGATTCTAACATCACGAACACCTAAGACACCATACCTCTTGGCATAGTTAGGACATTCCAGCTAACCAGATTCAAGCTCCTATGCCCATCTTTCCCTCTCCAAATAAACTATCTCATCCAAGAATCCAAAGATCGACAAATTTGTTTGGGAAACCACAAAGCTTGCATATGATGAATAGGAATTGAGGCAAGGACAGAATTAGCTAAACAAATTCTACCTGCCTTATTTAAAAGTCTACCTTTCCAACTAGCCAATCAGTTCTTAATTTTCTCCATTAAATCAGCAAAATAAACCTTAGACACCCTACCTTGAATCAAACGAAATCCAAGATATTTTCCTAATGAAGAAGCAAAATGAATAGATGAGATATTAGTAAAGTTATCCCATCTCCTTCTTCGTATGTTCTTCGAGCACATGGCTCTAGATTTATCAAGATTCACTTTGAGCCCCAATGCATCACAAAACCTCTTAAGAGATTCCATGACAATGTGAACCTAAGAATTCTTCCCTTCAAAAAATAATAAAACATTGTTTGCAAAGGAAAGATGAGATATCACAGGACCACCTCTAGATAAATGAATAGGGATCCATTTATTCTCCTACACTGACTGATTAATGAATATAACAAATTTTTCCATGCAAAGCACAAAAAGATAAGGATAAATTGGATCACCTTAACGTAAACCACAAGTGAGGCAGAAACCATCCAATCTACACCCATTCCATAATGGCGACATATTTGAAGAATGGACACAACACACATCACTAACTAGAGAATCATCAAAGGAAATCCAAAATCTTGAAGTGTTGCTTCCAAAAAATTCCAATTAACACGGTCATAAGCCTTCTCCAGGTCAATCTTGAAAGCCAAGACACCTTTCTTAGCCTTAGTTTTTATGCATGAAATGCATTATTTTCTAAGTAATAATTATATTATCCGCAACACTTCTACGAGAGATGAAACTGCTCTAGAGTGGACCAATGAGATCTTTAAGAAAAGGTTAAAGTCTATTAACCAAGACCTTGTTGATAACCTTATAAGCCACATTACACAAGTTAATGGGTCTAAAATTCCTAAGATGAGTTGGATTCTCACCTTTAGGAAGCAAAGTAATCAGAGTCCCAACAAGCCTAGGGTCAAAACTCCCAAAGCTAAAAGCACTCTGCACTAATCTCCAAAGATCATCACCTACCAGATGCCAATAATGCTTGAAGAAAAATGGTTGAAATCCATTAGGCCCAGGAGCTTTAAAAGGCCATATATTCATTACCGCAATCCAAACTTCTTCTTTAAGAACAGGAGCTAAAAGAATCGACGTTATGTCTTCACTAAGATTCGGATGATTTGTAATTTGCAAGGCATTCAAGTTCATTGCCTCATTAACACAAAAATGATTCTGATAGAACCATAATGCTTCATTATGAAGGTTAGAGTCCTCAGAAATCCAAGTTCCATCATCCAATTTCAACCCATGAATTTTATTTCGCTTCCTTCTTACAATCGTCAATAAATGAAAAAAACTAGTATTTCAATCTCCCAATCTAACCCAATTTTCTCTAGATTTCTAATACCAGATAATTTCTTCCTAATAGAAAGTCAAATTGTACATACTCCTTGTGGAGATCTTCTTCCAAATCCCGAAGATCTTGAGAATCAATTACCTCTAGCTTCTTCTGAATGCCTCTTAATCTGGCCTCTAATTTATGTTTCCTATAGAAAATATTGCCAAACTGATCTTTATTAAAAGCAATGGAATCCTGGTTGACACTAGAACAATATTCAGGAACATTATGTCTACCCAGCTTCCACTCATTATCCACCATAGCATCATAATTCGAGTGGGTAGTCCAAGCTGCCAGAAATTGAAAACGACAATCACCTTTCTCTAAGACTTTACCACCACATCTCATAAAAAAGGGAGCATGATTAAAATGAAGATGCGGAAGAACTTCGATAAAAGCTTCAAGAAACATACATCTCCAAGCAATATTAGATAATGCTCAGTCAAGCTTTTACAACAATCTCTTAGACCCTTTAGCATGTCTCACCCAAGTGAAAATTACTTCCCACTACATCCAAATCCAATAAGGAGCAATCTACTAAGACCTTCTCAAAAATGGTAGCTCTGTGTCTCAAAAAACAATCACCTTTCACCTCAGAAGTCCACAAAATTTCATTAAAATCACGAATAAAAAACCATAGATATTGTATGCTACCACTAAAGTTAGTCACATAGTCCCAAAGTCTTTCTCTAGCTGAAGAAATAGGAGATGCATAAACTACACTGCATATGTTTAGTAAATGAGGTCTCCATGGGGCAAGAACCTCATTTCATGCCTTTACCCCATTTAGTAAATGAGGAATCCATCTCCATCCCCGCGAAGGTAATCCTTATGGGTATCCATCTAAACGGGTTTTTTTGTCATCCAGGTTTTCTCAAACACCAAAACACGACATTTCACAAGTAGCACTCTTAATTAGGACTTTCAAAATTGAAGATCTTGATGTCTTCGCTCAAGTTATTTTGATTTTTAGTATTATGAATTATAGTAACACTAGCAAGTATATCTGCTCGCACTAGTAATAAAGAGTAAGTATATAAGAGTATCGTCCAACAAAGATTGTGTAACGGATTACCAGTTTGCAAATTAAGACACTATTTAGGCTTCCAAACTAAAAATCTCGAAGTCAAACAAGAATCTAGCAATCAAATCTAAGCTAAACTAACTTCTAACTAACTAACTTAGGATGCAAGTAATCAATGGGTAAGAAGAATAATCAACAAAGGATGAGATTGATTCACTTGGTTGTTCCTATGAGTATTACGCTCTTAATCTAATGAAGTTATATCAATTCAATAGGGATTTCCTATACTAATTAATACCCAATTTTTTGGTATATTAATCCTTTTTAAATCCTAAAATTCAATTAATTCCTTAATATAAACCATAGAAGTAAAGGCTCTAGGCTCTATTAAATCCTTAATTCACAAATCCCAAACAAGTATTAATTTCTATTCCTAGACGATTAATAATTATCGTTTCTATCACTAGGTCTAAGCTATGTATTAATTTTCCAATTGCGTACACAACTAATAGCACCAATTCATTGGTGGTCAATCCAAGAAAGCATTAAGGACAAAGATAGTAACTAAATTGAAAGAAAGGGCATACATTAGATTAAAGAAACCTCAATATCTCATAATCCTAACTTTGGTTACATCATCACTCGAGCTAAGAAAAGATTTAGCGACTAAACATGGTTATAAAATCCACAATCAATGATAGAAGGAATATCATAATCATGACTCAAAAGAAGAAGAAAAAAGATGGATAGAGCATGAAGCATAAGCCTTCTCCTCTTGAGGTAGTCACTGTAATGTCCAGAAATTTTAAAACATTTGATTTACATTATTAATTGAATTATTCGATTAATTTGCATGACTAAGGTTAATTAGAAGACAACTAAATATTAAAAATGAATTAGATACATGTTAATTAGATAGATTAGAGTTAAGGGGATGAGAGTAGACTATTAGAAAACCTTAGCAAAAATAGATGGAAAAGAGTTGCCGGTTTAAGGAAAGATTAGTAGAATTTCGGTATTTTCAACTGCCAAAACCAAATCAACCAAATTTAATTTACTAAACCCTACTTCAAGTGGCTAGAATTTAGCCACCTCCTTTATTAAAGTGGTGTCACCCAAGCCACAAAGAGTAAGCATGGTTGGCTCACTTGTGAGCCACTTAAGCCCTCCACTAATAAGATTCCAAATACTCAACCACCACCATCATTAACCCAAGATTTCTTTCTCCCTTGTCCCTCCATTTTCGCCTAAAAACATCAACTGCCACTCCTTCATCTTTTCTTCCCTCAACTCAACTCACCTCATCTTATCTTGTTCTTGAGCTCTAACCATCCTACTTCCTCAAGAGTTCCTTTCTCACTAGCTACTCCACTAGATTAAGGTAGGATTCCTTAGTTATTATTGTATTTCTTGAATTAATGTTTGATATCAATTCTTCCTTTGTTTATGAAATTGCTGTAATATGTTGTGTATGGGGTGATTTAGGATGAATTTAATAGGATTTTGATAGGTTTAACTCAAAGCTTAGGAAGGAAACCACTAAAATCCCCAAAATAGAATCAGAATCTTAGGAAAACCTTGATCTATCCGTACTTTCGTGATGTATGGATCATCATCCGGTCATTAAAACTTAATGAAACTATTTTTATATGAAACTAGATTTCTAGGGCTTTCTATAGATATAAATTATAAGGCCATTAGATTAGTATTGAGGGAGATATGATTTTTTGAAATTTATCTAGGAATCTCGTGTTCTATTCTGGGCAGTACGAGTTGAGAAGGGAGTAAATCAAGCTATACAACTCAAAATTGATTGTAACCAATTTTGTTAGAAATTTTACATATAGAGAACATTTCATAAAAATTTTAGAGTTAAATTCAGTTTCTATTACTCCCAGAAAATTTGTGAAATTGCCTTTTGTTCTAGTGGAAGAAAGACAGGGTAGTCCAATCTCATCAACTTTGTGAGCTCACAACTTGAGTTCTCCTTAGGCAAATGAAGTGGAACTTGTTGGATATGAAAATTAATTCAATAATATTTTAAACGACATAAGTTTTATAGAAATTCAAGTAGATTTCGATTTTTTGTGGATTTTTACTTTCTGGTGTGCAATTCTGGCCTACTACAAGGTAGGCCAAAATAAAACCCCAATATCATGAGCTACACTTATCAAAATTAAATGGGACTAAAGAGGTTAGAAAATAGACACATAAAGCTCCAACATATCAAAAATTCAAATTCAACAAAATTACATAGAAATTATGGTGAATTTCCAAATCCAAGTAGAATTGAGGTACATAGGCAGGAACTTGAATCCAAGTGCAAATATTATACCTATGAGAATGATATTGATATATGAATGCACTATCGTGATTTTTTTTAATAATGGATGATCTAAATAGTGGCACTATTCATAGGGAAGCGGAAACGATCCGTCATGCTGCCGAAATTATGCAGAAATTATGTATAAGTTATGAGATACATATTGATACATGTGCATACTTGCATGAAGTCTATAAGAGTTATGTTATGAGAAAAGTTTCATAATACTTGAGCCAGCCTCGGATTAAAGTTAAGGGGAATAGATCGGCGGAAAGGTCGGGGAACGTAAACCCAACATTCCTGTATAGGAACGAGCTAGGTCTTGAGAAGCAGACTATTACTCAGGAGTTATATGGCTAAAGACTCCTAGGAAACCAAGTATGGATAAGGATAAAAATAAGCACCCTAAGGACGGCAATACATAATACCTAGGTGTGCCAAGAAAAGAAAGTTAAAAAGAAACGGAAGCATCTACATCAAAAATTCCTGTCACATTCATATTAGTATAGTATTCATTTGTTCTTTAGATTGCTATACTTATGCTTTAACTCCTTTCTCTGCTTGTCAGAAGCCTAATTGCTTCCATATGTATGTATATGTTATTTAATTTGCTACACTTATATCTAGATTTCTACTTTGTTTGAGAAGTGAGTGAATAATTCCAATGTATTGATATGAATTAAAACTTGTACATCTGGACACATCTCTATCTGCTAGCTAGTTCTTATTATTATTGACTTTACCTATTATCGTTTCATAATTACTCCCTCTTCGTTTAATCAGTGTGTGAATAAAATAAACTTTGTCTCTGACAATATGTTTTCGAACTATTAAACTGGGTAGATTACATAGCACATTCACCTTTTTCTTAGTAAATCGAAGCAACTGGAATTAATAATGATGACATAGCATATGGTGAGTAAGGAATCCTACTGAGAATTTTCAATTCTCACTCTTATTTCCGTGTTATCTCCAGATAGTTCAAAGAATATTGAAGACGGCCAGAGGTAGTTGTCAGATAAGGTCTGTCCAGGTAACAATAACAATTTCCCAGTGTGGTACTATAACTTAAGCATAGTACTGTATAGATAAGGACGTTATAGTCACCAACCCTAGCAAAGCCTTCTTGATCTCCCAAAGTTCCAAAGATTAGCTCACAGTCAATTATGGAGTTAATCCTTTTATATTCTCATGGCTTGTATTTTGGGCCTCATTTAATCATAATTGTCAAAAAGACATATAAAAGAGGAAGGGGCGATCCTTATAGGCCCATAATAAGCCCAATCGAATTTTTTCCATAACCTAATCACACAAGTCATGAGATTCATCACTTGTGAGTCATGAGATGCCCTGTTTTTCACCTAGTTTGGTTGCTTTCTCAATTTGCACATCCTTCTATATTGGGTTTCAGGCTTGAACATCTTCATGAAATTGTAACTCTATATCTTAGCTTTCTAATATCTTTGAAACTACCTTATTTGTGCTCCGTACCTTGAGCTATGGATGATTTAGTGTAGCAAGGTCAATGTTGTCAAGATTTAGGGCAAATTGCGTCTTCTATCTTGCTTCCACTTTTTCTCGTAGAAGGCTTGAGAATTTAAGGAAATGTCTAAAAGTGAAATTGTAGAGCTTTTTCTATTCTTTTCAAATCATTTTCAATCACTTGTTTTGAACTTCGAAGTAGAGATGCCAATGGGTATTCGTGGTCCCCGCCCCTATCCCCGTTTAAAAATTTACCTCTCGTCCTAATCCCATTCTCATCATGAGTTCCCATTCCCCATAGAGATTTTAAATCCCTATAGATATCCGCTAGTTTATGCTAGAAATTCTTTAAAAAAAACCCAAAAAAAGAGAAAAATTCTAAAAAAAAAAACACTTCTAGACCTAAATAAAAATATATAAATATCCATAATACATTATAACAGTACTAACAAAACAAATCCAAATTAAAAATGAAAATATATGATGCAAATCCAATAAAAGACAATTAGAAATATCATGAAAATACATTCAAGTTCGTTGTTATAAATTATAAAACTTATATACTTGTTATTTGTTTGAGACTTTATATAAATGAGAACTTAGTGGGTCTCCATGAGATAAGGACCTCATCCCCTATCTCTACCCCATTTAATAAATAACCACTTCGCATTCATCCCCATAGGGACCAAATTGATCCTTGTACCTGTTCCCGTCATGAGTAATATCCACAGGTACTCGCTTAGATGGGTTTTTTGCCATCCCTATTCTGGAAAAGGAGTTATGGAGATTTCTTTAAGGACATGTTCTGATTCTATGTAAGCACAGGTCACGAACATCTTTAATTTGGCTCTCTAACTCTCTAATTACCAAAATAATGCAAGTTTGATCTCAAATTCTCATTTTTACACCTTAAAATCACCCAAGAAACATAAATTATAAGGAATGAAGCAATTTCTAAGAATTTACATATTTAATGGCTAATTTAACCACAAAATTTTTCAAACTTATGTCAAAACTAGCAATAGATGTGTGTCTTTTTAGCACATATCAATGAAGTTCTTATATGTTACTTTTATTGTGATTTTAATTTATATTTGAGATAATATACACTTTGATTCTTGAAAGAATCAGGATTTAACATATTAGTCCTTGGAAAAAAATTTTCTAACACTTTGATCTCTAAAATTAAAATATATTGTAAGAATTTAGTTCCTTTGTTAACTTTCATCTGTTAAATAATGTTTTGTTGTATTTGACTTGAAATTAATTCAAATACTATGTTTCAATAATAAATACAATAAAGGTTTAAATCTCTAAACAGACGGACTAACATGTATGCATTTGATCTTTTAGGAACAAAAGTGTTAAAGTAAAAAAATTTTAAGTACTAAAGTGCGGGGTTTTACTCTTTATATTTTATACTTTATTACTTATGTTTGCTTCATTATAATGTGGAAGCAACATCTTGACTTAGGTTTGATTTATCACGAGTTTCTTGTATTATATTTTCATATTATTATAAATATTTGTAAATATTATTTTTAAAATAAGTAAACTATTTTGAGTTTACAATTCAAATTTGAATTTAATTGGTATGCACCGACAGTATAAAATTATTTTATACAGTCAATCAATAGCAATAGAAAAAAGTGAGAAATTATGATGGATCCCTCATTATAATGGATAGTTATTTGTGTGAATTGGCACTTTCCACTATTTCTATTGGCTGACAGTGTAAAACTATTTTATAATGTCAATGCATTTAAATTAAATTCTTCAAATTTATCTAAACTTCATGAGTTTAAATAAACTCTTGAGTTTAACAACCTTGGTTATAATAACAACTACCTCAAAAATTATATATGATATATTATATAATGAGTTTTATCAATATGCACTAGCAATGTAAAACAGTTTTACACTATCAACTAATAGAAATAATAGAACGTGAGAAATTATGGTAGGTCCTTCATTATAATAGATAGTTATTTATATGAGTTAGCACTTTCTACTATTTCTATTAGCTGGCAGTCAGTGTATTTAAATTAAATTCTTATATAATTAGTTAATAATATAAAACACTTTATACTAATAATTTATCAAAATTACTCTCAAATTATAATAATCTTTTTTCAGTATTTCAGATTATTTCCTATTTTCTTATGCTGGTGGGTAAATTATATATCTTCTTAGCATACCATACAAATTCTCGGTACGTTAATTTGATTATTTCTTTAATTATTGAGTTCAACTAAATTTTCATATTAAAAAAGGGTTTAAACCCAAAACCATAAGGGCTTATTTGGCATATGCATATAATAATATAAGAATTATTAAAATTTTAGTAATATACAGAGTTTGATGTCACATTACATAAAATAGTGTAATGTAATATTCTTAATGACACAAATAATTTTAATTGTAAGTAAAAATCTAACAAATAATTATAATAAAAAATTATTGAATTTTTTAATTATTTAATTATAAAATAAAAGTAAATATGATTAATTCAAACTTTATATTTGAATATTTATTTTCTCTATATATATTTATAATTTATATTAAATAGTATTTGTAATTCTTTGTCTTTTTCTCTTCTTTTCCATTTCGCACTTGCCTTTTGATATTATACCATCGTTTTGTCAATTTTAATGGGAATTCTCTCTCTCTCTCTCTCTCTCTCTCTCTCTCTCTCTCTTCAATTTTGATTTTCTTCCTTTCTAGTTAAACTAGAAAGTAATTTTTTAATCTGCAAAAGGAATATTTTAAATTCATAAAATCCATTTTTATAAGAAAAAAATAAAATAGTTTATCACTTACCTTATAATTTCTCAAGAAACAAAAAAGAAAATAATAAATCAATAAATGGTATTTTTTTTGATAGGGAATAAATGATAATAAAATTAAAATAAGAATTAAAGAGATGAAAATGAAAAATTATTTATTATCTTTTTTTTTCTTCTGAGATGAATTATATTATTTTTTAAAGAAAAGTACAACAACCTTTTAGATTTCAAAAAAAATACTAAATACCAAACTTATAAAAACATGGACAACCCACTCCATTATTAAAAAATATATATTAATATCTAAAATAAAATTAATATTATTATATTTAAATAAATATTGTAGAAAAATCATAAATAAATATATTTTAATGATAATTCAATAAAATATTTATTTCTTAAAAATCATAAATAATTATCATTAAAAATTTTAATATATATATTTTTTGAAAAAATACATCTCTTCACATGGGTCATATCCCTTAAAAAATAAATTAATTATTATTAATGCATCTAATATATTAACAATATTTAAAAAAGTTGCAATTTGAGACTTGCTAAATTAATAAGTTATTAGTATTTTTGAAAAGCAATTCAAACGAAGATCTTATTGTTATGATAATACTAAATTAGTATCATAATACTTTAGTTATGATTAAATCTTTATAATTAAAATAGTACTTAATATGTGTAAAATTAAATTAAAAATTTGGCTAGAATCATAAATTAGTTTGAAAAAGAGGAAACTGAGTATTTTGCTCAAGACAAGAAGTGGAGCTTGCCAACCTCCACATGAAAGGGTGGAGGCTAGATTTCCTATATATAAATACTCTCGTTTACTTAGTGTTTTGTTCACATTATTTACATAAATTATTGCAACTTATTTGAATATAATTAATATATTGGATGTATTAACAATAATTAATTTATTTTTTTAAGGGATATAATTCACATGGAGAGATATATTTTTTAAGAAATACATATATATTATAAATTATTGATGATAATTATTTACAAGTTTTATGAATAAATTAATATTTTTTAAATTAGTACTAAAATATATTTATTTAGCATATAATAATATTACTTGTATTTAATTATTAGTATATTATTTTTGGGATAATAGACTGGAGTTTTCTTTTTTAATAATTTTGGAGTTTAATTTTTTGTTCTAACAATCTCAAGAGGGGTTGCTGTATTTTTATCTATTTTTTAATGTAAGATTAATTTATTATACACTATATAATGATTTGAGAATCCTCTCAACATTTACTTCTTTTAATATTTAAATTATAAATATTTAATTTTGATATATTTTTAGTATAAATTATTTTTTCCATTATTCTCATATATTGTTATATTATTATAAGTGTTAGAGGTGTAAATAGGTCAGTTTAATTTGAGATTGAATGAAAAATAAATCCAAACTAATTTAATTTAATTGAATTGATTTATTTTTTATTTTTTTATTTTTTCAACAAATCTAAACCAAAGAAATTTGACTAAAGTTAGGTTGGTTCTGTTCAGATCATTGAGTAAAAATTAAAATAAAATTATATTTTAAAGTATTTTATTCTTATATATGATAATCAATAATAGTGTAATATTTGATTATAAGATAGTCAATAATGATGTAAAAAAATAATTACCCTTAAAAAAATTTAAGATAAGAAGATAAAAAATGATTTAATTACTAAAAGTTTAAGTTCAAAACTTTACAAGTTTAGAAATACATCATAAAAATAGTTGATCACCAAATATATTCAGTTGGGTGTTTAGGTGTGGGGTTAAAAAATCATAAATTCGATAACCCAACCAATAATAATTGGTTTGATTTAATTCTGCCTTGAAATGAATCAATAATTCAACCAATCTAAACCAATTTTATTGATTCGGTTTGAATTTTTAAATTTATCAGGTTAATATGATCCAATGAACACTCCTATAAAATAATTAACTACTTTCATAATAACTATATCAAAGCTTAAATATATGGTATTATTTGATCGGTTAATAGTGTAAAACACTTTATAATAACAATATATGAAAAATACTAATGTAAAACTATAATAATCTTTTAAATAACGCAATTTAGTTACTACTTTTCTCAATTATTGTTGGTGGTTAAATTATCTATCATCTTTTGTGCAATTCGAGCAAACGAAGTTTCGAGCCATATAGCATTACTATTTTTCAATATATATTTGAATATGTAAGATAACTATAAACAAAAGAAAAAAAAATTATTTTTAATATAAGTGAGACTAATGAAATTATTTTAAACAGTTTAAAAAAGATAAGAGAGAATTTTACTCAACTTATAAAGTAATTGAATCAAATTTGTTAAAACTACTTAAAGGAGAAATAAATCCAAACGAACCAACGGGAATGCAGGACGAAGGAACAATTACGTGTATGTTCCAATGAAAGACAGCCACGTAAAAAGAATCCAATTTCGACAACCTCTAGTACGTAATTGCAACATCGTACAAACTACAAACACCATCATTTGCTGTTTGAAATCTACACGAATCAGACACACGTGAGCTTGTTTTGCTCTCTTTTTCTTCTTCTTCATCGTCACCTTCATATTCTTCACTAACTCATCACTGTCTCTCTAGGAATCCCACTATGCCTGGATCAAACCCACAACCCCATTTGCTCCTTCTTGCTCTTATTCTAGTTTTGGGTCCAGTTCAATCCCTAAGGTTTGATTTGCAATCTGGTCAAACCAAATGCCTCGCTGAAGGCATAAAGAGCAATGCTATCACAGTGGGAAAGTACAACATCACCAATCCCAACAAGGGTCAACCCTTGCCCGATTCCCACAGGGTCGCCGTTCGGGTACACTCCAGTGGAATACAGATATATATGCTACATAGTTGAAAAAAAAATTGTCAAAGTTCTTTAGAATTTAGAATTTAGACTTTAAAATTTAAGTTTTAGAATTTAGAGTCTAAGGTTTATAGAAAATAAGAGATATTATTAGATAAAATAAAATATTATGACACATTTGCTCGTGTAAGAATTAATAAATGCAACATGCATCTTCCAATTGAACAAATTCTGAAAATAAAAATTGGCTCTGGGAAATTTTTTAATACACATATATTTAAACTTTCTTGGTTCCCATTTTTTTCAACTTTTGTGCTTGAATTCAAGCGCTAAATTTGGTTGTTTGATTTGTTGTTAGGTGACTTCACGTAATGGAAACAGTTATCATTATGGCGACGGGGTTGAATCTGGGCGGTTTTCATTTCTGGCAGTGGAGGCTGGTGACTACGTAACATGTTTCACGGCTACCAATCACAATCCCCGGATAACGCTCACAATAGATTTTGATTGGAGGATGGGTGTGACAACTAATGTTTGGACCAATGTTGCTAAGCAAAGCAAAGTCGATGTAAGTCACTTTGATTATATCACTTAAACCTCTATCCCACAATGAAGGCTAATGCACTAGCTTGATTATTCAATGGCAATGAGAATTAATTTCGAGGAATGTGAACTTTACAGTAAAAGGTTCAAATATATATAACCTGGTGTAGAGTAAGAGTAGTGTTGTTCTTTTTTTTTTTTTTTTTTTTTTGGTGAGCTTTGGTGTAGAGTAGTGTTGTTTGGTTTGTTTTTCGGATATTGGTGTCTTCTTGATGATTCATTCTAGTACTAAAAGATTCTCGGTCTCTCTTCATTTGTTGCGCAAGGTTTTTCTATGGCGAGTTTATGTTTAAAATGAGAAAGTAAGCTATATTTATTTTTTCATCAATAAAATGTATTATAATTAATCACAATTCATAATAATCTAACAGTGTATATATATATACTCTTACTTTTCACTTTAGAGAAGCTGTATCCCCATTTGTTGGGGATAAGGAGGCTCTCGGATCTAGTTAATTTACTGCTGATAAAATAAAAACTTCTGGTTTTCCAAGACTCATTCAATTACATTCTATTTTCCAAGAAATAATTTTCAATTGAGAGCTTCGACTGAACTAAGGATTCATATCTGGCATTTTTAAGTGCGACGAATTTTTCGGTTCTAGGATATCTCAGTACTTGCTCCATTCATTTTAGGGTATTCTCGTTTCTAGAGTCTTTCTACATTATAAACAAGTATAGCTTAGGTTTTGAATATTAATTTGTGCTTCTACATTATTCTCTACATGACTGTATTAGTTAGACAACCAAATGAATCAGAGGTTATCCTTTCTAAGCCATCTCCAAGCATAATGCTGGTATGACTTTTTTTGATTTTTCTAGGATAGAATTACCATTTTGTCGACCTTGGAAGTTTGACTTTTAAGGACACAAGAGAAAGAGCTTTAATGCCTCAAGGCTTGAAGCTCAATATGATTGATCAAGCAAGTATTGACATTTTAAGTTCATATCACAAATAGAAAAAGTAGGTATTGTCCAACTAATAAGGGTTGGATGCATTGGTAACTTGTACTTTAAAAAGAAAAACTAAGATTTAAATACTGAATAAAACAATTTTTAAGAAATTCTTTTGGTCGTTATAATTCTTGAGATTAATCTCATAATATAATATCTGTGAAAATACATTAGCTTGAAAAAAAGGATTGGCATTGACCATAGAATGTTTACATTGAATAATGATCACGAATCATCTTTGATGATGTCACTGTATTAACTTGAAAAGCAATTTCCCCGTACTATTATCTTGTAAATTTTTGTGTGCTTTCCACTTGTATGATATATAAAGCGTAGTTGTATCTTTTTGTTAATTTATTTTTCTTTGGGCAAAGTTGGCTTTCGTGAACCATTGATAAACTCCAAATATTTCTCTTATTCTTTCGCTATAACTTTTCTCTGGAGTTTACTATAATGGATATGAATGAAATTTATGTGCCATTCTTTTAAAAAACTCAACCTCCTCAGATGCTTTTGGATTTGTCACTTTTACCCATAAGTCAACTCCTAGTTAAGAGCTCTTTGGATTTTTCGAAGTGGTAATCTTTGCTCTAATTCATGTGTGATATATGGAAGGAAAAACTCTTACATTGATTTTCATAACACGCGACAGCTAATGGTGCAGCAGCTGCAATATTTGCATGAAACTGCTTCTTCCATTCATGAGGAAATGTTTTACCTACGTTCACGGTAAGCATGCACACATGCACGCGTATTTAGTTCAATATATTAAGGCAGGATTGTTTCTTTCTTTTTCTCAAGTGCATTGTTCTTATATTTTGTAATTTTGTTTTACATTTTTCTCTTAGAGGAGAAGAAGGTGAAGAGCTCAATTGGGAAACCCACCACATAATGTTCTGGTTAAGTTTTCTTTCACTTTTCGTCTGCTTATCAGTTATTGGGCTACAACTATGGCACTTGAAGACCTTTTTCGAGAAAAAGAAACTCATCTAAATTTTTGTGATAATTTCTTATATTTATCTCATGTGCTACTGTAAAATTTATTAACACCAATTTTTAGGATATGCATATTGGCGATCTGTAAATTAAATTATCTCAGACTATGCCCTTTATTTTTTTCATTCAAAATCAGATTCATGACAAAGAAATTTTAAAGGAATTGTTGATGCTCTTTATTTTGGTTTTTGAGTTCAAAAGATAAAACCAACAAATAACATATTAGATTAGATTACGTACAATGTTGTGTTCAACTGCAATTCAGCTGAACGTTTGTAGTCGCACAGCCAGGTCTAGTAAAATAAAGTGTGAATAGAATGCCAAAATGATTTATTTAATCGAATTCCTGTTCATAACAGTCAGTTGCATATGCATTAATTCTCACGTCACCTCTTTATCATTTACTAACTATATGTTTCGTGTGGAATATTACGGGTAATATTCAACCCGGATTATAGATTTGATTGTGTAACAGCACATCCAAACTAAATTCAATTTACAAAGCTTTGTTCTATATTTCGGGAATACGCTTGTATGGTCATGTTCATACATAGTTCGATTATTTTATAAATTTTTAGTTTCAATGAATCCCTTGCATGATAGAGCTGTTTTCTTAATATTTTGGTATAAAGGTCCGTTATTTTGTATTTCCCCCTTTTTTTTAACATTGCCAACATACTTCTGACATTAATAGCTTGCGAATATTTTAGCATAAAACGGTCCTATCATTTTCATTAAAATAAAAATGACGTTAAAAAATGACATACTACGTACAAATAAACAATCTTTTACCTCTATACCAGTTTGTAAGAAATATAATTATATAAATTTGCCATAACATGAAAATGACTGTTTTGAACCAACGTCGGAAGTTGACCAAAAAGAAGAAACAATGTCGAGAAAGGATTACTGGTTAAAATCCTAGAACCCTGTCGATAGCACCAGGAATATATATATATATATATATATATATATATATATATATATATATATAAAGAGAAGAGAGAGAGAGAGAGAAATATATACAAAATATTAGAACAATACAGAGTTTTCGAAGGATTAGGGCTGGACGGAAGGGTTTAGAGAGAAAGTAAACGGAGATTATTATTTTTTATTTTGAATAAACATTATCTTTATTTGAAAGTTTTAAAATAAAAAAAAATATAATGTAACTTCTTAAATGCCCCTCAATCTTATTTGACTTGATAAAGATTTTGGGTGTATTTATTTGTAATTTTTTGGGCCGAAAATTAATTTTTTATTAAAAAATAAATTTAATTAGTATGCACTAATAGTGTAAAATAATTTTACACTGTCAATCAATAAAATAAAAAAAATAAAAAATTACAATAAATTCTTCATTATAATAAATGATTATTTGTATAAATTAATATTTTTTATTATTTTTATTAATTGACAATATAAAACTATTTAACACGATTAATATATTTAAATTAAATTCTTAAAAAATATCACTTTTAATGTATTTAAATAATTTTTTTAAAAAAAATCAGAATTAAAAAAAATCTATTTTTAACTTCTTTATAAAAATTAAAAAGAATAACTTCTAAAAAAAAATCAACTTTAAATTTTTTGAACTATATATAAAATTTTAATTTCATAATTTTTTTTAAAAAAATTAAATAAAATAAACGCCCCCCCCCCCCCTTCTCTTATCTCTCAATTTAGCAACATAAAATCAGCCTTCCCTTTTCTTTCCCCTGCAACTCCTCCATCCAAACATGTATGATTTCTCATTTTTTTAATTCCAGAGCTGGGACTTCACTTTTGCTCTGCATCCCGATCCTCGGTTTAAACGAAACAAAAATCCGTTGACCCAAAGAAAAAAAAAAGGAAAAAAAAAAACGAAACAAAGATCCCGTAATAACACAAGAAAGAAACTCCTATGACAAAATTTTGAGAAGGGTATTGGTCAAAAGACGAAACAAAATCCTCCAATGCTACTCATTTTACAAGGAAAGATAAAATATATAACAAGGATAGCATGCTGAGGCCAATTTCTTCAATGGGTTTTGTACACTACAGTATTTGCTCACTTGAATAGCCGAATGGAACTTCCCAAGAATTTTAATGAGATAAAAGAAATCGAAAGTAGAAACCTGAAAATAGCCATCAACATCGCCTGCTATGCTCATTAGAGTACAAAACAGTTGAAAACAAACCTCGAGACTTTGCCAGGTTTTCCAAGTTGGCGCGCTATTCACAAATCCTGCGGCAGTAGACAAGGTAACCCGCTGGAATGGCAATGGCACATAATCAACTGAATTTCTGGACATTTTAATGCTCCAAGAATTTATGAAGAGAACAAGTTCCAGTGATGATCTGAAGTTAAATTTTCCTTGATCTTCTCAAGCCGTTTAAGGATCTCTATGAAGGAAGGTCTTTGATTCATGTCAGCAGCCCAACACTGCTCTGTTAACCTAAGAACAGGCAAGGTCAAGGTTCATAAGAGTATGATTACAGATTACAAGCCTAAAGATGCTCTACCAAACAGTTAATATACATGAGAACTTCTAACAAAATAAGTTTCAGAGCACCCAAGACCTACTAACAAATGAACTTCAAAAATGAGAGAGGTCATATTATGCTAGTCACGCTAAGACTATTGGAAATTGGAGGTAACCAAATAGCAAGAGTAAGCATAGTTTTACAATATTCTTCCGTCAATGATGATCAAGCAGGGTAAGACAAAACCATAACTTCTGCTTTCTTAATCTCATTCATTGACCATCAGACCATCAAGGGCTAAAACATAATGTTCACGCAATAAGATTATAGATGCTGGGTGAGTCTAGAAGTAAACGTGAAAAGAGGTAAAGAGGATTCTCAGCTATTAAGTTCAAGCCCAAGAGTGATTTATATATCTAACAAATACAAAGGAAGCCATCACTTGTTACAAAAGAAGAAAAGGGAAATTGGGCGAACAAAACATTTCAGAAATGACTTACTCTCGCAGTTCAGGGACATGGACATAACCCTTTGCTCGAATAGTTGGCCTGTGTCCTTCAGACACATATTTGGCTCCGTCATAAGGTTCTAAATTTGAAAAAGGTGGTTCACCTTCAAGCATCTGTGCGATAAGAGGATGTCGTCAATTAGAATTATCAAATTTTATCACACAAAACACTAAGTATTAAGCAAGCAGAATTACCTCATACAAAATCATTGCAAAAGAGAACACGTCAACCTTCTTATCATATCTCCGGTGTTTGAAAACTTCAGGAGCCATATAGCGGTCTATGTTTTCACCCCGAAAAGAAGGAAATTTTAGTATTTGCATGCAAATGACTGTTATTAGTTGGGAAAATTGCGCACAAAGTCCCTAACTTTACCTCTGAAAAATAGCCACAATGACCTTTAAATTTCAGATGAAAGGCTAAACTTTCACAACTTTTAAATAGACCCTTCCATACATATAACAAAAGCCTTTCACCATATGACTTTTATGTATCGATTAATATACATGATAATCTCTATTTTATTCATATTATTTTGAGAAAAATATTCCTCTTATAATTTAATTTAATTTTTTTTTAATTATTCTATATTTCTATTTTATAGAAATAGAAAATAAATAAAAAGGGATAATAAATTAATTTTTTGAAAAATAATATGGAAAAAATTAGAGATTGTTATATGCATTAATCAACACATGCAAGTCGTGCGATAACTGCTTTAACTTAATTAGTCAATAGAAGGGTCTATTTTGCACATTTTAGAAAGTTGAAGGACCTCACACAAAATGAAAAAACAAGGTAAAGTTCAGGGCGTATCTATGCATTTTTTCCTTATTAATTTAAAAGAACTTCTAAGAATACTCACAGCTTCCAGTTTCACCAGTCATCTTGTATACATCATGAGAACTTTGGACCTTAATAAGCTTACTAAGTCCAAAATCTCCAACTTTTAAATGGTCAGCGCTAGAATTGACTAAAAGAACATTCCTGAAATTTTAGGGGAGGAAAAACTTCAACATGTGATGCATATAGATAGTTACACTCTCATATAGGAGAAAACTAAGTTTATTTTAACTTGTAAGAAATAATACATATACATTATGAAAAATAGTATATGGCATGTCACCCATCCTCAGATCATATATTCATATATATGATAGAAATAACCACCTTACCTTGGCTTGAGGTCTCGATGAATTATAACATTTGGTTCGTTGTGAAGATAGGCCATCCCTCTACAAGCAATATTCACAAAATACAGATTAGCACAATGGTTTATTGTGATGATTTATGACAAAGGAAAAACAGAAACATGTGACTGAATTTTCAGTTTTCACAATGCGATTTTAATTTACTTTTGCTTTTTGTTTCTTTTTATTGCAAAGAGTGGAAATACATCTCTGGGAGGCATAACATATTGTCCAAAGCAGGGAGAAAAAATCGTTGGACCTGGAAAAATGCAGCAAAGCTGCTCAATCTCAATGAGTATCCAAAATGGCAACTCTCTTGAAAGAGCCATAAAACTGTTTTTTATCCCAACATTAGTGCTATGTGCTTTTAGAATTCAGATACAAATAGTCATCTTTCCTTATATTTTCAGGTTGCTTGGCAGCTTCCAAAATGTCTTTCGGAATTTTTTGAGAAGTATGCCAGTCCAGCCTCGCTGGAACATCTTTCATCCACCCAAGTGTGAGGTCCTATGGAAGAGTACTCTCCTTGTAAAGCTGTGGTGCTTATGGCTAGAACATAATGCGACACTTTTTCAACAGAGGTTTCTTTCCCCGCATCTTTGGTGGAATGGGATATAATAGTTACCTTAGCTTCTGCGTAACTGTCCCATGAGAATTATTCATTTTAGGGGGATCTACATTATGGAGAAATTGAACAGCTCCTTGTAGCTAATATTTCCTTTGTCATCTGGTTGTTTTATTTTTAATAAGAACTAAACAACTTTTTTTTTTAAAAAAAAAAAGGAAAAAGGAAAATTCAAGTATGACATCATACCTGGCAATATCCAAGGCAAAGTTGATCGCCGTTGAAGGACTAAGTGAACCTTTATCCTTGAGGTACTTATGAAGATCACCCTATAAATGACATGAAATAGCAGTTCGGTAAAGTTTAGTATTAAAGCATCAGATTGCGAGAGTTCAATACATCAGGATCTAGGTGTAGAGTGCTAAAGCGGATGTATTTATGCCCATATACATACCCCTCTTAGATACTCAGTAATTAACATTAGGGGTTTCCTATCGGTAACAGCTCCAAGAAATTGAACTACATTAGGGTGTCGAAGCTTCATTAGCAAATTAACCTCATGCCTGAAGTCCTGACTGTATCAAAAATTAACCCAAAAAAAAAAAAAAAAAAAAAACAGAGACAAGAAGTTACTGACACATGGCATAGCAGAAAAAACTTAGCCAGAAAACACGGTTTATTTCAAAAGAAATACAAGCTCAATCTCAAGTCCATGTATCCCTCCCCTCCCCACTACTCTCTAGCTTTGATTTTTCATTGATAAACAGCAATAATTACACATGCTTTAGAATAATTATTTTTTCTCCAAAGAGGAAGTACGTTCAACAAGAATAAAAATTCATCATATGAGACAGTTAAATTAGTTATTGAAATGGTTACCTACAGCCCAAGGCAGAGCCAAAGTAAATTTGTGAGGGCAGCCGCGGTGAGACAATTTTAGTTCCCCAGGGAGGGGAGTTTGAAAATATTGAAAATAAATGTAAAAGCCGATTAAAAAAAATAATGGGGTTTTTGTCTTTTTTTTTTGGGGGGGGGGGGGGGGCGCTCAGGCTCCATGAGGCCTCACCCCTGCCCATACCCCCAAGTAAGATTTGATAGAGGACAGATAAAAGATTCATCAATCACATGCAATTAGAAGACATTTACCATCACACATGATCAGAAACTTGTAGCCACAAAACTGAGACAAATTGCAGAAATTAAATTAAAAAAATCTTACATCACCAATCTATCATCTGAAAGAGATGGAAGAATGCGTTTGACAGCAACAGGTGTTCCACGCCAGTGAGCTTTTAAAATCTCACCAAAAGATCCCTTAAAGAAACATACATTCTCAATAAGACTAAGCAAGTGTAAATGCAAAGTATAAGTGAAATCATATAGGCAACAAAGGAAACCCACAAAAGCAATGGCAACAGAGAAGCACTGTGCAAGCAGAAAGTAAACTAAGCAAGTGTAGACAAATGTGTCTATTTTTTTTTTTTTTTTTTTTTTTTTTGTGGTTAAAACTAGTTTTTGATCCCTATGCATATTCCAGATATTAGTTTTAGTCCCTACGTTAAAAAAATTTTGATTTAGGTCCATACAGTGATACTCCATTAAGGAGCTATTCCTTGATCTTAAAAAATTAATAGATGGTGTTAGTTTTGGCTGACATGGCTAATAGGATCTAATATAGATATAATATGTTGTTATTGTAGTTCTGAAACGATCTCTTTTAGGCCTGAAACGACCTTCCTTCAAAAATAGAAAAGTAACTGAAACAATATCAAAACGGCCTTTCTATAAGCTGAAATAACCTCAACCAAGTTTCACTATGTCTCATGTTAGCTCCCGTTAATCACGTCAACAAAAACTAACATTGTCTAATAATTTTTTAGCAGTAGGGACTAATTCAATACCATTATAGAGATCTAAACCAAAATTTTTTTAATATCGAGACTAAACCAAAATCTGGGACATGTGTAGGGACCAAGAATTAGTTTTAACTTCTTTTTTTTTCAGTCAATTTTATTTAAAGCTTAACACTAACAACTTCCTTTTGATGATCATCCAACAATGAAAAACCAAGACAGACAGAAATTAAAGCGAATTAAAATGACCATATTTTCACTACGAAGGCTGGCTATACCAGACTCAAAACCAATAAAATTCCTGAAGCATAATAGAGTTAATCCCAGAGTAATCTATCATAAGAAACAATTCCAGACCCACAACCATTCCACAATAAATAGTTGACCACAACACAGTGAAAGTTTTGAATTTGGTGGTAGCATCCAGATATGATACAATGCCATTGACATCAAGAAAATGTTGAAAATACCTTTCCAATACAAACTGAATTTGAGAAGTCCAGCTCAGAAGGGTCAACTTCCCAATCACACTTGTTAGGCAATGGGGGTGGAACAGGCTTTGGTTCAAAATGGCTTCCATTTTGGCCCTGCATAATCAAAGATAAGATTCTGAGAGCCACAATAGTAACAAATCCATCAGAAGTTAAAGATCCTTTATGAAGCAATCTCAGGTAAACATGTATAATGGCTATGGTTATAGATTACAAAAGACTGAGATCTTAACGAAATTTGTTGAAATTACTAGGAGTATCTTATTTACATTAATGTAACAAATGAAATTGCAACACCACCTACTTCAGAAAGTATAATGTGTCAAGCATCATTGGAAGCATGCCTCTAATAAGGAAAGTACTGATCAGAGACATTATACAAGAACTACTTTCCATAACCACAGAACTTATATCACTGATTCAGGAGCCACAGGAAGTTTGCAAGGAAGTAGCATGCAATCAATTACAATAAATGCAAAAAACTCATTTTTCGTGTGGTTTCATGTCACAAGATTGTGGAAAATGCAATTCAATTTGAATCCACAGCCCTGTGAGAAATTATGACTTTTCCCAACACAATAAAAACCCCAGACTCTCACTCTTTTCCACGTAGACATCAGGTATATGTGACAAGAGATCTTCCAACAGGGAAATGTGTGCAAGTAAGTACTGATGAAGTAGGAAAACATCATCCTGGCATCAAGCAGATATGAAGCAAGACATGAAGAGAACAACAAATGCAGATTTTGTCAAGTCCTAAATGAAAATACCACTGTCATAACTCATAAAATTGTCACACAAAAGACAGAAACAACATGATTAGTTAAAAGGAAAAACTAACATGTTATAGTAGCCACATGCCCAGCACAGCAACCATAGCAGCTTGCTGCAAGTTGGAAAGGGAAAAGTCCATTGTTTTTTGTCTAAACCATTAGCATCCTCGGTCTATTGGACTCTGTGACTATCTTGGTTCAAGCTAGGTCGGCCATTATGGGGTAAAGCGCTAGGTTTTTTTCTTTTTCCCCGACTTAATAAGAACTCCAAAAGAAGCAAGTATCAACCACTTGAATCAACCAAATATAGAAAGTCTTCTTATTTTTGTGTTATGTTATTAGCACACCCAAAAAAATAAAATAAAAAATAAAACCTCACGTAACACGAATAGTATCAAAATTCAACATCAATGGCGCACATTGCCCTACGTGAGATCATGTACACAAATCTCATGTGCAAACTACCATGTTCCTTTAATCTATCTTCTTTTTACAAAACAAACAAAAATGCAAAACCAGGAACTTCAACTTACATAAGACAAGCCTCCATGTGATTTCAGAAGCTCAATCACTTCATTCCTCTTAGCTCCTTCCGCATCAGCCAGAGGCTTCCAATCCCAAAAAGACAACAAAACAAACACCAAATTTCAGGCATTCGCATAGTTCACAAAACCTCAAAATTAACACCAAATTCGAACCAAATTGAATACAAAAATAGAGAAAAATACGGTGTTTTTCCAACGGTCCTGGGCGTTGACGTCGGCGCCGAACTCGATCAAGCACTTGGCGACGTCGACCCAGCCGTGGAGTGACGCCACGTGGAGGGGCGTGCGGTTGTCGTAGTCACGTGCCTTCACGAGCGACGGATCCTCTTCTAGAAGCTTCCGAACCGCGGCGGCGTTGTTCTGGTGCGCGTGCCACAGGATCAGCAACGTCCTGCTCACCCTCTCCTTTTCCTTATCCTTCTCTTTCTTCGCCGCCGTGTCGCCGGACAAGTCGTCGCCGCCGCCGCAGGAGCTCATCG
Organism: Pterocarpus santalinus; assembly: GCA_031439595.1. Classification (NCBI taxonomy): domain Eukaryota; kingdom Viridiplantae; phylum Streptophyta; class Magnoliopsida; order Fabales; family Fabaceae; genus Pterocarpus; species Pterocarpus santalinus. Next base: position 20,574,636 of record CM062531.1, read on the forward strand.
CCGATCCACGGAGGGAGAGAGCGATAGTTATTACGGTTTGTTCGGTTGGTTTTTTTTAAGGAAAAAAAAAAAACACTTTTTTGAGCTGCGGAAAGTGGCTACCGTGAAATCGAAGACGAAAAATTAAATGCGCATTCAAATGAAAATGAAAATGCAAGTGCAAATGGAAAATGGTTCTCTGTGATTATTAGGTTTTTGTACTATGGCTCGCTTCTACTTTCTTGGTGTGATGTGCATGTGATTGCGAAGGTTTTGGATTACATCGGTTATTCTACTTTTACTAATTCAACAGAAAATTCTTTCCCCCCTTTCAGACTTAGCGTGAGCTGTGGGGCATTATCTTTTTTGTCCACTTTTTTTTTTGTGAAAAAAAAATCATCTTAATAATTTTTTAAATATTCAATAAAAATTAAATCAATTAAATATGTTAAAAACATAAACATATTCAATAATCAATACTTTTTTATTTAATAAAAATAATTAGTGGAAAGGATAGGGTATTCCTATTTGCCGCCTTCCATGTTTCCTCTATTTGATACGATGATACCTTTTCATGTGTGAGTGGCTTTTAAAGCTCAACATTTGTTCAGCTTCTTTCCTTTTGTTTACACCACTTGCTCAATTTTACGCGCTCGAAATTATCGCTTAAAAAAATATGACGACGATGTATATCTGGCTTTATTGTTACATTTCTCATTGATAATACAATTAAGATTTTCATATACTTCATTCCTCATATATTAATTACTTGAACTGTATGGTCAATACCGTGAGACAACATATGTTGAGAATTTCGTCCGCATGGTATTTTACTCGTGCTTTTGCAAAAGTGGATAAGTTCTGGCTCCATTTCATCCTATTACGGCTGCAAACCATATCCACATTTGTCGGGAATCATTACTTATTGTTGCTTACGAGTTACAACTATGATACATTATTTTTTAAAAATTCTCTTACACCTTTAACACCTTGTTAATTATATTATGATATGAATATGACATTTTGAAATTAATTTTAATATATTATCAATATAAAAATAATTTTATATTTTTATCCAATCAAAAATTTTTATTTATAATAAGTGATTAAGTTAAACATATTTACTAATATAATAATATATAATTAAATGTCTGTATAAATTTTTTTTATGATAGTAATATATACAAATTAAATCCTTACATTTTTTGAAATATTTTCATATACTTTTAAAATTGAATATAAATTTTCAATTAATAACTTTTTTATAATTTATACGAAAATTTTCACATTAATCATAAAATATACATAACTAATAAAACTTCTGTGTGTTTATTAACCACTTATATCATAATAATCACTCATAATTATTATTATTAGAATTTAATTTAGATGGACATACTTTTTACACTGTTAAATAACCATATAAATAGAAAAATATGATTAATTAAATTTCTAAAAATCATTTATACTATCGATACATCCAAATTAAACTCTTATTATTATCCACAAAAAACACTTAACCAAAAATCAGCACGAAATGCAGGCATGAATTTGTATTGCATATAAAAGGATTGACACGTGGCAACTGGATATATTCCATGTTCCAAGAGCAATCTTTCTTAGGTTGGGTGAGTAACACCTGAGATAATTTATACGCAAACGTGGATGAATCTTGGATCCGTAATCCATAGAAGGCCACCAGCATCCAGAATGGAAATCAGAATCTTGCACGTGAGCATTGAGCAACAATATACATGCTATAAATTCTTTTCAATTATGCTAATGAATCAATTTCTTTTACAGATTAACATCTAATAATCATACATGTTTTCTTTCTTTTTCACCCTTCGGAGGCTATGCATCTCAGTATAATGTTTGCTTCCCTGCCATTCATCACAAAGGGAATTTGAATTTCATAACAAATCATCTTGGTCTTCAAGGGACCGTTTCCGAGCTCGCAGATTGAGCTGAAGACTTTCAGGTAGAGGTGGTGTCCTCCCTCTGCGGAATAGAACTGCAAGAGCCCTCACTTTCTGGCAAAGATCAAATATCTGCAAGATGCATAGCAAATGTTATGGTTTGAAGTTTTCAAATAACAGAGATTTGGTGGTAAATAAAAATTGCTTAGTTTTCTTTACCGATGAGGCTTCTATCTCAGCAACACCCTCACAACCTTGACCACCTCCTTGTAACAAGTCACAATACTTTACAGCTTCATTTTCATCTTCAAATACCTGCAAACACATTGTGAAATTTTATGTGATTTGATTTTGCAAATGATTAAAAAATTTACAATAAAATATGCAACTTGCTACAAACAAGATTTTTTTCCCATTATAAGAAAAAAGTGCACCATACCAAAAATTAAAAAGAACAACAGTACAATTACTACGGTTTCTTGGTCCAACTTTGTTTTAGCCAACGTAAAAACTTTGTTGCTCTTAATGACATGTATAAGAGAATAGGATATATTAAGAAAAACTAATGTTTGCAATGATACTAAACAGACATAAATAATAAATTTAACCAGACATAAATAATAAATTTAAACATAATCTCGTGCGATAATGAGTGTTTATGAATACATACCAGCACTCCCTCTCTAATATCTTCCACAAGCATTGGAAACTTTGTCCCTCCCCTTGCTTGTTTGGACTGATTTCCAATTCCAGATCTCCAGTTACCTCCTTTGGAAAATAGTAAGCCAAGCTCTCTCTCGACTTCACTGTTACAGAAAAAGTAAATTCAGGTAGGGAAAATGGCGTATATTACTTAGGAGGAAAAAACAAAGCATGAAAAAATTGGATCAAACCTTCTATTTCTTCGGGTTTTCATTGTGCACAATTGATTTTCCTTTTGCGTCAGTACATACACAGGCTTTGAAGTTTCTCTCCAAGGGTTGGAATCTAAAACTGTTGAAAATAAAAGAAACAATAACAACATATTAACAATGCATTGCTTTCTACAAGAAAATCAACCTTCAATTTTCTATGCGAAATAGAAACACTATCTCTCTCTTAAACATCAGCAAGGTAGTTTGAAACATATTCTCTCTTAAGCAACACTTCACTACTATGTCATACAATGTTATTTGCCAGGGCGAACAAACAACCTAAAAGGAGTAAAGAGGGCAAAGCCCTACACTGTTTTGGTGATTATGGCCTGAAAGAAAAGCCAGAATTTTCAAAAGGAAAATGTTCACTGCTGCCTCTCCTACAGGACAAATTGGTTTTCTTAGCCTCTTCACGGTGTTCAGCCATGGATGCTTCAAACTTCAAAGGGGATTCTCTGTCAAACATGCCAAGAGAGTGGCAAGCTGAACTTAGTTTAGTTTATGAGCTTGCCTCTCCTGTTTGTTCTTCCTTTTGTGTTAGTTTAGTTGATGAGCTTGCCTCTCCTGTTTGTTCTTCCTTTTGTGTTTCCCTTCTTTTTATCTCAAGATGATTTCTTATCTATGTTCTGCTCTAACTATGTTCTTATCTAATAATATTTCTTCTTTTACCCAGAAGGCACAAAAAAAACCATATGAGGTAGCAGAAATGCCAAAGCGATGTAAAGAAGAAGCGAATAGAACATCCATCCACGCGGGTGAACAAGATCAGGTAACTCAAAACCACATCCTCCAAGAATATTGGCCTAAGGACTTCAAAGAATGACATCCAACAATTTTGATTCGGACAACCAGTCCGTTTCAAAATCAATGCAAACAAACATCAATTTAATTCAAAAAGGTCAACTTCTCAACAGTAGCAGAGTATTTTAACCAATCTTAGCATCAACCTTACAAAACGCAACTCAGGCACACATAATAATGACTACCAACTCGTGATACATTTAGAAATCAAATACAGAAAGTGGGGGATCCCTGCAGTAGCATACTTAGATTGAATTAAAATTTCAGTAATGTAATGCTATTTAGTAGCACAACTGCTAGAATGATGCCCAAATTCAAATGACGTGAGAAGAAGAGGGGCAAGGACAGAAATCAGGGGAGCAAAAGTGGAAGAGGGAGTTATAAAAAAAAACATTCCTCCAATCAACTCCCAATCAAACTCAGTGCATGCTTGAATTTCTCTTTGTAACTTTCAACCGATAATTTGAGCAAAAGCGATAAAAGAGTAACTTTTGACCAAACTGTGGCGTAGAGTTTTGCAAACAGAAAACCAAACATACTATTCATTTTCGTACCAGTTATCATTTATCCTTATTCTTAAATTCTAAGTCCAACTTAGTCAAACAATTGTTTTTTTTCCCCCTTAATAAAAAGGGGTTTGCCTAAATACAAGATACACAAAACATTTGAAAACAATAGGTAATTAGCAGCATGGAAGACCAATCGTGTGTCACACCATTGGAAAAAAACAGAGTTCAAAGCACAGGAAAAAAGATCAAAATTTCCACGACGACCACCACCACAACATCTAAAATTTCCAGAAGAAACATAAGCAACAGAAACAAGGGAAAAACAAAAGAAATATCCGAAAGGAGCATCAGAGTAACACAGGCATACCATCGTAGCTGCTGGTATCGAAGGATTGTTGGAGGTGCCTGCGCATGTCGTAAGCGCGGGACGAGACCCGCTTGACGAACTCCTCGGAGGTGCCGGGGATGGTGCCGTCCATGTGGAGCGCCCTCTCCACCTCGTCTTGGTATCCCTCGTCGTTTTCTCCTCCTTGGATGTCGTGGCCCCCTAAGCTGCACGACACGTCGTTCGAGCGACCCCTCCTCGTCCTCCTTGTTGTTCTTCTTCTGGTGCCGCAGGGTTTGGAGGAGGAGGAGAGGAGCCTGGGAGGGAGAGGGGCGCGTGAGGAGAGGGCGATTCGGCGAGTGTGGCGGTGGAAAGGGTTGGTGTGAGGCAGCACCATGGAAGGGGACACCGAGGGCAGGGAATCCATGACTCTCTCTCTCTCTCTCTCTCTCAGCGTGAACGCGTTGGCGCGTGGTGGTGTGGAGAGAAGGTGCGAATGACGAAAGGGAAGTTGGTGACGGCGTGGAAGACAAAGAGGAGAAGTGTGGAACAGAAAGTTGGAGGTTGAGGTTGTTGTGCAGGACAAGGAAGAAGAAGAAGAAGAAAGTAAAAAGAAAAAGCGGAAGAAAGGAAATAAATGAAGTTAAGGAGATTCGTTAATGGTGGCGGATTTTTTTTTCTCTCTCATTCCGTGTGTGTGTTTGTGAGGGTGGGTGGGTCCCTGCAAAGGGCAGTGGTCCCCAATTGAATCTTCGTTCTGGACTTGGGACTCACCCAAGTAACACTGAATCATTTATTTCCAATCACCTGCTTCGAAATTTTTTAGTGAATATTGTTCTTTCTTCCACTAAAAAGGTCATGTTTTAAAATGAAAATTTATGATTAGAATATTGAAAATTATTATATCAAAAATATTATCAGTATATTATCAATAAATTATATTATATAATTAAATAATTATATAAAAAAATTTTATATTATCATCTAATCAAATATTTATATTTTTTTAATTTTTAAAATAGTAAATAATTAACTCAAATATATTCACTAATATAGAATATATAATTAAAAGTTTAATTAGTATGCACTAACGATATAAAACAGTTTTACATTGTCAACCAATAGAAATAAGGGAAGGTTAAAAATTATAGTAGGTCCTCCATTATAATGAATAGTTATTTATATAAATTAGCACTTTTTACTATTTCTATTAATTGATAGTATAAAATTATTTTATATTATAAATATATTTAAATTAAATTATATAATTAAATATTTATATAAAATTTCTTATATTAACTATACATATAAATTAAACCTAATTAAATTTATATCTTAAATAATATGAACCGAAGATACTTGGTGCAATATAAGAGTTACGTCATTCAAATTCATTCAAGTGAAGTCATTTGAAATATAATAAGTACTCTCCATGTGAGAACTTTAGAAACGATAATTGTAACTTTATTTTCAGAGTCTAACTTCTTATAAAATAATACAAATAGTAAGATACTTATGAAAAAAGGTTGTATGGAAGTCAGTGCTGTTTATTTTGTATTACTTTGAGTTATAGGTCAGCCTGTCTGTCTGACTTGGCTGGGAATCTGCGATTGAATACACCTCATTGCCACGAGTCCTTCGGGCACGGGCTCCACTTCATCCTCGTGAACAACTTGTACATGATTTCTTACACCGGACAAACGATTAGTATCCCATTCCTCTGGAACATAATTTCATTTTTTGGAAATTAAAATTTAATTTAATTTCAAGAAAATATCAAAAGACTCCCTCGAAATACATGATCTGATGATCATGGCAGACATAGGGTTTAACTTCTAAATAATTCACAAATTAGGATATTTAATAATCAAACCTTAGTTATCACAAAGATGGAGCGAAAATTTAATTAAGTGATTCAATTTTATTTGCATTTTTATCAGTCTTTTATTAAAATAAATGAAGAAGTAAATCCTCTCATATTTTTGCTTTTTTCACAAAAATAAGCAAAAAACTTAAAAATAGAACAAACACAAATATCATGTAAAGATAGAATTTTATAAAAATTTATGAATCAATTTAAGATTCTTGTGCATATTTATCTCTCCATGTGAAAGTTGAAAAAAGTAAATGAGAATATATTGAAAAAGTTGGGCATGTCTAACTTCTCCTGGTTTTTAAAAAAAGCTTATACATGAGAAAATATGCATTTATGCCTAAGGTTCTTCGTGAATTTCAGTCAGTAATAACCAAAATTGTTGCCTTATAATATTCTTAAGAAACAAAAAAAATAAAAATAAGAGTAATTAATCACATTGAAAGCAAATTGTAATTTTAAATAAATTTTACCTGTGATATCAATAATTCAATTATGGAGTCACCATTTTAGAAGAAGGTTTACTAATACCCTTTAATTTGTTTGTTGAGATTTTTTTTTTCTCGAGAAAAGTAATTTATGAGAGTATATCAAGCGAAGGAAAGGAGCAAGATCAATGGAGGAAAATTGGGAAACTAAATAATGATAAAGGAGAAAAAAAAAATCCAAACAGATCACATGAAAAATAATTTTTTTATTTAAATCACAATTATTTGGTGTTTATTAGATTTCAATTAATCTAAATATTAGAAGAAAAAAAAACCTTGTCAGTGGGTCACTGCCGAAAGATAAGACTTAAAGCAAATCAGATTTGTTTTTTCTAAAAAGAAAAATTAGATAAATACGTAGAGCAACTGAAGGAATCAAAACAATGAAATTTCTCCTCCGATTGGCAGATTAAGCTAAAAATTGAGTTCAGCTAAACATTTTTTTTCTTGTTTGAGTGGAGTGGTTGTACTAAGGATAATTTCAGTTGAAAGAGGATTTCAAGGCTCCTCGATCTAATTTTAGAAGGGGATAATGAGACCATTTTGTCCACGGGGGACCTAAAAGGTAAGAACAAAAAGTTTTTGAATTCTTTAACGTAGATATCCTTATAAAATAAAAAAATAAGAAATTATTCACTTTTAGATTTTTAGATTAATAACTTATAAGTACAAATCCCCCCAAATAATTGAAAGGTGAATAACTGCTCTTAGAAGATCCAAACTATGTAGACAACCAATATTATTTTTTGTCAGACCGTTTATTAAAATGACTTATATTCATAATCCTTATCACTCTTAACTCATCCAACAATTAGACCTAAATTCTGTCACATTTTTCTACCAGTATAGTATCACTAGAATTAAAAGGGACTTATCACCAAAAAAAAAATAAAAAGAAATGAAAGGGACCACTGGTATAAATTTCAACTATGAAACAAACACTTGAAGAAATTGACTTTCAGGATATGTAGAACAACTAATTTCAGCGTCTCATATCCCCGCTTCTTGGATTTTCAGAGATATAGATGCTGCATATTCTGTTTCTTTGTTTGTGTTTTTTGTTTCCCATAATTGCAAGTTCTACAAAGAAAAATGGATCTAATTTAGTGCTCCAAACCGAAGCTATGGCAATGGGCAAGGCGTCATATATAGCACTAGCACAAGGAGTTGGGATTCATAAACTTCAGAAATGCTAGCAGCAAAGCATCATGTTCATAAAATGAGTATACACGAACAAGACAAATTCTTAACTGCTTTTGAAACAAGAGAAACTCTGAACCATTCACTAATTGTAATATCAACCTTATGAAGGAGATAACAAGATAGGGTGTAAGAACTGGTATCAATACAAGGTAATAGAAGTAAAGTGCTGGGTAATTCTGGAGAGGATGATACCAGAGTAGTATCAATTCCCCCCTAGGAGCTGTATGTATTATTCACAAATAAGGAAAATTGTAGACAAGCTACTAGGTGTTCGAGAGACCTAGTTCTCTCCCTAGAGACTATTCCCACTCTCCAAGATATCCCCCTCAATATCTCTCCCCCCTCCCTATATTTCCCCCAGCAGCCCATAACAGAATCGATGTTGCCTCTCCCCACACTAACTTTGCCCAGCTGGCAAAGTTAGTTACAAAACCCACTCAAACCACACGCTTCACTCACCTCACTCCTTCCCTTTTTGCCCCTTCTTACATATACGTTAGTGTAAGGTGTAATTACATTACTCTTTGTTCTAGACCCAATATTCCCCTCTGAACTAGGCCCAATGTCATCCATTAGGTTCCTAACAACACCCCCCCCTTGGAAATCCACCTTGTCCGCAAGGTGGAAAGAAGGAAACTGCTGCTGTATGTCCTCTGCTGCTTCCCACGAATTCTCAAAATCGGGTAAGTCCTGCCATTTGATCAAAACCTCCCATTTTCCTGCTGCATTGATGCGGCTAGCTAGGATCAACTCAGGCTGCACCTGCAATTCCCATTCAGCAGTGAGAGCTGCAGGCAAGGGTTGACCAACCACTCCTGGTGAGGTGCATTTCTTCAAGAGAGAAATGTGAAAAATTGGGTGAACTTGAGAACCTGAAGGTAACTGCAACTTGTAAGCCACCGGACTGATCTTCTGAATGATCTCATAAGGTCCATAGTATCTGGGACTTAATTTTTGGTTAACCCTTTTGGCTAGAGACTTGAGCCTATAAGGCTGTAGCTTCAAATACACCATATCTCCTTCTGCATACTCAACATCTCTTCTCTTTCTGTCAGCATACACCCTCATTCTATTTTGAGCTCTCTCCAACTGAAATTTCAACTCATCCAGCATGCAATTCCTTTCTTCCATCAACCCTTGAATCTCATCATTGGAAGAATTCCCGCCTCCTCGAAGCAACGTGGGAGGTTCTCGTCCATAAAGAGCCTTGAATGGGGTCATTCGAATAGCTCCATGATAGTTGGTATTATACCAATATTCTGCCCAAGCAAGCCATCTTGGCCATTGCTTAGGTTTGGAGCCAATGAAACATCTGAGATAAGTCTCTAAACACTTATTAACAGCCTCACTTTGCCCATCCGTTCGTGGGTGATAGGCTGAGCTGTAACGAAGTTTAGTATCAGCCATTCTAAACAACTCAGTCCAGAAGGTACTCATAAACACTCTATCTCTGTCAGAAACTATGGAGTTTGGGAAGCCATGTAATCGAACTATCTCCTTAACAAACAATGTTGCCACCTCCTTGGCATTATACGGATGAGTCAAACAGCAGAAATGGGCGTATTTTGTCATCCTATCGATTACAACCATGACTGTATCCACCCCCATAGCCTTAGGTAAGCCTCCAATAAAGTCCATAGCCACATCAGTCCATGTATTCCCCGGTATTGGAAGAGGTTGTAATAAACCTGCCGGTGAGAGAGCTTGATTCTTATTCCGTTGGCACGTGTCGCACTCTCTAATGTATCGTTGAATTTGTGATTTCATTCCCTCCCAATATAAAAGACCAGATATTCGTTTGTATGTGCGAAAGAAGCCCGAATGCCCCCCCATACTGGAATCATGGAACTCCTGTAGGATCTGAGGAATCTTAGCTGAATTCCTAGCTATCACTAACCTCCCTTTGTAGTGTAGTCTCCCCTTCTTGAGCTCAAAGCCCGGATGATCCACAGAACCTTGTATCAGGTCCTGGATGATCCCTCGTAGTCTTGGATCAGCTTGAACCTCCTCATCTAACTCACTCACGTCCCCAAAAGAAACTGAGGTAATGGCTGAGTATTGCAACTTCCTAGACAACGCATCCGCTGCTCCATTTTCTGATCCTGCCTTGTATTTGATCTCAAAATCAAAGCCAAGTAACTTTGCCATCCATTTCTGCTGGTCCACACCTATCACCCGCTGATCCAGTAAATATTTTAGGCTCCGCTGATCCGTATGCACAATGAAGTGCTGCCCCAAGAGGTAATGGCGCCATTTTTGCACAGCTAGCACAATAGCCATGAGTTCCCTTTCATAAACTGATCTGTTTTGTGCCCTCTCCGATAAAACTTGGCTCATATATGCTATTGGTCTCCCTTCTTGCATCAAAACTGCCCCTACTCCCTTGCCTGAAGCATCTGTCTCAATCACAAAGGTCTTAGCAAAAGAAGGAACAGCCAAAACTGGCAGAGACGTCATAACTTCCTTCAACTTCTCGAAAGCCATTTGGGCTTCAACACCCCACTTAAAGTTGTCTTTCTTCAACTGTTGCGTTAACGGCCATGCTAGCTTCCCATAATTCGCCACAAACCGCCGGTAATAGCCCGTTAACCCAAGGAAACCTCGTAGACTCCTTAGATCAGTAGGTACAGACCAATCTAACATGTCTTTCACCTTACCAGGATCTGCTGCCACTCCTTGCTCAGAAATGATGTGACCCAAATATTCAAGTTGTAGCTGTTCAAAACAACACTTCTTCCTGTTTACATATAGCTCATTAACTCTCAGCACTTCAAAAATCTGTTGTAAGTGAGTTTGATGCAGTTCTTTAGTGGAGCTATAGACCAAAATGTCATCAAAGAATACAAGAACAAATTTCCGTAAGAAAGGCCTCAGCACCTTGTTCATCAAGGCTTGGAAGGTTGAAGGCGCATTTGTGAGTCCAAATGGCATAACTAGGAACTCATAATGCCCCTCGTGCGTTCTAAAGGCTGTTTTGTGAACATCTTCAGCTTTCATACGAATCTGGTGGTATCCAGATTTTAAATCCAATTTGGAAAAAATCTTAGCATCCCCTAGCTCATCTAACAACTCATCTATGACAGGGATGGGAAATTTATCAAGCACAGTAACTTGATTCAAGGCCCGATAATCTACGCAAAATCGCCACCCTCCATCCTTCTTTTTCACCAATATCACTGGACTAGAGAAAGGGCTGGTACTTGGCCTTATAATACCAGAGTGTAACATTTCATCTATCATCTTTTCAATTTCATTCTTTTGATAGTGTGGGTACCTGTAGGGTCTAATATGAGGAATAGGAGCTCCCTCCCTCAGTATGATGGCATGATCATGCTCCCTCCTTGGGGGCAAACCTGTGGGCGCTTGAAATATATCATCAAATTGCTCCAACAGCTGCCGAGTTGTTGCTGAGAGCTCTGTCACAGCTCCTTGTTCAACTTCTGCAGGGATTGGTGTCACTAAGTAGCCTTCTCCTTCAGCCCTCAGGGTCTTCAATGTCGCCTTCCATGATGACTTGGTTCTGCATAAAGCTGGGTCACCCTTCAGTATCTTGCAATGCCCCTCCTCAACCCACTCTATAGTCATCTTTTGGTAATTCCCCTTGAAGGTGCCCAAGCTAGCCAACCAGTCTACCCCTAATACCACTTCAGGTCTTCCTAATTCCAAGACAAAGAAGTTCTGGGTGATCTGAGTCCCTTGCACCCACAATTTCAGCTCTTTGCAAACCCCATATCCTTCTTCAATGGTTCCATTCCCCACTTCCACCTGAAACCCCGAAATCTTATCAACCGGTAGCTGCAGACTTTCAACCAGTTTATGGGAAATGAAATTGGCAGTGGCCCCGGAATCTATCAGCACCACGACCTTTTCTCCATTGATCTCCCCCCAAGCTTTCAGAGACTTGTTGGAAGTAAGCCCCCAAAAACTGTTGATGGAAAGTTGGAGTGTCCTCAAGCTTAGCTCCTCTACTTTCTCATTTTCTGGTTCATCCCTTTCCTCCTCATCTTCCTCCCCATCGTGTTCTTCCATCAGCACCATTTGAAAGTGCCTCAAGCGACATACATGCTCCGGGTTCCACTTATCCCCACACCGAAAACATAACCCCTTCCTCTGTCTCTCATGTAATTCTTCTGGGGATAGCTTCTGCATGCCACTAGTCCTCTTCTCCCCTGACCCACCTGGTTCATTTTTCTGACCCCCACCTTGGAATCCCCCTGGGCTACTTCGAACCCAATTCTGAGGACGAAATGGGCTTGGGCCTTTCGAGGGTCCACCTGTTCCCTTCCCTCCTGGTTGCACCCCAGCTTCCTTCCAAGCCATGTTACGCTCCTCCAATTTCAACGCTCGATCCATCATTGCAGCCAGCGTAGGAAATTCTGCCACTGTCATCTCCGCTCGAATCTCTCTTCTGAGCCCATTGTGGAAGATACTCATGAGAATTTCCGGGTCGACATTCCGCTTAGCTCTCGCCATGAGCTCAAACTCCCTTCGGTATTGCAACACCCCCCCAGTCTGTTTCACCTGCAACAGGGGCCCCATGGGGTTCTGAGCGGCCCCTGGTTGGAAACGCTTAAGGAGGTCATCCTTAAACTTGTGCCAGGATGGAAACGGTTCCTCCTCCTCCCACCATTCAAACCAAGTCAGAGCATCTCCCTCTAACGCGACCAACACCATCTCCAATCGTTCATGTTCATTGATCTGAGCCACACGAAAGTAACGCTCAACACGCACCAACCACCCGTACGCGTCGATGCCGGAAAACACAGGTAAATCAATTTTTCGCCCAGATTCTGCCCATCGAGGACGACGGCCTTCGTTCCCCCCAACTTCTAAGTAGCGGTCTTCCCCCCATATTGGTGATCGACGTTCGGAGTGCTCAACAGAAACCTCCCTCCGTCGCGATGTCTCACAGTGTGGCCCTCTCCGTCGTCGAGCATGACGGTCATACCTTCGTTCGAAATCACGACCGCGTGAACGACTACCACTCCTGTCACGTAGTAGCTGATCCATCTGTCGTGACAAGCGCGTCAGCACACGTCCTTGCTCTTCCTGGCGATGCTCCACCGTGGAGAGGCTCTCCAAACGGCGTTCGACCCCTTCCAAACGGGTTTCCATAGCAGAACGCGTAGTGACCATACACAGAGCCCTCAAGATCGTGGCTCTGATACCAGTTGTAAGAACTGGTATCAATACAAGGTAATAGAAGTAAAGTGCTGGGTAATTCTGGAGAGGATGATACCAGAGTAGTATCAATTCCCCCCTAGGAGCTGTATGTATTATTCACAAATAAGGAAAATTGTAGACAAGCTACTAGGTGTTCGAGAGACCTAGTTCTCTCCCTAGAGACTATTCCCACTCTCCAAGATATCCCCCTCAATATCTCTCCCCCCTCCCTATATTTCCCCTAGCAGCCCATAACAGAATCGATGTTGCCTCTCCCCACACTAACTTTGCCCAGCTGGCAAAGTTAGTTACAAAACCCACTCAAACCACACGCTTCACTCACCTCACTCCTTCCCTTTTTGCCCCTTCTTACATATACGTTAGTGTAAGGTGTAATTACATTACTCTTTGTTCTAGACCCAATATTCCCCTCTGAACTAGGCCCAATGTCATCCATTAGGTTCCTAACATAGGGTGATCTGGAAATGCTGATGTGTCAACTAATGAATGAATCAGGATAAGAGAAATCTCTTACTCCAAGAACACCTAAGAATTTCTCAAAGAACAATATTACTTTAATGAAGTAAACGCAACAGAAAATACAATGCAGAGCATAAAAGCAAAATATCATTAAAAGCTCAACCAAACATAAAATAACAATGCAGAAATAAGACAATCATCACAAATGGTTCCTATGTACAACCAGCACACACAAGTATAAAAAGATCACTTGCCTCCGGACGTGTCTTGTGCATATTAGCTAATGAGATAGCTTGTAAAATAGAATAAAAACCATAGCTATAACAAGAGCTCCAATCACAGATGCAAGAATCCATTTGTTTCTAGTTATTCTTCGTGCCATGGTAGTTAAAACCTTCTTACTCTTGTCAATAGCATCGTCTACTCCATGAAGCTGCAAGGCAAAACAAAATGACCATCAACCAACAATTATCACCACTTCTAAATTGCAACCATCATTCCGAGGGCTTGCAATCGATTCTCCAAGGAAGAGTATCACGTTTGATTGTAATACTTCTCCTTAGAGAATATGATCATCTCATTATTCTTTTGTAATAAATGAAAAGAGGACCAAAACTATCTGAAGGTGAAATAAACAGAACACCACTAAAACAAAGGATTTAATTTTGATGTATTGTCAATGTATATCAACTAATCATGTATAGCCATATTATTAAAAGTATTTAACTTTTACATCTATAACTACCCCAAAAGTTGTATAAAAGGAAAATATGATTGGTTGACAGTATAGAACACTTAGCACTGGAAATTTATTAAAATTAATCTCTGAAACAAATAGCATTTACATATCAACATACTTTTTTATGGGAGTTCAGGAGAGTCTCTCGCTGCTGGTGTAAATCTTGGAGGATTGAGACACCGAGGTCTTCAGTCTCCAGCATGGTTCTGCGGCTTTCCCTGATTCTATCACTTGACTCATTTAATCTCTCCACTGACATAGTTAACCTTTCTCTCTGATCAGCAGATGCCTGCAATATTATCCACTCATTTATATCCACCAAATAATAGATTAATTACATGCTGCACTACTTTTCTTACAAGTTCGACCAACTTCAAAACAAAAGACTACTAATTTCAAAATTCAGATAAAACAAGATATGGGGTAGGCCAAAGAGAACCCTGGATATGCATTTGCAGTTGCAACTGAACTACTTTCTTTACAAATGCAATCAATTTCAAAAACCTAGTAATTTCAAATTTCCAAAAATGAAGCGTGGAGATAAGCCAAAGAGAAGAAGCCAAGATATGCATGTGCAAACATCTGCAGCCATATTTGCAGTCAGTCTTGTTCCCATCACAGGCATAATGCTCAACATAAGTGATCAAATATGTGTGCCATGCAAAGTAATCATAGCTCAAAGACTGCAAAAAGAATGGAAAATGCAATCACTCTACAATGAATACACCCGCAATAGCATAGCATCTATATCACTATATGAAGTAGGCATAGTTACTGATCAAACCCACATTCAGCCATAGTCAAAGATATTTCTTTGAACTTCAATAGGGTCTAGGAGCTAGAACCATATATTCTAGTACAGAATTCAAGATTCAAGAAGGCCAAATATATCAAGATTAAATAACTGAACAAGATATACATATTAGAAAAGAAGTAACACAACAACAACAACTCATCTTTTTCCCACTAGGTGGGGTTGACTGCATGGATCAAAAAACGTCAACAACAACCAATCATTTTCCCACTAGGTGAGGCTGACTACATGGATCAAAAAACGTCATTGCATCCTATCATAAACCATGTCTACAGACAAACTATTAAAATTAAAGTTTTTTTTAATGGTTTCATCCAAAGTTTTTCTTGGTCTTGCTCTACCCATAGTCGTTGGGCTACCCTCCATTTGATTTACCCTTCAAACTAGAGCTTTTCTTGGTCTTGCTCTACCCATTGTCATTGGGTTGACCAAATAACCTAAGGCAGGATCCTACCATCTTTTCCACAATAAGTACTACCTCAACTTTCTCCCTAATGCATTCATTCTTAATTCTATTTTGCCACTCATCCATCACAACATCCTCATCTCTACAACATTGAGCTCAATCTCTTGTTGGCTTTTTATAGAATATTTACAGGGGAAAAAATAGTAATAGAACTGTGAAAAGACAGTGGTATATTAGTGATTAAAATTAGTTGTGTAACCAAGGAAACATTCAGTCAATTGAAAGATCTCTTTTTGAAGATCCATTACGGTAGTTACTTTGGTAACTGTAAAGGCATATTCATTGAAGATCCAATTCAAGGAGATATAGAAGAGAAGACAAAATATCTGATATTATATAACAAACAATTATAACTGAAAGTAATCAGATTTAAAACAGAACCCCTTATTACTTCACTTTGGAGCTCTCTAACCAAGAAAGTTACAACTTACAAGCTTTGTTCTTTCGATTTAAGAAAAATATGCTATCAAGTAATTCAATCTAGAGTTCCACACATACCAAATGTGCATCTGCCATTCCAGTCTCCAACAAATCTTCACGGGCAGCCTGATCAGCAGTAGGTGATGTTAACCTTTTAAATTCTTTTTTCAACTTGGTTAGATCAGATTTGTATTCCCTCAACTTTGCAAGAAGATTTGCTTTTACACTTGGCTGCAAACTTCTCGCCTCAAGGTCCATTTTCCGAATCTGGAGACGACAGAGTCAGAAAGAGGAGAGAAATAAAAACAAAGAGAATATAATATCTGTAAAAAGAAACCAAAGCCAGGAAATGTAACATTTGAAATTTTTACCAGAACATCAGCATCATCTAGTCCAGCTTTAATCTCAGAAAGCTTTTGCTGCTTCTGTTCTGAAGTTAGCATTGATTTCAAAAAATCTTCAGTAACCAAGATTTAATATCAATGTAAATGATAAATAATCAGACATCTTCACATTACAGAAGCATGCTCAAGAAAACATTTGACACCCAGCACAGTAGATTAAATCCTCTGGCTATAAGGTAACTGGAAGAATTATCACAGCTCCTCCAGAAAATTTGTTTAAGCATTCATTCATTTCTAACGAGTGCTTTCTTATTAACAAAAGCAGCATGTGATCCAACCAATGTCGCTAAGAATCATCAGATTGCATGGCAGCAACCACAAAATGTGTTTCAACTCCAAGAACACTTGAGCAATCAAATGTTGACTTGATATAATAGGACACCTCAGCAGACCATACAGCAGACAGCTCGAAAGATGTGTACTTGTTTCGGCCCACCTTTGTCATTCAAAGAATTTTCAGCACAAAAAAATTTTGTATAATGATCATCACTATTGTCTTGCTCATAGCCCATTCAACACATTTCCTTACACCCAATCTAATAGACAACTTGGAAGATTGCATGCAGCTATAAGCCAGCCAATTTAAGCAGCTACGCATCCCAGTAGACAGTAGGACACATCCCAATAGACAGTAGGAATGTTTGATAATAGCTATTTTGGGGAAATGATCTTTTCAAAAAAACAAAAAAAAAGCTTTTTCACAATTTTTTTTTTTTATACCAAGTTACTATTTTTTTTTTTTGATAAAAGAATACAAGTTACTATTTCAAAACTGCAGAGACAGATATACAATGTTGTCTTCAGAACAAATCAGAGCAATCAAGCCAGCTCCAGCACGAGTGAGAGAGGTAAACGACAACAAAGAGGTCGAAAACGAAAAAGGGGTCCCTCCAGAACAGGATCAAACGACAACAAAGTTTAGATTTTTAATGGGTTACTAGCAAACCTTGGTCAGAGACAAGAGAAGCGGAACTGCATTTGCGAGAGAGATTTGCAGAGAGCTCGCAGTACTGGCGCTCGTAGCCTTCGAAGACCTCGCTCATCTTTGCGCTGTTGTGGAGACAATACAAAACCCTTTTCAACAAAGAGCGACAAAATTGGGAAATTGGACAAAAAATCAGAAATAGAAGAGACCCAATTGGTGAAATTGATTGGATTTGTTTATTTACCTTTGGATCGAACGATTTTTTTTGGGGGGGGGGGGGGTGGGGAAGATCAGGATGATGCAGTGAGGGATCTGAACGAGGTTGGGAATTTGGGTCTGTGGTTGATGCTGTTGGTTAAGGCTGTTTGTTAGTGGGGTTAAGGAACAGTGAAAATGAAAGGAGAAACATGAGGAGGAGAAACACGGAAGGAAGGAAGAAAAAACTCCACAAGCGCAATGTTGCTTTCACCGGAGGAACTGTAATTCCAACAAAGGCAGGGAAAGTTCGCGTGCGGTTCGGAAACGACTTTGGATATTGTTTGGTTAGTTAGCGGCTGCTACAACTCAAGAGTCAAAAATTTTTCACTGCCTATTGCAAAACAAGAGTCAAATTCACCTCAGTTCTTTTTTTTTACCCCAACAAAAAGTTTAAATTAAGTGTGTTTGTAAAAGTTGGTAGATTAAAATTATTTTAATAATTATTTATTTATATAATTATATTTTTATATAATTATTTATGTAAAAATTAACTTATATTTAAATATTTTAATTGAAACAAATTTATAATAATTTATTTTATTTGAATTATATAAAAAAGTAATCCTTTTATGGTAAGATTATTAAAATAAAAAGTTAAAATAATTATTTATATTATATAATATTTAATATTTATGATTAATTTAGTAAAAATATAATAATTATGAAATAATCAACTTCTTTTTATAATCATAAATTCTAAAATATTACTTATAATTATAAATTATTTTTAATTTAAAATTATCAACTTTTAATTATCATATATTTTTAACTTTCTCTCAAACAAGATTAATTTTTTAAAATAACTATTTTTAAGGGAGAAAAAAGTTGTTTCTAATCACGGAGTAAGAGGAGGACTCATTTTAGTTCATATCACGAATGTCTTTTAGTTCGTTGAGGAATTGAGCTGCTCATAGATTTAAATATGGGTTTATTGGTATGATATATCGAAAATATTGGGTTTGAAATTGAATTATATGGATATGGTAATTGTGTTTCACAATTTGCTATGCTGGAGGTAGAAAAATGTCTATTTCATAATTCACCCTTGCATATGTAGGAATGTGGCAGATTTAAAAATTATTATAATACACAATTCTACTTTAAACGGGCGAAATATGAAAGGAAAAAGTATGTGACATATTTCGCTTCCCTAAGTGTAGGAATTTGAGAAGAAAAAAAAGTTATTTTAAAACTGGTAGTACTGACACAAAATAACAGTCAAAATGTTCAATAGTTAGAAGCTCAACGGCCTCAAAGCACACAAGTGCAATAACAGCCAAGCAAATTGCACATTCATCCTGCACATGCGGTGGAATACATGAAATAATAGCAAGAATCTCATATGAACACCATAAAAACTGCAAATGCATTATAAAATAAAAAAGAAATAACATGAGATATACATATAATTTGATAATCGCATTATACGAATTGCTATAATATTTTATTTGCTACCTAGTTCTGTAAGCTGACGCGATCTAAAGCCCCTTTATATTGGCAATAGTGGTAAAGTTAAATATCCGTGGATATTCAGCATCAACCTATCTGTGTAATATTATATTAATTAGATTTAAATATGACAATAACAAAACATTATTCTTTAGAATACTAATAGATATAATTATTTTCTATTAATAAATAATTGACTTCAATAAGTTTACTACATATAACAAATAAAAATTGATAATGATAAATAAATCATTTTGAATTAAATTGATATGCTTACAGCATATAAAATAATAAATTTCAAAGACCATATAAATTTAAACTAAATTATTCAATTTACAATTACTATTTTCAATGCAATAGTATTAATTATTTTTTATTAGGTTATCATTTTAATTAACAAGTAATTGATTTAAATTAGTTTACCTAGTACATAAGGGAAATACAATTGGCCTATCCATTGGACATAAAAATAGAAGCCGATGTCATGCCCATGATTGCAGTAGAATGAGGCAGCTGCTGACCTCCTCTGTACATTTCCGTGAGGCACGGCA
This sequence comes from Pterocarpus santalinus, assembly GCA_031439595.1. NCBI lineage: Eukaryota > Viridiplantae > Streptophyta > Magnoliopsida > Fabales > Fabaceae > Pterocarpus > Pterocarpus santalinus. The sequence continues at coordinate 20,594,316 of CM062531.1, forward strand.
TAAATCTCGATATAGCATAGTGAGGCATGCCGAACCCCAGCTGTACTGGCCAATTTAATCCCATTATAAGAGCAGTGGAAGATACTTTCCATGGATGCTGGACGATGTCTTGTTCGACATTATTTTATAGCCCAATAAGCGCAGCATATAAACACGTGCAAAGTGCTGTATTGTCTACTGGTCGACATCCTCTGTGACCATTGAATTAAGACGCTCCAACTAAGACAACCTACTTGTGCAACCAATAAAGTTATTAACTTCGGGTCGTTCACCAAAGCATGCCTCGCACATTTTCTGAATCAATTGTATATTTAGATTGGTTTTTCCAGTAACAATCAACCCATTGATAAGCAGCCCAAGGTGGAGTGCAACATCTTCCAGTGTTATGGTACACGCCCCACAAGGAAAATGAAATGTATGACACTTCAACTTCCATCGTTCCACCAATACACTAATTAGATCTGAAAAGTAGATGAAATTTCTTGATACAAGCAACTTTATTCAATCTTGCCCTCTATAAGTACCCTTCTATCTTATGATGCGGTGGCTCCATATTCCTAAATCGCATGCGTATCTGTCTACCATCCTATAACATTCTTATAAATTAATAAATTAGATAAATTTATTTTTTAAAAAAAGTAGCTGCAAATATTAATTTTTATATTTAATATTATCAATTTTTAAATTTTATTTACACAAACTTATTAAACACAATTATTTAGATCTAAATATAAATTATGTTTAAAATTTTTTCTCAATATAATAATAATCTAAATAATATAATAGTGAATATTATAAATAATACAATAATTTTTTCTCAAAACACATAAATGTAATCTTCACTTCCCTCCTAAACCCTAACATTTTACTTTATACATTTATAATAAAAATTGTCGCATTATTATTATAAATAACAGCAGAAAATAACAAATCACTCTAAACCAAAAAATAAAAATCAGTATCATTATTTCTATTCTAACTTTTTTTAAATTAAAGTCATTTTAATTTAATTTAACTATTTAAATCGTATGTTACTTTTATGTTATCTATTTTTTGTTGCAAATAATAATAATAATACCACCAAAAAATAAATTAAATTGTTATCACTGATTTATTAATTTAAAATTATATTCTATTAGCTATTGACATCTCTTAAATATTTATTGAATATTTCTATTGTTAATGTAATTAACAAATTAATTAATTTTTATATTTAATATTATCAATTTTTAAATTTTATTAGCAATGAATTTCCTTTATTTAACACAATTATTAAAATTTTTTCTCAACATAATAATTTTCTAGATGATGTAATAGTGAATATTACAAAACACTGAACAAAATAAATACTAATGACTAATAAATTAATATATTTTAAAATAACCTATCTTGTATTTAAAAAAATATATAACCATTTTTTAATAATTGTCTTATATTTTAAAACAAATAACATGCTAAAATTAATTTTAAACATAATATCAGTATAAATTTTTAAACATAATTTCTGAAAATAAATATATTATATCAGGAACTTACACAGCAATATGATTGCTTGAATCCATTGTTGAATCACAGTGTTGATTATGTCGGCTTATTCTTACAGTTTCGTTTTGTCCTTCTTGATCACACTCCAAACCAGATCACACTTTCAAAATTATTTTTCTCACTCTGGCAACACCATCAAAATTGAAACACTTCAAAAACACAAAATCTTTCGAAATGAGATTAAATAAAAGTATAAAAACGCTTCAAAATCTTTCTTCCTTACTTTCGTTAAAGAAAAATCTCAAAGTCTCCTTCTGTTTCAACACTTCAAAAACACAACGCCTCCCCTTATCAAACAAAGCACTCCGCAACACTAACACCCTCCCCTTCACTTATAGCACTTCCAGTCCAACTACTAATAGTAGTCAATATTCCTTTACTATGCATCCTTACGCATTTCAGCTCTAGTCCAACCTCTCTATAGAAAGTATGACCAATATGTCAATGAAATAGAAATTCTTTTACTGCCTGCAACAACACACCTGGTTCCTATTTCAACCCATGCGTGTGTTGTTTGTGTGCATGTGTGACTGTTCATTGCTTTTTTGTGGTGAAAAACTTGGCCTGACGTGACTCCACTGCAAGGCGTGATATCACTATTGCTATTGTTGTAGGATTCACCGTGCTAGAGGGCAAAAAAGGCTGGCTGATTTGACTTCCATGCAGTAGGTGTGAAGTTACTATTGGCGGTGTTAGACATTTCGCCCTGCAATAGGAGGAAATGCTTGCAATCTACAAGCTTTTTTTTTTTTTCGGTGGTTCATGTCTCACATTTCACCTTACAAAAAGTAGATTTTGCTCCAATAATTATTCTCATAGATTACTACTTAATGCAAAGCGAAATCTCTTCATCTTTCCCACATTTATGTAATTGTACAAATAGTCCCATATAATCATATTTTCATCTTATAATTCCCATATCAAAAAATAAAAGCTGAATTGAGCACTTATTAAAAAGAAAACTTAGAAAACTTAAAAATTGAGCTCAATTAGGATGAAAACTTAAAAATTGATTCTCATAAATCATTTATCAAAAAGAAATTTTATAAATTAAACTCAATTATGACAATAAATAATCAAAACATCGATCAAATGATTCAATGTAGGTGGTTTTTTTTTTTTTTTTTGGGTAACACTCGAATGGTGTTTTTGAGTCATTTAACGAATGAGTTTATTAAAAAGGAATAATGAATTGAAACTTCAAACTTGGTAAGCTCTATGCAGTATTTTAAAATTTCTAATTGAGATTGATTAGGTAAAATAACTGAGTTAAAATTGAATTAATTTAATCAGTTAAATATATAATTTATTAAATTAAAAATTATTTAAATCGGAAACCTATCTAATAATTTGTCGTCCGATCAATTTTGTTTGGACTTAGGCTCGACTAATTGGGGCTGAGGTGCGATCAATTAAAAGAGCTTTTTCTTGTTTTCGAAAGCATCGGATCATTGTCCTATTTTGTCATACGTGACCCTTAGCTCGAATGGCCCTTGTCCAAGTCTCCAAGGCCCGACAGTTATGACATTGCGTGGTGAAGAATTGGGCTCAAGTCCACTCCTCTATTCAGGCAAATTCATTCAACCAAGTAAAAAGGCCAATTAGTAAAAAAAAAAAAAAAAAAAGGACAAATTATTGACAAAAAATAAAAAAATAAAAAAGCAAATTAGTATAGTGCGAAAAAGTACGATATTTGTTGTACATAAACAGCCTGTTTGTTTGCTTTTCTTAAGAAATGTTTTAAAATAAGTAAATAATTTTTTTCAAAATAAAAATTTATAACTTTATTTTAATATTTTTTTCAAAAGTTAAAAAATAAATTCTGTGACAAATTTAAGAAAATGACAAAATGTTATATCGTAAAATTATTTTTTGGAAAAATGAAACAAGTAAAACCTTATATTATTAATTTACACGGCTTCATAATCAAATTAATGTTACATAATATTAATCTAAATAATTCAGTTATAAAAATCATTTTTAAATGTAAACAAGCTCCACGTTGCTTATTAGGCTGGCCGGGCAGCTAACCCCATCAGTGACCGACGGTTGAAACCGTTAGTTGAGCCTTTGAATACTCCAACAACCTTTCCACTCCGCTCCATCCAAAAAATAACACCAATTTTGAAATAGATAAAATAATTTTTAAAAAAAAAAAGTTATCAACCTGAAATTGAAAATCTCTTTATCTCCATCAAAGTTGATTAACTCATCGGTATCATTTTTTTTTTCTGTAATTGAGTGTTGTTATATCAATCTGAAATTGAAAATCTCGCTATCTCCATTATTGATTCATTTTTATGATTTTTAATTTATATTTATGTATCGATCTTTCTTAAGTTAATAAAAGAAATGATTTGACGTAATTGCCGTATATAATAAGCAAATATTCTGATGTTCTGACAGAAGAGCTTAAAACTTGGGAGACATAAACACAGTTGTTTTTCTCTTCTGTTCCCTTCAATTGTCAAAGCTACACATAGTACACATACACACAAGGAACGGGTAATATTTCTCTCTTACTTCTCTTTCTGAGTTTTCAGCTTCTGGGACTTGTTACTTTCTACTAAACATGGTAAAAATGGACACATAATTTCAGGTTTGTATTCAAATATAGCTATCCAACTGTGTTCTCCTTTAACCTATGCGTGACAGCAACAATCATATTGTGACGAAAGTGTCATCCTTTGGGAATTTCTGAATCTGGGTTCTTCAATTCATTGCTTGTCGACATCTATTTCAAGAGTTTTTCTTTGTTTACACTTGTTTTTTTTTTCTACCTCTTTTGGGCAATCAATTGTGGTTCTGTGCAGCATTGTATGTTTGCTTAGTGATTTAATGCATGAAAATGAACCTAGGAATTGGAGTTCAGTAAACTTAGGATAGCAATGGTTTAAACAAAAAATAAAATAAAATAAAATAATCTCATGAACACACACTTAGTCCACTTGATTATTTATTTCCAAAATTAATTCAAGTTTGAACATTCCTTGATTTTGTTTTCCCACTGCTTATGTTTCTTGCAGTAGCTAAGTCACAATTTTCTTGGTTCCTGAGTGACTTCCCTTGGAAACATGATTGTCTCTGCTCTTTTGACATCTGTTGGGATCAACACTGCTCTGTGTGTGTTGTTCTTCACACTGTATTCTATATTGAGGAAACAACCTAGCAACTATGAAGTTTATGTACCGCGCCTGTTGGCTGAAGGAACTTCTAAGAGGAACAGCCGTTTCAACTTAGAAAGACTAATACCTTCTCCAGGTTGGGTTGCAAAAGCATGGAGGCTTTCTGAAGAGGAACTGTTATCATTATCAGGCTTAGATGGTGTGGTGTTTATGCGCACTATAACCTTCAGGTATTCGTTTCGCTTCATCAGAGGATAGTACCATGACTTTCATGGTTTGTTGACCTTGTTCATATTTCCTTTTTAGCAAATTAAGTATATCTTATCTAAACTAAGTTCTTATATTTCTTTGTTGCAGTTTGAAAATATTTACTTTTGCTGGGATTATTGGGGTCCTTGTGATTCTTCCAGTAAACTGTTGGGCAGATCAACTGCAAGATTTTGACATTGCTGACTTCACCAATAACTCCTTGGATGTGTTCACCATATCAAATGTAAACAATGGCTCTAACTGGTGAATACTACCTCAAGAGTTTATTTACTTAATTGAGCTGTGCTTGGAGAATTTACTTCATCCATGGGAGTTTTTCTACTCCATTTATCTTTTCTTGTTTGCTCATTGTCGCATAGAATCTGTATGAGATTGTTATGCTTCATGATTTTTGTTTCAGGTTGTGGGTCCACTTCTGTGCTGTATATATTGTCACTGGATTCATATGCTTACTACTCTTTAGTGTAAGTACATGCACTCATAGCTTATGGAAATATTTTGTCTAAATACTTTAGCTATTAGTTAATGCCTTTTACATTGGACATAATTATGGTATTTTAAGATTAAAATGTAATATATAAATATCTATTATATCTTTTGCTGGGATATTAGACTAATTATAATTAACATAATAAGAATTGCCCCTTGATTCTACAGATCTTGATAGGGGTTTCCTTTTTTTTTTTTTATTTTTAAAAAAATTTCTTTATTAATTGAAGTATAGATATTGCTTATGCAAGATCCAACAATTGAACTACTTACCCATTTCTCAATATTGTTTTTAATCTTTAGGAATATAGACACATATCTTCAAGAAGAATTTCTTATTTTTATTCATCCAAACCTCAGCCTCATCAGTTCACCATTTTAGTTCGTGGCATTCCCACTTCCCCCAATTGCAGCATCAGTGACAGTGTTGAGAGCTTCTTTGAAGATCTTTATCCTTCAACATACCTATCACATGTCGTTGTTCGCCGTACAAGGAAACTCCAAAGTCTCCTAGTAAGGATTCTGTTGAATTTTAATTTTCTTTCTTTTTTTTTTTAATTTATTCTTTCCCCTATTTTTTACAGTCTCTTGGAAGCTTATAATTCTACTCTTCTAAAGGAGTGCAGAATTTTGTTGCTTTGAGTATGCTTTACATGTTTGTGCCCTTAATTCAAAATTTAAGCATTGAGATATGTCATCTGTGGTTGACAAATTAGCCAAATTGGAGCTTCAAGTGAATTAAAAAAAATGATAGGAATCCCTTTTTCCCTTTCAACCATGGAGTTCTCAATCCTTTAATACAGTATTGATTGTGAAAGAAGCCTAGATTATTAAGATATGGTATTTGTACTGCAGCTGTACTACACTGTACTGTAGGTAAAGTTAGCTGTAGTGATTGTACTGCATAAATAAGACAATGACAGATTCACAAGTTCATTTTACTTACATTTTTTCAGCCAAAGCAAAGAGTTATTTTGATCTCTTACTGTCCCACCTCTGTCTTTTTCCGTGTTTCTTACTTTCCAGGGTATTAGGTGGCCACCAATAAGAATCCTATGATTGAAAGTATAAATTAAATAATAAATTAACAACTTTCTAATGCTAGTAAGTAGTAACCATAGATAATTATTATCTATTTGAATCTTTGAAGTTTTATGATAATCAGTCCCGTAATCATAAATATACTAGAATATTCAGGCTAATTTGGCCTTTAAAATTAGGCTTACTTGATGCTACTGTGTCCTGCATCAGTGTTTCTATTGCCTTTATACATCCCTTTATATATCAGACTTACAAGTACAAGAGTTATTGATTGAGATTCAAGTTGGGCTCATTGCTACTTTCCTTGTATGAATGGTAACAAGCCTGTTAGCACCCAATATTTTTCACAGCAATATGACAGCCATTTGAAATCTTTCTTCAATTCTTCTTACTTGATTATGAACCTAAAATTGCTCCCTTTTGTGCTAATGTGTCACTATGCTAAAATTCCATATTTTTGCAGTTGCTAAAATGTCTGTCATATTGTCCAGATTGGATTAAGTCAGCACCAATTTTTGAGAAAGACAGGACAGCCAGATTTCTTCCCCACCCTAGTGATCTATATGCAGTGTTGACATGCATAATTCTTTTGATTGTACACGAGGGACTGACTAATAACCAGGAGCTAATAGATTTGAATTGTGTATAAAACGGTCAACCTATTGCATTTCCATATTGGAGTGACTAAAGCATATGACCTAATGTTACTACTCTTCTTTTTTTTTTTTTTTTCTTTCTTGTTTTTCTTTTTTCTCTTCTGTTTGTGAATCTGTGATTGAGGTTCACTTCTGAAGATGGTCTAAAATATAAATGAGATATTCCATAACAAAATATTGATCCCGAAGGAAAATTCCTTGAGACAATTATGATATTCAAAGGCCCTATAGTAATCTATTCTTATCCTATTCATGGCTTGAGCATCATTTATTAACAGCTTTGCTGGTATCCCAATTATATTTGCAACTATACATATAAGGTGGATGCTATGTTGTTGATCAAACTAAGTGCTTTGGCAGACTGTATTTCTTTATCATTTTAAAGAATTTCAGCTCATTTGCATGTCTTTCCATTTCTTTAATCTAGAATGAAGCCAACAAATTGTATAAAAGGATTACTCAATTACGATCGGATCCCACTCAGCAACAGCATAATCGTGGTGGTTTTCTCGGACTCTTTGGACAAAAAAATAATCGTATAGAGCATTATGAAAAGAAGTTAGAGGACATTGAGGAGAATGTAAGGTTGAAGCAGTCAGAAGTTTTATTGGAAGGAGAAGTATGTGGTAATCTTTCTGTTCTCTTTTTTTCCAAAAAACATGAATGTAGTTTCAGTCTTGATTTAACTATTTTCATTTTTTTCAAATATCTGTATTTTTTTCAAATATCTGTTGTTATAAAGTGCATCCTATTAATCTACATTATTGTTCAATATTCAAGGAGGCTCGAGCTGCCTTTGTGTTCTTCAAGTCTCGTTATGCAGCCGCAACTGCTTCCCATATGCACCAATCAGTCAATCCAACCCAGTGGATTACTGAGCTGGCTCCAGAACCTCATGATGTTTATTGGCCTTTCTTCTCTGAGTCATTCATGCGAAGATGGATTTCTAAGTTGGTGGTTGTAGCTGCGACCATTCTTTTCACTATTTTGTTCCTTATACCTGTTGTATTCGTACAAGGGCTTACCAACCTGAGTCAATTGGAAGTTTTGTTTCCCTTCTTGACTAGTATTCTGACCATGTAAGTTAACTAGATTATTTATTTTTTAATGCATAACTCCTTGCTCTCTATTATGCTAGCTTGCTTCACTTGTTTCCATTATCTCAGGGTCTCATTATCCTTGGAGTTTATGCTCAAAAGAAAAACTTTCAGGGTGGCATGAGAATTTGGTCAAAGTGTTTTTTGAGTGTTCCTCAAGCATATACTTTCAATGATTGACTAGGCCATAAGTTGGTGAATGCAGATTTTATGCAGCCTTTATTTCATGTATAGTTCATTACAGAATCTTAGTCAGTTCAGACAAGGATAAATCCAGGAAGCTCTAAATTGAGTTTAAAGCACAAAGCAAATTGACATATCAAATTAATTGGTCAGAACTCAGAACTATGACTTTTATTGGTTGAACCAAAAGGGTTTCAAGGATGTCTATCCTTAGGTGTATTACAGTCAAATATCTTGCACGCACTCTCTGTACATAGCAACTCCTGTGATAAACCTTATTTTTCAGTACATATTTCTCTTAGATGGAAAGTACGGGTTTTACAGTTGATAGAGGATGATAGTTATTTTACTTGAAGGTCAGAGTAGATCTTGTAGAACTTTTTGCCAGCCTTACTCAATGTTGAAATTTCTGCTACTTGGATGTTTGAATCACAACATTTTATGTCTTGTCAAATATCTGCATTTGATTTCAAATTTTCTGTATAGTCAAATTCATTCTAACTGTCCTTTTGGTTACTTGTGTTGCTATATCTTCTTAATTTGTTGACATGCTAGCTTTAGCTTTACGTTTTGTTTACTCAGTTTTATAATGCCAAATCTCTGAGCCTATTGTGAATGTTCTTACAGAAAATTTGTCAGTCAAGTGATTACTGGATACCTTCCCAGTCTTATTCTTCTGTTGTTTCTGAAATTGGTGCCTCCTCTCATGGAGTTCCTTTCTGCCATTCAAGGACACATCTCACACAGTGATATATCAATGAGTGCAACTAATAAAGTGCTGTGGTTCACAATATGGAATGTGTTTTTTGCAACTGTATTTTCTGGATCAGCTTTATCTATGGTGTCTATTCTCCTTGATCCCAAGGGCATTCCTGGGAAGCTGGCTGTTGTGGTTCCAGCGCAGGTTAGACAATGTTTCTCCCAATTGTAATATTTCCTGAAACAAATATTCTACTACCAATAATCTGGTGCAGGTTGGAAAACAATTTTCCCTTTTACAAAGTTCCTTGAAACTTCCATCTAAATTATTTCTGAGGAGTAAAACAAGTAATGGTTTATCCATGAACCATGCAGGTGGAACTCAACCATGTTTTATGTTCCATAAATTAATATGATCTCAATTTGCAGCATATCTTTTATTGTCTAATCATTCATGTGAATAAACATCACCATCATCAATCATGACTTTAAAAAAAACTAAAGGTATAATTGTCCTTAAATTTTGCTCAAGTGGCTGACACACTTATAACTTGTCTGTTAAAATCTTCCCAAATGAATAATTCCATGAGTCTTTCATGTTATTTACCTTAGAGGAAAAAGTAAAACTACACTTGGCAAGTCATTATTTGTGATATCTATCAATTTCAGCATGTCATAGGATCTCAATTCAAGTATAATGACATTAAATTTTTTATTTCTATCTTTTTAATGCAATTACTTTTGGTTTGATTGTAGGCATCATTTTTCATTGCTTATGTTGTCACATCAGGATGGACAAGCGTGGCATCAGAACTCTTCCGTATAATTCCTCTCATTTTCAGTTTGATGAGAAGGCCTTTCACAAGTCCAAACGATGAATTTGAAGTTCCATCTATGCCATACCACAAGGATGTTCCAAGGGTCCTTTTCTTTGGACTTCTTGGTATTACATATTTCTTCTTGGCTCCACTAATTTTACCATTCCTCTTGGCTTACCTTTGCCTTGCATACATCATTTTTCGAAACCAGGTCAGCATTTCTTTGGATGTTTATTCTGATATCTATCTATTTCTGGACCTGTTTTTTTATTAGTCGCTGAGCTTATTTTATGCCATAAATGTGTTTCTACCCTGCTTCCTTCCACCAATCAAAAGAAGGGAGAAATGATTTTGGAAATCCCGACAAAAACATGTCCAATATAGGAAGTGTTTAAAGAATCAAGATATAGAACTATTTCCCTGCTCCACCTAAGGGCTTATGCTTTTGGGTTGAGTTATATAATTCTTGACATGGTAACAAAGATTTGTGACCAAGTGATGAGAACTCAGAAGTTCTGTCCTTGTTGCACCCATTCTTTATAATTAAGTTAGGCATCAACTGAAGTGGAAACATTATCCATCCTTCAAGTCTAAATGGCTCTTAAATAAGAAGGTATATTTGATATATACAGTCATTCCTCTGTCTCCATCAAACAGCTAAATCCTGATGTTGGTTCATTTTTCCATGACCGAAAACTTGTTCACCTAGACTTCCTAATCTTGGGAAGGTCTGGATGATGTACAACAACAACAACCAAGTGTTGTCCCACTAGATAGGGTCGGCTACATGGATCATATGACACCATATTGTCCTAAACAAAAACAGCAACAACAACAACAAAGCATTTTCCACTAGGTGGGGAAGGTCTGGATGACATAGCTGAAGAATATTTTAAATCAAATAACGGAACTAAGTAGATGCCTAGAAAATGCTGAAGGCATCAGAGTGTTGATATATGGTTTTCAGAAGTTATTATGAAATTGAGCCTTTTACATTATGGAGAAGGTTTCACAGAGTAACTAAGGATAGAATAAGCTATTAATAGTTGATCAGTGGGTTCAGATTTTCTTGCCAAAGAAACTAATAGATAATCATAGGATCAGCGAGGATATGAGGGGCCATCTTCAATATTTTGACAATAAAGCAAGGCAAAGTGGTCTGGGGGTCTGGTTTAGTGTAAATGGAGCTACTTTTAGTTATACTAATTTCATGAGAGACATGATTCATGTGAATAAGGAGCAATAACAAGTAAGGGCAACTGCATGTTCAGGAGGTTTGATCCATGTTTTCCATAGTTATCTATTGAAACTAAATCATAAGTCTCGTCTAAATAGGATGCGTGAAGACATTCTAAAATGTAATGAAGTTTTGGAAATAAGAAAAGATTGAAGAGAAGCCTAAACAAGTTGCATTTTAATATCTTGGGTCAGCTATTCCCTTGGTATGAAAGTAAAGTTATTATGAAACTATGGTTAACCGATAGTTTGGAAAAACCAAATTGAATGTTGTGTGATCGATAGGATAACCTTGAGACTAGAGCATTCAACACTAGAATAAAGGTAACTTTTGCTGGTCTTTCTCATGCTTTGCCAATTGCAATGCTATCTGGTGCAGTGTTGGAGTAGAAAATGTAAAGTTATTACTAAAGGTTATGTGATGACACAACAGATAGAAGGCAAAAAATTCACCCAGGAATTGAATGGGTTCAATTGAAGATAAATGAGAGATATCCCAGATGGTTTAGAATTTGGATCTGAACTTTGTATAAATGCATTGTTGTGTCAAGAAGTGCCTGTGGTTATGACTAGTTTAAAGTGTAGGCTGTAACACAGTGTTGATTGCCTGTTAGAACTTTTGGTTGATTTTGGAATCTGACAAAGTTAAAGTAATTTTATCAATGAAAATATGAGATGCCTGAAAACTGGTTTTAAAATGACTTGTACTAATGCTCTGGCTACACATTATGCAGTTTATAAATGTATACACACCAAAGTATGAAACCGCAGGGAAATTTTGGCCTATTGTGCACAATTCAATGATATTTTCTCTGGTACTCATGCACATCATTGCAGTGGGAATCTTTGCATTGAAAAAACTTACTCTAGCATCCACCTTGACTGTTCCTCTTCCTGTCCTCACACTTCTCTTTAACGAGTACTGCCGAAAACGATTCCTACCCATATTCGTTGCATACTCCGCAGAGGTACATTTCAAATCCAGAAACTGACTATAACATAAGTCTTCAAATGTTCTTTTTTCCAAAATTCACCCTCTAACATTAAGGAGAAGGCAACAATTCTCTCTGAAAGAACAGAAGAGTTGTTGCATGTTGCATTCAGTCCATCAGTTCTGATTTTGACTTGGGTTTATGCTAACAGAGTTTGATAAAGAGGGACAGGGAAGACCAGAATGATGCCACAATGACCGAGTTTTATGATGAATTGGTAAACGCCTATAAAGACCCTGCTTTGCTTCCAATTCAATACTCATCAAACACTGACAGTCTTCGCAGTCCCCTTATATCTGAAGCTTAATGCTGAGCCATAATATTATGCTATAGTAGACCATTTGTCTTGGGTCTTTCCTTTATGTGATGGATGATTCATATTTCAAGAACAATGGAGTGTAGTTCTTGTTTTTTTTTTTTTTTTTGACGTGACAATGGAGTGCAGTTGTTTGTATGCTTTTGTGTGCAGATAGAAAACACTTGAATTCAAATAGTGACTTGGGGCATGGGCTGCCTTGTGACTTCTATAGGTGTTTCCTCTAAATTCAACCAGAGTTTTGTTATGTGTATATTACACTTCTACATCTCTCTCTTTAGCCTTTCTATTTTGGGAAACTGTGATTCCCTTTTCTCTCTAAAAGAATTTTTTATGTGTGCACTTATATAAAATCATATATTGCCATGTCAACACTCTTATGTCCATTATCTCAAAAGCCCCACATATAATATAATCATATATATTTTGTACTAACCGTATATCAAAATTAACCTCGAAAGGAATAGATATTGTGCTCGTTTGTTTCATGAATGCAAACTTACATTCAGGGGTAGGAAGAAATAGTTCTTTTCCTTCACCATGCAGGAGATTCGTGGATTGTTAGATCATGGCTTTTCAGACTGGCTTGGACATTGTTCCATTTCCGACAAAATGTCAAACAAACGAGATGATAAAAATTTGTTGTATGAATACATTGTTGATAACAGCAAATTAGATACGTGGTACTTTTGTTATGGAGAAAGAGGGAAATTAGGGGGAAAAAAAAGAAAAGAAAAGAAAAGAAAGCCGCATTTAAGGTAGAAGGTTATAAACTTGGTTATGAATTTTTTTAGTTATGAATTTTTTTTTTTTTAAGTTGCACAGATTATTTAGCACAAGGTCAGCACACCACAGACTATTATCTCGCAGTATTTGAATTTGATTAGCCCTACCAAAACTGAATTCAATTCGAGCCAGTCAAATTCGAATGTAATTACGCGAATATTTGTAGGGAATTTTGGAGTGTGACTATCCTAACAACAATGTTATAAAATCTAATTTTTTGCTAAAACAAATGGTACTGAGAATAGATTATTCTAATATATTGGCAATGATACTAGTGAAATGTTTGGGATCTCAACAGGTAGGTGAAGGTTCAATCAGAGAATTGCCCTTCAAGTTGTCACTCTCAAGATTCCTCCAGACATATTCACCCAGAACTTCTGAATTCTGATCATGAAAGATTCTTGCTAAGGAAGCTGCTAAAACATTACGTAAACACTCAAGATATGGGGGGGAAAGCATCAGAAAACATTTGCACCACATTTTAGATTTTTTTTTTAATTAATTAAAAACTAAATGCTAATGAGCTGAAGTTCAAATGACACCTGCCCTAATCCAGATGGTTGTTGATATGGTTTGAATTACTGGGAAGTTCAACTTTTCATTACCTATTCCCTCTCCTACTAGCCCCTTTACGGTCCCCTACGTATTAAAAAGAAAAAAGAAAAATACTTTTGCCTAGTTTATATAGAAACCACTAATAATACATTTTAAAAACTATCTCTAAATAAAATAATCAAAGAACATTTCAAAAAATGAGTAACTAGTACATTTTAAAAACTATCTCCACATAAAATAATCAAAGTACCAATGTATAGAAATAGCCATGTGCCAACAATATTTCACCAAAATAGTGCTCCGCACTTGAATCTTATAAGATGTCCTCATACGACCGAGAAAGGGTGATTTCTACAAGATTTGTGACATTGACAAAAGGTTGCCGAAAGCTAATCTCGATTTACTATCAAAAAAATAGTCCTATTGAATAATCTGTCACAAACTAGTCAACAACAAAGGCCCCAATCATTGACCAGCATATTATGGGGTGAATGTGGGTTCACCAGATCCGTTTTATGGTTGGCAGGATGTGGAAAGTTTGAGCCAAGATGATGAGAAAAAGATAACTCAAAAAGAGTAAAGATATATTCTTCTAATTTACTTGTCTCTGCTTGGATTGAAAGAAAGAAGACTGAAGGAAAAAGCATATTTGAAAACCCTAAAGTGAATAGAAATCATTTAAATCCTGACTTCAAATTGTGTTCCTATTGTCTTTGCTTCCATCTAAACAAGATACTATGTTCGTCTAATCCATGAGAGGTTACAAAGCATGGACTTTGATCAAATACTTTCCCATTTGTTTTTCCTTTCATAAATCCAAAATGTACATTTTGAAATGATCCTAAGATTTTCTAGGAGGTAGACCTCCTAATAGTGGATAAGCAATTAGCAAAATCCATTCTCAACTACATCAAATATAATATTTCTCTTACCTAAGCTCTATAACTCTTGTTACAAAGTATCTTAACGTACCACGCAATTATAAGATTTTTTTTTTATATTTTAAGATATTATAATAGCTCCTACCTCCCACTATATAATTTTGCACTAAACTAAAGATTATATGAATATGTTTCGATGATTACTGAGTGTACGTGTGAGTTATTGCATAAGAAAGTTCCCCCGAATTAATCAAATCTTAAACTCTCCCTTAGAATAAAAAGGAAAACTACATTTAGAATAAAAAGGAAAACTACATTAAGGTCATACAACATGGCAAAGCTTTTTTTGGTACAAACATGGCACCTAAAGATTTGAATTTATCAGACCTAGCAACCGTATTATAATTTTTTTTTCTAATAATGCTAGAGCAACGCCATTATCAGTCACATCTGTTTGCATTTTTTTTTTCAATCTAAACCTTCAGTATCCAGTTGATTTCAAGTAATCTGACTTAATCCAAATTGGCCCACTATAGGGTAAATCTGTCCGAACATTAAAGAGCCCTCAAAGACCTCACTCTCAATAGATGAGCTTCAACTCAATTCTATGCATATGCTCGATTGATTATTTTGTGAACTTGCATAAATCCAATTGTGTTTAATTTTGAACTCAGGTTAATTAGATGTCAGAATGACTAAGGCTGATTGTTTAAGCCCAAAATTGTATAATTATTATTGTTATTGGGCCCAATTGAGCCAAACACTATCCATTGGTGGGTTTTATTCCATTTTCCTATATGTAAGGGTTTTGCTATAATAGTTTACTAACACAAGAAAGAGGTCTTTTTTCCTAATCAGCTATAAATAGGTGTGTATTACTATTATCCATTGAAACAGAAAGCATATTTTTGCTATTACTGGATTAGGAAGAGCTTCTCTCTCCCTCTAACCTCCTTTAGTTTGCTTCTCTCTCCTCTCTCTTCTCTCTTTTGTTTTTAGATTTCAAGAACAAAGGGTTGTGAATTAGTTATCTTCCTTAATCAATCATGATAATATCCACCTAATCCTGCTTATGAGTTTTATTGCTTGATTTGCTTGCCATAATCAAGAGTTAAAACTAGATCCACGGCTTAGAAATTCCAACATGCTCTACTACACGTCAATAACAAAACTAAACCATTTGAATGGGAAGATAGTCAAAAGGAGAAAAAGAAAAGATAAATGCACTTTACCCCCCTAAATTTTAGCAAATGTGCATTTTACCCCTTACATTTTAAAAATATGCAACGCGATTCTCTGCCTTTTACCAAATGTGCACTTTGGTCCTTCTATCAAGTTTTCCATCCATTCTTTCCACTAGTGATCAAGGGACTTGTACATGGCCCATTTGTTAACCAAACTACCCTTCTCTTTCTTCTCCAACCTCACCTACTCTTCTTTATCAATGATCACTTCTTCTCTTCCCCAAACACTCTTTTCTTCCCCTCACATCTATTCTTCAACTCCATCCTTTTCACATCCACATTATTCATGATTTTGTCCACCATACCCATATTCTTTCAATAAAAAAAAAAGAGAACACACTTATCTTCATCTTGCTCAAGCCAAAATAAAACCATCAAATCAAAACCCACAACTAAAACACTCCCATCCGTAAATTGCAACAAAAAAAAAAAATAGCATTCAATCTCCAATACTATAAAACTCCATACCAACAAAACCAAGAATACAGTAGCCATTGATTACCATTTTAGATCACAAAACCAAGAGCCAAAACAATATCCTTCATCTCTAACCCACATCACACCACCATCAAAACCTAAACACAAATCAAAAGTCAGAAAATAATAATAATAAATAGAAGAGAAAGAACAACAACTGATTCCTTCCACCACCATTACTACCACAGCCAACCACCACATCCCATCCCACCCTTGCCCTGCACCTACTACTGCGCTTCAACTATCACCGGTGTTGCGCCGCTTTATCGTTCTGGCATTGTTCGCTTGCATCGTGACCTCGCCACCATCATTCTGTACCATTTCGTTGCCATGCTATGTTGCCACTCACCTCCTAGCTTCAGGTGCTCCAACCCTCCCCCCCCCCCCCAATTTTTGTGTTCTCTGTGCACATTTCTCTGCAAAGAAGAGAAAGAAAAGACTCTAGGTTTAAAGGGAGTATCTAGGGATTTGGATGGAGTAAGTTTCATTTTTTATTCTATTTTGGATAGTTTGGGTCTTTATGGCAAATTCATGGCTATGACTAAGGAAGAAATTTTGGGCTACGGCATATGACCTCCAAGTGCTTGATAAAAGGTGCATCTGGTTTGAGTTGGTTTTGAAAGGAATGGCTTGAAGTGATTTGGCTATGGTGTTTTGGTTTGGGAATGATGGAGATGGTGAAGGCTATGGCTAGAGAGACAAAAAGGAGAGAAAGGGTGGGTTAAAGAAGAAAGTGAAGGACAATTTGGTTAATAAATGGGTCATGTGCAAGTCACGTGATTACTAACTGAGAAAATGGACAAAAAACTTGACAAAAGGGCCAAAGTACACATTTGATAAAAGGCAAGAGTCGCGATACACGTTTTTAAAATATAGGGGGTAAAGTGTAATTTGTCGAAAAGAAAAAGGAGGGTAAAAGAATAATAAGGGGAGCATTGAATGGGACCAGCTTGGGAAAAAGGCAGCAACTAACACCTGCACAAATTGCTGGCCTATTGTCTTTGTCACTCTTCTAGGACTATTGCAGCTCTTCCCCCAAACAATGCTATAAATCCTCCTCCTTAAGCTCAAAGCTAGAAACAATGACTTTGCTTTTGTGGTTACTATTTTTCCTACTAACTGCATGAGCAATAAATTAATGTTGAATCAAAAGCCAAATTATTTCACCATATGGAAGAACCCTGCATTGAAACTATTCTATACATGGTAGAAATGGGATTCTTACACAATGTTATGATGGTGCTAGTTATGGTTTTATTGCTGCAAATGCATGCGATTATTGTAAAGGAACTAATAAGTAAATTCTAACCAAGAGGACTGTAAGGGGATTTTAGATTATAGTATGATTGCGTAGCAATGTTGATGATGGTATTAATCAGATTATGGGGGGAAAGGAGAATTTGAAGGCTATGATGTAGGGCTTGTTGACTTATAGTCTGTAAATACTGTGGGATCAATTTGTAATTCTTCATTTAAGTAAATATTATTGCATGCTCCTAGACCATTAGAAAGGATCATTCTTACTACACAATAAGGAACTCAAAATCAATGTTTAACTATAGAATCTGTTTAACTAAAATGTCCTTATTTAACTTTTAGTGTCTAATTAATTTAATTTGTTTGTCCCACACTATATCTCTCGATTAGTGGTGTGCTTAGAATTGTGTGAAGGATAAAATTGAAGATTTAATAATAAATCTTTTATTAATATGTAAAAATGACAAATAAAATGATCAATTTTTTTTTTTCAAAGTGACAGATAAATTGGACCGAAGATAGAATTTTTTTCTTTTTTAAAATTACGATTAAAAGAATAAATGTGTAAATCTAATTTAGACTAAAATATTATCCAACATGAGTAAAGTAAACACAATATTATGTGGTGTATAAACATACATCAATTTCTCTCATTTGATATTGCAGAGGGGATGGTGAGGATGAATGGAGAAGGAGCAATATGACGAGGATGAGCATTTATTAGTTATGAATATAAATTCTCATCATTCTCATCTTGTTTTTAAAACCTAATTCAAATATATGGTGTTTGAGGCTAGAGGTTAGATCAGCAAATGCACGAGGATTGGAAAAGTTTTGGACATATCCATTAGCAAAATAACTATACGACAAAAAGAGGAATAAAATGAAGAAACTTTTCAAAAGCCAAGGCCGAAATAATTTATAACTGCTAATGCACTAACCAAAAGATTTCTGTTTAATTCATTTGGAGCTCTACTCTTTCTTTCCCTTTTACTTTGTACAAATAAATTGGAATAGCATATAAACCAAAAAAAAAAAAAATTGGAATAGCATAGATTTGTCAATTATAATAAAGGATGGCAATTTAACCATTTTTTTTTTCTAAAGCTTCATTATCTAAGTTCATACAGTTTTGCTAGGATCAACAGTTTTCTGTTCTATGAGTTCTTAAATCCCTCATTGAGATTATGTAAAATATTCACTATGGCGGTAGGCTTGATGCAAAGATTGAAACCATATACTTCGTACACATTTTTATGTTTGTTCATTGTTGTCGAGGACAATTTATTGTACCTTCGTTGTTCTACACTGCAATATACATGTAATCTCTTTTCTCTCTCACTATGCACCTGAAGCTCCTAATAAATATTAACCACAAGTTCAAAGCAAAGGTAATTTTCGATCTTGAAGACAATAGGGTTCAGCAGGAAAAATACATTGAGTTCTTATTAGTTGAGAGTAAGTTAATTTTTACTTTACTCTTTGAAATTTACATAAAATTGTCTTAAAATTCTTAAAATACTAATAAGGGTTAGATGTAGTACTAAGCAACCTATATTCTTAGGGAGAACATTATAGTTCAAACATTAAAGAAGACAATTGTTGGAGGGTCTTTTAGTCGCGATAGTGTCAGAGATATAAATACTTAAAGACTAAAAAAAAAAAAAAGAAAAGGAAAAGAGTTGTTAAGATGTTTGGTAAATAACACACAGACTAAATAAGACACACATGACATACTTGATGGTGGGATACATATGCTACAAAACTTTATAAGGAGAAATGAATTGACGATAATGAAGCTTAGATGCAAAGCCAACATCATAGGGTTTTTTTTTTTAAGAAATAAAATAAAAAAATTAATTTCATAAATATTCGAAGTAAAGAATTATTACCGAAATATCATAAAAATTTTGTGTGAGACAAATCGGCCTAGTGCACAAAAATTGGCCTATCTTAGATAAAGTGCTATTCTGGGTTCTGGTTTCCAAATTCCTGTAAGCTAGAGAAAGCACCAACCATTTCCACTTTTTCATGCACTTTCCCCTGGCACATCCTTAGCCATAATCATAATAGGGTGGAACCTGGAATCTGGAATCTAGAACCTAATCCTAGTCGGACACATCTAATTCATATTTAATATATTGAGCTTTTGGATTCAAAGTTTCGGGTTTCAAGCCAGAGAAAGCACCAACCACTTTCATTTTCCCCTGCACTTTCCCCTGGCACATCCCTACCTATAATAGGGCAGAATTTGGAACCTGGAACCTGATCCTAGTCGAACGCATCTAATTCATATTTAACATATTGAACTTTCGGAAACTTGGAACCCTAAGTTCAATAAAGTAACATGAAATATATATGTTCAACTAGGACTAAGTTCTGGGTTTCCGATTCTGTCGTGCATTTTTAGTGAGAGGGAAGCAAATGAAAATCAAGAGAGATACCTTATAGGAAAGAACTAAATAGAAATCGGCCTAAGTTGTGCTGATTCTATGCATTTGCAAATTGGCCCAGACTGGACCGATTTGTCTTACACAAAATTTTTACCATATTTCCATAATAATTCTTCATTTCGGATATTTACGAAATTAAAAATTTTTTATTTTATTTCTGAAAAAAAAAAGAACCAACATCATAGCATGCCACCAACACAACTTCAGACAGTCTCAATAACATGCAACCTACCCATTGGAATCAAGACCTATACCGATAGTCTTTCTTCACCTAATTAAGAAAGAAGTGAACACTAAATTAAGGGAATAAGTGATTATGCTAGCAGACAACAAATAAAAAGTAAAAGTGGATATGCATATATATGATTGAATTCAAGAAGAAAAAAAGAACGGGAAGGACAGATTCTTCCACACCGTATGACAGGAGTTGTTGAGCTATTAGATAGAACAATAATTGAAATCACTCATAGTAAAGGCCTCGCGAAATTTAAATGCGAAGCGTTTTTTTTCAAACCTTGAACTTGTTACAAAATGAAAATTAAAACATCGTTCCATGTTTTGGAAAAGTAAAACATAGTTCAGGAACATCATGTGGCTGTGCATCCGGACTAATCATGTAAATATATTTTATATAAAATTCATCACTCATATATAATTTTATACAAAATATATTTATATAATTAATTAAAAATATAATCATATAATATTTTTAATTATACAAATATTTCTTCATATTTTGTGAGAATCAAATCAATTTGCACCTCAAAAGATGCAACCTGCTGAGAAGAATGAATATCAGCTCTCAGTAAATATGCCTCTTCACTCGTCAGTGCGCCATTATTTTGACAAGGCCATTACTCCGGTGTCCTATACCATAGTGGCCTTGATAATATCACCCACAAGCCCGTAGAATTTAAACTATATTTATTGCAAAGAATATTTTTTATTTTTTTAAACCTAGCAGTGCGAGAACACGTTGGTTCAATTCAATCAAATCGATTGACATTTTCTTAAACAAATCTGTAAATGATGGCTCCAATAACGATGTACGGATTCTCCTTTAAAATTATTGAATAATAACATACTAGATAATTCTTGACTTGAGGAAGCTTCACCTCTGAAAATTTTGTATGAATTTATTATATGTAAATTTTTTATTACTATTAAGAAAGAAAGCTCTAATTTAAATTTTACAAAAAAATTTAATTAATAATAAAAATTCATATGTGATAATATTAGAGTTTAATTAGTATGTATTGATAGTTTAAAATAGTTTTATATTACCAATCAATAAAAATACTGAAAAGTGAGAAATCATAATAGATCATTTATTATAATAGGTAATTATTTATATGAATTACTATTTTTTATTATTTTTATTGGTTGGTAGTATAAAATTATTTTATATTATTAATACATTTAAATTAAATTCTATTATGTAAAATTTTTACATGAAAATCCACCCCCTCCTGTTCTTATCCATATATATGTAAAAATATATATATATTGCAATGTATTTCAAAATAAAAATTTAATCTTGATATATTTAATGTAAATTTTTTTATATAATTATTTAATTACGTATAAACATTTTATTAAAAGTATTTAATTTTTATTATTATAAGTGCTTCAAAAATTATATAATAAATAAGATATAATTAATTGTTAATATAAAATATCTTGTACTAATAAAATCTTAAAATTAATCTAAAAAATAAATATAAATTATAGTTATTAACATGAAATTTTATCAACTATATATATCTACCTCAAGCTATTCACTGGAATCATTATATTCCTGTCATTTTCTTGGTCCAAACCATCATTAGTGTCTGCCCTCTTTGGATAATAAAATTTCAAATTGTTTTAAATTTAATAGTCATGGTGCAGTCATTAGGTCAACATTATGATATCTAGGATCTTCTTCTCAGTCCACCTCCCCACATATATTCCATAATCTTTATGACCTAAGATGTGAAAAAGTTACCACATTACTTTATCATCAACCCAGGTGTTCTTTCTCGTTGAAATGCAGATAGTCAAAATTCTATATACTTATACATGATCATATCCCCGATGTGCTCCTTTGGAAGTCTCTATATATCAGGGCAAAGGAAGAGAAAACTCTTTTTGCACGCTCTGTATATCGAGCAACTTCAATTCACTTTAGTTGAAGTTTCAGTTCTGAGAGTCGAATCAGTAGACTTTGTGAATTACTAATAATATGGTTCAAACGACAAAAAATGGTTAATGACTAGTTGTATACATATATAATTAGAAGCGCTCCACAAATATATGAAATAATAATATCTATCCCCATCGAAAATATGCAATATGTCTTAAATACTTTTTCTGGAGGTGGGGAGGGGAGGCTTGTTTGCTCAATATTGTTATGAGTCCTACACTGAATAAATAAATAAGTTCAATGTGGTGCTTAAGTTATGAAATTCTCCCATTTAACATGTTAATCTTTTGAGTTGGGCTCTTTATATGACCTTAGGTGATAATAATTGATATTTTTATTGAGAGTTCGGCCACGGAAAAGCTACCTATAGGTTGGATTAAGGTACAATAGTGAGAGTATTGTACCGAATACTAATAAATGAGTGAAGCTATCAAGAAGGAAAGGGGTATCGCTGTGGACATCGGTTTTAAAAGGCACAGCAATATTATGAGTTCCACATTGAGCAAATAAGTAAGTTTAATATAATATTTAAATTATAGAGCTCTCCTACCCAATAGGTTAGTTTTTTTAATTAGGCTCTTTTCATGGATTTAGGTCATAATAGATACTATAGAGAAAATAGTTACATGAGAATTATATCCAATGTATTGTTAAGGGAACAATTTTCTTTAAAATTTTTGAAGTTATTATGTGCAAGTTTCTTGAGTTTGAAGGATCAACAAAACACTAAGTGCACCAAAATCTTTACAAAAATAGGGATTGCAGGATCAACTCCTAATCACTTGGTCAAATAAGATAAGCCTGTGAAACTTTAAGTTCTCATGAGTTTTTCATTTTTGTCTATATCAGTCATTTCAAGAATATATTTTACTGTATATTTACTAATTTCTTGAGAGGTAGAGTTTTAAAGTAAAACCTTAAATTGGTCCTTGAAAGAGTTGTATGACATCAACTTAGTTCTTGAAAAATTTGTAATTTCAATTTGGTCTTTAAAATATTAAAATTCATTTCAAATTATTTTAAACTTTTTTTTAATTTTTTGGATTAACTTAAAATAAATTTTAATTTTTTGAAAACCAAATTAATGTCACAACTTTTTTTAGGATTAAATTGATATTTTAACTCTTTTGAGGGTCAAATTGATGTCTCATAACTTTTTCGATAACCAATACAAGATTTTACTCTAGAGTTTTCCATTCACGTACTCTAAGCTCTACATCTATTGCCTTGGTAAAGGCTAAATCACTATAAAAAATTTTAAACAGTTACGTACAAGTTAAAGAAATGACTTTTATTTCTAACATATAAATCTTAAATCAGAATAATTTATAAACTTTCCAAGTGAATAGGTCTCACTCTAAAAGGATTCACGAGTTGCATGAAAAAAAAAGCTATATATCATTTTGCTTACAGGCTCTCTTTGCATCTTCCATTATCCTCTTCCCTCCAAAACTTCTCACGTAGGCACGCCACTGATCACAATAACTTTCATCCATTTTTGTAGATTGATTGTTCACTATCAATCATGAAATTATATACACTAGAGAGAGAGTGGCCCGAACAAATTAATTAACGAACCTCATTTCCCTGATTCTTCTATCACTTCAATCTTCCTACATTGTCCTAAGTCCGAGTGTGTTTGCTTTAAATTTCTTCTTTACTTCTTTCTTATTTAAAGTAATTAAATTCGATGAAAATATTTTTTCCATATATATATATATATGTGCGAGTTCAAGGAGGAAGCATACCCCAGTGTTGTATATTATCAATCGATCACTTATATACTTTATTTCTAATGAATATTGAGCATTTTTCCCTAGGTGGGAAATCAAGCTGGCCTCATTTAACGGATCGTAGATACGTTCACTGTGTTGGTTTGGCCTGTTTAGGCCTAATCCACCCAAAGAATCTTGAGAGAGTCCACAACACTTTTTATGATTTGATCCGAAAAATGATTGTCATATATATTATCAAAAAATGGTAATAAAAAATGTATAAAAATATTTTACCCTAACATCTTATTAAAATTAAATCCCAAGCACACCGAAATAACATAAGAATGTTTGTAGTTGACAATAATAATAATGCGTATGAAGCGTAGCATGATATCTTTTATTCTTTATTCAAGCAATTAGTAAAATCATTAATTTTATAGAGGGGCAAAAATAACTAAAGTAGCCAGAAAAACCATAAACCACATGAATATGAGATGAATTGAATATGATAAAATAGATCTTGAACCCTGATAATACATTTTTTTTTTTGGTAGTAATTTGCAAGAGCACTCAAACCTTAGCGTTAGTGAACTGATACTTATGACAGCCACTACATATTTCTCCTATCAATTATTGACATTGATGTTTGTACAATTGGCCCTCTTTGGAATCCATTTGCCGACAAAAAACACCAGGGAAGTTTATGATTCCCAAGACTCCTTTTCAAAACAAAATTATGCGCAATGAATTCAAACGTGTCATGAGCAATGAATAAGAGGTGACAAGTAAAAACAAAATTGAGCTCTCAATCACTTTGATGCCAATCTGGAAATATTTTGTTCTTATCTCTATATATACATCATGCTACTATAATCTGATCGAATGTCCTTTGAAGTAGAGTAGATATCCATGTTTGCTATAGAATTATAGAAAAATTAACCGGTTAAAAGTTTTTAGATACCAACAATATCGTACCACATACTGAAAACAGAAAAATAGAACTTCTAAATACCACCCTATATTCAATTAAATATTTAAAAGCAAACAAAAAATAAATTCAATTTTTACTCTCATATGAGTGAGTAATTATCTGTTTTCCACTTCCCTATTAATTTTCGGCTTTCTTACCAAAGGAGACGGCACTCTTCACTATGTTTGGCTGGATACTTTTAAAGAGAGGAGGGGCGGGGGGGAGAATCGGACAAGATAGAATGCATATTTAATTTCTTTTTTTTTTCTTTTTCTTGAAAGGATAACAATAAATGAGAGGTAAAGACTTTTGGAGAAGAAGAGAGAGACCCTTTCCGTTACTCTCTCAGCATGGTCTCAGAGTATTACCTAGACTACCTATTACTAGCTGTGGCGGCAGGAAGCCTAAACTATAATAATATTAATATAAGTAAACCACAAAGACCGATAAAAGATCACACACAGAGTAAGCTTAGCATTTATCAAAGTTGTCTCCACAAAGATTACTCCCAAGAAAAATGTCCCTACAAATCAAATTTCCCAGTGAAAAAACAACATTCTAGCAGCTTAGAAACTTAGGACAATCTTAAACGCTTGCATGTCTGGCACTATAGAAGAAATACCTTAGTCAGCGGCAATGTCATTAAATTTCTTTCCCGTTGCTGGAAATTTTTCTCCGCACTACGAAAGAAAAGAATCTTGAATGTGGTGTGGTGATTCTGGGAATTTGCAATAATAAGCACAGAAATATGGCAGGCACAAAACCATGAAAAGGGCGAGGGTATCCCTCATGCTGTATCTTTCATGGCAGGCACATCACAAGTACAACAACAATAAATTAAAGTTTTGAATTCTGTTGGGTAATGCCAGGGGAGTCTGATTTCACTATGTACAAACCATATCTCATGTCCATATTCCGTCAGAATGTACCGAGGAGTAGTAATAA
Organism: Pterocarpus santalinus; assembly: GCA_031439595.1. Lineage (NCBI taxonomy): Eukaryota > Viridiplantae > Streptophyta > Magnoliopsida > Fabales > Fabaceae > Pterocarpus > Pterocarpus santalinus. Next base: position 20,620,251 of record CM062531.1, read on the forward strand.
GTAATAACTGTCACAGTTGAACTAGTTAAGAGTCAGCATGGGAAATCACTATTAGATAAATATATGGAAGAATCACCAATTTCACCTTGAAAGATTAAAGTTTTGATAATATAATTTTTAAAAAATAATTTATTAATATGTGATACCTCAATAATAAATTCAATTATTATTAATAAATTTTGTTAATATTAATAAAAGGCATTTTAGGAATTAATTTATTAGTGAATTAATTTTTTAAGAATTAATTTATTAATATATTAATCTTTTAAAAATTAATTTATCAACACATTTATTATTGGAATATCACAGGAGAAAATCATATATTTTCGGATTAAATTGTCAATTGTTTGATTTTTCAGGAGCCAAATTAATGGTTCTCCCTCTTAAAAAAGAAATTAAATACTTTCTTTTAGTTTAAAATATTTATCACTTTAAGTAAATTTTTTAAAAATTATTTGTCACTCTTATATTTTTATAAAAAAATTATTATAAAAATTTTAATTATACTCTTGATATTAATATAGTAACATAATAAAATGTTAAATTTTAAATAAAAATAGTTTACTAAAATTATTTTATAATCAATTTTTAATTTTAAATTCCTTAATGTTTATACAAAATAGTCAAAATAATAAATATTTTAAACTGGTCGGAGGAATCTAGCATTATTCTAACAGCCTCACTAGCTACAAGAATAAATTGACCTAAATCAAAATGAATATATTAGCCATCATCAATGATTTAGCGGCACTAGGGCTGGCTAGAGATGACTTTCTCTCTCAATTCAGTGGTGTCATCCTGCTACTTCTCAATTCTCACCTTCGTCACATTAAATTATTTTTCTTTCTAATTGATGATGAAAAATTAAATAAATTAAATGGGACCCAGTTGCCACTTGACGGTGGATTGTAGGTCTTATATGCGTAGGTGTTTGTAGAGACAGAGTTTTTTTTTTTTTTTTTTATATGGGGGTAATGAGTTTTAAATTTATAATTTTATGTATGGTATTTAAGTCCTTTATTATTAATATAGTCTTAATAACTTATGTAAAAAGAAAATTTTATATAAATATAAATCTATCACTTTATATTTAAATATAGTCATAATAAAATTAAATTTCACTAATTTATTTAAGATATTTTTTCTTGTTTGAAATCTCATTAACTTAATTATAAATGTGCTTAGTTAGATATAAAACATAAAATTTATATGTACATAAGAAATTTTTTTCCTTACATGCGTCCCACACACAAAATTAATAGACTATTTACTGCGTATTACCTAGTCATATAATTTTTTTTTTCTGTAAACAACTGCATGTTAAGGTCCATTTAAAATGAAATCTCTCATAAGTTTCATTATAAATTGTGTTATGCTGAAAACACACAACAAAAGAATATGCTGTTTTTACAATGGTGTTTTGCATGCTGTGCTTAAATTGTTTGTGGTCAAATATCGTTAATAACATGATTACACATGATTTAGCAAGAGAAAGAATAGTTGAGGAAAATGATTGTTTTATACTAACCGCGAGAATCTGAATAGTTTGAATTTAAAAAAAAAAAACAAAAAGATAAAATAAAATTCAAATTTTATCTGATAATTTAATAAAAAATGAAATATATATATATATATATATATATATATATATATATTTTAAGAGTTACAACAGTAAATCTTCTTTTTTTGTTTGGGGGGAGGGGGGGGGGGGAGTATAACAAGAAGACAGTGCAAACAGCATTAAAGCCAATAGAGATTAGTGGAGTTATATATGTGGTGGATTCACCCTGAACATATCTTAAGGCTCCACATATACATATAATATTGTCCCATCATCCCATTCAACTTATGTTTGTCTCAAGAGACCCACCTTTCGCAGTGCATGAATAGCCCTTTTCGTCCCACCCCCACTGATCATGTAGACTAAAGATGAGGCAAAAGTAAGGCTTAAAGATGAGATAAAAATGAACTATAAAAGAAAACTAGGAAGAGACAAGCATAAAGTAGCCTATGCTCTTGAGTAATTTTCTTTTAACAGTTATAAATAGTAGTACTTATAAAAATGATATGAGTGCAGTACACCTAAATAAATTAAGGGGAGTTAAATCGAAAGGAACAAAAAATGACATGTTTCTTACTTGTTGATTGGTTGAGAAGAAAAGTACAAAGAAAAAAAAATGTAATTATATTTAAAGATAATTTTATAAATTTATTTTATATGACTTAAGAAAAGATTAAAGAGCAAAGTGATAAATTTAAATCATAATTCTTCTCTTTCTTTCATTTTCTCCGCAGGAAAGGAGAGAAAACTTTTTGCTATGGGCGTATACCTTTTTTTCTTTCTTCTTTATGCGTGTTTGGTTCAATTTTTGTAGAATTAATTCTAAATAAAATTGATTTTATTAGAATTGATTTAGTTAGAATTAAATTTGAGGTAAAATTATTTATGTTTGGTAGTTCCTTTAAAAGTAATTATGATATAAAGTAAAAAATTTTCACTTCTCCCATAATCAATTCTAGAGGCAATAATTAATTCTAGGATTATATAACCAAACAATGCAAAAATTAGCTAGAATCAATTCTCACCTTTAGAATTGATTTTGGAAGGTTACACAAACACACTATTTGTTTTATTTGCTATCCAAGCAAGAGAAAACTTCAATTTTCTTTCCCTTCTAATTGTTTAATTTCTTCCCATTTTCATGCAAAGGGTTAATGCCAGAAATTCTAAACAAAAAAATTAATAATTTCATGCCATGTCAATAGACTATGAGTTTCTCCCGTGACTTATTTACTGCATGATGAGTGTCGGGAGAATTTCTAAAATAATAGAATAAGTGAAAGTCTCTCAAGGTTTAAACATTAAAAAGTTAAAGGGTTTGTATATAAAATTTTAATTTATAATAAGGGTAATTAATAGTCATATTCTTAGATTTCAAAATATAGTATTAAACCCTAAAATTGTGTTAATATTGCACTTTGCCACAAATTTTGCTAAACCTATGTTAGGGTGGCTTTTAACATGGGACACAATGTTTAAGTCCATAATGTACCCATTCGACATCAATTCTTAGATTTTATTTAAAAATATCAATGGTTAAGATTGTATTCCAAATTTTTGGAGCTTAATTTTTCTCGTTCTCCAATTTCATTCTCCCTCTTTCTGCATTGTCACAAGCCTCTTCTACACCTTGTCAGTCACATTTAGTCCAATTTCTTTTAATTACCAAATTACATGTAAACAAAGGGGCGGGTGGCTAATCATGGGTTGTGAAGTGAAGAGCCAGAGTCTTATATGGGATAACAATGTCATAACAGTAAGTATTAAGCAAGATTGAGCTTATTACTATTTTACACAAGACTCCCATAAGAACATGACCCCTCATATATTTTCACATCCTTTGTCAAGTATACAAAAATCACTTTTTCTTAGAAAATATAATTGTAGGAATATTAAAAAAAAAAAAAAGAAACAAACTTTGACTTGAGAAAAGTAAATAAGTAAGTAAGTCTTAGATTCTGATGGAAGGCGATGCTTGAAGGGTGGCTTCGTCTTCTTCATTGGTAGCTTCTTCAATTGATTTGAACCATTATCATTGCTCTTTGGCATGCTTGCTTAGCCCTTAGTGAAAGGTGGTTGAGTAAGTGAGATCACAATGGAAGGAAGAATATTTGGTGGCAACTGTCTTGGAGCCAACACGAAGAAGCAACTAACCATAAAAAGGTGAAGGGGCAACATTGCTGCGGTGGCTAAGCTCCGAGGCAGTGAGGTCGTGTTGCCGCGAAGAAGGTTGGTGGTGTGTGTGGTGGTGCATGCGATGGTGCAAAAATAGAGATAAATAAATTGAGAAATAAGAAAAATTAAGGTATAAAAACTTGAAATATAATATCAATCGTTAATTTTTTTTTTTGAATAAAATCTAAGAGTTAATATTTAATAAGTCCATTATGGACTACAATATTGTATCCCACGTTAAAAGCCACCTTGACACAAACTTAGCAAAATTTGGGGTAGAGTGCAATATTCACACAAGTTTGGAAGTTTAGTACTATATCTTAAAACTTCAAGAGATATGATTGCTAATTAGTAATTATCTTTATAATAAAGTATAAATTATGTCACATGGGACTTCATGTAGTTGGTAAGGATGCTTTTGAGCCTTTATTAAGGTGCCCTTAGCACCCTAAGGTTCTGTTTGGGAGTTTTATATAGATAATTAAAAAAAGTAACTCATAATGGAATGAGATGGAAAGACAAATATGTGTAGATATTTTATAACTTGAATGAGGGAGAAAAAGGAAAATATATAAAAAATTCCTCCTTTATCCCCCAATTTGAAGGGACAAAATTTGGAGATTTTGAGTAGTAAGAAAAGGATAAAATATCCAATATAATTTACTTAAGTTTAACCATATCATTTTATGTTATTCCCTCTTTTACCATTCTCCCAAACATACCCTAAGCGCCCTTAAGGTGCAATTGACACTATAAAATTTTAAGTACTCATTTTCTTCTGATTTAGGCTTTCGTCAAATTAAATCAAAAGAAAAATGTAAAACATTGCTCTAAGAAATATGTGCAATTTTTAGTTTCCATTGCAGAAGGTTTAGCAAACAAACACCTTGAAATGGCTAATTTACATAAGATTCCCCAGCCTTTTTAATCGCTTGAGAAATTTGTTTAGGCTTTGAAAAAATGGTCCCAGTTATGAAAAACTAAAGCCTTTATTTTATTATTGCTAGGGGAGTGGGGATATGGAAGAAGCAGAGTGCTGATGACGAAATAAGCAGATGAGTGCTTAATACAAGACAAGCTGGGGAAATTCAATGCGTGAAATTGATTGAAGCCTGCACAAAATAGACAACAACAGTGACAAAACATAGGGATGATGATGTTTTAGACCATATTGAAATGCTGCTAAAGAGAGACAAAATGTAAACTCAAATTGACCCCCCCAAGTGGAGGAAGGTGAAAGCCCAATCCATTTCAGCATAAATGTAAGTTCCAATAAATAAAAGAGAGAGAGAAGGGTTTTTCCCTCCTCATTTGACTTCCCATTTTATAATTCAAAGGCAAAGGGCTATGCCAGTCTAATGTGTTTGACAGTGAGTCAAGGACCCTGTAAGATGAAATTAATGCCCCCTCTAACATATCACATATACTCTTATGCAGACAGATTGCAAACTGCATAAAGACAATTCCTCTTTGGTGAATGGCATTTTACCCTCTCATTTAAGGCAACTCAAGGGTGCCTGCCACTTTCCTCCATTCTTTCATTTCTTCTTATCCCTTTAAAAATATAATATGAGAAATATTATTTGAGTCATTCTTGTATAAATATAGTATAGATGCAGTATATAAATATGGACATAGATAAATATCAAAATATATGTGTATCAAGATAAAAATACATTATAAATATTAATATAAGAGAAGTGTTATATTGAATGTTAAAAAAGCCATCTATAAATAACATAATTCATATAATAATGCCACCAACCTCAAAGATCACTAGATCAGTGCATAAAAAAACCGCCAGGAGCTAAGGCCCAAAGTTCCTTATTACCTTACCACACTCATTCCCAGTTGTCACCACCCTTCCCTCTCTCTTCTTATTCTTCTTCTTCACTCTCTCTCTGTGTGCAGTAACTGTAGTTTCTGTTGTCTCATCTTCAAACTTCTATATTGAAAGCAGGAAAACACAAAACAAACATCAACCCCATCTGCTCATATTCTTTCTCACACACACTTTCATTTCTTTTTGTTAATCAAACCATGGAAAAGGCAGAAGAGTCCACCAATGCTAACCAGAAACTCAACACAAAAAGGAGGAGCTTCACGAATGGAGCAAACTCTCATGAGCACCATCATCATCAACATCACTATCAGCAGCACCATCAGCTGCTACAGTACTCAAGTCACCTTGGTTTCTGCAACAATAACAACCAGAACAACAAGTATCAGAGGTATTACCCAGCACTTCTTCCTCTACCTTCTCTTATACCCCTGCAACAACTTCCTTTGACTCCACCCTTCCCTCAAAACCACTGCATCAAACCAAAAACCCATTTGCACAAACCTCCATGCAAACTCAATAGCTCTCCCTCATCGGATAACAAGCTCTCTGAACCAACACTTGCTCCTGGTAAGTATTACTAGCAGTACTAGCATTATTCCCTCACTTTCAAATTCACCCTTTTGCTTGCATTTTTGTTTTATTAACAGTGAAACTAAAAATTTGTTCTTTTAGCTTGCTTGAATTGTTCTCTAGCAAAAATTTTCCAAATTTCCTTTGACTTGAGAAAATTTTTCTCTTTGAAAAACCAACAAAAGAAAAAAAAGTTGGTTGTCTCTTTCTCTTTTTATGTGTTTGTGAAACATTGCATTCGGTCCAGATTTTGTATTAGTTTTACTGCTTTTGATGTCATAGATTAAGGCGTTGTAGGGGAAAAGTTTTTCAGATCAGTGTTCCACTTGTTGCAATTTGATACCTTCTATGTTGAATTTGTCAAAAAGTGAACTCCATATTGTTTCTCTATCATCATAAAAAAAATGCTCAATTCTTTTACTCCTAAGTATTTCATGATTGCATTTGAAACATTAGACAAGTTAACATGCTTTTTTCTTAGGGGAAAAAAAAACGAGCTAGCGTTGTTAGAAAATTTTCTTTTCTTATTTTATTTTATTTTTGGTGTCAGTTTTTGAAAGCAAATGTTAGCATATATTCTGAAGTCTGGTCGATTTTCCTATTAACTGTGCTGTCCCAGTTCATGGGTCCCTTTCTGTTTTCTGGTGTCTGTCAGGCTATACCAGAAAAGGTGCAAGGGTTGTTTTACTTATTGGTGAATTTAGAATTGCAATAAAATGCATTGTTTGGAGACCACTGTTTTATAAACAAAGTCAAGGCCTAATTAGACTAGTCATCTTGAGTCTTTACTTATTTTTCCTTTACAATCATGCATCCATTCTTTTGAAGCTGGGGATGCTACTAATTGTATTTTCAAAATCTTTAAAATATAATTTCGATACTTGCTTGCACATATATCACAGGTTGCTTGTATGGGATAAATAGTGCTTTACTTAGTACTGGTCTTTGCTATGGTAATTAATAAAACTATCAAATAAATAGTTACTTTTAAAAGTGGTGCGTGGTAAAGTTTTTATATAATCCAAGCAAAAGAAATATTTTTAATGAAATATGTTTCTAAAGAAACAAACAACAGAATATTTTGTAATAATAATTTTTTTAGAAAATTTTATGTACTGAACTTTTCTAGAAAATATTTATTTTCTGTGGAAGCAGAGGGACTCTCTAATGAGCAATTATATTCTATTATTTGAGCTTACTAGTTGATTTACACAACAAAGTACTGAAATTTATATACTGAACTTTATACAACAAGAAAATTTTATGCACAGAACTTCTCTAGACAGTTTTTATTTTCTGTGGAAGCAAAGGGACTCTCTAATGAGCAATAATATTTTATTATTTGAGCTTACTAGTTGATTTATACAACAAGCACTGAAATTCATGTACCGAACTTTATACAACTAGAAAATTTTATGTACTGAACTTCTCTAGAAAGTTTATATTTTCTGTGGAAGCAAAGGGACTCTATAATGAGCAATAATATCCTGTTATTTGAGCTTACTAGCTGATTTATACAACAAAGTAAATTGGAAAAATGATGCATCATCTTGTTTCACTCACTAATTCAGCTCCGAAGGAACTTCAGCAGCAAACTAAGGCATCCTTCAAAGGAGATGATGGGAAGAAACTCACACCTGCAAGGAAACCACAGGCAGTAATTGTTGCAAGGAGGCCAGACTCTGGTGGCAAAGAAGGATCTGTGATCTCTCTCCTTGCCAACCACTTTCTGGTGCAATTTGATTCATCACAAAAGATTTACCATTACAATGTTGAAATTACTCCACATCCCTCCAAGGATGTTGCAAGAGCAATCAAACACAAATTGGTACATAACAATTCTGCTGTACTCTCTGGTTCTCTGCCAGCATATGATGGAAGAAAGAATCTTTATAGTCCTGTTGAGTTCCAAAATGACAAGCTTGAGTTCTACATAAACCTCCCAATCCCCACAAGCAAATTGGCATCACCTTATGGAGACATGTATGAGTTGAAAGAGAAGCATGAACAGCTCAAACTGTTCCGGATCAACATCAAACTAGTGTCTAAGATCAATGGGAAGGAGTTGGCTAAATACTTGAGCAAAGAGGGTGATGATTGGATCCCACTTCCACAGGATTATCTCCATGCTTTGGATGTGGTTCTGAGGGAAAGCCCAACTGAGAAATGCATACCTGTAGGAAGGTCTTTCTATTCAAGTTCAATGGGAAGAAGCAAAGATATTGGTGGGGGGGCTGTTGGATTGAGGGGTTTCTTTCAGAGTCTTAGACCAACCCAACAAGGACTTGCTCTCAATGTGGATTTCTCTGTAACTGCTTTCCATGAGAGCATAGGAGTGATTCCATACTTGCAGAAACGGCTCGAGTTTCTGCGAGACCTTTCTCAAAGAAAGACAACTCAGTTAACTGCTGAAGAGAGGAAGGAAGTGGAGAAGGCACTGAAGAACATCAGGGTCTTTGTTTGCCATAGAGAGACTGTTCAAAGATACCGAGTCTATGGCTTAACTGAGGATGCTACCGAAAATCTTTGGTTTGCTGACAGAGATGGAAGGAATCTGAGGCTTGTGAGTTACTTTAAAGATCACTATAACTATGACATACAATTCAGAAAATTGCCATGCTTGCAAATTAGTAGGAGTAAGCCTTGTTATCTCCCTATGGAGCTTTGTGTGATTTGTGAAGGCCAGAAATTCCTTGGGAAACTGTCTGATGATCAAACAGCAAGAATACTCAAGATGGGATGCCAAAGACCGGGAGAACGGAAAACCATCATTGAAGGAGTCATGAGAGGGCCTGTTGGGCCAACCAGGTAACAACTACAAGATACTGAAATAGTTTCATTTTTCTTGACTACGGAATATTGAGTATGATTCTTATGTACTTCTATGGATCCTTTCTGATTCTTTACATATTTATACTGCTTTTGTATTAGTTTCTAATGCCTTGAAGGTAATCCCTTCGACAGTGGAGACCAGGAAAGAGAATTCAAACTCCAAGTCTCAAGAGAAATGACAAGGTTGACTGGGAGAATTCTTCACCCTCCCAAGCTAAAGCTTGGAGATGGAGGTCACGTGAGAAACCTCACTCCTTCCCGTCACGACCGCCAGTGGAACCTTCTCGACGGCCATGTTTTGGAAGGAACTAAAATTGAAAGGTGGGCACTGATAAGTTTTGGTGGCACGCCTGAGCAGAAGTCCAATATCCCCAGATTCATAAACCAGCTATCTCAGAGGTGTGAACAATTGGGCATTTATCTCAACAAGAACACAGTTATTAGCCCCCAATTTGAGTCAAGCCAGGTTCTTAACAATGTCACCCTTCTGGAATCCAAGCTCAAGAAAATCCAGAGGACAGCCTCAAACAACCTCCAGCTTCTTATTTGTCTAATGGAGAGAAAACACAAAGGGTATGCAGACCTGAAAAGAATTGCTGAGACAAGCGTTGGTGTTGTAAGCCAGTGTTGCCTGTATCCAAATCTGAGCAAGTTAAGTTCACAATTTCTGGCTAATTTGGCCCTCAAGATCAATGCTAAAGTTGGTGGATGCACAGTGGCACTCTACAACTCGCTGCCTTCACAAATACCGCGCCTCTTTCGGACCGATGAGCCGGTGATTTTCATGGGTGCTGATGTGACACATCCTCATCCTCTTGATGATTTCAGTCCATCTGTTGCTGCTGTTGTTGGTAGCATGAATTGGCCAACAGCAAACAAGTATATCTCAAGAATAAGGTCTCAAACACATAGACAAGAAATCATCCAGGATCTTGGTGCAATGGTTGGGGAGTTGCTTGATGACTTTTATCAGGAGGTGGAGAAACTCCCCAGCAGAATAATTTTCTTCCGAGACGGCGTTAGCGAGACTCAGTTTTACAAAGTGCTGCAAGAGGAGCTGCAATCTATCAGGTGTGCATGTTCAAGTTTTCCTGGCTATAAACCTCTCATTACTTTTGCAGTTGTGCAGAAGAGGCATCACACGAGGTTGTTTCCCTTCGAAACCGATCAGTCTTCCACTCAGAACCACCATTTTTTGTATGAGAATATTCCTCCAGGGACTGTGGTGGACTCAGTGATCACTCATCCAAAGGAATTTGATTTCTATCTATGCAGCCACTGGGGTGTGAAGGGAACAAGCAGGCCAACACATTATCATGTCTTGTGGGATGAAAACCAGTTCACTTCAGATGAACTCCAGAAGTTGGTTTACAATCTATGCTATACTTTTGTTAGGTGTACCAAGCCAATTTCTTTGGTCCCTCCTGCATATTATGCACATTTGGCCGCATATAGAGGCAGACTCTACCTTGAGAGGTCAGAGTCCTTAGGTTTGTTCAGAAGTACATCTACATTTTCCAGAGCTGCTCCTCCAAAGACAGCACCTCTACCTAAACTCAGTGAAAACATCAAGAAGCTAATGTTCTACTGCTAGTGATAACTCTTCTGCCAATTCCATTTAAGATAGTTTGATTAGATGAGGAACCTTGGGATATCAAGTATAGTGTTGCAGGATAAAGATCAGTGGAGCATAAGAAGGCAACAGACATGTAATCTTTGGGTATATCTAACCAAAAAGTTCACAATTTAAGGGCCATCTTGTAGGCTAATCAGAATGAGTCTTTTAACTGTATATTTCTTTTCTAGTTTACCTGTGACATCATCCATAAGAATATTAGTATCACTTTATAATTCTTGTCAAAGTGGATTACTTCTCCTAAAAGTTGAGCTCAGTTCAATTACAATGGCCCTTTGGATTATTGGATGCTACGCAGATATTTTGTACATTTACTTATAAGCATATTGCAATTGAGTTTAATTTTGGTATAACGTGAGTATAAAATTTTGTATTATTAAATAATCGTATATTGTTACATGCACAATTTTTTGGATATAGTTACTGCAAAAGTTAAATATGTTAATGACATTATAATATATGATTAGTTAATGATTGATTAATAATGGCAAAAGGTTTTACATTAACTAATATGCAACCTTCCATCTTTCTCATATTTGTATTGTAGGAAAGTGATTGGGGACACAGTTCTTATCTTAATGTGTGGGTTCAGACTAGATAAATGCTATTTAATGAATCCAAGTTGGGTAAATAAAGAGAGTTGTTATTTGGCCCACTCTTTGGAATATCCAAATACAACACCCTCTCACATAAATATACAATCTACTACCTTATCTCGATACATGTGCACCTCGATATTCACCCATACTCACATAAATATACTATGTCTCATACTATGTCTATACATAGTATAGTCAAAAAACATTTCTCTAAATAAACGAGGTGACTAGGCAGAGACTTAGATCCAACAGCTTAAAGGCAAAATTAGCCCAACAGCAGGTTTAAGGACTATAAAATAATGTGTGGAAAAAACTATAAAACAGTAAATATTAAAATATCCCTTCCTTTTAAAAGGTGCACGAATTTTTTGTTTTCAATAAAAGTTATACCTGTTTATCAGTAGTTAGGTATCACTTAGTGGTCAGTTCCACCTACCATATAGATTCTTAGATTCTTCAATCCTCAGGTTGCAGGTACTTGTGCATCCAATGTGCGAAAGTGGCTTGTGCATGCTGCTTGCTTGTGATACAAACCAAACGTGAATACCCTGTTACCTAAGCTACTCTAGCAACATTTCATTTACATAACGGTAAAGACGGCTCCATCTAAATATAACTGTAAAAAAATTAGGATATTGTTAACAAATATTCTAAAAACATTTGGTAAGAATCTAAAAGAGAGAAATATTACTAAATCAAAAAATCCTTGCCAATATTGTTGATAAAAATCATAAGATGATTAGAATGATTTGAGATACTTATCCATCCAAAAGTCAATAACATATTACATCATTTTTTCAACTCAATTCAAGCACAAAATTCTCACTTTCAAATATTTTTTATTTAAAAAATTAAAATGCTATGTCAGTAAAAATTTTACATTTATTTTTATAATATTTTTTATCCAAACTATTAATATCTAAAATTTACTAAATCTCAATTAATTTAATTTGAGCAAGTCAATTTATTATTAAGATAAAATTCTTCTAGCACTAATTTTTTTAATTTATAAGATGAGTAAAAATTTTGTACAAAAATAAATATTGAATTACTTAAATTAACAAAATATTGATATAACTTTTTTAAGTTTAACTAAATATTATTAAAATACTTATTAACAAAACTCAAAATCAAGTAATGTCGCTTTTGCATTTGATCACAAGTGAAGGAACATAAATAAAAAAAAAGGGGGGGGGGGTGGAAAAAGTAACTGGACCATATCTTCCTGCCATGCAATGCAACCATCCAAAGTATGTGTGGCGAAGTCCAGATTTTTAAGCAGATAAAAAGGCAGCCAAGTTCAATGGGTTTACAAAACACCAAAGGTGTAAAAGACTGTTGTTGTTGGACCCACTAGTAGCAGGAACGGTCTGCACACACACACACACTGAGCTCAGTCACTGAATCACATTGCACGGCAAAAAATGCCAGCCCCATTTGTATTATTAGAGCCTTGCACAGAGAGACAGAGAGAGCGAGAGAGAGAGAGAGAGTGTGTGGGTGCCTTTGGCTGTGCTTTTAATACAGTAAAAGTAAAATATTTTTACTAATTTTAGTATTATTTATTTATATTTTTAAAGGAATAAAAATAAAAAATAATTAATTTTTTAAACTTTTTAAAAAGTAGATAAAAAATTACTTCTCTTAAATATAAAAAGAGTAAAAAGAAAAAATATATATTTTACAAATTTGAAAATTCCAATCTTTTGTTTCGTTTATGATTTTATTATTTTACTTTCATTTTTACTCTCCTTCCTTTACTTTTTAATTATAATTTTATAAAAAATTATATTTTTTATATTAAATAATTTAATAATTTTTAATTTTTATAAGAAAATATTTTTATAAATTTATCTAAATCTAAAGTAATTTTTTTGTTTTTATTTTTAATTTTATATTTGACAATATACTTTTCTCGAGTCTTAACCAAAAGGGCTTAGCCGCAGTGGACTGACACAAATGGCCAATAAAAGAAGAAGGGGTTTATTGGAAAGCAAGTAAAGGGGCTGGCGAAGTAAGTATGACTGTATGAGGTTGGAGTTACCCTTTCGTCCTTTGAGCTTAGGCTTCCTTGAACTGGGCACCACACTACTCTTTGTCTCTCTCTCGATCTCTCTATCTCATACTTCTGCTTTGTGGGGTCAGGACTCGGAACACTTTTCAGTACTGCACGTCCATGGCAAGGGAAGGGACAGAAAGACTGATAAATTGAATATGGCCTTCTGGCAGTGATAGTGCTGTGGCCTCACTGAGATCCTATCACTCTATAGGCCACTGGACCTGCAGACCAAACAGGAGTTGAGGGGTCCCCACAACCCCCCCCCCAAAAAAAAAAAAACTGAATAATTTCTTGAATAATGTTGTTCATATCACTTTGTTTTTCCATTTCCTTTTGTTTTGTTAAATTTAATATAAGTTGTAAAATTAACAGCAATTTTTTGACAACGTGATTTTCAAATGGAGGTAGAAAATCACATCTTACAAATTTTAAAATGATCACCTCGGAGCATGAATATTGTTCACCCTCTTTTGCGCATATTACCTATAATATCAAGTTTTTACATTTTTATTTTTTTATCTAATAAATATAAAAAGATTATTTTATCTTTTATCTCGCATTAAATTTTCTTTTCATCACTGCCACAAACTCTACTTTTTTAACTCTTTAAAGTTGCCGTAAAAGGGGTTAAGATGAAACAACAATTACCATAGATATTTCTACAAAGCAGGTAAATATAATAAATAACATGCCAACATTAATAAATAAAATTTAAAAAAAAATAAAAAAACCCACAATTTGTTCATAGGGCCTGTTATGGGCAGAAGTAGAACATATGCAATAATAAAAGAAACTCGTTATTTGAACCTCCCAAAAATTGGGATGTCCATCAACATATCACTACATCAATGATTAAAACTTAATTTTGTTTACTTTTAATTTTTTTTAAAATATGTTTATATCAAATCCATTGGTTGTCAATGACTATATCACGACAATCGATGTTTATTTACCATTTCTCATAATAAAATTGAATCACGTTTTATCCTTAGCCACAAAAACTACCATCAACCACCACACAATACCTACCCAAATCCACCCTTAACCTCGAACCTGCACTTCGTCGCTTCACTTTGCTCTGCCTCAACCACTGCAATTGCCACCCACTCCACCCCTTCAACTTACAAACCACCACGAGCCGACGCCTCTTCCTCCGTGACCGCCGCACAGGACCCTGTGGCCAACAACCCAGCAACTCCCTTCGTTGAAGCTTTCTTGAGCAGTCGTCCATGGTGGTGGGTGGAAGACGCTTTAAGGCTATAGTGCTACTCTCACCGAAAATTTAGCTTTACTTTTTGTTTTTAAAAAATTAAAAATTATAATAAAAAAATAAGTTATTTGATGGTAACTTGATAGACTATCATATTTTAATATAATAAATTTTTATCGTAAACTAACTCAATGAATATTAACTATAAGATCTATTCATTTTTCACATCAAAAGTGTAGAAATAGAGTGAATATTGAATGTTCATTATTTGAGAGTGCACAATTTAAAATTTTTTGGTATGGATTTGCAAAACTAACCACCTACCTCTAAAATTTCCAAACTTAATTTAGATAAATGAAAAAAATAATCACTTCCTTTTGGATTAGAATTTCAAAATTAAAATTCATTTATTATTAACTTAAATTTTTTTAATAAATATATTAAAATAAAGTGAAAGTGTGAAACCCGTTTCTATACTTCATGCCATGTTTCACCTGAAAAAACTTCATGCCATCTTTTGTTTTATGCTCCCATGCTATATTTTGAATTTAGAATCAAATAATATTGGCTATTAATGGGCGGTAGTTTGATGATACAAAAAGAAAGCTCTGGCAAAAGCAACTTTGAAATATTTTGTGAATGAACCTCTTCAAATGAGTACTATACATTTGTCTAAAAATAATTGTCCAATTTTAAATACGTACATGAATTAAGAAAATAATTGAAAAAATCTCAATATTAGAAAAATTTAGGTGCATTTTTTAAAATTACTTTTATCTGAAAATAATTGTCCAATTTTAAATGCATATACGAATTAAGAAAATAATTAGAAAAATCTCGATATTAAAAAAATTTAGGTGCATTTTATAAATTTATCTTTATTTAATTCTTTCTCTATTTTAATTATCTCTTTTCACTTATTCTCCCTATGCTCTATTGAATAGAGGCATAACTGAAAATAAAATAATTAATATTATCTAAATTTTCTAAATAAATAAATTTAAAAAGTGGATAATTATTTCAAGGTGGAGGTAATAATTTTTTTTAATTATTGTTATTTATAAAATTTGAAGTTGAGACCTTATTTAAAGTAAATAAATATATTGAATCAATTGGACTAATAAAGCGTTAATTACAAATATATGCCTCCTAAATTATAGTTTAAGAAACACAAACTACAAACTATATGTGCAGCTATAAACGGAAGATGATGATCCTTTATTGTCGCAGAATGTGAGAAATTTTTTCATAGACTTACAACGTATTAATTCTCAGACTTGTGTCGAATGCATAATATAAAATTATAAAATTATAAATCATAAAAAAAAACTATGTTGATTTGCGAACCTTACAGCTCACAAAACAGTACAAAGTGTACGCTTTCATTCAAAGAAAACAAAAATAGTAATTAGTTCAAAGTAAGTTATTTGTACATGTATATGTAATATTATTGTACTTAAATATCTCTTATCTTCACAAGTTTACAAAAATAACTGTGAGTTTGAGGGGATGAAAATAGATAATGATTATCACACATTAAGCATAGAAAGATGTGGCGTCTTGCTAATATCCATAGTTGTCTTACAAAAATATAATACTTATACATAGAGATGACAATAGATAGGGTATGATAGAGATTTAGCCTACTTAAAATCTGCCTTGCACTGTAATACAACGCTTAAAATTCACTCCTAACACAATTCACAAGTTTTAAAAGTCATAATCCACTCTATCCACAGAAAAATTTTAGAGCTTACACCCTACTTACCCCTACCCGCATCTTTGCCTAAATAGAGTATAAAACTATTTAAAATAATTAGGACTCAAGTCATAATTACACGAAATACTAAAATTAAGTGAAATAAGTTAAAGAAAAACAAATATAAAACAACAATCAAACATTCGAAAATATATCTTATAATCTCAAACATATCATGCTTTTACATAACTCTTCATCATGAAAGTATCTTGTCATTATTATTAGCGGTACAGGTAGAGAAAGGAAACCCACCCGGCCCTGCAATGCTTTTTCAACCCACCCTATCTTGCCCCCCTACAAGTAGGGTTTTAAACCCACACGGATCAAGTAAGGTTGGGTATCCGTAGGTAGGGTATATATTGCCATCCCTATTTATGTATTTTAAAAGTGTATAGATATCAATTACTCAAAATTAATTGAGATATGTTTAGTATTTATATAATATAAATACAAAATTGTGTTTTTTGTTCCCTTAGATTATTGCATTGGTAATATTACTTTATCCTTCTTCGATTTGCATCATTTAAAGTGAAATCTCTTATAAAATAAGAAAATAAAGAATTATTTATTTTTGGATCATTTAACAAAACCCACTACACAATGCAATGTATTAATTTAAGAGTAAATAACTTCCACTTCCTCATTTTATAAGAAATTTTACTCTAAAGAATCTAAATCCAATTTTCTTAATAGCTCGTATATCAAGTTTACTTTTTATAATTTTTTCGATAATTAGCAAACAACTCAACTGCTTAAATGAGGGGAGCGACAACACAAGCATATTATCATATCAACACTTTTTGTGATACCAACCTTCACCACAACCTTAAGTAAGTAGTAATTTTTTTTTAACCAAGTTACTCTATAAGTATTATTGTGAGATTAATCTCTTAAATACTGTTACAATTAAAAAATTTTCTTCATAGTTACTTTTCTAAGTTTGAACCCTATTTCTTTCTTTAAAAATGCAACTTGCTTGTCAATGCAACAACTATTATTAGTTAAATAAGTAATAACCTGTCATAGGCTTAAATTCTATTTAGTAGTTCCTTATAAAGGCTTCCTCCCTTGCTCGCTAGTGATTCTTTACCATGGCCATCTATGTCATAAACAATATTTCCTTCCTTACCGCTTTCCTTCCGAAGTAGTTACATTAGAAGCTGTGTTAGAGACATAACTCGGAGCCAATACATAAAAAATGTAAGCAATCCTCTGAAAGGCCATAAGGGAGGGGTCAAAATTCCCAGGCTTAAATCAAATGGGGAGGACAAAATTTAATGAGAATTTAGGTCATATTTTTTTAACATAATTAAATCCTTAAACTAAATACACAACACAAAAGATAATTTTGATCACCTTAATAATCTATTCTCTATTTGATAGAACCAATGCTGGCTTTTACTGTTCATGGAAAGGTTTCCATGGAAGACAAAAACAAAATCGCATTTCATTCATACTAGCCTCCAAAAAAGTACATAAAGCAAGCACCCGAGCAAAGTAAAGCAGAAGTGAAAATATAAACAGAAAAAAAAAAAGAAAAAGGGGGGAAAAAGCAGGATTGAAACCTGAGAAGAAAAGAAGAAATGAAATGGTCCTTCACTTTGGTGCTCCATTTCTCAGGAGGGATGCCGTGTTATTTTTTTGACAAATTCACATTTTCGATAGAAAAATTACAATCATAACATTGAAAGTTATGGATTTAATTTGTTTCTTTCTACAAGTGTACAAAAAATTTATACTAACATCCAATTATATATTGGCAAATTAGTAAAAGTGTTTGAATTATTTATTAACTATTTTAAAAATATTATGAATAGAAGTATTTGATTAAATAATAATATAAAATTATTTTATATTATTAATATATTAAAATTAATTTCTACAACTATTATGATAAAGTATTATATTATAATCTTCTTTTTATACATCGGCATGGTTTAAATTTGTTTTTTAAATTCTTTATTAATAAATAATACATAAGTTCCTCTTTGAATAGTCAAAAAGTCCAAAAACATTTATTGACTCTGAAAAAGAACGAATTTTTCCCTAAACTTTTACCTAAAAAAAAAAAATTGCATTTGCTACATTTTAAATAGCTTTAATGGAAGATATAATCTGAGAGTTACCTGCATTCAAACAAGTAATCCAAAATATTCTAAAAGTATGTGGTGAGAGACCCTCTCCACAAAATAGAATCGGAAATGGACCCATAAAAAGTGAGATGGGGCTGATGTTAAAGAGAGCCATGTGCCCCAGAAAGTGTCGGTGATGGAATCCATGTTGATGCTTCCGTTACATCAGATGGGAGATGCAATTCCTATCACCAACACCAAACAACACCTTAAAAGCAGCAACGGCCTTTTGATTTGATCAATCACCAATCATGACGGCATCACCCCCACAAGTGCAAAACCAATGAGACAAGCCAAGATATGACGTTGCCTTTGTTTTTACTGCACACTGAGTGTATGGATTTTCATTATAGGTCCCATCAATTCCCATCCTTTCCCGCCCTTCTCGCCGGGCCCGTCCTTTTTCTTTCACCCCAGGATAAGTGTAGGTTGTAGTAGTATCTTTGATGCAACCAAAGTTTCTAGAATGTCAATTTTGAAGTGAATTTACAATTGATAACTCCAATTTTGCATCACCTATTATGGTTTGTAATTCGCATTGAGCTGTATGAATGGATAATACAATGGTTGAATAGTTAAAAAAGAAATAGTGAATTTGTATTTAAAATAAGAAAATAAGGAATACCTATCCTTAAATTATTTGGTAGAACTTAGATATAATATAAAGGTGAATTTTCCTTACTTTTTCAGTTTGTAAACAAGCTCAAGACGTACAAGTGTGGGTTGGCACATGTTGCATCAAGGTTTCAGTTTAATGTATCGTCAAAGCCCCAGCATTCAAGAATCATGAGGTGACTTGGGTGTATCTTTGTTGGATTCCACTCTGTATTTTATTCCCTTTGTATCTTTTTCCTCATTGTTTTTTTATGCATATATAACTGAGAACGTCACATCTACAACTAACTACACGCGAGGCACAATTTATATCAGATTGGATTCAGATTTGTACTAAAATAATTAAATAACATGCAATTAAATTCTGCACGTTTGATTTTTCCTTCATTCCTCTTTCGTTTGTTTCGCTACGTGGTTTCAGTTCTATATCTAAATATAGTTATGCCAACTGTCCTTTTTTTTTTTTCCCTTGTTTTCGTCCACAAGCTAACTGTTAGTACTTTCAACAAACATATCACAAATAGGGAGATTCACTGTAGTCCTTGCATCAAGGTGGGTCGTTAAGCCCAAACCTGCTCCACCACTGTCCGTTTTCAAATGATTTGCATATCATGATGGGCCACGAAAGCATTTTTCTTGGTCTTACAGTACCTCCAAACGAGTACTGAGCTTTTATCTTTCGTTTAGATTAAACCGTCCAACCCCTTCAAAATGGGCCTTATAAACAAACTGCCTTGTTGAAAAATAAAAAACTCACACGACCTTAAAGTGACATTAAAGGCCCCTGAACATGATCAACCTTGCCAATTAATCTAGTCTCCCTTTTGAGTACCAAAAGGGCCTCCTAGAAAATGAACCTCAAATGTTACATGAATCCTAGACAATGAGACTACAACAACACAGGACACCACTAAACAAAATTCGTATATCTAAATGTATTTTAGAAGTATAAGAACTTCGGCATCTTTTTTTTATTTTTTGGGTTGATCTGGGAATGAACTTTCAATAATGACAAAAATCATGTACAAGAAAAGGAATTAGGAAATCAGGGGTAGAGTGGAGCCAAGCTCCAGAGGGTCGTAACTTGGCTCTACCAGCCAACTAATCCGCAGCACCATTTCCAGTCCTAGCAATATAACTACATTCAAAACAGGTAAACCAGGAAGCATACAAGCAGATATCTCTCCCTATTGAGCCACTGTAAGACAAGTCCTCTTCCTGCAGAACTTCGGCATCTTTGTTCTGAAGAAAGTTAGCAGAAATTATGCTCTGCATTTTAACTAAAGAGAACCAGATGTAAGGACTTAGGTGCTTTATCAATGTTTCGTTTCATGTTTAATCATTAAATCCTTGCAATTGCATATTCATTACAATCAACATGACCAACTTAACAAATGCACAAACTAATTGGAAAGACAACATTAAGGTCAGATAAAGAGATGCAATGTTTCATACTGGATAAATACCAGTTTCTGTTCTGTATCACATACTTGCATTGCATTGCTTCTATACAATTGGCACAAAAGACTAAAAGATGAGCAATTTCGTAATATACTCAGTAAATATCAAAATATCCGTTCTGGTAAGGATTTCTCAGCTGGAAGTTGTAGCAATTCTCGAATGCCTTCGCAAACCTGCATTGAAACAGTAGAAAAAGAAGTTCTCATAGCTCCAAACAAATTGAGCAAAATCATTGTTACTTGGATAGGTGACAACTTTCACAAAATAACCTCAGGTAAATTCAATTCTGGGTCGAGTCCAGAATTATGTCAAACACTACCCAACATTTTCTTTTGATATTTCAGACCTCAGAGTAGTATCTAATTGACCAAGTATCATCCCTTTTGTGAGAAGAATAAGAATTGCAAGAAGGAATGGGGACTAGGAAGTCAGACAACTGAGGGAAGCCATCAACAAAACATACCAGCTTGATCTGAGCTTTAATTGATGCAATTAACCGATTGTACTCATCTATCTGCCTGCAGTGCATTAAGTCATGCCTTAAGTTTGAATTTGCAACATTATCATCAACCTTTATATATATAACATTATTTTCAACCTTCAAAAGGAAAAGGAAATATCAAATAAGGAAAAATGCTTGACCCTGTCTAGACTTATAGAAAGACAACAAAAGGGTGAAGATAAATTTGTTCCACAATGGGTACAAGCTACCAAAAGATAACATAGAACAGGAAAGTCAAAATCTGATCACAATTTCAAGGCAATAAGTAACTATCACAAGTATTCTTATACATTAAATTTCAACAAGGAACTTTGACTGTTCGCACAACTGTGCAAGACAATATTTCTGTATCTTGAACAACCCACCAAGTAGATATCATCCTTGTACTTATAATAGATGGACTAACACAACATTGCCTAACATGTTAATGCCATGTTTTTTGTATTTTGCTACTCTAGCCTTTATACTCACTCGTTTTAAGTGGTACTTGTGAGGGGTTACAACTTACAAGCCAGAGTAAGATTTCACTAGCCTTATGCCATACACTCATCAATTATCAGCTTTCAACTTTCAGCCTAACCATGTACAAAACACATGCAAGGTAGGACAGATAGATAGGAAGAAGAAACACAGAAAAACTGTCATATGCCAATTGCTTCTGCACATGTGAGATAAGAATCCGACTTAGATTCTGATCATTCACTACCTCCCAGCCATAGTAATAACACTAAAGTCTAACTAAAGAAATTCAAGTGCTTCAGTTCATTTTTGCCTGTTAATAACAGATGGATAATCAAAAACTCATGGTGGTTACTGACAAAGAATATGTTTGACACAGAAAACATGAGGATCTTGGGCCACACAAGTTTATTAATGTCCATTTCAATCTATGAAGCATGGGTACGGCATTTTTGCCAAAGTACCCGTATCAGGTATGGCAGGGGTACAGGTACGGCTGGAGTACACGGGGGTATGCCCGGTTATGTACCTCTTTTTTTTTTTTTTACATAATTGGATACGTGGCTAGGTACGCCTCGGTGGAGCTGGGTGCGGCTCAAGGTACGTGGCTAATCAAAATTATGTTGTTTTGATATATATATTTATTTTTTTTTAGTTGGCTCAAAGACAGAGAAATATAGAATGCAAACCCTACTCCCCCTGTTAGTTTTTGATCACCCAGACAAACAGAACAGCCGCACCACCTTCTTCCTCCCCAAGTTCTTGCCCCACTGGCCACTGCATCTCGTCCTCCTAGTGTCGATGACAACACAACACGACCTAACAGCAGCGACGGCGGTGACCCAACTGCAGCGGCACCCAACAGCAGCGGATGGCAGAGGGTGACCAGCGACAGCCACTCTTCGGCCTTGACAGTTAGTGGGTTCTATTTCTTTCAGTTTTTTCCATTCCATTTGACTGATGAGTGATTGTTTTGCCTACCGTACTCATTTGAGCGAGATATATTTGTTTTTTATTGATTTTTTTTTTTTTTGCTGCATTTGATTTTGGAATATTGGAATAAAATGAGATTTGTTGAGTGTTTCTTCGTGTTAACTGTATTGGATTGATGGTGCTCTTTTGTTTGTTCCATTAATCTGCATAGTAATTTTGGAGTTTTGAGTAATATAAAAATTGTGTATATTTATCATATGAAATTTTTATTTTATATATATATATATATATATATATATATATATATAGAGACATATCCGTACCCTAGTTTTTACAAAATTTTCATACCTTGTACCTGTATCCGTACCCGGTACGGGTACTGTACCCGTATCCATGCAACATAGATTTCAATGTCATTTAAACCACTCCATTAAAGTAAGTCATAATGCTGCTTAAAATTTGAAACAACAAACCTGGAAAGCCATAATAAGGCAGATTCATTTTCCAGTTTCAGCTATGCAAAATATGTTAAATGAAAACTTCTTACCTAGCTATCTTTTCTTCCCTTTTCTCTATGTAGTTCAAAGCTTCAGACCAAGTAAACTCCACATGGAATCCCAATCCTATATCCACAAATATGTGCTGTGTATTGGGCCTGCAAGGTTTCAATCAATAGATAAAATATATAAGAATGGGAGACTGACGATAAATCAAAAAGATCTATACATAATTGTAAGTGCATGGATGAAAGAAATAGGAGTGAGCTAGTGAGGAGCGGTTCTCTTAGTTTGCCATAGATTCTAAGTTCAAACCTTTGGGCAGTGATGGTATCTAAGAAAGGAAAATAAAGGAAAGATGAAAGTTGAGCTATATAGCACAAATCTTGCTGTTTGATATTACGGTGATGACTCATGACTATAAGTAGATACATATAACGTAAAAACATGTGCTTGATAATACGGATTAATGACAAAATACAAGTATGCCGTACAAAAATCAAAAGAAATCAAGAAGAAAAGAAATAACTTCAAGAAGCAAAGAATGCAATTAGTCACCAAATCAGAGAAAAGAAAACACCAGTCAAATAGAGTAAAAGCTGAAAAGATGGTGACTTACACTTCCGCCTGCAGGTACACCTCAGACCCAAGATTGACCAAAGTTCTTAGACTGGTCACACTATTCTTCTCTAGGCTTTCAATGTTTCTTCGCAAATCAGCACTGAGCATAAGAAGTCAAGTGAATCCAGACATAACAAAAATCCTTGACTAAGTGCAACTGTGTAACATTGAATTCGTAAACTGTAAGTAACATACCAAGCTTCACATGATTCAGATAGAGATTCTCTCTCTCTCTCTCTCTCTCTCTCTCTCTCTCTTCTTTGAAATTCCTACAGCTATATAAGAATGAACTAGTTTAAAGTATCAGTCACGGGACTCAAACTAATCTCGAAGTCAGCTTATACCTTATAAGCATGATCCACATGAAAGAGGTTTTCTATGTCACTGCAGTTTTTTTGAGACATGGACGGCACAAAAAATCTATTGAGGTGTTTAAAACCATTCAGTGTTATGGTGGTATTAATTGATCCTAACTGTAATACATAAAACTGAAAAAAGGATACAAAATTTTCTGTTGTTCAAAGACTTTGTCCCTGCAAAAAAGGAGAATGAAGGAAACAAGTAAACAAAGACTCTGAAACTGAAACACATGCAATAGACAAGTCAACACCTAGAGTTACACGTGCACATATAAACTGCTCCTTTAAATTCATTTCACAAGCAAGTTAAAAATTCAAGCCCAAGTTCATATGGTAGCACAATACTCAAAAAAGAGTCCAGACATACATTTTATAGCTTATGCTGCAGAATGAAACTAAGTATCTCCTTTGATTTGTAACTCATAAATTCAGTGCTACCGTATATATCCTATTAGAAGGACTTAGGCTAATAGTAGAAAAAACAACATTTAATAAGGCATACTACTCATACACATAATTGGAACCAATAACAAAACAAAAAAATTAAATACATATACCGCTCAGCAATAGCATGCTGAAGATCAGGTTTCAAGCGACGATCAACGAACTCTTCATATCTCTGAATTTTCTGCTGGGTTAAGCTCTCCATAGTGAAGAGTTCTCCTACTGCTAAACGGAATTAGCCAATAAGGAAATAACCAGCAATCATATATATATATATATATACCCAGAGTAGTGAATGGCTAATAAAAGGGTACAATAGTTCGTTTGGGCATTTTACCAAGCATGTGGGTTGCAAACAACACAAGAAGGTGAGATTACCAGGGTGACGTTAAGCTATGTTGGGAAATTGACGAGGAAAAAAGCAAGAGAAGCAAGGAGTCGTAGTGGGTGATGCTGTTGCTCCCGCTAATGATTCAATTTATTTTGTCGTGGGGAATGGTTTGCTTAGGCCTCTGCTTGGTAGTTGCCACTGCCAAAAGTTTTGATGCCACGAGCGTCAATCCTCTAATCCCTCTAATATTCGAGTTTTTTTATTTTATATGCACCTACATAGGCATGACGAAATCAAATCCTGTCCTTGGTGCTTTTCATATAATTTTATGCAGCGTCGCAAGTATAAAATATCAAAAAAAAAAATTTAATGATTTATTATTATAATGTAGATTTTCTCGCTTTAATGTTTATTTCTTATGAGTCAACGAGAGTTAACGCAGTTAGTAAGAAATAAATTTATATTACATAAAGATGCAAATTTGATTTTTGCTATCAATGTAGCCGATCTTGTAAGTGTCATGTATGTGTTCTCTAAACACACAGGCCTTGTCATGATTGAAATCAAATTCACCTAAATTTTTTATAATAAAAAATGTTTATTTCATATTTTTTGAATAATTATTGTTGATTACTTATTTAAAGTATAAAAAATAAAATAACAAATACATCTTATTAATTATATGAGGATTTAAAATAAATATAATAGAATAATTATTTCTTATAATGACGTAAATAAAAATTAAAAATAATTACAATTATTTAGTTAATTTTTATTTTCTATTATAATTATTTTAAATAACACTTATTCTTATTTATTTTATTTTAATAAAATAAAAAGTTAAGAAAGATGAATTGACAAACAAATAACAAAGATCAATTTATTAGCAATAATAATGCTAGTAACACACGATTATTTTCCACCTCATCTTACATCTTTTGCATATGAGATTGAGTTTGTTTGGATGAACTTCTGAAAAAAAAAATTAAAAATAATATTTTTTAAAAGATCTTTTAAAAAAGTAAAAATTATTCTATATTTCAATCTAAAATTAATTTAAATTTAGATATAATATTAAAATATTTTCTTTTATCTTTAAACATCTATTTTATGTTACAAAAAAAATCTTTTTCTATAAGATAAAAATTATAGCTTCATGATGGAATTAGAGCAAATATATATGAGACAGTGTGATGGGTCAGAAGTTGATCCAAAGATAATAAACAACACTAGATTCTAGCTATATTTTAAGGTAAATATAATTCCTAACTTCTTCAGTGTACATGTCTTCTGCTCCATGGAGTTATGCTCTTACTTTTCTGCTCCATTCTATCGTGAACCACTCCACTTTATTCTCTTCAAACTTCCAAACGTAGACTCTTAATTAAATGTAAGCATTGTTCACATTCTTTTTTAATATATTTTTGAGCGGTTCATGTGTGTATTGCAAGGTTGTCCATGGCGAGCTTGCTTTCCGGGTTGCGGAGGAGTTCACCGAAGTGTGTTAGCTTGCCCTTTGATCATGCCAAGCTCCCTCATGCTTCTTGTTTCTCTTGTTCATGTTTACATTTGACATATTATCTAAGCTGTTGGTACTTTGTGATGTGTTAGTGCATACAACAAATCAACAATTGTATTGCGCGCTATCGAAAAAGTCATCAATTCTTAGTCCTTATTTATCTTCTTTCCTACGTAAAATTGACAAAGCATTTCAATTTAGCCTTCAGTTATATTCGTACACCTAATTTTTTAGTTTCAAAGAAATTAAAGACTAGCATATAAGTATATAACACTATAGCTAAAGAAAGGGGTGGGTTGGGGAGAAAAATATAACAATCCTTTCCTCAGTGTCACCTGCATTTTTTTTTCCAACATTGAAAAACTCTGGACATTCAGCATAGGCCATGAATTGCTTGATTACAATTTTGTCAAGGGAAAATAAGGAGCACAAACAACATATTGGGAAGCTCAACCTCATCAATTACTGTGACCTAAAACTTTGTACATAGGTTCTGAAATTGATCTCCATCAAGCCTACCCTCCAAAACTTTAATGGAGGGGCATCACCTCAACCTCAAGTAGGTGAGGATTTAAGGGATGTTTTAGTACCTTTTGCTCACAAATCAAAGAATGAACAATTCCCATCATTATAATCAAAATGATAGTTGTCCAAGTAGCACCCCAAATTGGTCACAACTTTCTATTAAGAGCCAGGCTGGATGAAGATTTTGGCTCAAAAGGCCTCTCATCCTGATCAGCTCTGAAGAGAAGATTAGTCCAATTTGTAGATTTCTGAACAATCCTGGTGGGAACTCGGTCACTATCTTCGCCACCAGAGGCCTCATACCCATCACTAGTTGACCTTGACAATGGGATTTCCTTCACAGTAGCAGCACCGGCAGCCGAAAGGCCTGCAAGCCGTCTTGCCTCTTCAGCTCCAGATGAAGACATCCGAAATGGGTGAATATCAGGCGAGTCTAAACTGCTTTCAGGAGAAGAAGCAACAACCCCAGCTGAGCTTGACACAGCATGACTTGCTTGAAATACACTCTGCGCTTCAAGCTTGAAAGGCACTAAACTAGATGTTCCACGGAAGCCATTATCAATGTTACTGGCAGGGAATTTTGGCAGGGCCTCCATAGGTAAGTCAGCAGGTAGACGGACGCGTTTACCTGCCCGCCTTCTATTATTCTCAATCCTGGGGACCATTCGTCGCCCACTGCTGCCAAAACTGTGGTCTGATTCTAGCCTGAAAGCATCATTATGTCTTGTCACAGGCTGCAGAATTTTAGATTTTTTCCTTGCTTCTGCAGCAGCCTTGGAAACCTCTTCTGCATTTAATCGAGCCAATGTCCATGGACTGATTTTGACTGCTCCAGGATTCTTCTTCTTAACTGGCTCTTCTCTGATTGTCTTCTTTCCCAGTGAACTTACGGAAGCTGTTTCTGGGGGCACTACATCAAACTGCAAAATGCACACCGTCACAAGCCATCCAAGAGAGATATGATATACCATACATCATACTATTGTCAGTACATGATATTCATCAAATATCTAAGGAATTTCACTTTCAACTGTGCAGATCTTGATCATGAACAACTCACTTAGTATTATTATATTTTCTTCTTTTTGCAACTTTTCATTTCCCTTTGCCACACTTATTGTATTTTTTTTCTTTTCAGCACCAATTTTCAATAACTAAGTTGTTCATTCATATGATATTATGCAGGATGTTCACATCAAAACCATACATATGCACTAGTGCTTTAGACAGAAAATCATATCAGAAGGTATTTCAGGCAGAGGTCCTACTGAAAAACAGAAATAAAATAAATTAACATACAAAGCAGGACTGAATTAATAACAAAAAAAAAAAAAAAGAAATTACCTGATCTTCAAGGAACAGGCGTGGGGGTGTGCACCAAGCGCCCCGATGGAAAGTAGTAAAGGAGCTTGCACTGCTCAATCCAGTAAGTGAGCTAACAGGTGACATTTGGGGACTATGCTGACCTCCAACTCCTTGCTGCTCGTGCTCCTGCTCCCTCAAAGCTATGATGTAATCATATGTGCTGATTCCCTGAGTCATTCCACAATAACCATAACATTTAGCACCAATAATGTCACTGTTTTGAAGTGAGATGAACTCATATTTTGCCAGCAGGAATACACATAAAGTCTCTGAGCCTAACAGTTCAAGTTTTGGAATGGATGGTTCATGACAAACAGAAATAAATTTTCAAGTACCAAACAGATGCCAGGCTTACCTTTTTAATGAGCAGAATATGAAAGAAGAACAGTTGAGCAAGGGGTAAGGTAGCAATCATAGCCAAAATTGTGCAGACAACCTGTGAAAAGAGAAAGTTCACCATGCATAAGAATAGCAGCCATGGGAAATATCAGTGATGATTTTTGTCAAACTTGATTTGCCCTATACCGTCGTTACATAAAGGAACAAGGGAAGTCAAAGAACAATCAAACAAAGAACAAGAAAAAATATTTGACATACAAAAGATGCATAAATAAACATTCAGGCAGTATAGAAACAATTCAAGCAGAATGCGTACCACCACAATAATAAAGGGAACCAGAGAGAAACTGCTTCCCAACTTGGAGGCGATATCCACCGAAAATTTCTTCCTCTCAACAAAACAGCAGATAAGCACAAGTATCCCGGTCAACCACTGAAGAATAAGCTGCAATCTCAACCCCAAGGTGCACAAACCATGGATATACCTGTCAATAGTTAATCAAAACGAAAATGACTTGGAAATTAAAAATGCTTGCTCTGGGTTTTTCTTTAGGTTCTGGCATGTTGCTTTTGACAGGTACTAAGTTGGGCTTAGAACAATTCAACTTTTGACATAGGGAGAATAAGGATGTGATATGGAAACCAGAGAAACCAAACATATAGCTCGATAAGAAAATTCCTTGGTTCTCAGAGCATATAAAAAGTATATATACTCTATTTAAAGCAAGCCATAAATTCTCTAGAAGTCTAAAAACTATTGCTTACTAAGATCTCAGCTCCTGTTTGAGTTTCACTAATGGGGGACTAAAGTAGGTTCAGAAAGGAATAAAGAAAGAGTCTTTTGAGAATAGAGGATTTCAGAACACTGGTCATCTGGAGCAGAATCATATTTGAATGACAGGGTATAGTTCGTAAATAGTTGCAGTGCTTATACGATGATAATGCTAGGTTTGAACATGTGAATGATAAGCAGGGGGCATGGGTGAACAATGTTGCTTACCAAGAGGAGAGCAGCAACCATAAGGGTGAAAAATTTTCGGTAGTTCTTTTTCCCAATGCAGTTGTTAAGCCACTGCAAAATCCAAGAAACAACAGTCCTTCAGAGATATATCAACTGATGAGCAAAGAAAAGAGAAACCGAATTATCGTACCCTGCAATGATGATCAAAGCGATCAACACACTTGTCACAAACTCTACAGTGCTTGCTGTACTTGAAAACCTGCAACAACATTAGTCCTCAATGATATGAACTCCTTTTATTATCAATACTGACTGAACGAAATTTCCAAGCATTCATCTAATGCAAAATACAAGCATTTCATGGTAAGCATGTATCTGTAACAGATCAAGGAATGCACTAATTGTATATCTGAATTCTCCATGCAGGACTATAGAGGTAAAATTATTTATCCAACTCCACAACATATTACAGAAGGGACTGCACCAATAGTCTTGGAGGAACAAGGCTTTTAGTTAAAATGCTTGTACACACCTCAACTTCACACAAACTGCAATAGAACATGCCATCTTCGCTTGCTTGTTGATCAGAAGATTCCTCACTCGAACCAGAGCAGCTGCACACATAAGCACAAGGAGAGCAAACCCACAGGAAACAGGATGAGGAAGGTGATGATGCACTCTTCTTTTCTGAAATAGCAGCATTGTGCAAACTTGCTTCCATGCCCAAAGCTTCCTTGTCCACCGATTTTGGTCCAACTGTTGAAGCATTTGCATCATGCATTGATGAAGTCGATTCCCCTCCTAGTTTACAATTCTTGAGTCCATCAAGCTTTTGGCTGTCTGGAATTTTAAGATACTTTTTTGACCTAAAAACCCCTGGGTCTGCTGGATCGGCTGCTGCACACCAAATGTACAGTCCAAAGACGCAAGTAATCTGGCAAGATATGAAGTATTACTAAAACGTGATAACATCTTTCATGCAGTTCAAAACAAAGACATTTAATATTATTCCATTGGTTCTACCGGTTAAAGACTAACATTGTTCCTGTCAAGGGTTTTTGTAGCTCAGTTAACATACCCAGGAACCTGTTTATTCTCTAATAGAAAATAGTTTTATATATATAGATAGAAAAGGAAATTTATTAATAAGAAAAGAGTACAAAGAGAGAAGATAAGGTATCCTCATAATAAGAAAGCAAAGAAAACATGTAGGTCCTACGAGATTGAGTGATGTAACAAGGCACACCAATCTCTTTGCATGGCTAACAGAGAAACACCTCTAAAAAGATCGTTTGTAGAACAGTACATGGAAATTAAGAATATAACCCTGTCCCAAATGTTGTCTAAAGATGAAAAAGTTTGCTGGAAAATTATGGCATTCCTTTCCAGCCATCTGTAATAGCAAATAGTTAAAGTAGCTTTCAGGTTCAAAAGCCAATAAGAAACAAACAAAAGATTACCAATCTAAGCAAATCCTTTCCTTTGAAATCCATCTTGGACATCTATTAACAAAATTTGTTACCAACTGGTGGACCATTGGTATTCTCAGCACACATAAACCCAGAGTTTCCTAATTAATTTGCCAAAGCATTCCTTCTTAGAACAAGTATTTTAATATAGATCACTCAAACCAATCCAAATAATTTCTAGCAGCTTACAATTGTGGCTTTTGAGGACAACAATTCAATTTACCAAGAAGCTCTACAATAATTATTGAATCAGTTTCCGTAAGAATCTTGTATGCTCCATATTTCTGCTGTCTTCAGCGAACCAATACAAACTGCCTTTGCTATTAGAAAGCCAATGCTAAACTCCCAAGAGGGCACCTTATACATTGCCAGCAATCATCTCCACGCAAAAGCATTTGCAAGTTGCAGCTTTCAATGCTAAGTTTCAACAGGCATAGGGATATTGATAATTAAAACCATTTCTGCACTTTTCCAATTCCCATGTCCTCTTAAAATCTTGAAACAGAATAGTTGAAGACAATGCTAATGATTTAGTGACAGTTTGTGTAATGACTGACATATGGAGTTTTCTCTGCCATCCATGGTGTGACATTAGAAAGCACATATAACAACCCAGTTGCAAACTGTCGTCAGGATTTAGAAACTGACTAGTTGTAGATTTGACCAGAATGACAAAGCCATTGCAAATTTAATGTCACCATCTTTAAGTTGCCGCATTCAAGATAACTTCCTGCCTTTCACAAAGGTTTCTCTGTTCAACAAAGTGCTTACTCTACATGCATCAATATCCCTCCAAAATGGGTGGGGGTTGCCAGAATTATCAAGACGGTCAAAAATGGAATATGATAAGGACAATTCAGTGCTACCTTTGATTTCAAAAACAGATTTCCTAACATATCTGTACTGTGCCAGCGTTACCAACAAACAACATAGTTTAGAAAATAGAGTACAAGATTCAGTAGCCAGGATGATAATAATAATAATAATAATAATAATAAAAAAGCATTAGCCTTTACTTCCTACATTACATATCTTGACATGGCTATTTCTCAAAAGATGCTATACAAAGGGATTTAATAACGGGGTGAGGGTAATTGACTTTTGGGGGGAAGAAGACAATAAACCAAATGGCCCCTCATCAGGAATAGAGACAGCTCCATAGCATCCATAATTTAACACACTATCTACATGATAATAACCCAGATTGTAGAGAAATATGAGAGATACAAAGAACCAATCACATGAATCATAAAGCAACAATCACAGATCTCATCCATTCCACCGACCCACTTGGCAGAAACAGCAAAATGACCATTAA
Organism: Pterocarpus santalinus; assembly: GCA_031439595.1. Classification (NCBI taxonomy): domain Eukaryota; kingdom Viridiplantae; phylum Streptophyta; class Magnoliopsida; order Fabales; family Fabaceae; genus Pterocarpus; species Pterocarpus santalinus. The sequence continues at coordinate 20,652,345 of CM062531.1, forward strand.
AAAAAAAAAAAGAGCAGGTAGCAGTTGAAGATTGAGTTTACCAGGGGTGTGTAGAGGCCCATAACAATATACTGATACATCTTCTTCCCAACAAAAGGAGCAAAGAACACATAGAAGGCAAACCCCAGCGCCAAAAACACAGCAACAGCCACCACCTTCACAGAAAAATAAAATAAAATAAAAAATCTCAAAATGACAAACACCCCAACAAACAAGACAAATAAATTCTTCAAAAAATGCTAAAAATCAAAACTTTACGCCTACCTGAAGAGGATGGTAAGGTAGCTGCCATCCGTGCTTCCTCATCTTTCAGAAATATGAATAATGCAAACTCAAAAGGTTGAAGAAGCAGCACACCAAAAACACACACACACAAATGCACGCAGCACAAAACAAAAGAACTATCTTTCAACACTTTCCCTTAATTTTTTCCTTCAAGTGAAGGAGTGAAAAATCACTGATTTACGCCGGGACCAACAAAAGAACTTAGCTTGCAGTGACATCATGTTGGTAGGAAGAACCAAAAGGAAGTGCTGGCAGAAAGAGATGTAACAGAGAGAGAGAGAGAGAGAGAGAGAGAGAGAGAGAGGGGGGGGCAAGTGTTAAGAGAAAAGAGTATACACTGAGGCAAGGTTTGTCTGGTTCACTCAGAGACAAACCTTAACCCAGGTCATGGAAGAGGGTAAGGTAAAGGAATGGTCTTTCTTTTCCCTTCTCTCTCTGGAGATTTGGATGTTGTTAGTGTTACTTGTTTTGTTGGTTGAAATTTGAAAAGCTTTTTACTTTTTGCAGATAATAGAAGAGATCTGTGTGACCATGTGAAGGGGTGTGGTAAGGAGTGAGTGTGTGTTCTGGTTTTTCCTTCTTTCTTGCTTTGCTTTCATTGATTCATTTTCATGCCTGTAAGTTTTACCTCCTCATGAGCCATGACCCACCCACCCTTTTCTGCTTTTTGTTTTACCCTTCTGTGTTGTGCTGTGCTGTGCTGGCTGCTATATATCCTCTTTCCATGGGCAAATCATATGTCACAAGCCACTGCTGCAAGGTACGGTTGTTTGGTACTGCTTTTAGTAATTGCCAACAACAACCTCTGCAGAAACACACACTCTCTCTCTATATGATCACGTACATGTGCATTGTATATAATCTGCATTACCAAATTGTATACAATCTGTGCAATGTGGGAACATAATCAGGTATAGCGGCAATGACCAATCCACTATTGTCTTTTACCTTTTACTAGTGTTTGACCAGCTTTGTTTTTCCATTTGTTTATCAATTCTACTATTGTGGAAGAATACTTAAAAATTATTACTCTTTCGGTTTCAATATAAGGTATATTTGGGTTAAATTTTGGGAGTATTATTTTTTTAAGAATTAATTTATATTTATTTAAGTATATCAAAAATAAAATTAAGAGAATAATTTTTATTTATATATAATAAAATAAAATTATTTTTAATTATTAATATGAGAGTAATAATAAGATTTCCTTTCAAAAAAAATTTTAAGATTTTTTTTAAAAAATAAAAAATAATTTTAAAAATATTTTTTCCAAAATACTTCCTAAAATTCAAAAGTGAGTTATTTTTAAAAAAATTATAATCCAAATATACTCAAATATTGTACATTTTTTTTATTGCCAATAAAAAGTCTTTTAAGAGCTTAAAACTACAATCCAAACAAGCTCGTAATTGTCGGACTAGGATTAACACGTAAATTAAAAAAATAAATAATGTTAATAATGGTATAAAATAAGTTAAGTGGATAAAATTATTCTACTTAAAAAAAATTCAATTAATATAATTAATATTATAATACTCCATTTGCTAGAATTGTATGTAGTTATTTAATAACTATAATTAAATTAAGAATATTATTCAAAAATTAATACTATCTTAATATTATAAATTAAAAAATATTCTAAAACCTTAAAATATCAAAAACTTAATAACAATTATTCTGAAACGGAATGAGTAAATTATTGCTTATATAACATGAGGTATCTCTCTTAACTAGAGTAAACAAATTTATTCTTAAATTTATGAATTCATCTTAAAATTAATGACTCTTTATGATGGAGTTTGTTTAATGACTCTTTATAGCGTATACTAATTTATTAGCTTATTGATTAATAAATGAAAAACGCTAAACAGCCTCAACCTTTGTGATTCGAATTTAAACTGGTCAAAAATAGGTGGGGAAGGTCTCATTCAATAAGCCTAGCAAGTCTGGTGAGGCTTTATCTCATGCTTTTCTTGACAGGAACAAACCTGCGTTACACGTTACGAGATTGTAGAAAAATGTTCTTAAATTAACTAATAGTGATAATAATAGCCCGTTATACAAATATTCTAATTCTATAAATAATTAATTTATTGAATATTTTGGTACACATATTAAATGTAGTTATAAACTCAAGGATTTCGATGTGCTCTCAGTTTTTTAACGGAAATCATCCTTGATCAATGTTCAAGATTATACATACATACAAGTTGATCAATTTTCTTATTTAGTTTTTAACATCTCTGCATTCCACTCTCTCCAATATATTTATTGATAGTTTCTTAATGATCACTTTACCGGCCTTTCAAGTTTCGATTTCTGTTTGTTAGATAAAAACATGCCAAGTTAGAAAATTTCCGTGGTCCGGTTTTAAATTTTATGCAATATAACCAATCACAGACGAAGTGATTAATTTGTTTAGACACCAAGCAAGTGGCTTAACATGCAAAGTTTGAAAATGCCATTACATCTTTTATACTTTCTAATGATTTTATAGAATTATTTTGCTGAGGTGCCTCCTGGAATACACCTAGTTAAACTCAGTGTTTAATATACCGGATGATGCAATGGTGAGATGGAGGGTTTAGATATTTGGTTCAGTGTTTTATCAACGAAAATAAGTTATATGTTACTTTCTAAAAATAATTTATAGCAGGGTTCTCAGCCACCCTACTTTGTATTTTTGCTGGTAGCTACTAGGCTAGCGTGTCTAAATTTCGCATTTGAATATTTTTAGCCTGTAGTTGGTCCCTTCCTCGATTCTTTTATCTTGTAGAAAGTAGATGGGTGTGGAACATTGCCAAATGTCGACCAGCACTCTGAAGAAAACCTATACGTTTTCACTTGCCAGGAGTGGTTTTAAGAGAGACCGTTAGATTGTACAAGATTAATAGTTGTGCTTTGCATTATTTATATATTAATATATTAATTTTTATGCAATTTTGGATAGACGGTAGTACTTAGGTTAAGTTTTTCTCAAAATAGGTATTAATATATTAGTTTTGTAAATTATTATTTTTGTTTAGATCACTAATATTTAAAATTCACTAGACTTAAAATAATTTAGCTCAAAACTTTTACTATATTGTTAATGTAATTGTTCTTATTTTAAAAGTATTTAGGAATTTTTCATAGTTTTAATGTGCAATTAATTCAAACTAATCATTTATGAAAAAATTCTTAAGTATTTTCATTAAAAAAAATTTATATGTATTCTTTATTATTTAATATTTAATAACTTAATTTTTGTACTAAAGAATATAATTAAAGTCAAAGACAGAAATGACTTATAAAAACCAACAAAAATTAAATATAGTGGTAAGTGAGTTATACTTTCAAAAAGAAGATCAAGATTTGAGTCTTGAACAAAGCAATTGTTGAAAGAACTTTTTAGTCATAATAGCACACAAGACATAAATACCTTAAAACTTTAAAAACCAAAGAAAAAAGATATATAAAACTAATATATTTGACATCAAATAGGATAAAGTAATTTTTTTTATTTTTTCTTAATCTTAGAACATAAAATAGTTTATCTTATTTACGCATTTCACACTTTAGTACATGACTTAATTGAATGATCCGGTCTAATAAAACTCTAAAATGAGGAAAAGAAAAATCAAGCATGATATTCATTCACTCATTTATCAATGCTTGTTCAGACCAAGTGTTCAATATTTATTCTCTTTAAATAAAGTTTTAAGTTTAAATTTTATATATGAAAAAAAATAGTGCTAGAAGAGCTTTATCCTATAATGGATTGATTAAATTCAAGTCAGATTAGTTGAAATCCAATGAATTTTCAAATATTGATGGTTTATACAAATATATATATATATTCATTTTTTCATATCATCCAGATGCCTGTTCCCACAACACCACAACAATTTAATTTATCCTCCAAATGTTTGATATTTAAGTAATAAGTTGAAATTTAGATTAATCCTATTTAAGATGAAAAAATGCTAAACATTCATAAACTTTACTAGAATTTATTACTTGTCACAATAATGTAAAGTATTTGACTCTTATTATAATTATTTCAAAAGTTATACTCATATAAAAGATAAAATATGATTAATAAATAGTATAAAATATTTTATAAGTTTTTGTACACTAATGTTGTAAATAATTTTATACTATTAGTCATTAAAAAAAGGTGATAAATTATAATAAATAACTGCTCATTATAATAATTATGTATTATAATTTGTCACTTTTTTTTGTAATTCTAATAGTTAACAGTCGGTGCATAAAAATTAATTTATTAACAACATATGAAAATTAATTTCTTAGATAATGCCATATTTATTAAAAAAAGAAAAGAAAAAACTCATCTTGTGGAGATAGTGAAGACAAAAACCGTGACTAATTAACTACAAACAGTAGCGGAGCATTTATAATATGATCATTCCCTCAAGATTTGTTTAGCATAAATACTCATTACTGCATATACAATTTTTTTTGGTGCACATTACTACATATACGATAATCAATTTCATTTTAGCTTTTCAAATTTCAAAATCTCGTCATACACAAACTTCAATCAATATCCTTTACGCAAACCAAAATATGTACATGCAACATTCATTTCTAGCCTCCTGCGAATAACAATGACCGGAAGGAATTAATGGTTTGTTTGGATATGAGAAGAAAATGAGAAAAAAGAAAATAAAAAGAAAGAAAATGAAGAGAAAAAAAAATGAGGAGAAAAGTAAGTTTCCTCTTTTATTGTTTGGATAGAGAGAAAATAGAAGAAAGAATGAGAAAAAAATGAAATATATGTAAAATGACATATATATCTTTTTTGTATAATAAAATAATAGATATTATTTTTATTTAATTTTTAAATAATTTTTTTAAATTACATAAATAAATAACATAATGATAAAAATTATTCAATCATGTTAAACATAAATACAAATTTTTTTATATTAATAATATATTAAAATTAAATTTATAAATTATTTATTATAAAATATTATTCACTATTGCAACATTTCCTATTTGCCCTTTTATAAATTGGCACCAGGACAAAAGTGTAAAGTTCCACAACGAGCAGTTTTCTTCACTCTTGAGGTGAGAAAATTTTTGCATGAATCCCACGTTTAAAGCTTTCCTTCTTTCCTATTTTTCTTTCAATCCAAAGAAATAAAAATATTTCGATAATTGCGTTCTCTCCTCTTCCATTTTCTTTCTTTCCCTTTTCTTCCATTCCAAACGCACGCTAAAAAGAAAAATGCAGAGAGCAAAGAGAGGGAGAAAGAAATTAAATGAAAAATGTGAAGAGCAAAGAGAGGGATAGAAGGAGAAGTATTTGGATGCTTTAGAAATATCACATAAATATGTTCATAATTAATCATAAAATAATAATTTAAAATCCTAGCATTAATTTATATTTTTTATCCAAACGTTTTTCTATTATTAACAGCAGAAGTAGCAAAGAATTTCTCCAAGTGCACAAATGGTTACGTGTAACTGGCGACGCTCTAAGGTGACATTGGTAACTGAGCGGTGCGACCATGGTAATATTCTTAGGCTTACGAAACGTCGAAACCCCATTTGTCGTTTTCTTGTCAGATACCACGACGTGAAGACACAATACTCTGTTGCCGCAGCTAGAATTGATCCATTGCATCCGGCAATGCAACCCGTTCAGATTTGTAAAGTGTTTGTCATGCAATGTCATATGAGGCAATGAACCACGCTTTAGGGACACACTTTCATGCACTCGATGAAACATCACATTAAGTTTAATTTAGCAGATTTAGTGTCTTAAACTTAGGAAAATACTAGACATATAAAATTTTTGTCAAAATTTTATTATCAAAATAATATAATATTATTATTAATAAGTAAGTGAATTTTACAACTTTATATCATCCACTAACATGATTTTTAACAAAAGTTCTAATTACATCCATTACTTATGTGGGTGTAGTTTTGGGAAGAGCAAAGAAAATTAAAACAAAGATATTATCATATGTGTTTTGAATATCCTTGTCAGTTACGTTGACCCATGAGATACGTTTGGCCGCCGATGTTGTCACCACTGGTAAATTGTTGGACGGTCATGATTGATCGGAGTGTATATGCACATAAGCACGCACTTACTTTATCTTAACTTTGACTTGTACTACACAAGAAAGAACTCGTGTTTAGCAAATGTCAATTTTGATGATGTTATGCAATTATGCTTAACTTTTAGATGATATAGATTCATACAATACATATCAGTGAGTACGCATGCTAACAAGAAAATGAAATAAACATAAAAATACATTCTTGTTTCAGAAAAATGACTTCTAAAATAAGAAAGAAACATCGTGCTTGTTCATTTTAGAAATAAATTTATTTTACCCGTGTAACCACTTTTCTGGTACAATACATGATATGCATTTTATTTTTATATGATTTATATACTCGATGAATTTAGGGTAGAGTGTAGAAGGAATATCTACTCATGCATCAGAACAAAAAGATACTACAGAGAAAGTTGAATAATAATTGATGTTGGAAGCAAAGCATAAGTTGATTGACTTATATATATATATGAAGTTTTATTGATTCCGATGTACGAATCCCTGATTAACGCAAGATCTCGGCCAGTTATGGATTGTCTTACCCATTCTATTTTTGGTTTTATTTTATTATAAGCTATGTGCTCTTCGACCTTCAGACAATGCAGTTTTAATTAATAAAATAATAAAAAGCCTGCCACTACAAATCAATATCAATATATATGACAAAAAAGCATATTTGACCCGTGACTTCTTCTCCTTCTTGTTTTTGTGTTTTTGGTCTGCGAAATTTGGCGAAGTCTGTGAAGCACCCTGCTAAAGTTGGTGGTTGATGCACCTTAGCATCCAACGGTGAAGATGCGGTGGTGTATGGATGCACCAACTATTGCTGATGCACTGCAGTAGAGCCAGAAACTCTCTTCCACCATCAATAGCACCACACCCACTGCGCCATCCGGCCATTTCCACCGCGCCCTGGCGGTCGCCGGTGGCAGCGAAGGTGCTCCCCGGCGACTGTTCCCGTTGCGCTGCCCACCACTGGATGTGGCAGTGGCACTGCAGGAAATACATTCCATGGGAGGGGGCAGGTTCTTCGGCTGCAGAGACAAGAGGCTCACGCCCCAACACCACCAAAATCAAAACACCACCGCATTACAACCTTTTCCTTCTGCAACCAAAGGCGGCGTGGAAGTGGCAGTAGGAGTGGGAGGAGAGCGGGGGTAGGAGTGCGTCTTCCTCCGCCCAACCTCGTCGCACTGCCTTGCACCTCCACCTAGAGTTGATGCCGGCGTCGCCGTCGAGGTCCGTCACAATCGGCCATCACGGAAAGGGGAGGAACAAGAAGAATGATGCGGTGAGTGGGAGCGGCGGCGTTTTCTCGCCGGAAAGAACACAGTGGACCTCCAAAAGAGAAATACCATGGCGCACCCGGTGTACCAGCCACCAACTTTGGTAGGGTGCTAAACAGACTTAGCCGCGAAATTTCAGTAGAATTACTTAAAAAAATATTTAATTGATATTTATTGATAGTATAAAATAATTTTATATTATTAATTAATAAAAATATTAAAAAATAAAAAATTATAATAAATTTTTTGTTATAATAAGAAATTATTTATATTAATTGATATTTTTTATTATTTTTATTAATTAATAATATAAAATTTTATCCTATTAATATATTTAAATTAAATTTAAAAAAAATTAAAATTAAAAGGATTGATTTGTATTTAAAAATAATATTTTAAAAATAAATTAAAAATTATTTTTATTTAAATATGATAAGACAAAATTACTTTTAAAGATAAAATTATCCAAAACGTGGACGTGCGAGTCAGTAACTCTGGAAGAAGAGAGTAATGCAGTGACATATGAGTAAAAGGATACCCTATTTCGACCCCCCTTAACTGAAGAGTACCTTTTACTCTACTTCTCCCAAAAGTAATTTTGCAAAGTGGAAAAATAAGTTTAGTGGCATTACGAAAAAAAGCCAAACAAGTTTTGTGATGAAGAAATTCATTTTAAATTGGTTAAATGTAAGTTTGGCGGTGTTAAAATACAAATCAAACATACACTTTATTAGCCATAATTCCTAAGTTTGCTCTGGGTATTGATAGATGATCGTGACATATATATTTGAATGACCTAATAAAGGTCTTCCCTTAGAGCATTTTTAGTGGGGAGTCCTATTTTTGGTCCCATTACATGCCATATTAATAATTGTGGGTCAACATGTCATAAAAAGTAAAAATGTCTCAAAATGAAACTCTTATCTCGAATGGCAAAATGCCAATTTTGGTTCTACATATTTTTTAAATTAAAAATAAATATCAACATAAATATCAAATGTTTTATTATAAATATTATTTAATATATAATTTTATTCTTGGATTGAACAAAAATAAAAAATTAAATTTTTTTTGTAAAAATTAAGTTGCGAATAAAAATTTCATTCATTTAATTTTTTAAAGTTAAAATATCAAAATTTTAAGGAAATTTATTTTAAAACTAAAACAAGTGTTCAAAATATCGAGATAATATAATTATAGTGAACCATAGCTCTGTTTTGAATATTAAACTATAAAAATTCAAACTAAAATTATTAATGAACTAAAAAGAATCTTAAAAATATCAAAGAAATATCACATTATCAACAACACAATTGCATAATTTTAAAAATTGCATTATAAAATACATTACAAACCCAACAATATTGCATAATTAAACATTAAATAACTAAAAGCGCTACTTAACAAGCATTGTGGAATTGCCACATATATTTCACCAAGTCTGCTTGTAGTTACTGATGCTTTTATCTATCACAAAGTTGGATATTATTATGAATATATCTCTTATACGAAGCAAAAGTTTTCTCCTCCAACTCCGATTGTGATATGTTGTTGTCCACATCATTGTAAAAGGGGAGCTCATCAAAGTTTCCTGCATATATATCTCTCTCATCTTCAACAATCATATTGTGCAATATGATACAAGCTCTCATTATTCTCCCAAGCTTCTCTTTATCCCAAAATCGTGCTAAGCCACGTATAATTGCGAATCGAGCTTGCAGCACTTCAAATACTCATTTCACATCCTTTTGTTGTCCTTTTTGATATTTTGCAAATAATTTCAGTTTATCTTCCTGCAGTGGGGATATTGTTTTGCCAAATGTTGCCCATTCAGGATATATATACCATCTGTTAAATAGTACCTTATAATGTAATTGATACCATTTATAGTATAATTTACCTCTAGAGTGCAACCTTCCAAAATTCATCAAACACCGGTGAAGGGCTTAACATGTTGAAGTTGTCGTTTGAACCTGTGACTCCAAAAATTGCATGTCATATCCAAAAGTCAAAAGAAGCCACAGCTTCAAGTATTATAGTTGGAACCTCACAATAACCACTAAGGAACATACCTTTCCATTCTTTCGGGCAGTTTTTCCATCATCAATGCATACATTCAATGCTACCTATTATGCCTGTGAAGCCATGGTCTTCTCCCATCTTTAGGCGGCGTTCGATATCATTTGAGTTTGGCTTTTACAAGTATTCAGATTCAAATGCCAAAATTACATCTTCAACGAACTTCTCTAAGCTCACAATTGCAATGCTTTCGCCTATCCGCACATAATCATCAACGGCATATTTGATACTCCATACATTAACATAGACATGGCAGCTATGCATTTTTGTAGTGGGGATAAGCCATTTTTGTCTATAGCATCGATCCTTTATTGGAAATATGGATCAATATTTGGGAAGGCTTTGATAATGCAAAGGAGGACATGCCTCCTTATTCAGAACCTTCACCAAAATATATCAGGAGGGTATAATAGATTAGGGGCAAAGTAGTCCTTAAAAGGACATTCATGTCTTGCTTCACAATCTTTGTCTATTCTCCTATGAGATCTAAAGGAAGAACTTTCCCCATGTAATTGTAGAATGAGTTCAAATTGGCACTCGTCTGAATCATCAAATAGAAAATCCTTAATCCAGTCACTAGAAGACATGACATCGAATTTGTATGAATTGCTAAATACAATATCCTCAACCAAGTCATGCAACATGTTATTGGGATGATTATAGTTTCCAACCATATTTAATGATAGAGATTTTAGTGGTGGTTGCAAGTGAAAAGGTGTTCTGAGAGAAAATAGTTAGTACCTATAAGATTTAAGAATTCTAATGGTGGGAAGGGAAAAAATGTTGTGAGCAAATATGAAAGAATGATGCTCCATATAGCTAGTTTTGTAACATCTAATTTTTAGCGGCTAATTTTATAACAGCTAATTTTATAATGCCTAGTTCTTGTAATGGCTAGTATTTCCTACATTTATTTGTTGATAGTTTACATTCAAACAACCTTGCATAATTTTAAAAATTATATTACAAAATACAATCCATGACCACCAACATTACATAATTGAAATATTAAATAAATTAAAAGTATAATGAACACCTAAATTAAAAATACAACGAACACCTAAATTAAAAATACTTTGCCTTAATTTTCTCTACAACCTTAGCATGAATAGATCATTGTTCTTCAGTCATTGAAGAGGTGTTCGCATTAAGGATTTGCATTTCTATTTCCATTTCCATTTCTTTTATGGCTACCACCTTTTCCTTTAGTGCCAATTTCCTTTCCTCTATGGTTTTAAAATCTTCTATGAGAGAAAATTTCCTAGTTATTGCATATTTGAATGTACCAATCTTCTTCTAAAATGTTTCCATCCTTGCACACTTTTGATTTCCCTTTACTTTTCCCCTTGGATGCCTTAGTGCCTCGGGGATGAACTGGAGACTCTGCACCATCTTCTTCACCCGCCGGTGGCTCTAGATTTGACAAAGATGAGTATGCTCCAAAAACACTTATCTTCATTCTCTCAAAACCTCCATTCTGAGTTAATTGATATCTCCATTTCTGTTCCTTTTGGAGTAATGCCTCATAAAATTGCATTTCTTCTTTTTTGTGGCTTTTTAGAGTTTATGAGCCAACTCTGTTATATCATTATCATTTGAACTACTTCCTATTCTTCGAGATGCTTGATCGTGGCAAGCACCGAATTTTTGAGCCCCAACGTTAATCTTATGCCATCATTTCTTCATCGCAATTGCCCTTTTTTTATCAAGCCATGGTTGCTTTTCTCACAATACTCACAAATTCGGTTCCAAAATGCATCACCGTTTTTATCTGTACCAAACACAACTTCTATTGACACATTTAACCATACACTTATTAGCAACTTATCCTCTTCCCATTGCTAATGACCACTATCTTGCCCGCCATATTCAATTTCCTCATTGTTGAGATTGATGGTATCTATCTTATCATGGCTGGAAAATTATGAATATTGTGAAGCTGGAGTCAAATCTATGGGCAATTGGGGAAAATGGTAAGATGATCCCCCAACACTAGCAGATGCTGATCTCAAATCTCCAAATTGGGTTTGAAACGAGAAAGATGGTGTACTTGTATTTTTGGCCAGTGGTTTAAAGATAAAAGGAAATGAAAATTGAAATGCTTATGGATTTTGATTGTTTGAAAAAAAAAAAAAGGAACTTGAAAATTTGAAGGAACTAAAGGATTAGAATTTTGACTATTTAGATTTACGAAGAAGTTTGGAATTTGAAAATTAAAATTTAGATTTTGAGGATTTGAAGATTGAAAATTTTGAATATTTGGATTTTGAAGAAAGTTAGAATTTTGCAAGAAGTTGATAAAAGAATTTAAATTAAATTAGTTTTGATCCATTTTTTGTGGAAGAAGAAATGAGTAAAATTGGTATAGAAAGAATAAAGAAGTGTTGAGAGGGATCAGAAAGAAAGTGTTAAAAAAAATATTGAAGAAGATTGATATTTATAGAGTAAAAAAAATTAAACATATATATATATATATATAGAAAGAGAGAGAGAGAGAGAGAGAGAGAGAGAGAGTATAATGGGCAAATGGTAACAAAAATTTGTATAATGATATGACTATGCCATTTGTCACATGTTAAATGGGTATAGGAATAATGGGCTAGATACTATTTTAGTGGGACGCGTCCCACTTCCATGAATTAATCTAATGCAAAATTAAAAGTGAGACATCCTTTCTACTGTTGATGTGTTAGAAATTAGGATAGTGGTGGGTTGCATTGGAGTTGCTTTTAGGACTCTGAATGTCATACACAAGGCTTGAGTTCATTTATTGCTCAAGGTTTGGTGACTTTAGTTAGGTAATCTCTCTTTCTTCATGTTTTCACGACCTCTCTCAAGAGAGTTGAAATTTTCAATTACTGTATAAATTAATTTAGACATTGTCCTTGCAAGTAGATTCTATAACAAAACTATGTGACACATGGACAAGACTCATTATGTTAAATATATAATAAAATCAACATAAAAATTAAATTCCAAAAATCATTGTATATGATAATTGCACAATATGCAAGCATAACATTCTTCCATTCGAGTATCATTATTTATATACTTATATTGAACAAAGGTTCACTTTAGTCCCCGAAGTTGTGGACTGCTTCATTTTAGTCTCTAAAATTAAGAAATTAACTATTTATTCCTTGAAGTTACAAACAATATGCCACTTTAATCCCCAAATCATTTCCTTTTAGGGACTAAGGTGACACACGATTTACAATTTCAAGGATTAAACAGTTAATTTCTTAATTTCAGGGATTAAAGTGAAATGCGCCTATAACTTAAAGGAGTAAAGCAAACCTTTACTCTAAATTCTTTTATCGATAATACTACAATTTTAATACAAGGGAAGACTCAAGAGTATCTGCAAGTCATCAGAAAGGACTTAACCTTGTCTTTAATTCTTTCTTTGACAATTTTAATGAAACTATGCTATCATTCAAAGTACAAGGTGGTATCTTGCCCAACAAGAGTGTTTTGAATTTGTTAAGGATGTTAGATGATTGTGAACTCTTGAATCTTGTAGCCGTTGGTAGCCATTTTATGTTGTTTAGAAGAATGCAAAGGCACACAATATTTTAAAAGAGTTATGATAGATAATGCTATCATGGCAGAAAAGTTGATTCATTTTATGCATAAGACTAAAATGAAAAAAGAAGTGGTGAATTTTAAAATTGATTTGGACAAAGCTTATGATAAGGTGGATAGAATTATTAGTAGCAAACTCTAATTGATTTTGGTTTTCCAAGTAAATGTGTTGATTTAATTATAAGCTATGTTCCATCATCTAATTTGTCCGTTTTGTTGAATGATGCTAACTTGGAGAGTTTTGCTCCACTTAGAGAATTGAGAATAAGAGATCTAATTTCACCTTATCTCATTGTTTGATAATCCAGCAACTAGCTGGTTTCGGACAAGTTGTGGTTGCCAATTTGTATTTTAAAGAGTGGCCCAGCAATATCTTACTTGTTTTTTGCGGATGACATTCTTCTTTTTACTAAGGCAAAAAACTCATACGTGGTACTTATACAAACACTTAGAATTTTTTTTTTTTGGGTGTTGTTTCATGGCTTAAGGTAAATTTTGATAACTCTAGGAGCATGTGCTTGCCTACTATTTTTGGTAATAGAAAGAAGAATTTTACAACTATCTCTCACTACCAGAAACACTTGCATTATTGACAAAAATTATCCATCGACATTATAGCTGGATTTTTTAAGAACATTACATCAGTAACCAATAAATAAATTTTCTAAAAAAAATGATGAAATATGTATTCTATCGGAAGATCCATTGATAGCATTGGCAAAATATGGTGCGAAAAAGCTACCAATGGAATTATTGATGGATTATATGTCACTACAAACAAGCTAGTTCATCCTACAGTTATTGACAAATAATCCATTGATAATCTTTAATTAAATTTTTTAAAAATTTATTTATTATCGACGAACCTCCATTGATATTCAAATTAATAGCCGTTGGAGGGACAAATTTATATACTTTCGAGGGAAATCAAAATATTGCCGACGGATAATCTGTTAGTAATATAAGTTACTGAAATGCTGCATTTCATTTTGCAATTATCAACGGAAAATACGTTGATAATGTTAGAGCTTAGAACTTAAACGTGAACTCATTCTTCCTTCCCCATTTCTCTCTTCTTCTTCTTCTTCTTTCCCTACATTCTCTCTTTTCTCTTCTCCTCACACTTATAGTTACTGCCACTACTACTACTATCACTACACCGCACCACACCACCACTATCACCGTCACCGCCACCGTTGTTAGTCACCGCCACCACCATCACCATCATGTGCTCTTTCTCTCTCTCTCTCTCTCTCTCTCTCTCTCTCTCTCTTTCAGTGCTTCTCTTTGCTCCTGGCCACACCACCACCACTTCTTGCTGCACACATCAGTACCACTATTCCCTTGTCACTACCTCTTCAATTTTTGAGTTTTGGATTCCTAACCATTAGTTTAAGTTTAACATGTTAATTTTATGAGTTTAATTTTATGACTTTAATTTTATGAGTTTAATTTTATTAATTTAACATTTTTAGTTTATTATGAGTTTAAGTTTATGAGTCTAATTTTATTAGTTTAAGTTTATGAGTCTAATTTTATTATTTTAACATTTTTAGTTTAACATATTAATTTTATGAGTTACTATTATTATTGAAATTGTTGAACTGCGTTAAAATTTATGAGTTACTATTATTATTCTTATTAACTATGTTAAAATTATTGAATATTGTGTTTGATTAATTGTTGTGGAGTCCCCTAACTTAAGAGGAGACTCTGCCAAAATTATGTTGAAATTATTGAATACTAGGTCTGATTATTGAATTAATTATTGTGGAGTCTCCTAATTTAAGGGAAGACTCTGCCAAATTCATTAATTGTTAAATTTTTATATATATATTTGTTTCCGATATGGCCGGTAAAGACAAAGATCGACCAAAGTAGAACAATACCCACTCCACCACACCGGTATCCACATACACCACTCTGGATCCAACCACCACCCTTACCGTGTCTACCCCCACTCCACTTACACGCACATAGACTCCAACAGATTTGTTTACTCCTACTCCACCACTCCTACCACCAGGTGGTCACACCACTATTTCAAAGTTGTAGCCTACACCCAATATTGGAGAAGCAACTGACTCATCAGCTGGGCACACACAGGGGTCATCCACGGAGTCGTGTATTCACTTGGTTCCAAACAACAAAAAACTTGGTAAGTAATTTTGAATTTTAAATTTAATATTCATCAATGTTTGTTATTATTAATTGGTATATAAATTTTAATTTGTTGTGTGTCTTATTTAGTTAGCTACCTACATTTGAGGGTCTCTATAAGATCATGGAGACCATCCAGAAGCTGCACGATTGGCCATATGAGAGTTTCGGTAAACTCTCAAAGGATGAAAAGCAGCAGTGGTATTGCGAATGGAAGGTAACCTCAATGTTTTTCTATATATATATATATATATTGTAATGTATATAATCTTAAATAATATTGTGCAACATTTACATATGCAGATACACTACATCATTGACCCCACAAGATGATGCCTATTTCTTCAAGGCGTTTAAGACTCGTGCGTGAAGTGGATGGAGGACATGTACTTTGACATTTGTGATGGTCGTGATCCCAATCCATAGTGGATAACCGAGGGCAACCTGAGGACCTTGCAGGACTACTAGAGGTTCAACTAGTTCTTGCATAAATTAGCAAAGGCTAAGGCTAGTAGAGACCGAATTAAGGGTGGCTCACTCCATTACAGTGGCTCAGCCACCACAAAGCCCACTAGGGTATGATTAGTAAGTTAAATTGCTTTTGTATTTAATTAATTTAACAATTATTTATATTTTTATTTATTTATTATGATGTCAAAATGACTTTGAAATGCAGGCCAAGCTCTGGAATAGGCAACCTACGAAAGGAGAGATGTTCCTGGAGACTCACACTTGAAAGGAGGACAAGACGTAGTGGGTCGACCAATGCTCCAAGCTGACCTATGTAATTTATAAACTCAAGCCCCCTTTCTTAATTATTCCTGATATATTCCTTTCTTAAAGTCTTATTTGTTTCACTTATTTGTAATTGTAGGCCGAGTTGATGCAACGACTGCAGGAGGCTAGGTCCTAGTAGGTTGTGGATGGCACCAAAGACTGCCCACTTATGGACGAAAACATGGTGTGGGCAGATACAATCGATGATTCTTACAAAAACCATATCTATGGCATAGGGACCTACTATGCTAGTAGCGTGTCCCCTAGCTCTGTGAGTGGAGCCTTGGTTGGGGGGTTTATTGCTGATGATGAGGTATGCGAGACAGTTTTCAAGTTGAATATGGAACTTTAGGCACAAGCTCAGTGGATCAAGGAGCAAAAGCAGCGCCACATCCAGGAGAAATCTGAGTTGGTGAAGCAATTGATTGACTAAATCAAGTCTTTGAAGAAGTAGTCAAAGCAAGAAAAGAAGAGGCTGCGGAGGGAGATGATGGACCTCTTTTGGCAGATGCAAGCGGGTGGTTCAGCACCAACCAATGCTTCTTTGTCCAATTCTTCTGATGTTGAAGGCTATCCTTGATATAGTTTTTTCCCCCTTACATTTTATATTTGAACATTTTATGTATTAAGTTCAATTAATTAATTTATATATTCAACTTGCAATTAATTTATGCATCTAATTATTGTTTTAAATTACATAACTTTTTAAATAAAATAAAAAAGATAAACAATAATTAAAATTAATTAAAAAAGTATCATTACCTATTAAAAAATTACATTGGCCTTACTGACGAGATATTTCGTGGCTAATAATATAATAATAATAATTGTAAAATACACTATTATTAACAAAATTTTTTGTCCCTAATTTTTCATTTCCGTGGAGAATAAATCATTCCAAGATGAAAATAGAATTGAATTTCCTAAAAAATTATCGATGCATTATTTTATTTTATTGATAGAATATTCATCGCTAGTTTACCATATCCGTCAATAAATTTTACCGACTAGGGTTTTACTGGCAACCACTTTCTGCTAGTGAATTTGTCAGTAAAATGCTATTTTCTTGTAGTGTCCTCTATTTGCCTTGCAAGCAATTTGAGTCGGCACTTAGCTTTCCTATTACTAAAAAGGAGAATTAAGAAGGCTATGTTTGATCACATTGTTGAAAAAATTAAGAAAAGGTGACCTTTTGGAAGAAAAGGCTACTCAATGAGCCGAGAAAGTTATATTTGGCAAAATCAGTTGTATCTACCATACCTACTTATTCAATGCAGTGCTTTTGGCTCCCTTTTACCATTTGTAGTCAAGTTGACTAGACTCTCAGAAGTTTTATTTAGAGCAAGAATAATGGTTGTAAGAGTTGGAATCTTGTTAATTGGGAGACGATAACCTTACCCAAGAAGGATGGAGGTCTTAGTTTGCACGAAGACTAGGTTGTCGAATGTCGCTTTGTTAGGCAAGTTGACTTGGAGTTTATTGCATGATAAAAAATAAATCATGCGTGTCTCTCGTGTAAGTGTTTGTTTGGATTTAGAGAAAATGGGTGGAAAGAAGTGGAGAGGAGAGAAAAGGAATAGAAAGTAGAATTTTTTGTTGTTTGGATCTTTAGAAAATTAGGATGGAAAGAAAACACCTCATATGGGCCCCACTCAAAAGTTTTCTTTGCTCCTTTGAGAAGAAAAGTGTTGAGACAGAAGAAAATGCGATAGTTTTACCATTTTAACCATTATTATTGTTATTTTGATAGTAACCAAAAAAAAAAAATCACTTGGAAAGTTTTGACTGCATGAGTGGAGAGTATTTTAATTCAATATTTATTATGAAATACATTTTCTAATCTTATAAAAATTGTAAAAAATATGTTTAATTATGGAATAAATAAAATAAAAATAATATGCTTATACTTTATTGTATATTGTATATCATTTTATTTAAAAGATATACTTATATTTGCTAAGGTATATATGTTATTTTATGTAACATAAACTTTTCTTTCCTTTCATTTTCTTTACATCCAAACAATAGAAAAGAAAATTATTTTCATTTTCTCTTCTCTCTATTTTCTTTGTTCTCATTTTCTCTTCAATCTAAACAAACCATAAATGTATCCATAGCTCATTAATGCTAGAGTGTTTTGAAGCTCCTCCTTGGTCTTCCTTTATTTGAAAAAGCATCATTAAGTCTATAAACCTTCTAGGGACGGGTCTTACCACCACCTTGGGGAAGGGAACCTCTCAGCTTGGTATGATAACTAGTGATCATGTAGGAGACTTTGCTAGCATGTTCTCTTTATTCATATTACTGAAACGAAGTACATGGTGCGGGATTTGTGGAGTGATGGTACTTGGAATTTTGATAAACTTGCAACAAGTGTGCCTAGGGACCTTGTGTCAAAGTTGTCCATTCCATATTCATCAGAAGGAGCGATTGGTGGAGTGGTAGTCTTTTAAGAGTGTATTCAACCCACTAGTTACTCTTGGTCATTGTAGAGAAATCGACCAACTTGGAGTAACACCTCTTGGGCATGGAAATTGAGGCTAGGTGTTCTTGAGAAAATTAAGTTTAGTTTAGTTTGTTACATGTAGCCCTTCCCATAAACCAATTGAAAGTTTATATGAGTTTGATGATGTTATCATCCTGATCACCATGTAACCTACATGTGAAAAACATATCTCATTGTTTAAGGGATTATTGTGATGCTTGGCAATGTGCAGGCTTAAATTTTTTCCTTGATTTTGGGGGTGTGATATTAGGGATTGGATTTTGAGAGGTGTAGCACATGATAATATTTTATTGTTCTTAACAACTTTGTCATGTGGTTGTTTTGGTGTTGGAGAAATAGTGCAGTGTTTAAGGACACTCTTTGGCTACTAATAGTTGTCATGTTGAGGGAGATATGGCAAGTGGTGAGGTATTTTCATCACTATCTTCTTGGTATGTGTGCAAAAGTGACAAGGGTGAGAGAAGTAAGTTGAAAGTAGCCTTTGGAAGTCTTAATAGGAGTTGCATTGTGAGTCAACGTACAAAGGGCAATTTTTGGTGGGCTTTTGAGAGATGTTTCTATATGTTGGGTGTTTAGCTTCCTTGGGTGTGCTGGAAATGTTGATATTCTACATATAGAATTGCTAGGTACCAAAAGCATGGTCTCTTGCCTGCATAGTCCTTGGGTTTTCAAGCGGCAGCTTATTAATCAGACTCCTTAAATACTGTTCGATTGTTTTCTTCCATGGAGAATGTGAAATACCATAAGTACGGAGCCTTGATTGCTGATATCATAACCATATCTAAATGCAGCTAGATAGTGAGTGTGAAACATGATCTTCGTGAAGAGATGGATGTGCATATTTCCTTGATTGTTTTGGTGTTCAACAGGATGCAAAATTGGTTGTGCAGTAGGATCCACTAAGCCTGGGTCATCTCCTCTAATTAGTTGATGCTATGGTGCTTGTGTTTCTTTGTTAGTTTGTGTTTCTTGTTTCCCAATGTGCCAAAAAATATATATGACTCTGTTTATTAAACTTTATCTAAAAGTTCAAGTTAAACTCTATAAACTCAAACAACATTATATCTTACAGCACTATCTTAGGTGCAACCTACTTGCAAGGTGCATCATATAATTTGAAAATCTAAAAGGTGAGATTTGATGGTGCTTTAATACACCAATCACCTATAGTATATCGTAATAATTTTTAAAATTTATCTGTATAATATGAAATTAAATAAAATTTTATCTGTATGATCATAAAATTAAATAGATATTTCTAGGGATAGTTCAAAATTACACAGATAAATTTTGATCACTTTCAAAATATATTTAATCATAATTATGAAGTTTGACTAAAATTAAAGAATTACTATAATATACTATAAATATTTAATATATGGATATACCTATAAATTACACCCACACATCATGTTGCACTTTTACAAGGTATATGGTGCCCCTTGCAAGTAAGAGGCATTTTAGCATTTGTCTTTATCATACTAGCATATTAATAGGCACTTACTTGCCTGGCAATCCACATTTTTCAATTTAGTGTAAATTTTTTTAAAAAATTAAAACTTAAAATTAAAAAGTAAATTCGAATATATAAATAGTGAAATTTTGAATAATTAAATTTTATTTTATAATTATTTTTATCTTTTTGAAAATTTAAAAAGTGTTGGAAGTTATTGGGTAGTTTTGAATGTAGTGGTAGAAATTATTAGGTTGAAGATATTTTACAATTTTATCCCTTTTTATTTGTATTTAGTTGATTTTATGTATGGCAGAAGCGGAAAATAATTTGGACACCAAATAGGGACAATTCTCTTTATTGATAGTATAGATGTACAATTGTAAGTCATTTTAGGTACAATTTTAAGAACAAATGATCATACAACTAGCACTATATACTTAAATACTTCAGCCCATGACAAAAAACTAATTGATCCATTATTTTCAATTCTTTGCACTGGGATTCATAATTCTTATTAGGAACAAGAGAATGTTTACTCAAAAAATTAAGAATAGTCCTTGATGCGCAATTACTACTCATTTCCTATATATTAATTAGTGGATTGATGGTTCTATTATTGCTTGTAAGGCGATAGGGAACCAGTTTGACCAAGTGAAAGAGACATATATTATTGGACTTGTGGTTCTTAAGAGTGTTTCAAATTTAGACTGTCCTTGTTTATGTTTTGGTTGAGGTTGAAGTCCCTCATTGCTTAAGATAAGCTGCTAAAGAGCCTTTATATACAATGGCAGATCTTCAATAAAACAATTTGGGCCCCCCAATACATATATATATATAAAGAGAGAGAGAGATGGGGAGAAGTTTTGTTTGATAAATAGGTTTAAGTCTTAATATGTTATTTTACATAAATGATGTTACTTACATAATAAATAAGTTTCTCTGACTTAAAAGCCCGTTAATTTATTTTTTTAATTAAAAATAACTAAAAATCAAAAAGATTGCATCACAATTGAGCATTATTTTAGAGTGAAAATATTTTTTCTTACAACAATTAAGTAATTACAAGAGTTGAATAGCAAATTCGATGATCAAGTAATGAATTTATTAACTCTAAGCTCTATTTTGATTTCTAAGGATGCTTACAAAATTTTTGATATTATTAGGTATTTGTTTGGGAATGAATGCCAATCTTTTTTTTTTTAAATAAAAGATGTTTTGAAATAATTTCACATGTTTGAATAAAAAAAAATTGAATAGATTATAAGCAAAAAAAAAAAAAAAGAAATGTAAAATCTACTTATAAGTGAAAATAGATTTTTAAAACTTTTGCTTATAAGCAAAAACTTATTATTGTTAAATTATAATGTTTTCACCAAAATAACCCTAAGTATAAAATATTACTTCCTCATATTCATAATATCTGTCACTTTAGATAAATTTATTTGGTTTAGTTTATCTATCATTCTTACATTTCTATAAAGAATTTATTACAAAATTTTCAATTATACCATCCACATAATTTTAAGGACAATAAATAATAAAATATTACTACAATAAATTAGTTATTAAATACAGGTATTTTAGTAAATATATTTACAATCAACTCTTGATTTTAGGTTCTTAAATACTCATGCAAATGGCTAAAATAACAAATATTATGAATCGGAGGGAGAATAAAATATAAACAATTTATTTCATATCCTTTTTAATAATTTGTCATGTAAAAATAATTATTTTTATATAACCAAACAAAATATATTATTTCAAAATTACTTTTAAATTAATACATTCAATATTATAAGATATTAATTTTTTTTGTCCTTCTATATAAAATTATTGTGCCGTATTAATTATTTGATTTAAAGTTTGTATATGTGATATACTATTAGTTTTAATTTGATTGTCATCATCTAATTTACATTTTATATTTTTGGCCCTCCTAAAAGTTTTCTTCAAGCTCAGTCACTATTTAAATATAAAGATACTTAATGGGTAGATACTTTAAGATACTCAGTGGATAGATACTTTATGATATTAAGATGGTATTGGGCTTGGACTTGACCTTAATACATGCACGCACATATGCCACCCCACTGTTTCTCATATGCGTGTATACAACTATAGGAATGAGATTTTGCTTCTCATTGTACCAGAGACCCACATCTCCTGGAGGATTACTCGTCAAGGCCGTTTCCCTCAACGTTACTCTAGATATGGTAGAGATAAACCCTCAAGGGCAATTGCTATTATGATTGGTGGTATACCCATTCCTTTCCTTACATTGTTGTTTTGCCTACTACCTTTTTGGTTCTATTTTGTTTGTTTTAAACCGCAAAAATACTAATATCCACTTCAATAACTCCAACATATGTTAATCTTAGAAATAAAAGTATACTACAACATTATTTTTTAAAGATTTTTTTAAAAAGCTATAATTTTAACTTATGAAAAAGGATTCAAATTACTTATTTTTAAAAAATATTTTAAAGAAAACATATCTAATTACCTTAAAATTTTTACACATATATTTTAAATGAAAATATTTTTTTAAAAAAAAAATAAAAGACGACCCATATTTTGAAGATTTATGAAGAAGGCAAGCAATTTATAGATTAACTTCATACGACATCTATTTTTTTATTTTTCATTAACAACACCATTAAGACATAAACAACTCTTGCCAATAGATTACTTGGGCAATAATTTTGCGACTAGTCGAGATCATTGAGGAAAGGGCTACACAAAGGGTAGATGACGGCACTAAGATGACCATCTTTTTGATGAATTTTGGATATTGAGTTTGACTTTGAAGACAATTCCACCAGTAAATAATAAATGGAATGAAGGATAGTTAGTCAAATTTTGTAGCTAAAGTAGTATGACAAACTTTTCGGTATAAATCATTTGAATTTTGAAAGTTCCTTCTTGTGGCAATACTATTGGTTTTAGACATAAAGTAGTTTAATCTTAAGAAATAATATTTGATTTTGCGTACACTGGAGCAAACTCATTTTCTTCCTTCAAAATTGATTCATGATAATTGCTTACACCGAAGAATCTTGAGGTGAAAAGTGTTCATCAAGTGGGGTAAGATTGCCCAATGGATAATGTTTTGATGAATGTCAATATAAGGGGAAAAATTAAGATCTCTATAAATGTTCTAGGTCTGATATTATATTTTGATCTAAAGCTTTTAATGCACAATTTATACGTCTTTTTTGCTTGAAGTTTCAATATCTGTTCTCTCGAATATGAATCATAACATTAGTATGATCTCCCAAAAATGAAAGCCTTCTCAAGTGCTAAGAGGGTTATTAACCAAGTCTTTCCCTTGCTCTGTAAAATGTGGCACATAATGAGCACCAACTATTGTCTCTAAATACTCAATCTAGTCAAACTAATGACTTTTATATTACTTGTTGAATAGTCTAGAGAATCCAAAAATGACACAACATCTTGACCAAAAATCTAAAGAGTTTGTTTATATGTTAGAATTAGAATTGTGATATAAAACTTGAATTGCCATTCCAATACTAAAAGAATTAGAATTGGTATCGAATTTTTATGTTTGCATTTACTAAATAATTAAAACATGAATTATAATTCTAAATTTAATTTTAATTTTATTGTTTAGAAGTGTGATTTTAAAATTTAAAATTAATAAAAATACTAATACCAACAATTTTTTTAAAAAAATTTTGTGAAAATTATTTATGTAAAAAATAAATTAGAATTTCATCAAATAAATGACAAAGAGAGAAAAGAGAGATATTTATAATTTTTCAAATTGATAATTCTTAGGGTTTAAATTATGAATTAGGATGAGCATATCTTAATTGTTTTACAATTCTATGGAATTGGTTTGTAGAATTGTAATTTTAATTATACATATTATTCCAAACATAAAAATTAAAATTGAAAAGTTTGCTTCCAATTTCAAATTTTAATTCTATATTCAATTTCACATGCCAAACGAGATATAAGTTAATAAGTCCATAATTTTTTCCACTTATATAATGCTTCCAATTCTTTATCAATTAATATAGGACTTCACCACTCATTATCAAATTTTTTAACAAATCCTTCATGCAAAAATAGTGAAATATTATTTAGGCAATTATTGGAAGCCTATGGGGAGAAAGAGGACAAAAAGTAGTTGCCTTCATCTTGTGGTGCTTGTGTGGAAGAATTATAACAATAAGGTATTCCAAGATGAAGCTTGGAAAAACAGAGTTCATTTCCTTTATAATTAATTTATAGGTTAGTGCCTGTTTCATATATTATATATCATTTCATTTTATTTATCAACAAATATCTAAACAAGGATTATTGATTTTATTAGCAACGCTTGGCCGTGTTGCCCTTATATCATATTACTTTTCTCCCATCCTTCATTCTATAAGTGCGAATTTGGGAATTAGTCCCACTCCTGTTATTATTTTCGACGACTAAAAAGTATTTTCAATAGATCTTCCTTATAAGTTCAAAGGGCCCCAGTCTTTCAACAGAAGGAGAGCAAAAGCAGAGGTACATACATCGGATATAAAAACAGTCTAGACTACAAGAAAACCAAAAAACACAAGATCTTCCTTTACTCACTAAAAATAAAACTGAAATCTAGCATATAATACCATCTGAACTCAACAGAAAAGAATTACGAAGTTATTTAAATATAGCCATATGTTATGTTCAGTTGAATCATCATCTTTCTTTTTGAGAATAGTGATGGCTGTGAATATAAAAAGTGCTTCTACTCTGTTGTATCGGATTGGTGACCTGCAATTGTTTTGTCCATATGATGCAATGAAGTGAACCCAGGCTCAGAAAGTAAGAAGAAAAATTTTAGAATAATGTTTTTTTAATCTAAAAGTAACATTATAAGACTGAGACATTGTCCTTTCTTTTCTTTGATTTAGCTCATGTACCCGAAAAAAAAAAAAAAAGAGAAATTAAGACTGACACATCGACAAATTATTATATTAAGTATATAATTATTATTTATAATCACATCATTCAATAACACTATATATGAATTATGATTTATAGACACATGATTTATTATTTATATTATTCTTATGGACGTTATAGGTTCTTAATATACAAAATAATAGGAAATGGAATTATTAATCCTAAAAGTCCAAAAGAGCACTAAAACGTTCATTAGCCGAAAGACTTGCTTCATTTGGTAGCAAAGATGTACGTTCATGAAAGAAAAGAAAACAGAATTTGCTGGCCTCCATTTTGGTTATCATCACTTTAGAAGGTGAAAGGAATAGATAGATGCTGATGGGTTTCCTGAAAAGATCTAGCAGGATTGGTCAAGAGAGAGAGGGTCCACCGTGATCTCAATAATTAGCTTTGGAATGTAAAAAATTTTAAAAAAATATTAATCAATACTAAAACAACATAAATTAATAATTTCTCTCTTAACATGACAATAAGAAATTGATAAAGCAAGAACGGCAATTTACCTTAGTTATGATTTAGATAATTAATTTGTTTAAATTTTAATTCTGTTTATTGTATTTTATCCTTAATTTTAGATTTTATCCCTATCTTTTTATTATCTATTAATTTTATCTCCATGTTATTATTATCCTTGTAACTGTTTTATTTACATACTAATCTTCCTAATATGACCCATATTTAAGTTCAACCAATCTCTCATTCATCACATTTTCATAAACTTGCGATCCGTTTCAGTAGTTTACCTGACATTCCCTATAACTGTAGTGTTGAATAGGCGATGCCAAAGTTCCCGAGTTGCTGATAAAATCTAGGCCTAAAAGTTTCGTTTGTTTTGCTTTTCCTCTCAACTAATATTTGTTACTATTCTGGTTGGAGATTTTCTCATTAACCTAGGGTCTATGATCAAGCAGGATACTCAATTAATTGATATCATCTCAATAAGCTAGTTTGCTTTTGGGTGGTTTTTCAAACAATCAAATTGATGAACGTTTTGTTCATCTCATACATTGGTAAAGCTCTCGGTACTTTTTATTGGAGTGCCAGTTGTCCAGCTAGTTTGGTATTGTGCACTGTTGAATACGTTTAAGTAAATTTCAATGCAGAGTATGATAGCCAATCGCAGGGAACTTTCCCTTTTGAGAGAATTAATTCACTATAATTAAATATTAATATTTAAATTTAGATATGTCAAGCTTGCTTTTGTTATCACAGCATAAATTTTACTAATAGAAAATATGAGAGATTGTACTAATGCACGGAAATTCAAATGAACCATGATGACATGTTTCTCATTAAGAGTGTAGGTATAATAATCTCGATGTTCCATCATTCTATTATAAACATGCATGAAAAACATATTCACATAATCAGATGGAGTGTTATCACTTATCACATGAATTTGCCAGCCAAAAGTTATGATAGAAAAGAGAAACAAAATGCGCAATTCATGGATAAAAGGGAAAAGGGGAAGAGGTAACAGGCTCACAATTCCCCCGAATATTAAATTGGTAATCTTTGTAGCAAAAGAAATTTGTAGTCTAATCACATTTGATGGGGTTTAATGGAGAGGCAGGCATAATAAGAGGTAGTGGGTCCATAGCCATGACCCATGACCATATAAAAGCCAAGGAGGGAGGGGTGATTGTTGATGATATCCTTTGGTTGATGGGGAACAAGAGAGAGAGAGAGAGAGAGAGAGAGAGAGAGAGAGAGAGAGAAGAAAAGAGGAAGAGGTGGAGGTGGAGATGGAGATGCTAGAGGCTGGTGGGTGTGTTTCATTATACAACTTTAGACAAACATGTGATGCATTTAATTATGCCTATGCTTGTAAATGTTCTGGCCCCACCTCTTCGTGTTTTCTGCTTCCTCCTATGCCCTATGGTCCTTTTCTTTTTTGGATGTGTATGCCCTATGTTCTATTGCTTGAATTTTTCTTTTTTTAATCTTTGATCAAGATACTTTTATAGAAATTATTGTGAGACTAGCATTTTGAATATTGTGTGCGATTAATAGATTTTTTCTGCAATTGTCTTTTTAGAATTTAAATATTGATACTTAAGAGTATAACTCATTTATCACTTCATTTAATCCTTATTATTAATGTATGATTTGTTATTGTGTGGTTAGATAAATATATTAATAACTTGTATATTAATTATTTGTGTGGATAGATTCGAGCTTATAAATTTAATTTTTGAATCAACTTGATTTTGGTTAAAAAATAGTTTATTATAAGGTGATTTATATTTAAGAACCTTTACCTTAAAAGTGAGTTTAACAAAATAAATATTGTTTAGAAGATACTTTTTCCATTCTTTTTTAATCACTTTAGTTAATGCAAAAGAATTAAAAAACTCAAAATTTATGCTTAATATACAACACTTTTACTAAAATGTTTTCTCTCAATTTTCAACATCTAATGAATTGATTCTATTAATGCCTCTCTATATTTTTCAATTTTTAGCGTGTTTAGAAATATAAAGTATAAAATTGATAAATTAATCATAAATATTTTAATGATATATGAGAATGACAAATATTATAAACAAATTTTGTTTAACTGAAAGAGGAATTAATTAAAATCACTTTTGCTTATATTATTGTTAAAAAGGGTATATGTTTTATATTACAATAAGCTATCATCCAACTTTTAAACAAAATTGTAAACGATTAAAAGGTTAAAAACTCTTGTCAATCAGAATTTAAAGGATTTTTTTTTAAAAAAAAAAAGCTAAAAACTTGTCAATAAAAAATAAACGTAAAAATCCTTACGCAAAAGCATTAAAAATATTACTTCCATTGAAACGCAGTTAAAATACAGAAGTACGAAATCACGGTAAAATTTCACACACTGAAAATTTGCCAAATGTATTCACCTACCTCCAAAAGCCTATTTAGAATCACAAAACCCACCTTTGCACTTAGGCCTTGCACTCATGCGCCAATCCAAAGTCACTCCACCAATGTTTGCACCAAAAATAAAATAAATACCTCTTTGTCCATTACCATGCAGTAAATATAAAAAAGAAGCCACATACACCAGAAATTGCATGCTTCAACTGGAAATTGCATCCTCCTTTGTTCATTCATATTTACAGCTTGTTTGAATGTGCTATTTTGAGAAAAAAAAATCTTTATTAGTAAGATAAGTACCTTTTTTTTTTTTTTACTTCTTTTAACATGTTTGAATAATATTTTTTAAAAAAAATATAAAATCACTAAAAAAAGCAAATAATTTTTTTTAGTAATTACAAATTTAATCTTTTAAAAAATCTTTATAACATAAAAAATCATTCAAAGATAAAAAGAAAATATTTTAATATCATAGTTAGATATAAATTAATTTTACATTAAAACATAAATTAAAATTTACTTTATAAAAAATCTTTTATAAAAACGTAAAATATATGCTTTTTAAAAATCTCAACTTCATTTAACTTCATTCACAGCCCTATTACAGAAATATGCAATGATTTCTCAAGTCAAAATTGCAATTTGCACACTGATACAATGGCACAGAACCTTCCCCAAGGCCAACTAGGGACCAACTCATAAATTGCTTATTGAGGAGATGGTATACACCATCAAGGCCCAATAAAACTTTCCATTACAGAAAAAAGGGAAAAATAAAAATTATGGCAGAGAGCAAAAGATCATATGTTAATACTATTCTGGAGTTCATCCTAACGCGTGTTTTGTTTTACATTGCAGCACAGTTGTTTGAAAACAAGATCTCTTGATCTAATTGTCCAACATTCCTATCACTATCCCATGTCTAACGACTGTTCTGTTAAACCCATTCCATTCGTCATAAATGGTGCCTCACTTTATTTTTTTATTTTTTATTTTTTTGGGTCTTGAAATGGTGCCTCTCTAAATAAAACATTTGCTTATGTTTTGTTCAATTAACGCCTGGCAGACATTCGTTTATGGTCTCTTTTTTTGGGTCAAAATTTCTTTCTGGTCCAGAATTCTCAATTGTGCTCGTCATATTTTATTGGGCTTTAACCCATGATATTGTTTGGCATTTGCAACTACTTTGCTTTTGCCCCATCGTATTATCTAATAGCTTACGGCCTGTAATTTTGTCACTTTTGCTTATATTCCTTTATTATTATTGTTATTATCATTATTATCGTTGTTGGTGCTGTTGTTAAATTAAACAATAATGTTTTTCATATTTATCATCTTATTACACTACTGTTGCATAACTTTTGAGATGAAAAACAAACATTCCACCGCACTCTCTTTCCCTGAATTTATTTTTCCAAACCAAAAAAGCGTAGATATATAAAATCTAAATTTTGATGCAAAAAAATTAAAAAAGATTCTACATTAGATCTTGAGTAAACCCCTCAAGTTCATATGTGATTTAAAAACCGAAGACATTCATCTGTAGGAAATGAAGTCCTTTTAATTTAATTTTTAAGAATTATAAAATGTTAGTCATATTAATCATTTTTAAATCTTAATTACAAGACACATTAGTTTCTTAAAAAAAAAAAATATGGCTGGCATTTTGTAAGTCTTAAGCATTATGTTGAAGTTTTTTATTTCTCAAAATTATTATATTCAATAGATGAGTTTGAGGATGTACTCTTAAATTTTCTTTCACTCGTATACAAATGAAAGTATTATTTTCTATCAAGTACAAAAGAGTATATTTATTGGGCCACTAGAAAATGAATCTGTTCACCAAGAAAAATCTCGACCAAAACAAAAAAAGAGCAAGAAAAACCATTAAAAAAATAAAGTCAATTTCAAATTCAATTTTATATGATGACCCCCCCCCCAAAAAAAAAATCAACTTTATATACATGATATTTAATTTAAGAAATAATAATGGAAAACATCCTATTCTAAGGACTATACTTACAAAAACATCCGACAACAACAGGTAAGAACAACCATTTTATATATACAATTATAAATCTCCATTAAATCATTTTAAAAATAATTTACTATAATTTGAATTTGTTACATCTTTTTACGTGCTAATTTGCTTATGAAAAGTTATTCTTTTTTCTTCCGCCAATAAGGATTCTACCATAGTACAGGCTATTTGTGCTAATTGCTTACAGCTTACTGAGTTAGAATTTGATACTCCTGGAGTTCTTCCTCCATTGAAGTATCTCAACCCTTGCTTTTCATTAGGAGAATGAGATAGAAAAGGAAAGAGAAAGAAACCAAAGTTTACGGAGTAAAAGATTGTTATTTTTTATTTTTAAATCCGGTGTATAAAAGATTTTTTCCAGCGTACTTGACACATGTAGGAAGGCAATCTACTTGTGATTATAATAAACTTCTTTTGAGTTATGAATAAGCTTGTATTTGCCTTTTGTCAAGTTTTTTTTTTCAATAAATCACTTGAATATTCCTCCATGCTTGCCACAATGTGTGTGTACTTTTTCCTTTATAATATTTACTTATATGTTAATATGGATTATATGGTTAACTAATGAGGATTAAGTCTAGCAAAAAGCCTAGTCTCCCGCAAAGTGATGAACCACGATTCGAATCTCATTTGGGAGAGGTGTCTACATTTAATGCTCAACTGTGTTTTGAATGAACTTGCATCTACTAAAGGATATACCTTTGGGAAAAAATATGTAAATAGGCTTAACTTATTTAGTAGATCTTTGACTAATGATAATTATATAATTTGAGTTTAATATCTTACATTCAATTAATAAAGAGACAACTTACTTAGATAACAAGCAAGAACTAAAACTGTAAGAAATAGAGTGAGGTGAATACAAAATAATATAATATTTTTTAGTCATTGGAGGCAACAATTTGTCCTCTAAATACCACATGAAATAAGGTAAAAGACCATAACCTTTATTATGTTGGCTAGTGACTAGTGCTTCAAAGTATCACATTGGACAATAAATGAAATATTCAAGCATACTACATATATAAAAAAAGACATCATACCTAGCAAGTCTCACATAAGACAACGAGCAATATCAAAGCATATGACACGTATAAAAGCTAAGAGGGGACGTTATTTTTATTTTTGTTTATTTATTTATTTATTTTTCACAAGCTAGGAGGGGGCTAGTGTCTTTTTTTGGTTGGAGGAAGGGGTTGTTAGGGGGGTGTGGGGCATTGGGGCTTTGGCCCATTTGTGACTCGAAGTTGCACCTCGGGTGCAAGCTAGTGTCTTTTACTTTTTTTGATTGTTTATCTGTGAGCCTTATGTACATGTCTTTGAAACTCAATGTTGGACTTTCGTTGTGCTCATTTTATTTTAATTGAGTTTTTTCTTTTTTGTAAATTTTTTAGATATAAAAGATTTTAAAAGAAAGTAAAATAAAAAAAATCATTTTTCTATTTTTTTTGGAAAGTAAGTACTGAGAATTACTTTTGATAAAAATACATTTTAAATACTGCATCAAATTATTTTTTAAAAAATTATTCCACTCAATAATAATATTGTTCCTATTTTAGTTGGGGAGGATGATTTTGGAGTAAAGTAGCTAGGGGTGATGATAGCAGAGATGGTGGTAGTATTGAAGTTGTGGACTGGATGAAGCTCAAGGAATTTTGGGGTGGCCAATTGTGCTTGAGCAAATACTTCAACACCTAGTTAGTTTTAAAATGAGGTGTGTGCTATGTAAAAAGTGATAGAAAAAGTAAAATATAAAAAGTGCTAGGATTGCAGAGTGTAATTATGTTATGGGATATTTTTTTTAACATGTTGCCAGTTGTAAGAGCATTTCAAGAGAGCTACATTCATCAAGATATTAGGAATAAATTAGTGATGAATAGTTTCAATAGTTTATATGAAATCATAAATTCATCATAACAGTAATAGAAAAGAGATACTAGTTAAGATGTTTTTGGGCCTTGTGAGTGTAGGGGTGGATATGTGGTCCAAGTTGAAATGACCCAATATCAATAATAACTTTGCTAACACAATTAAAATACATCAGAAAACCCTAACTGCAGCTCCTCTTTTCTAACCTTTGTGTATGGTGCACTTTTCTTCCATATTTGGTTAGGGGGAGCCGACCCCCATGAAGGGATTCCGGTGACCCCTTCTTTTAGTGTTTCTTTGTTTGTCCCTTTTTCTTTTCTCTTCTTTTCTCTTTTTTGTTGTCATATCTCCTCATTGTACGATGGTTGGCTTGATTTTTTCATTTGATGAATCTCTTGTAGTTGTAGCTATGTTGGGTCTACGAAGTTTTTCTATTAAACAAGCCACAATGTGAAACCCTAATCCTTGCACCACTCTCATTTGGCCATCAATTGATCAACCCTCAACCCCCTCCCCTCTCCCTTTCCATTCTTGTCTATTGAACCTTGCATCTGTCTTTCCCCACCTATCCCCAACTGCCGCTGCAACTTTTCCCTTTTTTCACCATTCTAGGTTCTCACAAATCTGACCAAAGCCCTATCTCTACACACAGCGTGAATGTCATCACTCTTTGGCGTGGCGTCATTGTCCTTAGCACATGGAGTTGTCTCCTCTGGGATGTGTTTAAGCCCTTCTTTCTTAGCACGACAACATGGCCACTTGTCAAGTGAGCTTTCTTGCTCTCTAGTTGTAAGTGTGTTCTTTCTTTTTCTACTCTTTGCCTAATGGTGTTAACTAGAAAATATGGAGACAAGGAGATCAAACGAATGGAGGAGATATGCTTCACTGTTTTGGTGGACAATTTACCAACATCCATGATTGTGGATTGGCTGAGATAGATTTTTAGTTTTGAATGAAGGATCTTAGATGTGTACATTTCACAGAAAAGGAGGAAGGTGACTAGTGCACCATTTACTTTTGTTGGATATAGTTATAAAGAAGAAGCATTTGGGGTGATTAGAAATGTTGATGAAGTGATGGTGAGAGAGAGAGACCACAAGTTAATGGTTAGTGAGGCAAAACTTAAGCGAACATGGAGAAAGAAAGGTTAGTAAGAGGGTGTAGGAATAGAGGTTGTCACGGAAAAAAACAACGCCAAATTGAGGTAACAGACTGGACATTAGGTCTTTAAAAGAAGTGGTACAAGGTTAAGAAACAAAGTATGTGAACAAATTTCAGACACACAAGTTGGAGAGTAGTATGAAAAGTGCTTTAGTAGTTTGTAAAAAGGATGAAAAGTTGGGTGAGTGAAGAAGGAAAAATATTGTGGTGGATAACAAAGAGGATGAAGAAATCTTGGAGCGGTTAGAAAGAAGCATCATAGTGAAACTTTGAAGACTATAAAATTTAGTTTACTAGAAGAAAGATTGTTTTCTGAATGGTGATGTATCACAAATGTTAGGGAGATAACGCTTTAGTGACCTTTACTACCAAAGAAGATCGGGAGGAAGCTTTGAATGCCTATATGGATTTGCTGCTAAAATCTTTTGAAGAAGTTAGACCATAGTGCAAGGATGAGTGGCGTCAAACTCATAGGACGTGGCTTCAATACTATGGGGTTCCTCTACATGCTTGGTTAAGACAAAATCTTAAGAAACTAATTGAAGTGTGAGGTAAGATGGTCTAGCTAGATATTTTTACAGAGAATATGAAGTTATTAATTGTTGCTAAGATTCTCATAGACACAACTGTGTGGCAGCTAACACAAGGTTAGGTAGTTTTCAAATTAAGTGGCTGTTGTTATGATATTTACGTGAAAGAGGTGGGTTGCGAAGTATATAGCCGATTGTGTTTTAATGTCAATGACCAAGTCAAGTGCTAGAAAGGGGTTAATTCTTTTGACTCGGCATATTTGAAAGAGTCATGGCCAAAAGTGGTATCTCAATAGAGCACAAAGGAGATACAGGAAGATGAAGTGTCATCAAAGATGCTGTCAAAATAGATAATATCCCTAATGACAAAGGAAGTCTACAAGATGATGATAATTATGAGGAATTGGTACCAGTAGATGGTTTTAAGGATGTGGTTGGTAGCAAAATTCACAGTTTGGAGGATGATATATAAGAGAACAATTGATGTCCTTAAAGAGGTGGGATTGCATTTGGCTAGTGTATAGCCTGAGAGTAAGGCTTTAGATAGGTATTTTGAATCTTAATCTATATCTCTCTCTATCCCACGAGGCTTTGGCCTAAGTAAAGGAGAACTGTGCTTACCATCTAAAGTGAAGGAAGATGATAGAGATGCGATCATGGAGGGTAAGTCCCATAAAAAGAATTCTTCAATAGAAGCACATGGCCATGATTTGAATCATAGGGTGGTGGTTTGGATATTACTTTTGAAGACTCTAACATGGAAGATCTTAGGAAGGCGTAGAAAGTAGGAAGAAGCTTAGGTTTGTCATCAATGAATGCGATTTGGGCAATGGCAAAGGATCGAGAAGCAACGAAAGGTAAGAATATCTTATGTTCTAAAAGGAAGAAAAGCTTTAGAAAAGCAAAGAAAAGTTTGAGATATCTTGATTAGAAAATTTATGTTTTTTGGTGTTAATTTAGAAGTGAATTAAGATGTGGGGTATTCTTTTTCTTTGGCATCCTTTAGCTTTGTGGAAGGGTGGTGTGTTTAGAAGATTCTTAGCGAAGCCTACTTTTTTTAGAAGAGTAATTAATATGTGGGAACACACCTTTTTGTTTATTGACATTCTTCTAACGTGAATTCTAACCATGGGAGTTGTAGCATGTCATTGTTGTGTAGTGTGAGGTGAATTTATGGAAGATTTGTTACTGAAGAGGTGATGGTTGGTATATAGAAGTGGTGTTAGTTTACAGTTGTTTTGAGAAGTTCGATAGGTGTTTTTTTGATTTTGGGGGTTGTTCATATGGTTAGGAGGCTTAGGGGATTCTTTTGTTGATGTATATCCCTTTTCTCTTGCTTTTGTCTTAGGTGTATCTTGGACTTATTCCTCTTTTGAGAGTGTCGAGCTTTTTTTAACTATCGAAAGAAAAAGAAAAAAAATGTTGGTTTAAGAAATGTTATGAGTTTGCTTATTCTTTTATTTTCTCATTGTTGTCAACATGTGTGCCACATTAAAAGATTGCATTTAAGGCACACAAATTAGTAATATCTACTAATGGTGGTTGTTTGGGATGTTGTTGTTTTGAGAGAACATTTTGTTTTACACATCTTGTTGTGTAGGTGATCTACAATCCAGGCTGCTTTTATTCCATGCATAGCAAAAGTATGATTCCTTGCCAAAGTAGTTTGATATGTGAAGTCCATGGATGTTTAAATTAGTGAATGAAGCTCAAGGATGCACCAAATACATTCTATTACTACGCAGCTTGTATTTAGCAGTGGCATCAAAGTCAAGATCAGAGATCTAATGAGCTCACTAGTGCTTTATTTATTTATTTATTTTTTTGGTTGCATGATGCAAAATTGTCTAAGTTCTATTTTTTTTTAAAGCTGTGTAACAAGGTAAACCTACAATTACAACCAATGAATGAATTAATAATCTTGAGGAAGAAATGACTAAGCTAGATGTTCTTGCAAAGTAGATCAAGCTTAATGAGGAACAATTAGTACGAAGAAAAGCTTTACAGTCTCAAATGTGGATGTGGCATAAAAGGAAGGAAAGCTATTGGCGGCAAATGTCAAGGGAGAGATACATAAAAGATTGGGACAAATATACAAAATTTTTCCACACAATGGCAACATGTAAAAGGAGGAAAAAATTGATCACGAAAATAAAAATTGGTGATAGAATTTTGTACAACCAGAGTAGTATTAAGAACGGGATTAATGGTTTCTTCAAACAATTATATTCCTAGCAAGATCTGCCAGAAATATACTTAAGAGAGGGGTGGCTAAATAAAATTTCTGAATCCTAAGCTATTGATATAGAAAAACAAACTTCGCAGGAAGAAATTAGGAACACGATTTGGAGTTATGATCAATCTCCTGGCTATGACTGGTATAACTTTAATTTCATTAAAAAATCCTAGAGTATTATTGGTGATGATTTCACCTATTTTGTGCAGAATTTTTTCATTTAAGATAGGTTTCCTGCGAGTATCAATGTTACTTGGGTGACTCTCATTTCAAAGTTTGAAGGAGCTGAGAATATTTTTTATTTCAAGCCTATCAGCATGGTAGGATGCATCTATAAGGTTATTGCTAAAATATTATTAAAGAGACTAGCGATGGTAATGCCATGTTTGGTAGGAGAATCTCAAATGGCATTTGTCAAAGATAGACAAATTATTGATGGTGCACTAATAGCAAATGAGGTTCCTTTCTGGGTTAAAAAGAAAAAATTAGCTCTGTCCTATTGAAGCTTAATTTTCAAAAAGCTTACAACTTTGTTAGGTGGAGTTTTGTGGATCATGTGTCATTGGTTATGGGCTTCGGTGAAAATGGAGAAGGTGGATTTTAGAGTGTGTTTCTTCTATTTCGATGTCCATCCTTTTAAATGGGTTGCCATTGGCTCCATTCAAATTGGAAAAAGGAGTAAGGGAGGGTGATCTATTGTCCCCTTTTCTTTTGTTTTAATTAAAGAAGTTTTGAATAAAATGATTTTATCAATCGAGGAGATAAAGATAATTGAAGGCCTTTGTATTGGGAGAGACCGACTGAACATCTCGCATCTTCAATTTGCCAATGATGCTTTGATATTCTGCTCGACTAAGGAAGAGGTGCTTCGGAACTATAAAAGACTTTTAGATTTTTTTCATTGATGTATGGACTCTTGATCAATTACTCTAAATCTGCTATGATTCCGATCTAGTGTGATGCAGAGTGGGTTGAAGAGGCCAGTAGAATGCTGAGATGCTCAATTCTATACTTACTAGTTAAATATCTTAGTATCTCCCTGGGTGCCAATCTTAGGCTGGTTAAGACTTGGCAACCTGCATTAGATAAAGTGGCTAAGAAATTAGTCTATTGGAAAGCTAGGGTCCTTTCAAGGGTGGCTAGATTGGTGACGATTAAATCTATGTTAAATAGTTTGCCAATGTACTATATGGGGCTATTTAGAATGCCTACTAAGGTTTTCGAAGAAATTAGTAGGATGTAGAAGAGGTTCTTCTGGTTAGGAGATGTTGAAAGGAAGGACTTGCCAATAGTGAACTAGAATCTAATTCACAAGCCAAAGTCCCTTGGAGGTTTAGGTGTTGGAAATTTACAAGTGAAAAATGTTGCTCTTTTATTTAAATAGTGGTGGAGGTTTGCGATTGAGGAAGAACCATTATGGAAAAGGGGGTATTACCCATTCTTTTGACTCACATCTTCCAATTACAAGCCAGCAAACTAAATTGAACGGCAGCTTATTGCCCAATATTAAAAACTTGCCTAATTCCAAGAGGGAATTTGTTACTATTATTAATAAAGGCTTGAGTATGAGAGTTGGAAATAGTGAAAAACTAATATTTTGGTGGGATAAATGGCTAGGCGCTGACTGTTTGAAGAATAAGTTCCCAAGATTGTTCTTAGTATCATTGCAAAAAAAAAAAAAATCATTGCTGAAATGGGCTTCTGGGATAGTTTTTCACGGAGATGGAGTTTTGAATGGAGAAGACCTTTGTTCTTATGGGAGTCCTAACTCCTCTATGATCTTATGTGTTTATTGCAAGACAATTTTGCGAGATCTGAGTAGGATGACAAACCTTCTTGGAGGTTTGATTCATCTAGTGATTATT
Organism: Pterocarpus santalinus; assembly: GCA_031439595.1. NCBI lineage: Eukaryota > Viridiplantae > Streptophyta > Magnoliopsida > Fabales > Fabaceae > Pterocarpus > Pterocarpus santalinus. The sequence continues at coordinate 20,690,085 of CM062531.1, forward strand.
CTATCAAATCTTTTATTGTGCAGGTTGAGCTGGAGTCATTCTCACCATCGGCTATCCCAAGCTACGCCAAAGGTGTTTGGTTGGGACTTGCCCCTTCTAAGGCTGAGCTATTTTCTTGGTTGGTGGTCCTTGAAAGGTCGAATACAAGAGATAAACTTAGAAAGTTCAATATCATAGACATGGAGAGTAGTAGTTGCCATTTTTGCAATACCCAGGAAGAATCGGTTAATCATCTATTTTGCTATTGCAAACCTGTTTGGGAAATTTGGTGTGCTATCTTCAATTGGTGGAACCTTTTGTGGTGTGTCTCAAGTAATAGCAGAAGTCTTTTTGAAGCTTGCTCAATGCCTAGATACCATGGCTTTAAGAAAAAGGTTTGGTTTTCCTTATTCTTTGTTATCATTTGGACAATTTGGATAGTGTGAAATGAAAAGATTTTCCAACACAAGTACCTTGATTGTAATCATGTGTTACATCTCATTAAACTTAGTTTAGGCTTCTAGATTAAAGGTTGGTGTCAAGATTTCCCTTATCCCCCAGATATGATTGTTTACAATCTTGAAGGGGTGCTCAGATAGAAGTAAACCCGATATTGGTGTTTTTGGTTTTAACTAGTAGTCATGGTTTGTATTGCTAAGTTGGATTTTGGGAAAGTTCCTTTCTTTTGTTTATGTTGAGTTGGTGTATTTAGGTTGTTCTAGTAGCTCTTAAGCTCTTTACCCAGGGGTGTCTACATATTATCAGACTTTGTCAGTTGGGTTTTCTTTTCAATAGGTTCCTTTTGGGAGACTTGGTTGTTTGTTTGCTTTTGTGATTCTCTTGTTTCTAGTGTAAAGAGAGAGAGAGAGAGAGAGAAAAAGAAAGAAAAAGAAGACAAAATTGTGAAAGTGAGAAGTTCGAAAAAAGAAAAAAAAGAGAAAAAAAGGACAAAGAGAAGGATTATATAGTTTGATTAGTGTAATTTCATTGTGTCATTCTATGGTTGGAGTGCTTTTGAGTAGCTTTTGTAGGTGTGTTTATTTGGTGGTTTTATTGTGGGTGTTCTATTAGTTTTGTTATTGGTGTTGTTTGAGGTATGGTGTTGTGGTTGGAGGGCAAGGGTGGTTTTGGTGCTTGTTGCAGGTTGTCCATTTTTTTCTCTTGGTTGATCTTGATATCTTTATAGATTCTGATTTGCTTTGCTTGTAGGGCGATGGTTGTTGATCTTAGATTTAGCTTCAGGCCTAGTGATTTTATTTGTGTCTGTTGCGATGTAGCTTAGGGCTTGTACTTGTCTCCCTATCGATTACTGTCTCAGTTGTTGATGGTTCCATCTTTTGTGTTAGTGTGGCAAGTCGTTGTTTTTGTTTTGTTTTCTTTGAAGAAGTTTTTGTGGCTGTTACTATATATCTGTTTCTTAGGGGTGAGATGCTTTTGTTTGATCTAGTTACAGTCTTACTTGGTGATTGGGGGGTCTTAGTTTATTGGTTGTGGTTTGGAAGGGTGGACTTTTTGGTGATGATCTAGATCATTGTTGGTGTTTACTGGTTTCTTGGTATTGTGCCTCTTCTCCTTTCAAAGCTGGCACTTTGCTGGCTTTGGTTTTTGAGGTGTTCGGTATTGGTTTCTTTTTTAAAAAAAATGGGGAAAAAAAGAAAAAGAGAAAAGGGGGAAAAGTTTTAAAAAAAAGAGGATAAAAGGAAAAATTGGAAATTTGTCAAAAAAAAAGAAAAGAATATAAAAGAGAAGTGTTTTTATATCTTAGTTTGACTTGTAACATGTTATTGTTCCAAGATTATTAGGATTCATGAGGGTGTCTTGTTGCGGTTGGTATTTTTATGCGCTTCAGGCAAGAAGTTTTGTTAAGTACTTTGGTTCTATGTTTATGGGCTGATAATTCTAGAATCTGGGATTTTTTAACTCTTAGTCTTAACTTATAATTAGATTTTCAGCAGTTGGTCTCTTGATCATTATCTACTGTTACTCTTGGCTAGGCTGGAAAGTTCTATTGGAAGGTGACTCATTGCTGCATTATCTCCGATCTTTGGTTGCTGTTATTTAGGGTGGCATAGTTAGGTGGTGTCTTCTTGTTGTAGGCAATTCACTTATTGTATTGAAAGGAATTATTGTTAGCAATATTTTTTGGTCTCAGGTAGTTCTTTACAGCTTGGATTTGTTGATGTGTTGATCAGAATCACAACTTCTCCTCATCCTTCTATGTGCTGCAAGCTTATTGGTTATCTCAATTTTTTTGTTGTTGTCTTTTGGGGTGTAGTATTGTTGCTGTCTTGTTATTGGTCTTCTAGCAAGATTTATTACTGAAATTGGCCTAGATGTGGTTTGGTGTGATTTGCTGGGATTTTTTTGGCTTGTGGTGTACTTATTTTCCTTTTGTGCTTTTGTACTTTTGTTGTTTATTTCGTCATGCCTGTGATGAGTCTTGACCTCTATCAAATTATCGAAAAAAAAATCATCAGATTTACTGTATTAGCCTATCTTTGTATGTAGGCTATGGATTAATCAATGAACATCTTTTGACCAAAAGAAAACTTTGCTAACAAATATTTAAGATTATTTGTTAAAGAAATAAAAAGGAAAATATTACATTAAAAATATACTTTCTCTGATTCATAAAATCTATCACTTTAGGTAGATTTTTTTATTTAATTTATTTGTCATTATCATATTTCTATAAAAAAATTTATTATAAAGTTTTTAATAATATCCTATACATAATTCTAAAAATAATAAACGATGAAATATTTGCATAATAAATTGATTATTAAATAAGGGTATTTTGATAAATATTCTTACAATCAACTTTTGATTTTGAATTTCTTAATACTTGTACAAATGAGCAAATTGACAAATATTTTAAATTAGAGGGAGTAATTTTTAGTTTGAATTTGATAATAAATACCTTAAAGCACTTGTTAAATATTCCGAAAAAGAGACAGATTTCATGAAAAGTCAAGCTTTTAGTTTTTAATCTATTAAATAATTTTTAGACCAAAAGAATGTGTCAAATAACTTAAAAAACAAACTTGTTTACATAATATTCTTCTTTTTATAAATCTTTAACAAGTATTTCAAGGAGAACTTATTTATAAAATTCTTTAAAATTCACTTAGATGTTTTTCAAAATTTATTTTTATGTATTTTAGTTTTTTTTTACAATGCCTTTAACACAAATCTAAAAAGGTTTGTTAACGGGTTTACTAAAATTGTGGTTGTCAAGGAATCACAAATACCATATAATTTTAAAACAAATCGATATAATATATTTTTTTATTAAATATATAGTATTTATGATTCCTTAACAGCCACTCTTATATAATTGTTTAACAAAACCTTATTTTTATTTTTATTTTTTTTGGGGTTGAGACAGAACCTTAATACTGAATGGCTCGAAAGTGAAGACTAGCCAGTTACAGATCCCAATATGGTTTTAAAATGTGGTCCATCTTGCGTGCGCTGCTACCAGATGCATGCATTTGACCACTCGCCTGTTCATTTATGAACATCGAGATTGGGGTTCTAATCAATTCCAATATTAATGAAACCACGATGTCAGAAAATAAAAAAATAAATAAAAAAATGACACCATACTATTTGCTTTTATGTTTCTGTTATGAAAAATAATTTTTGTACATAACTTTTTCTTACATATATTGATATTCTTTTTCTATCTCTTTTATCTTTTCTTTATTTTTTAATTTTTTTACTTTCTTTCATAATTTTTTTTCTAATTTTGTGTGTGAATGTTGGAGGTATCTATAATTTGAAGCAGTATAAATAACAATTTTTTTCTGTTTTTAGATATGTTATCTCGGTTGATTCTAACCTGATCCATGACCGGTTATGGATTATATTGATCTAGATGATTTAATAGTAGATATAATATATCCCTTTTTATATGATATATTATACTATTTTTTAGAATTATATAAATAAATATTAATTAAATCAAAAAATAATTAAATTTTTATTTTTATAATACTTAAAAATATTAAATTTTATCTATATGATACTTAAAAACTCTTAATTAATTTTAGGATCTCATAAAAAGTGATCATATTTTATTTATATAATATTTTTTATATTTTATAAATGACCAAATTTTTATTTTTGTAATACTAAAAAATATCAAATTTTATCTGTGTGATATCTAAAGATTTACAATTAATTTCAGAATTTCACAAAAAAAATTTGATAATTTTCAAAATATATTTATTTTTTTAAATTTGACTAAACTAAAAAAATTACAATACACTATATAAAAAAAAAGTATATAAATATTTTAATCAACTATTAGATTTTCACTATCAACTTAGTCCTTATTAAAAACTCCCCAAATTAGAATCTCGCATGTTATCTGTACATCTAAAAAGATAAACATTTCTAACATTTTTTACTTTATTTTTATTAATTATTTCACTTATTTTTACTTTTTTTACAATTTTGTTCTCTTTTTTTCTCTTTAGAAGTTCACGAGTGTCTAAAAAGAATAGTTCTCTTCTGTTCCCCATCCAAAGTACCATTAATTACCACAACAGCCCGAGGTGATCAGTATACTCTTGAATGAGTTGTTGAGTTATTACACAATACCACACATTCATTTGATTGTCGATTTTTACGATAAATATTTTAAATTTACAATATCTAATAACAATTAATAATAAGTCAGTAGATATTAAACAATCCTTGTATTGATACGACAAAAAAATTGAATACTTCTAAATTCTAATCTATTCTACTCAAACTCAATAGCATTTGAAAAAAGCCCAGACTAACATGCAAGCATGGAAGAATAGTCATAACAGCACCAGCTTTAGCTAAAAAATATGCACACAAGTTGGATTCACCGAGGAATGACCTAAACTACGTCTCCAAGGCCTTTGAAGAAGACTTTGAATATCACTTATCACAATGGTGGAAAACTAGTAATATAACCTAACTGCCTCCAAACAGTTCAGATTCACACTCCACCACTCAAAGTACTCAAAACCTTAGGATTCGACCTCATTAATTAACCCCAAGTGTATATATATATATATATATATATATATATAGTTACTAGTATTTATGTTGTTGCTACTTTTTTTTTCTGGTTTTGCTAAGTGGTGCTTAAGGATTTTGGTTAAGGAATTAAAAGTGAATTTTTTTTTTTTAAAGTTTTTAATGCATTCAATCAGTTAGAAACGTAAAAATCTTACTACTTTTCAACAAAAATTTTCCACTTAGTTAGGGAAGGGTGTTATTCTGGTTTTTTTTATTTCAGAGGTATATGTATCTTGATTAATATATAGCTGTAAACTATTATTACTTGTTGATTTTATTTAATAAACTGTAAATATTTATTATAAAAATCAATAACCAATAAATACTTGATAATCCGTTAATAATAGTGATGGATCTAAAAAAAAAAAGGTCATATTTTATATCAACAAATCATAATCCTCTCCTTTTTTATTATTTTTTTAATTTTTAAGTCTTAGGCAGTTTTTCTACACGATATATAGTGCGTCAAATTCTTATTTGGTTAAGTTAGCCCCTCAACTACCACGCTCAAACTTACTTAACACTTAAGCCACTTCAAAAGTATATTAATTTAGAAATATTATAAACTTTCCTTTCATGCATGATTCTTTACGGCTTGAGCTCTCTCTAAATGACCCTTATTCATATCATACTGCAATATGATTTCTTAAGTTGTTAAGTAGTCTCTTTTCGTAGATGGAGGTTGTTGAAATGGATGTAGTGTAAAATGAGAGCTCTTGGGGGACAAAGCGTCTTAGTGGAATTGTCGTTATGAGTGACAATAGCTGAGTGCCGAATTCGAATAAAATGATTGGTTTGGTGAATGGTGATGATGTAGCTTGAATCTTGTTGGGCCTGCTTTGTGATTCTTAAACAACGATTTGATTGTGTAGAATATTGGAAAGGGCCTTTAGATTATTAGGTAGAGCATAATTCTTTTGATTTGGTCTATAAAAAGCCTAAAAATATAACTTGAAATGATTGAAGAAAGACGCTTGAGATTGTTGTGGTTTATATTTAAATGTAGCTGTTAGCTGTTATGTGCCCTCATTGTTTGAACCCTATCATCATATTTTTTATTTGTTGGTCGATGGTACACCAAATATAAATTATTAAAACCATATATGAATACAAGCAATTGTATAATAAGGTACCCGAATCCCTTTGTAAACTGACATATTGACTTATTGCTATGATGATGCTAAACTAGCTAGAAACATGAGAGAAGAATCCATTCTGCGTAGCAGTTTGGTTAAGTTCCATTAATATCTTAATATAATTCGTAGCCTATAGTATTTGTTGCTTCTTCATTTGGTAGGTGAGATAGGCAAGAATATTGACTTAACATCCTGTTGTGTCCTTGTTACTTTGAACTGAAATTCAATCATTCATTTATTCTTTCTATCTCAATTCAAATGCACTGATTATAATAACAATTCAGTGGCAAAGCCGCGTTTTGATGGGCCGAAACTCCTAATTAGTTACATTTTCTTTGGCTGCATGCACATAATGCCCTAAATTTTTGCAATTATCATGACATTTCCCATTCAACTAAACAAATATTTAATATTGTACGTGGGGAGCTTTTGAGAAGAGAAAATAATTGTTGACGGAATCATATATTGTTTTTGTTCTAGGTGAACTTGGGTTGAAAGATTTTGTGAATATATATTTCCTATGTGAGTAAAGATAAGTTTATTTTGTTTCTTATGTCGAGTGTTGGCTTTATTTGGCTAGCGTCACCCTTAGGATTCGATGGGCTTAACATCCCGGCCCATGGCGCCTGTAATGGGTGCAGCATCTTATGCTTGATGCGGTTCTGAGAAACTATAAGGAAATAAAGTTGCACCCTTGCTAACAGCTATAGCTTTTAGCCTAGTGGCAAGCGCTTGATCTAACAAGTGGTATCAGAGCAAGGTCATGGGTTCGAATCCCCCGGCTGACACTGGGGGGAGATTGTTGGCTTTATTTGGCTAGCGTCACCCTTAGGATTCGATGGGCTTAACATCCCTACCATGGCCCTGTAATGGAGTGCACTTATGCTTGATCTTGATTCTCGAGAAACTATAAGGAAATAAAGTTGCACTTGCTACTTTATAGCTTTTAAACAGTGTAAGCGCTTGATCTAACATCGAGGATTGGTTTAAGTCCAATACATGTTGAGTTAGTTGGACCTTTTAGATGAATGCTAATTAATCGCATACTTATATGTGTAAATGAGCATTTTTCATGAACATAATAACAGATATCGTATACATGAATAAATATTTACATTTTTTTTAAAAATAAAAAAGTTTGCAATATATTACTGCAATCGCCTAATCAGGTAATGGGTTGCTGCATATATGATTAATGGAGTTTAATTATGATTCATAATACACCTAAATATAGGAAACTAGAGTAGATAAAATGTCTCCTCTCTTTATCCTACATCTCTTTTTATTTTCTCACAATGTTTTTGAAATGATAAAAGAACTAATTGATTATAATATTATTCTTGCATATTTTTCTTTATTTTAGTATTATTTGTTGACTATATTTTAAGATGAAACTAATTTCAATTTATTATTAAGTCTTAATTATTTATTTTTTAAATGATTACAAAAGCCTTACACTCTTATCTTACAAAACAAATTGTCCTGTACTATCTCATTGATCATCTCGCGTTAGGAGATACCCCTCCATGCGTATTGATATAGTCAAACAACTAACCACGTCGACCTATAAAACCACTCCTTTTTACTAGTTTTTAGTCTGCTATATATTGTGAATCCCTATATATCCGAGTTATACAACCTTACCCCAATTGAGGCCTTGAATTTAGGACATTTCCTCTTTCTTTTTTTTGGTGCAGAGGACATTTCCTTTATTTATTGGCATATGACATTAGAAATCTATCTCTACAATTTAGATACTCGGAGAGTAAGATAAAAGTTTTGTTTTGTATCGTATATTATTTAACACATTTGCTATTATACTAAAAATGTAAGGAAAGTGTGAGACAATGATGATCTATACAAACTTATGTGTTAAATCATGAATGGTATAAAACAAAAAAATTTTCTTGCACTCAGAGTTTTGAAAAAGTTTCTCTTACAATTTATGTGGCTAACGAAGATTCTCCTCTAGATTTAAGACGCATGTCACTCACTTACTCTTTTTCTTGGCATAACACATACTTGGTTTATAGCACTCTTCTCCCATAAATATGACAATGAAGAAAAAAAAAGATTGTTATAAATCAAATATTTAATAGATGTCCATTATCATTTTTATATAATTGATTGATTGGAATTTTCATTGATTGTCAATTAGCATCATTCTATAAATCCTTTCATTTTTATTGTGTTCAAAAGTATGTAAATAGAGACCTAAAGTGACATTGTGCATGACCCCATTTAAAAATAGAATTGTCTCATCCTTATTCTACTTCTCTAATATTTTATTATTATTCTCTTCCTCTTTCTTCTTTCTCCATTATTTTATACATGTTATTAGCTTGAAACTTTGTTTTTCAAGTGAAAAGTAAAAAGCAATGACGGATCCAAAAAATTTAGGTGATGGAGGCAAAGAACATACATATACATAACAAAAAATTTTGGATAATTTTTATTTTAGTGTGGGGTCAAATTTAATAAGATAATAGGGCAAAATATGCATATATCTATATACTTATAAAAATATAAAAATATTCACAAATTTTGGTGGAGGCATGTGCCCCCAACCCTTTAAATGTAGATCCGCCCTTGGTAAGAAGTTCAAAGAGTCTTTTTTTTTTTTTGAAGGATTTTTTGAGAATATGGATATTCCCTACTCATTGGTTAGACCCAAGACCAAAAAAGAAAATATATGTCTCATTAATAGTGCTACAATGCATACAATACTTAGATGTAAAAGATACTTTGCCTCTCTTGTTATGAAAGAAGCCAGTGTTCGTACAATTTCTGGTAGTACAAAAATGATTGAAGGTTTTGGAAGAGCTAATGTAGTAATACCTAGAGGAACAAAATTTGTTATAGATAGTGCCGTAATATCTAGTAAGTCTCAACAAAACTTGTTAAGCTTTAAAGATATTCATCAAAATATATATCATGTTGAAACTATAAATGAGAAGAACATTGAATATCTCCATATCATAGCTATTTTATCAGGCAAAAAATGTGTATTGGAAAAACTACCCATTTTTTTCCTTTGGTTTGTATTATACAAATATTGGTACAACTGAATTTTATGCTACAATAAATCATAAGTTTACTCACCCCAAATACTTTTACCATGTGGCATGACTGGTTAGGTCATCCCGGTTCAATTATGATATGAAGAATTATTGAGAATTCACTTGGACATCCGTTGAAGAGCCAAAACATTCTTTAATTCAAGGAAATCTCATGTGCTGCTTGTTCGCAAGGAAAATTAATTACGAAACCATTACTAGTTAAAGTTGGTATTGAATCATTTGCATTTCTGGAACATATTTAGGGTGATATATGTGGACCCATTCACCCACCATATGGACTATTTAGATATTATATAGTTTTAATAGATGCATCAACAAGATAGTCACATGTGTGTTTATTACCAAATCGTAACCTGGTGTTTATGAGATTACTTATTCAAATAATAAAATAAGAGCACATTTTGCAAATTATGCCATAAGACAATTCATTTTGATAATGTTGGGGATTAGTTTACATCTCAAGCTTTTAATGATTACTGTATGTCAATTGGAATAATAGTTGAAAGCCTATTGCTCATATTTATACAAAGAATAGTCTAGCAGAATCATTTATTAAACACCTCTAGTTAATAGCAATACCATTGCTTATCAAACTTCTTATTTTTTGTACGCATCAGGCTAACAAGTTATCATAAATTCTCTCGATTATATTTGGCTTTTGGTCATGAGCCAAATATTTCCTATCTTAGAATTTTTAGATATGTAGTTTATGTTCCAATTACTCCACCATAACACACAAGGAAATCAAAGAAGATTGGGAATATATGTTGGATATGAATCCCCTTCTATTATAAAATATCTCAAACTAATTATCAGAGATTTATTTATGGCAATATTTTATGATATTGCCATTTTTATGAAACAATTTTCCCAATATTAAAAGTAGAAAATAAGTAGTTGAAAAAGGAAATTACATAGAATACGTTATCGTTATCTCATTTAGATTCTCGTATAAGGCAAAGTAAACTAGATGTACAAAAACTAATTCATTTGCAAAATATTGCAAATCAATTGCCAAATGCATTTACTAATCCAAAGAGAGTTATGAATCTCATATATTAGTTGCAAATGCTTCAATTCGACTTGATGTCCTAGAAGGACAACCTATTAGTGTAAATGAAAGTTGTCATGCCTAAAGTGTGATAGATTAGTTGGTTCCAATGATAAAAATCCTCAAAAAAGGAAAGGAACAACTTATCAAGATGGTCACAATATGGAGGTAAGTGCTCAAAAAGAGTCCTAAAACATAACTATTGATGAAATCGCAGAAGAGGTTCAGGTATCTAAAAATGATGAAAATAAAGATATCTCAATAAGTTATGTCACTTCGAGAAAAATATGGAACCGAAAGTATATTGTTGTCGATAATATTTTCGTATATAATGTAAAGCAAGATGAGGATCTTAAATCAAAATCTGTTGAAGAATGTAAACAAAGAAATGATTGACCAAAGTGGAAGAATGCAATTTAAGCTGAATTAACTCCACTTGGAAAATGTGAATTTTTTTGACCTATAGTCATAACACCTAAAGGCGTAAAGTTAGTGGGGTACAAGTAGTAATGGCAACCAGGCCAACCCACCCCGTCTCGCTGCGTGTCAAGCTTTAAGCAGAGTAGGGCGGGCCAACTCACGTTAATAATTTAGATTGAATATGTCAACCCACCCCGCCTTGCTGCGGGTTGGTTGGTTGGCCTGCTAAAAAATAGAAAATAAATAAAAAAAAATGTTATTTATATAAATTAATTCTTCTAATCTGAAAAAAATAAAGAAAATTTTAATTAAATACAACAAAAAAATATTTATATAAAGAAGCTTATTTCATTCACTCATCAAGTATTAAACTATTTACTCAACTCTAAAATAGTTAAAAATCACAATTCTTAATAAGAATAAGATGGAATTTCTAACCAAAATAATCACAATAGAGAAGCTATAAGAGAATATTCAAATCCAAAATACATTAAAAAAATTCACACTCCACAAATTAACCATGTCCACAATAAAATATAAAATTCATAATCAACAAGATAATAACATAGTCCATAAAGTAAATATATAATCAATAACATAGTCAAGAAAAAAAACTATAGAGTCCACTAATATTACATAAATATCAACAAAAAAGTCTGCATATAGTGTATATTATGCGAAAAAAAAGATAAAGTTAAAAAAAATTTGATCCGTGGGCCAAACCTGCCTTGCCCCGCCCCGCTTCAACCCCCGGGTTAAGCGGGGCGGGTTATGGGGGTTGAATTTTTTTTGCGGGTTGAAAATATCAACTTAACTTGCCAAAAATTGCAGATTATACGAGTCCAACCCATTTTGCCATCTCTAGGTACAAGCAAGTTTTCATGTGAAAACAAAAGAAGAAAAAATGAAATAGAAAGATATAAAAAACAACTTGTAGCACAAAAGTTTTCACAAAAATCTGGCATTGATTAAATGGAGACATATATTCTCTTGTGGTAGATTTGACTATACTAATTGGATATCATATTAGTCTTGCGGTAAATAAAAAAGTAGGCATGTGTCTAATGGATGTTGTTAAAACCTATTTATATGGCTCACTAGATAATGAAACTTATATGAAAATCCCTAAAAGATTTAAAATGCCTAAACCATATAAAAATTCTCAGGAGTTTTGTTCAATAAGGCTTCAAAAATCCTTTTGCAGATTAAAACATTTAGGTCATATGTAGTACAATTGCCTTAGTCAATATTTATTGAAAGTTGAGTATAAAAATGATCCTATTTGCACGTGTCTTCATAAAAAGGTTTGAATCTATATTTGTTATAATCACAGTATATCTTGATCATTTAAACATCACCAGATATCTTGAAGAGATTCCAAAAATTATGGATTATCTAAAGAAAGAACTTAAAAGAAAGATCTTCCTAAGACAAAATTTTTTCTTTGCTTAAAGATTGAGCGTTTAACAAATGAAATATTTGTCCATCAATTAATTTATATCGAGAAGATTCTGAAATGATTTTACATGGATAAGACATATCTATTGAGTATCTCAATAATTATAAGATTACTTGATATAGATAAAGATCCATTCTTACCTCATGAAAATGATAAAGAATTTCTTGATCTTGAGGTGTCATATCTTAGTGCTATTGAAGTATTAATATTAATGTATCTTGCTAACAATATACTACCAGATATAGCTTTCATGTCAGCTTGTTAGCAAGGTTTAGTTCTTATGCAACAAGATGACACTGGATTAAAGTTACCATGTTGGGTTAATAACACAAATGTAGTTTTTTTAATTCAAGAATTGAAGCCTTTAATATGGTTCAAGGCTTATTACTAAAAAGAAAATTACCAAAAAAAAAAAAATGGTTGAAGGCTTAAATAATGTTAATAATTCAAGCTTGCCATAAAAAACGTATGGAGAAACACAATATCAATACGTAAGAAAGGACATCATCCATGCTTGGACCAGAATTACTTACATGTTTTAAAAATGACCTTCACCTTGGGACTCTTTTCTCTTTTCAAGGGAGTATAATATTAGCTCTAAAGCATTAATTACTCTCTAAAATAGAAAAATTATAATTAAACAAAAACTTATCATATTAAAAATATTTATTATATCTTAAACTACGTAAATTGATAAATATAATATAATAATTACAAATCTCCATGGTATAAGAAATATTTTTCAATATTACAACTTTCAATATGATAGCCATATATATATATATATATATATATATATATATATATATATATATATATATATATATATATATATATATATATATATATATATATATTCCAAAACCACAATATTCAAATTTAGTTAGACTTCAATTAATTTTACTTGAGCTGAGTCGGTCTATTATAAAAGACAAAAATTGAATATGAGATCTTATTTAAAAAAAATAAATATGAAACCACTTCCTATTTCTAAGCATTGGAATATTAAAGTATAATTTGTTAAGAGATACAACTTCTTAGGCTCTTTAAAAAATATACAGATTCTAGACAGTCAAAGTCTTTTACCAAAATTTAATGATCAATGACTTTTAGGTAAATAAGTGACCTCTATCTTTACATTTTATCCAATCACCATATTTTGACATGGTGTAATTAATGAAAAAAAAAATTAAATAAAACTTGTTAAGAGTGTAGTATTTTGAGAAGGAAGACGGAGGGAGAGAACAGAGGCAGAGAAACAGTTTTGAAAGGAGAGGATAAATACTGTGACAACCAAGTAGGATCCGAATACAGCGGACTCTGTTGGGTGCAGTTGTTAATATCTTTTCTGTCTCTTTCTCCATTTTAGAACCTTTTTCTCTCTTTTTGTATTGTCTTGTCTTGTCTTCTTCATTCCGTTCATTCATTCATCACACAAGACACAGCGCAACAACAACAAAGAAAGAGGAATCCCAGTTCCTTTCTGGGAACGACGGTTCCTCATTTATGCTTCACCTTCCCCTTCTTTCTTCATGCTCCTAGCCTCCTCAGGTCCTTCTTCTTCTTCTTCTTATTCTCATTCTATCTATATATATATACATACTATATGGTTTTTCGTTGTTTTTTTTCTTCATCATCTTTATTTTTCATGGATGATGAGCATCGAGCTATATTGAGAACGACCCTTTTCATGCATGCGTTTGTATAGGACCAAATGCCTTCCCAATACAATGTTTCCTCATCATTGTCACGTGGCTTTGCTCATAGTCCTTTGTTTTTGTGTTACCCCCTCAAACGTTGCAGCAGGTGTGTTGGTGATAGCCTTGTAGGTTTGTGTTCACCTAATGATGAATCATGGACAACGTTGCCTTTTCTAGCTTGACTCCATATCTTTGATGGTTTTTGTTTTGTTTTTATATTTGTCAACTCTTGCATGCCGAATATTGTACCAAGAAAATTGTTGAATTTTATTTATTTATTTCCTTTTTTTTTATCAGTAATATCGTTTATTCATGATCGAAGTTTGGTCTAATTATTGATGCTACGGCTACCTAGAACGTTTTTACCATAACCAACTCGAGCATTTATTGATGGATGTGTATTTTTTATTTGAATATTGTTTGCTTCAGGTTTTCTTCAAAGGTGGCGCGCAGGCACTGCTTTGTGATAGCCTCTATGGCCTCAATGTGATATTTCATTGTAGGTGTATCATATCGTATCTTTGCCAATTGGTCCAGGAGAACATTAAGTTTTTAAGTTGAAGTGTTGAAGGTATATGCCATTGCTCAATTTTATTCTTGTAGCTCATTTTCCAATCCTAGTATATACGATAGCCTTTTTTTTTAATAACAAAAAAAAGAAAAAAGGAAAAAATGTGTTTCTTGCATGATTTTTATGCCTATGTGTATCTATAAGCAGGTGGCTTGAGCGGAACTTAACTCATCCATGTATAATTGGTTTTGATTCTTTGGTTTGTTCTTCTGCATTTTTCCCTTTCCTGATGTAACATTGATTGATTATGTAGCTGGCAGGTTCTTTCTTCTGAAGGAGATTGATTACAGACACACTACTTGCTATTTTTCAGTGAGTTATCAAAATATTTAAAAAAAAAAAAAACAAAATGTTGGCTGGATTGGTACGAAAAATAGCTTCCTCCACAATGGGGAGCTGTGCCTCAAACCCAAGTGGGAAGAAGAGCAGAAGTCATAAAAGAAAGAATCACAAATCCGGAAAACGCAGAGGAAACATTTCCACTGCAATTCCTGACATGCCTTTGAAAAGGATTAGCAATGCTGGAGTGGGAGAATTCACTCTCAGTGACTTTGTTCACCTGGACTTTGACAAGGGTGCTTCAGCCACCTGCAGGAGATCTGAGGTTTCAAACAAGAAGTTTCATCTCACTCAGGTCCAATACAGCCATAGTCAAATCGATGCAAACGGTATCTTTCCTCTCCCTCTCCTTTCTGGAATGCTAAGGGCCTGTTTGGTTTCTGTTTTTAGGAAACGGGATTTGTTGATGGTAATGAAAACAAACGGATCCTAAAGTATTAGGAGATTTATGCTACTGGTTGTCTAGTAGAGAGATATTTGTTGTGATCAGTGAGTAAATTATCAAGCATTCTTTTTGGCCCTTTAGTTATTTATAGTAGTTTTTTAGTCCTTGATGATGTTTATGATGGTTCTTGTGGCATTGAACTTGTTGGATTTCCTAGGGTAGGCAAAGCTACATTTGATAAACATGCTGAGCTATTATGTACATTTTGCAGGAAAATACCAAGAGGATTCATGGTTTGACTCAGTTAGCATTCTGGAATCTGATTCAGATGATGACTTCAACAGCGTGCATGGAGGTGATGCATTTATATCTTGTCACTGGCTAGTGACTATTTCAGAATTGATACCTTTTTAATCTTCATGCAATTTATTATCTGTTTCTTCCTCTATGGCCAACAGATTGTTTTCCATTTGCGGATAATGCTTTGGGAAGTGTCCCAAATGCTCACTTGGTCCAGTATGAAAGTGCATCCTGCTTTGTAGAATCAGGGTGCAAATACGAGGGGTATTATCAAAGCTACCTCAAGATAGATGGAGGTAACTGTAAGAGTGGAGAAAAAACTCAAGAAAGCAACTCAAAGCAATCAAGAGTTATCATGTTTTCTGTAAAAAGGAAATCCATTGATGCAAATGACAAGCCTGAATTATGTAAGTACATAATGCGCAAGATTTTCCTATGTTTTTATTCAATGTTTTGATTTTTCGTCAGAACATTTCTTTATACAGATTTTATCTTTTAAAAATTCACAATGTAAAATAATTTCTGCCTTGAGATTTGGAGGCCCTTCACTGTTCAACCATAAGAATGTGATATGTACTTAATATGTCATTCAATCTTTTGCATGCTGCAAATTTTGTTACATTGTTTTCTTTATTCTGAGTTAGTTGCCTGAATTATTTGAACTTGTCATGGCAGTAAAATGTTAGGAAATTCATGTCAATAAATATATCCAGAATTCTCACATTTATGATACTAAATGAGCGGATGAACAGGTCCATCTGAGAGATATCTTTATCGTCCCGAAGCAGGGCTTCAGATTCTACATTCAATTGAAGAGAAGGCATGTCCTGGTTCCTGGTCTGCAGTTTCACCTTCAGTGTTCAAGCTCCGCGGTGAAAGTTTTTTCAGGCATGTCAGAAAATTGTATCTGTCAATCTTTCATCGCGTTATGCATGTATTATGAGTTATGACCAGTAGCTAGTCCATTGATTTCATTTTAGTTTCTTCTAAAAGATTGATATTAAATATGATAATAATTTGTGCAGAGACAAGCAGAAGAGTCCTGCTTCAGACTACAGCCCTTATGTACCAATAGGTGTTGATTTATTTGCCAGTCCAGAGAAGATAAATCACATTGCTAAGCATATTGAACTTCCTTCTGTCAAAGAACATGAGACACTACCTTCTCTCCTCATTGTTAATATACAGGTTTGCTCTCCATCTCAAACAGTCAAACTATATATTTGCTCCTTTTATGCTTAAAGCACTCATTTCACTTGCATTGAGGTTTATGGCTATTGTTCTACTTTTTGAACAACATAAAAGATTGCTTACATGATTCCATTATGTTCCTTTTGTTCCAGTTGCCGACTTATCCTGCAAGCATGTTCCCTGGTAACGCCAATGGTGAAGGCTTGAGCCTTGTACTATATTTTAAATTGTCCAAGAATTTTGACAAAGAGATCTCACCACAGTTTCAGGAGAGCATCAAGGTATTTCCTTTCATCAATATTCACTTCATGCAACTTTTAAATTTGTAAGTTTACAGTAATTTTCTTCTAAAAGAAATTTTCAAGTATAGAAATCCTTCAACTGCTGCCAGATTTCTTCATTTGTTTCCTGAAGGCTATAGAATTTCAATATCTGATTGAATAATACTTACATAAATTATTCAAGAAAAAGCCATATATCCTCCATTGGAGTATTGGCACTCAAGCCCTTTTATACATCACCAGTCCCGTTGTCTTTTCTTTAAGTCTTACTATGGTTAAATGTTCATCATCAAGGAGTGCAATTGTCAACCTGCATGGAGGCCAGGGTTTAAAACTTAGTTGTGCATACTAATTGGTTATGTTTTTAACTTGTCAAGTTTATTTGAATTAAAGAAATAGAGTTATGGATTGGCCTGCTTGACATGCTTAGCATCATAGTTGTTTGGGAAACATGTATCCTTTTCAACATTCTGGGTGTCTTAGCATCTCCTAATGAGTAATGAGGCATCCCATATTTTATAAGGGCTAATCCTGTGAAGCATAATAACTTCTTTTGGTTTATTTCCACATGATGTATTCCTATTTGCATAGATATTAGATTTGTTTCCAATAGTTGATTGCCCTCCTGTATTATCTAGCTGTAAGTAAAATGTGTTAGAAATTGTTGTGCACTCTTTTAAAGTTGGTTCTTGATATCGCATGTCATTAGCTTTCTAGTGTTGCCCTTTTGAAGTTGCAGTGTTATTCTCAATTTATACTTTTTCAAACTTTGGAAAAATTTCCCTTTGGTCTTGCTGCAGTTTCCTAGCTTCTACTTAAGTATTTTTTCTTTTCTATTTTAATTTCATAACTTGGCAGAGAATGATGGATGATGAGATGGAAAAGGTGAAAGGGTATACAAAGGAAAGCTTGGTTCCCTATAGGGAAAGGCTAAAAATTTTGGCTGGGGTAGTTAATCCAGAGGACCTTCTTCTGAATTCTGCAGAGAAGAAGCTTATAAATGCCTACAATGGCAAGCCAGTGCTTTCACGTCCTCAGCACGAATTCTTTAGGGTATGTACAAATTTATGTCTTGCTTGGATCTAAATATCTGTCTACTTCTCAGTTGAAGGAACTTCTGAAATATTAATCTTTAATTAACATACTTAGGCATTAGAATTGAGCTCATCATGTCATTGACATTTTTATATACAACTTAGTTATCATTTTGATATGCTTTTGCCTAATATAAGAGAACCTTAGGATCCCTCCATCTGTCTAATACAACATAGTTCTATACTTCTATATATCGTAACATTTCTTTTAGCATAGCTTGGAACTCACTTTACTGTGCAGAATGATTCTTTCGCTTCCATATATTTTTTCTAAGTTATTTATGTATTTTAATTGCAGGGACCTAACTACTTTGAGATAGACCTGGATATACATCGGTTTAGCTATATATCGAGGAAAGGACTTGACTCACTCCGAGACCGTGCAAAGCATGGAATACTCGATGTTGGCTTAACTATTCAGGTATAGTATGGTCTTGCAACAGTCACTTTGAACATTTCAGTTAGTTGTCAAGTTGATCAAGCTACTCTGTCTCTCTCAGACAAATGATAGACTCTCTATTTCAGTGCTATAGATGCAATTATTGTCATTCCTTTTCCATTTCATATACAAAAGGCGGCTCAATATACAAGGCTCTCACTTGATGGGATCTAGGGAGAGTTTGCACGCATTCTTACCCCTACAACGGGAGAGGCTGTGTCCAAGATTTGAACCCATGGCCTCTAAGTCACAAAGTAGAAATCTTAACATTACGTTGAGGCTCACCCTCTTCCTTTTTTGTTTCATATAAACTTCTGAATTTTCTTATAAATGATAAGCCAACATCTCTCCCAGTTAGCATGATAGGCTATTCTTCAGTAAAGTTTCCTTTTTGTTTTTTCCCTCAGTATTTTACTCTGCACATCTTATTTTTAGGGTAAATGGATGAATTAAAGATCACATGGAAGTCATTCTCTCAATCTTCTGCACTTATTACTACTAAACATTGAATCAAGAAGTATTCTAATAAAATCAGTTTGTCATTTGTGCTTAGCAAGATTGATGTTCTTCCCAGCTGATTGATTACTCTTTTTATGCTTTTACAGGCACAAAAGCAAGAGGAACTTCCAGAGCAAGTCTTGTGCTGCTTAAGATTGAATAAAATTGATTTTGTTAACCATGGCCAAATTCCAACCATTGTTACTCTTGATGATTGATTCGGCAAGGCAGCAGTTGAGATCTATGTGGGGAAAAAGAAAAAGAAAAAGAAAAAGATTGACAAATATTTCAAAAGATTTGGTTGCGGGATCTATTTAATTAATTACAGGAAAAAAAAAAGATGAGGAGAAGCAAATTTGAAGAAATCTGAGCTTTTTATGATATGCAAGTTTTATTTTATTTTATTTTTGAATAACTTACTATTTGATGATGGTACTGAAGTCCTATGTGTTTACTTTGCGTGCCTCCTTGAGATATTGTAAGTACCCAAATATCCATAAGATCATAAGATCATGTTGGTGGGGATGGTTAGATGTGGACTTAAAAGATCAATTTGAGGTTCCCCGAGGAAGAGGTGCTGATTATAAAGCACTAATTTAAAGGGTGACAGTTGAAAAAGATGCATCTTGGACTATTAAATACAAATCTGTGATTGGGGTATATTAAATTATGTTTTTGACTTCTTAGTTAGTACATTTATTTTTATTTTTTAAATCATATAACAAGAGCACATATAACTGTGGGTGGGGCATCCAATTGGCCAATAGGGTCCTTCTCTCGATGGTTTTTAAGCCATATTCCAGTGGACCAAAAAGAACAGAAAGGGATGGAGGCTACTATTCAGATGACGACATAGGTGGATGAAAGTATGCAGTCGAGAGATTAAGATTTGCTTAAATTGCGCTTATCTTATATCTTGTCTTAAAAAATAATTACCTTATATCTTGTCTTAAAAATTAAATTGACTTCTCTTTGATTTTTCAACTAGGGTGAGTTTAACATAAGGATAAAGTGGAAATGAAAATTTCATGAATTAAGTTTATAAGTAAAATTGTTTATAAGTTCAATCCATAAAATTTTTATTTTCACTTTTATTCCATACCAAACTCATTGTGTTACCTGCAAAATTTGAGTAGGGCATTTACTTATAAAATTTAAAACATGCAAGGTCAATGTAAATTTGAAAACAAGTAAAAATATTTTCATCGAATTTCAGCCAAAAAAAAAAAAAAACATCTCTACTCTTTTTATTTTGAGCCAACTTTGACCACTAGAGTTATGTCTAATGAATAAAAGTATCGTAGGGAGGAGGGAGTCAATGAATTTATTGAAAAATAAAAATATTTTTTGTTAGTATTATGCAAAATTATTTGATTGGTCAGTTTTTTTTTTAACTTTCTCTCTCTTACTTTTTACCGCCCTTCATTTTTGTCATGGTTCAGCATTTTTTAAGGAGAAATACTTATTACGAGTCCGTGTAATTTTTGGGAGAAGATATTTTAAAAGAAAGTCTTTTGAAAGAAGGCCTTTTAGAGAAATTATTTTTAAAAGAATGAATTTTGTTTGGTTTGAATATGTTAAAAGTAAGTTTAGGAGAATGAATTTTATTTGGATAGGATAAAGTAAAATTACTTTTGGTTGTTGATATGAGAGTAATAGTAAAATTACTTTTCAAAAGGTCTTTTTCTAAAATGAAAAGTAACCTTAAAGATACTTCTTCCAAAAGAAGGCCTTTTGGAAGAAGTTACAACAAACACTATCATTTACTGTATAAAATCATTTTCCTACTCTTAGAAGGCCTTCTGGCCGATACAAACTGCAATCCAAACGGACCCGTAATCGACGAGTTGACATCAAGCTACACTACTGGTTGGATAAAAAAAAAAATATTCGAGCGCATAGGTGTCGCTCAATCATGTAACATAGCTTTTTAAGTGCCAACTGGATTCAATTTGTACCACGAAAATTTCATACGGAAGCATAACTGATATTTATTATATGATCCAAAATTTTCTCACATATTGAGCAAAACATCAAAAAGCAAGGAATTACCATTATTGAATGATGAACAACTATATTAAACAACATAAGTTACATATTTTCAATGTACACAAAAGGCACAAATGGTATAGCATCATCCAAAACCTGTTCACCCGTAAACTTTTCTTGTCTAGACATTTTTTCCTTTTGCCTCTTTCATCAGGAAGTGGTTGTTGTGGAAGAGAATACTGCTGAACTACTTTGTATATCAGAAATTGAACTGCTAGGCCTTTGATCAAAACTTTGGCCTCAGACTTAAAAAGAATGCCTTAAACATCAACATGAGGTTGACATGCGAGCTAAGAACACAATTTTCCTTACATGCGGCAAATTCTCATATTACCATGTTCTTCCAACCTTAAACTAGCAAACCTATGTTATCTGCTCTTCCTTCAGCCTTAGACGTGCAACAGGCTGTTGCCCATTTCCCCCGACACCTCTGCTGCCAAAACTATGCATCTCAGGCATGGTATTCTGTGATGCACTATTGTTGGCAATATTGTGGCTATTAGTCTTAGCTGCTGGCACATCATGATTATGCTTTCCTTCATATGTTGTTATGACGGCTTTAGGATCTGTTGAAGCCCTCTCAACATGCTTCCGAACATTACAACCAGGTGTTGTACATTTGTAATAGCTCCTAGACATGATATAAACAAGCATATCATTATTTTTCCCAGGATAAGACAACGGCAATGGGGCAAAAGGCAAAATAATAGAAGAAAAGATATCTCAAATCAGTGCACTAAGCAGTAGAGCATTATTACATCAAGTTGTACAATCTGAGTTGTGAATGTGAATCAGTGAGCATTTTTTGGTACCAAATCTTTTAGAGTAAAACTATATTTTAATCCCTAAAAGTATCGGTTTTAACATCCTAGTCCCTAAAAAAATTCACATGCACATTAGTCCATGAGAGAGACTACTATGTTATAAACCAAAAGCTACTTCAAGGACTAACATGTATGTGATCTTTCTTTGAGAAATTAATCCATTAAGACCTTATATTTTCAAGGACTAAATTATAGTTTTACTCAAATTTTTTAATAAGTTGGCGAGGTCAATCATAATAGTCATGAATGCTTTCAATAGATGCAATCAAAGTGTGGAGGAAAAACAGTGTCACCTAGGATAAGGGTTGCCTTTGACAACTTTCTGCCCATACTTGCGCCATCTATAGCCGTCATCTAAGAGATCAACTTCACTTGTTGTTTGAACAATGATTCTAGGCTCTGTGACAGTTCTATGCGAAGAAGCTGCATCTGAGTGCGTGGCTTCTGTATTCCTGCATAATTATAACACTTCTCAGATAACATAAAGATAAATAATTACAGATTTATTTTCTCGAAAATTTAAGTTAAGAGGAAGGTTAGTCCCAGTATAGGGACAACCATGAATCGAACAAGGACTTAGAAATCGAACCCAATTTATGGTAATGCACGAGCTGAAGATCAACCAGATGAGTCATCTCCGGTCAGCAAAGGATTGCAGATTTTTATAAAAACTAAATCTTACCTCCTCTTGGGATCAGGCTCAACAGTTTTCTCATCCACTTCAGTTTCACGATCACCTACTTCCTCACTGTCACTTGTTCCTGATAGATGTTCAGCTGTTGCCTGGCTAGATTCCCCATCCATCTTAGACATTGTCCCTTGATGAGTTGAATCAGCATTCCCGTGCACATTTGAACCTTGATTTGCATTCATGGCATCTTTTGAGCGCTTGTTTGGACGCTGGTGATTGTGCTCTCCTTTGTAAATAATTGCAGTTATGTGACCATCAAGTGAGCGCTCAACTTTCTTCTTCACAGGACACTTTGCATGCGTGCACTTGTAATAACTCCTGGGAAACTCACTACCCTTCACCTGTTTCTGACCATACTTCCTCCAGTTGTAGCCATCATCAGCAGGCTTGTCAACATTCAATGAAGAAGGCTCCAACCTTTGCTGATCAGAGTGGGAATACTCAGTGGATTGATCGGGCATTGTTGCTGCTTGATGAGAGGTTGCCATTGAGGGTGGGATCAAGTGTTGATTAGTATTATTGGAAGTGTTTGCAGTAACCTGTGTCAATGAGGTAGCAGGTGATGCTGACACAGAAAATGAATTATTTTCAGGTTGGATGTGCATGCTTGAGTGTGCCTGTGCGGCCTGAGCTGTGACCTGTGCTAGTGCCTGTTGGTGTGTCATTCCTAAGGACGCCTACATGAGTCACAAGTGAAGTCAGATTGTTAGAGAGTAAAGAAGGCAATAAAATCACTTCAAATTATAAGTAACAATGTTATCCTGACAAATCACGGCAGTAGTTTGCTGCATCATTTGATATCATGCATACAATACCTTTTTTTTTTTTTTTTTTTAATATCAAGTAGATAGCTTACATAACCAAACTATTATCCTTTCATTTTTCTTTTTTGTTATTTACTCATCCTAACTTAACCGGATTGATATCACATATTCAAATCTATGTATCCTTCTTTAGCATTATCTTATTAAGTATATAGTAGATACTTTTTTTAGTTGAATGTTGCAATCAATGTAATGTTTAGAAGTAAACATGAATAACCATTGTTAGTTGTTACTTATTTGCATTAACACTAATTAATATCTTCTATCTATGATTTGGGTTTAATTATATATATATATATATCACTCTATAAATTTTTTACACCATCAATTAACCATGCATTGTCACATCATTGAAAAATGTTTAACGCTTACAATAACTCAAAACTCCGAAACATGTAATATATATTTAGTTGATAGTTTTAAAAATTTTACATTATTAGTATATCAAAATAACCTCTTATAATTTGATTTATTTTCCTTGTTGTAATTGTTTCTATAGCTTATTAGTCAGATAACAACGAAGTTAGAAGTTATTATTTAGAGATAGATAGGTAGCACCAATTAGGTGTTAGCCACTTATGGTTGATCATGCAACAAAAAATTTCTCCATCTTTAGTAACATTATCGATTCAAGGATCAGAACTACTTTTGCTCTCAGATATTAGAATCTTGACCTGAATCACCTTCCCTTCTTGTTGTAGGCTGTGTCTACCAAGCACTCATATTTAAGAGTTTGAAAGTTCAGCAACCATAAAGCTCATTTGTTAGGACTTGCTCAAATCCCGAAGGACTAAAAATTTTATATAACAGAAAGGTCCAAGGGTCTGAATTCAACTTAGCTGACACTTGCACAAGAATTTGTGATAACATCAGAGTGGACCTAAGTCTAATCTTGTGGACAGGAGATCAGTTTGGAGCTCCAATTGAGTGATTAAATGTGGAATTAAGTATTAATCCCTTAACCAAATGTGTGCATCATCACGCATGAGTACTATTTTGGTCTTGGATGTTGGAATAAAAGACACTTCGCACAAAGGACATGGAAAAATCTACTCTTAAAAAATTGATGGTACATAGAACAGCAAGTCTGTTACGCTGAATCTAAGGTCCAGCTATGACCATCTCCATTTTTACCTTTGGATTGGAAAAAGGATGGCCATGGCTGAACGTATAGGTCCTACATAAATGGACCCAGACAACAAAGCTACATATATCGATACCTTATTAAGTTTCTCTAAATGCCTTTTCTAATTGTTTTATGAAAGAGGAAAAAAGAGGGCATAGAATTAGTAAAGAAGAGTTTGCACGTTATGAAATTATTAAGGAAATTGTGCTTAATAATTAACCCATTGTTTCCGTCTAAAACGGGAAGAGTATCGACTTTAGAATAAAAATCATTACAGTAAAATGAAGACTTTTAAACAGCATAGGTCCTTAATATATTAAAGGACTTTGGTATTTCCACACCACAATGATCACGCTCACAGCCAAACTTAAACACCTTTTTCATACAGGTTACAATTTATAAATTTTGGGTTGAGACATTAATTATTTGGTTAATATAATAATAATTAGTTATTATTGCATTAACCAAACAATACATATTGTTATCCCAAAATTTATACGTTGTTAACCGATGCAATGCGTGTAAATTTTTTAGTGTGACTGTGAGTACGAAAGAGCTGTTTAGAAAAATAAAGCTAGAGAGAGACTGTGTGTTTCAAATTAAATGTGTGTTTGTCGTTTAATTATCTAAAAGGAAAACAGCGTAAAAATAGTGTAATGAAAATGTGTACAGATAATTCACTATAGTTATTTAATGAGATGGTTATCATTTAGGTCAGATGTACCAGATATAAACCCAAAACTTATAAGGTCCATTAATCTGCCTTTTACTAAAGAACTTACATAAGATGATACAAACACACGAATGATATATTCAGCCCTAGATGTAATAATTCCGCTGATCAATAATCATGTTGTCAATTAAATGTAAAGTAACACCCCCCATTATCAAATAAGATAAGTTAGCAGAACCTAATTCCAAATGGATCACCATACTTTCGTTTTACCTTCTAGTATAAGAGATTCATTTTATAAGAGGGAAAGACATAAAAATAAAACTAATAAATCAATAAATAATGATAAATTATACTATATATAATAAAATTTACATATTTTTTTTCTAACCTTCTCATGTTAGTGTGCAACACAAGAGGATACCAATCCGTTCCAAATATAGTCAAGTGTCTCTTCATTAAGACTGCAAAATGAAACGCGAGAACAGGTACTTTTCTTTTAACATCTTCTCCCACCCTCAATTTTAGTAGTAGCCAGATGAGTAAATGATAGATGCATAAATAATGTTCACGCTTATCCAATTTAGAAGAAAACATCATTAATAACTTCACCACTGACTTTTACTACTACTTCGTTTCCACATATTTACAGCAAATTATGGAAAATCCCTTCAAAACATCACAAACAAATAGGACTATGAACATAATTTCCAACGTCCAAACCAAAAAAAAAAAAAAAAAAAACCATATTCCATTAATGGAAATGCATGCAAACAAAGAACCAAAATAACATAGCTTTTACCTGAGAAGGTGAAAAGAAAGCAGATGGTGAATCAACCAGGCCAGTGTAGCCCGCCGCCGCCGGAGAAGCCATGGCGCCGGCGAGGAGCTGAGAGAAGGACTTGGAGTCGTCGCCGCCGTCGGCGAAAAAGCTAGAGACAAGGGTCATCGGACCAGGGCTGAAACCACCGTTGAAAAGGCTCTCCATGGAAGAACCACCGCCACGTGGCGGCAGAGTGATGGTCGGTCTCTGTGGCGGCTCTCCACCGCCGCCGCCAGCCACCGCCGTCCACCGTGGTCTCTCTCCGTTTCCACCACCAACCATCCAAACTTGGTTGGAAGCAAAAAGCAAGAGAAGATTGATCAAAAGCTTCAATCTCTCTCTCTCTCTCTCTCTCTCTCTCTCTCTCTGTTTTTCTTTCTGTCTCTCACTGTGTCCTAAAAACTCGAAAAAGTTTCAAGCTTTTTCTTTTCTCCTTTCTGATCTGTCTACGTGAGTTTTGGTGCGGTTATTTTTTGGGTTTGTTGGATCTGAAAATTCAGCAGAAAAAAGTCCACGCTTACCCCAACATAACCACAATTGTTATAATAGTTGCCGGCTACTAATGTTGTATATGTATTTTTTTTCTTTAGAATTATCATTATTCAATTTGATCTCGATTAAAATTAAGTTGTTTTTATTATTATAATCATAAAATTTTTCTTAATAGTAATTTTTTATTTATAATATTTGAGCTCAAAATTTTATTTAAGAAAAATAAATATCAAATTATTAAAATTAATTAAGTTTTATGTCATTTTTTTAATTGTTAAGGTACTTGTGCTTTTAAATATTGTCACAATTAAGGAGTTCTTCTATAATTGTCATTTTTAGGAGTTAAATCTTAATTCTTTGCTGACAGATAAATTCACTTACTATTACATTTAGTGTTTATCTAAGACAAATAAATATCATATTATTTGAATTAATTAAATGTTAGCGATATATTTGTACGCCTTTAACCAATTTTTAGTTTTTTTTTTTCAACTACTTAAAATTGTCTAATACATTTTTGAAGGGATACTTATTATTAAGATGCTGTAAAGAGTAAAGTCCTTTTATTTTTCTCTCGATTTCTCTATCTTTATTTATGAGGCAAAAAAATAATAGAATAAAAATTAGGATTGGGTTTTGGGTCTTGTGGGGACACCTGTCAGTAATATAATTGGCTAACTGTCACCGTACAAAAAAGTGAAATGTCCAAATTGGTGCCGAAGACTTTTGGGATTATGGTATTTGGCAGAGTGCGTCAATGACGTTAGGGGTGGCGTGAAGACAGTGAATGCGTGATAGCACCAACTCGGCTATATTATATGTATGAACACAACAGTAACAAGATCAAGGTAACCACAGATCAAGCGTGCATCTGTTTTGGACATTTGGGTAATGAAGACAAACCAATCAAACAGTGAAGTGAAATTCACAAACTGACAAAAAGCCTTTGCTCTCTATAATATACTTTTTCCTCTGGAAAGCACAAAAACTTTTGCACATGATAAGTCTTGAAAATCCCATTCCCATAGTACATTAACATCAAGTCCGTCTTTCACATTTTTTTATTAAATTGACAAATTTTGTTGATAAGTATCTTAAGAGTACTTAACCTAAAAAAACATATCTAAAGAGTATTATTAAGAACTTTGAAAATTTCACAAAAATTAAATTTTTAAAATACATGTTAGCAAAAGAATTTAAGATATGAGAGTTGAAGCAAGTGAGGAGTAAACATAATTGTTCAATATGAAAAATAATAATTTCTTTTTTTATTCATTTTCCCAAATAGATCCTTTAGTTTAATGAGCTTAGTGTGTATAAATTTTTTATTTATAACTTTAAAAAAATTGTAATTTGAGCAAAATCTGTAAAAGATAATTTAATTTTATATTTGGACAATAATTTAAAGTTTTAAAATAAAAAATTAAATATGTTATTACTCACTTATTTGTGATGAAGATTACACACCGTTGGAATTAGGGGGTTAAAAAACCGATAGTCTTCATTGTGGACAAATTAAATGGATAGTTTACATTCCCCAGAAAAAGGGATACACATGCAAAATCATTATCTACTCATTGACCAACGCCTAGAAAACTTGAGTGTAGCTCAGTATTTATTTTCTTAAATTAAATTATATTGACATTCTTTAATATTAGATAATATTATATATGATATTTTTTTATTTTTTTATGCTCACACTAATATCTTTTTAGGGAAGGTCAGTGTTATATTTATAAGAGTATTTAGTATTATATTTTATAAAATACGATAATATCATATATAATATCACTTAAACCTCAGGAGAAGTTAGTATATATTTTTTAAAATTGAGATATGTTATATATAATATCACTTAATCTCAAAAAAAAGATTAATGTAATTTATTCTATTTTCTTTAAATAAAATTTTATATTTGAATTTTATAAAATAAAAATTAGTACTAGAGAATTTTATATTAATAATAAGCCAGTTCAATTTGAATTAAATTAGTTAGAGTTAAATAAATTTTAAATTTAATAATTTGAAAAAAAAAATCTACTCATTGAGTCATTGGTAAATGAATGGCTTACCCAAGTAAAAGGTCTAATGCATTTCGATATCAAAGGTTGACAAGGGCTTGTCATCAAATGTCAAGATCACATATGTTTTCCAAGTGGCATTTATGGTTCTATATATGTACAAATTAAACTATAGCCAAAGTGTGACACTTTAGTTAAAAGTTGGCAAAGCTTAATTGGAGGTCACCATTAACTTAATGTATTTTCATTTTTCCTTGTTCATACAGAAAAGGGAAAATTAACACATATGTTAATCAGTTACACACGGTACGTATTGCTAAAGAGTTTGTTATAAGGTTGAAGGCTTAGGTTACTCAATACCCCGATATCTCGGCTAAGGAAAAAAAGAAAATCTAGCTGCCGGAAACAATCTAGATTTGCCTTATACTGCTTTCTACATTCAGGATTGGCTGTGAATTATGAAAATCTTTAGAACTTATTGTCTTTTCTGTTGCCCATTTAGTCATTAGAATATTTGAGAGGTTTCTTGAGCGCAAGCTGGCGGAGCAATAACCAAGTAAAATTTCAGCTTCTTATATTCGCATGTAGTCATCGTTATACTTATTAGCATTAATCAGCACAAATTCGTGCGCTGCACGTATTCACCTACCTAGGGTTTGGGCCAAGAATATGTTCAAAGTAGGGTACCCTTAATTTTTCAGCATGTATGGAGGATAAGTTTTAATCTTTAAATATACAGAATTATAAAATTAAAAATTAAAATAGTAAAAGGGTTTTATGATAATTGATTATTTTATTTAAAAAATTTTGAATTAAAAATATTTTTAAAATAAAAAAAATTTACCTTCTTTCTTTTTCTCTTCAAAATCTTCACTTCAAAAAAAAACTTAGAAATATATTCAAGAAAATTCGAACCATATAATCTGAGACACTTCTTTTGTCACACAACTTTTGTCTCGTTTTTGGAGCATGTTTTAAGTTTTCCTTTCCCTTTTTATTTTGTTCTCATTAAAGATATAATAGTTAAAATTGGTTCAAGTTATCAAGTGATTTGATATTTATTTTCTTTAAATAAGATTTTAAATTTGAGTCTTATAAATAAAAAAAATTAATACTGAAAATGCTCTATCCCTATAAAATTGGCCTAAATTAAATTAAATTAATCAAAATCTAATAAATTTTAGATATTAATGACTTAGACTATATATATATATATATATATATATATATATATATATATATGCGCGCGCGCGCGTGTAACAGATAAGCAAAAAAAAAATAAAAAATAAAAAAAGAAGAGAAGCAGCCGGTTGAAGAGAGCGAACTTTCACATCATTATCGCATACAAGATTTAAGAATTTGGGTGGATGAGGAGCTTTTCTCTCTGCAAACTTTTGTACCCTTTGAGTTGCATATAAATGATGATGGACCACTTCGTGTTACTTCATGTTGTGTCCTCTATTGTCTTGTCCCCCATTTAGTAGTACCTACTGGACCATTTCTGCAGGCACTCACATAATTAAATATGTTTATATATATGAATTCCTAAATCAGTTTCCCTACCCCAGCTTAAAGTTGATGATGCCAGTACCTTGAGTCCTAAAAGCTTCTGCAAATGGTGGCCACAAAATAATTGGTAGTGTGTCCAAATGGTTAAAGCAATAGGCTAAATAATGGTGCAACTTGACTGCACACGAGTATGACAACACAGTTCTTCTAGCCAGTGTTTTTGGCTTCATGGGGTGAGCCCCAGTAGCACGCAAACTATCAGATTTATTATTTGTCCGTAACGATTCAGATACCTAACTTAATGTAAAAAAAAAATTACAGTTTAACTAAGTATAAATTTCAATTATATAATATTAAATTAATATATTATTTTTATTAATTAGGTAGATTCATTCTTGATTAATATTGGATTCACCACTTACGTAAGAAAAATCTAATTGTATCTAGACTATGATCACTACATGTTATTTTGGTGAGTATACATTATTAAAAATATATATATATATATATATATATATATATATATATATATATATATATATATATATATATAGGGAAAAAGGGCACACTCAACAGAAGGTCCCACGAGTGGGGAGAATGGTTGAGCCCACGTGACACATTATCTCCTAATGAATACTATCACCCCCCACTACACGGAGGGATTCTTGGACAATATGCTCTTACGTTACACCTTTCAATATCTAGCACGTGATACTAGTTTTAGGCGGCTACCTTTGTCTTCAGCTTTAATCATTATATTTATTTTCTAAAATCTGCAAAACACAAATTACAACTATGCATGACTAGCAACAAAGAATTTGCATCTTCTCATCAAAATATAATCTGGCCAAACCGCCATACGGATGGAAGTGAAATAAAATGGTAGCGTTATACTGTTAGTCATGTGAAATCATATTTAAAATGTGATACAGCGGTGCTGGTCCAACTCTACTCATGCACCACAGTGTTCATCACCAGAAACAAGGCTGCTGTACTTCTCTGGGAAACATCAAAGGTTTGATTCAAAGCTTGCTCTATGTGACTGTGATTTCTGAAACAAGTACTTGAAGTACAACTAGGTGCTCTATATATTTTTAATTTTTATTATTTATTCTTTTTTTGTTTAAATTATTAATATATAAAGTTTACAGAAACACAGTTAATTTAATTTAATTTGAGTAAATTTATTATAAGAGTAAAGTTGTTTCAATATTAATTTTTTTTTCTTTGTTCACAAAACTCGATACTAAGACTTTAGTCAAGAAGAGGAAATATCAAAGTATTAATTAATTAATTAATTTTTTTGCTTGAATATTTATTTATTTTTTGAGTAGGCAAATGTGTTGATTTTTTTTTTTTTTGGTCGTGTTGAATAGGCAACTGTATTGTATATTTTTTTTTTGGTCGGAGGGGAGGGGATTAAGGGCATGGGGCTCTGCCCCTTGCGAGTTCAAACTCGTGCCCTTTCATATGCACCTATCTTTAAAGGCTCTCTTGATTGCCACTTTGACTACGGCCTCGGGTGCTACTGTACGTTATTTGTTCAGCCCCTTGTTAACTCAAATTGAGGCTACTGAAGCCCAATTTCAACTCATTGAGCCCTTTCCTTTTCCATCATTGGACCTCTCATACTAACCCTCTAAAGCCCAACTCAAACAGCGCTTAGCACCTGCCTCAGGCGGCGTAAAATGTTGACCCGGGGTGTAAGATTAGCGAAGGGAAGCATGCATTGATTGTGGGGAAATGCTTAACCTCACGAAAATTTTCACATGAAAAGCCGTACGAATAGAACGTTGCATATGGAATTATACCATTCGATATACCAAAAACGAAAAAAAAAAAATTATAATAGACTGTCTTAAAGTAAATTTCGTCTGAAGTAACATTGTTGTTTAGTGTTACCTCATGAGATGCACTAGGAAGTTAGGATCAAGAGAAAATGGAGGATTTTTTTTCCTTTTTAAATCATATGCTAGATTACAATAATGTGATACAAGGAGCATATGAAATAAGAAAAATGATTAATTGTAAGAGTATGGATCGAAAAATTGGATCGGACTAAAACTAGTCCCCACACCAATCTAGTCATGGTATAAAAATTAGAAATTTAAAATTTGGTCAAAAATTATGTGAACTGATCAAAACTAGTGAATCAGTCTAGAATCATATTTTTTAATAATATATATACACGATTCAATCACAATTAAGCCATTAAATATTGAATCAGTCCTTCGATTGATTCATAGATTGGTCTTTGTGTAAAATAATTAAGTAAAAAGAATAAATCTTAATCATTTTTTTATATGAATGATTAAGATTAGAATATAAAATTATATAATTTTTTAAGTAATTATATAACCTTTAAATAATTTTTAAGTAATCATCTATGTATAATTTTGTTGCACTTCAATAAACTGAAAAAGCAACAAGAAACAAAATGGAAAACTGAACTACAATCTTGGGTGCATCACACCCATGACAACCGCAAGCATGAATGACATGCTTAAGATCCTCACGTGGGTGTTGCCAAAGCTCCTCGTCCTCAGTATGGAGAGCACCAAACATAAAGCAACCAATCTGCACAACGATTTCCCCATCTTAGGCATAATAGACCTATCTCCTTCAGACCCAACAACTTTTGGCCCATCACAATGAGGCATAGTGGCAGACTACATGTAAAAATGCACGCGAGCTGTTAGTCCGACAGGTGGTGTTGTACGCCTCTTCAATGGTGCATCTATAGAGTTGTGAGTTCGACTCCCGCAGGGTCTGAGACCCCTCCCCCAGTGCGTGAGTTGACCCAAAAAGAAAAAGGATTATATGTAAAACTACTAATTGTTATGTCAAGTTGTGGGCGAGTGTTACGTTACTCCCAATTAACTTTGGGAGTAACTTAGTCCCAACCTTTAAAGTAAGAAATAAAATTGCTAAAAAGATGTTTTTGTTTATTATTTGCAAAACACAGCCTTCCCCTTTCCGTCCCCAAGTTTGTCGTCCAAGCTCTTGACTGACCCTCCTTCCCAGTTTCGAACTCAGCAACCCACATACCCCACTGATTTTCACCGCCCCAACCTTTCACCTTCATCACCACACCTCCTAGACCGCGCCAATGGGTTGGATGCTTTAATTAGGGGTTTTGAGCCCTCAACGTCTTGCTGTTGCCTATGTGCTGTACAAAGGGTCGCTGTTCAAGGAACCAGAGATGAGTGGCACCAAGGGTTGCAGGGGAAGCTGGGGATGTGCGATGGTGGTAAGTGACCCATGGCTACGAGGGTGAGGTGTGGTCACAAGGAGCTGCAACGGCGAAAGCGTAAGTCGCATGATCTGTGTTATATGGCAGAGGCAAGGTTGTGACATCATGCAATCTATAAGTGACGATGGTTGCAGGGTCGATGACTAGCAGTCAGTCTCTCACGCGTAGGCCGCAAGGTTGAAGGTGCAGTGATGACTAGTGGCGGCCGATGGTGGCCAACGATAGATTGGTGGACAGTGGTTTTGATTAATCTAAGTTGAGGTTGGAGGAAGCAGTGGGTCTGAAAGAGGGGCACGATGGAGTGTGCAGTGCATATGAAATCAGGGGATAGAAGATGGTGGCCAGAGGCGGTGGCACTGGCGGAGAAGATGGTGGATGAGGAGTTGGTGGAAGAGCAGGTGATATAAGGCCAGCCATTTGCAAATAAAAAACATAAGACACCCATTTTGTA
Source organism: Pterocarpus santalinus (assembly GCA_031439595.1). NCBI lineage: Eukaryota > Viridiplantae > Streptophyta > Magnoliopsida > Fabales > Fabaceae > Pterocarpus > Pterocarpus santalinus. Next base: position 20,723,805 of record CM062531.1, read on the forward strand.
ATATAAATTCTTGATTTTTTATAATTTTACACACGGGAGTAACTAACTCCCAAACTAGAAGTGGAGCAACGTAACACGAGCCCAAGTTGTGAGATTGGATGCTCCAAGTATAATTCGCATTTTCTATGGCATGTGGCTATTGCTGCAAGTTCCATGGCACTTTGCCACTCGTTTGTCGCTTCAAGCTAGTATCTTTCAGCATTCGGAGGTCAACTCAACTGGTTTAAGTTTTAGCCTCTTGAAATAGGTGCGCCTTCAGCGCGCTGAAGTCGCGAGGCAAGGTGCCTCGACGTCCCGGAGAAAAAAGGGCGATATCTATCTCCTTTTCTCCAATTTTATGCATTCTGTCAATAGATGCGTAACCTAATTCTTTTACTTTGTCCACACACTCCTTAAAACTCCATGTGTTTGGGTCCTCCTTCCAAATGAAAAGTTGTCCACCAAGCTAAACAACAAAATATTTTTTTAATGCATCCCCTATTGTAAGCATTAAAGTAACGGTGGTATTTACAATGCTTCAGTCAAAAAATTGGACATTAATGATCTAAAAAATCATAATCGTCTATATACTAATAAAATAAAGATAACGGTTTAGATGCAGTGAGGGAAGTTTAAAGTAATAAAATATACACTACCCTCGTGGATACACCGCCGATAATTGGGTAAATTGTTTAACAAGTTAAATTTGTTCAATTTTTGTAATGACGTAAATGGACACCAAACGAGTGTTTATTTAGCCGAAACTGTGGAAACACTGTGCAGCACAAAAATGTCATGTTTTATATTATTTATTTATATACTGTTGGGGCAGGAACGAGGCAAAGCATTTCCTTTGTTGTGTTATATATATTTTTTGATTGCTTTTTGTATTGCATTATTTTTTTCCCTTTAGTTGTATTGTATTAAATAAAAAAAGTTGGCACAGTATCATTAGTTGAGTTTATTTTTTTAGGCGTCCTAAAAGTAAAAATTAGTGTATCGAATATGTAAGATTTTATTATTTTATGGTATCATATATATATTATATATATTTTCTAAAGATAGTTAATATATAAACAATGAAGGGAAAAATTTTATAAATGTATGGAGTCGCGGCTATATGGCACTTCTTTTTTAAATAATTTGTAAAATAAAGATACCATTGAAAAGTTTAATTATTTGATGAAAGGGGGAAAAATTCCTTAAAACTAAAATGGACGATAAAATTGTGTTAATTATAAAACATGGAAAAAGAAGATAAATAGTATGTTGTTATTGTCTTGTTTATTCAATGCTATTTACTTGCAAAATTGTATTATTTCAATTTTATATTCAGTACGTTTCGTATAATCTTGTTAAAAAGAGATATTCTTGTAAAAATAATCTTTAGTAAAGATTTTTTTTTTTAAAAGTAATTTTATATTTGTATAATCTATTTATTAAAACTACTTATGAGTCAGTTTGGGTTAAAAGAACAAAAGTGGTTTGTTTATAGATAAATTAGGGAAAAAAATGCAAATAGAGAAAAATTGTGGTTTGGTAAGAGAGAATGTGGATATAAATTGTATTGATTAAAAGCACTTTTTTAAATAACAAGTATTTTTTTTCCTGAAAAAATGTCATTTTGAACAAACTCATAATATTATAGATAGAAAATATTCAATGGAAGGAAATTGTAATATACGAGATTTAATGCAAGATGGGCATACTAATCATTTTAATTTCTTTCAATTTTGGTGATTTGATATAGACCTTTGAAAGGATGTTTTTGCTTAATTATGGAAAATATAGGCAAATTCTTTTTGCTTGGTAAATAAGAAAATTAGGTTACTTTTACTCTTAACTTTTAAAAATTATGGAATACTTTTGAGGGTCTTCATGAGATATTTTTGAGAATTAATTTATGTTATTTAAAATTTAAAATATTAATATAATTTTATTCACTTTAATGATAGTGAAAACAGAAATTACTATTTTTAATTTTTATATCTATTATAGTTATTTTAGATTTTAAAAGTAATTTTATTAAATATTAATCTTGTAATTTCTACTTATTGAGAGTAATTTTTATATTAATTTACTAAATAATATTACTATAACCTTTTAAGAGCAGCTTTTAGATAATTTAAAGAACTCAACAACTCTAAAAAAATTACAACAATATCAACCAAAATCTTAATTTGAGTAATGTTGAAGTAATTATTTAAGATGTTATTGAAGCAACGATGTAAAAATATTTATTATAGCGTCAAAATGAAAGGCATCCATACCTTCAATAAAATAATATGGATAATTTATTAATTAGTGTTAATGGTAGTGGTTTATTTGTGTTAAGTTATTTGTTAGATGATTATAGCAATTTGTCACGTGGAATATTCATTTTTAAGCCAACGACTCGTAGGTTCAAGTAAAAGATTTAATATTGTTCTAATTGAAAATAATTAAACAAATACTTGGACTTATACTGATATGGACATATCGTTTTTTTTTTTTTTTTCCATTTAGTTTGATAAACGTGAAAAGGAAAATATTGTAAGGTTTTGTAAACAGTGTCTTGTAAAGTTGTTCTAATTGATAATAATATTAATGTGAAAATGAAAAACAAATGAAAATCATGTAACAATTTACAAAGTGGAAATATGAAAATGGAAAAACATAGAAATAACTTTTGTTAAGCAAATTAATATTACAATGTTAATTTTTTTTTTTTGGGTCACAACATTAATATTATTTTGGGAAAGGTTGTTTTAGGATGCTTACCAGTAACAGAATTATTTAAAGCCTAGTTTATTTAAACAAACTGTGTCTTCGGCCCGATATAGGTAAAATTGTTTTTATATACTATTCTTAAAAATTTCTTTTCTTCGATTGAAAAAAGATTTCTTTTCATCCCCTGTACATGGCTTCTATTCTCAGTTCTTATGTTACGAGGTACGACCAAAGGTGGATGGCAGGCTTGTAAAATTGTATTCATAATGGATTATTTGATCTTTATAATAAGCAAAAAAACTGCTACTGACCGGATAAAAAAGATCATTAGTGTCCAATTTTTTAGCTAAGCATCGCAAATGCCACCGACAGTAACTATTTTTTTCATACTCAAAACAAACAAAAAGTCCCGAACTGTATGCAGAAGCGTGACTACTACATGCAATGCACTATGGAGCCGCATCATAAACGCATAGTCATCTGAATAATGAATTCCAACCACTACGATCAAAATGGACCCTCACCCCACAAACAAAATGAACCACTCCTCACAAAGAAATCAACAATATCGATGTATCAATATACCGGACGAAGCAACAATTGATGCTCATAGCCCCGCTCTTTCATTGAATCTCTGCCAATTTAAACCCTTAATCATGAAACTTTTATACTTTGAATCTCTCTGATATCTGTGCTTTACCGTTTGCCTTTCCTTCTAAATTTTCCACTCTAATCAAACGATTTTTGGAGTAACGCTCTCAATTTGGTTTTTTTTTTTTTTTGTCCTCATTGAAATCTTTGACGATGTTGTTAAGATTTAGAAGGAAACGTCCTAGTACTAGCTAAGACACTACATAGAATTATTCTCTCTATGAAACTAACGAAGTTAGATAGAAATTAGGGGATTGATGGATAAAATAAAATGGTTAAATGTCATTTATATATTTGAGAGTTAATAATATATCATATTATTTTAATAATTTAATTTTAATAAAATTTGCTGATTCTCTAATTTTTTTTCTTAAGGTAAAAGTGTGATAATTTCAAGATTTAGAGTAAATTTTTTTTTAAATCTTGAAAGTATTCCTGTTTTGTATATTGTTGGGATTAAGAGACTCTTTCAACAATTATTTTTTTCAGGATTCAAATCTTTATTCTCTTTTTTGGAGTACAGCTTGCTTGCCATTACACCCAATACTTGTTAGTAGGATTTATATTGTATATTGACTAAAGTGAAATGGAAAGGGAGGAAAAGGAAATGGGGGAGAAAATGATCTAATTTACTTTGTTTGGATGGGTAGAAAAATTGGAAAGGAGGGTTGAAATGGTAGCAAACCAAAGATGGGGCTCACATAAACAGTGAGAATTTTTTTTTCCCCTCGATTCTGGGCGAAAAACCGTAGAAGGAGCGGCTGCTTTTTGACATTTTCCAAATTGCCCCTTGATTTGCTAGAGAGAAAGAGGCAAACTTGTGAAGATGATAAGGAGAGGGTCTAAGATGTTGCACATCACTTATGGTGTTGCATGGATCCTTCACTCTTTCAACTCATTTTTTTAAATATTAACATTTCTAAAAATTTTATCTAAATAATTTTAATTTTTTATTATTATATTATTAAAAATAATAACTGAATATTATTTTAATTTTAATTTTTTAGTTATTAATATTTTATTTTAAATAAGATATTAAATAATAACTAAATAATATTTTTAATATTATTTAATTGTTAAAATATATTTTTAAGTAATATTTTTAAAATATTAGATTAACTAAAAATATTAATTTTATTTTAAATAATTTTGAGTAATATATTTTTATTAATATTAATTTGATTTAATATTTTGATATTATTTTAAATTATTAAATTAAAAATAATAAAAATTTTTATTTAATATTAATTAATATAATTGAAATAACTTTTAAAATATTATAAAAATAAAATTATCATTTGATAGTATTATTTTTTTTTACTTTTTTATGTAAATAAATAAAAAAAAATTATTTTCCTTCCATTTTTTATTTTTTTTATTTTTCTTTTATCTAAATATATATACAAAAAGTATAAATTCAATCAATTTCTTTTCATTCATCTTCTTTCCATCTAATTTCTTCCCACCTTCCGAACACGCCCATGGAATGAATTTGACGGGAAAAGAGTTGAATCTAAAAACTACAATAAGTCGTATGGTTTTTACCTTTCCAAGATAAAGGGAAAGGTAAACAATTGTCACTCCAGTTTGTTTCTTCAACGAACACCGATCCACGCCTCACTTTCCCAGAGTGCAATCTACTGCATCATTGGTCAACTTTCGTTAGTACTAGCCGCACATGGACAAGGCAATGGAGCAGAACAACAATCAGAGCCAAACACAAACAACAGCAACAACTGCCTTAGCCCATTCTCCCTTCGCTCAACCAATCCGTTGTATAGTTAAACTGGGTATCACTCTCTCTCTCTCTCGTTCTCTGTAATTTTTGGTTCTAAGCTCGTATTCATTGTTTTCGTCATTTCTTTTCAAAGTTTGTTGCTTTGCAATGCTGCTAGCTTCCTGCATCTCAAAAGTAAGCATTTTTCATGTATATAAGCATATGGGTACCTTGTGCTTGTGCCTTTTTTATTTTAGAACAAAAGACCCCCCAAGACTGTGTTATGTAGAATTTGGATGAAACCCATTTACCTGGAATGTTTGAATGTGAGGATGGATTTTTGTATCAATCAAAAAGTGAGTTTTTTTTAAATGTCATGTTAAGGAGGAGCTGCAATTACTTGCAAAAATGACTTAGAGATGATAAACGAGGAGATTCTTCAGAAGGTTTCGGAGCAGCTGAGGCAGGCAATGGTTGCATCTTCTGAGAAGCCTCCTGGGATGGATTGGAGCAAGAGACCTGGAGGTTCAGAAATTTGTTGCAACCCGGATGAATTTGGAGATCATTCAGTCATGAATTGTAGCCGTTTCATTGTTGTTCACGGAGCAGGTTCCTTTGCGTTGCTTCTTTTCTTGAAGTAAAAACTATTTTTATCTGATTAATGAAAGCATTATAGAAATTATCTTTTTTGCATATATCAACATGGTATATCTGCAATAAATAGTGCGGTAGATAACAATAGATGTATAATGAAAAACAGGAACTATTTTTTTGAAAAAATTACCCATTTTGGTCTATAGACATCAAATTAGTACTTCAATGATGATTGCTGCCATCAGTTTAGTCCTTCAAGAATTAATTTGATGTCATTTTAAGCACCAATTTGATGGCAAAATTGTCACATTGAAGGACCAATTTGATGTATTTATAAATAGAAGACAAATGTTATGTGACATATATGTTTAGAAGTCAAAAATGAACATGTTCTCTTTTTTAAATGAAACTTTCCTATTCCAGATATCTCCAAGTGCTTGTAATCTATTAACTGTTATACAAAATAAGTTATTTCAATAGAAACTGCTATTGATATAATATTCTCCTTTCTCCATTGCCTCAATGGATGGAGTCAACAATAGAGTAATAATCTTTTTGTACTTTAACTGCTGCACAATACATGAGGTGTTTAAAAACTAGCTTTCAATTCTTCATAATAAGCAGCTAGTTCATACTAGGCTCGGTTGTGCTGTCAGGTTCTTTTGGGCATTTCCAAGCTAGCAAATCTGGTGTCCACAAAGGACAACTGAGTAAACCTATTGTCAAGGGTGGCTTTGTTGCTACCCGAATTTCTGTAAGTGATCATTGGCAACTTTATAAGATCTCTCTGCGGTTGTAATTGTGGAATTTGTAAAAACAAATGTGACATTTTGACTGTTATACTAGTGCAGCTGGCACCTGGAAGTAACTTCTTCTCCAAACTCAAAATGCTAATCAAGCTGAGTCTTGATTTCCATGATAAAACTCAAATGCCTTTATTTCCAAATCCAATTTATATGCTGGTGTTATATCATTTTTTTCTGGAGAAGTTTTCATGTCTATTTTGCAACCATAATACTTTGTTAAATGCTTCCCAATCAATATCAAATATCAAAGGCGTAATTGTACTTTTCTTGTATAAATCTACAAATATTTGTACAAAAATGAAGCACTCCTCTACAAAGATGTCTATTTTGCATGGAAGGAATAGTTATTAACTTTGAAGAAGAGGAGAATTTCACTGGATTGCCTTAAAAATTACATTGATTGGTGCAAATTGGAATATGGTCTACGAATGCCAAATTTTCAAAGTTTAGATTGTACACATCAGGTGTATTTTCTCACTTGAGAGTTGAGACTAATCAATAATTTGACTGGACAAACGTGATGATTGCCTGATTGGTCAGTGTATTCTTGCAAACCACAAGAATGCCATTCAAGAATAAATTCTGGGGTCCTCTATCAGTGCCAAATTATATATATTAGAAGTTAGCCGGGCGGTATCACTAGCGTTTTCCGATAATATTAATTATTTTGTTTTCACTTAGATGAGTTTCACTGAAATTTTTTTAATCCTTAAAATAATATGCAGCGCCTCCTATTTTTGCTGTTTAAAGACAATTGCTTTTTTAACAAATTACTGACAGAATGATGTTCTCCTTAATTCTTATCATTTCATTTATTTCCAATTTCAGGTAACCACTCTCAATCTTGAAATTGTTAGAGCACTAGCCAGAGGTAGTGTTGTGTGTGTGTGTGTGTGTGCAAATATTCCTTTTTGTATCAAAGCACTGGGTATCTATCTTTTGTTTCAAGTTTTATGCTAGTAAGTTCATGATTAAGTTGGTCAATAGTAAATTACAGAATGTTATAATGGTAGCAGCATGATATACCTATAACCTTTTCAGTCACATGCTGAGATTTGGTTCACATGGTAGTTATCTATTTCCACTGATCTTCTGTACTTGTTTGATCACTATTTTGACTTTTACTAAAGTGGCATCTCCTGGCTTTATTAAGTTGGGCTGGCTCTTTATTAATTAGTATGACGCTCTTCCTTACCTTGAAATTTGGAATTGGAGGCATTCAATTTATTTCCCTGTGGTTTTTAATCATTGCTTAAAGAAAACCTTAAGGTGAAAAGAAATAAACTAGTGAAAGTAAAAAATCACTCTTTTCGTAACTATTGATGTCTATAGAACTCTTTGGCTGTAATCCACCGAAACTGGAGGTGTTTGCAACATATCCCTTTTCATCTTTGGAATGAGATTTTTATCTGTAATTGAAAATTCTTGTATAAGTTATGTGCTGCGCTGAAACTGAATACTTGCCTGTGACCAGTGTATGTGAAAGTTTCACCCCCTTTTTTTGCTTCATGTTCTTTTCAAAGAAGCAAAATTCATTCTAAAATTATATTTATTTCTTTGTGCAGAGGGCATTCCTTCAATTGGAATGTCACCTTTCTCATGTGGATGGTTCACCAGGGAGAAACATGTTAGTAAACTCTCAACTGACTATCTATCAGACCATATCCGTCAACTTAACGATGTGTAGACTTGTTCTTTCTTCCTTTTCCGATAAAGATATTCTTCTAAGTTCATATTCAACATGTGCAGATATCTTCAGGTGATTTATCTTCAGTGGCTAAGGCAATTGATTCTGGCTTTACACCTGTAAGATTGAATTCCTTAATTTAAATCACTACTTTGAAGCTTTAAAAAATTTTCTACCATTTTTCCAATCATTCCTAGTTGTCTTGTGTGAATTTTTTTTTTTTTAATTATTTCTATGTCTTTCTAAGAGAAGTCATTTTAGGAGTACCAAAAATGTTAAACTAGGTGAAAATTCGCAAAATCATGGTTTGTCAAGGATAGGGAGTACTTCATGAGTGATTCACGTATAGAAAAAGAAATAGAAAAAGTAGACTTGAATGTTGGGTTTGGTGCACCATATGCTGTAGTCACTAGTTTATATGTACGCAGCTGGCTGGGCTACAGGGTAGTTACATCTGAATTGACATAGTGCCCAACTATACTCTCTTTGCTTGAGCACTATATTATTCTTTTTGCAATGAAATATAAGAAAACTTGTTCATTCTTTGTATAAAATCTTAATAGAAAGTTAGCATTATGAAATTAAGCTCTTACTTTTTTTATCTTTCAACTTTACTTTCAATATTCCAATTTCTGTAATTGTTTTATTATTTTCTTTTCTTTTTGCTGCGAGTAATGTGGGGCTCATTGCAATTTGTCTAGGTTCTGCATGGAGATGCTGTGCTTGATGAAATTCAGGTAGAGACTCAGTGTATTCAGCTTTATTGTTCATTAATAATGGAAATGACATTTTTTAAATCAACCTGTTTTCAGGGATGCAGTATTTTGAGTGGAGATGTTATCATTAGTCATCTAGCAGCATATTCAAAGCCTAAATACGTTGTTTTCCTGGTATCCACCATATATCATGGGTTCTATTCTTGCTGTGAATAAAAATGCCTTGAAAGGCGTGAGGAAGATTATGCGTTGGGTTAAACCTGAAATGAACATGCACTTAATTTTTAAAGCACTGTATTTATTTGCAAGATAGATTTGCAAGAGCCAATGTTGCATTATCTTCTTGGAACAGCCCATCACATTTATATATCTGAAATTTGAGAAGACATTTCATGAATGTTTTCCATTCAGCATAGATGAAAGACAGATGTATATGGGGTATATGATCGTCCACCAACAGAACCTGGTGCGATACTGTTAAAGGAGATTGGTGAGCACTTGTTATAAATTTGATCTTCCATATGGTCAATTGTTACATTTCTAACTTTTTCAACCATGACAGCTGTTGGTGAAGATGGAAGCTGGTCAGTTGTAAAACCGAAGTTGGATACCTCAAGTAAGCACACTTTGCTAAATCATTATTCAGTTTACTTTCTCTTCTATTATCTGGTACCTTATTCTTTTGCCGCAGAATATGTACTGAAATTGTTCGTCCAGTACACTGTTCTGTTGGAATGGAGTTTGAATTTGTTATGGCTCTGTAGCATGAAACTATACCAGCTGAAGTCCGATAATAAGATTCAAGATATTTTATTTTCATTTTTCACTCATAAGCCATAATTTACCACAACAGGCTAGCCAACTCATGTGAGGTGGGCACAAATTTACCTTGTAGTCAGTCTGCTATTTAACTGACACCACAAATAATCAATTCTGAGAATCTGTAAAGCTTTTATATTAGCGTTTCTTGTTAAATTACTAATTTAACGTGCATGTTTTTCCCTTGATTATGTGAATTGAATTATGGATTGAATTTTTTTGGCATGTATTTCCACAGTTGAGCTGACGGTTGCAGCACATGATACAACTGGTGGGATGAAAACAAAGATATCAGAAGCTGCAATGATAGCAAAACTTGGAATTGATGTCTACATTGTAAAAGTAATGAGTTTGTCTATCACAGCATGTGTTTTATCTTACATCTTAGAGCTCCTAATGTTGAAACCCTCTAGCTGGATTTTCAGGCAGCAACAAGCCACTCATTAAGGGCCTTAAGTGGGGATCTGAGAAGCAGCATTCCTGATGACTGGCTTGGGACAGTGGTTCGATCTTCGAGATGAATCTGCCATAACCTAATCTTTTTCTTAGCTCCCAAGCATTAAACATGAAAGTGGTAATTTGTGGGGCTCCTCATGATTGTGAGTGAGTTATACTAACAGTTACAGTCATATGTATTACAGAAACAACTCAAATCACGTGCCATATTGCAGTTATGTTCTGCATATAACAAAGACCGAAAGTACAAATGCATTTTCCATTTATTAAGGCTATTTGCTCATTAATCGAACCAAAAGCACAATTGTTCTGTAAATTCATTGCTTCTGAGAGTTACTTGGAGAAGTTTTAAGGATGTTTTGTAATTGTCCGTTGGGGCTACTTTCACTATGGGTTTTCGTTTTAGAAATTGGCTGAAAGTGCTTTTCAATGTCACGAAAGGATTCTCTTTTGTACAACCGAAAAAACAGGTTGAACTACACATTTGTCATATCTACGTTTAATTATGCAATTGATTCATATGACCAAGATGGGCTGTTAAATCATGTGGGATCTATGAACTACAATTGTCACCTTTGATATGAGCAAAAACACAATAACGACCTGATAGTTTGTTGAACATCCAGGGCTTGTCATCCCCAGTTGAATTTGTTAAAACTTCAGGGTACAAAATACAAGGTGCAAGAGGGTAAATAATAGTTGGACGCGCTACGCATAACAAAATCTAGATCATCCAAAAGAATTTAGAAAGAGAGTACTATTGTTCAAGGGGGAAACGCAATCCACTCTAATAGTTATTGCCTTCAAAAGCTCAATGCACTAAATGCAGCTTCTAGACAGCCAGAAGGGCACCAAGACTGAGCGAGACTTAGTTGACACTGCACTTTAATCTATTACTTATCTGTCTTCCGAAAAAGCCATCGTGTGATTTTGCCAGTTATAAGATTATAGGATTTTCGAAAAACAATGTGTACAGGGAAAAATTCCGGGATCAGATTTTCACTTTTATTTTTCCCCTAAACAGCATAAATTTCAGCTGAAATTAAGTAACATTGAAATCCAAGACAATTCTATTAGACGGGGAAAAGGTTCTGAGAAGTGTACATATAGTCTTACCGGCCACAGTGGCCAATATTACTTCTTCACACCACGGAAAAGTTCAAGGTTCTAGTATTTGATCTAACACAACAAAAATATAGGTTAAGGACTTCTATATCAAGTCAGCCAACAGTTTCGACCAAATCATTTAAGAATGGTACAAACTTTGGCTGATTTAGCACACAACCACACAAGAGAATTGAAAAAAGAAAAAAAGAATACTATATATCATCTCAATTCCAACTTCTGGTTTCTAGCATTCAGCCGACATGGCTATTACTTGGGGCCAATGTCCTTTAGGGCACAAATCTGCTCCTCACCCATGGAAGACATAACAGTCACAACCAGATCCTTACCCTCAGCAAATCCATCCTTGATCTGCATATCACAGAAATTGAAATCAGTACCAAGATGATGCAAATTAGAAAAGTTAAACAAATGATCAAGATCATGCCAGTTTTTAGTGTCCCACCCCCCACCCCCCACCCCCAAAACCCTTTTTTCTCTTTTTGGTGAAGAAGACAAATTTTAAGTTAAAAGGCAATGTCCATATGACAATATCTAATGCTCATGTCTGCAATAATGTCATGCTGAAACAACTCCAGATAATGCAAAGAGACAAAGCAAACTAACCTGCGAAAGCAGATTTTCATCGGACGGAAGCCTCAGGTCATCCTTAGTACCACCAGTCTCAGTCAGCAGACTCACCTAACATGTTCCAAACAAAATATCCTCAGTTAACCTTCAAGGGAATATCCAACCTACTCATAAGGGGTTTTAGTACCACCATATAACATAAGTATGGATAATTCAGATAGATAAATGGTAAATTGAATAGTTTTCTGTAATAAGCTAAATTATTCGGACAATAATCGATTAATAATGTATCCGCAAGGTTGCGTGACATAAAAAGGAAGGATTGAGGGAGGAAAAGTGTGATCATACAAATCCATCCTCTGAGATATCAATGAGCTGGTAGTCAGTGCGAGTGACATGTGGTACCTGTGACACAAGGATATGCATTTTATTTTATAATAATCCTAAAACCATAAACATAAATGACCTTATTAAAGTCCAAAAGACTCTTTGATAGTCTCATACATCACAGTTATGGGAAGATGGGACAATATCTTCAAGCTTCTTCCCAGTGAAGATGTCAATACCAACAAAGTGGCACTTAGCGTGTCCATGCTTCCCCGTTTTGGAAGTTGAAACCTCCACAACCTGTCACCAAAAAATAATCCCCCCCCCCCCCCCAAAAAAAAAAAAACAAAAGAAAAAAGGAAAAATCCTCAGTTTGCAACTTTGCATAATTAAACCACCACACCAATAGGAGAAACACTCAAAATCACGAAAGAGAAAGCCTAATGCGGTCAATAAGTAACAAGTGACATCATAACTCAACCCTAAGATTCAGAAATGTGATCATGAGGTCATTCTCATCAATAACTCCTCCTTAATAGTAGTATTTGACAGTGAATAATGCTCCCCCGCCAGAAAGGGAAGAAAAAAAAAATTGTCAAAATTTTCGACAAAAAATAAGATAATTGTGAAATGAAACAAAGTGAGTTAGCATGTGAGACAAATCTCTCGGATAAATAAATTCGAACAAAAATTATATTTTCTATTACCATTTTTTTTTTTCTTTGGTAGCCCGCTAAACAAGAGACTCACTCGTTGTTATCGAATAAACCATGTTTTAAATTACAAGGCAACAAAATAAAAAGGTAAATCTTAAGAGGTTGTTACGATTTGATTAAACCGATAAAAAAGGGCAAGAAGAAAAGAAAAGAAAAGAACTGACTAGAATTGAGTAACAAAAGCGATTAAAAAAAATGCAAAAAAACGAAAGGACCTTGCAGGGCCTGTTTTTGATGAGAATGTAAGCGTTCTTGCGGATGGTTCCAGCTTGCTGAGGAAAAGTCTTCGATGCTCCCGCATCTGCCTTCGACTCGAAATGGTGCTCCTCGTCCGACATTATTACTTGCTATAATAACGATGAATGATGAATGATGACTGATTCCCAATTCAACTCAATTCAATTCACAGAGAGAGATAGAGAGAGAGAAAGAGAGAGAGAGAGAGGAATTTGGGAGAGTGTGGATGTTTCTGATTTTCCTTTTATAGACTCTCCGCACCAACGCAGCATGCTCATGGTACCCTTTTTTTTTATTTCTTTCTTTCTTTCTTTCTTTTATTTTTTGATAAAAAGACGTTTTTCAATGCTGTGTTTGTTGACATTTTTTCGAAAATTATTCATCTCTCTCACCGCCGAGAATCTTGTTTCTCTTTTTTAATTATCCAGTCCTATTTATCTTTTTCTAAGTTTTGATTAGTCAAAATTGACAAGCGAATTATGTTGTCACTGAGAAGATCAAGTTTCAAATTTTAGACAAAAAAAAAATAAAATTTAATTTAAATATACTGATAGTATAAAATAATTTTATACTATCAGCCCATAGAAATGTTAAAAAATACCAATTTATATAAATAACTACCCATTATAATGAGAGACATATCATGATTTCTCACTCTATATCATTTCTACTAATTGATAGTATAAAGTTATTTTACACTGTCAATGTATCCTAATTAAATGCAAAAAAATAATTATCGAAACAGTCTTTTAATTGTGAGGATGTTTCAAATGTTAATCTCATTACAATACCTGTGGAAATACTATAGTAAAAGACCAAAAACATTAAGTTTTGATTAATTAAAAGATGGGTTTAATTTTTTTTATTTTAACATTTTTAACATATGTTTCAATTAAAATATAATTGTTAGATGATTTTTTTTTCTAAAATGAAATGAGTTTTAGTTTTATGTAGGCCATAAAAGTGGACTAAAGTAAAAGATTTAGATAGTATATATGAGATTGTAAATCCAAATTTTTATTGCCATCAATATGCTAAAAAAAGTTTAAGTTTTGGATTTAATTTGAATACACTGTCAGTGTAAAGTTTTTTTATACGGATATTTAATCATAAATTACTACATCAGCAAAACTCTTTGACATAATCACCGACTATTTGAATGATTATACAAATAGAAAGTTTTGATTGGATGACACCAGTGCATTCAAATTAAAACTCTTAAGTTTTATGTATGTGAGCGTGAAATTTAATTTAATTTTTTATTGTGTAGATATAATTTATTTCAAACATAATAACGAAATAGATATTATAATATAATTTATTAATTATTTAAAAATAAGTATGATAAGATAAATATTTGAATCTTTTTAACTTAGCAAAATATTAAAAATGAATTGGGTTAAGAGTTTCAAGATAGAAATGAAATTATAAAATTTTTAGTTTAAAAATAAATATAAAAATAATAAGTTAATACACTGATTGCTCTTCTATAATTGTACTAAAATTCTCACCAACTTTTCAATATCATTATAATTTATTCTTTTTTTAACTTTCTAATGTTATTATTTTTTATATGTTATTTCTCAAAAAACTGTATACCAAAGATGTTTATGATTTAGCTTATTTAAAGTGTAATTAAAACTGACACAATTCTTTTATAAATATAGATTATAAATAATTATGGATTTAATTTGTATATACTATCAGTATAAAAAAATTTACATAGATATTTAATTACGTATTATCACATCAATAAAAGAATTTGACTCAATCATTCATTACTTTAAAAATTTTTTAAATATAAAAATATAATTAAATGACAGTATAAATATATATCAATTAAACACAATAATTATTTATTATTTTTTACAAATTCAACATAATATTGGAAAAATATCTTGTATTTGATATATTATTATATTACATCATAATTTCATGAAATAAAAACTACTATTAATATAAAATTTTACAGAGAATCATTTCATTATAAAAGAAAAAAAAGTAAGCTTTTATATTTACATAGAGCTACTTTCTTATTATTGTTGTGACAATTAAAGCACGTTACGATTTTGAGTAATGATAGGGGGATGCACAAATAGTGCAACATATATTGAAAAATAAGAAAAATGATAAAAATATTTAAATAATAAATTTTACATAATTATTATTATTTTTATTCAATTTTTTTGTCCGAAAATTTATCAACGTTACATTGTTTGCGTTATTAAGTTTTGTTAAAAAAATTTACCAATGCAAACAGTATGAGCACTAGTAAGTTTTATTTTTAACAAAATTTATATAAAATTTACCAATATTTATGCTGTTTATAATTGTAAGTTTTTGAATTAAAAAAATTGAATAAAAATAACAATAATTATGTTAGATCTATTATTTAAATATTCTTTTCATTTTCTTTACTTTTTCCATATGCATCACACTGTTCGTGCAATAACCAAACATTTCCCCTACAATTTCTGTTATTTAAGACAAAATATACTCTTGCCACCGTTTTTTTTTTTTTTTGATAAATTAATCTTCCTATCGTTTGATACAAATGGAAAGGAAAAATAAAATGACTTAAACACGTCTCCTCCTCATTCCATTGAATTCTTTGTTTCTTTTTTTTTTTAATTTATTTATTTTGGTGATGTCCATTGAAATTGAAAATTGTGATGTTGATGCTTTTCCGATTGGTTTGTGATGAATGAAATGAAGTTTAGCGTTGAATTTACGTCGTTGTAAGAACGCAACAACGAGGCGCCACCACGTGGGTCAGAGGGGACCCTCATTTCATGTAGCCTCCTTCCGCCATCTGTTCTCTACACAATTCTCTATGTTTCAGTCGCTATGAGACACATTTGATCAAACATCGTTTATGGAAAGGGTTACGCTGTTTCTACATCATATTGAGATATTTATATTGACAAATAATGATTACTGTATAAAACAGTATAAATTTAATTATTTATGAAATTAATTTTAATATATTGTTATTATAAAAGAATTTTATATTATTATTTAATTATACATTTTATTAATAAAATTTTTAAGAAAATAAATTGTTAAATTAAATTTTTTTATTAATATCATAATATATGATTAAATATATATATATATAAATTTTTTATATTAATAATATATTAAAATTAAATATTAACTGTAATGTTAACCGATAGTAAATATATATTATTTATCAAGTAATATATCAATTTAATATTTATATAACTAAAAATTATAATTATTTAACTTATAATCATCACCATATATCTATTGTTAAAAATAATATATTAATTTAATACTCATATAATATAATTAAAATTTATTTACATACATTGATAATATACAAAATTTTTGTGCAATCAATTAATTATATCTTTTTATTTGTATAACTATTCAAGCGATAGATATGAGAGTTAATCATATTTGATATGATAAGATAATAATCTCAATATATTCAAATTAAATTCTATTTAAAAAGCTATCTAAATCACTATGTTTAGATAATATAACCCTTATGATTCTTAAAAAATAATACTTTAACTTTTATTCATTATTTTATTATTAAAAAAATACTTAGTGTAATACCTATACGATATATTATAAATAGTAGTTGTATAACTAATTTTGACTCCTTAAAATGATAATATAAATTCACATTTTAAAGAAACAATTATTGTAAAAAAATTGCTTATTTCTTATATTTTTATGATCAAACAATGTTTTCATAATAATTTAAATAAACTCAATACAAAAATAACAATAATGACTATATGAAGTGAAAGATGAATTTTTAATGATATAATGATGTATAATTTATTAATAAAATGAAAATTTGTATACTAGCAGTAAACTAATTTTCAAATATGGTTAGGGAAAAAAAAAACTTTAAATATGGTTAGAAAAAGTTTGATTACTTTAGTCTATTGTGTACCTCTCTAAATTACGGTGGAGGATGCAAGGTTGAAATGACCCAGTATTATAAGTCCTACTTTTTTTTTATTGTTGTTATTTTAAAAACAAAACATAAATCACTCTCCTGTTTTGTCAGATTTTTGCTGTCATTGAGAAAGAAATTAGTATATAACAAAATTTATAAAATAGAGATCAAATGAATGATATTATTGTAAAAATGCAAGAAACCAAGCCGAAAGCCTGGCAACCTTTTCCTGAATGTCAAAAGTTCACGGGGAAGAAGAACGATCAGAGGAGTGGAGGGGAGTGCACCGGGACATGATATAACCTGTTTTCTGTTACTTTAGATACTGGTGTTATTTGTCAATTTGCAATCATTGACTAATATATTTTGCACATTTTTCAAATGCATAAATATAGTAATTAATACTACGCTGGTGTTTGTCAATTTGCACACTTCCACTTATTTGGTGATCGGTAATTCATTCCCGTCACTAAGAGTGTGTTTAGCGTGCTATATTAGATGTGATAAAATAAGGTAATATAATATGTTATGACTTTACTTATTATTTGGTATAGTCAACGTATTATATAAATTTATTTATCAAATTTCTATTATACATCAAAATGATAGATAACTTTATCTAGTCTAAAAAAAATCGTATTAGGCCTAATTAATTTTTAATGTATAAAAATTTTATTATTTTATTATTTTTTAATATACTTTATTAAAATAAAAATAATTATTAAATAAATAATAAAAAATAAAAATCATATAAACAAAAAAATATTATTTAATAAAAAATTTAATAATAAATAAATATTTTTAAAAGATAATAACTATAAAATAACTATTCAAACTAATATAAAAATATAAAAATAAAAACTTATTAATAAAATATATAAACAATATTTAATATAAATTCAATTATATATAATAAAAAATACAACTAAATATAATAATATGATATTAGATTTGCTTAAATTTTGATTTATAAAAATTTCCTTATTATTTCTCTCTCTCTCTCTCACATATTTTTTATATTATGAAAAAATATTAAAAATAAATTAAGAATTTTTAATATAAAATTATATTTATATATAATAAAAAATGGCTAAAATAATTATAATAAATATTTAAATAATTATATTAATTTTTAAATTTTAAATTTAATATTAAAAAATTATATTTATTATAATCTCTTTTTCTAATTATATTATATATAATATAATATCTTATATAATGATATACCAAATTCTATATAATATTAAATTTTATCAAATTTTATATAATCAAACCTTATATTATCAGGCATGCCAATCAAACCCTAATAAGTTTCGGCCCCTATCAACGGCTACAAATTGAATAGCACAGCCATAGTTGCAACGTTAAGTGTGCATTGTAGATGCAGGCTTATAAAACATAAGGAATATTCTCCAATTACCGTCAGTTCTCAATTTAGATGCCTTGAATCTAATCATTTTGTTTTCCTCCCCTTAGATGAGGCTTGTCATTCATGATCATTTATGCCATATTTAAGTATTACACTCTACCAAACCAAAAAGTATTACATGAACATGCAAGTGAAAGCTTCTACGATACACCGAATATAGCTGTGAAGTATTAAGGGAGGTGAAGTTTGGTACACAGTAATGGTAATATGTTTTCTGCTCATTAACCATTTTTCTTAAAAAGAAAAGGTAATGAAAGTCAAGCACCAAGCACCACCCAGAAGATGAAAAGACACCAGAATTGAGAATAAAAGATTAGTAGAACCCAACAAATCACTTGTAAGCCTCTAGCAACCTTCTTTGCCAAGGATAGTAGCATGAACACTTAAGTTTCACTACAACCAGAAGCTGATCCCATATCAATGTTGTTCACTTTATGGATGAATACAAGAGGAGGCTTTTCTCTGTCAGCAGCAAATATGCAATAACTAAATTAATAAAATAAATATTTTTAAGTCAAAAGCAAAATACTTCCATGTTCAGCTTCCTTGCCTAGTTAAATGGAGACATATTTTTTTTGGTATTTAAATGAAGTAATTAAGTCATTTCAATGTGGCACCACAGTCCCAAGTGTCGTGAGATGAAGGTTTCACATTAATTAAATGCGAAATAAGACCCCAAAAAATGCGATTTAAAATGTATAAAGTTTACATCTGAAAATGCATGCGGATGTACATACCAAATAATAGTGTGACCATTTAAACACTATGTTCCTTTAATCATGAGGGCCAACAAAAGCTATATATCATGAGTAAAGAAAAGAAAGAGAATCTTCATGGTTTATTAATAAAGTAAATGAAAATTCATTCTCACATTCTAGAATATCCTGCATGTATGGAAATTACCACAATCCAGAGCATAAAATGGGTAAATGATTCAGGTGAATCAGAGTATCATTCACACTAATAACTTTCGCATTCTCTTTGAATAAAACATTTAACTCAACAGCTAAGATTTTCAAGTCCTCAATGATATATTGGCGACGCTAAGATGTGATCAATGAGGTGTCTGTACATTCTTAAAAATCCAAAAGAAATAATATGAAACTCATTCCTTTATGATTATGAAGAAAGAAGAAAAAGAAAATTGCAATGCCAATGGTAGAAACGTAATACCAGGTTCCACGTGATATAGAAGAAATGCGTAGAGAACAAATAAGAATACTCACATTTCCTTTGCTTCTTGGTATGTATAGCTTGATGCTACAGCCAAAAGCTGTCCCTCATGGTTGTATGATAAGGATGCAACACTATTTGGATATCTAGGCAACTGAAATTGAGAAAACATGGTATTATAGCACGAAAAACTGCAGAACAAATTACAAACATCTCATAGTGACTAGAGACAAATACAAAACTTATAGGCAAGTACCTCAGCCAGTCTTTTCTTACTTTCAGCGTCCCATATGGTGACATAACCTTCATTGTCACCAGTGACCAAAGCACCAGACACACTAAACAGAAATTAAATTAATCAGTTTATAATTTTCATAATTTATAATAGCAACTTATACAGAAGAAGGCACATACAGTGGACTGAATGCAATGTCATTCACTGATGCTAGATGGTGCCTTCCTTGCTTTGATTTTGGATGACACCGGAATATATATCTGTGAGAGTTTGATATAGCAAATTGTTAGAACTGTCACAAGAATCTGAAAGCTAAAGTGTGTTCGAACATAAAACATTGGATCCAAATTAAACAATAAATAACTAACAGAGTTAGGCAGTTATCTAAAGGAGATTTTGCAAACGGTCGAGAATCATGATCAACGGTAGCTGAAATTGAGAAGATAGAAAATAAAGTTGCAAATGTCACTTTCAGAAGTGTTTCACTGACAATTAGACAGTGAAGACGACAAATTCTCACACGCCCTCAAAACAAGAATCATGCATCAAAGGTTTTCCATCGTAAACGTGTTCAATCATAACATAAATCCAAATGTTGCACATTCGAAAATCATAAACCATAGTGAATTAATGATCAGAAAAATACATCATGTGGCTGTGAAACAAAAAATACATATATTTAAATAACTCCAGTCTCTCATTTGTCGTTAAATTTATCCTATCGTGAACAGAATGTCAACAAGTCTATAAAAGTAAATTGAAGGAAAGTAGTTCTTATGGAAGTTAGATTATGAAAACAAACACCTGGACTGAACCACGTCCTTAATCAGTCTTTCAGTAAGGGAGCAAGCTCTTTCGTTATGCACAACAATGGAGAAAAGGGAAAAAGGAAAGGAAAATATAATACATCTGATTTTATTTTTTTTTTATGCATCTGTGACATGTTATCATCTAAAACTGACCCAATGTCATTTGAGCCAGATGAATAGGAAATCTGCAATGCTACTCGTCCATCTACTGATCCAGCTGCAAATCCTGCAAGAACATCAGTAACTTTAAATATCATCATACATATTAATGATATGTAGGACACCAAGTAACTACAAAAAATGACACGACTTGAAAAAGTTCTCAAGTGGATCAGAAAAAATGCTATAACCATTTGCATAACTTTTAAGAGGTACATTAACTAGTCAATGAAACAAGCCTTAAATTGACAAAATAAATTCAGCCAGACTTCATAGTTCATACCTTCTGCATAAGGAATTGAACTGATACATCTTAAATGTGTACCATTTAATGGTTCCTTTGACTGAATTGCTTTGTCAAAGTTACGCAAATCATAAGCATGCACTGATGCTCCGACGCCTATGGTAAGATTAAACCCCAAGACAGACATGGAGTCCACTTCTTCACCTACATTTCTCATGCATGAAACAGCCTTCTCCGTACGCATGTCCCACAACAATAACTTCTTATCAAATCCAGCTGTGATTAACTGACCTGCAATAACCAAGCCACTAACTAATAATATGAACATTTTCTATTTTTTTTTTTTTTTTTGAGATAATACAGCATGGCCATGATAGACCCTTTTTCTGCCAAAACCAGCATCTCAATGTTTTTTTTTTTTTTTTTAAAATAAATTTTGATGCACTTTTAAGAATATGATGAAGCTTATAACCATCATAGGTATACGTAAATTTGTTTCTAATTACAATTGAAAAAAGTCAGCGTTACAACTAGAGTACACTTATGAAATTGCAAGTGGAAACATATTCTTAATTTAAAAAAGAAAAAAAGAAAAAAAGATTCTTCTGCGTATGAATTAAAGTTTTCCTTTTTATTTCATCTTTCCGAGCATTTTGGGGGTTCCTTATTGAGCTCTATGCTTAAATATCTTCTCAAGGCCTGAGAAATGGTCAAAAGCTTATGCTCGAAAGTTTGATGCAAAACCTGAGAGGTGAACATTTGATTTTTGCAGTTATTGGAAAAAAAAAAAAAAAAACCCCAAGGATTGTCTCAGAGCTTTGCAGTAACATGTATCACGTTATCCATTCATACATGCTTAAACAAAGATGAGAGCAGCAGAAACCATCTAGAGGAACAAATAACAAATCTCTCGTGTGGGCAAGAGTGGCAACAAGGATCCAAAGAATGAAGGATTAATGGGTTATATATTAGTTGTCAGTAACCCCCCCTCAATCATCAAGAAATGAATAACAAAAGGTAACAATTACTACAGAAATAGCTAGAAACGAGCATTTGGATCAGTAGCTTACATGTTTCACTGGAATATCCAATACATGTTGCTATATCATCGTGACCACCCATTGCATCAATAATTCCTGAACCCAAGTCATACCTATAAAGTTTAGCTTAACAGGAGTCAAAAAATAATACCAAAAAAATAATTATAATAATAATTATCCAAAAACAAAAAAGAAAAAACGCATTCAGTGCAAAAACAAACACGTGAAGTTAAACAATGAATTTTCAATTTTGCAAACGGATTTGTAAGAAACTCGTCCGAATAGCTTAATCAAGAGAAAGTAACTAACTAATAACCGACTCACTGACTCAGCAAACTATTCCAACTAACTTCTAACTAAGCTAACCACTCTCGAGCTCACTAACTAACCATTGGCAACTACAACTAATTCCGAAAATCGCATGCGAGTCTTCCTCGGACATTTTAAACTATGCATCATGAGAAACGAAACCTGAGTTATTTTTTTAATAATTAATGAGGATTATAAGACATTTAATTAGTAACCATAAGTAAATAGAAGAGAACCTTCGGATTAACCCATCGGAAGCAGCGGCGAAAGCAACCGATTCGTCACGGAAGCAACAATCGAGGAGGGCAGCTTCGGAAGGAGCTTCTAGTCTGAGCAACGAAGAGTCGGCGTCGTACAAGCGAAGACTCTGCCCACAGAGGAAGAATTAATTACTTTGAGGAAAATGCACAGAACCTGAGAAGAGGAGAGAAGGGATTGAAGGTTGCTACGGAGTCCCAAGAAGAAATGAGGAGGTTGTTGGAGTGGGGCGCGAATTGGATCCTCGAAATGGCATCCCTGATTGTGATTGGAGCTTCCAACTGCAACTGCGAGCAATCTGCGTTCATTTTTTGTCGGCACCAGAAGCGATTCGGCGCATCAGAGCATCTGGGTAGGTAGGACTGGGATGGGATGCGTGCGATTAACTTTCAAATTGAAACTGCGAGTGAAATATATGTTCCCGCCCGGTGCAAAGAACACTATCAACTATGTTTTATAATTAATTTACAGATCCAATCCTCCTCAGCCGGTGGATCCGTGGCGCAATGGTAGCGCGTCTGACTCCAGATCAGAAGGTTGCGTGTTCGATTCACGTCGGGTTCAATTCCCCATCCGCCACCGTTTTCCTTTTGGTCAATATCCACCACAATTTTTTGTCATTCAAGTTTTGTTGGCCAATATAAGTGGGTTTGGATTGTACTCGAAAAAACAAGTGGGGTTCGATTCTTTTGGGCAAAATTGGTTGTTTTTTAGAAGAACCAAGGAAAATAAAAAAGTGATGCTAAGAGTTTGTTCTGAAAAACTGAACAGAGCAATTTGTAGCCCATATTACTTGGTGGATTCAAGTTCAACGGTGAAAATAACTTACTTGATCTTTGCGGTCGCCACAAGAAGAATAGATTTGCACGACCAAAAAAAAGAAAGAAGAATAGATTTGGAATGTCGAACTTGATCCAACTTACGCAGAAACACGTTTCATTAAGTGCGGTAATAGATTTCTCACATTCTAGTTCACTATTGAAAATGTAAGACTTGTTTCTATTAGTCGATTCTTGCAATCTGGTAATTAAATGCTGCATATAACAACTCTATTTGCAATTCCCTCCCTTTCTAATCACAATTAGAGATCTAATCCACCTTTTGAAGTTTGCGTTCCATTTACGATAGAAGCACAATCCATTTAAAAAGTTACATTACAACCAATGTAAGTTATATAAAACATCCAAAATTTAAAGAATTTTGCATAGCGGCTCCCATTCTAAAATAAGTTTTATGATTCCATATTCATGTCTGGCTCATGGTTATGATCCAGAGTTACAATTTTACACACAAGCCAGCAAAGGAGAATGGATGATTATGGTTTAACTAATCTGCTAAAGCTTAAACCGTAAGCTCGATTTCGAAGGCCAATAAGAACCAACTCCACTACTGATAATGATTCATACACTCAAGCAAGAAGAGCCTTTTATAAATGTTAAGAACAGACAGCATATCATATTAAGTTCAACGGAGAATCAAGCCAAACTAACAGCCAAAAAGGTGGCACAAAATTTCTCATCAAACACTTCAGACACCCTACAGTAATTGTCAACATTCAAATATATACAGGACTCCAGAGCGGCTTCATTGCTAAAAGATTCAAACGCAAACTTTTGACAAAGAAATCAACGTTCAAGACCTTTCATCCGGAACAAAGAAATCAAATCTAACATCAACAGAAGAACCAGAACTGTCTCCAGTTTCCTTATACTCAATATTTGTTATTGTCCCAAATTCATCCATATCTTGATATTCTGGCTTAACACGCCGAACAGGCACAGTGACAGAGTAAATAGTTCCAAGATCTGTATCAGCAGAGACACTCAGCTGAACTTTGTCCTGCGACTCTATTTCCACAAAATCTGATAGAGCACGCACGATGTTGTTAACAATTTTTCGCTTTGCTTCATCACTTACTGCACATCGATCAGAGAACAAAATCATCTTCAAGCGTTGCTTGGCAATCTTAGCATTGGAATTTTTTCTAGATACTGCTGACGGGAAAACTATCTTCCAAGCCAAATTTAAACGCTCAAAGAAGCTCATATTAACAGCATCAAGGAGAAAGTTCTCAGTGTCTCGGCTAACGGACTTTGACGAAAATTTAGGACCTTCAATGACTCCAGAAACAGGCTTGCAACAGCCACGCATATTGCGGCGTACAATTGTCAGGCTAGGACATTTTGGGGTGAATTCAGAGATGCTAGATGCTCCATTTGAGTAACCATGAAAGTCCACCTATTAAACAGAAAATCTAAGAAATTAATGAGAAGGCATTTCCAATAATTTCTAAATCTTGTTATGAGATCTGCAATATGTATAGGAAGCCTTTAGCATTTATGAATATCATTTCTCAGCAATGCGACATTTAACATGCTAACTTGCTAAGACACAGGCATCAGAATAAAAATATCCCAACAACAAAAAGAATAAATAATAGCATCTTCTTGAACCTTTATCAAAAGATGCAGTCTGTCATCCTCTTTAATCATAATGATCTGCCCAACTAAAATGGTGAAAAACTAAATGCATGTCTTCTAATGCCAATAAGGCAAGTAAGTGAGGTAACTGATGGGCCTCTAACCCATATATACCAAAGAAGAGAAAGGAAAGTTGGGCTGCATGCAAGGTTAGGGGCCCAAGGGATGGACCCTCAAGGTTTATGACAGAAGGAAGAGAGGGAAGATCAAGGGCAGAAATAGGCTAGAGAAAGTAGGGGAGGATTTGGTTATGTACACAGGAGAAGGGTGCATCTGAATGGAAACCTGGCAGCAGCAAACTTATGTGGGGGATGCAGGAACCATTGAGGGAACGTGAACATGGAAGGGGCAGAGGTAGTTAGTTGGATATCCGGTTGGCTGGGGAGCATGGGGATGGCTTAGGCCATTGGGCAGAGATAGCAACTTGCTTTTCTGATAATTTCCTGTTTTCTCGTACTAAACTTGTATCTCCATATACTATTATATCACTATAATTTTAGGCTTGCCCTCTATACTATTTTTCTGTCAATAATACCAGAACCTATCAATAACTACCAACCATATATTATGCATATTACCAATTAAATGAAATAAGGTTGAAAAACAGTTATGTCCTCCTCTGATACTGGGTCTGGTGGGGCATTTAATAGAGTTACAAATTACAACTTATGAATGCAGGTTATCACATCAGCTTAGCCTATTGAGATTTCTTATTACTTTCAAACCCTGAGAAGTAAGACCAAAAAAAAAAAGACCAACCTGTCGCCAGAGAATGTAGACAGTAACATAGCCTTTCCCCCTTCTCTTCTCTTTTCGTTTTGTCACCCAAAAAAGTGATAATTTGCATGGATTTCTATCATATAAAAAAGCACTATAACTTACCACAATTATATAGGCCAACCACAGACCTACAGAGACATGCCCACATTACAGAGGAAATTTTCACTTCTTTCCCGACAATGTAGATACTAGATAGCTAGATTTTTTATCATAATAATGATAAGATTGCTGAAC